>CM073433.1:51015000-53515000 GCA_037114965.1 Monochamus alternatus | reverse complement strand
TAATAATAATAGCGTTTTTCCCCGGTCGAGAGTAGAAATCAGTTTCTATGACATCAAAATTAAAACAGAAGTCGAATATTCCCAAGGGAGTATAATGCTCCCAAGGGAGTTTACATTATAGAGAACGTTTTTCATGCAAAAAAAAGATAACATTGAAATTATTTATTGATATTTAAATTAAATGTTACATTTGTACAATTTTCAAAATTAATATTAGAAGGAATATTACTTTCGCGTACATTTACAGTTTTTGTGATTGCGCTAGTAGTGGTACCTACTAAAACCTGATTAGCAATTTTGGTCTTATTTTCAATGGAGTTCTCGACATAACCCTCAGCGACTGCCGTTGATTTCCAACCGGCATGACGCTTTATTGTCGTGATATCCACACCAGCATCTGCCAGTAATGTCGCTGAAGATCTTCGTAAGCAGTGACCAGTATAACATGCAGCATCAGGTAATTTTAAATACGAAGCTACTACACTCGGAATTTTTCCCATGGTATTCTTGCCAACTGGCTGCGAACTACATTTTCCTGTTTTGTAGTACAAAAAAAGGCGCTTATGCTTGACGTGGGGAGGACGAAGGGACAGGTAGTTTCGAAACAATTCAAGCATATTTCCCACATCGGTAACCAGAAAGGTTAGTGGAATCTTTGTCTTAGTGTTTGGAATTTTTACAATCAAGGAAGAGCCTACATCCTCAATATCATCTACAGTTAAATTGACTAGTTCATCAGTTCGACAAGCTCCAGCAATCCCCAGAATTAATCCAATTGAAATACCTAACAACAAAAGTAATCTTACCTTAATCATTAAGGATTCTTTGTCATCTGCACTTGATAGAAAACGGTCGATTTCACCCTTTGTCAATATTTTCGATTTTTTCGCTTGATATCCGTCACCGGTTCTTTTCAAAAATGCGATCAGTTTGGGGAATTTGCTTATATCTATGTTGTCGTAAATTATCAAGCATGACTTAACCATAGAATATTGCGCCCATAATGTGGAAGACTTGTAATTCTTTGCATTTTCACTGAAGTATGCCAACAAAACATTCTCGCTGTATACTTGAACATTTTTCTCGGCGCACCACTTTTTGAACCGATTGTAGGCTATATCGTATAAAGATCTTGACTTCGTAGGCAGCAAATTGCTTATTGCAATATTTGCAGCCTCCACAATCTCTTCCGACTCACAATTATTCATTGTGCACTAAACAAACTTTAAACTAAACCAAACTTGCACCTTAATTTGACAATTCTTTTTGTTTGTTTATTTTGTAGTTATGACAATAACTCAACAACTACTAGTTAAATGCTCAAATCCGAATACAATAATTCTGGTGCTACTTACTTCATAATGACAAAATATGTGTTTTTAAGTTAATGAGACCGTGGAAAAAATAGTATATACCATTCGGGAGAGATGCTATTTTGTCCTCGGTGCATTGTAGCCCTCGGGCTAATTCAACCTTTGCCAAAATAACGCATTTCTCTCCCTTATAGGATAATGTGCTATTATTAGTTAATAAGTTGTACAGTGACATAAATATACAAATTTAGTAAGATGCTGCTTATTGTTATGCCGTTGGTATGTGCAAGTGCAGTTCTGATTATACTCTACTTATATTCCTGTATAAACAAAACTACGATAATTGCAGGAAAAATAGGATAAACACTCAACTCAGAATATATTTACACAGTAACAAATTATACGTATATTTATTTCACGCAATATTGTGCAATAATTGTTTTCACGTACGTTTAACAGTATCTGTTACTATGAAACAGCGCAAAGTATTACCTATACGATATTTTCAAGTAAAAGACAAGAATGATTTAAAAGCACTAAAACTATGCATCAAGATCTGCCGAATCTTCGGTTTGGTTCCACAGAAACAACCAGGATCTTTACAAAAGGTCACAGTATGTGCTCTATTGGTGACATCTGCTGTGGTTACGTATTTTTCCTTCAAAACACGTCTTTATGCAAATGAAGGTACTAAATCGCATTATAAAATTCACGAATTTAGTAGCAGATGAACTACTCTTAGCTACCAGCCTTCTCATGGGCATTTTCCGCTTCAAGAATTGCCAGAAACTTTTCCAAGCCGTTACGGAACTAGAAGCAACTTCAAACCAATACGAGTTACCTAAAGTTAGCAGAAGCAAGCTGATTTGCTATTTGGAGGTAGTGGTGCTTCCAATTTTGTGCGTTTGCAATCATGCTTACCACTGCTACATCTGGATTACCCTTCAAAAATACGTCATAATGCTTAGTTTGATCCTAAGACCAGTTGCTCACATGTACACTACTTTAATAGTAGTACTACACGTCAGTGTAATTCAGTTCGTCAAAAGAAGATTGGCATATATAGAGGAACGTGTTCAAAGGTATCAGTGTTTTAGAGAAAGGTATCAAGTGAAAGGAATAAAGCAGCTGATTTTGTTCTACGAAAGAATGGATCAAGTGATGGTACTATTAAATCAATTGTTCGGATGGCACAGATTCCTTTGCATTGCTGTGGCCGTATCTTACTGGTTAGACGTCACAATACATCTCATATTTAATAATACACAAAGAGGATCACTACCTACTTTGTGTGTAAACTGTATGCATTGTGCTTTGTATATAGTAAGTGGTTCATACCAAAATTAACTAGATGTACCTAAATGGTTATGCGTAGAATCCAAAACAATATTCTTAGTTTAGCTAGCTATATTTACTTATACAGTATCATGACAAACGTAGTAGCACTGTATTCAATTTATAATATTTTTATAAATACACTCAATTCAGTAATTTTTAGGTGTTGTTGATCCTCCTGATCATGTCATGTAGCGCAGTGGATACATGTTGCAAAAGAGTGATTAGTACCTGCTATCTCCTTCACGCCGACTCACAAAGCAAACTGGCGAAAGACCATCTTCTGCAACTAGTTCAGTATTTGAAACATCGCAGATCAAATATCTCTGCTGCAGGATTCTTCAACATCAACCAAACCACTTTAAATACCATGTTAAACGCATTTGTCACCTATGTGGTTGCAATGATACAGTTTAATCTCGCTTTAGAATAGAAACCATATAATATTAATATATCTACCCCTCATTCTAATCAAGTCGGAGAGTTGTGCGGGAGAGGAGCGGCATATTATTATACGCAGGCCGCATTTGCGCCCAGGAACGACTTACTTTAGTAGGCCCTAACCACCATTCCGTGCAGGAATGAGGGAAACCTGGAAAATCTTATTAATTAGCTGAGCTCTACCGACCGCGGGATTCGATCCCACAGCGGTCTGGCCACATTGATTCAAGTACTAATGCCTTAAACACCTCGACCACTGACCAACTAAATAACCTGTGTGTTATAATTATACACACAGGTTCAGAAAGTACAAATTTTCCTTCTTACCTAAAAGATTGAAAGAAGTAAACTCTTATGTTAAGGCTGTGAGACAGAGAAATTGACATTTCTATGATTGTCAGACTTTGGTGGGAATCTATGTTTACTTAATTTTATGACGGCTGAAATGTTCCCACTGCAAAGAGGCATAATTATTTAGATCTCGAGCAGCTGCAACGTCGCAACTATAACCGTCATTGTCCATTGACTTACTTCTTTCTTTTAACACCGTGAGGAATGAAGAACAAGATATAAGAATTTAAAAAATAGTTCAAAACTAAATATGCGAACAATGTTATATATATTTAAAATACTATTAATGTGCTAATTGTTAAAACGTAGAGTTGTACAAATCTTATTCAATGTCTGCACCACACACTTCATTCTTAATATGAATACTTACGAATATTTTTTATCATCAATAAATAATTCATATGTAAACATATTTAGTACATACTACAACTAATGGATTTTGTTAAAATTTCCATTACTATGAAAAATATTCCATCAATTGTAAAAAGCAGTCAACCACTCAACATATTATAAGCATATAAGCAAATATAAAGAAACAGTAGAGTCAGAGTAATTCTTCATCAAAAGCAATGGCCGTATCTGTTAATTCGCAAAACGATATAAAAGTATTTAGAGTAATGCTCAAATATACCAGGTGCATAGGTGTGACTCCATTCAGTCTGAAAGAAAACAGTGCAATACGCTTAGCTATAAAAGTAATCGTGTCCATATTGGTGGTTGCTTATTTCCTATTTAATTTCATCAACTTCATACTAAAAGTCAAGTATGACAGGTTCGACAACACGTTTTTTGTTTTCATCAAAACCCTTTTGTACGTATGCAGGACCCTATTCGTTGTCACATCTTTAGCCAAGGCAAACTTATTCCATGTCGCGTATTGGAAGAGGATTTTCATTACTTTGAAACAGATAGATGCGATGATGGTCAAATTTAATTTTAAAGTGACAAGAAGTATCCCTCTTCTTTATTTTGATGCATTCACTGGCATTATTGTCTGTGTATTCTCTCGTATATTCCATTCAGTTGTTTTTATATATTTAGGGCGACCTGAAGAGATTTTGACGTTATTCGGGTGGGCTGTATTCCCATTTTATATGACTTCTGTCACAACCTGGCTATATATCATAGCGAAAATATTGCACAGAAGATATGACCACATGAATGCGATTGTCATAGGATTACAAGATATAGCAGACAGGGACGTCCTTGGTTGCAGAATCAAAAACGTTTTGAAAGTGTACAAGAAGCTGCATCTGTTGATAGAAGATTATAACTATATTTTCGGATGGCAGATATTTCTTTGCGTATTGTCCACTTTCGTGATCATCGTAAGGCTTCTAAGTCGTGTTGCGATAGACACTAATATGATGGGAATAAATATGACAATCGTAATGATTTTATATACGGCAATATACCTGGTAAGTGCCACAGTATAGCACAAATTTGACCAGGAAACCTACAGCTTAAAAGAACACATTTTTTTAGTAAAATGTCCATTCCTTGGGAGATATAGTCCAGTATCCAAAAACATGTGGAAAGAGGTTGTAATTTGAAAATCAAAGACAAACTACGGCCTTAAAATTATTAGCCAAAGTATAAAACAATATTAGTTTAACATGGAAACATACTGGGGCTTCCTTTAATTTACTGATAAGTTAATTTTTGATTGGTTCCTCCTAATGAAATGAAGGTACAGTTTATTTTTTAAAAAATGTACTCTTTTAGACAAATAACTAGGTTTATGATAAAATTTTCTCTCTGTCTCACCTTTTTGTTCTACAAACTAACCATTTAAATTTTTTAGTTATTGCAATCATGCAAATTGGAATACGAATGGATATCATTTTTTTTATTAATAAATGGTTACTTTCAGAGTAAAAATATAATGGAGGCAAAAGATTTAAACAGTAAATTTTTGCTAATCAAAAAAGTTGAAAAAATAACTAATTAAAATAGTTGAAAAAATGCACCTGTATTAGTAAAATATTGAATAAAATTTGATATTCGTTATCAAATTAAGTTGCTTTTCCATATTTTCCTCCTTTCTTTGGAAACTTTAAGAGGCTATATCTTCTCAGGAACATTTTTGTACAAAACTACGCAAAAGATCTTGGAGTTATTTTCGATTCTAAACTATAGTTTATAAAACATATAGAAACCATTGCTTCCTCAACATTTAAATACCTTGGTTTTATTACAAGGAACTCAAATGGGTTTATTAAAGTCTCGACTGCTCTTCATATCTTTTATCCGTTCTAAATTGGAAAACGCATCTGTAGTCTAAAATCCAATTTATGATACTTATATTGCTACATTTTATTTATGTACAAAACGTGTTCCTTTTAGCTGTAGAGCTACTCGTTTAAAGTAAAAAAACTCTAAATATCTGTTTGTTTTAGTATTCGTTGATTCTATTAACAATGGCCTGCGATTCTGTAGAAAAAAGTGGTGAAAGCGCCGTCAAAAATAGTTACCTCCTTCACGGTACCAAAGAAGACTATGAAATAAGAGAGCAGCTACTACTTCTTGTTACTTACCTCAAACGATGGCATCCTACGTTTTCGGCAGCTGGATTCTTCAACGTCAACCAAAGAACGTTGCCAGCTTTAGTATCAGCAGCCTTTTCATACCTTGTATTGGTGAAACAGTTTGATTTATCCTTGCAAGAGATGACTAAAAATCCGGATAACTTCAAAATTTCAAATTAAGTTGGATATGCGATACAAACGGTATATTTTTGTCTTCTAACGATTATAGATGTTTCTCTTCACTAGTAGTCTATGTTCTACTACTTTTTTAAAACATTTTGCAATTTTTAATGGTAGTAGTACCAACGATATATCAATATATGGACAGGTCAAAGATTGTCAGCGCAAGATAGGAAAATGTATATTAAATCTGAGTTTTTAGAAATTTAAAAATTATTGGCAATTTATAATGGTTTATGGGACTATAATATCCATCAGTGTTAACAATAACGATACCAATAAATCACCAGTGTCTTAAATGTATGATTCAAAATTTAATCTAGGACGGTCCAAATAAATTTTATTTGCAAATTCGATTTATCTTAAAATATCAGAAACGTTTTAATAAATTAAAATTAAAAATTATTAGGTGCTCTTGATAACGTTGGTCCAAATACTGACGGACAATTAACGCATAATGCGGAGAAGCATCGTCCTGTTGAAAAATCAAATGATCTTCATCACACTCTGGAATATTTTCAATAATCTCAGTCAAGACAGAGTCAATAGCGTCTTCCAGTAATTGCAGGGACATTTGGCCAGTCAGATTACCAGACACAGATGCCAGCTATCTCGTACTTAATGTAGGATCAAGATGAACTTGTCCCAAAACTACAACTTCACTAACTATAGGTTTCTCAATTTCTCGTTTTTTTTTACCACGTTCTGTCTCTTGAATTTTTTTTACTAACTCTAGAACATGCTTCCTCCTGATATGTCGATCTTGATGTTGTTCATTAAATAGATGAGCTGTTCTATTCGCTCATTTATTGTTCATAAAGTAAAGCGAAATGATATCTACCCTTTCCGCAATGGAATAAACCATAGTGTTTAATTTTCAAAAACAAAATTAAATAAGCTACCAACCAATGCTTCCAAATAATACTACACGACTTTTATGTTTGTGTATAGTATTCATATCTGTTTTTTGCAATTGTGTTTTTGCGAAAGTGATAACAAATCGCCAAAAACCAATGTAACGCAAGAAATACTAAATTTATACCATTGACGTACTTAACTTGAATGAGTGACATTTTTACCCTTACTAATTGTTTGTACATAATTTTCAACTTCAATCAAAATTCTTATTAAGTCTGTTGTAAAGAGAATTGTAAGAGCTTTCAAAATAAATATTACGCAATCCCCAATGCCATTTAAATATTTTGAGGTGATGCTTACCTTTGCTTGGAGGGTGCAAGTGGCGGAGTCAAAATATCAGCAAAGAATGTCCCCCTTTAATCTAAAATTGCGAGGGGTCGGAGTTTTTCTACAATCTTGACGCAGTTCTTGAAAATCGCTCTGTTTCGTTTTCATCTGGCCACCCTGTATGTAGTTTTGTTTGACATTTTTTGGAATAATTGCATATTATGTTTTATAGAGTGATCCAAATGTACACATTTCGAAAGGTGATTGCTGCCATCATTTTAAGTTAAAAGGTTTTTTTATAAACAATGGTAATTGGCGGCGAAATAAAAAAAATAATAATTTTTAGTAACTAATAAGTGCAATGAACTCGTCTTATGAAAATTGGTTAATCAACACAGAACTCGTCTTATGAAAATTGGTTAATCAACACAGACAGATGTATTGCTTGATAAAACAGTCATATAAAACAAGTACGGTAATTTTCATGTTCCATTATTTGAGAATTTATGAAAAAATATTTTGATACAACCTGTATGTTCCCTTTTACGAAAGCATTTGTGTTTCGTTACATCGAATAACTAGTAGTTATATAAATAAATAACACAGATACCTCGAATTCGCCTTATTAAAAATGCAGAGAAGCGATATAAATCTGAACCATAACATAACTCTTTTTTGTCATAACTACTCGACAGTTTTGTGTAAAACGACAAAGATGAAACGCAACCATACGAAGGTTCATCCCCAGAAGGTTTTTTCGGTTTATAGACAAAATTTTCGTTCGGCACCTCCTAAAAAGAAGGATCAGTTTAGGTCTCTACGCGTTCTTTTTAACATAGGACGGTACTTATGCGTTTTGCCCTTTAATCTCGATGGCTCGCTAAAAGCAAAGTTTATTGCCCTTGTATTAGTCCTTCTGTACAGTGTTTATTTTGTTATTTCAATCAACAAGTTCATTCAGATAAATAGAGATTCAATCACACAACTCATAATGTATTCTTTAACTTTGTTATTCTTCTATTTTGAGTTAATAATCTGCCTACTATCATCAAATGTATATCGAAGACGAAACTGGATTCAGTTCTTCGAACTCGTCTACAACCTGGAAAAGCTTGTGGTTAAATTCAAATTCGATGTGGCTCAAAACGTCTGCTTTGTATATGCGGAATTATTAATCCTTTGCATATTTTGGTTGACTCTCCACTTCTATGAACTTTTGCATTGGATTGAGTATAAGTTATACGACCTATGCATCATGTTCTGTGGTTGGAAATCTGTAGACTATTATATGATGTTCCTCAGTCTTCTGATCGCCAACGTCGCGTTACATCTTAAAAGGATTTACAACAAAATCAACCTTAACATTGTTGGAGTCGTCAAGAGTGGTACAAACGAGAAAAAGATTGTTTGGGACTTGCAGAACAAAGTGAAAATTTTGAAATGTTTGGAAAGTTTGGTCACCGAATTCAACTCAATTTTCGGCTGGCATATGTTTTTCTACATAAACATAATTCTTATGTATTTGCTGAACGCTTGTTTGTACCTCCTGAAAACTGAAGAATCGGATGATGTAGAAAAACGTGTGTACCTCTCAGTAACGGTCACATATACAGTAAGTTTATAGAAAAAAATATAGATTTTACTCTATTTTTGTAGGTATCGAAAGAGCAGACAAGTTTTAAAATAATTTTTTACAAATAATTCAATTTTATAAATCGTTCGAAATACGAATGCCTGAAAAAATGTCCTATCAAAACATATTTTTTTTTCTCTGGCCAGCGGTAACAGAATTGTATCAGCAAGGTTTTGAATACGTGACAACATTGCACACTTGCCATGCCAGATGAATGATTTTCTTAGAGCTTTTTTCACGACACAAGATTGAAAAATAATATACAGGGGTGTCCGGAAAAATGTGGGAAACCTCTCGGGTGCAGATAGAACATGAAAGGACAAGTTTCTATAATTTGTTTTCTTACAGGCCCTCCCTACGCCCTGAAGGACACCGCTTGAAGCTACCCAGATTTATTATTTTAAAGTCTTTATTTTATCATATATTTATATATGTTATCTTACACAAAAAATTT
Organism: Monochamus alternatus; assembly: GCA_037114965.1. Lineage (NCBI taxonomy): Eukaryota > Metazoa > Arthropoda > Insecta > Coleoptera > Cerambycidae > Monochamus > Monochamus alternatus. The sequence continues at coordinate 53,505,580 of CM073433.1, read as the reverse complement.
CTTTACCCAAAATATATTCAACTGGCGTTGTCGTTAAAGTATAAGAAATAGATTCCAATAAGTATACCTTAAAACAATACAAGATATGATCTTGTAAGATCGACTTGCTATTAAAGAAACTCTTGTTACAAGACAAGACAAAACTTCAAAAAATTTCTTGTCTTTGTCAGTACTACTTCACTAGTCCAAAGCAAATTAAATTTTGCATTTACATGTATTATATTTGTGGAGAAGATTGGCACCTTCTCTATGGGTGTGGAAGAACGTTGGCTTGGATCAATGTGAGACACTGATACCGGTTGGCGTTTGACCATCCCCCTAATCAATGAACTTTTACAGGTTTCCCTCATTCCTGCACTGAATTGTGATTAGGGTCTACCATAAGTCGTTCCTGGGCGCAAATGCGGCCTGCATAATAATAATATGCCTCCCCTCTCCCGCACAAGTCGTCCGACTTCTGGGCTAATCCTCGCGATTAGAATGAGAGATAGATATACAGGGTGCCAGGAAAAATGTGGGATATCTTTCGGGATGACAAGTTCCTATGAATTTTTTTCCTATAGGCGTTATCATACAGGGTGTTAAATATGTACGCATTAAGTTTTAAAGCTTAGCCCACCCCTGGAAAAGTAAAAAAGCTAAATATGTTTCAAGGATACTATTAGAAGAGGTCCTTACTATTGTTCTTGCATTGTACTTTCACTATATAGAGTGAAATACTAGGAACAATATAGGATAATAATCTGCATGAGAAATTATTTGACCTGTATTTTTTTGTTTTCTCGAATAATTGGTTCTAAAATTTTGTTTTTTTTTTTGCAAATATCTGCGAAACCCCTAAGACGATTTGAATGGAATTTGGTGCATTCGCGAAGCAATATATCAATAATAATCATGTAACTCGAAAACCGTAAAAGATAAGTATTCTGTATAATATATTTTAGAAAGGCTCAGTTGACAGTCTTTCAAATTGCATGGAAATATACAGGGTGTTACATTTAAAAATAAAAGTCGGACCTACATCTTGGAAATACGATATTCAACAACTTTAATTCTTACACCTTAGTATCTCGAATAATAATGGAGAAACGGATAGAGGGGGGAGGGGAATTTTGGCGTGACCACCTTGTACAAACTCCCTTGCGACATATGCAAGGATGATGTAACGCCCTGTACATAAAGTGTCGCATAACAAAAAACGGAACTGACACTACCCCAATTCAGCCATAATGATACGTAAATTGACTCGGATCGTATCAGCGGAATAGCAACTCGAATTTTTCACTGTCACGCTGTCGATAATACTTAATTAATTATAAATTATCCAGCGACAATCATGGTCGCTGCACACGCAAGCATGATATGCAGGTAGGCCGTAACGATTTCCATTCGAATATCCACGTCATATGAGCCGGCATGGTGCTGTACTTCGTGGATGATCCTCTGGAGAAAAATGCCATCAAAAACAAATTCAACATGTACAAACAGGCCTTCCTGAGAACCGACCAGTACGACGTTAAGGTTCTAGTCGGAATGCTCCGCTGCTATAAGTACTTGTTCGTAACACCGTTGAGTTTTGAAGATGAAGGAAACAGGAAGTTCGGGAAGTATTTCTCTGTTCTTGTATCGTTGTTATGCATCGTATACGTGTACTTCTCCGTCAAAACCTCCTACGGAATCCTAATGGACTCGCCCATAACTCGCTTTTTGCTGGTAGTACTCTGGTGCGTCATGAACATGCTGTTCCTGATAAGCTGTTTCTTGAACGCCAACACTTTCAAACAGGACAACTGGAAGATCGTGTTACAATCCGTCGACCAAGCGGAGTTCATGCTGCGCAAAATGAATTTTCGGTCGCCTCAGAAGAACTGGTTGCTGATGCTCCAAGTCACCTTCATTTTCGTACCTTTCGCCGCTCTGACGAGTTTTCAATTCATCATATGGATCAACGTGGGCAAGATGTCTCTCATCTACTCGTACGTTGGGTCTTTCGCCACGTATTTCTACATGTGCCTGTTCCTACTTTTCGCGCTAAGGTTGGTCGGCGTTCTGAAGGCGAGATACGATTTCGTGGAGGAGAGTTTAAAAAAAATCGCCGGGGGCAAAATGGACGACCAGGAGAAGGTTAAGAAGCTGACAGATATCGTCCGTTTATACAAAACTTTTCTATTTCTAGTAGATAATTTGAATGGTATATTCGGGCCTCATTTGTTTTTTTACATTAGCGTCACTGTCAGTTATATGCTATGCGCTATTTCTTACAATATGGACATAGACAGCGAAGATGAAACGGCGAAGAGATCGTCCATTTTGTCCATTGTTATCACTATCGTTTACACTGTAAGTAGATAGGTTTTTTAATTGTTTTTTTAAATTTGTGGCAGGTACTGGTGAATTCGAAAAAAATCGAAACTTGGGTTGTTCTGGTAATAAATTGGAAGCATGAAACGGGTTGATTATCTAGTTTTATTTATTTAGAGATATGCAGTGAATGTTATTACTAAATTAAGTAGATACGCACGCAACTCAGCAATTTAACGCCATTTTACTGAAAATTGTTTCTAGTTATTTATCTTTTAAACTAAATAACAATAATACTGTAGTTTATACAGAGTGTTTCTGAAAAAATATTTATTAAGCAAACTGTGGTGAAAGATAAGTCAAAATGTCGATTTCTAAACATTATTTAGAAGCTATCGGTTATAAAACCTTGAAACACCACTGAAACTGAATTTAATTAAGAAATAATAGAAATGAAGTACTTTCCCATACATCGATGTTAGGTAATTCTATAAAAATTACTCTAATTAACTAATAAATATATTTTTACGTTGCGTCATTTGAAATTGCCATTTCACATACAACCAGGGATGCTGCTGCAAACAGATTTTATTTGTTACTGATTTGTAAGAAAGTTTATTTTTACAAGTTACTAACAGCAGCACCAATAGTGTACTGAACAGCATTATTTAAGTCACGTTGCGGTATTTCTTGTCCACGACAATGGGATCACTCTACTGTTGTTTTTGAACAACATTTTGCCGACAAGACACATTTCAATTATATTCTCATCTCTCATACATTAATACCATATCTGCTAATTCTTGATTTGAATAAGACATTTTGAAATAAGACAACGTACAATACACACTGAACATGATGAAACAGTTTAGATATTTCAGAATACAGATTGCTTGACCTATAAGCAGTTTAGACGCTTTAGACCATGTTTAAGCAGTTTAGACGCTTTAGACCAGAGCTAATTCCACGTATACATATAATTTTTAACAAAAAAAAACAAAACACACAAATGTCATGATATACAAACACATGTGATTTCATTTCTAAAATACAGAGTGTTAAATCATATTGAGCAGAACTTGATTTTTTTTTTTTGAAAATGTATATTTCACAATAAATTATCTGTAACTTTTTTCAGCTCTCTTTGATCGTGCTGATCATGTCATGCGACGCTCTAGAACTTAGCGGTAAGAGAGTAATAAAGACCTGCTACATCCTACACGAAAGCACGGAGAGTAGACTGGTGAAGGACCACTTGCTCCAAATGGCCCAATATGCAGAACAGTGGAGACCTACCCTTTCAGCAGCAGGATTCTACAATGTCAACCAGTCCACTTTATCGGCCATATTCGAAGCAATCATCACGTATCTAGTCATAATAATACAATTCAATCTCGCTTTAGCATAATGAAGATGGCGCTAAACAGACGAAACGTCATTTCGAATTGGTCACTCGAATGATTATAACACAGAGCACTTTTCAAAGCGAATTTAAGGTTTTATATATAACAAATGTGTATCTACTAACACAAGCATGTTTTTGCTTTTTTTAGTAATTGTTTTTTATAGTATATTTATGTGTTTATCATAAAGCCCTGTAATTAATTTTTGTAATTGTTTGTGTTATATGAGTACCTACATACTAATAAAAGATGAAAATTAATAGAAATGTTTCTTATCAATGATGAAATCAAAATCTCTCCACAAACTTTACAATCAAGGACAAATTATGATACGACAATTACTTTTTAACAACTATCATTAAAAGTTATGTACGACAACACATAAGTATTACATTTAGACCTCAATTACCCTAAACTGATAAATATTTCCAAAACTTTCCCAATCACGATCAATTATGCTCTATTACAAAACTTAGCACTTTACCATATTCCAATTACACCTATTAATAATTAATGAATTCGAAAATAAGTAACGAAAGCTTCAAATTACGTAATATTCACTCCACAGTGAGACAAAATGGAAGACTACAACACGGTTAAAAATTTGAACAGCGAATTGGCCATAAACTGGCAAAGAAACGTTCAAAACAAGAAAGAACATGAAAAAACTGATACGATGTTCGTAAAAATGTTGTTCGCATCTGGTAAATACATCGGAGTAATTCCTTTGAATCTTAATGCAGGTAAAGTGGGTAGAGTGTGCATTAAAACTACAATTCTACTGATACTTCTTGCGGCATTCGTTTACCAATACGTTTCTATTGTGTATAAATCAGCAGTGTACACGAGGAGGAATTATATCATAACACACGCGTTGACAAGTGGTCTGTGGACCATTTCAGAATACCTCTTCGTTGCTGTCTGCTACCTAAGTTCCAATATCTACAGACGGGAGAACTGGGAGATTTCCTTCCAACTCTTCAACCAGATGGAAACGCTCCTACACCAATACAAGTTCCAAGTAAAAAAGAAACTGTACTTCTACTACATAGAACTGATCCTTATATACTCTATATGCATCTCCGTGCACGCTTTCCAAACTTACAATCTGACAGATCTAGGATGGAATCCGCTGTACTTCATCGGTTGGAGAATTGCACACTTCTACATGATCTTCCTGCTGATTCTGTTCGTCAATATCACTCACTTATTGAAGAGGAGATACAACGTGTTAAACAAGCAAGTTGAAAACTTACTAACCAACAAGAACGACTTTGAAATCAAGCTCAAGGAGGTGGTGAAGCTGTACAAACTACTGGGGAACTTGGTCGAACAGATTAACACCATTTTCGGAACGCACCTGTTCCTTTTTGTGGAAGTATCAGTAGTTTATATCTTGTTCGCAGTTATAGATGTGTTAGCTGGTAAGGATAACGACCTTGGGGGAAGTCTGGCCACCAAAAGGCAGTTTTCCATGACTATAATCCTTCCGTTGATTTATACGGTAAGTAGATCTATGATGTATGTTCTTTTATAGATACCTACGCTTATGAATACTATTGAAACGAACTGCTGTCATTTAGCCATCTAGAAAAACCTGGTCTACACGATCAATCTCATAATTTTATAGATCTGAATACTGGGTATATAAAACTTCTATAATTGCTTTCTCCATGATAATTCGTATCAAATTTAGTAATATATATTCTTTAAAGCGGCAAAATTTGATCATTTGTTTGATGATGGCGAGTGGTAATAAATTGAAGACATCAAAAACATTACCTACATGTTAATTTAATATTAATTGATATTGAATACTAGAAACATCGTAGGTAAGATCTATTATGATATACTCGTGGTTGTGACAAACACGAACAGAGTTAGAAAATATATAAAAATTACTTGATAATGTGACATATCACCTGACATGTTAAAATTTCTGATATTATGAATAAAATATGTAAATTAGTCGCTGGCGCAAAAACTATTTTTACTTGCGTTTTCAAAACAGGATATGTATGGTTGTTTAGGTTATATTAATTTCTATCTAGACAAAACAGTGATTCAGCATAGTTATCAGTTTGGGCGGAAATTAATTTGGGTTTATATAGGGTGATTTTAAATTAATTGTATTCTTTGAAAGGGATAATAACGAACGAAAAGATAAACAATTTCCATTTGTCCACTTAATAGACCGTTTACAATACAGCAACTGGATCAAGTTCACTGCATGACAAGGCGTGGATGTATCCTGTATTGTTTTATTTCAAAATGCCCTATTAAAGTCAAGAATTAGCAGATAAAATTAAATGCTATTTGTCGTTTGTTAGAATTACAGGATAGGTTAGGTTATACATTCATACAAATATGAAGTATAAAGACACAAAGGCAGATATAATTTGTGAAGTAGTGCAGCAAAATATGTCAACCGTGGTGTATCGCAATAATTATGGAATATTTAGTAAATATATTACATAATCATATGATTTGTTTTACATCATCCGCATACATAAGAATATTGACACGTATATTTCATCGGCCGTCAATATCATTAATAAGTTGAAGAAAAGGGGTCCCAGAACGGAGCCTTGTGGAACACCTGACTTCTGGGAAATTTACCAGACCTATATCCTGGAATATTAACGAATTGATACCTCTCTAAATAAGATCGAAATAATAAATTGAGTGGACAATTCAAAATTGACTAACTTCTTCCGTATGATGGAGATGACGCCAAGTTGCCTTTGGTGATCGAGGTCCTCATCTATGAACCGAGTTTTGAAGAGAAGATTAGTTACTTTAGATCTCCCTGACATAAAACTTTTTGCGGAGAAGTCCGATTGAGATGCGGTTTTCTGCAAAATGTTCAGGGAATTTTTTATAACAAAAGGTATATCTAACCTCTGTACGCTAGCATATTTTTAATTGTTTATTTAACAAATGACCCATTTTTGTTGAACATATGGCAAATGTCACACACGATTCAACGAAAATGTCTGAAAAATGTTCTCTCGGGGGTTTTCGAGGTCCCTCTTTATCACTTTGGTGTTAGCTTTATTATTTATTGCTAAATTGTTGTAACTGGGCTAATTAACAAATTAAAAACTCCACCCCCGAAATCGCTAGAGAACCGGAATTTTTTCTAGGGTTTCTGGCTTATTAAAGCAAACCATCGGCACAAGATTTTTGCAAATATAATTGTATATTGTTCGATTGTTGCAACCTCGCTAATTAACAAATTAATAACTCTTCTCCCGGAATCGTTAGAAAATCGAATTTTTTTTGCAATAATTCTGGGATCAATTGAACAATAAACAATTATATTTGCAAAAATCTTGTGCCGATGATGATTCGCCTTAAAAAGACAGAAATTCCGGAAAAAATTTCAGGTCTCTAGTGATTCTAGGAGTAGAGTTATTAATTTGTTAATTAGCCAGGTTGCAAAAATAGAAAAATAAACAATTTCGTGCAACAACCTTGTGCCGATGGTTCTCCCCATGATCCCAGAGTTATTGCAAAAAAATCTGGTCCTCTAACGATTCCGGGAATAGAGTTATTAATTTGTTAATTATCGAGGTTGCAACAATCGAACAATAAACAATTATATTTGCAAAAATCTTGTGCCGATGGTTTGCCTTAATAAGCCAGAAATCCTGGAAAAAATTCCGGTTCTCTAGTGATTTCGGGGGTGGAGTTTTTAATTTGTTAATTAGCCCAGTTACAACAATTTAGCAATAAATAAAGCTAACACCAAAGTGATAAAGAGGGACCTCGAAAACCCTCGAGAGAACATTTTCCAGACATTTTCGTTGAATCGTGTGTGACATTTGCCATATGTTCAACAAAAATGGGTCATTTGTTAAATAAAAAATTAAAAATTTGCGAGTGTACAGAGGTTAGATGTACCTTTTGTTATAAAAAATTTGCTGAACATTTTGCAGAAAACCGCATCTCAATCGGACCTCTCAGCTAAAAGTTACAAGTGAAATGCTAATTTGACGCAACTACCAGGCTTCTAGAATTTTATGTACTCTAACCCTTTTTGTATTGTTTGTTGCCATTCCTTTCATTTTACTGTTTCCTTATAACTTTAACATCCTGTACCTCAAGAACAAATCTCCTAAAGCGAATAAAGGGCACTTATTTTTCAATAAAAGCCCAATTTTTACAGTTTCTATATTTAAAGTGAAATCACTTTGTATTTCAATCAACTTCAGTCAAAGTGTTTATCTAACTTGATAAATAAACTTTTTGACATGTGAAAGCGTTTCGATACGACTTTCTTGACACTGTCACGTGTACACAACAGGACCGGTTGCAGAATTTTATTTTTCGTTAACTGACATTTTTTTACTTTAAAACATCACATACCATTTACTGAAAATTAATCATTACCTCTTACATCTTTGAAAGAACACACTTAATTTCGAAAACATCCTGTATATAATCTAGAACATTTTTACTCGAAAAAATTGTTGACATGCTTCCGGAATTATTTTTTCAACTCTTTATTACTTTTTAACATCCATTTGACAATTTAAGTAATATCTTTGATGTATTGGACGAAGTAATGATATTATTTCTTAAAAAACGAGTCAGATTTGCGGTCTTTCTGTGTGGCTAAAAGAAGAAAAATGGTTGCATTTTATCGCATCGAAAGAAACGCAGGTGGAGATATAATAAAGATATTTTTCATTCACGCCATAAATATTTCTTCCAACCTTCACGCTCTTTATAATTACTGCTTTTAACAAAATCACGAGTATTAAAACGAATTAAACATGCACTGCATAGATATATTTACGTTTGTATTCACCAGTCAATACAGCCAATGCATAGTAGAATTTAGTGAATATTATGCATATATCTAGAGATATAAAACAAGAACACAATGCGATTTTTAATAAATATTTCGGAAAACCGTTGAAACGAAGAAAACAGTCCAAATCAGCGATCATGGCAAAACTAAAGAAAGACGAACACACTGATATAAACCTGCTAAAGTTTGTTAATAAGTGGTTGCGATACTCAGGACTAACGCCTTTTTTCGTTAAAGATAAGCATACGAGCATAAAATCCTACTTTGCACTCTTGAACGTGGCAGTTTTAGTGTACCTTGTTTGGTCTTATTCCAGCTATGATCTGAACAAATCAAAAATAGAGAGAGCTTTGTTTACCATTGATATTTTATTCAGCTTGCCTTTCCTTACTTGGTGTATTTCATTTGCGAACTTTCAAATCAAAAAGTGGACGACTTTCATCAAATTAATGGAGGATCTGGAGGAATTAGCCACTGGGTATGGTTTCCGGCACCAGGCTAGGCTTACTTCGACCTATGCACAAATCATTGTTCTTGCGTTGACTTTTATTGGAGAAACCTGTGTCAACAGTTGCATCTTTATAAAAGAAGCCACATTTTTAGAGAACCTCGTTTCAAACGCCTGGACGATACTCCATTTTTACAGAACAATTTTAGCAATCTATCTATTATGCCTAATACAATACTTAAAGGCAAGATATGTTTACGTGAAAAACTTGCTTATGTCTCGAGGACAGCTCAAAGAAAATCTGGCAAAAGCACTAAACATCTATAAAACGCTTCATCTCGTAGTCGAACTGGTGAATAAAATTTTCGGAGTGCATGTATTTTTATTTACTGGTATTTACGTAATATCTACTATAACTGTTACTTCATATGCGATAAATACTAAAGACGTAATGTATTCTGGTGTTCTATTCATCCCGGGAGATACGGTAAGTACTGAATATAATTGGTCGATGTCAAATGTAGGCTGATTAGTTATTTGAAGGTGAAAATCAAATTTTGTTTGAATTAAACTAACTTAAATTATCTTAATTCAAATCCAAACTAGCACACTTCTTAAAGATTAAAAGCACCAAAAATGTCAATTGGGATTACAAGTGCTGTAAATAACACAGTTTCACCTTTGAGAGCAAAATCACTATACAGGGTGATTGGGGTGAACCTCCAGTATTCAAAAGAGGTTTTCAGGGGGACACAAGTGAACAAATAAGCCTAATAAACATATGGTCGAATATCAACGGTTACTGAGATAGCGATGAAATAGCACATTATACTATATGGGAGAGAAATGCGTTATTTTGGCAGAGGTGCAATTTGAAGCCGAAGGCTACAATGCACCGAGGACAAAATAGCATCTCTCCCGAATGGGATATACTATTTTTTCCACGGTCTCATTAACTTAAAAACACATATTTTGTCATTATGAAGTAAGTAGCACCAGAATTATTGTATTCGGATTTGAGCATTTATTTAGTAGTCGTTGAGTTATTGTCATAACTACAAAATAAACAAACAAAAAGAATTGCCAAATTAAGGTGCTAGTTTAGTTTAGTTTAAAGTTTGTTTAGTGCACAATGAATAATTGTGAGTCGGAAGAGATTGTGGAGGCTGCAAATATTGCAATAAGCAATTTGCTGCCTACGAAGTCAAGATCTTTATACGATATAGCCTACAATCGGTTCAAAAAGTGGTGCGCCGAGAAAAATGTTCAAGTATACAGCGAGAATATTTTGTTGGCATACTTCAGTGAAAATGCAAAGAATTACAAGTCTTCCACATTATGGGCGCAATATTCTATGGTAAAGTCATGCTTGATAATTTACGACAACATAGATATAGGCAAATTCCCCAAGCTGATCGCATTTTTGAAAAGAACCGGTGACGGATATCGAGCGAAAACATCGAAAATATTGACAAAGGGTGAAATCGACCGTTTTCTATCAAATGCAGATGACAAAGAATTCTTAATGATTAAGGTAAGATTACTTTTGTTGTTAGGTATTTTAATTATTAAGTATTTTGATTTTTTATAGGTTGGATTAATTCTGGGTATTGCCGGAGCTTGTCGAACTGATGAACTAGTCAATTTTCCTGTAGATGATATTGAGGATGTAGACACTTCCTCGATTGCAAAAATTCCAAACACTAAGACAAAGATTCCACGAACCTTTCTGGTTACCGATGTGGGAAATATGCTTGAATTGTTTTGAAAATACCTGTACCTTCGTCCTCCCCACGTCAAGCATAAGCGCCTTTTTTGTACTACAAAGCAGGAAAATGTAGTTCGCAGCCAGTTGGCAAGAATATCATGGGAAAAATTCCGAGTGTAGTAGCTTCATATTTAAAATTACCTGATGCTGCATGTTATACTGGTCATTGCTTACGAAGATCTTCAGCGACATTACTGGCAGATGCTGGTGTGGATATCACGACAATAAAGCGTCATGCTGGTTGGAAATCAACGACAGTCGCTGAGGGTTATGTCAAGAACTCCATTGAAAATAAGACCAAAATTGCTAATCAGGTTTTAGTAGGTACCACTACTAGCGCAATCACAAAAACTGTAAATGTAAGCCAAAGTAATATTCCTTCTAATATTAATTTTGAAAATTGTACAAATGTAACATTTAATTTAAATGTCAATAAATAATTTCAATGATATCTTTTTTTGCATGAAAAACGTTCTCCATAATGTAAACTCCCTTGGGAGCATTATACTCCCTTGGAAATAATCGACTACTTCTATTTTAATGTTGATGTCATATAAACTGATTTCTACTCCCGACCGTGGAAAAATATTTTTACCCAAGTTAATTATTGTAATGCCTCAATATAGGAAAGTGTTTATTCTGTACGTATTATAAAATATAACATTGAATAAAGATTTAATAAACCAAATTTAATGAATTTTCAAGTATACCACCATCCGCCTCGATGCATTCATCAGCTCGTTTGTGGATTGCGCGGATAGCTCGTTGAAGTGCACGGTGATTTTCTCTTATGAGTGCTGCATAATTGACAATCCGATCGCATAGCGCCTCTCTTGTGTTCACTTTTGTTGCATGTACTAATGACAGTATTCTAGAAAATTCAAATCTGGTGACCTTGGTGGCCAATTCTGGAAACCACCGCGGCCAATCCAGCGTTTGGATGTTTTGCTTAATACCAGTATATCAGTCAAATTATTTTCTAAAAATTCTACAAATCCAGCTCCAGTAAGACGACCATCTAGCACAACTGGGCAAGTAATTGATTATTCATCATACCACACGACATGTTAACGCTGAAACTATACTGAAAGTTACTTTCCATCGTGACGTGCGGATTTTCATCTGACCAACGATGTTCATTGTGACAGTTACTTACTCCATCACGAGTGAATTGAGTCTCATCAGTGAACAAAATCTATGTGTAAAGTGTATGGTTTGCGTTTTAAATCATATTTGTGAATGACTTCCCATGCCGTAGTTTGATAAATTTGGAGACGGGTTGCAATTCGCCTTGTACTTGCACCTGGGCTACGTTCTACCATATTTAGAATTTCTTCTTCCACTTCCAGCTTGCCAGCTTGCCTCTCAGAATTCCGCTTTTCAGTTACACCCTGTATACTAGATGAAACAATCATACAAATATTTTCTAAATCACAATGTACATAATTACATATAAGTAGTGTATAATTATCTTTTTCGTTGTACTAATGGAAATTGAAATAGTTTTACATACAAATAATTTAATATTGCCATTACCGTTTTACTAATGGAAAATGAATAAAGTTTTATTTTACCGTAAAATATAGAAGTAGATTTTAATATAATCGTTACCATTTAAGGAAGTAAACAAGTTTTGTACAGAGCTTCAGTGACCAAACGACATCTAACAAAAGAACTCAAATAAATATATTTGAGAGAATTTGGCAAAGATACACAAAACGCATAACTATGATAATCGAAGCGAAGAATTTACAGAGAAAAGAGCAAAGTGATATGAAAATGTTAAAATTTGTATATCAGTGCTTAAGATTTTCGGGAATAACGCCGTTTTTGCAGAACGGTCATCGTACGTGTATAAAATCGTGGGTTATTCTTTACTTTTTCAGTGTTTTAGTTCACGCTTTGTATTCGTTTTACCTTACCTATATTTCCGTACCAGCATTATTAACTACGAAGATTTTGTTTACCTTCGATTTTATACTTAGTTTGCCGTTTATGATTTTATGCATCTTGCCTAGCAATTTTCGACTAAGAAAATGGAAAATGTTTCACAAATCCATCGAAGAACTTGAGAACCTCGTGATTCGATGCGGTTTCCATTGTGACCCGAGACCAATCTCGACTTATACACAAACGGCAGCCATCATCTTAATGTTTGCTGTTGAAAATATTGTTGTGTATTACTACTGGATAAAAGACGACGTAGAATACCATTTCTACATAGCAAATTGTTGGATATTGTTCTATTTCTACCGGACTCTTCTCACTATCTACATAACGTGCTTGACTCATTGTTTGAAGAGAAGATATGACTATGTAGAAAGAATGCTGATGTCACAAGACCTCGAAGAAAATTTGACGAAAGCACTAAAGATCTGCAGTATACTGTATCGCATAGTTGGACTCACGAACCAAATTTTCGGAGGCCACATATTTTTCTTCATCGCAGTTTATGTATTAGATACGTTATGTGTTGTATCCGGTGCAATCTACAACAGCCTTACTGATTCTGGTGCAATATTTGTTCCAGGTTACGCGGTGAGTATGGAAAACTATGATACAACAATCTCTCTACAGTACATTGCGTCTCAAACTCGATAATTTTAATTATAATGAAATTTAAATAAAACTTGGGATATGTGGCGTTAAATGGGATAAGGTAAGCTTCATTTTTAATATAAAGTATGATCTTTGGGATTCTACAGAAGCGACTAATGACGTCATCAATTATATTTTTTTCCTCAAACATACCCAAAATTTTTTCCCGTTAAAAAGCTCTATTTTTTCTAATAACTTTTATTAGAGACATTTTTCTGTATTTCCCGTTTAAAAATTATAAGCAATATCGTCCTAAAGAGTCTCAAAAGAAACCACCTAAAAATCACATTAGCTGCATGGAAAAAAATTATATAGTATTTTCAATGAAATACGTATACTTGGCAACCATTAGTTTTACTTAATATTAATTATAGTTGATTTAATTGCATATAATACGTGCAATGTCAATTATTTGGGATTTATTGAAATATATCTTTTATTTTCATCAATAAAATATTTATCCATTCAATTTTAAAATATAATCACAACAAAGATTATTATTAATACGTAGTATTCTTAAGAGAAATGTAACTCTTATTACTTGAAATATATAGACTTCTGATAAGATGATTGCTATTGTTGAAATAAATAGTTATAGAATCGCGCCATCTTCCATTGCCCCTACGCCGCACAGTGGCGCAAAACGCCACTGTGCCACTCAAATTACTGTACACCCCTTAGGGTTGGGCCGTTTGAGGTGATTTTTTTTTAAATGTTCGTCATAAAATTCCCTATCGATCCGTCTTTCTCAATTTTCGCTTTGGGTCTTCATTTTCGCGGAATTTGACTCCAAAAATGTGTTTGCATGGAAAAATGACCCTACGGAACACGAGATTGAGATTTTGCCGGACTTTTTTATGGGGGAATGCTCGTCTTGGAAAGCCCTAGAAGACTTAGATTTCGGGGAGAAATTTTTTGTTGCCCTTAAAATGGCCACAATCATCCAAAAATTTTCACATATCAGAAATCGTTCTACTGAAAACTGGGAAAGTATTGGAAAAAAATTTCATGTTAAAAAAATTATTTGTACACATTTGAGAAATCTGCAAAAATTTTTCCAGAATTTTTGGACACATTTTTGGACATTCACCAAAATGGCCACATACAGATTTTCCGAATTTTCCGGTAAATGATTGATTTTTCCTGGAACTGTTCGGATAGAAATGTATGATAGTGAAAGTCTTCAGCATCTACTGGATGCTTTAAACTTTCGAGACCATAAGATTTTATGTGGATCTTTCTCTTTTTGGTCATTTTGATCCAAAATCGACAAATGTTCAAAAATACTGGGAAATCATCTGGCATTCTGGGTCGGTCAGTGGTCGCGCGGTTTAAGGCGTCAGTACTTGAATCGAGGTGACTAGATCGGTGTTGGTTCGAGCCCAGCTGCCGGTAGACCGTATATAAGCTATATTCGTAGAGAGGTTTGGCGCCCTCTCTGCGAGTATGGTAGGGTGGAAGAATGTTGGCTTGGGTCAATGTGAGAGATTGATACCGGTTGATATTTGACTACCCCCCTAATTAATGAGGTTTTCCAGGTTTTCCTCATTCCTGCACTGAATAGTGGTTAGGGCCTACCAACGTAAGTCGTTCCTGGGCGCAAATGCGGCCTGCTTAATAATAATATGCCGCCCCCTCTCCCGCACAAGTCTCCGACTTCTGGGCTAATCTCTGTGATTAGAATGAGGGGTAGAGATATTATTATTATTATTATTATTATTCCCGAAACGTTTAAATATTTTGGCTGTCCAAACAAATTCTCAAAAAGCTCAGTCTTTTGAAGGGTTATTGTTATATATTTTATAAATACTTTGTATATAAATTAATATATGTTATGTTTTTCTAGGACAGATATTGTTTTTGTATATTTTATTTCTTTTATTTTTTTTGTACAGCGCTCGATATAAAAAAGCAAATTTCGACGTTGTTTTATGTTATCTATGTGTGTTGGGAAAAAATAATCAAATCAATCATTTCTCATTAACAATGAACTATTGTATCCAAAATGGCCACTTTTGTCAAAAAATTGAATTTCCAAAAGTATGTTCAAAATCATTTTTTATGGAACCTTTCTGACCTTTTTCCGAATTACGGGAAAATTCGGAAAATATGTATGTGGCCATTTTGGTGAATGTCCAAAAATGTGTCCAAAAATTCTGGAAAAATTTTTGCGGATTCCTCGAATGTGTACAAATAATTTTTGTGAGATGAGATATTTTCCAATACTTTCCCAGTTTTCAGTAGAACGATTTCTGATATGCGAAAATTTTTGGATGATTGTAGCTATTTTAAGGGCAACGGAAAATTTCTTCCCGAAATCTATGTGGACAGTCTTGTAGGGCTTTCCAAGGCCGTAGGGTCATGCGAATAATCTAGTTTTTTCCATGCAAACCCATTTTTGGAGTCAAATTCCGCGAAAATGAAGACCCAAAGCGAAAATTGAGAAAGAGGGATCGATAGGGAATTTTATGACGAACATTTTAAAAAAATATCACCTCAAACGGCCCAACCTTAAGGGCTGTACAGTAATTTGAGTGGTACAGTGGCAATTTGCGCCACTGTGCGCCGCGCCGCTAGCATAGTCACCGCTATTTGTTAAGTATTGTACGTTCTCATAACGTTTTATAAAAGCATAAAAGCTCATTTAGTAATAGTAATTGGTATTTACCAGTAACAATTAAATACATAGGTAAATCCGAGGGTAAATCCAAAATGAAGGATTTATTGAGTGATCACAATCTAGAGGAGTTGATTCCTGCGTTTGCCGGTAAGTATTAACTGTTTAAGTAGCACTAGTTAACAAATAAATAGTAATATAATACAAACGTTTTGGTATTTTGAAATCGAAGGTAATTGCACAAGAATCCAATATTAGGAAAGTTTACGGTCGCCGTATTTCTCGCCGTAAAATGATCAAATTTATGGTGATTGTTAGATACAGAAAGGAAAATAAAACACTTATAACAAAAGCAATATCAAAATTAAAGTCCATGATGTTTTGTTTATCCACTTTTACAGTTTACTATTCAAATTCACATTTTAATAATACTTTCACATAGATGCATAACTATGTAATATGTTAGTTTATGCTCAAATACTTCCGATCTCTCTACACCTAATTATAATATCTGCCAATATTTTTTATTAAAACATATAAATGGATATTTTTTTGTGTCGTAGATTGAAGGTGATTTTAAATCCTCATCTTAGAAAGAAATAAATGTTATTATCTCAATGGGACTTGTTTTTTTAAAGTACATTAAAACAGAAGAAGAAGTATTACAGGATTTCCTTAATATTCTGGAAGGAAATTCTGAAAACCTTTCTGAAGGTAACTAGTTATACTTTTTAAAATAGGTATCACTGATTTCTGAAGTGCATCAGTATTTTCTGTTGTTGAGAAAAAATAAAATAGGATACAATAAACGACAAAAAATGTATTCTTATGTTTAACCCTTTACTTTTTTTTAGACTCAAAAGTATTTTTATACACCTGTTACCAAGGTTACTTCCTCCAAATAGCAGGGCCAAAGAGGGAAAAGGCTACTGGAAATTTACCACAAACCAATCCGTAGGAGGTCTAATTCTGCAAGTATTACGTTTATTACCTTAGCATTGAACGTTTCCATTGTTTTTTTTTATTTTTGGAATTTACTTGTAACTTGTTGGTAACATTTAGGTAATAATGCAGATTAAAAACATTATTTTTTATTAAAGAGCAATTGCAGCATGTTCTTTAACGAAATAAAATGAAACTATTATCAGATTGTATTGCCATTAGGTTTCATCAATTGTTCCCTTAAAATTATCCATTCCTTAAATAATTTAAAGCTAGTAACACTCGACAAATTCTTTTAATAATTAAACCTCATGGCAATGATGAAGAATATATTTAAGTTTTTTTTATAAAGATTGTATTTTTCGTACCGCCATATGCAGCCATTCTACGGCTTTATCAGAATGATCAGATATAGTTTACTGTACATAATTAATTTTTGTCTTTTTATTGATGTATTTTATTTCTATGTGTTGCAAAATTTAAAAATAATAAAATTTTTGTCATTTAAATGCTTTTTAATGTTTTATAATCCACAAATATACATAAATTATAAGTAAGTATATTTATATGTAATCGAATTTATAGGATATGTAGGAAATGATTAGAAAAAATACAACAAAGGTATGTGACAAATATAAAAACGTATATATTTCACAATATCCTATACTCCAGGCAATAATAATTTATCATTAAGACAGTACACAAATATATATTTTTCAAAAATATTACAAGTTCTGTCTAAAATATCTTATATTTGACTGAATGATAGTATTCCATTGAATCGTTAATGATTTTCAAAAGAAGCTTATAGTTAAAACAATGACATGTTAATTTTAGTTTTCAATAACAAGGTTATGTTTGGACTGAACGAAGTTATGTCCGAGGAATACTGAGCATAGTGTGTGATTGGTTGAATAGGCATATAATTGGGACGCATAACTTTTGTGCTTACAAAATGTTTTCACATTGATTAAATAAATGTTTTCGAATGTTGGGTTATTACAGTTTAATAATTTTGATATTACGTTTTCACTACGTTTTGCAATTTAATATGAATTTTTAGTATTACTCGTAAGTATAATTAATTATTCAGTTTGTAGTTACGTATGTACGCCTAGAAATTTATTGTTTTTAGGTAGTATGGTACTAACCTGTTTAAAATGCCAGTTCGAGTGAAGCTGCACTCATTCGTCCATAGCACTTTATTAATAAAATTAGGGTCAGCTACAATTTAATTTTGAAGGCAATTGCAGGTTCTAAAGTTTGAACTTTCTGAAAATTATACGGGTTTAGTGAGTTTTCTCGTAATATTCTTCAGCCCTTGATAAGGATATCTAATCGCCTTGAAATGCTTCTTGTAGAAATGGTAAGCTGCTCCTCTACTAAATTTAAAACAGCTGTTCCCGACGCGGTTTCACAGAAACTGTATCGCGAGAGCGTTGAAGCAGTTGCACAAAAGTTCGCGCACTTGGAAAATGTTGTCTGTTAGGGAAACGTCTCCGATATTCCGCAGCAGCGGCATTCACATTTCGTAAACATTCTCCATTTCCGCATATTCTAAATTTGTAAAATTAGGCATTGTGAATATACGAACAATACATGAGACTTGAAATAAAGAGACTACTGCTTGTATTCTCTCCATCCCCCTTCCAAATGTGTGGTGTGATCTCCAAATTTGGGGGGAAAGAAATGCGGGAAATGCAGAAAGTGCGAATAAATGGTGGCAAATTTGAATAAAACGCTGTGTTAAGTGTTAAGGCGATATTATGTATGTAATCCTGATGTGGCAACGATGTTTCCTTCGACATTCGATTGTCATATGGCTGCGTCATCAGAAAGTTTGTACCGTACCAGGAGCGTCGTGTTACCGATTTTTATAGGGTGATTTGTTTATTTTTTTAAAGGTCGAGTAATTTTTTTTTCGATTTTCTGCCTTTATTAGGCCTCCCGAATACGTGGTTAAAATTAATGAGATTATGACTGACTCACCCTGTATACCTAATTATCTTTTTCGTTCTACTAATGGAAAATTAAAACAGTTTTACATATAAATAGTATATTACCATTATCATTTTACTAACGGAAATGAATTCCGTTCTATTATATCGTAAAATCTAGTAATAGATTTAAACAAGTAAACACGCTTTGTATCGAACTCCAGTGACCAAACGACATTTAACGAAATGCTTTAAATAAATATAGACGAAAGATTTTAACATTTATTTTAAAACATAAGAATCAGAGAGATACAAAACTCACAACAATGGTAAACGAAGCGAATAATTTACAAAGAGGAGAGCAAAGTGATATGAAAATGTTAAAATATGTATATCAGTACTTAAGATTTTCGGGAATAACGCCGTTTTTGCAGAACCGTCATCGTGCATGTATAAAATCGTGGGTTGTTCTTTCCTATTTCAGTGTCTTAGTTTACGCTTTGTATTCGTTTTACCTTAGCAATATTTTTGCGACAGCATTATTAACTACTAAGATGTTGTTCACCCTCGATTTTATATTTAGTTTGCCGTTTATGACTTTATGCATGTTATCTAGTAATTTTCGACTAAGAAAATGGAAAATGCTTGTCAAGTCCATCGAAGAACTTGAGAACCTAGTGATTCGATGCGGTTTCCATTGTGACCCGAGACCAATTTCTACTTATATACAAACGGCTGGCATCCTGTTAATTTTCTTTGTTGAAAATATTATCCAGTATTACTGTTGGATAAAAATCGACGCGGCTTACGATGTCCTCATCGCAAATTGTTGGATATTGTTCTATTTCTACCGGACCCTTTTCACTATCTACGTAACGTGCTTGACTCATTGTTTGAAGAGAAGGTATGACTACGTAGAAAAAATGCTGATGTCACAAGAAGGCCTCGAAGAGAATTTGACGAAAGCATTAAAGATCTACAGAATGCTGAATCGCATAGTTGGGCATACGAATCGAATTTTCGGAGGCCACATATTTTTCTTCATCGCAGTTTATGTATTAGATACATTATGTGTTGTATCCGGTGCAATCTACAGCAGCCTTACAGATTCTGGTGTAATATTTGTTCCAGGTTACGCGGTGAGTATGGAAAAGTATGATACAACAATCTTTCTACAGTACCTACAGGGTGTTTCAAACTCGACAGTACTGGCTTACTGTCAGGATACAGAAAAAAATAATAAAGTTTGGGACATGTGGCGTTAAGTGGGACAAGGTAAGCTCCATTTTTAATAGAAAGTATTATCTTTGGGATTTGACAGAAACGACTAATGATTATGTCATCAATATTTTTTCCAGAAACATACCCAAACTTTCCTGTTAAAAAGCTCTATTTTTCTAATAAACTTTTATTATAGAAATTTTTCTGTATTATTTCCCGTTTAAAAGTTATAAGCAATATACTTATAAAGAGTGTCAAAAGACACAAAACAAAAATTCATTCAGAACAAGTTGATGTATAAAAAAATTCAAGAAGAGCTCCAGAGTGATATCCAGAGCGCCTCATTCCTGATCATAAAACCTTTACAATAATGGAAGCGACCTTGCCACAAAGTGAGGATGCATTTTCTGTTCGGAAGGATTAGTCGCGTCAAATTAGCATTTCACTTGTAACTTTTAGGGAGAGGTCCGATTGAGATGCGGTTTTCTACAAAATGTTCAGCGAATTTTTTATAACAAAAGGTACATCTAATCTCTGTACGCTCGCAAATTTTTAATTTTTTATTTAACAAATGACCCATTTTTGTTGAACATATGGCAAATGTCACACACGATTCAACGAAAATTTCTGGAAAATGTTCTCTCGGGGGTTTTCAAGGTTTTATCACTTTGGTGTTAGCTTTATTATTTATTGCTAAATAGTTATAACTGGGCTAATTAACAAATTAAAAACTCCACCCCCGAAATCACTAGAGAACCGGAATTTTTTCCAGGATTTCTGGCTTATTAAGGCAAACCATCGGCACAAGATTTTTGCAAATATAATTATTTATTGTTCGATTGTTGCAACCTCGCTAATTAACAAATTAATAACTCTACTCCCGCAATCGTTAGAGAACCAGATTTTTTTGCAATAACTCTGGGATCATGGGGAGAACCATCGGCACAAGGTTGTTGCACGAAATTGTTTATTTTTCTATTTTTGCAGCCTGGCTGATTAACAAATTAATAACTCTACTCCCGGAATCACTAGAGTCCCGAAATTTTTTCCGGGATTTCTATCTTTTTAAGGCGAACCATCGGCACAAGATTTTTGCAAATATAATTGTTTATTGTTCGATTGTTGCAACTTCGCTAATTAACAAATTAATAACTCTACTCCCGGAATCGTTAGAGAACCAGATTGTTTTGCAATAACTCTGGGACCATCGGCACAAGGTTGTTGCACGAAATTGTTTATTTTTTTTGCAACCTGGCTAATTAACAAATTAATAACTCTACTCCCGGAAACACTAGAGACCCGAAATTTTTTCCGGGATTTCTGTCTTTTTAAGGCGAACCATCATCGGCACAAGATTTTTGCAAATATAATTGTTTATTGTTCAATTGATCCCAGAATTATTGCAAAAAAATCCGATTTTCTAACGATTCCGGGAGAAGAGTTATTAATTTGTTAATTAGTGAGATTGCAACAATCGAACAATAAACAATTATATTTGCAAAAATCTTGTGCCGATGGTTCGCCTTAAAAAGACAGAAGAAATTTAGCAATAAATAATAAAGCTAACACCAAAGTGATAAAGAGGGACCTCGAAAACCCCCGTGAGAACATTTTTCATTGACATTTTCATTGAATCGTGTGTGACATTTGCCATATGTTCAACAAAAATGGGTCATTTGTTAAATAAACAATTAAAAATTTGCGAGCGTACAGAGGTTAGATGTACCTTTTGTTATAAAAAATTCCCTGAACATTTTGCAGAAAACCGCATCTCAATCGGACTTCTCCGCAAAAAGTTGTTTATTTTCACATTTTTCATGCTAATTTGACGCGACTAGATAATAAACTGAAGGGTAAGAAACAATTTTAATACAGCTTGACTGTTACAGTATTTCGAACAAAATCCACGAAATTCTATAAGGCAGGCTAACCGGGAACTAAATTTGTATAAATCAATCGTTCAACGAATTGTAAAGACCAATGGGTATCATGACTATAGAATTCACAATTTGGAGTATTTGCCTGAGCGTCAAATTGACAGACTTACTTAATTTTAATAGCTCAAATTGTAGTAAATGTAGAAACTGTTGATCAGAACCTTTTTCGACACGTTCTTTGGACGAACCTCATATTTTCAGTTTAGTTATTGTTATCATCAACATTTGTCTTAATTTTATTAAAAAATTATCGAGTTTAATCCTTTTATTTAATCTTAATGACATTTATGAACTTTAAACAACGGACATTCAATTATTTTCTAACGACTACTTGATACTTCCACCGCTAATGTGATTTTTAGGTGGTATTTCTTTTGAGACTCTTTGGGACGACATTGCTTATAACTTTTAAACGGGAAATAACATAAAAAAAATTCTCTAATAAAAGTTTATTAGAAAAAGAGGGCCTTTTAACAGAATAAAAAATAAATATGTTTCTGAAAAAATATAATTTATCCCAGATATTATTTAAATTTATCGTATCCTCAAAATAGGCCCATACTATTATGTTTGAGACACCCAGTACTTATTATGCTTTAAATATAAATCACTGTGGCAAGTGAACTTAATTATTTGTCCACAAATAAACCTTCATTAGTCAAATAAAGAAGTCCTATTTTATTGTTACTAGAATAGAAGAATAATTAATACAAATATTTTATAGTTATTTATTGTATAAGTGTGTGTATAAATATAGCTGTTCCTTACAAGAAGAGACATCCATCACTTGTGCAAATTCTTCACAAACTCCGGCATTCCGAAAATGACGGCAACAAAGGCTGCAAAGGTCGTTATCGATCGATCTTGATTCTTTCCCATCTTTCGGTTATATAATAACTAATTTTTCTTCAACCCCTAACCCCCAGCTACCCCTACTTTATTTGAAATAGAAACATAAGATATGAGGGGGCTCGTTGAAAAGCTTATAGAAAACCGAATCCTTGTTTCCATTTAAAAAAAAACAGTAGAGGCAGCTGGTGGTTAGGGGGTTGAAAAAAAAGTAAATACTATATAACCGAAAGATGAGAAAATATCAAGATCAGTTAAGGTGTTTCGGCGTTTTAAAAAAAATTTACTCATTCACAAGATATGAATTTTATTTCGTACTTCTGGCCATCCCTGTATAGTAGATGAAACAATGAAACAAATATTTTCTAATCACAATCTACAATTACATATAAATAGTATATAATTACTATTATCATTTTACTAATGGAAAATGAAAACAGTTTTATTAAATTGTAAAATATAGTTATAGATTTTAATATAATGACTACCATTTAAACAAGTAAACACGCTTTGTATCGAGTTCCAGTGACCAAACTACATTTAACAAAAGAACTCAAAGAAATATATATGAGAGATTTCAAAAAAGAGATATAAATCTCACAACTATGATAAACGAAACGAAGAACGTGAAGAATGTACAAAGAAGAGAACAAAGTGATATGAAAATGTTAAAATTTGTATTTAAATGTTTAAGATTTTCGGGAATAACGCCTTTTTTATCGAACCATTACCGTAAATGGATAAAATCGTGGGTTATTCTATTCTATTTAAATATTTTAGTACATGCTATATATTCGTTTTACACCAGTAAAGATTTATTCTTCCCACTATTAACTATTAACATCTTGTGCAACCTCGAATTTATATTTAGTTTGCCGTTTATGGCATTATGCGTTTTGTCTGCAAACTTTCGTATAAAAAAATGGAGAATTTTTCTCAAATCCATCGAAGATCTTGAAAGATTCGTGACACAATGCGGTTTCCAGTCTGGTTCAAGACCAATCTCTACTTATGTACAAACAGCAAGCGTCTTCTTAATTTTTGTTCTTGAAAATATTATCCAATATTACCACTGGATTAAAGACGGTGTAGATTATCGGAAGTTCATCGGAAACTGCTGGATATTGTTTTATCTCTACAGGACCCTTTTCACTGTCTATATCACGTGCTTGATCCACTGTTTGAAGAGAAGGCATGGTCACGTGGAAAAAATGCTGATGTCCGGAGTGCAACTGGAGGAGAATCTGAAAAAAGCACTGAAAATTTGCAGAATGGTGCATCTCATAGTTCAGCAGGCTAATCGAATTTTCGGAGGACACGTGTTTTTGTTCGTAACAGTTTACGTATTGGATACCTTGTGTGTTGTATCCAATGCAATCTACAGCAAGGACATTGTATCTTCTTACGCACTATCTATTCCAGGGTACATGGTGAGTACAGAAAGGTGTAGTAGAACCACACGACTACTATAGGTAAACTTTATTATGATTATTATTTCGTTTTGACAGTTGAGCATGTTTATTGTATTTTCACAATTAAATTAAATACTGGCATGGATCCAACTAAAAAAAGACAACGTGCGCTATGTATCTCTAAAATTAAAACTATTAAATTGAATCAAATTATTTCCAATTTAATCAAAATCCATCCAGAAATTATTGTATTAGTAATATACAGGGTGGTACAGATGAAAACGAAACAGAGCCATTTTCAGAAACTGCGTCAAAATTGTAGAAAAACACTCAGATCCGTCGATTTTAGATTAAAGGGGGACATTCTTTATTGGTATTTCTGACTCCGCCACTTTCACCCCCTACCAAGGGTAAGCATCACCCCAAAATATTTAAATGGCATTGGGGGTTGAGTAATATTTATTTTGAAAGCTCTTACAATTCTCTTTACAACAGACTCTAAATTTTATAATTCCCCAATACTTTGAAAAAAATTTACATTTTAAAATTTTAATTATGTTTAGTTGCTTACTTACTACTTAGTTGATTAAATGTTCAAACTGACGACCCCTTCCCTACTTGAATAAAAATTTTGTTCGAAAAGTTCGCGCACATTCTGAGTGATTCGACGGCATTCGTCGACGATTCTTTGACGCAAATCTTGCAGCGACGCTGGCTGTGTTTTATAGATATTACTTTTAGACCCACAAAAAAATCAAGGGGCGATAAATCCGGTGCACGTGGAGGCCACTCAATGCTTACTCTTCTCCCAATCCAATTCCGTGGAAAACGTTGCTCCAAATACTGACGGACAATTAACGCATAATGCGGGGGAGCACTGTCCTGTTGAAAAGTCATATGATCTTCATCATACTCTGGAACATTTTCAATAATATCAGTTAAGGCAGGGTCAATAGCGTCTTCCAGTAATTGCAAATACATTTGGTCAGTCAAATTACCAGGTAAAAAAAAAGGACCCACCAGCCGGTCAGCGAAAATTCCAGCCCATACATTTAATTTCTCCGGTTACTGTGTATGCACCTCGTGAAAAACTCTTGGGTTTGAATCTGACCAATAGCGGCAATTGTGACGATTTACCGTCCGGTTCTCTGCTCGCTCACTCATTATTTCGCAAAATTACTGGACTAAATGTATTTTGTATGGATGGAATTTATTCTTCTTCAAAATGGTTTGTATGCTAGTTCGATTGATTCCAGACACAGATGCCAGCTGCCTCGAACTTAATATAGTATAGTATATTATTAGTGGTTGTGTTACGTTAGTTTTGGACAAAATGAAAAACATACATATATTTGTTCTCTGTAAATATATCTACGTAGATATTTTCAAAGCTATCTAGTAGTTTTCTTTATTTACTTGAAGTTGAAAATTAAATACTAAGTGGTTTTCTTGCAAACAATAATGCCTAAAAACAGCTGTGCGAATGCAAAGCTATTATTTTTGTTAGTAATATTAATGAGTATTAATTTCATATCTATATTACAAGGCAGATTGAGAAACAGGTTAATAATATAATGAAATTGGAAAATAACTATAAATCCCAAAAATTATTATTTTTTTTATTTACTAAATAAATCGTAAAAATATTTGTTAAATTCTCATACCATTTAAAACTATCCAATGGTTGAATCTGAATAAATACATTTGCAAGCATTGTTGAAAAAATTTAAGATATTTTTCGCAAATAAAAAATTGAAACGTTTGAAGATATAAGATATAATATTTTAATACTAAACATTAATTTAAATGTCAAGAAATGCCTTTATTTTGTGACATTTATTGGACAGTACTAAAAATTCACATGTATATTATATTTTTCCAGCACATAAAATACTAATCGAGATTGAGATATATCTCTCTATATGTAACTCTTAAATGGTTCATACCTGATAAAATAGAGAAAAAAATTAAAGCTGTCCCCCTTTGAAAAATATATAAATGCATTGAATTTAAATTAAATATGTGATATCCAGAAAAATGTATTCTAATAGAATTTTAGTATTGCTCATTATCTATTTTCGTGTACTCACGGCTTAGTTTTACAAAAAAATATCATAGATTTCTATCTGATATTGTGGCAAAAGTAATGCATGCGTTATTATTAATTTATGATGCCACGAATTGAAAAATTTCAAACTGGAATGATCATAAATAAAAAGAGGCATCTGCACTATACAAGGTGATTCAGAAAAACAATGCTTCCATTCAAAATATATCCAGTAATTACTGTATTAGTAATATATACTTACTTGAAGGTTATGTTACGTTAGTTTTGGGCAAAAGAAATGACATACATATATATTTTTTTGTAAATATATCTACATAGGTATTATCAAAATTATCTCGTAGTTTCCTTTATTTACATTAGTTATTTTTAAATTAATAAATGTTCAAAATTAAATACTAATTGTTTTTTTGCTTCTTGCAAAAAACAATGCCTAAAAACATTTGTACGAATGCAAAGTTGCAATTGCCATTTTTGTTAATACAATGCGTAAGCTTCTTATTGATATTAATTTTCCATCCATATTACAAGGCAAATGGAGGAACATTACGGTGTATTATCCCGTATGAAATTGGAAAAATTTAACATGAAAATTACATACACACAAAGTCAAACCTCTTGGATCCCCCTCATTCTTGTTAAAGAAAACTTTTGGTCAGAAAAACCAAATACATTTATAAGTATATTGTTTTCTGAATCTTTTTTTTGTAAAAAGAATATGTTCCATAAACTGAGTACTTAGAAAATTAAAAACCAGCAAATGTGTGACATTTTTGACAAAATTTATTAAATCAAAAAGAAGCGGCTAACTAATCTGCAGCCTGAGGTGGAAGAATATGATTAGGAATGGCTCTAGCAACAAAATCCCACATGATTTCAATAGAATTCATGTCAGGTGAGTTGGCCGGTCAATCTAATCTATTGATATGTCCTGTTTCAAATGTGACAGACACGTAGAACAAAAATAACATTCTTGATGTTTTGTTTATCCACTTTGATTATTTAAATTATGCTTATGTTTATGTTTATGTTATAACAATATTTACATCTGCGGTTTAATTTATAAAATATGCATTTGGAAAGATTTCTGTACCTAAAAATTTGTTGGTTAGAACGCTTTCTGTCGTTATAAATCCCTTTTGCTTCGGTACCTTTGAATATTCGCAGGTATAGCAGGCATAAGATAACATTACTGTTATTCGCTAAGCTCTATATTATTCAGTTCTTAAATGTTTAAAATTATTTCTTTTTATAACAGTTTTTAGACATATTTTTTATGTATTATCATCACTCAAAGTTTGTAACAAGCTTTACAGGATACTCTCTATATACATTTAATATCGTGATTATTCATCATTATCAATGTTTAAAATATTTATATTTCAATACAGTCTAAAAGAATTACAGGCTTACTAGAACAAAACCCGTGTCATAAATTGAAAACAATTCAATTTAAATTGGACAAATTTAAATAAATAAACAGGTGGAAACGACAGCACAGCATTATTATCCTGTTTGTGTTTCATACAGTCTAACAAGAATGGACGTGTCCCAAGAAAGAAGACAGAACAAGGTGACTGACATTACCCAGTACAGGCCGAAGAAGGCATTGGAAGAACAAAATGACACGAAAGTGCTAAAATTTATTTACGAGTGCCTCAAATATACGGGTTTGACGCCCTTCTCACTGGAAAAGCCGCACGTTTGCGCCAATCTCATATTCCTCATTTTCTTTGCACTGGTTGCAGGGGATGCGCTCTACTGTTTCATCATTTGGACAGCAATCATAACAGACATATCAACGGACATACTGTTCAAGTTAATCTTCGCCTTCAACATTCCCTTCGCGTTCTTTTGCATATTGGCTGCCAACTTCCGCGTAAAGAAATGGAAAGAGTTCGTGGAATCTATTGGGAGTCTGGAGGAATCCGTCACAGAGTGCGGCTACCAATGCAAACTGAAGATAAGCTTCATTTACGCCCAGGTCTCTTTTCTCTACATCGTCTTCAGTATAGAGCACATCATCTACTTCACTTATCGTGTAGAGGAGGGCGTGTGGAACCGCCTTAAGCAGACGGCTGTCTGGATGGTATTCTACATTTATAGAAATTTTGTGACGACGTTTGTAGCTACTTTGTCGCAGAACCTGAGAAGACGGTACCTTTACATCAACGAAATGGTTAAGACAAAGCCAGGAGACGCAGAAAACGCAATGGTAATTTGCAAACGGATGCAGAAAGTGGTGAGCTGCATGAATCAGATATTCGGCTGGCACTTGTTTTTCCATTTTGGCCTTTACGTGATACTGCTGTTAGGCGCTGTGTCCAATATAATCATCACCAGGGACTTTAGAACTTCTAACATGTACTTTTTTTTCGGAAACACCGTAAGTATAAAACGTATTCCTACCCAAAGGGTCTTAAACATTCATAGCATCATTACTACCTTCCTTTTAGCAGATGTCTTTAAATGCCCTTATCTAAAAAGGTCCTAACTTTTACTTATAGTCCAAGATCCCACTGCAAAGTACCTTCACCCAAATGTTAATAGAAATAATTGCATTCAAACATGTGTTTCATGTATATTCTACTACGAATTGGCTAAATTGGTTAATCAAAGCCGGGTCCTACAGGCATCTATTATGCATTAAAAATATTAATTATGGAGGTGAACTACAAATTAGTTTAATTATGGAGGTGAACTACAAATTAGTTTAATGCAACAAAATATATACCAATAGAAAGTTGTTAGTCTGCGTTTTAAGAATATATAGAGTTGTCTGCATGTTTCCAAGCCTAAAGTGAGACAACCCTTCCGGAAAAAATCCCTTAAATTTTGAATGTACGAAATAAAACGAAACTTGCCGCTGTACGGCCAAAGCAGCGGCGTAACACAAAATCACATACTCATGCCGCCAGGAAACATTATACATGAGTGCAGTCAAAACATTATTGAAGAATATGTTTTTTTATTAGGGTTGGACAAAACGTGATTTTTATTTAAAAAATAAAAAATCATTGATTTAAATAAAAAAAAAACATTATTTCCTTGGCGCACGGTAGGCACAAATTGTTAATGTAAATGTTCATTTTTGTAAACTCTAATAAATATATTAGTATATTAATATTGACATATGTTGTACCTACTTATATTGGGAATAAAAAACAACGGACAGTCTGGAACTAAATATGTCCTTGAGCACATACCTGCACGTTTCGTTTTTTTTTCGTACTTCCAAAATTAAAACTTTTCTATATTTTCTAAATCATGTGACAATTTGTATGACATTTGTCGCACTCGACAATTGTCAGTAGAGATTCGAGAATCAAGGCCCTGGGCCTCTATTCTCAAAGTGAAATAAATTCGACTGTGAATTCATTCTACTTAAAAAAATCACGAGTATATCACGAGTATATGATGCATGATGTCTGTGTGCATAATTCCCCATTTTTTTTTATTGGAAATAACTACGATGAGATTGGTCAAGAATACAGATTTACAGATTTTTTTCAGAATTAAATTTGTTTTAATATAAATAAAGTATATTTAAATATTAAGGTCGTCGCCAAGTCCAGACATGAGATCTGTGAACGAAATGCAGGCTTCACTCATTAAGCTTACCCGAAATTTTGCACGGATCGAATAAAATACTGTCTTTATTTCAGATCTCGTTGGTGGTGCTGGTGATGTCCTGCGACGCCCTGGAGAAGAGCGGCAAGAAGATCATCAAAACCTGCTACATGCTCCACGAGAGCGTCGGAAATGAACTCGTCAAGGAGCAGCTGTTCCTGCTGGCTACGTACGCGGAGCAGTGGAAGCCTGCGCTGTCGGCAGCAGGATTCTACGACCTCAACCAGACCACTCTGTCAACCCTGTTTGAGGCCATCATCACGTATCTCGTTATAATAATACAGTTCAATCTAGCACTAGCCTAATCTGTGAAATTAGCAGCATCGTAGGTCGTTGATAACAAATCACTACTTGTCCTCATAACTTGACGGCAACATTTTCCCGTGAAACGATTCCTAAAGGTTCTCTGAATGTTTGAGGGTTGAACGTGAAAGTTTTGATTTTTGTCCAATTTACTATAAAGAACGATCAGTACTGAATTGTAGACTTATAAGCAAAGGGAGATCGAACCGTTCATTTATACATCGTCATCTTTTACTTTGTCAAACATTCTGAATGTGTATGACAAAGAAATCAGAGAGAGAGAAAGAGAATGTAGCATATTACATATGAAAAGAGAATTCAAGATGAGAAGAACTCAATGGGAAAAAATAAGCCTAAAAACGGTATTTAAAAATTTAGTATGGATACGTCCCCCATAAAACAGTGTATACCTCTGACGTCACACGCCGTTCGCACGTGTATACCTAAGCGTGTTTAATTCATATCTGTATACGTTTTACATACGTTTAAAATAGTTAATTTGTCATTCGTGATATTTTATTATTTATTTTGTTAAACAGACACTGGTATTGAATTAAGTTGCAAAATAGACTGGTAAAAAGGAAACAGAAAATGCATTTCATCGGGAAAATGGAAGAAGTATTGCGTCATGCCATTATGTACGAATACAGACACAGCGCCTAATAAAAAAACATTTCACCCTGCCAAGAATTGAAAAGAAAAATGTGGTGCAGGGCGATGAAGAGCGACGAAAGGAAGCATTGCAACATTGTTTGTTTCTGAAGACTATTTTAAAGTAAGCTTAACTGGAAACACAGGTAGGTTTAAGTGCATCGAAATTAATGGAGGTGGGTCACTTTGAACATTGCCTGCAAAGTGGTACTAGTGCAAAAACTATTATTTTCATTTATTCTTTATTCAACTTTTTGACAACTATAACAAAAAAGTAGGTATAATACTATATCGCTGAGGTCTTTATCTATTTATATTATGAAATATAGAGTTTCCTATTTAAGAAAAATGTTGATCATGTTGTCAAACGTTGCTTTAAAAATAAAATATTGCAAAAAATGGCAATTTTTATATACTCATTGAGCAACTCTTTGAATATATTTCATTATTTTCTTTATCCAAAAAATATGGTTTACATGCAATCTTTGTATGTCATAGAACCACAAGGAATCATTTTAGGAAAACTCACTACTCTTATGGTTGTTTTTAATGAACCTGAACTTATTTCACTTACGCATCATATTTTGATAATTCATTAAAAAAAATGCCTTTTTGTTATTTTCTTAGAATAACACATTCAAATAATATATTCGTATTTGAAATTTTCAAGCTTTTTAAGTTTTGAGTTTGTGTCCAAAATACAAATTTTCACCCATCCTTTAATGAGCGAAAAAAATCAGGTGGTGGATAAGGTGGATGTTTCATATAAAAAAAATATTTTACCTACTCTGCTAAAATGTCTACTTAATTTCATTTTTGTCAGAGTTTTTGGTGTTTCAGAAAAATTAATAACTATTTTTTCAAATGATTTTTTATATGAAAAAGACACCTTAATTTTCC
Organism: Monochamus alternatus; assembly: GCA_037114965.1. Taxonomy (NCBI): domain Eukaryota; kingdom Metazoa; phylum Arthropoda; class Insecta; order Coleoptera; family Cerambycidae; genus Monochamus; species Monochamus alternatus. The sequence continues at coordinate 53,473,779 of CM073433.1, read as the reverse complement.
TTCCCCTGTATGTTGTAAAAATATAAAAAGACCTGTCACTGCTTTATCTCCACTCGTATGTTTGTTATATTATGAATTTGCTACATATTCGGCAATGTATTATATCCCAAGGGTATGTTCACCATCTTAGTGCTTTTATTAAACTAACGTTGGCATCTTGATATCGTTTGTTTTTCTCTTCTTCATAGCCCTGATTAAGTGTGAAATGGAATATACATGTCATTTTTTTTTAAACGAGCTAACGACATGCCTAAATTCGAATCTGTAAATATACTCACTTTTATTATTTATAAAGCGGAATTTCTGGCTTGGTTTAGAAAAAAAATACAAAATACTTTCTCATACGACATGATGGCTAACATGTACCGACAAGGAGTTTCTGGAAAACATTATAAAGCTGTTACCCGAACCAGGTTGTAACAATTCTTAGCATACAAGCCACCAACCAAAATTTATACTGCTAGCCCATCTGCCATTTAAATTAGGATTAGCATAAAATAGTCTCGCGAAATATTTAAAGATTAAGATAAATAGTAAAAAAGACTTTTTCGTTAACATAAAAAGATATCCAGGGAAAGAATGGAGATATACAGCAGATAATAACAGCAAATACAAAACAAATTTACTTATTTTTTATTATATAGGTATTAAACGTGAATATACCCTGATATAACTTCCATAAGTGTACCAACTGGCTGGACTGTGCGTTTACCATTTTTATAAGTTAAGAAAAATCGGTCGTGGGGCGTCTGTTGAGGGCGCAGAGCTAAATATTTGTTAAATAATTCTACAGACTTTACTTCTTTTTCAAACTCTGACTTTTTTATATGATTTCAAATTACAGCCGCTATTTCATATTTTTTTGGAAAATTCCAAGGGCGTATCTCCTACGGTGAGAACATTTTACTAAAGTCATTTTTATGCAAACATGTTCTTTTTAGCTGTAGATACACCCGTGTCATTTGTGTTACTTCTTTTGAACTATATCACAAACACACCACAACAGAAGAATCAACACAACGCAATATAACTATTCCAAGTTCGGCTCTGTTCAATCACCTGTTTTCGACAAGAAGTACATTATTCGCTATCCTCCTCTATCTAGTGCAGGTAATTTCTCCGTAACGTTAGTCGTACTTTATTAAGGGGTGTACCTGAGCATGACCTAGGTATATTACAAACAAGTGGAAAGGGCTCAGAGGTATATGTCGACTTCACCAACATTTTATTGCCTACTTCGCCTGCCGAAAACGATTCTATTATACATTTCAACCCTAAAACTGTTAAAATGTGCTACATTTTTTCGTCTTTCGGCGTCTTTGCCCCCTCGTAGAGTCCTGGGCCGACCTGTTACCACAAACTACAAGTAGGAGACCCGTCGGCATTACCGGCAACGGTTTTTTATTCCATTTTAATGTGGCGCACGCGAAGATTTATTGCCCCGAGGACGCTGTACGTGACGCAGATGGCAAAGCGAGATTGGGGGAACTATATCAAGTGCAAAAATAATGTTATTAATATTTATTTCGTACCGCTGACGGAAACGTTACGGGTTACGACGGCGATGTGACCGCTTCAAAGGCGAGATCTGTTCACGTAAGTTTGTGGCCATGTGTACGGGGTGTTCTACGTTTGGGCGCTTCCTCTGCAATCGCGGCACGTACGCTTGGGTTTTTCTGCCGGACATATTTCATTTTTATGAAAATTTCCACTACAATATATCAAAATAATGTATTTGGTTTTGCTGCAAACTTTGATAGGTCATTACACAGGGTCATCGATTTAAGTGAAGAACTGAGTTTTTCTTATAAACAACGGAAGCAAAGTGAGCGTTGCCAAACAACTTATGATCGGGCTGACTAAACCTTGAAATTAAGGTAGATAACAAAACAACAATGAGTGTCGTGACGCGCCAAAATTTTTTTCTCAAAAGCATACCAATTTTTTTACAGATGTTGAAAGAAAAACTTTTCCTCTCAAAAACAGTACAGTAGTGTTTTAATTTTGTTTAATTTTAATCCCAATTATATAAAGTAGCTTTTGAAGGAAACGAGTGCGGTATCTTTTTTTTAAGTGTATTATTGCTCATTTATGGGGTATTTGTTATTAAATCATAGTTACATTTATATTGTTGCAAGTTACCGCACTTATTTTCTTCAAAGGCTACTATATACAGGGTGGTCACTTTTACGACACCTGGAAACGGTAATGTATACGGAACGAAAATATACTTTTTCAGTTTTCTGCCGCTATTCAGAAAGTACGTAATATATATTACTTTTCAGAAAAACATAAAAATACACAACATTTTCTTAATTTAAACCACGGTATATGTGCACATTACCGTTTCCGAGAACCCTATATTGAGCGTCATAAAAGTGACCACCCTATATAATTGAGATTAAATTTGTCATTATTGTTTGTTTATGCGATATTTGTTATTAAGTCAATAGTTACAGTCTGTTGTAAGTTACTTCACTTGTTTTCTTCAAAGGCTACTTTATACAGTGCTTTCGAAAAGTAACGAATAAATTCATTATTTTTGAAATTGAGAAGTTTTCGAAAAAATCCCCTGGCACGTCGATTTTGTTTTTAAAAAAGACACTTTTTGACATACAACCCACATTTTTGACGTCATCGTTATTCGAGATATGACGTCATCGACAATTTTGACCATACCATTTGAAAGAGCGTGTCATTCTATATACATACATCATGAAAAATTATGGCGTTACATAACAAAAATTTCAACAAAATAATGTTTGAAGATTTTAAAATTTAATTTTCACAATACTGAAAATGGTAATAATTATGTAAAAAATCGGCTAAATTAAATGTTCAAATTGTGCACCGTTGGCTGCCTGACAGCAGCCAAGACGATTAATAAATTCTATTTAGACATTATCAATAACTTCAGGAGGTATGCGATGTATCTCGTGACGAATTCTTGCTTTTAAATTTTCTAAATTAACCGGTCTAGTAACGTATACTTTACTTTTTAAGTATTCCCACAAGAAATAATCTAGGGGTGTCAAATCAGGCGATCTGGCTGGCCACTCAATCGGCTCCCTTCTCCCTATCTAAGGATTAGGGAACAGCTCATCTAAATAAGCACGGACAGGTGTTGCATAATGGAGAGGTGCACAGTATTGTGAAAATTAAATTTTAAAATGTCCAAACATTATTTTCTTGAAATTTTTGTTATGTAACACCATAATTTTTCCTGATGTTTGTATGTAGAATGACACGCTCTTTCAAATGGCATGGTTAAAATTGGGGGTTGCTATTTAAAAAAATTGTCGATGACGTCATATCTCGAACAACGATGACGTCACAAATATGGATCGTATGTCAAAAAGTGCCTTTTTTAAAAACAAAATGACGTGCCAGGGGATTTTTTCGAAAACTTCTCAATTTAAAAAATTATGAATTTATTCGTTACTTTTTGAAAGTACTGTACGTATCTCAGATTAAAATAAAACTAAATTGAGACATCTACTGTTTTTGCAAGGCCCATCTGATATAAATTGGCGACTGATGTGCAAACGAAAAATTCCAGTCTGTAACTTTTGAACTGTTATAAAGACAAAAAATGTTATTTGGAAAAAGCTTTAAATAAAAAGTATTTTCAATATCCGTAAAAAAAATTGAAAAGCTGCTGAGAAAAGAAAAATTTGAAGCATCACGACGTCTAGCGTCGCTTAGGTATGGTTTCGTTATCTACCTTAATTTCAAGTCTTAATCAGCCCAAGCTTCGTTCAGCAACATTCGCTTTGCTTCAGCTGCTTACAAAAAAAACCTAATTTCTTCAGTTCAATCGATTACCCTGTACCATTCAAAAACAAATAATTATCTAAAAAATTAGTTGTATATAAACTAGTAATATTTGTTTATTAGAATTCCTGCAACCCGTTGATGCAGCATGCATCACTGCATTGATTGTTATCTGGAAAAATACTGATCCAAAAAATTTGGAAATATTTCTATATTTCCAAATTTTTTTTCCCTGAGACAAACACAACTAAACTATCTAGAATTCTGCACCCTAGAACAATAAAATATAGGGTGTTCTATTTGAAAAAAGAAAATTTTCGGCTGACATTCGCAAAATGTAACATGAAAAATTAAACACTTGGTGCAGTATTTTAAAACAGCTATTAAATACAAAAAGTGCAAGACCTTAAGATTTCATAGTGCAAGGACCAATAATTAGATTCTTAAATTCCTTGATACATTTTAAGCAGATACTATATACAGGGTGTCCAAAAAAATGTGGCAAATCTCTCGGGTGCAGATAGAATGTGAAAAAATAAAATGACAAGTTCCTATAAAAAAATTTCCAACCGGCCCTCTCACGGAGATGTGTCTCTGAAGGACGCCGCTGGAAACCTGTTTTCCTTATTTAATAAAAATTTAATGTGATAGATAAATAGGACCTCTTACATTACAACTTAATGCCTACATTTTTAACACCCTGTACGATAAAGACTTTAAATTAATAAATCTGGGTAGCTTCAACCTTAGACTAAAAAAAGGTACTCTTGTTTACTGTCGATAGAATAAACCGTTTACGAGAAAAAGTTCGACCTGTGTTCGCAAGAAATGTGCGTTTTAGTAATTTATCATTGTCAGCACCAACAAAAAGTATTGTTTTTGCTAACGTTATTATGGTATGAAATAAATGAAATATCCTGCATTTTAGAACTTGCCATCTTTCACGTTTACCAATTTATGGCAATAATGTTTTTCTGGTTGGCTATAGGGCGGCAAAAAAACCCTTCTTTGTTTATTTCCCTAACATTCTTATACTTTTAAATTTCTTAATCTGGATGAAATTCTAATGTAGCTTTATTTATTTAATAACTTTTATGTCTCTAAAAAAATTTCAATTCATTTAAAGTTTTTTAGATTTTTTTTTACTGGAACGATACGATATTAACAACTTTTAAGTTTTTATGCAATTTATTCTTAGTAGGCTGCTGTAAGAATAAAAAAGTCTGCGAATAAGCAAAGCTGCCTCAGAATTTCACTTGAAGGTAATTTTAAATTTGAAACCAGGAAAACTAGAAAACGTCAGTGAAATATCATTTTATAATAAGTATTACGTTCTTGACAAAATTCTTTACATTAAACTGTTGAAAAACCAAATGTAACCCCTCGTTTAAAAGGCTATAACTTTTTAGGAGAAGCTTTAATTTAAAAAAATATATTGAAGATCCCTTCTTAAAATTTGCCAAGAAAACTACTTCAAAAAATTTTGTACACCTACACTTATGCAACACCCTGTATAGCATTGGAAATATCCTGTCGTCGTTAATGACCCTGCATGTTCTGTGAAAGGCTGCCAGAAAGTTAACATTTCCGTAAAAAAGCAAAATCTAAATTTCAGTTACTGTTCTTGTCTTCCCGTTTTATTCAAATATCTTTTTTCTGCAGTCGAACGCCTACCTACGCTAAAAATTCCACTTGAAGATTTATTACAACACAGAAATTAACAGTAAGTATTGATAGCTCCCCAACTGTTGGTATTCATCAGGTATTTGTTTGGTAAACAAAACAAGATATCGAAAAAACTGTTAGTTCATTAAATTAAGCTGCTTTTTGCAAAAATAAACTAATCTACAGTATCAGAAAAATAAAATGATTTTAATAAACTTCTAAAACGTTCATTTGTATTACGTGCAAAATAGATAGAACAATAAAAAATTATTATGAATAAGGTATAACACGAGTGAACAGCGATGTGTAACGAAGAATATCGAAGACGTTAGTTCTTTGTACCTACCCGTGAAAAGAAACGTTGAAGTTAAATTAACTGTAATTTAGTTTTAGGCCCTTTTAGATAGGTAATTTGCAAACCTTACGATCTGTTCTTTACAGCATTTGTCTCTGTACTTAAAAAACACAGGCTTAAAAACTTATATTGCATAAAACCACATACCTTTGCACCAACTTGGATACAAACTTGCACAATTCCATGGTTCCTATACATACACACAATCATGCTCACTGTAGAAACCCTGTACGTTAGAATATTGCACATAACACAACAATTTTATTCGAAGTGACCACGATATTTTAAAATCACTACACAAAATAGCAAACACTACATTGAAATAACCAAACGAGGGAACGCGGGTTGGATTGTTGACAATTGTCGCTTCGTTTTTGTTTTTACCAGAGACGACTACACCAAGCAGGAGAAGCAATCGGATAATTCTCTTTCTCTGGTCAATGGGTTTTCTACCAATTAAAAATAGGTATTTTTGTTCTGTAGGTATATAGTGAAAGATCAAATGGGGCAGGTATTTGAATATTAGGTTAGAAACAGAAACATTATTCGTTTTAAATTGATTGTTATTGAATGAGAAAAGGTTACACAGAGTAATAAAATACCTAAGTGATTTTCCTATTTATTATTTTGAATGTCTTTGATCACAGTTCTGGGAGATAAAAATATTGCACCTATGTACAGAGTGTTCCGTTTAAAACTAATTCTTTCGTGCCTTTGGTAATGTCAATGATACAAAAAAATGTCTCAAATAAAAATTACTCCAAATCAATTTCTTCACATTTTAAAATTATTTTCGACTATACAGGGTGTCCCATTTGTTCTGGGCGTTGCCTGCTTCGTTCTTCAAATTGAGCAATCTGTATATTATTGCATTTTTGAAATTCTCGTTGAATTTAATGCCTCCTTGGGTAAAATGTTATCTTACACAAAAAATTTCTTTACCCAAAATATATTCAACTGGCGTTGTCCTTAAAGTATAAGAAATGGATCTCAATAAGTATACCTTAAAACAATACAAGATATGATCTTGTAAGATCGACTATTAAAGAAACTCTTGTTACAAGACAAGACAAAACTTTCAAATTTCAAAAGATTTCTTGTCTTTGTCAGCACTACTTCACTAGCCCAACGCAAATTAAATTTTGCATTTACATGTGTTATATTTGTGGAGAGGATTGGCACCTTCTCTACGGGTGTGGAAGAACGTTGGCTTGGATCAATGTGAGACACTGATACCGGTTGGCGTTTGACCATGCCCCTAATCAATGAACTTTTTCAGGTTTCCCTCATTCCTGCACTGAATTGTGATTAGGGTCTACCATAAGTCGTTCCTGGGCGCAAATGCGGCCTGCTTAATAATAATATGCCGCCCCCTCTCCCGCACAAGTCTCCCGACTTCTGGGCTAATCCTCGCGATTAGAATGAGAGATAGATATACAGGGTGCCAGGAAAAATGTGGGAAATTTCTCGGGATAACAAGTTCCTATGAATTTTTTTCCTACAGGCGTTATCATACAGGGTGTTAAACATTTAGACATTAAGTTGTAAAACTTAGCCCACCCCTGGTAAACTGAAAAAGCTAAATATGTTTCAAGGACACTATTTTAAGAGGTTCTTACTAGTGTCCATAGCATTAAATTTTTATTAAAAGTTATTCAAGAAAAACCGATTTCCAGCGGCGGCCTTCAGGGACACGATATATCTCCGTAGGGAGGGCATGTAGGAAAAAAATTTATAAGAACTTGTCATCTTATTTTTTTATGTTCTATCTGCACCCGAAAGATTTTCCACATTTTCCCGGACACTCTGTACAATTATTATTACAAGGGTTAAATTTACATATCTATAAGACCCAATATCAAATTTAAGTGGGCCTTAAGTTCAACATGAAATTAAATACTGCAATAATATACAAGGAATTCCATACAATAATAGTACATTATACTATAAGGGAGAGAAATGCGTTATTTTGGCAGAGGTGCAATTTGAAGCCCGAGAGCTACAATGCACCGAGGACAAAATAGCATCTCTCCCGAATCGTATATACTATTTTTTCCACAGTCTCATTAACTTAAAAACACATATTTTGTCATTATGAAGTAAATAGCACCAGAATTATTGTATTCGGATTTGAGCATTTATTTAGTAGTCGTTGAGTTATTGTCATAACTACAAAATAAACGAACAAAAAGAATTGTCAAATTAAGGTGCTAGTTTGGTTTAGTTTAAAGTTTGTTTAGTGCACAATGAATAATTGTGAGTCGGAAGAGATTGTGGAGGCTGCAAATATTGCAATAAGCAATTTGCTGCCTACGAAGTCAAGATCTTTATACGATATAGCCTACAATCGGTTCAAAAAGTGGTGCGCCGAGAAAAATGTTCAAGTATACAGCGAGAATGTTTTGTTGGCATACTTCAGTGAAAATGCAAAGAATTACAAGTCTTCCACATTATGGGCGCAATATTCTATGGTTAAGTCATGCTTGATAATTTACGACAACATAGATATAAGCAAATTCCCCAAGCTGATCGCATTTTTTAAAAGAACCGGTGACGGATATCAAGCGAAAAAATCGAAAATATTGACAAAGGGTGAAATCGACCGTTTTCTATCAAGTGCAGATGACAAAGAATTCTTAATGATTAAGGTGAGATTACTTTTGTTGTTAGGTATTTCAATTATTAAGTATTTTAATTTTTTATAGGTTGGATTAATTCTGGGTATTGCCGGAGCTTGTCGAACTGATGAACTAGTCAATTTAACTGTATATGATATTGAGAATGTAGGCTCTTCCTTGATTGTAAAAATTCCAAACACTAAGACAAAGATTCCACGAACCTTTCTGGTTACCGATGTAGGAAATATGCTTGAATTGTTTCGAAAATACCTGTCCCTTCGTCCTTCCCACGTCAAGCATAAGCGCCTTTTTTTGTACTACAAAGCAGGAAAATGTAGTTCGCAGCCAGTTGGCAAGAATACCATGGGGAAAATTCCGAGTGTAGTAGCTTCGTATTTAAAATTACCTAATGCTGCATGTTATACTGGTCACTGCTTACGAAGATCTTCAGCGACATTACTGGCAGATGCTGGTGTGGATATCACGACAATAAAGCGTCATGCTGGTTGGAAATCAACGACAGTCGCTGAGGGTTATGTCGAGAACTCCATTGAAAATAAGACCAAAATTGCTAATCAGGTTTTCGTAGGTACCACTACTAGCGCAATCACAAAAACTGTAAATGTAAGCGAAAGTAATATTCTTTCTAATATTAATTTTGAAAATTGTGCAAATGTAACATTTAATTTAAATGTCAATAAATAATTTCAATGTTATCTTTTTTTTTGCGTGAAAAACGTTCTTCATAATGTAAACTCCCTTGGGAGCATTATACTCCCCTGGGAATAATCGACTACTTCTGTTTTAATTTTCATGTCATAGAAACTGATTTCTACTCCCGACCGTGGAAATATATATATAGAGTACAACTTTCAGTTCACAATTTTTTTCCCAGAAAAATCCCTCTTAACGGAATATAAATTAACGTGTTATTAATAATAGCAGGAATGTTATCTAAAATCTCAGTAAGTATGCCGATTGTGTTCAGCAACATATACAGAACACCGATCCCATTATCATATCGAAATAATTTGGAGGACGTCCAAGTCAACATTGTTTTCTGTGTCACCGTAACAGGTATTTGACCCCTACCTCAATTTTATTGTTATTCTGCAATTTGCCGACTATGTTGATCGAGTGGTGGGCGATTTTTTTTACTTTTCCACCTTCCGCCTTTATTTTACATTTGCATTTAACCTACTCCAGTATTTGAAATCGAAGATTTTACCCAATGCTGTACTACATTATGATAGTTGTTTTAGCTGTATAAGGTTCGACTGTGAAAATTCTGTCATAATTTAGTAGTTCCCTTTAAAATTTTATAGTTATGTTGAGATAAGTATGTCTTTTTTGAATCATATGACTGGACTACTATTAACGACATGGCTTAGTAGCCTGCTTTGCATGACAATATTTGTTGATATTGCAAATAAGATTCTTGTTCTGTAGCCTCATTCCAGATAAGCGAAATAGGCACAATAGCTTTGATAAAGTACCTCTTATTTATGTTTTATTAGGCCTATTCCCGTCTAAATCGTTTTGTGAATTCAATTGCTCCAAGAAAGGAGATAAACATCTCTTATTCACATCAGATAAGTAATACACGACGTAATAAGCACAAGCACATTATGATAATCTGAAACATTGGTGTACGAGGTTCGATCAAAATAAGAATGTCGTGTTTTGACACTTGTTTCGATAACAAAATATGTTACTTTATATGTCAAAATTAGAAAAAAGTACTTTTTGAGGCCCATAACTATTTAAGGACACAGTATTCTTGAAATAGCGTTTTTTACAAATACAAGTAATTTTAGACATTTAAGAACTGAATAATATAGAGCTTAGCAAATAATAGGAATGTTATCTCATGCCACCTGAGAATATTCAAAGGTACCGAAGTAAAACGCATATATAACGATAGAAAGCGGTCTAACTAACAAACTTTTGGGTACAGAAAATTTTCAAAACAAGTTTTTTTTTTAATTTAACTTAGATGTAAATATTGTTATAACATAAACTTACATGGTTCTGCGTATAAGATTGTTATTATATTATTTGAGGAGAATTTAAATAGTTAAAGTGGATAAACAAAACATCAATAATTTTATTTTTGATAATACTTTTGCTTTACGTGTTTTATTTTTCGAAATTTCAGTGCCTAAAAAACACCACCTCATGATCAATCATGTTACAGCGAGAAATACGGCGACGTTAAGAAAATTAAACTAAAGTAAGTCTTTACTTTACAAATCGTTTCTCCTTCCGATACAGGTCCTTAAAATCACCCTTGCATGGTACTTTTTGATCAAACCTCGTATTCCCGTGCGAAAAAGAACAACCCCTTACCTTTCCACACGTTTAATTTATTTATTGCTCGAGCTAAGTGGGTGCTCCCCATAAATTTCAGTTCAATTAACATCTTCAGGCTGAACATGAGATTCCAGCGACTCTTTGTTATCCTAGTCAGGACGGGCCCTCTTTGGCTGTAGGATTTACACCGTGAAACCATTCCAAATTTGCTCGGAACACGGCCATTAAATTTCAGTCGTCTCATTCTTTCACCTGAGAGACCCTGGGGAAGTCTCAAGGTGAAGCGGGGGTCGCGCCAGGCTGAGGATAGGTAACTGAAAATGCGAACTGAGTTTAATGGTCTATTTATTATTAACAGCATGCAGCCGATTTCAACAAAACTTTTTTTTTAATACTACACTTAATTTGATTAGTTTTTTCTCTCTTGTAATTTTTTCATACAACTAACAGTTTACGCGGAAAAAAATAAAAATAGTTTTCCGTACTCTAAACATCTTTTCGTCACTGGTGACTGATAACCGAAGTAGGCGGTTGCTATGTTGATGTTTCTCTATTGTCTTGCCAAACAAATCGCCATTAGGTCTAGGACAGTTTTCGTAAATATTTCTAAACAAAGGTTGCCAATCCTGCCGTATGCATATTCCGTCAATTTATTCGTTAATATTTGTACGGAAGAGTCAGTTGTTTACAAATATTTGCAAAAAACTGTCAAGGCTGTTTGTTTGACAATCGCTGGGCTAAAGCCTCGTGATTTAACGTTACACCCGTTTGATTCTAGTGTTCATATCGAACTCGTATCACTAATAACTATAATTTATAATTTCGGTACTATCACAAGCTTATTTATGAACCTTGGTGGTCAGTAGGAAGAAATCTTAGGTCACGTTCCTCTAGCTGCAGCAGGACTTAAGGATTTATATAAAAGTACTTCTGGAAGCGCTTCCAGTAGTGTAGATTTCAGAGAAAGAAAAAAAAGTACTGCTTGAATTATTTTCAATTACCAGTTTGCATTATCAACGCTTTCGCTACATATTTCGCGTGTACACAGCAGAGGTCAGAATAAGCTTTAAATTAACGGCATAAGTGGTCGGAGAAATTAATGATGCGCCACTCTTTATCTCCGCTGGAACTTCGACTCGAATGCAACGTGCCATTTATTAAACAAATGACGGGGCTTTATCAATTTTCGGCGCTGGATGCCATGCCGAATCTTTCGTATAACGGAGACATCTCCAGTTGCATACCGAAGAGCCCAAGAATCCTTAAGGGAAACCATAAGTTTGAAATGATTCATAGACTACACATATCTTATACATCTACATTTGAAATTTAAAAATTTAGCTCCCCACCTGTCATATCATCTGACATAACCAAACCCGTTCCCTAGGCATCTAGAACCGCCCAAAATATTTCCGTTGCTTGAAAACAAGTTCTCACAAAATAAAAAAGAAATGTTATGAACTTGATTGAAATTAAGAGTTGTTTCGTATAAAAATAACGGTCGAATTACATCCAAAATGCGAATGCTTAGCGTGCACTCTATCGGACGATATTCTCGTATTCAATTTAAATCAGGTTTGCTCAAGTAAATCGTCCGATAGCAAATTAAGAGGTATGAGGTTTTTTTAATGAGATATCATTACTAGATTTGATGTATAATTTATTCAGGACATGTCCGCAAAGTCTGGTTGAGCTCTGTCTCATTTCAATGTGTTTGCGTGAAGGAAATACAGGGGAGAAAAGAGCTAAAACTCGCACAATTTATAATTGACACAGCTATAATTGATACATTGTTAGAGCCAGTTTTGTATACTTTGTTGCCCATAATTGCTTATAGACAGCAATTGCTTTTTAATAAACTACAAGCAAAACTGGATCCAATTCCATATTTTATCTAAATATAAACATAACAAAAATGTTAAGGAAAAAACATAAAACAACATACAGTGTGTTTCATTTTTCAGATAACACTTCTAGAAATGTGAGAAAGCTGTGAAATTTTCGTTAGCCAATTTTTTTACAATTAGTACAACTCTGAAGAGAGGTTATACTCTACTAACCATTTTATTGATAGGCATTTTTTTGTAAAACTGATAATATTAACAGGCTATTCAGCATCCATCTAAATACATATATATCAAATTTTATCGAAAAATATATATTGTGTTTTTTATGGGGTGTCAAACTTCGAAAAATCAGGCAACTAAAAATTATAATAAGACCAAAGGTTGCCATGAAAGTGAAAACAAATACCAATCGGAGAAAGAAAAAACACATACATTACAAGTTTAACACTTTTAAATGCGGCCATAGTAAAAATAATAAACGTATAAAAAATGTAATGAGTTATAAATACTAGTTAAACAAAAAATTACAAAATGTTAATCTAAATTAAATTATACTTTTCTACATTAATCCTCCTTCCAGTGGAACACATTTTTCCAATCAATCAAAATTTAATTTAGATTATCCGTTTGTCATTTCTTTTCAACAATTTAATATTCATAATTCATTACATTTTTTGTTCGTTAATAATTTTTACTGCGGACGTAAAAAATGCCTAATACCACTTTCTGCAAAACGACCCTTTTAAAAAATCGTAGTAGGCCAGGCTTTTGTCATATAAATAGAATGGTTAGTAGAATATAGCCTCCCTTCACTACTACTAATTGCAACTGTAACACTGTAAGGATGTGAAATAAAAAAGCAATATGAGATATAATTTTTCTGTTTACTTCCTGCTCGGCCTAAGCGGCTCCACTTGCAGGAAGCGACCTACATTGTAGCAGTTACTTAACGCAGACCTCTCGCCCTGGGCGACGAGCCATGAAATCTATAAATGATACTGCAAGTAACAACTACTCCGCGGACTAATGCCCCGACCGGTATTGAATTATTTATAAAAAAGCAAAATGTTAATTTTGAGCCAATGGTTCCAAAATTTTTTTAATGCGCCCCGTACGCTGCTCCAGGCATTTCAAGAAGTCGAGCTTTAAAAGCTTTAGCATGTAATCGCGTACGGCAATAATTAATACGAACGTTTCTTTCCATTTACTTATATTCAAAGATAAATTAAACGTTGCATACCTCCTTGAACAGATGTGAATAGAGTCCTTGAACTTGGAAAAATTCTCTGAGAAAGGACCGTTGAAACCTCCATTTTCATAATAAAATATTAATGACTCAGACTAATTTGTACCAAATTTGGTTTGAAAGATCCTTTAAACTGTTCAAAATTATTGCAAAAGTTGAAAGGGCCACCAATTTACAGAATATATCACTAAACCATATTTTCTCAGTTTAGAAAACACTTTACATGTATTCAAAACAATACGATCATTTCGTCAAACCTCATTTTATACCTACTATTTGCCTAATCAAGTATTTATGATGTTTGGTCAGAAGAAAATTTGAAGTATATCGTTTGCTTTCATTGAGTCCAACTTGTAGGTATGCATTCTACCTTCTTGTCACCCATACCCAATTACGGGCTAAAAAATGCGCGTCTCTTCTCGAAACCGCTCCATCTGTACATATTTTAAGAGAGTAAGTGCCATGCAGTCCTTGAACCGTGCTCATGAAGAGGACTCGCAATAAAAACCCCCGATATAAATTATTTTAGTTAAGTTAATCCACAAACCCGTTTTAATATAGCGAAACACAAAAGGACAAACGATCGAGAGATTGTTGCAAGTCGCAGATGGTTCTTTTTCAATAATTGAACGCAATTTGATATTCAAAGACGTGTTACACTGAGAAAACGAATGTAACGAAGTGATCAGTGTTTTCCGTGTTTTTCTAGTTTTTAAACAGGCGGGGGCAGATGCAAAATTGTATATTACATACCGAGCTGGAAAGTGTTTCATTCTTGTCGAGATAAAACGTTTCATTGAGGTTTGTATACTATTTTATTTACAACCATACCTTTTAAATGCAAGTGAGGGTTTCTGTAACAAAAACAGATTAGAACTAAAAAAAACGTCAAGTTGGCATTTTGACAATGCTACTATGGTACTAAAAAAATTCAAGTATGCAAGCTTAAGTTAGTTGCATTTTTGATAAACTGCCATCAAAAAAGTGTTTTGAAGACAATGAGCGATTCAGAAGAAAAAGACTTGTTACCTAAGAAGAGTTGTGCAAGTTACGATAAAGTCAATACCGCCAATCCAAATTTCCGAAGTTATTGGCATTTTTGAACCAGCAAAATCTAGGATTTGTATCCAAAAAAAATAGCACTTTCTCCAGTGAGAACAATGCGGCGTTTTTGAAGAATGCACCTGATGATATGCTACCTATGAAAGTTGTACTCGTAATCTGGTGTATCGGGTGCATGCCGAAATGACGAACTGTATAAAATGAAATTGACTGTGATGTTAATATCGTGGAAAATAAGGTTCACATCGAAATTCCAATATCAAAAACCTACCAGGCAAGAATATTTATAATGAATAGTGAAGAATGGGTAACGTTAATTAAAACATGACCACAATTCGAAGTTAATTTCCCGAAAATATTGCACTGTTTCTAAAGCTTCCGCATTGTGAAACATACACAGGACACTGCTTCCAAAGAACGGTAGCCACACTATTACTAAATAGCGGTGGTGCCATTCTCCAGATGAAAAGATTAGAGGGATGGAAATCTTCCACCGCAGTTGAAGGGTACGTCGACAAGTCCACAGATTCTCAGGTTAAAATTGCCACAAAAATATCTGGCGAAATGCCAAACTAAAGTACTGAAAACGTTACCATTTCTACGCAGGATGTTCAGCATGGATAACAATTTCTGTTGCAGCTTATAACTAATCGAATGCTACAATTAATTTAGTAAAACGATTTCGAATTCAAGCAGGGAAATCGGGATAGGAAGTAGAGTACGTGACACTTCCAGAATTTTAAAAAGTCAGTAATGTCATCATTACATATGTGGTTCAAAATAAAGGTTTATTTTTAACAAATACGAAGGAAAGAAAATGAATTGCACTTTTTAAGTTCTCAATATCACAAATGCTTTGAAATCTAACTTCTAAATGGCAAATATAAAACTATAAAGGATGGAATGTGATGATAACAACTGTCAATAATGCTTTTGATAACTGCAATTTAAATGCATCAATAATTTAATGGTGGAGATGATGACTCACTACTTTTAATCGATTTTAAAGGCAGTTGCTTCTATTGTTAAAAACTGCGTTCACTTTAGCAAAGACTATAAGATTAAAAAAAAACTTTAGATCTCAAGATACACAATGACCCAAAGTAAACATACACAGCGTATCTCTGGATAAGTGAAACATTTCTTGTAAGAAATAATAAATGTTGATCTCGAAAAATGGCCTTCTGGGATTCAATTTTGCTTGTTTGGTAAAAAAATCTGCTGATTACAAATCGTAAAATGCAGTAAACTTAAAAAAATATATTTATTTCACCAATAAAATGTAATTTTTGTAAAACACAACAAAATGTTAATAACAAATGTTTGTCAGGAGGAAAAATTTAGTAAGTAGGCAAAATTTGAATGTCCCAGGTCACTTTAATTTTTCCTTGATTTGAAACTTTTCTCAAAGTAGGCATATAATATAAATGTTTTGCTCAAATACTAAATTTTTCATTCTGCAAGGCTTTTTTTAATGTCACTTTATGGTATCTCGTAAATGGCTTTACTGACAAAATATTTTTTGGATTTGAAATGAAGGCAGATTTGATTTGTTGTTTTGAAATAGAACTGAATCCCAGAAGGCCATATTTCAAAATAAATAATATCGCTTCCAATAATCGTTGAGAACACACTGTATATTTTTAGTCAAATCGCACCTGTACATTTTGTAGCTAACTATAAAAGCATTCTTTAAATTCAACTTTAAAGGTGCCATAAATTTTTTTTTAACCACAATGCTCGTATATTTTCTTAAATTATTGGTTTCTTGAACTCTTTGCGACAAGGTAGACAAATATATTTTATAAATTTAATTAAAAATCTACCTACGAATTCTAAATTCTATTCCACATTAATCGATTTGCTGTAAACTATTAGTAAACATCGCCAGTACAATCGCTTTTATGGCTAATGTCTCATTTTATAGCCGCTTTATTGACCATAAATTTATCATGATAATCTGTTTCACGGAACGAACTGAAGATTTCAGTTTCCTGAACTCTGGTTTCGCGGTAGATAGCTATCTAAACCTTATCATCCATTTGAATAAGACATCATTTTCCCTTGAATATTAAACTAGAGTTCCTGATTTTTCTCGTGTAGTATCTAGGAGGCTGGAATATTATATTCTAGTCTGGTTTAAATGAGATAATAGAAGGGGTACGGTAAAGGCTTATGCCCTGAAATAGCAAAAGGTCGGAGTTGTAAGGAGGCTGTGACCAGAGTTTGGAATAAGGAATCATTTGTGGCGCCTTAGGATAAGTGCAGTGTACATGGTGAATGTATTAAGTTGTTAGTTATAGTACCAGTACAATATATATACCAATTGTTGATTTTTGTAAACAAATTGTAATGCAATATCAAATTATGATTGAGTAATCTTAGTAATAGACTTATATCACCCGTTTAGCTTAATGATATATGAAAGAATAAGCTGTTACTATTATTTTATTTTTTTTAGCATGTATTGGCATATCTCAAAACTCATCGACGATACAAAAATATAAAACATCCTATATTAATTAATTAAGTACTACCCTAAGTACCCTAATACAATTATTAACGATGAATTTAACTTAACTTTGAAAAACAATTACATTCGTATACAAACCTAGCATTGGATTTATTTTTAACAGCTGTTATATGCTGGATTCAAATTTTTACCAATACATACTTAACAGAAATAAAATATTAATAATAGCTTACTTAACAATAATTTTAATTACATTTGTATCCGTAAAAAAATAAAATATAAACTAGTTAACAATAGTTGACCATAAAAAAGGAAAATTTCACACATATGGCTATAAAAAAATATAAAGTATATTACATTGTTGGAAAGCCAATGTTCCATTTAAAAAACGTAACTTTGCATTATAACTCAAAAATTAAAGACATATATTTATCCATTTTCAGTCTTTAATAATATTTTCCACTTTTTTCCCTCTCAAATGATGTTTTAATCCATTATTGCATATGATTTATATTTAAATCTATAGAGGTCACGTGGCCAACACTCTCTGAACTACGTCATGCGCAAACTGGACGCGTTTTCATACCGATGAATATCATACCTTGTATTCTTTGTATCTTTAGTACTCCACTATAAACACCTCCATAAGAGTGTATGCATTGAATAGTCGTGGCTAGGCGCGTAGCTTTT
The DNA here is from genome assembly GCA_037114965.1 of Monochamus alternatus. NCBI lineage: Eukaryota > Metazoa > Arthropoda > Insecta > Coleoptera > Cerambycidae > Monochamus > Monochamus alternatus. The sequence continues at coordinate 53,455,736 of CM073433.1, read as the reverse complement.
GTCGTGGTCTGGCGTGCCGCTCCAACATAAACGTGCACTAATGCGCCTAACCTCTCTCTAAAATCATTTTTTTAGCTGTTGTAAGAGATGCAGGTGCTGGGAAGCCCCTGATGCGTTGAACGCGCAAAACGAAACATCGAGATAACATATTTATGAATTCCATGCAGTCAAAACAAAATCTTTTTAAAAAATCGTAAGATATTATAGTGGTTTATCTGCAGAATCCTTCGTGTAAGGCCCAGCATGGGCTCTTAGACATGTTAAGGGGCACTAATAATAATATTTTGTCGGACTAGCGAGAGCGGCATTGACGCAAGGCCATCCTTTAACAAGGTCGTCCGGCTGCCTCGCACTTAATAGATGATAATGTTAAATCCAGGGCGCAGTGCGCGTTCCGTTTCAGTAACCATCATTTTTTTTCACTTGCGAAAAAGGAGAACGTCCGTCTCTTAGTCATATAACGCGCTGACACAAATAATTCTTGGATATGCCATGATTTTTGTTTTTAAACGGAGTCTCAAGGCAAGGCAATTTCAGTCACGATTTGGGAACCTGACCTGATATTCCCAACTTTTCTTTAGTTCGCAATATCGAAAAGTAGCTTACAAGTAAATTTCCTCTCTTAATATCTCGTGAACAGTAATACGTTATTAAATTTCGAATTCTCGTTCATCGGATATGGGACAACTAAGAATATGATATTTATTATTAAAACTAGAAAGGTAGGCATGTCGGCATAGGCCGGCTTGACCTTTCTCTCTTGCCTGCAGATCTCAGGATTAAAGTTGATCGGTGAATATTATAATAATAAATGTATAATACTATTTGTAAAAATAATCCAGTTAATATCGTCACCGTCGTCATTGTGGTTATCGTTCTTGTGATCGTTATCGTCATCATTGCTATAATTGTCATCATCGTCATCTTCATTACCATCATCACCGTTATCATCCTCATCCTTAACATCCTCATTCATTCTCATAAAAACGCCTAGTGAAACACTCTCTACCTCGAAAACGATAAGAAAATTTGCTCTATTGACAGAACCACCCATAACCCTGAATTATATACTAATTTGAGTCACCCTGTTGAGTTTTTTCAATACACTTTGCACGAAAATTATTTTATCTTTCTTATTTCTATACTGTTTCCAAAAAAATTTAAAGGATAACAGTCATAACATCTCTATATTAAGTACCTAATATACAGTGAGGACGTAAAAATTGGAACAAATTCAATAAAATCATATGCTATGACGCCATTATAATCGCACATATGACGTCACCTCTTTTTTTAATGGCAACCCCAATTTTTGAAGGCGTCATTTGAAAGAGCACATTACATTGCTTATTAGGATTGTCTTTACTCAGAAAGGACAGTCCTAACTTCATCCTCCGTGTACATGAGTTTTTTGTGTTCACTAATAAATGACTAACAATATTTTCTAATAATAAATTCCCCGTTTTCACAAAACATCTTGTATGAAATTCGTTGCAATACCGATGTGTTTTAAGCACTCGACGCATTGTCGACAATTTTGCATCCCGAGCTTAAAACACACTCTTTTTGAATAGCTATTTGTGTAACAAAAATAGCTATTCTGTTATTCACTTTAACAATAAAAGTTTAACTAAAACATGGTGACAATAAGCAGGGTGATCTTCAAATTCTTTTATGACACTATTTAATATTCTAACCTTCAAATCTTCAGTATTAGTAAGGGACATCCTGCATATCTTAACACCCCATTTTGATATGAAAAAAGACGTGCTGCACTCCTTTTACATGATAATTTCCCGCTGCAGTTTCCCCACTGTTATTATTTCTTTTACTCATTTACAATTCATCATAACATTCAATGGTCTTCTTTGTTCTCCATCTCTGTAACGTTGCGATTCAGCTAGTCGAGCAAATCCGTTGCAAATTTATTCACACCCAGGTCCAAAACACGCGCATTCGGAATTCTATTCAGCTCGTTTTCTGCTAACCCAAATTATCTAATGGATTCTAAGCGAGCTATTTGCAAAAATCGTCACATCGCCCCTGGTGAATTTATGAATACATTGACCTAGACTTAGAACCCACGCTGTCCCATGATATATGGTCGTTGCTGGGTACGTGTCGGACCATCCTTTCGTTATGTCCCATCAGATTGCCGACGAAAAACTACCTACTATTTAGACCCCCCAAAAATATGTACAATTATTCATGTTATAAGAAAATAGTATAATTTTATGTTTAGGATCGACAATGTTCATAAATTTGTTTCGATTTAGTTTTCTCAAGCTTGGTGATAAAAATTTAGACATTTTTGAGGCAACGTGTATGCACATTTCTACTTTATCGATTATTTTGTTTAAAAATAGTGTACCGAAGGACGATGGAACAAATTAAAGTAAGAAAACAACTTCTATGACCATTTGTTATAAAATGGTTTTTAAGGCATCCATAAAAAACTACAACTTGATTTTTCAGTTGCTACTTTTTGCTGTATCTATTGTGCCTTTTTGTACTAGTGCAAAAAATACTTTGATACTCTATTGGTTACGAGTTTAATCTACATCTGTTGCATGATCCGACAAACACTTAGAGGCTCTCTACGGTTGGATACTGTTAGAAATCAATCTTGTGTAGGGTTGTAGATCTTGGGCATCCACTCCTTGGTCTTTCAATGACATTTTCTGTTTCTCTGGACTCAGTTTACGTCTAGGCAAAACAATATTTTTAGGTCTTGAATAAGGCCAGATAAGAAAGTAAACATTTTATTTATTATTTGGAACCATTTGAAAAACAAAAAACGTTAAGCTTTAAAAGAAATCTTGATATTTGCGAACTTCCTTAACTTTTGTAGAGCAGTTTATATTTATCAAAACGTTGTTTGATATTAATAAGAAAAAAATACCCTAATTTTGATTTGATCCAAATCATGTTACTAACGAAAGCATATTCATAGTTACCTATGGATGGCGTCTGACATTGACAATAATCTATAGTGTTTTTGTAAATACAAACCATAGGTGGCATTGGCCCACTTGAATTTTTATGTTTTTCTCTTTCCATTAATATATAACATGTGGGGTGAAAATGAAAAAAACACAATATACTATAATAAATTATTGTCAATAAAATGGCAAATAATCATGTTTAACCTTACATATTATATATTAATGGAAAGAGAAAAAAACGACGATTTCAACTGGCCCATGACCACCTATAGTGAACCTATAGTCAAAAATTATTATAAAGTTACAAAAAAAATATGCACGCCACTGGACTCTACTCAAAAAAATGTCTAAACAACGTGTTAATTATTTTTGTCTAACTTTACAAACAACCAAGTTACAGATATGTATCGAAAAGTGGAAAATTTGAAATTTTGTTTATTGCTCGAAAGCAAAGACGATAGGTCGCTTTAGTATTGACCATTAATTTTCTCTTAAAAAAGAGATCGAAATTGGGGGGGTCATTTTTTTCTATCTCTTATAGATAACGAGATAAGCCTATGAAAACATGGAAATTTGTTCACCCTGTACACTAGTGATATCTTGGGTTAGAAATATCAATCCCGCGGTATCATCGCGTCCGCCGTGCAGCATTCAGCTGTCTTTCCGCTCTAATTTATCGTATCCGAAATGCCCCCGAATGTGTATCTGGCGATATCCAAAGCCATTTATCTTCGTAATTATACCGGGAATTCTAAATCAACCAAGACGTTAGGTCCTGCTATCAGCGGCTACGCGGTCTGAGTACCATCATAAATACGTGGTACACAATCATCGAATTTATGCGATTTTTTGCGGGGTTCATTATGTGGAGGGATACCGTCGGAGATAATCTCGAGAGCGGGTTCATTACTGCCATCAAATTGCATTAAGTCTGTTGGGTCAGCGGCGGCTTCTTATTAAGGACCCCAAAGAGTAAAAAGCGAGAGCGATGAGAAAATGAAGCGAGCTCGCAAGGTTGTGCAGAGTTGCAGATTTTGAGGTAATGGTACGGTCGTAATCGTAAACCGTGGAAAATAGGATTGCCAAAATGATCTGTCACAACATGATGTAGCTATAAAGTTTTTATTGCTCCCTGGTCATGCGTCTTCAGCTCCAGTGCTCTCCAGCTGATGTTAATCTTTTTTTCTACTCCCTACATGGAAAATACTATTTTAATCCCTCATTTCAGGAAGGAAAGTAGTACTTTGGTTCCCTCGGGAGGTAAACAAGTAGAAACTTCAAAGAGCTGTAAGAGTAGTGTATAGACTTCTTTTATTGATACACAAACTTCCTAAAAATTATAATAATGATTTTCTTTCAAACAGATTTTTTATTACTTAATTTTATTTATAAACAGTTTAAATTGAGGTTTAAATTAACATCAATAACTAAATATTGTTAAAATGTATGGTACCGTTAGTTAAATTACTAATGGAAATTCCTTCTGAAGAAATATTGGCTCTGCTGGTGGAGATGAGTTCATGTTTGTTATTTTCCAAATTCATGGTCGTTGATGAAGGATTGTGGTAAAAACAAAATTTTCAAAAATAAGACGTTTTTTGGTACTTGAAGTAGTACTTTCTCCCGTCATTATTTGAGTGGCTACCTCATATTATTTAGAAATACAAACATCTAAGTACCCTTCTGCTACTGCGTTTGTTAGCCATCCCCCATGTCTTTTTAGAGTGAGAGAATCACTTCCAGCATTGACTAATAATGTAGTTGAACTACGGAGGAAATTGTGTGTAAATGTCCTTTTGATATTAGTTTTTGAGTCAGGTATTTGCACCACCAAAATATCGCCTTTATCACTGATATCCTCAAGTACCATATCAACTCATTCATCGCTACGGCAATTCCAAATATAAGCACGACACGATAAGCATATCCAACATTTAAATATCTGGTACTCTTTTTCATATTTTCCACGAGACTTTAACGGTAATAGATTTACGTTTGCTTCTTCCAGAATATCTTGAGGAACTTCATCTTCACATTCGGAATACATTATTATAAACTTTTGGGAAGTTTGTTTATTTTGTAAATAAGAAGCAACCTTGCAATGTTTTTAACAATATTTACTTATCTAAATACCTATTTTGACATTTTGACATATTTGGTTGTTTGATTGTCATGCATACTTTGCCCTCTTGTTATATAAATAGCTATTTTCATTCTCCCCCCCCCCCCCTACGAAAATATATTTTTTTTTCTACGGTCGGGAGTAGAAATCAGTTTCTATGACATTAAAATTAAAACAGTCGATTATTCCCAAGGGAGTATAATGCTCCCAAGGGAGTTTACATTATGGAGAACGTTTTTCATGCAAAAAAAAAAGATAACATTGAAATTATTTATTGACATTGAAATTAAATGTTACATTTGTACAATTTTCAAAATTAATATTAGAAGGAATGTTACTTTCGCTTACATTTACAGTTTTTGTGATTGCGCTAGTAGTGGTACCTACTAAAACCTGATTAGCAATTTTGGTCTTATTTTCAATGGAGTTCTCGACATAACCCTCAGCGACTGTCGTTGATTTCCAACCAGCATGACGCTTTATTGTCGTGATATCCACACCAGCATCTGCCAGTAATGTCGCTGAAGATCTTCGTAAGCAGTGACCAGTATAACATGCAGCATCAGGTAATTAAATACGAAGCTACTACACTCGGAATTTTTCCCATGGCATTCTTGCCAACTGGCTGCGAACTACATTTTACTGCTTTGTAGTACAAAAAAAGGCGCTTATGCTTGACGTGGGGAGGACGAAGGGACAGGTATTTTCGAAACAATTCAAGCATATTTTCCACATCGGCAACCAGAAAGGTTCGTGGAATCTTTGTCTTAGTGTTTGGAATTTTTACAATCAAGGAAGAGCCTACATCCTCAATATCATCTACAGTTAAATTGACTAGTTCATCAGTTCGACAAGCTCCGGCAATCCCCAGAATTAATCCAACCTATAAAAAATCAAAATACTTAATAATTGAAATACCTAACAATAAAAGTAATCTTACCTTAATCATTAAGAATTCTTTGTTATCTGCACTTGGTAGAAAACGGTCGATTTCACCCTTTGTCAATATTTTCGATTTTTTCGCTTGATATCCGTCACCGGTTCTTTTCAAAAATGCGATCAGCTTGGAGAATTTGCTTATATCTATGTTGTCGTAAATTATCAAGCATGACTTAACCATAGAATATTGCGCCTATAATGTGGAAGACTTGTAATTCTTTGCATTTTCACTGAAGTATGTCAACAAAACATTCTCGCTGTATACTTGAACATTTTTCTCGGCGCACCACTTTTTGAACCGATTGTAGGCTATATCGTATAAAGATCTTGACTTCGTAGACAGCAAATTGCTTATTGCAATATTTGCAGCCTCCACAATCTCTTCCGACTCACAATTATTCATTGTGCACTAAACAAACTTTACACTAAACCAAACTAGCACCTTAATTTGACAATTATTTTTGTTTATTTATTTTGTAGTTATGACAATAACTCGACGACTACTAAATAAATGCTCAAATCCGAATACAATAATTCTGGTGTTACTTACTTCATAATGAAAAAATATGTGTTTTTAAGTTAATGAGACCGTGGAAAAAATAGTATATACCATTCGGGAGAGATGCTATTTTGTCCTCGGTGCATTGCACCTCTGCCAAAATAACGCATTTCTCTCCCTTATAGTATAATATACTATTTTATACTTATCAATTTTATATTGAAGCATAATTATTTGATAACTGTCAAAATAATATTTGTTGATATGAATATTACCAAAGTAATGTTAACAACACACTGTGGTACTACTATTTTTAGGGCAATACCCATTTTATTACAGTCTACAGAGGAGTTCACTTTCCGCACTTGTTAGGTATATAACTATTAATATTCGTTTATGTTATATGCTCAAGCATCTAAAATTTCAGTGAGCTAATTAACTATTAATTTTTCAGTAATATTATCTTTGTTGTTGGAAAAAATCCAAAAAACTTCTATATTTCTGATAGATATTTAAAAAAGATAAAGCTCAATACAATATTTGAGGTTAAGTCTAGTAGGAGCATTCAATTTGGTTGATCTATCTACCCATAAGTGATCCCAGAAAAGGTAAATCACCAAATTCAGCATTACAATGATGTCCTGTTGTCTTCTTTGTATCTTGCTATCCTAAAATATCTCATTAAGAATACTTCACCGCCCACAGGCCACAGGAGGAAAGCACTTCAGCATTTTTACAGTTACAGTGAATGCATTCGCAAGTCACTGCGGATGTGTGTGTGCCTTAAGTACACAAAGATGCAGGATTTTTCATCTTTTATTTGCGACTGCATTCATTGTCAGTCAAGAGGTGACTGACTTAACATACTTAACTGTATACCTCAATACTGGGTCAACATTATTTATTGATTCTGTGTCCATGTTCAATTTTTTTAAATTCATCTCCGATGAAAAAAGGCGCATTGCTGTGGGAGACGATATTGTTTTCTCTCATTATGTAATAGGAGCACAGCTTGTACAGAGAGTTACAGAATGATGTTAAGAAAATCTAGAAGCAAGTTCTATGTTTAAAAATAAGAAAAAAAGTTTATATAAACATGAGTCCGAAAATGCTTCATTTTCTACATACAGGTTGTTCAAAATTTGCTGTCTTAAATCCTATAGTCTTTATTTCTCAAAAACCGGTCGAGATAATGAGATGAGATTTGGTACACAACAGTGTATAGTGCAGGGCTACTTTTACGAGTATAAATTTATCTTGTAATATACTAGCATCAGTGGCGTTCGTGCCGTTAAATATTCATTTTTAGCAAAAAATTGTACGCCACTGATTTTTGGACAAATTGGTATTGCCTTCTTAAAGCCAAGTTAATTCTGCTTAAAACGTGTCTCTTAGACTTTTTCCTCCTGATGCACTGTTTTCGAGATAAAAATTAATTTATTAATCATTACAATATACCAGCTTGGGAATGCTAATTAAAAAGCAATAATCTAGGTGGCATGTGCCAGTTTGTCATAAATTCCATGTCAGCCTTGTTTTTGGAATGTTTAAGTTAGTTTTTAATACATTTTTTTACAAAATAAGTAAATATTGTCACAAAATTTGCCCCGCTCGCCGACTGTGGTATCGCAAAACGCAAGATTGCCCCGATCACTCCTACGCGATGCTGGTGAACACACAAAATAATGCCGTGTATCGAGGCGCGACTGGAAAATTGAGAATCGACGAGAATCGTTCGAGAAATGGATCTAGATCTATCTTGAATTAAAGAGTTGTTATTTGGATATTTCGGAGAGATCAATTAGAATTCAGAGCGATTTAGATAGTCATTAATTAAATTGTGCTTAGTTGAGTTGTAAGTAGTATTCGGTAGTATACAGAGTGTTAATAAATATCAACCACTACCACCACCAATTTGTCCGAAAATCAGTGGCGTACAATTTTTTTGCTAAAAATTATTATTTAACGACACGAACGCCACTGATGCTAGCATATTTCGAGAAATGAAGACTATAGTATTTAAGACAGAAATTTTAAACAACCTGTATCTCGAAAACTAACCATTTCCGGACCCATGGTTTTTTCTTATTTTTAACATAAAACCTGCCCCTTAGATTTTCTTAACATCATTCTGTAACACCCCGTATAAAATAATAATAATAATATAGCCATCTCTGTACATCTTCGACAAATTTACAGACACTTCTTTCTTATATGCAAGATTATTAAATTATAATATAAGAAAAACAAAATTATAATGTAAAGTAAATTTATATTTTTTAGCAATAGATCAGTATCTAATAACGTGGACAAAAGTCATGCTTCAATTTTACAGACAGAAATTAAACTAGTGACGTTCCATATATTTTTTTATGAATTAAATTTTAATTTTAGATGAAGATGCTTTCCATCATCAATAAGATTTATATCGATACAGCTTCATCTATATTTCATACGATGTTCAGTTTGACATAAAAAAATATGAATGTTTCTTACTCAAGTATAAATTGACTTATTACTCTTCGTTTCCTCATTTTGCTGAAGGCAGTTCTATATACAGTGATTTCGAAAAGTAACGAATAAATTCATTATTTTTGAAATTGAGAAGTTTTCGAAAAAATCCCTTGGCACGTGGATTTTGTTTTAAAAAAAGGCACTTTTTGACATACGACCCATATTTTTGACGTCATCGTTGTTCGAGATATGACATGATCGACAATTTTTTTAAATAGCAACCCCCAATTTTGACCGTGCCATTTGAAAGAGCGTGTCATTCTACATACATACATCATGAAACATTATGGTATTACATAACAAAAATTTCAAGAAAATAATGTTTGAAGATTTTAAAATTTAATTTTCATAATACTGAAAATGATAACGATTATGTAAAAAATCGACTAAATTAAATTAACACGCCCTTTCAAATGGCATGGTCAAAATTGGGGGTTGCTATTTATAAAAATTGTCGATGACGTCATATCTCGAACAACGATGACGTCACAAATGTGGGTCGTATGTCAAAAAGTGCTTTTTTAAGTGCCTTTTTAAAAACAAAATCGATGTGCTAGGGGATTTTTTTGAAAACTTCTCAATTTCAAAAATAATGAATTTACTCGTTACTTTTCGAAAGTACTGTATATTAACTTTGTAATTCAAATTGACTAGAAACTTTCAAAATATAATATGGGTCATTATCATTATACTGCTCTTTTTACAAATGTAGGATATATTGTGTTGCAATGTTGCATATTCAATGTAAGCAACCAAAAACTTGCTACCAACATTAAAAAAAACCGCTTGGACCTATAAAATTGTTGGAAATCTAATCTTTATCAATATTTAAGATTTTTTATCATTTTAGACGTTTAAAATTCATGAATACATTGTCTTAGGCAACCAGAAATGCACGGCAACGTATTTCGAGTCAACGACTGCCCGTGACCTGGCGAACCTTTTTTTGACAGTTTTTTTGTTTACAACCTGTCATGCGCTTCAAAACGTCAAAAAAACCTATCACATTGGCCATTGCCACATTACACATTCCGTCACAGAACTACCCAAAATCATAGTGAACTGTAAGAACCCTTCAAAAACATAACTTAAGAAAAATGTCTAATAATACTGACAAAGTAAAGGAATTCTACTCAAACGATATTGTGTACAGATTCGACAAGCACAAAAGGATTATTTTCGGTGTTGTTATTGATAGTTATGAGGCATCTTCGGACGTGGACGAGTACCACGCTTTGCAGAAAGGTCAAATTAGGGTGTTGTGGAGTAATAATTCTAGGGAGCAAGTCTGGAGGCAAAGCAAAGTGAGGCTTATGAACAGAAGCGTAATACCTGGTGACATCGTCCGACGATTGGAAAAAGGCAAAGAAACACAAAGGGGGTATTGTAAGGAAACCAAACAGATTGCAACCGTGCAGATCGTGGGAACAGATAAAGTTATCGAACACGTTTGCAGTGATAGACTTCACAGTGTAAGACCTTACGATGTAGACGATGCTGTGTGTTTAGGAAGCAAATTTGGACGGATTGAAGTAAGTAGGATGGTGCCGTCATATTAATTTCGCTATTATAAACGTTTCAGGCTATAGAACAGATGATTTCCATGCAGTCGAAATGTGGATCTGTAGTCGACGTTCTGACAAGCATCAATCACGATTTAGATGACTACTGGCTGTCGAAGAGAAACAGGATATCTTTTGACGCTTATTATCCCGGACAGGAACTGGTACGCATACATTTCTAAGATTCCTAATAAGTTCATGTTTTATATTTAAAAAAGTTGAACAAAAACTTATCTTGCTATATTACTGATTTAAAAATAATCTAACACACTTTTAAAAGAATCCTTTTAATTTTTTATTCGAAGATATGTATTCCAAGCAATTTTGAACAACCTCATTGGGTGAAGAAATCCAAAGCTATGAAACGGAACATACAGGCAAGGCAAAGGTTTACCGTTCAAAACGTTGAAGACATCCTCATTGAAATAGCCTGGTACAACAATACTACGGGTTATTCTCACATAACTGAAATTTCGCAGGACGATATAAAAAAGTAAGACTAGAAAATAGATTAGTTTTAAACTTAACAAAGAAGTTGTATATTAAGATAAATTATATACTTTTTTTTTAGATTGAAGGTCTTGGAACATCCTAGCGATACCTGCTTAGAATTAGCAGAGCGTAGGTTATTGAAATTAAGCGCTTGCGATGTTCTGATAAAGAAAAAAGACTGGATTCGAAAACTGTCCGTTTCTTACAGACCCGACACACAAAAAGTTAGACACATCGTCACCTGTAATGCCAAAACGTGAGTATTACATATCTTCATATTAAGAAAGTTATATACGGACTTTAGTAAAGCCTTTGACAAAATTGATCATAATATTTTGATTACCAAATTGGCTGATGTCGGTAAACATGGTGACCTATTACATTGGTTTGCTTCTTATATATATAATAGGTCCCAAATGGTATTTGTTGATAGATTTACCCAATAGTTAATACTTCTGGAGTGCCGCAAGGCTCTCATTTGGATCCGTTACTATTTCTTATATAGGTAATTTCATTCATTATTGTAAGTTCCTTTCATATGCTGCTGATTTAAAATTATTTCAAACAGTCAATTCTACTCATGATTGTGAATTAATTAAAACTGATTTGAATAACATTCATTATCTGTTATTGTACTATTAACAAACTAAAGTTAAATATATCAAAATGTCACTGTATTAGTTTTACTAAAAATCATAACGTTTTTGATTTTAATTGTTATATAAATAACCAAATATTACAACGGGTTACACAACATGTAAATTTTTTAAGCAGGAGAAATCAATGAAATCTTTGTATTATGCTTATGTTTATAGTAAGATGAATTTTGCATGCCTCATTTGGAATCCTATTTACAATGTATATATAACTAGCCTGGAAAGACTACAACATAGAGTTGCCCGTTTTTCAAATTATTACGTTAGAGAACCGAGGATTTCATGCAGGCTTTATATTTTTATTCATATTTATAAATAACGTGATTGATTGTCCAGAACTTTTGTCCTTGCTAAACCTTCACGTTTCGCCTATTAACAATAGAAGTAATTAATGTTTAACATACATTTTTACAGAACCAATTTAGGTATGAACTACTCTATTATTTGTCGAATGACTTCGCCCTACAATAATTATATTTCAAATGATGATGGTAGGCCTAATATAACATCATTATCATTACTCTTTTAAATACTTTGTTAAGCGCTTGCAATTATGAGTTTTATTTTATATTGTACCTTTTTTGTTGTTTTTTTTTTAGTACTGTGCTTCTTCCCTTTGTTTTACTAAGTTTTTGTTACTTTCTCTTTTTTTATATATTTGATAGTTGATGTCATTTTATATACCATGAATTTTCTTTTGTTACTAAATTAGTGGAAACTATTGTGGTTTTTTAACCTGTTGTATTCCTAAATTGTAAAATTTCAGCGCACCTAGGGTGCCTAAAATCCGCAGTTCGTCTCTTCTGTACCCCTGCATCGAATCCGAGGAAGACGAATGGTGGACCGAAGAAGGAGAAGAGTCCGACGACAATGGCAGCTCGTCTTCTCAAAACACCTCTATTTCTAAGTCGTCGAAGAAACGACACTATCCGCCCAAGCCCCGAGAACTCGTACCCGGGCATACTTTACCCATCGAGGTAAGCTTCCACACTCCTGGAGATGTCATATCTGATTTATTGATTCCAGGTGATCTGTGTAGAGTCGAAAATTACAGTGGTGTGGCAAGACGGTAGCGAGGAGAAGGAAGTACCGTCCACTCAGCTGTACTATTCGATTTCGTTAGACGATCACGAATTTTTCCCCGGCGAATGGGTCACGAGCGATACCACCAAAGGGGAGTGTACCGAAAAATACGGAGTCGTCCAAAATGTCAATTATTTAGAAAGAACCGCTTGCGTAAGTTTTAAAACCGTGGAAAATCGTAATTTGTACGAATCAAAGAAAAATTCGATATGTTTAGGTGAAGTGGTTTACTTATTCCGAAAACGAGAAGACGCCCGCCGAACTGATGAAGAACGAGATGAGCGTCTACGACTTAAAGAAGCATTCCAAATTCGTGTTCCGTCCCGGTAGCATAGTGAAGTCTAAACCGGCCCAAGACGATAAAATGGGCAAAGTTATCGACAGCTGTGTAGAGGTGAGTACTGCAATTGACGTTTTGTTAAATTTTATTTCTATCTGTGTTTTTTTTTATATTATACAATTCTGTTTTTTTTAAATAGAGTTTTTTTTGTCTAATGGTACAGTACATGTCATCGATATAAGGGAATATAAAAAATTTCAAATGACGCCAAAATTAAGCTGTGAATTAGAGACGCCTATTTTAGTCATCTAACTCAATATTATTCAAAGCGGGGCTCGATTATAAAAATATATGGGAACGGCAGCTACAAGTGATTATTTTTTATGTTTTTATGGTAGTTTCTTATGCCATTGTTTTTACTCTCTTATATTGATAAGATAAATAGTACATCAAATTATTAAATTGCCTACCATTTCAGCTCGCCCGATTTAGCTGGTTTAAGCTGCGTTATCGATGCTCTCTCTTAAAAAATATATTTTTTAGGGATATGTGAAAGTTCAGTGGCTAGACAGCAACGAAGAGAACTGCTGGCCGCATAATATCGAACTCATCCCGGAAACGGCCGAATACGACTTTTCCGACGAAGAATCCAGCGACGACGACGCAGCCTGCGTATCCTGGGAAACTGAAAGCATAGAATCTTACGCCGGAGACTTGTCGGACGAAACCGTTCTGCAGAACATGGCGGCGAGGCTAGACTTTGTACGCAACAGAATCATCTACTTAAAGGAGGCATTCAAACAGCACACGATAACCGAGAACTTTTCAGTAAGCGACGATAACGTATTCGATACTTTAACCTTACTTTTCCGTTTCAGTTTCTGAAAGATTTGCTTTTGGTGTACGAGAACTCCAGTTATTTAGACAAGCTCCTCGGGACGTCTTTCTTCAGCCTGAAGAGCAAGCATTTTCAGACCTTACTGATGAACGCCAAGGAGAAGGCCAAGACCCTCGGGGTGGAACTCAGGGGAAGGCTCTTTTCCGGCGACAATCTGTGTCCGTCCATCTCGAAAATCAAACTGGCGGAGAAGGAGAACATCAACAAGATGATCAAGCTCGAGAATAGGATCAACGCGCAGATCGAGAAGAAGGAGGGCAGCAAGGAGGCCACAGGTATGATTTTACGAGACAAAAAGTTTTAAGGTAGTAAAATTCTTGTTAATTTTTTAGAACTCTTGTTTATATATAATATATTTAGTCAATTAGTTAAACTTAGGAGTGAAAATAATAGACGGCGACACTTTTTTTTAAATCCAACTCTATCTAGTCAGTCTATGCAAGGATCTCTGTACAAAAACACTTAACACAAATATCTGAGGCTAAAATATGAGGATCTAGTACAAATTAACTTGGTCCAAAAGTCGATAGTTTTCGAAGGCATCAAATTTATTATTTTTTAAAACTTTTTTGTCAATATTTATATTAATTTATTTCCTTATAAACCTTAATGATCAACAACAAGCTGTGGTAAATGGCTCTTTGTCCAATTTTTATGTCACAAACTATGGAGTCCCACAGGGTTCTGTGTTAGGTCCACTTTTATTCATTATCTACATTAATGATTTATATCAGTATAATATTACGTTATAAATTTATATTATTTATTGATACAGCATTCACAATATCTAATAAAATAAAATAGTGTAATTTGGTTTTCTCCTTTGACATGGTTTCTATTAAAGTAGGTAAGTGATTTCTTGCAGATAAATAAAAACTTAATGCCACTAAAACGTATGAAAATCACTGCTAATAATTATGTTTCAGTAAACTAAAAATGTAAAACTTCTTGGTATAACTTCAGATAGGTAATAGACTTAATTGGTCAACTCATGTAGGTCTGTTAACAAAAAAACTTTTGAGTTCGTTATTAATTCTTCACTCTTAAAAATGTATATTATTCTTGGTTTCACTCACATATCAGTTATGCTATTTTACTGTGAGGTAACTTCTCGTATGCTTTGGACATATTTCGAATGCAGAAAAAGGCTGTTAGAGTGTTAGCAAATATTGGACGTAGATCATTGTAAGGGACACTATAAAATTTAACATTTATTTTTTACCCACTATATTTGTATTTCAAACCCTTATTGAATTTCACAGAATTCAGTCAATTTTGTCTAAGTAGACTGATATTCATGATTGCAACACACGCAATGTACAATCCATTACTACAACTTTTTTGCGATTATGTCAGAACGCAATTCGTTGGTGCACCAACTCGGATCTTATTCAACTGGTTATAAAGTTTCTTTCTCCACCTCCTCTGTAACAATCGTACGATTCCATCCATAATCAATTGTTGCAGAAGCAAAACTACCGGTTGCTTGAAGATGCTTTTCAATAATGGCAAATGTTTGTTAATTAGACAAACTTAGGGGCAAAATTAATAGATGGCGATACTCTTTTAAAATCTCTTGTCCACAATTCACTTTCTTTTTAATGGCTTGGGCAGCTTAGAGAAACTCAGAGGTGCTCCATAGCATGTTCTATTATACCAGGGTAAGACGCCTTCGGATGTTTTTCCCATTCTCCTCGAGGATTACCATTTTAGCAGGGGTTTGAAAACTCCTAAATATTAGTGGGGATAGGTGAGATCATTATCAAACAGAATTAGGAAAAGAGTGTAATCTGTAATTACATTATTTAATTGTGAGTAGTGATGATTAAATTATATCAAACCAGTGATTATATTATATTAAAAGCAATCATTAAATTATATTAAAAAATTATTTTAGGTTAAATGAATAAAGTAATAGGCAATATCCTCTAACTTATGTTCTTTTCAAGAGCTCTCCAGGATCCTTCACGCTAGGGTGTGATGATTTTGAAAAGAAAATGAACATAGTATAAATATGGACGATATGGATTTAGAAAGAGTAGCGCCATCTATTATTTTCACTTCTAAGTTTGACTAGTTGGCCAAGTATACCAGAAACAATTATTTAACAAAATTCAGTCCTCTTGTTAATAAATAATAATAATTACAAATTTCATTACATATTGTTGTCATCTGATGCAATGGTTTTCCTGCTCCTCTTTGTCACTTACTTGTGTTTTTCAGTTCCGACGACTCCTTTGACGCCCGACAGCACAGAAGTGACTTACATGTCCCAGGAGAATCTCTGCGTCGAACTACTCTCTATGCTAAAAATGCGCATGGATCTAGCTTACGCCGAAATCATAAGCCGAATCGGGGGCACCCAAGCCTTGTCCGTCCTGACGAAAGCTTCGGAAAATGTCGCCACCCCAGCGAGTTCGACGCCCCTACCTAGTTGCCCCACGACGCCCGACGAGTCGTTTTCCGCCATGAGTCCGCTCAGGCCCAAATTCAGCGATAAGGCGAGCGAAATTGAGAACGAACCCTACGCGATCGTTGAAGACGCTCCTGTCATGCATCATTTCTATTCCGGCAAGTTCGAACCGACGGACTTGCAGCGTTTCCTCAAAGCGGTGCAAAAAGAGTACAAGTTGTTGAAGGAGTCTCTGCCGCCGGGCGTTTGGGTGCGTTCGTACGGGAACAGGATCGATTTGTTATCGGTTATGATCCAAGGTCCCTCGAAGACCCCGTACGAGGACGGGTTGTTTCTTTTCGACATACAGTTGAGTCCCGATTACCCACGTTCGCCTCCTTTGGTGCACTATATAAGTTACAGCTCCGAGCGTTTAAATCCCAACTTGTACGTCGAAGGTAAAGTGTGCGTCTCGCTGTTGGGAACGTGGATGGGCCGCGGCACCGAAGTCTGGGGCCCGAAAAGCACCCTTTTGCAGCTCATCGTGTCGATACAAGGACTTATTTTAGTGTCCGAGCCGTATTATAACGAGGCGGGGTACGAGAAACAAACCGACACCCAGCAGGGATACGAGAACTCTAGGACTTACAACGAACTCGTCATTTTAAAACTAGTGCAGTCCATGACGGAATTGTTGTTGTCCCCGCCCGAGGTCTTCAAACGAGAAATTTTCTCGCACTTTGCTCAAAACGGACAACATCTGTGTGATCGTCTGAACAAATTCTGTAGTGAAACTGACCCGTTAGTGCCCGATTTTCCGTTGTTGCCCGTCAGTAAAGGTTTAAAGTTGTCATTGTCTAATGCGCTTATTTCGTTCCAAAACGTCCTGAAAAAAGAAGTGATCGAGGGCAATTCAGCCAAGCCGTTGCCCCTCGTTTGAATTTTTTGATATTGTATTGCCAATTTCAATAAAAATGTTGTTTGTACTTTTTAAAAATTGTTCTAGTGTTATCCGAGTGCGTTAAATTTCAAATAGACTGACGTCAGGTGGAAATCGCTCGACTTGTGTGTGGGAATACTTATTTTAGGCTTTTCCTTGGAAAAGTAATAATCTATTAGTAGGTGAAGCAATTAAGAGAAGTTTCCATCGCTCGCAGATTTACTGTTTTTAAATATAATTTAAATTCATTTAAGCTTTTTTGTATCTGATATTTTTTCTTTATTGCTTCTCCGCTGTGAATTTAAGTCACTCTCTCTCGCTTATCGCACTTTAAGTCTTATTTTCGTGCCTTCTTTCTAGTCTTCACGTCTCAAAGTATTTTTCTATTAAGTATTTTAGATTATAAATATTTATTTCTTAGCTTTAGGTTACAGTTTCGGTATTTTGATATTTTTCTCAGCTATATGCGCACCTGCCTTAAGCATTCTGTAATTATTGGCAGAAATAAACAGAAAAGAGAGATTTTTACAACCGTAGAAATAGTAATAAGAAAAAAGCTTGACTTTAAATCACTTACAGGAAAAATACAATCATACACTTAAAAAAATTGTTTGCAACTATCGATTCGTTATCTCTTTCTAACGATTTCTGCATTTTATCCGTAAATACCCGATTTTCTACCAACATGAGAATGTGTAGCGTAAGCAATAATCTTTTTATAACCTTTTAAACCATTTGCCAATATTACGAAGCACAATTGTATAGGTCACAATATAGGTTAACGTTTTCAATATATTCGACAGCGTTCAGTTTTTAGGGAGCATTTTTCCAAAATAGTGTGATAAATCTTCATGTAGTTAACAGAAGGTTGCTTTGTTTAAAAGAGTTGCAGTTTATTCCCAAGTTTTACAACTTCTAATTACATTTGTAGTATTTTTTTTATGTAGCAATTTGAATTAATTTTTTTTCTATTTATTTTTTGTAACATTATTTATATTTTGTGTTTTGTTGCTTCTTATAGTTTAAATATTTTGTTTATTGTTATCTCAGGGAACTGTATTCTCTATTGTCTTATTTATATTTTTTTAACCATCAGTGCGGTTTTTTTATTGTTTGAAAAGCTGCCTTGTTGATAAGTACAATGGAGGTAATTTTTGAAAGTACTGTTGTTAATCATATTCCAAAAGCTTATTTTAGAAACAAATTTTCTAGAATTTATTAAAATAAATAATGTTACTTGTTAACTGTGTCTTTTTTTAATATTCCCCTTCCCATTAAATTAGGTATTGGAAGTGAGAGGTAAAAAAAAAAGTTTGTGCAGATTGTAAGGACTTACCACTATAATTATAAAACCAATTTACAAAATCTTAAGCATCTATCCAGTTAATAGTAACGTACGACACACTATCATTAACCAACGAAGCTAATACAGCCCTTTTCTTTACAGAAGTCCCCAATCGACCAAAAGCTACGATTTCGGTTGGCGTTATCCTCTCTTCAGGTTTTACGCACCTTACGATGAAAATAGCATGATGGCATACTGGATCGCCAAAATAAACTAAGAAATCCCCTCCAAATTTGTCGCCTTGTGTGATATAGTATCCCCTTTCCCACAAATCATGATACACCGCACACTTTAACTTTGTCGTGAGCTTTAAAATGTCTTCTGATGGAACACATTTCTTTTCTACTTCCGATATGTTCAGTGGTTGCATCAAGATAGGCCATATCATGTTATTTTTAGTAACCGATGTAGATTTTTCAAGTTCATTGTTGAGTATTTCTTCTGGAGAACTATTGTCGCCAACTTTTCTTCGGTTTTCAACAATCTTATCGATGACGTTCTCTAATTGGGCACGCCGAATTTTCTTGTACTCGACGATTTCATGCTGTAGCAGATTAGTTTCGAAATCATCAATTTTATCTTTTCCTACGCATGAATTAGCAAAATCTGTAATTTCAAAAATTGTTATTACTCCCTTATTTAATAACAAAGTGGCTTCTTCGGGCAATATTCTCACCGGCAGAGAAGGAATATAAGCAGTACTTCCTATAATTTCACCGACAATTCTGTACTGTTTTCTTAGTGCGGCCCAGTCATTTACTTTATATGTAAAAATTTCTCCGTTAGAAAACACCAAATCAATCATAATTTTTGTTTATTTTTAATGTTCAGGTTTTAGGTTAGATAGCCTCAAAATTTCAAATATAACCACGGCGCCATCTAGTAGGAGTAGAAAGAACTATACCACATAACTAGCAAAAGTTTTGTATGAGTACCGTATAGATGTCACCACTAATCATAATTTATAAAGAATAGTAAATATTCTCTTTAGGGACGTCTAGAAGAAAAATAAGTTATGAAAATCGGTTATAAGTATTTGTATTAATTTCTTGAAAACTTTTTATATTAAATTATTATAATTATAGTAAATTCTGTTTGATATACATTTATTAGAAGAATGAGAGATGTTATTAATTTGCTTATTTTTCATTTTTCCTTTTACTGAAAAGTTTATTAGATTAAAATGCAATTATCCTATATATTGTTTATCAGAATACACATTATCAGCTTATTAATTATATGTTATACTATAAACAACATATAAAAAAATTATAGAGTATATAAACTTGGTAAAGTAAATAACAAATAGTATTTACCGAAAAAACTAAGTTTGGTACATACAAGTTTAAAATGTTGACGAAATATTTACTACTGACGACTGTAATTTTCGTCTTTTCTGAGTCTACACCAATTCCGTCCTCTTCAATAAACGTAAGTTAAAATAAATAATTTAAGGCTAATATTTTAGAAATGTAATTTTTATTTCTCATAATTATAGCTTGCTGCGAAATGGGAAAAGAATAAACTAGAAATCCTCACTGATATGGCCGAATCTCTTTTGAAACACACAGGAAATGACGTCACAATAATAGCCAGCGAAAATGTTTATAACGCTGATGGATCTTTTAAAGAAATAAAAACCGTAGAATTGACGATCCCCAATGTGGTAAGACAATAAAACAATATTTATCATTCAAGATACTGCTGTAACTGACTACCAAGAGTTTTTTTGAAATATGTTCTAAAGGTTCTTTCTAGAAGTATTTATAGTTTTGCAGGTTTAAATACTTTTAATTACAAAATAGAAAAGTAAGGATACTACAATTACAAGATGTACCTAAATATATAATTAACTATTTATTTATTTATTAACTAATACTTTATTGACAGGTCCACGGGAGTTCTAGCAGTAACAATATATATGCAGATTATCTAGAACAATTAAAGCAGAACGATGATGAATTGGGAGATACTATCCTGAAAATGCAAAAAGACTTCAAAGAGACGTTTGAAAATGGTCAAATTGATAAAGAAGCTGCTTATTTTAGACAAGCAAACGGAGAGGTAGAATTAGAAATATACGTTGGTAAAAACGATGTTGTAAGTAGGAAAAAATATTTTTACTTGAGAATTAACTTAATGACAATTGTACCATACAGCAAGCAATTATATTGTATTTCATTTTGAAATATAGTTTTACCAAGACGATGAAGGCATGGGATACTACTTAAGAGACAACATATTTGGTAACGACAAGAAGAAAATGGAGGAGGAATTCAAGAAACGCTTCGAAGACTTAAGCAACAACACCCTTATAAGTGTATTGGTATGGGATTCCGACAATAAATTCGTTAGTCAGGAGTCCAAAATAGAACCAAGGCTCTTGGTGAGTACCAAGATGTTTTTTTGACACATTAGGCTAACTACATGAACATTTCCTTCAAATAAAAACCTCTGTGTCGACTATCGACTATACTATATAAAATTTTCAAGACAGGGCCCAAAGCAGACCCTTGGTGAACTCCCTACACACTGGGTCAAAACATTTTTTTCACTTACTCTTTATTTTGGTCTTCAGGTGTACGTGGACAAGGCATCGGACAATGCTGACGAAAAAATGATGGGCTCTGCGATGGAAGGGCTCGCGAAATACATTTTGAACTACCCCGATAGAGTAGCCAAAGAACTATCGGCTGCTATGTCCAACGCGCATCCAGAATACACCTGGTTTGTTACTAAGTGGCAAGACGAACAAGCTGACAATGCCAAACATGATGTTTACATCAAACTGACGTTCGATAACGTGGAAATAGGAGAGTACCCTGTGGAGTACACGGTCTTTGGAGTGAAAAAATAATAAATATAACAATTAAATGTGAATTATCAATATAATAAATAAATAACGAAGATACTGAGATGTGTACATTCATTGTTTCTCTCTTAATTTCACTTTTATTAAGTAAGAAGGATATAGTGTCACCCTGTAAGAGGTTTAGGATATTAATCAATTGAAAGAAAAAATCAGAAAGGCTTGTAATGAGTTAAATAGCGAAATGTTAATAAACGTAGCCCACAAAGAAGGCTGGCAAAGATTGGATATGGTTGTGTCTTGAAATGAGATGAAGTCATATAGAGAATAGATTGTAATATGCATGTAGTTAAAATTCGTTTGGCAAGTTTAGTTATTGTTATCGTCATCTTTTGTTTTAACTTTAAACAATGAACATTCAATTATTTTCTAACGAGTACTTGATCTTTCCACCGCTAATGTGATTTACAGTAGTGTAATAAAGAAAAAATTGTTTAATAGAGAAAAAAGAGCGCTTTTTAGCAGGAAAAAAATGATGTATGTTTCTGGAAAAATATAATTGATGACGTCATTAGTCGTTTCTGTCAAATCCCAAAGACACTTTCGATTGAAAATGGAGCTTACCCCATCCCACGTGTTCCAAATTTTATTTATTTTTTTTGTATGCGCACTGTAGGCCTATACTGTCGAATTTGAGACACTGTACAATAGAAATGCATTCGCTTATAAAGCGGGCTAATATACTTACATGCATTTTGAGATTTTCAAAGTATTGAAGCATGTACTTCTAAAATAAAAATGGTTAAAAACTGATCAAGACTACATTTTATACGGTGGATATTTTCGCGTCTTGGTAAAAAAATAAGTTTAAAATAATTGTTGGGTTGGTGGGTTTTTTATAATACTTTTTATTTGTTTTTCTTTTACATTTAAAAAATGATTTAGCTTTCATAATAATTTTTAATCTGAAACTATATTTTACGTACAGGGTGCTTCCCAATTTAATGCCGAAAATCCAAGGGCGCATTCTATGGTTATGGCAGTTTAAATTTCATAAGTTTTAAACCCCTTGAGATATCTTTAGTAAATTTGGCATAATTTTTTAGTATGTCTTATTTATTATAATTTAAATTTATGATACGTATAACATATCGAAACTTTCCAAAATGACCTAGCTGGTTTAATTTTGAAATATGAAAAAAATACAAACAAATTATGGATACAATATCAGCTGACTGGAAACCATAGTCGAAAGATAAATTAAAAACAAAAACAGGATTATAAGTTCCACCAGAACATCTACTTTAAGGGTGTAATGTTCGGCCAAACAGTGTAGCTTTTATCAGGCTCCGCCCATCAGCACCTTCAACGGCAAATTTAACTTTGTGCCCCTGTAAGTTAGGCAATTGTATGAAGAAATTTAGGAAAACATGTCTTCTTGGCGGGCAGATTTCATGAATATAAATGCAAAAAATTTAAATCTGAGGTAATTGTCTGTTATGAAGACTTGATTTACTAGCTTTATTTTTTTATAATAGTGCCTAACAACGTCTCACGAAATATTGTTCAGATCTATTTTTTTTTTAATATGGCCCTGCTGTCTAGAAAAATAGACTTTTATTAGTTGACTAAAACTTGCTCCATCTTAATACGAATTTCCATTGAGGAGAAATATTAAAGCGCCTGGAGGTCTAGAAACGGCTTTGTAAAACTGCGAACATTACAGCCTTAATATTTGGGTATCAAGTACAGAATTTTATAAACACTGTACAATATTTATAACTTTTAACATTCTTCTGGTTTGAGGTCTGAGTATTCACCTGATATATATGTTTTTATAAATACATTTTTTATGGGATGATATTTTACCGAGTACATTAAAAATAGCATCACAGATTGAAGTGATTAACCATTCTTAGAAACTAAATTCTGAATCATCGGATTATATAAAATGTTTGAAGGAAACAAACGATGAACTGCAGGCAATTAACGATTAACAAGAATAATGTATTTTACTACACAAAAGACGCAAATGTAAAATGAACAAGTATTATTTTCAAAAGCATCGAAATAGTTATTTGGGACTACAATTTGATATTTGCATTCACAGTTCACGTGGCTAATATATTTTCTCAAGCTTCAAACAAAAATAGCAGCTTAAAATTAACAAACAGATTAGAATTCTGTAGTGTCCGCAGTTTTCAAAAGTTTTGATTAGTACAAACAACAAACAAATATATAATAGCAAGTGACCTATAACAGATAACGAAAATTTGAGAAAAATGAAGCCTTAGTAACAACTAGTAACTGTTTAAAAATTACAATATGCAGAGACGAATTAAATAGTTTTTCGCAATAAATCACTGGATATACATTATTGTCCAAAATATTATACAGGGTGTTTTTAAATGAAGTGGCGAAAATGGTACCCATGAATATAGAGAAAAAATAAGAGGATTTAAGTAAAAATACCTTATATGAAAGTTGCATCCCTGAGGCGATATATCCTCTTAAAGGAGGGGATTGAAATTTACAATTAAATTTTTTTCTTTAACATGGACACGAAACTTGGTATGAGCATCCTAATAATAAAGAGACTTTTCAATATTTTTTCGATCATTGGCGTATTTTATAAAGGAGCAACAGTCAACTTCATTGCAATATTTTATTAGAAATTTTGTTATATGGAGCAAATGCGAAAATTTGTAAAAATAAAGTAAGCGGATGTCATAACAAATAAATCGTTATTTTTGATATCAAGAAATTGACACTTTCCGTCAACCTATAATTAGTACCAATTGCTTAACTTATTATCAGAATAATTATGGCAAATAATATTTATACCAATGACGAATATGTCGACATGCTCCAAGTGTTTTTCAAATCCAGAAAAAATAGTAACGCTGCAGTAAGATTATACCACCAAAGATATCCAAACCGACTGATTCCTCATAGACAAACATTGGCCTCGGTGGAAAGAAGGCTTCGCGAAACGTAAAATTCAGCCCAATAGTGAGGATGCCGAAAGAAGGCGTAATGCACGAATTGCTGAAACTGAAGAAGCTATACTATACTATAATGTTGCAAAAAAGTTATAGGGTGTTAAAGTTTCTTTTTTTACTTGTTTTCTCCTCAACTTAGAATCTAGTTAACCGATTTGATCAAAACTTGCTGTTGCTTAGTTTCTCTTCATGAAGTATGCAGTCATTACGTTCCTATTAGATTAAATCATATGTCTATTTAAAATTGTTATTAATACGGTACTGCCTTCTTTATAACTACTAATAAACATACTCTCACATAAAATTTGATTCTGTTCGCAACCTCTAACAGTGATCAAAATGAAGTGGTTGATCATATTACTTTACTCACTTGCCCTTTTTGGACAATCCCTATGTGATAGTAACAATGTAAGTGCATATAATAATAAAACAGAAAAATAAAACTTTAAGTACTGATCGGGCTCTCAAAATTTGAGACATGTACATTGCTTTAGGTAATAGGTATACATAATCTTTTTTGTTTTAGAATGAAAAATTTATGGAGGAAATGAAGGAAGCTGTGAAAAAGCTAGTGGATATAATAGACGAAAATGAAATGAATGTAACCATTGTCACGTCGGATGTAAAGCATTGGTCAGACGGCGAAGTCAAAGAAGTTAAGGAGTATTCTTTGCAGATGCCAACTAATGGTGTAAGTGTATTGTCTTTTTAATCTAAAATCATGTTTTTCTTCATTTAATATTCCAGTTTCAATATGCACAATACTCTTTCAATATTTTTTTGATAATCATTAATTTAGTTTTATGATATTAACTATAGCAGCTTATAATTCTGATGTTGACTTTTAGGCTCAACCTACCGAGTCCAAAGTAACAGAAGAAAAGGTCCAGGATTGGATCAACACCTTCAAGGACACCAAATTCGTTGGTCGCTCCAGAACTGCCCATATTAAAAATGGGAAAACCGAGAAAATAGATAGAGCTTCTACGACTGACGATAAAGTGAGTTGCTCCTTCATTTGGACATTAAATAGTTACACGAAGGCCCGCTCACGTACCAGATATCAGCCTCCTTAAAGTTTATAAGCGATAAAATCACGAATTACATTTTTAGTGGTCCGAGACCAGGTTGTACAGGACAGTGACGTCGGTTAAGAATGGTGAAAGAGGCTTTACTGTGGAAAACCCAACATATGAGACCTATTACAACATATATGTCCCTGGGGCAGACGGCAAAAACCAAAAAATACAAGTAGTGGCTGGACACGTAGAGGTGAGCTGGAGGAAAAGTTAAACAAAGCTTTTATTTGTTCCTCATATGTAAACATCAATTTGATGGTAAACAGGTAGCAAGTGTGTTTTTTGATTTAGTTTGCGCCTTCGATTGCTTAAATATTTCACTTATCAAAATCAAGTTATTTAACACTGGTTTCAGAGGGATATTCTTGAACTGGATATTTCAGTTTTTATCTAATCGATCCATGCATGTTAAAATTAATAATGTCACGTCCGATTACAAAAGTCAGATGGATACACTAAGCTGCAAAAAAGTTCAGCCATTTAAGAGAAACATGCTGTGCCACAAGTGGCGTCCTCTACTAATGACGTCAAAATTAGAAACACATTTGAATTTCTCGCCCGCAGAAATCACCGATTTACCAATTTTTTGTAAATATTTGCATTTCTTAAGAAGTTATTTACAAATATCGAAAATACAATTTTAACTTTGACACCCTATATGTTTTTTATTATGCGACTTGGGACTGTTCAGTTAAATCGATTTATTTTCACCTAAGGAATCTCTCATTTTTGCTACTTCATTTAAAAACACCCTGTATAATCACATGCTTTATTTATCACAGACAAAGGTACTGAAAGCATCAGATTCTATGCCAGCACACGAAGTGGAAAAGGCAGAGGAAAAGCTGAGAGAAGTCTTCTTGAAGTATGAGTGCAGGAAGGTTATAGGAAAGGTCCTGAAGGATTACATGAACAGCGAATTCCAAGACAACGACTGGCAGGTCATTGTAGATCCTGGTGACGAATTTTACGTTCCCGCTAAGAAATATGCCTGGATTAGAGCCGCAAACACTGAAGTACTTATATATTCAATGTAAACTTCAAATTACATGCATAATTACTTTAGATAAATAAAATTTCGTTGCAAATTGTAAAGAAATAAAAGTATAATAAATTTGTTGAGTGAAACTTAGATAATTGTATGCAAAATACTTTTTGGTAGAAATATATTTTTTATTAGTATGTTACTTTGACTATTTAAAACAAGCCTCAGCGTTTTTAAATCTAACTTTTAAAAATGCGCGTGTTTTAAAGCTGCCATGGCAAAATCAACCAGTAACCACTGTTACTGGTTGATTTTGTCCGTACCACACTGTATTCATTGTCCGTCCGAAATTATTTAAATTTCATTATAAAATTCGCATAATTTCGGGACGGAGACAGCCTATGAATACCGCCGTAAATGTCTTTTTCTTGGAAATCAATGAAATTGCACTTTCATTAATGATACTCCCAATAGTGTTTGAAACATTCTTCTTATTGCTAATACTCTCTTTAACGGAAACCAGTCGCCACAGTTGCCGATTTCCATCCTACTTGTCGTTGGATTTGATCCATTGTCATGCCACTATTCACCATAATGGTGAAAGACATACGTCGAATCGCATGTCAGTATAGGTACTTCTCAGGATCGTACAACTTGATTGGTGCATTTCCCCTTATCATACCGTACGAAAACTAGGTGAGTACATCCATTTTGGAGACGCAATGATAAATACTGTTTCACCAAACGCACATTCCGTCACTGTCGGCAACAGCAAAACATCGAGGTTTCAGTGTCTTAGATGGTCGGATAGTAATAATATGCTTCCTTCTTCCTTGATGTCATATAAGCTAAGTGGCAAAATTCACATCTTCTACAAGAGCCAAAGATACAGCAAATGGCTACCACCTTCAAAAATAAATACGCACTGTCCGGTGCATCTGTGAACAACTTCAGCAAATCGTTTTCCTTGAATAAAATATGCCTTCTTGGCTACATCATTCTACTAATGCTAATCATTCTTGCTAATTCCCTTCATGAATGCATGCACTTTCACAAATGAACCAATCCCTTTGTTTATCCTCAACATATTTTGCAATTTCGAATAGCCCACATAGTCGTTCATCTGCATCTGTTACCTTTTGCTTTTCCATCCATTGAACTTATCGTATTATTTTTTTTTATAAGCGTTTTCCGATTTTTGCGGTAATAATCGCAAACTTACTTTACTATTTAAGTAATTAATGTTAGTACTCATTTTTAAACAGTATACAACCAGTAACAACTGTCGTGACATGAATTAATCTTGAGACAAATTACAAATTAAATTATAAATTTTTTGTAGTATTAATACCAATATTTATGATTTCACAGTGTACCAATAAAAAAACCTTAACGGTAGGTCCCGTATTCAATAATTATCTAAAGAAAATAATCTAATTTACTACTAACCTGCTAATGAAACACTCTATAAATATCTAACTTCACTTTTTGGCAGTGGGAACACGACAAATTCTGCATTTTTAGGATTGCTTCTTCAGGTGGTCTCCTTTAAGTTGAATCAAATATCTAACTATAAAAATTATTATAAAAATTAAAATTATTTGAAGTTAAATATCGACAATCACAAAAAGTGACATCCTGTCAATGAATTAAATATGACAATACCTACTTGAAAAATGTTCACCTTTTATGTAAAAGTTTTTATATATTTTTAGGTATTAATAATATTGTGTGAAACTAACTACTCAGTGGACAAAAGCCCCAACCTGCGTTGAATTACACCCACAATATCTACCCATACATTCCTTATTATTAGCTTTTGTAACATTTTTTTACTGTTTTAGAAAGGTATTTTAAGCTAATATAAATCAAATCTCCTACAATTCCTATCAATGAAGTCATATTTATGTTCTCTGATACCAAACATCTAGATATGCTAATGATTTATATTAGCTTAAAATACCTTTCTAAAACAGTAAAAAAATGTTACAAAAGTTAAGTTATTGTGGGTGTAATTCAACGCAGGTTGGGGCTTTTGTCCACTGAGTAGTTAGTTTCACACAATATTATTAATACCTAAAAATATATAAAAACTTTTACATAAAGGGTGAACATTTTTCAAGTAGGTATTGTCATATTTAATTCATTGACAGGATGTCACTTTTTGTCATTGTCGATATTTAACTCAAATAATTTTAATTTTTATAATAATTTTTATAGTTAGATATTTGATTCAACTTAAAGGAGACCACCTGAAGAAGCAATCCTAAAAATGCAGAAATAGGTCAGATCTCATCTATTGTGGTTGAATTTGTCGTGTTCCCACTGACAAAAAGTGAAGTAAGATATTTATAGAGTGTTTCATTAGCAGGTTAGTAGTAAATTAGATTATTTTCTTTAGATAATTATTGAATAGAGCTTTGTCTGTGGAATTGTTCATTAGCATACCTAGGTCCCGTATCTTTTTCTATCTTCTATTGTGGAAAATTGTAACTGTATTAAAATTCTCGTGAAACACTTGAATAGGGAGAATACTATAAAAAAAAACAAATACAAGCTCGTATACTCTATTTCATAACTCAAAATAACATAAATTTAAGGGAATCAGTTTTTACGAAGTGAGTGCGAACACCACAACATTGGTATTAGCTATGCTAAGCTGGACCCAGTTTCCTGAAGAAATGTAGAAAGTTTCTGGTCCTATAAGAACCTTCCAAGACGACGCAGACAGTGGAATTTGAGCGTTTAAGGCCATCGCCAGATATTTTCCTCGCAGTTCGGAATCGGTGAACATCAACCAGATTTTGGCGAGGACCTCCTTGATTTTGTTTATCTGTGTCAACGGCATATGCTCAGAATTTGCGATTATAGTTATCTGGAATAAAAAAAAAACTTTTAAATATGTCGATTACACTAAAACTATTCCTATAGTTACACTGAGAAAACTACTCTGTTACAAATAGTAACATTCATATTTCTTTACTCTAATTAAATCTGTCTTACATCACAATTATTTGTATATTGTATGAAATTAATTACTCTGCGATGTTTAAATACCTCTACAATAAAGAAAAAACAATGACGTTATAAAACTTACATTTTGGGCGACAGCAAATACACTCGTCAACTGACTTTTGCCATCAGCTTCTGGAATTACGAAGTTGTACTGTATTTCGTAGTCTTCTAATTCTTCTATCAATCCGTCTTCCCCAGTCACTTCAGGTTTCAAGATATTCTCATAACTAGAACTTAGAGGAACCTAAAAAATACACACAGTGGAATTCGAAAGAAAGGTGAATGTTTATATAATTATAGCGAACAACATTTGTTGTATTATTTAATAAATACCTCCTTCAGATTGCTAGATTCCACCAATTGTTCACTAACGTCTCCATCCTGAATGCTGATCACCCTGTATGTTGCAATTCCATTGCCTTGGGAAGTCCACGACTGCAAATCAGCCAACCACTGTTTCCCCACTTGCTGAGTTAGCTGAGTTTCAGTAAGAAGGACCTAAAAACAAGAAAATTGTAGTCCACCACATGCATTGTCACAATGTATTTTATCGTGTATATGTGTAAAGAATGAAATGGCTGTAACCATAGCCAGAAATTAATACTGTTTGGTACAACGTTAAAGTTGGTTTCGCAGTTGAGTGAAACTCCGATATAGAAGGGGCGTGGCACATACTTTAGCAATACATAAAAACTTCTATTGTGTCTACACTATCTATTAATAAAAATGTAATTATTGGAAACTTGTAGACCATTTTTCTCAGTTATTTCTATATATATTGAAATACGACAAACGTGAAAATTAATTAAAAACATATATCTATGGCCTGCTCATGGCCAATTTTCCGCTTATAAGGAACACAAAAAACTATTTTCGAAATTATTATTTTTTAATTATTATCGAAATTCTAACGTGAGGAATTCATAGATAATAATTAAATAGGCTCGCAATTAAAAAATTAAGTCATTTTGTCGAGGAATATAGGAGAAAAAAGGTTTACAGCTTATTTAGGCATTGCAAAACCAGCCTTAAAATCTTGACTTAAGTACCTGGTTTGGAGGTAACAGCAAAGCGTTGTCCTTCATCTGCACATGACCAAATGATTGAAGCTTTTGAGATGTCACTATTGACACATTCAACTGGTTGGCTTCCACGAGGTTCAAGAATTTCTGGAGGATGACTTGTGCTTGGGGCAACACTTTTAAAATATCGGACGCCTCATTTTTCTGAAAAATATATATATATAACCATCTCCTTCTCAACGAAAAATTATATATGTATAAGAATGAATTGTTTTGTATTATTTTTGTTTTTAAGTTGCTTATGTGATAATGAACTTAAATTACTTGTTATTATATAAACGTTTACTTACACAGATAAGGCAGGCCAACGTGACGAACAACAGGCTTTTGAAAGACATTTTCACAGGTCGCTAGATACAGACTGCTTGCTGTCACCGCTTTTATTCTTTTAATACTAATTTTTAATCAGCTCCTTTGCCATTTTGATGACCTCGGTTGTGGGTCAAGGAGTCATGAGATTGAATATAATTAGGAACGTTATTTCAAAAATAAAAGGGAAAATCATGGACAATTAACTATTGTTATAAAAACTAAATAATAATAAAAAAATATATAAGAACTATGATGAATATGCAGTTACTATAAGCAATTTTTAAATTAGACAGTTTTACTATTAGTTACTATATATTTTTAAAAGCTTTGCTTAAAAGTTGTAGAATGTACTCATATATCTGTGTTTCAGTAGCTTCAGTAGTGAATTTGGTAAAAATGTAAGAAAGTAATTGTGTTCCAGTGGCTGTTTTCGAACGAACGAACGAAATTCAAGGAACATTACGAAAAAGTGTTCGCCAAATTTAGCGAATATAGAGAAAAACGACAAATGAAGAAGTCATGCTATCGTATTTTCTAAATTTGAAGAAAAAATAAGTAATTTCATCTATATAGTAATCAATGTTGAAGCCTACTATGAAGGTCTACAAAAATGTATATTTTGGAAAATATAACAAACTTATTGCTTATTTGAGAAGTGAATCGAGAGGATGATGACATGACAAATTCGACCACAATAGATGAGATCTGACCTATTTCTGCATTTTTAGGATTGCTTCTTCAGGTGGTCTCCTTTAAGTTGAATAAAATATCTAACTATAAAAATTATTATAAAAATTAAAATTATTTGAAGTTAAATATCGACAATGACAAAAAGTGACATCCTGTCAATGAATTAAATATGACAATACCTACTTGAAGCAATCCTAAAAATGCAGAAATAGGTCAGATCTCATCTATTGTGGTTGAATTTGTCGTGTTGCCACTGCCAAAAAGTGAAGTTAGATATTTACAGAGTGTTTCATTACAAGGTTAATAAATTAGTTTATTTTCTTTAGATAATTATTGAATAGAGCTTTGTCTGTGGAATTGTTCATTAGCATACCTAGATGTTTGGTATCAGAGAACATACATATGACTTTATTGATAGGAATTGTAAGAGATTTGATTTATATTAGCTTAAAATACCTTTCTAAAACAGTAAAAAAATGTTACAAAAGCTAATAATAAGGAATATATGGGTAGATATTGTGGGTGTAATTCAACGCAGGTTGGGGCTTTTGTCCACTGAGTAGTTAGTTTCACACAATATTATTAATACCTAAATATATATAAAAACTTTTACATAAAAGGTGAACATTTTTCAAGTAGGTATTGTTATATTTAATTCATTGACAGGATGTCACTTTTTGTCATTGTCAATATTTAACTTCAAATAATTTTAATTTTGATAATAATTTTTATAGTTAGATATTTGATTCAACTTAAAGGAGACCACCTGAAGAAGCAATCCTAAAAATGCAGAAATAGGTTAGATCTCATCTATTGTGGTTGAATTTGTCGTGTTCCCACTGCCAAAAAGTGAAGTTAGATATTTATAGAATGTTTCATTAGAAGGTTAGTAAATTAGTTTATTTTCTTTAGATAATTATTGAATAGAGCTTTGTCTGTGGAATTGTTCATTAGCATACCTAGATGTTTGATATCAGAGAACATACATATATATGACTTTATTGATAGGAATTGTAGGAGATTTGATTTATATTAGCTTAAAATACCTTTCTAAAACAGTATAAAAATAACTGAATGCGGTTTATTAAACTAGAGTAATTTTTCTTCTAGCTGTCGAAAAATCATCGAGAACTGGCAAAAAATAAAAAAATTATACAAGCTTAAATTTTATCAAAATATTAAGGTGCCTGTTTTATATGCACTTGGATATATATTCTAACAGAATACACTAATTCATAGAATTAAAAAAAAGCAGAAAATTTTTTCTAAAAAAAAAATATGTATTTTTCCTATTAAATGCATTTTATTTGCCGTTAACCTTCAGATAGCGGTAAAATTAATTTTTTTTCGTTTTTCTATACCAAATCTGTTTACATTAATAACATTTGACCTAAGCAAATCGTTTCTACCGATTCGCGGATGATGCAAAAAAATTGAAAGTTACCTATACTTGCAACAATGAGAAATTTGAACCTAATTCTCATATCAGAGTGTATTTTTAAAAATTGTGCATAGGTGATATGAGCCTAAATTACTTTGATTTTGCTTTTTATTTTGGGTTGCATCATGCAATTGATACCATAATTGTTTTTCTCTGTAAATTTAGAACTAATTATTACCATTTATGAGAAAATATAGATATCGCAAAACGATAATAGTATTTATCAAAATATTTGGTTAACACTAAAAAAAATTGAACACAATTATAAAATTTATGGTAGAAAATATGCGGAAAATAATATTTTTCTTTAAACAATGAATATGACAGTATTAACAATATAGTTTGTTTTTTGTGTGATCAATGTATTTGTATAGTTTTTCAGAACATGACAAATTTTCAGCAGAATTTAAAGCCTCAATGAAATTAAAACTTTTTAAATAAATGTTCAGGTAATAAGTTTCAAATGTAGAAAATTGACAGAAATATGAAAGTGAGCATCAATTATTTTAATAATTAACCCTAAAATACAAATTGCATTCTGATTATGTTCTTCCAGTGCATATTTTTAAATAAATTAGTTGCTAGAAACAAGAATTACATTTTTTCAATTATTATTTATTTGACAATTACAATTTTGTGCAAAAAATCGAAATATTAACTTAACCTGTTTTCTCAGAGTAAACATTGGATATTACTTGACAGAACTTTATACATATTTATTAATCATACCTAGTGGGGATAAAAACAAGAACAAAATCAGCGTATTGGTCAAAAAGGTTCCGGATAAATGATATGAGAAGTGTATAAAAACGTTTCGTCCATAATTTTTTTAGCAATAACTCTTAGTAGACGAAACAGCAATGTTACCTGTCAAGTTTTTATTCGTCCTGTCACTGCAGGTCCTTGCCGTATTTGGGTTGGGCAATAATGTTCTTATCAACTTGCCAGAACTAGACGAAGTAAGTATTTTTTTCTGTCGATATTTCAAGAAAAATCGAAACACGAAATACATTCGATTTTTATTTTGGTATTGTGTACTGTAAGATATTTATTTTTTATATGACCAAACATTTTACTGATAAAATCATTTATGATTATTTTTTGGCAAATTTATATTATGTGCTTTGGAATTTTCACCAATTACTATATTTCAGTTAAAAAATTCTGTCAATAAAAAAGCATGTATGTTTCTCTTGTTTCAGGAGCAGTTGAAATGGCCTCAACAAAAAATCCAAACTATCGAGTACCTCCTAGACACTCTCATAGAGGTCGGTAACGTGACTCTGATAGGATGGCAGCATATTTGGAACAGCGATGGTACTCTTAAGGAGATAAGAACCATAGAACTGACTCTTCTGAATCACGTATGCACCTTTTTGTTCCTTAACAGTATCTATTCACCGTTACAATAAAACTGACAGCTCTCTTTATTTGTACTAGATGCATCAGTTTCAAACTTAGTCGTCCTCATCAGCATAAAATGTGAAAAATTTTGAAACACGTTCTATACTTTCAGACGCTTTCTGGGGAGATGTTACAATTGTCGGACGACGATATGATCTATGAATTACCTGTAGTGTTGGACGTAGCGGACACGATATCCTCTGAGACAGGTATTTTGGTCAGTGGTTCAATAAAGCAATGGGACAGGAATGATAATCTCCAGTTGTCTTTGGAAATTGATCCAAGCAACATTGTAAGTATCTGATCAAAAGTCTCTTCTAGTTTTGCTTAAATTATAGAATAGTTTTGAAATCTTGAATATCTTTACTAATATTTTACAGATGGTAAATTTGAAAAAGCCTGATTTGATGTACTGGCAGCAGAATATAACTGTAGCCAGTCAAACTCCGATCAATAATCTTGTCAAGGTTCTGCAACAAAACTCGAGACTTCCAGTGGGAGTATTAAAGTGGAACATGGATGGAACTCTTAACCTGCAGTCTTCCGTGATAGTGCCTGAACTCCTGGTAGGATTCTACTCCTATGTTAAAATGTTAGCTGACTTATTTTCTATTACAGGCTACTATTGAGTCCGTGGTAGGAAAAAGCGCAAGCATTCCAGTACTGGAATCAGCCTTAATGGGTGTTGCAAAAGGCGTTCTTCTCCAACCAGATGAAATTCCTATATACGTGACCAACTATATGAAGCAAAACATCCCCGGATATTCTTGGGTAGCAGCAACAAACCTAATGACTCCATTATTAACACATGAAGGAATGTATTTGAACGTCGTTTATGAATGGGTGGATATTGGAAATATTCCTATTAGTGTCGACATTATGGGTATCCCCATACAAGCCTAAACATATTTAATACATCCTGTATACCTTTGTTGAAATGAAATATTTTTAGAGCACAAGGAGTTGTTTTATTACGTTTCTTTCTTTTTTCTTCGATAAGATTATTTTTCATTCCTCCTCCTACGAAAGTATATTTTAAAGAGGCAAGCGAAAGTAAAGCATGCTAGGTTATCAGTTGCTAAATATGAAAAATGTTCGTGCCCTGAGTGACAAAAAAATAAAAACGTCAAATTATTAATGTCAAATGTTTATTTATAGTGGAAATTCCTGTTCTAAAACAACGTACACTGGATATGTTGACTTGTTTGTCGATTTGCGCAACATGATCATTAAATTCTGTTTCAGAATGTTTCCTTTGCTGAATAGATACCGAACATGATTTTGTTCTTCGAAACGAGTGGCCAGTGTACTGATTTGGGTTTGAAATTTTCACCGAAATGCATCACACGAGAAGCGGGCCGATTGAGTGGCCAGCCAGATCGCCTGATTTGACACCCCTAGATTATTTCTTGTGGGGATACTTTAAAAGCAAAGTATACGTCACTAGACCGGTTAATTTAGAAAATTTAAAAGCAAGAATTCGTCACGAGATGCATCGTATACCTCCTGAAGTTATTGATAATGTCCAAAAAGAATTAATCGTCTTGGCTACTGTCAGGCAGCCAACGGTGCACAATTCGAACATTTAATTTAGTCGATTTTTTACATAATCATTATCATTTTCAGTATTGTGAAAATTAAAATTTAAAATCTTTAAACATTATTTTCTTGAAATTTTTGTTATGTAACACCATCATTTCTCATGATATGTGTATGTAGAATGACACGCTCTTTCAAATGGCATGGTCAAAATTGGAGGTTGCCATGTAAAAAAATGTCGATGACGCCATATCTCGAACAACGATGACGTCACAAATGTGGATCGTATGCCAAAAAGTGCCTTTTTTAAAAACGAAATCGACGTGCCAGGGGATTATTTCGAAAACTTCTCAATTTAAAAAATAATGAATTTATTCGTTACTTTTCGAAAGCACTGTATACAGGGTGAGTCAGTCATAATGTCATTAATTTTAAGAGGAGATAGGGAATAATGAGTATAATGCGAATACGCGATTAAAAAAAAATCTAAATGCATATTTACGCCGAAAGTTATCGAGGGTGAACCTTGACCTACCGTATTATTAGGTCAATAACCTAGTTACCTAGTTTTTGTACTGTTATTTAACGACAAGGAGTAAAACTATTTTTTTAATCTAGATATATGACTGAATTTTCCTTACATATGGATTTATTTGTTAATAAAAACAAATGTAGATAATAAATAAATGTTTTCGAATGTTAGGTTATTACAGTTAATAATTTTGATATTACGTTTTCACTACGTTTTACAAATAAATATAAATTTTTAGTATTACTCGTAAGTACAATTAATTATTCAGTTTGTAGTTACGTAC
The DNA here is from genome assembly GCA_037114965.1 of Monochamus alternatus. Taxonomy (NCBI): domain Eukaryota; kingdom Metazoa; phylum Arthropoda; class Insecta; order Coleoptera; family Cerambycidae; genus Monochamus; species Monochamus alternatus. The sequence goes on along the minus strand of CM073433.1, from coordinate 53,418,896 downwards.
ATCTAGCCTAGAAATTTATTGTCTTTTAAGTAGTATGGTACTAACCTGTTAACTGCACTCATTCGTTCATAGCACTTTATTAATAAAATTAGGGTCAGTGGCATGTCGTAAACATTCTCCATATAACACTACCATTTCCGCATATTCGGAATTTGTAAAATTATGGATTTACGACGAATACGCGAGACCGAAATAAACAAGCTTACTGCTTGTATTCTCACTATTCTCTCCATCTCCCCTCCAAATGTGTGACGTGATCTATAAATTTGGGGGGAAAGAAATGCGGGAAATGCGGGTAAATTTGAATAACACGCTGATGTGTTAGACGATATTATGTATGTAAACATGATGTGGCAACGATGTTTAATCCGGTATTCGATTGTAGTATGGGTGCGTCCTCAGAAAGTTCGTAGCGCACCAGGAGCGTCGTGTTACTGATTTTTATAGGGTGATTTGTTTATTTTTTTAAAGGTCGAGTAAAAAAATTTCTTTTTCGATTTTCTGCCTTTATTAGGCCTCCCGAATACGTGGTTAAAATTAATGACATTATGACTGACTCACCCTGTACAACAAAACACACTTGTACCATAAATAACTGCTATACATATTTTATTTGTAAATGTAACATTCCGTATGTTTTACATATTTGCAGTTTAGTTTACTTATTAAAACTATTACTTATTAAACTTATTAAAAATTGCATATCGTCGTTCGTGAACTTTACAGAAGTTGATAACGATTAATTATAATTGGGAATAAAAAAATATGATAATGTCACTGCTTTGGTTAAAAAGGTTACAGATAATGCTATGCGAAGTGTATAAAAACATTTCGGTTATAATTTGTTTACATCAGCTCTTCAGTAGACGAAGCAGCAATGCTACCTGTTAAGTTTTTATTCGTCCTGTCACTGCAGGTCCTTGCCGTATTTGGGTTGGGCAAAAACGTTCTTATCAACTTGCCGGAACTAGACGAAGTGAGTATTTTTACTGTAGATATTAAAAACAAAAATCGAAACACGGCCAAAATATGTACAACTGATTTGTATTCTGGTATTGTGGACTAAACATAAATTCATTTTTTGTACAAGGCTTTTATGTACGAGGAAATATTTTAATAAAAAAATAATTTAGGACTCTTTTGACACATTAACAATATACATATACATATTTAATATGAAAGTAGGTATAAAACAAAAAATTACTAGCTTCAGAAACTTGCCAGTGGCGAAGGTGTGGGTATCATCGATCATTATTTGCCAATATATATATATATATCACCCTGTAAAATATTACAAATAAAATAGGTCATCATTGTATTATCTTCACTTTTTGTTTCTTTACACTTTTCTATTCCAAAGCGATTAACAACAAAATAAATTTATTTGATCAAATCAGATCGTAATGAATTTTCCTGATATTACAACTGGATGTATTTTAAAGAAGATTTATTTTAACGCTCCTGTAATATATAACGCATTTGTTCATTAGTGCTTAACCTATCAAATGCTGAAGTAATAGCACTCAAACCTCTAACACCCTGTATTATAAAATAAAAAATACCTTTGTATTTTTCTTTTGTTTCAGGAGCAGTTGAAATGGCCTCAACAGAAAATCCAAACTATCGAGTACCTTCTAGACACACTCATAGAGGTCGGTAACGTGACTCTGATAGGCTGGCAGCATATTTGGAACAGCGATGGTACCCTTAAAGAGATAAGAACCATAGAACTGACTCTTCTGAATCGCGTATGCACCTTTTTGTTTCTTAATAGTGTCAATTCACCGCTAGAGTAGAACTGAAAGTTCATCTTATTGTATTAGAAGCATCAGTCGGACTTAGTTGTGGAAATCAGTATAAAATCTGAAAATTCGCACTTGGAAATGAATATACTTTTTAATAAAACATGTTTTGTGCTTTCAGACACTTTCTGAAGAAATGTCATACATGTCGGATGACGAATTAACCTCTCAATTACCTGGAGTATTAGCTGTAGCGGACACAATATTCTCCGCTACAGGTATTTTGGTTAGCGGTTCTGTCAAGGAATGGTACGCGTATGATAATCCCTATCTGTCTTTGGCAATTAATCCAAGTACTATCGTAAGTATTTCATCAAAATGATCTCCTAGCTAGCGTTTTTCATAAATTATACTATACATTTGGATTCTCACATGTAACATTTTTTCAGATGAAGAAGTCATATTCAAATGATCTAATGCTTTGGCAGCAGAATATAACGGTAACCAGCCAAACTCCCATCAATAACCTTGTCAAGGTTCTGCAACAAGACTCGAGACTCCCAGTGGGAATTTTGCAGTGGAATGTGGACGGAACTATCAACATGCAGTCTTCCGTGATAGTGCCTGAATTCCTGGTAAGATTTTGCTTCCATGTGAAATATTAGATGACTCATTTTCTTTTGCAGGCTACTATAGATAATATCACACCAGACAACGCGAGTCTGCCAATAACCGAATCAGCTCTAATGGCTGTGGTAAAAGGGATGCTTCTTCAACCAGATGGCATTCCTGCCTACGTGGCCAACTACATGAAGCAAAATGTCCCTGGATATACTTGGATTGCAGGGACAAACCTAATAAGTACATCATCAATATCTGAGTCAGTGTATTTGAATGTTGTTTATAAAATGGTGGATATTGGAAATCCTTCCATCAATATCAATATTGTGGGTCTCCCCATATAAGCCTTGTAAACATATTGAAAGCACTGTATATCTTTTTTGAAATGAAATACTTTTAGAGCACAGAAAGTTGTTTTAATACTTATTTTTTCGATGTACTGTACATAAAAATGTGTTAAAGAAATTGACAATGCATTATAGCCCACAGTATTAGAGGTAATATATCAATAAACCCTATTTTAATGTGAACTAGTGTTGGCTGAGTAAAAAAATCTTGCAAAATTTGAAAAAACCTTGTCTTATCTTACAAAACAAAGACAAGACTTCGTTCAAAACCTGGCACAGAGCATGCCAAGTAGAGGATGTATGACATGTTCAGGATTTTCTACATATAATTCACATGCGACATGTTTTCATTTGAAAAAAAATTGGAATAGCTTCCAGCTAAAGAGTTGAAGGAACATATTTAATTTTATTGCCATAAAATAATTAGAATCAATATATAAAAAAAATAATTTTATTCCGGACTTTTGCCCAACCCTGCCCAAAAATAACATAACACACTTGTTCTATAAATAACTATTATAGTATATATTTTGTATAAATGTAACATCCTGTATGTTTTACATATTTCCAGTTTAGTTTGCTTCAACTTATATTTAAAATTGCATATCGTCGTTTGTGAACTTGACAGAAATTGGTAACGATTAATTACAATTGGGATAAAAAAATGTAATGTCAAAAAGGTTACAGATAATGTTATGCGAAGTGTATAAAAACATTTCGGCTATAATTTGTTTACATCAGCTCTTCAGTAGACGAAGCAGCAATGTTGTCTGTAAAGTTTTTATTCGTCCTGTCACTACAGGTCCTTGCCGTATTTGGATTGGGCAAAAACGTTCTTATCAACTTGCCAGAACTAGACGAAGTGAGTATTTTTATTGTATATATTTAAAGAAAATCGAAACACACCCAAAATATATACAACCGATTTGTATTCTGGAATTGTGGACTGAACATAAATCCATATTTTGATATCTCTTTTGGCAAATTAATATACTGTAGTTTACAATTTATGCAGAATTTTTACAAACTAGTACATTTTTTAAATGTTTTTTTACCAATATACAGGGTGTTAGTAAGTGCCATAATTTTAACAGACGATAGTATACAGGGTGTTTTTTGAGTAAAGGTAAAAAATCCAAGGGCGTGTTCTGTGGCCAAAAATAACGGTTTTCTGTTATATGAACGTTGGGTCTTACGACAGCCATTGCCCAGCTACTGCGTGTCAAAAATTAAAAAAAAAAACCATTTTTTAATTTCTAAACTGCTTGTGATAATTTAACCAAATTCGGTCTTCATATTAGTATGACAGTAGGTATAAAACAAACAATTACCAGCTTTAGAAACATACCAATAGCGGAGGTGTGGGTGTCATCGATCATTATTTGCAAAATATATATATATATATATATATATATATATATATATATATATATATATATATATATATATATATATATATATATTTAGGTATATGTATATATTACAAATAAAATAGGTCATCTTCTTTTTCTGTTTCTTTACACTTTTTTGTATTCCAAACCGATTAACAACAAAACTGATTTATTTGATCAAATCAGATTGTAATGAAATTCCCTAATATTACAACTCGATGTACTTTAAAGAAGATTTAACTTAACGCTCATGTAATATACAACGTATTTGTTTATTAGTGCTTAGCCAATCATATTCTGAAATAATACCACTCAACCCTTTAACACCCTGTATATAAAAACGCTTGTGTTTTTGTTTTGTTTCAGGAGAAGTTGAAATGGCCTCAACAAAAAATCCAAACTATCGAGTACCTTCTAGACACACTCATAGAGGTCGGTAACGTGACTCTGATAGGCTGGCAGCATATTTGGAACAACGATGGTACCCTTAAAGAGATAAGAACCATAGAACTGACTCTTCTGAATCTTGTATGCACCTCTTTGTTCCTTACTAGTACCAATTCACCGTTAGAGTAGAACTGACAGTTCATTTTATTTACATTAGAAGCATCAGTTTTGGACTTAGTTGGCCTCATCAGCATGAAATCTGAAAATTTGCACTTGGAAATGAAGATACTTTTTAATAAAACATGTTCTGTGCTTTCAGACACTTTCTGAAGAAACGTCATACATGTCGGATGACGAATTCACCTCTCAATTACCTGGAATATTAGATGAAGCGGACACAATATTCTCCGCTACTGGTATTTTGATTAGCGGTTCCTTCAAGCAATGGTACGGGTATGACATGTATTATCTGTCTTTGGAAATTGATCCAAGTAATATCGTAAGTTTTTGATCAAAATGTTCTCCTAGCTAGCATTTTTCTTGAATTATACTATAACTTTAAGTTCTCACATGTAACATTTTTTCAGATGAAGAAGTCATATCCAAATGAACTAATGCATTGGCAGCAGAATATAACGGTAACCAGCCAAACTCCCATCAATAACCTTGTCAAGGTTCTGCAACAAGACTCGAGACTTCCAGTGGGAATTTTGCAGTGGAATGTGGACGGAACTATCAACATGCAGTCTTCCGTGATAGTGCCTGAATTCCTGGTAAGATTTTGCTTCCATGTGAAATGTTAGATGACTCATTTTCTTTTGCAGGCTACTATAGATAATATCACACCAGACAACGCGAGTCTGCCAATAACCGAATCAGCTCTAATAGCTGTGGTAAAAGGGATGCTTCTTCAACCAGATGGCATTACTGCCTACGTGGCCAACTACATGAAGCAAAATGTCCCTGGATATACTTGGATTGCAGGGACAAACCTAATAAGTGCATCATCAATATCTGAGTCAGTGTATTTGAACGTTGTTTATAAAATGGTGGATATTGGAAATCCTTCCATCAATATCAATATTGTGGGTCTCCCTATACAAGCCTTGTAAACATATTAAAAGCACTGTATATCTTTTTTGAAATGAAATACTTTTAGAGCACAGAAAGTTGTTTTAATACTTATTTTTTCGATGTACTGTACATAAAAATGTGTTAAAGAAATTGACAGTGCATTATAGCCCACAGTATTAGAGGTAATATATCAATAAACCCTATTTTAATGTGAACTAGTGTTGGCTGAGTAAAAAAATCTTGCAAAATTTGAAAAAACCTTGTCTTATCTTACAAAACAAAGACAAGACTTCCTTCAAAACCTGGCACAGAGCATGCCAAGTAGAGGATGTATGACATGTTCAGGATTTTCTACATATAATTCACATGCGACATGTTTTCATTTGAAAAAAAATTGGAATAGCTTCCAGCTAAAGAGTTGAAGGAACATATTTAATTTTATTGCCATAAAATAATTAGAATCAATATATAAAAAAAATAATTTTATTCCGGACTTTTGCCCAACCCTGTATGTCACTTGGAAAAATTATCCAGCGTGACATAAAATATAACATACCACACTTGTTCTATAAATAACTTTTATAGCATATATTTTGTTTAAATGTAATATCCTGCACGTTTTACATATTTGCAGTTTAATTTACTTCAACTTATTTAAAATTGCATATCGTCGTTTGTGAACTTAACAGAAGTTGATAACGATTAATTATAATTGGGAAAAAAATATATGATAATGTCACTGTTTTTGGTCAAAAAGGTTACAGATAATGCTATGCGAAGTGTATAAAAACAATTCGGCTATAATTTGTTTGCATCAGATCTTCAATAGACGAAGCAGCAATGTTACCTGTTAAGTTTTTATTCGTCCTGTCACTGCAGGTCCTTACCGTATTTGGGTTGGGCAAAAACGTTCTTATCAGCTTGCCAGAACTAGACGAAGTGAGTATTTTTATTGCATATATTTAAAAAAAATCGAAACACACCCAAAATATATACAACCGATTTGTATTCTGGTATTGTGGACTGAATATAAATTCATTTTTTGTAAAAGGTTTTTATATGAGGGAACATTTTAATCAAAAATAATTTACATTTTTGACAAATTAATATACTGTACTTTAAAATTTATCAAGAACTTTCACAAACTAGTACATTTTTGGAATTTTTTAACCAATATATCTTGAGTAAAGGTCAAAAATCCAGCGGCGTATTATGTGGCCAAAAATAAGAGTTTTTTATTATATGAATGTTGGGTCTTAGGACAGTCATTGTCCAGTTACAGCGTGTCAAAAATTAAAAAAAATCTTTAATTTCTAAACCGCTTGTGATAATTTAACCAAATTCAGTTGTTTATATCAATATAACAGTAGGAATAAAAAAAATTACCAGCATTGAAAACTTACCAGTGACGCACACCCATCATCAAACATTATTTGCAAAAAAATATATATCACCCTGTATAATATTACAAATAAAATTGGTCATTATTGTATTATCTTCACATTTTCTTTACACTTTTGTATTCTATAGCGATTAACAACAAAATTGATTTATTTGATCAAATCAGATCGTAATGAAATTTCCTGATATTACAACTCGATGTATTTTAAAGAAGATACAATATATTTGTTCATTAGTGCTAAACGTATTATATGCTAGAGTAATACCACTCAAACCTCTAACACCCTTTATTATAAAATAAAAAAACGTTTGTATTTTTCTTTTGTTTCAGGAGCAGTTGAAATGGCCTCAACAAAAAATCCAAACTATCGAGTATCTCCTAGACACTCTACTAGAGGTCGGTAACGTAACTCTGATTGGTTGGCAGCATATTTGGAACAGCGATGGTACTCTTAAGGAGATAAGAACCATAGAACTGACCCTTTTGAATCGCGTATGTACCTTTTTATTCCTTAATAGATTCAATTCACCGTTAGAGTAGAACCGAAAGTTAATTTTATTAGTATTAGAAGCATCAGTTGTCCTCATCAGCATACAATCTGAAAATTCGCACTTGGAAATGAAGACACTTTTTAATAAAATACGTTCTATGCTTTCAGACACTTTCCGAAGAAAGGTCATACATATCGAATAACGAGATCATGCTTCAATTACCTGAAATATTAGACATAGCGGACACAATATTCTCCGCTACAGGCATTTTGGTTAGTGCTTCCTTCATTGAAAGGCCCGAGTATGAGAATCCCTATCTGTTTTTGGAAATTAATCCAAGTAGTATCGTAAGTATTTCATCAAAATGGTCTCCTAGTTAGTAGTTTTCTTAAATTATACTGTAGTTTTGGGTTATCACATGTAATATTTTTTTCAGAGAATGAAGTCATATTCATATGATTTAATGCTTTGGCAGCAGAATATAACGGTAACCAGCCAAACTCCGATCAATAACCTTGTCAAGGTTCTGCAACAAGACTCGAGACTTCCAGTGGGAATTTTGCAGTGGAATGTGGACGGAACTATTAACATGCAGTCTTCCGTGATAGTGCCTGAACTCCTGGTAAGATTTTGCTTTCATGTGAAATGTTAGATGACTTATTTTTTTTTGCAGGCTACTATAGATAATATCACACCAGACAATGCGAGTCTATCAATATCGGAATCAGCTCTAATGGCTGTGGTAAAAGGGATGCTTCTTCAACCAGGTGGCATCACTGCCTACGTGGCCAATTACATGAAACAAAATGTCCCTGGGTACACTTGGATGGCAGGAACAAATCTATTAAGTGCAACATCAATATCTGGGTCAGTGTATTTGAACGTTGTTTATAAATTGGTGGATATTGGAAATCCTTCCATTAATATTAATATTGTGGGTCTCCCCGTACAAGTCTTGTAAACATATTGAAAACACTGTATATCTTTGTTGAAATTAAATATTTTTAGAGCACAGAAATTTGTTTTAATACTTATGTACTGCACGTAAAAATGTGTTAATGATATTGACAGTGCATTATCTCCCTCAAACCCTATTCTAATGTGAACTAGTGTTGATCGAGAAGAGACATCTTCCAAAATTTGAAAGTCTTCTCTTGTCTTACAAAGCAAAGACAAACGTTTCTTTAAAGTCTGACCCAGAGCCATTTTGGGAGGCATTATCTCGGAAACTGTTCGAGATACAAATATATGTTATGTAGAAAAGTTATTGAATTCAAAAAGATGCGTTTAATCATTTTATTTTCAATCATACAGGGTTTCTCAAAAGGTATGTTGCATAACTTAATTATTTAAATAAATCAGCCTATATATTTATCAGTTTCTGGATTCTCCTTTCATTTGTAAAGACATTTTTTTAGCCATGAACAGTCTACGATATATGAAGAGTTTAATCCTGATTCAGTCATTTTCCATATTCTTAAATTAAGAGGTAGGCATTAGCTACATACCAAACTAAAATTGCTCAATGCACTTGTGTGATAGTTTAACTGACAGTAACTTTAGACTCTCTATTTAGCTGACCTTGAAGATTTACAAAATAACTCGTGCTTGCCGCCAAATAACTGTAGAAATTATAAGGACTTCTTGTATCCAAGAACTTTTAAAGAGGTATGAATTCTGTCAAAATGAAAATGGGCGACAATTTGACCATATTTTATAAAAGTTATTGTTTTTGTTATTCTCAAGACTAAGGTATTCAAAAAATGTTTTAACATTATCTCAAAAATGATTAATGATAGGTATAGAATATGGTTAATAAAATATGTTTAGAAATAAAAGGAGAATTCAAAAACTGAAAATTCTACAGGGCTCCATTAAAAACATTAAGTTCCGCAACATACTGTGTTTTTAAGGCACCCTGTATATTTGAAAGTAAAATGGATAAACGCATCTTTTTGAATACAATAATTTTTCTACATAATATTTCTTTCTATCTCAAACAGTTTCCGAGATAATGCCTATCAAAATAGTTTTACAGTACGTGGCTCTCCTTTAAGTAAAATTAAATCAATAAATGATATTATTTATACCATCAACATTTTTATCACGGTACGTATTCAGTTGTGGTATCCTTCACCGAATAATTTTTCACATAACTAAACAATTGATACCGATACGTTTCGAGATATTGTTGTTCTGATAAACAATCGACTTAACATGCCGGTAAATCGTTCTCATGCGTCTTTGTGGATTCTATCTGGAAGGAAAGATAACCACAATCACACTGATAAATGTATTTATGCGGCGATAAGTCCAAGGAAATGTGGTATGAATTATTGTACCTAATTAGAAAATAAGCGTTTTAAGATTAGGACGAAGAGAGCAGCTGGAAATATACAGTGTGAACCGCCGAAAATTTGCCAGATAGGTTTTATCCATTCAAATGCGAGAACCCCGTCTTGTTGAAAAATTACAACTGCACGTCCACTGAAGAGAAGCGGCGTGAAGGGAAGAAAAGCGTCAGTTTGACTTTAGGTCCATAAACTGAGAGGAAGTAACCAAAGAGAAAATACCATGTGGCTTTAAAAGATTGTGTCCATTATGCCTGCACGGACCTGAATACCTGCTTATAAAGGTACTAGCGCACACTAGACCAGCACCAGCACGTACCGTCACCTGCAACGACCGTCACAGCAGGCCGCGTCAGTAACTGCACTTTCTATCGGACCGCGCTAGTCTGACATATGGTATGTTCCCACAAAAGTCAGGGATTGGTTTCAGAAATATTCGACCAGTTATGTTGAGGATGTGTCGCTGTGTTGGGCAACCTCGCATATCAACAACCTTTATTTACCTTAAACAAACTGTCTTTCATCAAATGACACTGCTCTGCGAATTTTTGTGTTTTAGCGCTGTGGATGAGGACGAAAAACTCAGTTATAAAAAAATTAAAGTAAACTCTATCTTCGCTTAAGTTCTCGTATCACACCCCTGGTATAAATTTTGAAATGTTTCGAGAAAATAGCTATTCAACAAGCAGCTGCAGTTCATTGTACAATATTTTAACGTAGTAGGTGCCAAAATTTCCTTGCAAATTGGATATGTTAAAGGTAGATCGACAAGCAATAGAATTTGCACTGGTGTAAAATGTTACAGACAGTATTTTTTCAACATGCAACGTTTTTAAAATGGAAGTCATACTGATTTTTGGAGCTCCAGATAGTCGTCTTGAATTAGTTTGTGGATAATCCGCAATGTGAAAAAATTTTTCATCTTTTTTCCTCTAAATTTCTAAACAGATTTTTTAAATTGTTGACTATAATGTCGTAATTTCAGTTGATACATTAAAACACAGTGTAATAATTGTTACAAAAAAATCACTTTTTAAATTCCAACTTTGACACCCTGTATCCTTTTTATTATAAAAAAAATCTAGTGTGTCTCCATGGGCCATTACTTACCTTCTTCATCTTTTACCTCTTTAAATATGTCGGTAATATTGAAAGCAATACAATGCAATAATTAGAACAGGAAATCGCCTATTTTTCCGCGCGCAAACTCGTAGATGTGCGCGACCCTGTGTGGCCCCCCTTTATCGGACGGGCAAGGATCAGGACGGGCAATGAGCTCGACACTGGCGCGACCGCAGGACGAGGTGTCCCGCCGCAGGACGATAATAGTTTTTTAATAGTCGGTTTGAGGTGATCCGAACGCGGTTTGGGCCCTTGTATTTGAGCGTTAACGATGGTCGTGTAGCGAAATGTTTACAAATTTGCTTGTACAGGGGCGGCGCAACATTAGTTCGCCCTTCTATTGCAAAAAGAATATTCGAAAAATATTTCGTTACATAAAGTGTTTCTAAAATATGTAGAGAAGCCTTCTGCAAAATTGCAAAATTTTATAGTCATATGTTTAAAAGATGCCGTACACCATACATCTTCATTGGTAAACGAAGAAACAAATTATTACTATTTTAGACTAATCTCAATATTTCTCAGTTCAATTTTATTCAACATATTGTTTATATACAGGGTGCCCCAAAATTAGCCTGCGAAAAATTAACTGTGGATTCTACGAACAAAAATAAGAAAAAAAATATATATAATCATAGGTCCGAAAACGCCCCCTAACGGAGCTATTGCTCTTTAAATGGGGACCCCAAAATTTGATTTTCTCCAAATATTTTCAATCGAAAATTTTAAACTAAAATGTATTGAAGAAAAATCTGATAAATTTCTTCTACCTTAATAAAATGTCATAATAGGTATTTAGATAAGTAAATAATGTTAAAAATCAAAGTACATGGAACGTTGCTAAGGTTGCTTCTTGTTTACAAAATAAACACACTTCCCAAAAGTTTATAATAATGTATTCCGAATGTGAAGATGAAGTTCCTCAAGATATTCTGGAAGAAGCAAACGTGGCTTCATTAAATCTATTACCGTTAAAGCCTCCTGCAAAATATGAAAAAGAGTACCAGCTATTTAAATGTTGGATGGAGACTAGGTAAATATTGAGGATATCAGTGATAAAGGCGATATTGCAATTACCTGACAAAAACTAATATCAAAGAAACATTTACAATAACAAATAAGATTGTAAGCGGAGTATCTGTTTTGGATATATATGTATGTATGTAGAAAATATATAGACTAGATCCCCTAAAACATGTCATTCTAGATTTTTTAAAACTTATGCTAAAGGGAAATGTACAAACCAGTCAATGCTACAAGTGATCTTCTCACTCTAAAAAGACATGAGGGATGGCTTCTAAAAAATGTGAGGTAGCCACCCAAATAATTACGGGAGAAAGTACTGCTTCAAGTATCAAAAAACGTTGTCTTATTTTTGAAAATTTTGTTTCTACCACAAGTACTTCATCAACGACACGAATTTGTTAAATAACAAACAGGTACTCATCTCCACCAGCAGAGCCAATTTTTCTTCAGGGAGAATTTCCATTAGTAACTAACTAATTGTACCATACATTTTAACAATAGTTACTGATGTGAATTTAAACCTCAATTAAAACTGTTTTCAATTTTTATAAATTAAAATAAGTAATAAAAAATCTGTTTGAAAGAAAAGCATTATTATACATTTTAAGAAGTTTGTGTATCAATAAAAGAAGTCTATATACTACTCTTACACCTATTTGAAGTTTCTACTTGTTTGCCTCCCAAACTAATCAAAGTATTTTCCTTGCGAGAGACTTTCCTTCCTGAAATGAGGAAGTAAAACAGTATTTTCCATGTAGGGAGTAGAAAAAAATTCTTACTTAAATGAATTAATTCGCCTAACAAAGTAGATCAATTTCAAATAATCCTGTATTTGTATTTCCTAATTTACCTATAATGGCATGTAAAGTATGGGTATGGATGAAACCATGTCCAAAACTTAAAAAAATGGAGGCCTCACAGAAGCTTAACACTTCCGCAACCCAACCTTAAAAGAGAAATCAGGTGCAACGGCGCAATTTTCACTATTCAAATCGAATACCCACCCACAATTCCGGTGCCAACACATCGGCAAATGGCGTTAAAAAAACAATCCGACATTGTTATACGCTTTGATTTGGCGCGGTTAATCGATTTAACCATGATGAGGGAAGGCGACCAGAAAGCAAGAAAGACTGTGAATGAGAAACAAGCACCTTCAACGTAGGACAGAGTTTTTTGCGGTGTTGTTATTTGGAGGTATTTATTTATTTCCTTTATTAACACACTGTTTCGAAGCCGTTAAAAGAGATACGTCCAAATGCCGGATCGATGAACGATTTATTATTACTTTCAAATACCCATTTATTAATTTAGTAGAGGAATTAGCAGGTCTATGAGGAAGATAACATACAACTTCCTAAAACTGCCGACGTACAAAAAAAAAATAAATATGACAATTACATTGTAAGATAACAGAAAGAATAAGTAAACATTACCACATATAACATTGCCTGCCCAAAGAATAAGTCGTCCCAAATCACAATTTAATAATCAACATTTTTTTTATAACTCAAGAAAATAAGGTTAAAAATATAAAAAAACATATATGTATATATAAAAATTGATTTTCGGCGTTACATTTGATCATTACTGATACAGTCGTTTTCTGAAGTACATGCTTTTGCAATAATAATGACACTCGCTGAATACAGTTTTTGAACTTCTGGAAGTTCTAAGCAGACATTTCATTAAATCTCTATTGACGAGTGAAACAACTAAGAACTAATGTTAAAAGTTGAAAGTAGATTTCATCACATATACGTCAGAAGTTCAAGAGTTTCAAAAGAAGTTCAAAAGAAGTTCAAAATTTTGTTTTTTCGAATGGAATATCCTATATTTTTTAAATGGATGTAAAACACAATCTCAAAATCTTCAGGTCTCATAATAGGTATTCTAATCAGTTCCTCATATTTTACGAAATTTTTAGCAACTTCTTTATTTTTATTTATTTTTTAACTTAAAAAACGTCGACGCACTGGAGATAAACAGTTGAAACAAAAGAACATTGCATAAAATTTACCTTTTATTGTTTCAATTTAGCCTATATATTAATCTGGTACGGTTTTGTGAACATCCTGTATGACATAAACAGTGTACACTTCAGAATGTACGGTAAACCTAGTACAACATGTGTAACGTAAATTGTATCTGAAAAAAACGAGTGTAAAGTTATAAATATCATTTTTTATATACTCGCGTCAAGAATTCAGACGTCTTACGTCATGGTTGACATTAGGCAATTGTCTTTATTGTCAACGTAATTTTCGATATTTGGTCGCGTTAAATTCAACAATTGTTTGCAATTTAGTGCAATATATAATGTAAACATTTAGTGTAGTATATAGTTTTATTGCTCTCAGTTGCAGTTTCTTAAATATTTTAATAAAAATATAATGAATTATTCATTTGTTCGTATGACGTACGTCGTCTGAATTCTTGACGCGAGTATATTAAAATATTAATACTTCGGAAACAGCTAAATTTTGCCATATTGCAAAAAAATCCATGTACAATATAAATATCCATTCAAATACAGGTTGTTCCATTTAAAAAAATACAACTTTGGTCTGCCCCCCGAAAACGATTCACCCTAATAAATCAAATAATTTTTAAAATATCCATTTCTTGCCCCCTCATCCAAACCTACTTAACCATAGTTATACCAAAGTTACAGGTCTAATATCAGAAGAAATTGAATGCTGCAGATTGTTACAATTCTTACACTTGACAAAATAGACTTGAGACATATTCAGAAACAGACTTTTACTATAAGTGCTACTTACTATCAATATATTTTCTTTATTGTAATTACATAATATTTTGTTTTCATTTTGATGGTACATATTAACTAAAACATAGATTGGTGTCCTGATAACTTGGTGAGTTTTTATTCAAGCAAAGACGATTCTTTAAAGAAAATGATGTTCTAGTTCTGGGTATCTAGATCTTGATGAGTCTTTTAGCAAGCTAAGAAGATACCTTCAAAGAAAATAATGAATTCATTCTGGCTGACGTCTGGATAACTCCCTGGGTCTTTCAACAAACAAAAAAGACTTCTTTCAAGAAAATAATCGGTTCGTTCTGGCTGATATCTAAACAAATCTGGGAGCAGGCACAAAAATTTTTCAAAGAAAACAATTGTCTAGTTCTAGGCATCTACTTAGATTGATGAGTCTTTTAGCAAGCCAAGAAGATATCTTCAAAGAAAATAAAGGATTTGTTCTAACATTCTGATAACACAGTGAGTCTTTCAGCAAGAAATGGAGACTTCTTCAATGGAAATAATCTATTCGTTCTGACAGATATATCAACAAATCTTTCAGCAGACAAAAAAAAATTGTTCAGAGAAAATATCGTCTAGTTCTGGGTATCTAAATAGCTTGGTAAGTCTTTCAGCAAGCCAAGAACACACCTTCAAAGAAAATAATGGATTTGTTCTAACATCTGGATAAGTCAGTGAGTCCTTCACCAAGCAAGTAAGACTTCAAAGAAAATAATGGATTCATTCCGACTGGCATCTGGATAACTCAATGGATATTTCATCAAACAAAAAATACTTCTTTCAATAGAACAATAGATTCCTTCTGGCTGATATCTAAACAAATCTGTCAATAAGCAAAAACAATTCTTCAAAGAAAATAATCGTCTAGTCCTGCGTATCTAAAGATAGCTTGATAAGTCTTTTAGTAAGCCAAGAAGATATCTTCAAAGAAAACAATGGATTTGTTCTAACATCTGGATAACTCAATGAGCCTTTCAGCAAGCAAATAAGACTTCAAGAAAAATAATGGAATCATTCTTGCTGACGTCTGGGTCTTTCAGCAAACAAAAAGGACTTCTTTCAAGAAAATAATCGGTTCATTCTGGCTGATATCTAAACAAATCTGTCGACAGGAAAAAAATCTTCAAAGAAAATAATCGTCTAGTTCTGTGTATCTAGATAGCTTTATATATTTTTTAGAAAGCCGAGAAAAGAGATTCAAAGAAAATAATGAATTTGTTTTAACATCTGGATAACTCAGTGAATCTTTCAGCAAGCAAATCAGACTTCAAGAAAAATAATGGAATCTTTCTGGTTTCTGTAGTCTTCTAGTAAGCAAAGAAGACTTCTTTACAGGAAATAATGGTTCGTTCTGACTGGCGCCTGCATAACTCAGTGAGTCTTTCAGCAAGCAATGAAGACTTCTTCAATAAAAATAATCTACTCGTTCTGGCTGATATTTCCGTGAGTTTTTCGGCAGACAAAAAATACTTCTTTCAAGAAAATAATAGGTTTGTTTTGGCTGATATCTCAACGATTCTTGTAGTACGCAAAAAAATTCTTCAAACAAAACAATTGTCTAGTTCTGGGTATTCTAGTTTGATGAGTTTTAAGAAGATGCCTTCAAAGAAAGTAATGGATTTGTTCTAATATCTGGATAACTCAGTGAGTCTTTTAGCAAGCAAATAAGACTTCAAGGAAAATAATGTATTCATTTTGGCTGATGTCTGGATAATTTAGAGAGTCTCTCAACGCAAAGGAAGAAAACTCCTTAAAAATAATCACGGATTAATTCTACTTATTTCCCGGATAACTAATGAATGAATTAGCATGGCATCGCCACCAGAATTCCCAACGGATACGGGCCCAGATTATACCATTCCGATAACGCCCCACACACCGTCCAAAGGCAAAAATGAACGCCACACTATCACCCCAACAAAGCGGTACACATAAATCCTAATAAACACTGTATCATATCAACCCGCGGTGGCGAGCGCCCGCCCAGGTCCCGCCCCCTTCCGTCGGTCTTTCCTCCGTAAAGCTAAGGCGGCTTTGAGTCCAAAATCCTCCGCGACTCTTCGCCTACGCCGCAAAAACAATAGTCCACCTTGTGCATTGGGCGATACGGAACGGAAGGAGACGGCCCCCGGCGCGCTTGCGTCCTCTCTCCGTCTCTGTCGCGCATACCCGCGCCCCGCGTCCTCGCCGTGAATGGGAAGGATAGCCGCGCTGGTCGCGGAGTGACTGTACACTTCGCGGGCTAGTCTGCACGTTCCGTCGGTAAAGTCAACACCTCGCCGCACAGTGCTGCGGAACGCGCGCGCAAAAAATCGCGCATGGCCGTGGATAGGCCCGTTCGCGTCACGTTTTCGAACGGTGCGACCGTCTTTTGTCCCGCGCGTCACGGGTAACTGGGATTCGGCGACTTCTGGAGATCTGGGAACGCGATCCGAGCACCTGCGTATATCCCAGGCGCGATTCTGGTTATGTGTGTGATTCATCGTCGCAACAACAACATGTGAAAGTCTGCCCCAGCACGCTGGATCCACGTTCCGGAAAGGTTCGAATTCTTTTGCGATTTTTTTTTTAGCGTTTCGTTTACGGAATGGGACCGTTCTCGGAAATGATGTGACGGTTTGACATTGAGCGGAGCAGCTGCTGTTGTCTTAATAAATGAGCATTTCTTAGGTAGAGAAGAGAGGGGGGTGTGGGGTTGGATTAGATAATTTTTGTTGTCCGAAAAAGACGCAGGTAACGCGATTTTGAGAAATGAAACTGATTTTTAATTCAGGAAATGCTTGGGAGACCAAGAGAACACGTTCCTTCGACAAGGTCTTGTATTGAGATAAATCCTTGTTAAATTTTTAAATGTATCAGCCCCACTACACCATATATTAAGGATTTATGGAAATTAAAGTGTAGCAAATTAAGCTTATCGACCTTTTTCTCTAAAATTTCAAGAAAAAACAATTGAGGTAGTAATTTGAACAATTAAATTGCATTTTCATAACCACCTATAAATTAGATAAATAGCATATAACTGTGACCCTGATTTATTCTTTATACACATTTTCAATTTTTTAAATTGTCAAAAGCACCTTCGAGGTTTATGAATGTAATTTTTGTCATTACAAACCATCATCAAGAATATATGAAGAATATGTCTTATTTCATATCATTAGCATTAAATCAGCATTTAGATAAGTGTCGTGTAGAGAAGAAAGAGGGTGGGGTTTCATTGGATAATTTTTATTGACCGAAAAAGACGCAGGTAACGCGATTTTGAGAAATGGGACTGATTTTAACTCAGGAAATGCTTTGGGGACCAAGAGAATACGTTTCCTTTGACAAGGGCTCTTATGGAGACACATTCTTATTAAATTTTTAAATGTATCAGGCTTATTATCCTTTATCTCTAAAATTTCAAAAAAAAAACAAAGATTGAGGTAGTAATTTGAACAATTATTAGTTTTAAATTGATAGCTAAAAAACAATATTTAAAATGTACCTATAGTTAAGTTAAAGGATATGCAGAATAACAAAGATTTCTTGTTTCTAATATCGGTTCATTCTCCAGCAAACAACGAATTGTATTTAATTCTAAAACATTTTTAAATTATTGAAGATTTTGGTGGAACAAATTGGAAAAGATCTCAACCTACAAAACATTTCTTCCAATGCTTTCCCAATTTTCTACAATTTTTCATAGCATCGCTTGCACACAATTTCGACTAAAATATCCCAGCCAGCAGTGTCTGTGAATCATCATAACAAGCAATTAATTGTTTAATCATTTGTCTGTTCCATGGCTACTCGGACGTGGCTTTGTTTGTTGAAGATGTCTGCATTTCGATGAACCACACACATCTTGATACGCATTTGCGGCAGAAATCCATTCACCAATTGCCGACAGTTTCAAAACTGTTATGAGAAAATAGTTTCTCAACCGGAATGAGAAAAAGGCTCTCGTTCTCACGCTCTTTCCCAATTGGTAGGATGAAGTCATCCGAAGATACGTTCGGCAAAAAATCTGTTACAAGATTTAGATTTTTTATGCACTAGTTGTTTCCAAACAAAAGTTGCGTTACGTTTTATAAAATTGTGCTATAAAAATAAAACGAATCGGGCTGCAGGTTTCTTAATAGAAATTCTCGCTCCTTTGTTCGATATTTTCCACATTCATTCCTAAATCGTATCAAATCCGACCATTATCTCATCTCGTTTCTTGAGTTGAGTATCGTTAAGGTATTCAATCAGTTTTGAGAAATAATCGAAGATATTTGTTGGCCAATCTCGCGCAGACAGTCGCTTATTCTTTGGTAACTATTCTGTAATTCCACAGCGATTTGCCCACTTTTGTACACTGAGACTTCCAAACGTCAAAAGTAGGAATTTTTTTTTTGTTTTATTCCTAAGAATCTAGAAAGACTACATAGAAACGTTTATCGAATTTTGAATATACAGTCATTCAGAACTGATCTGAAAAATTTTTTGTACAAATAAAATCGAAAAAGGCAGTTAAAAAATGATGGAAACTGGTCCACTGTAAGAACCTGATAAGGCGTATAATCGGCGACCAGACAAAAAATTGAAAGAAATTCCCAAGGAAAGAAATAAATTACATTTTACCTATAAGAAAGACCTATTAAACCATAATACCGTAAGACCATACCATAAAGACCTATTTTAATGCAGCAAATTCAACTACTTTTGCCGCCATTGTTATTAATTATCAATAGAATTAATTTGTGGTTTTAATTAGTAAACTACTTTGACATACTTGATGTTACAACAAAATTTGGGCCCGTCTTACCCAGTTTCTACTAACACAAATGTTTCTGCTTCTTGTCCGTTTTGAATTTGTAAGTTATTGGCAACAGCTATGATAGAATTGCGTAAATCAACAATAGTGTCCACTTCAGTGCAATATACTTCAATTTTTAACTATCGCTACAAAAATAAGTCAGAAGTCCAATCCGCTGGTATTAATGCTTGGACATGCTGTACATAATACGGGTATAATTGAGCCTCGTGTATGATACGCCACAGTGCTGCAATACGCAGTGGACGTCCTGGAGTCCAGTGGCGGCTCGTGATGTTTTTAGTAAAGGAGGCTTAACGTGAAAAACCTCAAACTACCGTTTTTTAATCATACTGCCACATTTCCTCCCTTAAGGTAGTGCCATGGGTGCGTTAAATTTTTATAAGTGGGTTGTTCACCGGTAGCCCTATTAGCCCTAGGTAGCCCTAGAAGAATCCACGTTTTCATCGTGACCGCGAAAAGAAATTTCTTAAAACGGTAAAAATATTACTACATCGAATAATCTATGTAAAATATCTCTATTTTCACGGACCTTCTCATTATAATTTTGTAAGTATTTCTATTTTGTGAGCAGAATCTAAAGCATTTACAATGTTACGTTTACCCAGCATATCAAATTTAATACGTGATGAAGTATGTTCCTGAGATTGTTCATGCCATTCGAGACCTCGCGTTATATTTTACAAATTATTAAAACCCACCCTACTCCAAACTGATAAATTATCATTAGTAAATAACAAACATTGTCAGAAGTATAGCTTATTTCTAATAGTGATGCGGTTAACCAGTCGTTTTTTATATTATTATTATTATTATTAAATCCCCTATTTTGTTTCTCACCTACTACAACTAAAGAAAGTATTGGTCTAGATTTTTGTTTATTTATCAGCTTTTCAGCGTAGCTGAGAGTATGAAATCCTTTTAATAGCAAATAATCTACAATGTTCATGGAACTAGAGAAGCTGTTGACGTTACTGTAATTTTGAGCCTGATTTTTTAAATAAAGCTTTAAATATATATCAATAAAATGTAAAAGATTGCTTGTCAAACACAAATTCTTAAGAAACACTTTTAAATTACATAAAAAACATCCGTTAATCACAGAAATCCGCGCAATTACAGATCATAGATGACAAATAACAAGACAAATAACAAATGGTCAATGTTTTTGTTTTGTTTGAATTGCTCTATTTCCGATTACTGCCGAGAGTGCCGAGTCTTCACGACGGGCGATCGCGTGGTGGTAGAAAGGGATGGCTATATTAAAAAACTTACATGTTAAAAAGAGATAGTTGATGGCAACTAGTTGCCTGTGGTGAGATTTATTTGCGGGTGTAATGACGCTATCCCTATCGTTCAAGATCGCGCATTGTTAGATACATACAGTATGCGCCAAAAGTATGGAATAAATTCAATAAAAACGAAACAATTATTTTTTGGGAAAAATCCTCGAACAGGTCGATTTTTAATTTAAAAAATACATATTTTAGCGTAAAATGCGATTTTCAAATGCCATTTGTTTTCGAGTAATGACGTCATCGATTTTTTTCAAATGGCAACACCATATTTTTTTCCTTGATTCTGAAATTCTCTATCAGACAGTACTAAAATTTTGCCCTCTTACATAGGAAAGTTTTCGAGTAAATGACGATTGAATGTTAGATAACGTAAATCAATTAAAATAAAGCAAAAACGTTATCAAGTTTAGTTTTTCGAATTCCATAGTTCTTTTATGGATCACGTAGGTGAAAATCTATGCAAAGTGTCATTGTCACACCGACTTTCTAATAAGTATTGTAAGCGACATAGAAATTATTATTCAATTTAAAGTATTATGGCACATGTAACTGTTACTCAAAGAATTGAAATTTTAATTCTTATCGGTTGCGGGAATATGACTAGAACTCAGCAGGAAGTTTGCGATTTATTTAATGAAAAATATCCAGATCGCCCTATCAGCCAATCAACAGTCAGTAAGGTAGAGTCTAAATTTAGAGAAACTGGCAATGTTGTAAATATTCCAAAACCTGGACGTCCAAGCATTAATGAAAATCAGAAACAGAACATTTTGATAAGTATGGTGGATAATCCTCATAATTCTTCACGATTGGTTGCATTAAAAAACAATGACACTAGTCAGAGCACAGTGCTACGTATCTTAAGGAAGGAAAAATATCATCCCTACAAAATTCAACTTGTGCAGGAACTCAATGAAGATGATCCCGATCGCCGCTTACACTTTTGCAAAATTCTACTGGATTTATGTCAAGGAAACAGAAATTTACACCGGCAAATACTTTTTTCACATGAGGCCACATTTTGCCTGAATGGTACAGTAAACCGTCAAACTTGCAGATATTGGAGCCGGGAAAATCCGTGGTTTATAGTTGACGACAGAATAGTAGGGCCTTTCTTCTTTGAAGGAACCCTTACAGGACAAAGATATTTAGAGTTTCTAGAAAATGACCTTGTTCCAGCCCTTGCAGTAATTTTTCCTAACGATAATGACCCTGACATTCCTGACGATACCATATGGTTTCAGCAAGACGGTGCACCTCCGCACTATGCGCGCCCTGTACGAGATTTTTTGGACAACTGTTTTCCTGGGAGGTGGATCGGCAGACGCGGACTGATAGAATGGCCTGCAAGATCGCTAGATCTTACACCTCTTGACTATTTTTTATGGGGATACTTGAAGTCAAAAGTGTACATTAATAAACCACGTAATTTAGAAGAACTTCAAAATCGCATTCGGGACGAAATACGCAGAGTTACCCCAGAAATCATTCATAATGTGCAAGAATTTCTTCACAGACTTCTCAAAAAGTTGGTGGATGGCAATTCAAACATTTAATTTAAGTATAAAATTTAATCAATTGCATTTTTTTTGCATAACTCAGTATTGTTACTTTTTTATGGATAAAATTTACGTTTTCTAACATTCAATCGTCATTTACTCGAAAACTTTCCTATGTAAGAGGGCAAAATTTTATTACTGTCTGATAGAGAATTAAACTTCTTTCTTTCAGAATCAAGGAAAAAAATATGGTGTTGCCATTAAAAAAAAATCGATGACGTCATTACTCGAAAACAAATGACATTTGAAAATCGCATTTTATGCTAAAATATGTATTTTTTAAATTAAAAATCGACCTGTTCGAGGATTTTTCCCAAAGAAAAATTGTATCGTTTTTATTGAATTTATTCCATACTTTTGGCGCATACTGTATATTAGTTATTATTATTTAGCACTATAGCCGCATTTTAAATTTTACAGTAAAACCGATAATTTAAGGAACAATAACTTATTCTATAATTAGTATTTAGTAGGTCCAGATATAGACACTACATCTCGCGTATTTGCCGGTTATGACAAAGAATGAATAGCCGGAGATACAACAAACTCAAAACCCCAATATGTCTGATGGCACCGTTGACGACTAACCGTCGCTATTTGCCATAGGTTTTTAAGGTGTATTTATTAGACCAATCTCCTGATTCTTCAAAATCTGTGACCCCGGTGTTTTGGTTACAGATTGAGAATCAACCAAGAGCGGCACAAGTTCTCCTCCACGAGCAAACTCGAAGAAACGGAGCCTTCAGCTAACCCTAGTCGCCAACCACCCAACACCACGGTCAGGTGATGCATCTGCCAGTGTCCGTGACCTCCTGCAACGTTTCAGAAGAAGCGTGGCCCAAATCCACGATGTGCGAGCCACCCTCAGGCTACGGGACCAACCCCGACCTCTACTGGTTCGAGCACAGACTCCACGAGATCCAGTCCGAGCACCCCGGGGACCAGCTGGTGAGGACGGGCAGCCCCTACATCCTCTGCACCCAATTGCCCAACCATTGGCGTTCCAACAAGACTTTGCCGGTGGCTTTTAAAGTGGTGGTGGTGGGGGACGTCGCGGACGGGACCCCAGTGACAGTTCGGGCCGGTAACGACGAAAACTTTTGTGCCGAATTGAGGAACTGTACCGCTGTGATGAAGCAACAGGTGGCCAAGTTCAACGATCTGAGGTTCGTGGGAAGAAGTGGAAGGGGTAAGTTATCAAAAACGTTAAAATAGCATTATGCAGCTCGATTTCGACCAATAAGACGTTTTCTAGACCTCTTTTTTGGTGACAATATTAGTTCTTGTATGCAAACTCATTTTCGAGCAATAAGACGTTTTCTAGACGTCTATTTTGGTGATAATATTAGCTCTTGTATATCAACTCATTTTCTACCAAAAAGACGCTTTCGAGAAGTTTTTTTGGTGATAAATTAAACATATATCTTAAATATGTGAGAATAAGAAGCTTGAAAATGTTTAAATAATATTAAGTTTATCAAAAACATGTCCAATGACGTCCATACATACAATTATCAACCATTAAGACGTTTTTTAGATGTCATTTTGATGAATTGGCAGTAAGAGCTATAATTTTACAAATACATAATAAATCAACAGCAACAGAGTTCAAAAAGACAAAACGTTATGGTTGAGTCTAATAACATAGTCGGTACGCCATCAATAAGACGTTTTCTAGACGTCATTTTGGCGATAATTTGATCTGTTTCGGTAATAATTTACTTATTTTTTATAAACGTGAATTCAGGGCACTTGAAAAAGTTATAACAATCTTATGTTGATCAAACACGTAATGTTGAATAGAACAGTCAGTACAGTTTTCGACCATTAAGACGTTTTTTCGATGATTTTTTTTATTAAATTAATAGGTACGATGACAAATATCTGCAGATTTATCATGTACCAATAGAAATAAGAGTTCAAAGAAAATGTAATGTTACGGTTGAATCAAAGAGAAGATTGCTGTAGCATAATATGTACAACTTACAATTATTAAGACGTCTTTTAGACGTCTTCTTTGGAAATAGCTTGTGTATTTTTTAGATTCAAGTAAGAACAAGGAGGTTTAAAATAATATTACGTTAACTAAAAAATATAATTTTGGTGTTGAATCCAAATAGAGTTTGTTCGGCCATTGAGACATTTTTTCAACGCCTTTTCGATAAACTGGATCTATCTTAGTTGTAATAATTTATTAATGTATTATATGTCAATAGAAACAGAGTTTTATACGTACGCTATGGTTAAATCTAATAGGAAACGTCCAATGCAGAAATTTCAACCATTTGGACGTTTTTTCGACGTCTTTTTTGACTCAGTTGACAATGATTTGCTATATGGCAATAGAAACAGGTTTCAAAAATGCGTTATGCTGTGGTTAAATCTAATAGAATAGCATCGATACAATGTTGTCGATGAACATTCTGAGTTATAAAAACGTTTTAATAAAATTACGTGAACCAGAAAACATTACCTCAAGGTTGAATAAAACAGATTTGTTCAATTTTCGACCAATAAGACGTCTTTTTTGAGTAGATGTATGTATTTCTCACACCTCAATGGAAAAATTTAACTGAATAATGTAAAAATAACGATGTATCGATAAAAAACTTATAACTTTATTTTAATAATTTTGTTAAGAGTAGCAGTTGAAATTTCAACCAATAAGACGTTTTTCTACGTCTCCCGAAGTAGTCTCGAAATAATAATACTTCTGAGGTCATAAAAACGTCTTGAATCAATACCTGAGAAACTGGATATTATCTGAAATTCATCGAATGTAATAATGTTTGTTATACAACATTCTCTCTTTTTTGCCGGTAGTACAAGAAAACCATTGACGTTAAAAACATCTTGAAAAAGAATGATGTTTGCAGCTAAATTATCATTCTGGTTCACGGTTTACTGAACCATATAGAGATCATCCAGTTGTTTCAAGACTAACCAATGGAAGGGACTGTATGGGTTGCAGTGCTGCCAATGACATATTGTAAAAGTATCCTCTGAACACATGCAAATTACACGGAATTACACGCACTTGAAGAATATTACACGATTAGGTACACCCCTGTTTTCAAATTTTAATTATTTTAATTAATTTAAAAAATTAGAGAAAATTATTTTACATTAGAACTTAAGGCTAATTTATTGACGCTATTCAATATTTAGGGTCAAGAATTTTATAATAAATTTTGGGCATAGGTAACCACACAGGTAGGCGACCAGACACAACTATTCTGCAAATAATTTTAGCATTCCCTAAGAAATTACAACCCTTTAAAAGCAAGTTCTGAAATCAAGTTTCCATGTTTTTTTTTTAGTGCCGAAACAACAGCTAAACTTATCATAAGAATGATAAAAAGCATTTCAATAAATCGGTAATAACGGTTGACAACTATAATGATAGGAACCTACTACAGAAAGTATCGTTTGCAGAATTTTAGGGTTGAGATGCTGGCTTTTAATTCAATTTTATTTTTTTTTGTACGCAAACTAGAAGATATTTAGTAATGTGTGTAGAAACAAAAAAGTTTTTTTTGAAAAGGACTATTCAGACATTTTTTTTCAAAATTTTTGTGTGAAAGAGATGTGTGAGGTGACAACGAGTGTAATAGGTCAGGAATCCTTTGTTTTATTTACCGCAACTATTTTGGAATCACCCTATATAATTCTTATGATCAAACCACAGTCAATAATGACAGAACACATTATACATACAATCCTGATACAATCATAACATTCATAATTTTCTAAAATCCATTGAAGCATAGATTAAAGATAAACCAAGTCGCGCAAACTCCACATGGTGGTTACAGTTACAATCACCGAATACTCTCACCGGCACAGAATTACCATCTAAGAAGAATTTGTGTTAAAATACTTAAAATATCCGTAATTACACACTTTTTGAGAGTGTTAGAATTTTACACACCTACTCTTGAAATTACACGTATTTCGTGTAATTACACACTGATTGGCAGCACTGATGGGTTGGGTCTCTTAGACGACGTTCATAGGCATTATTTATTAACTATAAGTCAATCCAGTAAGTCTATTTGAATTAGGGGGTACCTATTTATCATTTTGTGCAACTTAGATGTAACTGGTTCAATGAATTGTCAAATTAGGTTTCTCTCGACTATTTAAAAAATTCATAGCTTAGTCCAACTGGTCTATAGTGAATTGTATACATAACAAAAAGCCAGGATGTCAAAAAAATTTAAAAAGTGTTTTTTTGCAATGATTATAGTGTGAGAAATCATAATATGTTGTCTATTTTGACGTATATCCTAGAGTGTGATATAAATGCGAGCGTAATTTTGTTACCCTAACGTTATCAAGTTTTTTATTAAAAAATCTTAAACTAACTACATTGTTTTTGAGGAAAAAAGATATACTTGTCATTAGTCTCAGAAATTGGCCATTTTCGAGAAAATAGCTATTCAACAATCAGCTGCATAGTTCATTGTACAATATTTTAACGTAGAAGGCCAAAAGTCCCTTGTAAATTGGATACGTACAAGGTAGATTTGCACTGGTGTAAAATGCTACGTATAGTATTTTTCAACATTCAACGTTTTGAAATGAAGTGATTCTTGCAACTCCAGATAGTCGTCCCGAATTAGTTTGTGGATAATCCGTCTTTTTTCTCTAAACTCCTAAACAGATTTTCAAATATTCTCGTTGCCCAGCACGTCCATTGAAATTTAATTGCCAACATGTAACCAGCAAATTAGTCATCTATTTATTTTTCGACATATGTTTACGTTACCTATACTGAATGCGGTTAACTACATCAATTATTGAAGTATGGTCATTTTTTACGTCACCCTTTACATCAAATACATTTTATATAAAAATTCTTCGTCATAGTGTATAAATTGAAATTTAAAAGAACATTTCTGATGAGGAGAAATGATCTTTGCGACGCCAGAAGCTAAAAAATGTTTTACTGTACCATATTTCTCTGGAAGGTACCCTCAATTATTTATTTTTGTTTCTAGAGCGGAAAAAATCGCAATGCGCTTATAAAATTAACACCTCCGGAGAGTTACGATCCTCTCGAGCTCGCAAATTCGCTAATATGCAACGTTCACGCTTTAATACCTCCATAAACAATTGGAAGATATATAGTGCATGCATGGAAAAAGTAGTAAATGCCATATAAAACATTATGTTTTACTGCACTTTGGCAAATGTCTCCAAGTCGTCACCGCTGCAACCAAATTAATTTTCAACCGCACCGCCGCAATTTTAACGCCTCTCGACTGGTATGCATGTCACTAGCGACTTTGTCCTTAGCATCATCCGCCAGATACCTTTCAGCCGACATCGCTTTCCATCGAGTCCAAATTTTTACAGTGTTTCAGTGCGTACCATACATTTGTTAGCAAAGGAAGATGTAATTGGTTGCATTTTGAAAATCTTCGTTCTACTTATACACTGACAAAAGTAAATTTACACGTTATTCACATTATGTGGTACATGACATGGTACTGTAAAAACACCCAATACGTATTCAACTACAAGAAACTCCAAGTAAATACAGTAGAATTACATCTTTTTTACTGCATTTTAAAGGTATTTTAAGCTAATATAACTTAATTCTCCTATCAATTAAGTCATATGTACGCTCTCTGACACCAAACATGAATGGAATTGTTCATTAGCATACCAAGATGTTTGGTATCAGAGAGCATACATATGACTTCATTGCAGGAGCATTCATTTATACAGGATGAACCTTAAATAAGTACAAATATTTTAACCAGCAGTACAGTTCACTGTGTAGGACACATAATTAATAGATTTTTTACAAAAAAATCAGGAATAAAAAAGTCAAATTTTATATAAATTTCGTAATATTCAAATAGAAAACTTGTTGAGGACTACTGATGCGACTACGATACTAATATTTTTATGACTCATGGTGGATGAGAATTCCACAGCGTTGCCAGTGTTACATTAATGTCTTCCAATAAGCTCCAACGTTAGTTTGGGTAAGCAAAACATATATTTGTTTTCTGCAAACATATTCTGGTATTTTTTTATTTACTTTAATTGAGTTTTAAATGTTGTTAATTAATTAAATACTAAGTGGTTTTATTTATGCCTGAAAACATTTGTAAGAATGCAACTACTATTTTTGTTGGTAATATAATGAGTAGCTTCTTATTTATATTAATTTCACATCGACATTACAAGCCAAATTAAGAAATATTATGGGTTAATAATAAATACAATAAAATTGGAAGAAAGGAAAGTTACATATACATTTTTCATACTCATTTTTCAGTGGTAGTTTTCCGTCCATTACATTCCAGTGTGTTATTTTACACTATTGACCTAGGCAATAAATCGTCAACGATCCACCGTGTAATATTACAACTAATCTGGGCGACTGGAAGGTTTTATCCGGAGATTGTAATATAGAAGTTTGAAGAAAATTAAGTTCTTCTCAACCTAAATTCTCTTTTCATAAGTAATTTTCAACTGGTATTGTCAACACGAATTTCTACTTACCGACATGAAAATTGTGAAAATTAAATTTTAAAATCTTCAAACATTATTTTCTTGAAATTTTTGTTATGTAACACCATAATTTTTCATGATGTATGTATGTAGAATGACACGCTCTTTCAAATGGCATGGTCAAAATTGGGGGTTGCTATTTAAAAAAATTGTCGATGACGTCATATTTCAACAACGATGACATCACAAATATGGGTCGTATGTCAAAAAGTACCATTTTTAAAAACAAAATCGACGTGCCAGGGGATTTTTTCGAAAACTTCTCAATTTCAAAAATAATGAATTTATTCGTTACCTTTGGAAAGCACTATATATATAATATAATGCTAAATACTGAGGATATCTGACAAATTGCTATCAGTCGTATCTTAAAAATTTCTTTTCTCATAAAGCTCTTACATCGATCAATACAGGCTAATAATATTTTACATATAACGTAATTCTGCAATTATTTTGTTATTATTTTCACCTGAAGGCAATAAAAACTGTTTTTCCGTAAGATCTTTTTTTACATTTATTTAACATAAATACGGCTCTGCCTTTCCCAGAGTTATTTACATTTAATCCTATCAAGTACGTAATAGAAATTAATAGGAGAAATTTGGCAGATTCTGGTTTTTCTTACTGTTTTTACAAACCAACAAATCAATAAAACGCTTTAAAAATCTCATTATCTTTATACATATACATTTTATTCTACATACAATCGTTTTTTAAAACTACCACCTATTTAAATATTAGCAAAATAACTTTTTATAGTGTTTAGAAATCGCTTGTTTTCACATTCGCCACAATAAAATATATTGCTAAATATACAGGGTGATTCGGCTGATCGGTCAGTGGTCGCGCGGTTTAAGGCGTCAGTACTTGAATCGAGGTGACTAAATCGCTGTGGGTTCGATCCCCGCAGCCGGTAGACCGTATATAAGCTATATTTGAGAGGATTGGCACCTTCTCTGCGGGTATGGTAGGGTGGAAGAATGTTAGATTGGGTCAATGTGAGAGATTGATTCAGGTTGACGTTTGACTACCCCCTTAATTAATGAGATTTTCCAGGTTTCCCCCATTCCTGCACTGAATGGTGGTTAGGATCTGTCAACGTAAGTCGTTCTTAATACGATGGCGCGATTAAAAAATTTTTAAATGCATATTTACGCTTAAAAAATTCATTTGTAATGACATCGACTTTCAACTGTTGTTATAAGTTCTTAATTGTTCCACTCACCAATAGAGATCTAACGAAAAGATAATCAACCATTGTTTTGAGGGAGTGTCATTATTATTGCAATGACTTGTATCTCGATAAAGTCGAAGATAGTGTAAATACGTAACCAGCAGTACAATCACTATCCCAAAGTTAAAATAAAACGTAATAGTAATAGTTTCGCTTCCAGACGTGCTCCAGACCTCACTTTGGGATATCCGCAATTGCCTTTGAAATTGTTCCTGTCGAAGAAGTGGTTTTCTAACTTTGTGTATGTATTTGACAAAATGCGGTTGGCCGTTTTGATTAGATTATACATTTTGAAACAAATTCACACAGGTAAATACCTCTACTAATACTTTTGTTAAAATGTTCAAATCAGTTATAAGAAAATTCAGCATGCTCCTTTATTTTCTTGGATTTTATTGGCTTTGTACATAAACGTATTAGCTGATGATAGTCTATGGAAGAATACAAACATTTAGCCGTGATGTGGCAACGCAAGTGTGACGTTG
This sequence comes from Monochamus alternatus, assembly GCA_037114965.1. Taxonomy (NCBI): domain Eukaryota; kingdom Metazoa; phylum Arthropoda; class Insecta; order Coleoptera; family Cerambycidae; genus Monochamus; species Monochamus alternatus. The sequence goes on along the minus strand of CM073433.1, from coordinate 53,388,249 downwards.
TTCGTTTCGTCGCCCGATCACCCTGTGATGTGACTAGGAAATTGTTTCATATTACTGGGGTTTATGGGTGATTTACTTCAATTTAAAAGGCCGATTATTAGTTATTTATGATGTGAGTGATAAAAGTGCAGTTTTAAGGCACGCATGTAAAAGTGCCTGCAATTTACATCAGTGTCTTAAAAACGCTTTTAACACAAATATCATACAATATTTTTTCTACAAACAGCATTAAAAATAATTAACCGAGTAGAAATAAGTTAAGTTTTAAATAGCATCGTAGGCATTATATCAAATTTTCGAAGTGGACATTTACCAATGATATATAGTAACTATGGTAGCAACCATTATTGTATTCATCATTTACGAAAAATTTGAAAGCTTTCGATTTGTCACTTTTAAACGTTGTGTCTTTTTGCAAATAAAGAACAATCCATTTAAAGAAATCGATGAAGCGGCCAACCGAGCTACTTTGGGACTTACTACCAAGAAAATCCCAGATTCAATATGAAATTGTATACAAAAAGTTTGTGAAGGGGTGTGAATAAAAAGGCGTTCCTGGAAAATATACTGAAAATATATTCTTGGCCTATTTCGAGGAGAAATCTAAGGTTTGGGAATCTTCATCTGTATGGTCTAATTAGTCTATGATTAAATCTAAATTTTATATGGAATTTTACCGGAGATACATGGCTCTTCGTCCAGCAAATGTGGGACATCGGGGGCCTTTCCTAAAGTATGTGAAAGGCAAGTGTACGAATAAATAAGTTTAGAAAATTTCCTGCAGTTATTGCTAAATTTCTGCAACTTCCAAATTCTAACCTCTATACTGGACAGTTTTCGGCGTTCCTCGACAAGCTTATTAGCGGATAGTGTAGCAAATTCAACGACAATTACGCGGCATGTGGGATGGAAATCTTCAACAGTCACCGAGGGATACATCGAAGATTCGTTGGAAAGTAAAAAATTTGATTGTCCGAAACTGCTTTCAGTGCCATCAATATCAGCGGATTCTGCTTAAACGTCAAAACGGAATGCGGCCGTTTGATAGTGTCAAATTGTGTGAATTGTAAGTATTCATGTTAATAAAGAAAATACAAATTAAATGTATTGCAAATTTACTGTCACAATTTGACACGTACTTTAAGGCACTAGTGCTTTAAAGTGATCATTTTAAGACACCGGTGCCTTAAAGCAATATTTTTAATGCTACATGTTTGTAGAAAAAGATTTTTTTTCGAGTTTCTGTCTTACACCTTCCGAATACTTGGTTAAAATTAATGACATTATAACTGAATCAACCTGTACAGGATTAATTACGAATTACGAAAAACCTTATTTATCCTCCTGAAAATCATGAACCAATTAAATCGCGTTTCTATTTTGATCCATGTGTACATCTAATCCAGATAATTATACCCTTTATCGACTCCCAGTACGCAATATTTAACCTAGTGTAACCCTAATGGAGGGTCACTTTTGTCTTATGTTATGTGCTCCAATTTGCCAGCGATTCCGGGTTCATAAATCCTCGTTTCAGCTTTAGCCGGCTGAAACATGTGCACGCTGAAATTGCATTTCGGGGGGAGAGAGAACTGGACGACTTTAGACAGTGGTGTAATGTGATTGTTGATGGTGATTGTCCGTTGTGGGAGGTTTGGAATTGAAGGTTTCAGTGGCGAGGTTTCAGCGATTTCACGAAACACAGATTGCACCTATTTATGTTTTCTTAGAAATATTTAATTTAATCTATATATTTTAAACATATCCATAAGTAAGACAACGGAAAAATCGTTTCAGATATCGTTTTCACTTATGAAAATCAAAGAAAATTTTCAATGATTATCCTATTATTGTTACTATTCTTGCACTATTTATTATGATTATTTGCGATAATGACGCCATTTATCATACATTATATGGCAAATAACGCCTCTCGCTACAACACCTACATGCCTAAATACATCACAAATTTAATTAAAAAATACAGTTACATTTCAAACAAATGTCAGACCAATAATTTTGAGATCGAAACTCATAATTTTTTGCTTTCAACTATACTTTTTCAAATGAGTTATCTTCTAAGACCGTTACCACGCTACAACTAAATAGTGAGCATCACCTTATTTTGAGATATGTTAAATGAGAAATAAGGTCCAAGGCGTTATCGTCTTAGGGCATTAACGCCCTAGGATGCTAACGCCAGATAAATGTAATTCAAAATCAGAAATTTCATGTCAAATAACAGCCATATCAGCTATTTTCAAGCAAGAAACTATAGTTCTCATAGTGGTCCGAGGCTACTATTGGCCTCTATAAGGTGCAAGTTGCTTTTTCAGCATGGAATAATGCTACCTTAGATAAATTATTCTTCTAGCATTTTTAACTATTATACAAAACAAGACAAATAAGTGATAAACATTAGTCATGGGAAATAACGCCTAAGGGCATTATGAACGTCCTACAACAAAACTATGTTAAATTTCAGTTGTTCTTGTACATATCCCCCCAAATCGACATAACTGTCAACTTCGGGGTGTTATTATTTTTAATAGTACACAAATTTAAAATTTTCCAAAAATTACAGTATTTTGTCTTATATATAAGGGTGTCCCACAGGGAATTGCGTCGATCGTTGTCTGGAAAAAATATTGGATCGAAAAAATTTGACAACATAGCAGTCTCTAGAACGAACAACTAAAATATTCCGAAACTCCAGCACTTCCAGTTAATAGATTTCTGTACCTAAAAATTTGTTGGCTAGACTGCTTTCTGTCGTGATATATATCCGTTTTACTTTAGTAGCTTTGAATATTCGCAGGTAGCATGAGATAACATTCCTGTTATTTGCTAAGCTCTATATTATTCAGTTCTTAAATGTCTAAAATTATTTGTATTTGTAGAGAACAGTATTTCGAGAATACGACCTTAATGTTGCGATTACTATTGGAAAGAGAAAATTTCTACTACTTTAGGAGTGTTGGAATGCTATCAAATTTGCTATGGATATAAACATTTAAAAAACAATAAAACAGGTTTGGAATGTCTCAAATATTGTTATTGTGTCTCCATAGTTTATATCCATGTTAGACGCAGTTTCCGGAAATAAAATGTATTCTAAATAAAGAATAATACGAGTATCCTAAGGACTAATACTCGTAACTAAATCAACAATTTATTTTTAATTTCTCTTAAATTTTACTCGTGTGTCTAGACAGTTTACTCACCCAAAACAAATGAACATCGATGAAAATGACAAATTCTCATCGTGAAATGACGTTTTGAATGCATAAAAAAAGGTTCAACCACTATCCCAGAACTTCTTTCTCTTTGTGACTTTTGTTGACAAATCCGCTATAATCTTGACATTTTGGCGAAGGCGCGACGAGACCCTTCACCAGTCAAGATAGCCATAAATAAAACCAATAGTAAAAACTGAAAGACGCGAAAAGGACATAAACGCCTTCCCGACCGTTTGTAATATTGTAATTATTTTCAAAGCAACGCCTTTCTGTACCTTTTGTGTACATGATTAACGTTGCTATAAAAGTCAAAGTGTAGCAAGAACATTGATAAATTCATAGTTGTGTGGCACCACACACGAACGCTTTAAAAATAGATGGATACGGCACGCAAACGATTAAACAGAAAAAATAATGGTTTTTTCTTGCATTGATCGGGTCCGCCTGGCTGGAAATGTGTTGCATGTACGACTTTTCAGAGATGTTATGGTTTTGTCTTTCTCTAGGGTCACAAATTTAAAGTTTGTATGAAATAAACATAATAAACTAAAACCTGAATAAATTACAACTAGTATTGGCATCTTCTCTTGCCTTATCTTGATCTTGTAAGACAAGACAAGATTTAAAATAAGGAAAACTGCTACGGCAAGAAGTGTTGCCAATATGTATAGGAAGGGATAATATTTAATTGAAAATTTCACAATAGTATTTTTCATCCAATTAAAGGCCTGTATTTTGTAGCGTTACTATAGCAACTAAGAAAATTTCCGGAAATTTTTTTCTTCCTTGGGGTAAGGAGCATGAAATTACACTGGAAATTTTTTGACATTTATAAATAAAATGACATTTATATTTAACTTCAAATTATTATTCTATCAAAATTTAATAAGTACAAATCATTTATAAATAATTATTTACCAAGTATGTACTTTTAGTAGTTTTAATTAAAGCGTCCAAATGTTGCTGAAATTCCTCAGCCACGTCTTCTTTTCTTAATGGGGAATAAACAAGCACACATTCACTAAAATTTATAAAATGTCTATATTTCAAAAAATAAATGTAGTACTTTGAAACAATCTTATTCTGCTGTGATCCACGAAGAGCTCCATATTTCTTACACACCAGAAGCAAATGATTTTTAATAATCCCAAACAAGTTTGGCGAATAAATTTCTGGCCCGGATTCTTGTAATAAATACATAAAAAATTTTAGGTTCTGATGATACATTTTAATTTCACTAACTTTTTTGCAAAACTTGCATAAAACGTATTTCTCAAACCGCTCCATTTTTCAATTGTACAACACACCGATTTTAAAGAAAATGATCAAATAACGTCAAAAGTCACGATTACCTTGTTTGACATGGATTGCATGGCCTTCTTAATAATATATACATATGAATTTTATTGATATTACATAGTGCTTAAGGTTCTTTGTAAGAAAATATTTTTCTACAAACTTTAGTAAAATGAGTATGTGGAAAACTGAGAGATTGATCTACTATTGACTTATTTTTTATTATTTTGCTTAACTAAAGTCGGTTAGTTGTATTTTATTTAACCTAATGTTATATGTATGTAAGTTACTTTGATTATATATACAGCTTCAAGTTTTTTTGTAATACAATATATTTTTACCAACTTTAGTACACTAAATTTTTAGAAAACTGAAAGATTGAACTACTATCAACTTATTCTTTATAATTTCTGTGTCTTCAAAACAATCAAAAAAATTTAATATCTTTATATTTTTGTCGATATTTTTTAACACTTCATTGTGAAATTTTCTTACCGAATACCACACTACCTTCAATTAAAAACTGGAAATTTTTTCTTGCACACGAATAATTTTCAAAATATTCGTGTGCTCGAAAAAATTTCCAGTAATAATTGAAGCTCTAGTGGTATTATAAGTGAAAATTTCCTGAAAAAATAAATATTGCATTGTAGTTTATACTTATATTAGTAATACATATTTGAAGGTTATGTTACGTTTCTTTAGGAAAATAAAGAATTAGCTATTTACCTAACAAGTACGGAAAACACATTTCCCGCACGTGTTAGGTACAATACTTTCCTGCTATCATGAAAATTCTAATCAGGCAAAACAGTTTATTTTAATAAGCAATTTATAACATTAACAAGTAGTTATGGAAACTAGCAGAAAATGTTAACGAAAACCATTGAAATTAAATATACAATTTGAGGCATTTTGTAAATTTAATGTTGAGTCAATAGCGATTTGAGGATGTTCTTCAAACGTAGAATTCACTGTTGACAAAGTATGTGCTACAGGATTAACATGTAACTTCAATGATGCGGGAATAGCTGCTAGATGCTGTTCTTAAACTATGGTACCGAGCGATGTTAGATAGCATTTTCCCGAAGCTTTTGATACCTACACATTGCTTAGTGCATTTACTTCCTTTATAGAATAAGGAAAACCGATCGTGAGGGGTATTTCTATGACGCAAAATAGCATAACTTCGATAGATATCGACATATTTAATTGTTTCTTCGTTATTCACCACAAATTTTCTTGAAACATTGGTTCTCGTGTTTGGTGAGGTAATAATAAGCACATCCCCTTTTGTATTCTATATCGTGGATCGTGGAAGCTGCTTCTAGCGGTATTCATAAGCATCTTGAGAAAAATCTAGCGCAAACTTTTTCCCTTAATGCTGCCTGCATCCGCTGAATTACGTTGGACACAAGTATTGTCACAACAAAACGTTAGGCCTGTATATGTAACAAAATTCTGCTAAAATAATTAGTAAATCCTAGGTAATAATACAAAAGAATTGAAAACTTGCATATGATTTTTACATAGAGCTGATAATATATTTTGTACGACCATTCTATTTCCAATTGTTTACCATATTTAGATTTAGAACAGTATGTTAAAATTTAGCGTCGGTAAGTAATTACTTACTGTTCTGCTTTTGACAGGACTGAACGGTAAGTAAATTATATTATTTGTTGTGAAAAAATACCGAATAAACAATAACAACGAGTATCCTCGTAAAAAATAGTCAAGAGGTGTATAAAATTTAATCAATTGTATTTTATTTTACATACCTCAGAATTGTTACTTTTTTATGGATAAAATTTACGTTTTCTAACATTCAATCGTCATTTACTCGAAAACTTTCCTATGTAAGAGGGCAAAATTTTAGTACTGTCTGATAGAGAATTAAACGATCTTTCAGAATCAAGGAAAAAAATATGGTGTTGCCATTTAAAAAAAAATCGATGACGCCATTACTCGAAAACAAATGACATTTGAAAATCGTATTTTACGCTAAAATATGTATTTTTTAAATTAAAAATCGACCTGTTCGAGGATTTTTCCCAAAACATAATTGTTTCGTTTTTATTGAATTTATTCCATACTTTTGGCGCATACTGTATATGAATTATTCTCGTCTTCTGATTCACTCATGCTCATACTCACTCATTTCACAAATATATTGACGTTTAAAAATAAATTTACAAGCGTATCCATGGTAACGACAAAACCTGCTTAGTTTGGTGGACATACGAGACAAATATAATTTTAATATTTTCGAAATATTTTGTTAGTTTTGGTATTCATATAATGGTCGTACAAAAAATAGTATAAGCATCTCGAACAGCAATCTCCTCCAAACATTGCAGTTGATCGGTAATCTCTCCTTACTGTTTTTGATACTTAATATACTATTCCAGCAGAGTAACATTACATTCTGGTGGAAACAAAACGTGACGGGTCCAAGTGTTTTCTTTTTTTTTTAGTTTTTACGTCAAAATGAACAAAACTGTACAGCTTTGTCAGTTTTGACCCTTGTGATATTTATTTTAAACGCTTCGTCCTAAACAAAGCATCTACCGGAGCCTCAGGCACAAAGACCTTTTTTTCAGACGTACATATTAAATTGACCAGTCCGTAATGACAAAGGCAATTTGCATTTGAAAATTGTATGAGCACATGGCACGCGACTGGGCTGATAATTTCAGCGCCAAGATGGTCGGGTTTCTGTTTTTATTTTCTGAGCAGAAATGCCGTAATTGAGGCACATGTGGCTTGCGCCGACGACAGTCCGAATTCGGCAGGACGAGCCAGGATGGGTCTTTGCTCCTGGGCAATAGTCCTTCGACATATCATGTACTTGAAGAGTACAGGGTCATTCACGACCCCCTTAAGTTAAAAATAAATAGATAACTAAGTAAGGTATAGACTTTAAAGTTGCTATAAGAGGTATTTCAGATATTGTATACTGTGGTTTAAGAAAAATATAATTATTTATTTTAAAAAAATCAGATAATTTGCATTAACTGTTATATACCTGTTATAACACGCTAGTAGTTCTGCATCGTCTTTTATTTAATTTAGCGACTCCATTCGCAGTAATATTAATGAGTAATCAATTAGAAATAACAAGAAAACGTCTAGTGTTTTTTACAACATGAACCCTCAAGTAAAATCAACTTTGAATTCAATTTGTCTGAAAGTTTTAACCTATAGGACAGGTTGCTTATGCCAATGTTGACAAAGCAAAATATTAACTTTGTGGTTGAAATTTCCTCTAAATGAAGATATTTTATGATAATTTATTACCAACTAAATTCTAGGTATCTAAATATAAAATTCAACTCTTGGATTTATTTGTGATTTAAAATTGATACTGAAGCCAATAATATTATGTATGTGTAGAACCAGTCAAATAAACAAAAGCAAAATAAATATTTCCTAACGGAACTCGATTTAAATTTCAATTCACATGCACTACTGAATTCATCTAAGACGATAACAGTGTTAATCCGAGATATTACAAAATTCCTGTTACTTTTTGATCACACCGTTGGCTTAATTAGGTAAATTCACATTTTACTTTTTTTTTCAATTTTGGGTTTGGGCCATGGGTTACTAGGCTATAGCTAACCTACTCAGCATATTTATAATAGATGATCCAGCTCCGATTAAGACGCTGAAAATATTCTGCTAGTGTTTATTACTTTTTTAGTTTCTGTATCAAATCATTTATGTAAATTAATATCTAACAAAAAAAAAGTTTAAAACAAAATTTATTGCTACTTTTAAAATATTGTAATAGGCGTTTTTTTATACAGTAGCGCTAAGTTCTATCGGGTTATTAACCAATTAATATAGCACCGAAGATCTATTTCGAACCTTGCCGTTTTTTCGCAATATATTTTTGAGATTTTGGACGGTGGAGATCAGGTGGATGTGATATTTACTGATTTCCAGCCTTTGATCAAATTAATCACTACATATTATTAGAGAAATTACATCGCTAGGCTTTTCTGAATCATTAATTATGGAATTTTAATCATATCTAACAAAGAGACAGTTTCAAGCCAGATCCTCAAAATTTACCTTCTCGTTCATTCCATCCTTCCTCAGGGGTTCCCTAAGGTTCTAACCTGAGACCTCTGCTATTTCTTTTCTTTATTAACGATCTTCCTGATATTATATCATGTGAGAAATCAATCTTGGCGGATGACTTTAAGGTGCATAAAAGCTGAAGTTGGTTCAGAGGCAATTTTTTATTTTGGCGTTTTCACAGTACGGTGTTTATTCACTCATAGGTTTCAATCATGCCAATCTTCTCAATCGATTTAGATGTGAAACACTTGAAGTACGATTGCCTAACAATGATTCCTTGGATCATTTGAGCAAAACTTACTTTCATGTACCACTTGGTAATTTGAGGTGGCAATCCTTGATTTACTGTAATGCTCTTCGAACTAATGTCTTAGCCAGAAAATATGAATGTAGTTTGTACCCATGTGTCTCGTACTTAGTCTATTTTAAATCTTTCTAGGCTTAGGGTTATTGTTTGTTTTTGTAATGTACTATATTATTTTAACTTTGTATCTATATATTCCTGTAATTGGGTTTTTTTCTTGTTGGAATAATAATAAAATCACTATTACTATTAAAGATCTATCGTATGAAGGCAGGGTCTGTAAAAATAAAGCAGTACCTGGCAGTACTTGACAAGATCCTGCAGTAATTAGCAATATGAGCAGTACTTTATAGTACCATTCAAAATGGCAGTAGATGTAGGTATACAATTTTGAACAGTGACAAAATTGTACATAGAACTTTATAACTTTAAGACGGCGATATAGCTTGCTAAGAAACAATGTTTAATATTAATCTAAAATTGTTTTCACTCAAGGCATTTTGATATACAAAGTTTCTTATTTAAGTGTAATATATTTTATGAAGTTGTAGGGTAAATAACATACAAATAATTTCAGTTCTACTATTTACTCGCACGTTCAGGATGAATTATCATCACCATTTAGCTGTTTAGTGTTGTATTGTAGTGAAAATGTTAAAAGATAATTTACATATCTGAAAACGTGTTGGTAAATAAAGCCTGCACAAAAAGCTAAGACACTTGTGCCTTCTAAAACTAACGACAATCTTGGGCCATTTTGAAAATGACACTTTAGGTTTCAGCTGGATTGTGTAACATTTAATTCATTGCTTTATTTCCATGTCCGTCTTAGGACGTTATTTTTCACTCAGTGTATCTCAAAATGGGATTTATCACGAAATAATATAATTAGTCCATTGAAATGTTACATTATTTTGGCCTTAGCGTGCATTTTTTAGAGGACGCAATTTTATTGTTTAGATGTAAGGGGGGCGTCAAAAAAAGCTTAACTTGAAGTTTGTGGGGTCGCAACCCTCCAACTTCGACCGCCATCTTGGAAAAGGGGGTTAAATTGTTTTTAGCATTTATCAGGCAAACTATTGGTCATACATTTTTTATTGCAAATTGAATCCTCTACAATTTTAGTCCAGTGACTTTTTGTTGCAAAATTGAAAATAACAAAGATATTAAAGAAAAACAATCAAAATTTTTGGACAAATTTTCTTTTGGACAAATTTTCTTTTGGACGTCATAATTAATTTTTTTTTTTTATTTAAAAAAAATGACATCAGAGCATTTTTGTAGAGTGGTTTTCAACGAAGAATTTTTATTATATACTTTTTTTATTATATTCATTACTTTGGGTTTTACAGAGCTGTGAAGTGAACACTAATTTTCCCTATAGTCCATTGAAAAGTTACATTTGGTTGCATTTTTTAGAGGACGCAATTTTATTGTTTAGATGTGAGGGGGGGGTTAAAAAAGCTTAACTTGAAGTTTGTGGGGTCGCAACCCTCCAACTTCGGCCGCAAATTTGAATGACAGTTGCAATTTTCAAAATAGAAAAATATGCAAATATATCATAAATACAAAATAGCAATAGCAAAACTTTAACATAATACATGAAACATGTGCATGAAATTCTATCTCTACAAATTACAATGTTTGTGTAAAAAAAACCGCAAAAATCGACCACGAAGATCACAAAAAATATGCCAGTAAACAAGTCCGCACCTTGACCCAACTGAATAACATTCAAAGCGCTAGCTCTTGAAGGGTCGATTTAAAGCTCTAGTTACACTAATAGTTAATGTGTTCGAAAATTTACTGAATATCCCGTAATTGCGTGGCTTTATGGCTAATTTGTTTTTCTTAATAATATCCAGGCTTTTAAAAAGATATTCATTCCTTCTGATAGATAGCTGATATACAAGGTATCCGAAAATAATGAACAAATATTTCAGTGACGGATTTTACGGCAAAAAAAAATAAGACGAAAACGTCCTATAAGTTGCATTAAACAGGACCGGCTTAGCATATTTTGTGCTAGAAACTGTTTTTGCAATTGGTCTACAGAAATGCAAAATCTAATATTTTTGCCGAGAGTACTCTTGTGTAGAATAAAATTCTCTACCTATTTGTGTGTGTAAAAATTTAAGTACAAAAAAGTTGCAGAAGAATATTCACAAGTCGTTGTAATAAAATGAACGCCTTGTATGGTTTGAGGTCGCCGTATTTCTCGTCGCAAAATGATCAAATTTGTGGTGTTTTTTAGGTACAGAAATCTCGAAAAATAAAACTCGTTGAGCAATAGAATAAAAAATAAAGTTGTTGATGTTTTGTTTATCCACTTTTACTATTTAAATTCTATTCAAATAATATAATAACTTTTAAAACATTTGTATACACATTAGTTTGCTATTCTAACCCCACATTTTAACAATTGTTTTCACATACTTATAAACAAAAGTGAACAATATGCAGAACTATGTAGAATTCGTATTTTGAAGGATATTTACATCTACAGTTGAATTAAAAAAATACGTATTTTGAAAGATTTCAGTACCTAAAAATTTGTTGGTTAGGCTTCGGTATCTTTGAATATTCGCAAGTGACAGGAAATAACATTCCTGTAATTTGCTAGTTTGATTAAATCGACATCTGGGTTAGATTATGCCCTTGAAGTATGTAACATTCGTTAGGCGACACCCTGTATAAATTAATAGAGTTTTCAGTTTCACCAAGCTGCCTTGTGGTGGTTGAAAACTGAATCGTAAGTTTTCAGTTATGTTATGGAGATTAGGATTTTCCAAAAACTGCTTGTTTTAGTTTAGAATAGCGAATAACGAACGAGTTTTATGAATCACTGTACTTTTTTATCCTTTCGGTAATAATTACTGTTATCAGCATGTGACGGTCTGAAAATAACTAAACAGGATTTTAGCGGCTTTCGCCGAATATTTCTGCTGTTAATTAAAATTTCAAATAAATCCCGTTTCGAATTTGTGGAAATTGTGGATTTCTGTAGGCTAATCAGACCACATCCGCAGTTCGTTGCAACACGTTTTCTAAGAATAACACGAAACCGTCAGTTCGCTGATAACGATTCCCGATAACGCTGTTTGAAAAATGCCACCTGATTAATAAATAATAAATATGTTTTCAGCATTACCAGCTGAAAACAACTCTCTTGTAAATATTTACTAACAGTACAGGATGTACATTTCTTGTAGGAAATGTTAGTACCTACAGATAGCTATGTATGTACACCAGATTTCAGATTCCCTATTACTTTAAAGAAAATCAGCGAAATTACATTTCACATGAATTCCTGACGTACTTGATTTCTCGTGATTTTATCAGATTTTATATGAATTCACTTGATTTTACTGATTTCACTTGATTTCGCTGGTTCCACTGATTTTGCATGATTTCGTTGATTTTATTGATTCCACTTGATTTCCTTAGATTTCAATTGAATTTGATGATTTGGTTGTTATGTTGAGTTTGATTAATTAATTCTTTTCTTATAATGACATTTTCTAGTATTTAAAGAAAACGAATTTTTAAAACTTAGATAATAGTATATTTTCTGAATAATTTGATATTTTTTCTGAACGTTTCAAGATATAACCTTTTTTTAAACAACAGTGGAATTTGAGATGGAAGTTTAAATTTGCACTAGTTGTAAGCAACCGGCGTTACAAGTGTTATAATAGAATTGAGGCTATTAATTGTAATAGTCGACCATATGGAAACGTGACTTAGTCAAAAAGAAAATCAATAAGATAATACATAAAGCACATAAAAGCAAATGCTCTTACCTACTTAAAAATCAACATAGTATTAAAAAAATGAAAGTTTTCTGACAGAAGACAAATATACCAAATGAAATTAGTTGCTCAATGATTTACGTGATTTTGCTGATTTCAGATTTCGGTGATTTCGCATGATTTCATGTGATTTTAAATGATTTGCAAGATTTTAAACATTGGATTACTTTAATGACTGTTGTATTTTAATAACGATTTTGGCGTACTTCTAAAGCCGATTTAAAGAAAAACAGTAGATTGCAAATAGTATGGTGCCATTTTAAAAATCAAAATTGGTTATCATGACAACGAAATTACTGGCTTTCTCACAAAGTGAAGGTCACCATAGGGCGTAAAAACTTTTATATGAACAGTTTTTTATACAGAGTGGTTTTTAAGAGTTATAAACATTGCATATACATACTGGATACCCTGTATACATGAAAAACATTCATTAACATGATACTATTTAAATGACTCGACTTTATCATCTGTCTCTGTTGTACTGTTAGTACTATATCCTGTGCTGATACTACGAAGAATAATAAATTACATCACAAAAACCATTACAGTTTCCAGAAATACCAGTATATTACAATTTATCAAAAAATAATACTTTACTATCTTCAGTAAGGACCATTAGAACATATAATAATTGGAATAAATAATGAAGCTTATGCAATTTTAGACACATTTTATTTAAAACTGCATCTTTATAAAAGTAATAAGTGTGCCAAATTTTAAAAAAAATATTTTCGGAAAAATGTTACATGAACTTGACCATTTTTTTTTTCGAGTGGCATCGCTCCCTAGGTTTTCAGCCCGCAGTTTCCGGACACCCTGTGTAATCAGTGGTTATGACTTCTATTCCAAAATGTATTTTTAAATAAAAAACGCAATACAAAAAAAATCTTATACAGGGTGATTCATTAAGAATGGGCAATCTCTGAACTGGAGATACTACACACCAAAATATGGCGATTCAGCTTAACATGTCTTATACAAATGTTGCAGGTTTACGAGATACAGGGTATTTAAATTGAAATTTCTTAATGATTTTATGATTTTAAGCAGTATCGTCTTGAAAATTGGCGACTTTATGTTTTTTGGCATGAAAATTACGAATTTTATGCTGAATTTAGCACTATTTACACAGGGCGTTAGTTACACCATGTTACTTAGGTAAATTACAACATACCTTTTTTGCCTAATGAGTTATGGCTAGAAAATCTAAAAGGCAGTTCAATTTTGAATACAAAAGGTACTCTTGTTTATTTCATGTAACTCTATCAGTTTATGAGTTATTTGCATTTTAAACATTCAATGAATTTTATTTATTGTTAAATGAATTTATTCTTTTAAATTACTACTATGCAGGGTAACAACAGTAAAGACAACAAATAACAATCAGTAACAGTAATAAAAGAAAACTTCAAAGTAAATGCTCAAAATGCCCACCTTCCACTTCAATACACTTTGTAAGGCGTCTCCTTAAAGATCTTGGAATATTAAATAACATTTGTCGATTATTTTTAATAATATTAGCAGCTTCTTGAATTTTCTGTCGTAATTCTTCGATAAAATTAATTGTATCTTTGTAAACCATGTCCTTCATTTTTGACCATATTGAGAAGTCTAGAGGGTTTAAATCTGGACTTCTAGGTGGCCAAACATGACAAGACATGTTAAGCTCAATCGTCATATTTTGGTGTGTAAGTATCTCCAGTTCAGGGATTGCCCATTCCTAATGAATCACCCTGTATAGAAAGAAAGTGACAGTGCTAGTACATTGAATGTGAATTTGTGACGACAGAACTCCAAGTTCAAGTGAACACGTTTATGAATGTTCATGCATTGGTTCAAAATTCGCCAGGAATATACCTCTGAGAAACACATCAACCAGCGGCAGCATCTCACATTAAAACAGTTGAAACCTACTGACAAATGTTTATATTTTATAAGCCTACTTGATCCAAACAGATTTTCGTTCTAAATATTGAGAAATATTTTCTTCTTCGAGAAGTATGAAACAATTTTAAATCCTTACGAACATGTAATTTACTTCTACAATAAACCTATCCTATAATAATAATGCAGAACTATGATACGAGCAAAGCTATTCCAACCTCATTAGAAACCGTAATTTTAATTATTATTTCGAACACCATCAGCCAGTCAATTACATTTTCCATTTTATTGAATTCAGTTTCTTTGGCAGTAATAATTAAACGCTCAATTTCCTGGTTGTCTAGAGTTTAAATAACAATAAATTTGCATCTTATGATACTATAGATCTGAATAATTGTATTCTTTGGAAACGGACGCAAAACGTTCTAATGTCATGCTTTCTAATTGCACTAAATTTCAACGCAGCTTTTTTAGTTCGGGCTATTTCGTGGTAATGTAAGTCACACACTTGACCAGAGTCGAGTTTGATTCAATGTGGGTCAGTCGTTATTAATATGCTTGGGACACAAAAAGATCATTTGTGTTGGTTATGTAATTTTTGAGGTAAAAAGAATGTAACAATGAGGCAAGAAGACCATGAGAATGTAAATATGTGAACTAAGCCAGCCTCCACATATTCCATATCTGAATCTTACAGAATAGAACCTGTGTGAATTTTTGCTATATGGTTCTTATGATTGAATATATCTAATAGAATCAATGTGTATTGTGCAAAGTAATTTCATATCTACCTACGGTCATTCACAAAGAATTACTCAATGCTATTAGAATTTGCGAAATTAATTGTTATTTTTTAAAGTTTAAGAAAACACAGAAAACAACTGTGTTGTGCTTTCAGATATGTAGGGTTTCCAGGATGACAAGTCATTTAGAATAAGAAGGATATCATTTTCAACTGCTATGTTTTATCAAAAATATCGTGAATTTTACAAGTCAACTCCACATTGAAAAAATTGTATACGACATTATAAACGTTATCACATCCCGCAGAAGTCTTTTAAATGAAAATAATTATTGTTAAAATGTGGAGAATAGCAAAATAATGTATTTTTTACTGTATTAGAAAGGTATTTTAAGCTAATATATATCAAATCTCCTACAATTACTATCAATGAAGTCATATGTATGCTCTCTGATACCAAACATCTAGGTATGCTAATGAACAATTTCACAGACAAAGCTCTAATCAATAATTATCTAAAAAAAAATAATAATCTAGCTAAATTTACTAATCTGGTTTAATGACAACATTCTACAGTATGCGCCAAAAGTGGAATAAATTCAATAAAAACGAAACAATTATTTTTTGGGAAAAATCCTCGAACAGGTCGACTTTTAATTTAAAAAATACATATTTTAGCGTAAAATTCGATTTTCAAATGTCATTTGTTTTCGAGTAATGACGTCATCGATTTTTTTTTAATGGCAACACCGTATTTTTTTCCTTGATTCTGAAAGATCGTTTAATTCTCTATCAGACAGTACTAAAATTTTGCCCTCTTACATAGGAAAGTTTTCGAGTAAATGACGATTGAATGTTAGAAAACGTAAATTTTATCCATAAAAAAGTAACAATTCTGAGGTATGTAAAATAAAATACAATTGATTAAATTTTATACTTAAATTAAATGTTTCGTTTTTATTGAATTTATTCCATACTTTTGGGGCATACTGTATAAATATCTAAGTTCACTCCTGAAAATGTGGGAACTCGAAAATAATTTTTATAGTTAGATATTTGATTCAATTTAAAGCAAGCAATCCTAAAAGTGCAGAAATAGGTCAGATATCATATATTATGGTTGAATTTTCGAGTCCCACATTTTCAAGAGTGATCTTAGATATTTATTGATTAGAGTTTTGTCTGTGAAATTGTTCATTAGCATACCTAGATGTTTGGTATCAGAGGCATACATATTACTTCATTGATAGGAATTGTAGCAGATTTGATATATATTAGTTTAAAATACCTTTCTAGTACAGTAGAAATTGTTACAAAAGCTAATAATAAAGAATATATGGCTAGATATTGTGGGTGTAATTCAACGCTGGTTGGGCTTTAGTCCACAGAGTTGTTAGTTTCACACAATATGTTCATACCTAAAAATATATAAAAAAATAATGTGTGTCTTACAAATGCATTTTAAAAGCTATTATAATATTTGAGGAAAATTTAAATAGTAAAAGTTTAAACAGTCAAAATTATTTTCAGTATTACTATTGCTCTACGCGTTTTATTTTTCAAGATTTCTGTACCTAAAAAACACCACACATTTTACGGCGACGACAGAGAAGGTAGTGACGCGTATTTAAAGTGAAACAATTATTTACAAAATGTATATGAGTCTTCATTACTTGATAAGACATGCGGAGTATTGTTTACAATACACCAATGCATTTCCTTCTGTTAGTAAATTGTGATAATCAGGAATTTGTACTGTTCACATTGGTAATTTCTTTGTTATATAAGAAATTTGTTTCAACAAGTGTCCTGACAATCAAATGTCAGATATTATCCTGCAGCTTAGCCATGCAACCATCAGCACAACAATTTCATGTCTCGCCAGCTGTAGTAGTAAAATATTTTTTCGGAGATTGTCATCAAAAGTCAACATTTTCGTTAAATTTTCAATTGACAAAGTCAAGTATTCTAGAACGCGAAGTCTATTTCGTTGTAGAACATAAAAAATGACTTATTTATGATTTTATTAATTAAACAATATGTATACATTTTAAGTAATATACCAATTCGATACAAAACAGTAATAATTATAAACAAGACGATTACAATTTGTTCTCCACTACATGTAAATGGAAAGTGCCGATATTGCAGTGAGTTAAATTGTTTTAATTTTCATCGAACCACCTTTTGAATTCGTTGTAGGCAATCTCGTACTGTCACGACGTTTTTTTGGGGAGGAATACTTGCGAAACAGCACTTATGCCGCTTCCAATACTTCTCCTGATAAATGCTCGTCTTCACTTTCCAAGCTCATTTTGAATTAAACACTTTGAATACGAATTACAATACATAATTCTGAATTTTTATTTTTGCTTAGGTTGCTATCGTTATGATAGTCACCGCGCCTAAACCTTCTTGATTCAAACACGGTTCAAACGATTTAAAATTTAAATTGTTGTACATAACACAATTGTCACATTTTATTGCAGTTTTCGAAAATATTGTCAATACCTAATAAAGAAATTATTTTTAGATATTATTTTCCTTTGACGATGTCATATACAATTTGTTCCAAATAGACATACTTTATGGCATGTGAATATTTATTTTTGTTTTTACAATTGGCAACGCCGCAAAAAGCAGTTCGCAGTTCAAAGTCATTTCTGCCTCCCTATCTTCCTCTTTATTTTTTGAAAAATAAACATTTTTGAAAAACAGTCAAAATTATTCTATAATATTTGCTACTACACTACCCATCTATTTTATTACGCTAAAAATAACTTGTATACTACTGCTATGTATTGTGTATTTGTTGTATGCTGTAAGACAATCTATTTATAATACCATGCTAAACGGCAAAAAACACACACTTCTACAAATATTACCTCGGTTTTCATCTGAACGCGCAGATTGCACAATGCTACATCTAGCTTTGTCACTGGTAAAAACAGTAATATTATTATCGTAACTGTACAAACAAATTGAAAAAAATGTTATGCAAGAATGATGTATGTTTTTCAGTTGCCCATTGAATGGCCACGGCGCGATGGAGCTTTTTGCTGCGAATTGCCAAGCGTTCGTTAAAATATATTATACTTTCCTGGGAGCGCGTACACAGGGTGGTCCCAGAAAGCCAGGCAAGTTCAGTGAACTCTGCCGCCAACGAAAACTGAATAAACGTAAAAAAAATATGAAGTTTGAGGATTTTAAGGGAATATTAATGCACGCCGATAAAAATTGTTAGCGATGTTATACAGTGGATTGTTGGCAGTGTTGCCAGACCTACCTATTAATCCGTAGATCTAGAACCTACGTATTTTGTTTCTCAATCTACGGATTTTTAAAGTCTTACGACTCATAAATATCCAAATAGGTAATTTATACTAATATGTATCTAGTGTGGGTTGTTAGCAGTGTTGGATTAATCCGTAGATCTACGAATTTCTGTTACAATCTACGAACTTGTTTGTTTCTCAATCTACGGATTTTTAATGTCTTACAACTTATAAATATTCAGATAGTTGATTTGCCCTAATATGTATCTATTTGTAAACCTGCTATATATGTATGCATTGTGTCTCATTGAAATGTTTCATGTGAATGTTTTCACAAATTAATTTAATAAATACAATAGAAAAATCGTGTATCAACTAAACAATACCTACTACATAAGTTTACGATAAATTTTGTAGATAAGTACAGCTGTTACAATTTTAATTAGTCGTTGTTTTAATTTGTCTTAAAGACATAAAATAAGAAAAAATAAATCTATATTTCAAATATATATTTTAATTTGTTACTTATTTGTATATATACATTTATAAGATTATTGTTAAGTTTTATTTTTTATATCTTCATTTCATACTTATATTTTTATTAGAGTTATATATGCTATTATTTAACTATATTAATTTAGGTATTTAAACCTAAATAAAACATGTTCTTTTCGAATATATGGATTCTCTGCGGATACCTTCGGATTTCATAATTATTGATCTAGAAACATTGATTGTTGGTTATTTATTGGCTAGGTCAATAACAATGTGAAATAACACATCAGAATGTAATGTTACGATTGTAATGAAGAATTACTACTTATAAATATGCATTTTCTCATAGCATGTTTTTGTACATATGAAATTGAATATTGCAACATTATTTATTTTAAATTCATTATTAAAAGTTAGTCCTCTTTTCGCCCTGTATAATTAAATTGCATCACAATAAAATATTCCGCTATTAATGATTTAGAAAGCTGAAGATGTAACTATAAGCTAAAAAAAAATTGAAAATTGGTCTGCCAGTTTTTAAATTATTCCAGATTTAAATCACAAGACTAATACCATTTAATTTTGCATTGCAGTGTATGTGAAGATTACTGTGTTAGTATATTTTCAACTACTCGTACCACAAACGTTTTGAAAATTAATTCTTTCTATTTATTTCATTTCTTTCTTCTTTTGCAAGACATTGCTTATGTGTTCACCCTGTATACTGGACGTGGTGCAAGTTAAAATACATATTTTAAACGCTCTTTCTTCACGCTATTGAAGAAAGTAATTGTTGTGTATTGTTGAATATATATAAAAAATTAATAACGCAACACATACATGTCTTATATAACCTGTGGAGTATGTCGCTGAATGGAAGTTTACACAATTTCATTGAAGTAAAATAGTTCATTACCTTCAAACTTATGTTCCGTTGCACCTAAACAATATAAAACTATTTTATTTACAAAGCTGTTATAAATGACACGAAACGCATCTGTTTCTTTTTGAGCACCACAAGGTTCAACTTTGAGCCTCACATTACCTCGCATTTATGTTAAATGGGTTATACAGTGACTCAACTCCTACAATGTTAATAAAATTTACCTTGATCTTTTTTTGCTTTCAGGTAAATCGTTCTCGATAACGATAACCGTCAATACGTCGCCTCCTCAAGTAGCAACCTACAATAAAGCGATCAAAGTGACCGTAGACGGACCTAGGGAACCACGATCTAAAACCAGTAAGTGTCAAACACGCTCTGTACGTCATAAATTAAGTATTTATCATTTCTATTTTATTATGTTTATTACTTTAATCTACAACTGATATAATGACTATGATTTCACAGTGTTATAATGGGACATTTTTACAATTACATTAATGAATACCAGATGCTGACATAGGTGCAAATATTTTGAGTGTAACATAATTTTTAGGATGTTGATGAAATAAGTTTGGTTGTTGAGGGAATATTCTCGGCTTCCAAGGGAGTATTCTAGCTCTCGCCTAGAATTTTCAGTCGTTCGTTTCTTATGTTCAGTAGAAATTTCGATGCAGCGACAAAATTAGATATCCAGCCACCATATCTTTTTATACGCATTTGACGTGTTTTATTACTAGTTCTACTAAGTTCAAGCCATCAATATTTCCATGTGTTACATAAAACTCTCTAGACACTTTTGTTTTGGTATTAGGCATCATGACCTGGAAGCATAGTCCTTCATCTTTCACAAGCAGATTTGTGAGTTCTTCACTCAGACATACGCCAGTTTCTCATTGAGTAATATCATCAAAGAGATTAAGGTGTCTGTGTTTTGCTTAGTTCGTTAAAATATAATAATAATCCTTTCTCGTTAGTTATGTTAATTTTCCATTTATTGTAGAAATAGCAACATTAAAACAAACATATAGAAATAAAGTTTGTTTGTGATTTCCACTCTTGTAGGAACACAGCTAAGTTGACTTTACGACAAGTCTTATTTACACTTAATTTAGAAAGAAAGAAACTTAAAACGTGTTCTAATTTTAATTAGATCTTCTAATATTTACTATTTTATGAAAATATGTCTCAGGTATCACGACGATCCCATCACAAATAGGCAATTTATCGCGTGCAGCAAATTGCGGCAATTTCAAAAACATGTTTGGTGTAGGGAGCAACGCTGCTGCCTTAAATATTTCCACGATAAGTCCCATTTTCTCTCGATTTTTTTCCCTTTTGTGCCACCGACGTGTAACTGGGCATATTTATTCACAATATCGGCCATTGAAAAGTTTCTCGTGAAAAAAACATGTGTTTAATTAGGTAACATCTGCGCGTTTTGTTGCTTTTTGAAAGGTACGTGGCTCTACAATGTTATTTCCAAAGCCTCCCGTGCTATCTTCCGTTTACATTCCAAGGATTATCATAAAATTTCTTGGGAATTCTATTTTAATATCGTGCGGTTTTGAAAATTATCGGTATTATGTAACCGATACCGAGAAAGAAGATAAATTGATTTATTTATTTTTCAGAATAGGGTTATTTGATCGAATCTCAAATGACACTATTTGTTTAATTTGTATAATAAACCCAGAACATTTGAAGTCCATATGATAAACAGATTTCGAAATATTTCAAATTGGAATTAAACGATCGCGCGGCGTGATGTCATTGCCTCCTATAACTTCCCGATACTCGTCTACTTCGAAATCAGGCAAGGGTCTGTGTTAAATTAAAACACGTTAACAAAAGTAAACTACTTTTAAAATTCACAATATGCTATTTAAAAGCATATTCATCTAATCTACCGATGCTAGGTCTAATATAATGATGGGCTATTATTAATAGAAATCACCAGTTTGTAAGTGCTGGAAGGAGAGTTCTAAAAAAGCAACGGTAAGTTCTAAAACAAAATCGTTAATAACAGCAAACATATGCTATATACTTATTAGGTAGCCTCTATAAATTTCAGTGTGGCTAGTAATTATATAAGGTGCGTTATTATTCTTTTGACTTTAAATATTTAAAATGTTATATGAAATTAAACTTAAGTAAACTGAAAATAAAAAATAAATTGTACAGAAATATATTGTAAATTATTATTAAACTGATTTTATTATAAATCTTATTATACAACAAAAATTTATTTGTTTTGGGTCAAAGAAATAAACTAATAAATAATTTACCTGGAATTTTATCGTTGTACTGGTACAATACAAGATCTAAAGTTTGATTGTTTTGTTTTAGTGTCTCTAATAACTATAGGGAGCGCAACTCAGCATGATGTCACACAATTTACGCAGTTCATGTCCTCAAATCATAAATCAATAAAAAATTATTGATAACAAACTAAAATATTAATATGTTATCTTTCCGAAAAATTGTAAAAAAAGAAAAACACAATGAGATGTGTCTGGAGTAAGTTATTAGTTAAAATGTATTCATATGTCGTCTACACTTACATATTAAAATATATACAAACAAAATTAAATCGGCACGTTATCAGAAACACAGGAAGCAAAAATTATCAACTGTGCGCACTAAAATTCTCACAGCATCTTACGTAGTTAATTGTATTTAATACATGTGAACATGTATGAAAAATAGTTATAAATTTGATATCACTCCAACAACATTTTCACAGAACTAAAACACGTCTAACAGTTGTCTTGCTTCTGTATCAGTGCTTTGATTATTTGCATTTCGTTTATACAGGGTATTCGTAGAGCGCCAAACTGAAACATGAGGAAAAAATATCATTTTAAGCAGAACTGTTCTATAAATATGGGTTTCTACAGATATAAAAAGACGAAAAACGTATTCTTTAAAAGTATACCCAACATAGATCCTGTCTAGATGATCTATTGCAGTAATGATACAAATAGTTTTTTCCTTCGTAGTGGCGAAGATGCATAGAAACACCCTGTATATCTACAGTTTATTTCAGATACTTAAATAAATTATTACACTACCTAACGTTTGTGATTAAGAAATAGTTTTCGTATGTAACTTACACCGACGCTAGTGTAGTAAAATGTCAAATATACCTCACCGGAACAGAACAATGTGCAAGAAAGCTAAAAATCTACTTATGTATTTGCAAGATAAGAATACACAATGCATCTTTGCAGTATTGTTTATAGTCGAGCGATTTTTCTTCAATAGAAAATGCCATAATTATTTTTAAATAGAAAAAACTACTAAAATTAACTGTTAAATCTATGGTGCGCTCAAGGAAAGTTCTGTGTGAACAAGTAAAAAGTTGACGAAAACTTTAGCATAGTGTTTTCTCAAACTTCCTGGAAATTTAACTTGACATTCCTGTTATCTGCCACAATTGCAATTTTTTTCATGGCACATTTTGAAACTTTATGGTGCTAGGTATATAACGAGAATTGCATTTTAGAGCATGCTATAAAATCTTCAAATGGATGTTACTCGAGAACAGTGCATCCTCTCGATATTTCTTAAGAATACCTTTTGTATGTAGAAACATCAAGTTTTCATAATGTTCATAAGAAATTCCATGCATAAAAAGATTTAAGTAAACTTCTCTCTTCTCTCGATCAAGCTATTTTCTCACACCCCTTGTATAAATTTTGAAATGTTTTCTGTTACATATTGTCAAGCAAAAAAATTATACTAAAGTTTCCGTCATCTTTTAACTTGTTCTACACGCACCAATATTTTGAATGCACATT
Source organism: Monochamus alternatus (assembly GCA_037114965.1). Classification (NCBI taxonomy): domain Eukaryota; kingdom Metazoa; phylum Arthropoda; class Insecta; order Coleoptera; family Cerambycidae; genus Monochamus; species Monochamus alternatus. Next base: position 53,364,424 of record CM073433.1, on the reverse strand, counting down.
TTAGGAACACCTTGTATAACTTTTATTCAACATCGTAATATTATACTATTTAGATAGGAATCCTGTAGTTAACCCAAAAAAACCTTACAACGTTCACAATTCATATAGTAACATAGAACCTTATAATTTAAGACAGCGACATCTCCCAATTGACGAGAAATGTTGGACTTAGTTGTGGCAACACTGTTTACGGGTTTACTAGGTCATTCAACTCTTTATATTTTTTAGATGGACAATAAAGATAAGACTCTAGTAACGGAAAAATAATTTCAGTTTGTTAACAGTTGTTTGTATTAAACTTATTTCATATCCGTCGGTAAGCGTTTCATTCCGTATCAACAGCATTAAGTTATGCTTTACATTTCTATAAATAAATATTTTTTAGTGAATGAGTATAATTTAATAATATTTATGTTAGATATAAACGTTTAATATGAGTAACGTGAGATTATCAGATATGCAAATGCACTATTCTTGCCAATCTGGGAAATCTACGTCACTGTTCGAATGGATGCATATTTAATAAACGTCTTACATGTGATTTATCAGGTACAATCGGCGGTGGACATCGTCACCACTGTGTTTTCAAAGTTGTGCAACAAAGAGAAAAAGCGTGCGTGCTCTTTTTATTTCCGTTTAACGCGCATCGTCCAATGCCGTAACATTGTATTTACTTGTACCTTTTTTAACAGGAACATTTGTCAATGTTAAAATATTAATAAATCCCGCGACAACTTAGATCGGAATATTTATTTTTGCCAATGTTGAAAAAGCGCGGTTATTTATCGAATTATTAATAATATCGTTAGCATATTCCTCACGGTTTCCTGTTCTTCGGCGGTACTTGAGGCCCTGGGCGTTGCTACAATTATTGAAGTGTAGAAGAAAAACAAACCTTTTTATAACAAATATTTCTATACTTTTTTTAAATTAGAAATGAATGGATTATTTAAATTATTTAACCAATAAAATCCAAAGTGGCTTCGTTACCTACCTAGAACTTCATAAACATGGTTTTTCTACAAAACTGTTAAAAGTAGGCTTTTTAATTGTCATTTTTGATGTTAAAAATGTCATTTTTCGACACGCGTAAGTTACTTTTAACACTAGTGTTAAAAGTAAATCAAAGTTTATTTAAATTTTGTTTTGAAAATTAATAAAACTTTTTAACAAACACATGAACAACTTTGTGTACTTATTTTAAATAAGTACAAACCAACATTTTAACTAGTTATTACTATTAATATTTATAGTAAATTACAATTTGAAATTGTAATTCCCTGCGGAGTCATTATACTTAAGTTGGTTTTACTGTCAACATGTGTGACACATCTATATTCTGTAGAAATACTACTGGTAGTACTGGTGGTCTTGCTAGTAGTTGCAGCGATAGGAAGTATTTGGCACGCAATTTCCTTCTTCTGTTCCAGTGAATTTTCAATGTAGCCTTCAGCTACCGTCGAAGATTTCCATCCTCCATGTCTCTTGATGGTAGTAAGATTTGCACCAGAATCTGCTAACAATGTCGCCGATGAACGACGAAAACAGTATCCGGTGTAGAGTTGAGGATTTGGTAGATTCAAGAACTCTGCAATGTCGGCAGGCATTTTAATTCCGACTGGATTCTTCACACATTTATTCTTCATATATTTAAGAAAAAGTCGTCTGTGGTCAGCGTTGGGTGGCCGGAGTGCCATATACTTTCTAAAAAAGTTTAAATAGAATTCACCAACAACACTGAAAGTCCGAGGCACTTTCGTTTTAGTATCTGATATGGTCACAACAACCGAAGTGCCCAAATATTCGATATTGTCGATGGTCATCTGACACAATTCCTCCCGATGACACGCCCCGAAGACACCCACTATTGCTGCGACTTTCATCATCAGATACTTTTCGTCTTCTGCTTCTGTGAGAAATTTGTCGATATGCGTCTTCGTCAAAACTTTTGACTTTTTTGCTTGATATCCTTCACCCTTCCGTTTTAAAAAAGCAATAAGTTTATAATGTTTGCTTATATCTTGATCTTGCTTTATTTTTAACATAGTTTTGATCATGGAATAATTTGACCACAGCGTTGACGATTTCCATATCTTGGCTTTTTCCTCAAAATATGCCAGTAAAACACTTTCGTTACATTTCCCAGGGACCTTTTTGGATGTTGCACCATTCCGAAAAGCGTCTATAAGCGATTTCGTACTGTTCCTTTAATTTCGCCTGCAATAATTCCAATGTTGCTCGACTGGCGGCTTCTTCGATTTCAGCAAGGATGGATTCGTTACGCTCATTATCGAGATTATTCATTATACTTATAATATTACTAGAAAATGTTGTCAATATTTTTGCGTTTTTTCCGTAACTAACAACAGCACTGTTTGCTACGAAAATTTTGGTTCATAAACATTGCGATCTGTGTGGTATTTTTTGATTTCTTATTTTTATTGAGTTTAAAGTTCTTCCGATTGTTTTGTAGAAAAAATAGTGTATGATATACGTGTTAAAAGTGATTTTATTTTGCTCATGAAGTTAAAAAACTCGTTTTTAATCATCTTCACTCACAAAATAAAATCTTACTTTTAACACGTATATCATAGCTATTTTCTACTTTGTAAACGCGAAGAGTCAAATTTAAACGTGGATTTTATTTAAACCTTTGTGTGTAGGTTTATTCAGATATTATTAAAAACTTACTTAAGCAATGCTTTTCCAGTTCTTAGGAAAAGTTTTTTGATAAACAATCTAAAAATTAGGCAAATTAATCTTAACACTTTTAAGTATGCAGGGAGCATATTCGCCAAAACAGAGGACAACCGTTTAGTATATAAGAAAAATGGTCTCAGTTAAAGTGAAAAGGAATCAGGAAACGAGCGTACGATATGGCAAACTATATAAGACTGTCTCTGTTGCTCTCTCATAGAGACGAGGCATGCTTCTGAAGAGTCTCTCTCCCACAATTGGCTACTGGATCTATAGGTTTTACAGTAATTCATAAATATATATAGGGATTACGTAACCGATATTATTCTTTCCCATTATGCGCATTAGATTAGCACGACTAATTTTAAATTTTTACTTTCTTTAATTTTAGGAATAATATTTGATATCATTTTTTTGTCATATTAGTGTATCTATTTTATGAAACAAATGTTGGTTGTATTTAAATATTTCTAAATCCTCGTAATCTAATTTGAAGACGTTCATTTTTATAGTATCTATATAAATAGCAGACACAAGAGTCAGATACGGTCTGTGCAATTTCAAGTATGACAGTTTGTTGTCGGTTGCCTAAATATGTGACGTCGCACTAAATGCGTCTAGTTACACGAGAAAAGTCATAGAAAAACAGCTGACTACGGCCGGTGCATATGTCAAATGGTTTTGCTGGACCGATCTAACTATTGTGTCAAGCAAGCCGTGACGAATTATTAAGGTAACAATCGAATCATATCAAATTATATGCAATTGTTTTAACAATACGGTCATGGATCACTTCAGAAAATATAAACAATATAAATTTGAGAACGTTTACAGCGTGACGGAAAAAAATCTCAAGCGCTGAACTAATTTACCTAATCTTAAATTATTTGGTTAGATCATAAGACAATCTAAAGTCCACGATGCAGCGATTTAGTTTACATTTTAATCCATTTTACGTTGCCTTAATTTCGACATTCTTCGAACGTTTGCCCAAGAGTGCATTTTACCCGAAAGAAATCTTGAATCGCACGATTTGTTCATTCCGTATTGCCTATTCCTCTTTTTTATTCAGTAGTCGTCTCCATTAACATTTAAATTTAATATACAGGGTGATTCAGATCCAATACAACACAATTTACACTAATATGTTACTCGGGAACTGTGAAGATTTTATAAACATTTTTTTTACTATATCGACTTCATTTCTCATGGCGCATCTATTCTCAAACTCTTTTAAATAAGTTCTGAATCACTGTATACAATAAGTATATTTTGTGTCTCGAATTTCAGTTTTGTAGTTTGTGCCGTTTTCAAATACGATGATAGCTAGTAGCGAAGAAAAAAATCTCTGGCGTTGCGCTTGTGTAAACAACAAAACCCAAATAGCCAAATTCGAATAATATTGCAAAATGCATTCTTTAGAAACCGTAGGATGACAAGAAATCAATAAAATTCATTTTTATTTGTTGTCCATTCTGTAGAAATTAGTTGTTCAAACTGTGTCCAGAGTCTAGACCAAATGAGCGAGCAAAAATAAATATTTTCATATGTGCTTGTGAGCAACAACAAACTTTGGAATTTTTGGAACACACGAGTCCCTTTTGTGTAGTGGTGGCTAAGCTGCAAGAAATATATTGCCAATTAATTTAAAAGAATTGTTTCTCTTACAATTTTGATACCAACGCACTTTCTACATTACAATCTATCTAAAAAGTCAAATTGCTTTAATGGTAACACAGCCATGATGCATATATTGCTTTAAATAATTGTGACTTCTGTAATTTTGGCATTTTGGGAAGCATTTTTAAAATTAAGATCTGTCAAAAAAGTGAAAAACTAAATTTGACAGAAGATAGACTATTTCGAATCTTGCCCTTTTTCACAGTATATTTCTGAGATTTTAGATGTGATACTGATTTCCAGAGAGCATTTGATCAAAATAATCACTACCTATAATTAGAGAAATTACATCGCTTCGGCTTTTCTGAATCATTAATTACGCTTTTTAATTCATCTAACAAAGAGACAGTATCAAGTCAGATATTCAAAATATACATCTCGTATACAGCCCTTATATTCGCACCCATATTCCTAACACCCTGTGTTCCTGTACGGAAACCTTTATTTGTTAACTTTTCATTTCTATCCTGTACGGTCGCCTTTACTATTTGATTTGAAATCCATTACGCAGAGCCGTAAATAGTTGCCCGCATACGCGGGAGCGCAATAAGAGGTGCAACAACATCGCTAGATAAATAAGACCAGCTAGAAATCAAAAAGTATACGGTAGCAACAAGGTGGGTTAGTAAATTATCCATAAAAACCGCCTCGTAATGACGGCCTGGCGAGCACTGCGCCTCCCGCTCAGTAAATAATCGCTGGGTCGGTAAATAAGCTCTCAATCGGTAATAGAATCCCGCTTCTGATCTGTTATAATCACGGCCGGTCGGATCACGAAGACAGAAATCCAATTTACGAAAGTGTTCACAAATTACCTGTGATATATTCGATCGATCCGAGCCGTCCGATGGTTTTTGTGGGCGGTTTCGTTTTGGTTTAATTGTTTTTTTTTTACTTCGCCGTCGCAGTTGGCGTCCCGAGCAGATGAAGGTGGCAGCGGTGTCAATGGAAACAGACGCGTCCGATATACGGAGTTTTCGCGATGACATGAAGTCGGTTTTCGGTTATTTATAATGCTAAAATTCAAATAAATAGTTTTTGTCACGTCACAACCATTACTTTGCAAAACAGCAACGTCGCAACTTCAATTCGATATGCCGCACATAGTTGGCCTTGCCAGAAATAAACACTAATCGTTGTTGTGAAAAAAATGATACCCTCACTCTCGATCTCCTTTTTAAGAGAAAATTGATGGCCAATACCGAAATGACCTATCGTCTTTTGTTTTCGAATAATAAACAAAATTAAAAATTTTCCATTCATGTCTGTAACTTGGTTGTTTGTAAAAAATAATTGATACGTTCTTCAGACACTTTTTTTTAGTAAAGTCCAGTGGCGTGCATCAATTTTTTGTAACTTTATTATGTTTTGAGTTACAACCTAAAGTATTGTTTCTTTTTAAATACAAACCATAGATGGCCATGGGCCAGTTGAAATCGTTATTTTTCTATTTCCATTAATATATAAAGTATGTAGGTTAAATATGATTATTTGCCATTTTATTGAGGCAATAATTTATTATAGTATATTTTGTTTCTTTCATTTTCTTGAAGTAGGCGTGTGTCATGTCAAATAATGTAGTTAATATAAACAAACTGACGCATTTACCACTATCAAGAATTTGCGACTTTTTATACATCTACTTACATACAGGATGTATCTTTTTTAAAGCAACATTCCTGCAAAAGCCAAATTTATAGTCGATCTGAAAATTTCGTGGAAAAAATATCTGGACAATATTTACAAAGATAAGACAAACACCACAGTTGTGTCCTCTACGACGATATGCCATCATAGCCTACTACTCAAAAGCAAACATTCAAAGACGATTATCAGCTTTTGCCAGTTGATTCCGCATTACAGTCATCTCCCGTCAATAATTATTATATTTTACAAACAGGCAAGTACACATTATGATACCTACCTATCCTTGCATAACTAATTACTGTGTTTGAAACAAGATATCCAGTACTGGGTAATTGTACCTACTCCCGGTTTTAACTGGTAGGCAGTGATATATATTTTTCTACGGAGTGAACTGGTTCCACGTCTTGAGTATAAATGGGTAGCATGAAGTGTAACAGATGTTACATCTGATTACCTGTGCTTCTGTTCAGCTTCTGTATCCGAGGGAAATGCTGTTTTTGCGACAGTTACTTGTAAATATATTCGAAACTTGATTTTATTACTGAGTTTGTAGAACAATAAAGTTAAATGATGATATCTGCATAGTTATTTTATAAGTAGTATTTAATTATTTATATAGGGAAAGAAAGACTTATAGCAAATTGTCAATCATCGATTAGCGGCACACCAGACATATACCGATGTTGAGCTTGTTAGCTCTCGTCAGTATACCATAGACGGCGAGGCAACCAGCGACTCATCCGACGGAAGGGAATCTGAGAAGACGTGATGAAACATGTAACTACATCTTACGCCACATGCTGAACCTGACGGTCCACCTGCACACACAACTTTAGTACAATTTGTACTAAATAATACCCCGATTGTCTCTTTGGCTTGGTAATGATCGGTATGGCTTTTATTACAAAATATTAATTATTTTAATTCGTACAAATGTATAAACCCATAATTTAGGGAAGAATAACCCATTCTATAATTAATAAAATTTAAAAAAAGTAAAGTGTTGAATTGAGTATAAAAATGCTTGGCTATCAAGAATATGTAAATATTTATATAGATTATACTTTATACCGAATGAATTATATGATATACACTTGATGAAGTTTAAAATTCTAAGTATATTGAATACAGATTAGATTTTTTCCATGCATGATACTTATCTTTCACGGTTTTCGAGATATTACAAGTTTATTGTTAATATGCAAAGTCATATCTCATCACATGAAATAAGATTTTAAATGAAAGATATGAAGATAGACGATATCTTTTTCAATGCAAAGTTGATATCTTTTTACTAAATTTTGTATATCCTTATACAGTAAAAGCTAATTCCAAATTAAAAATGTATAATTTCATATCTTTCCTTTAAAATCTTTAAAAAGACATCATATTTCATGAATTATCTGTGATATAATGTTACATATTAATAATAAACATGTAATATCTGGAAAACTGTAAAAGATAAGTATCATGTATAATATATTGTTGAAACGCCCAGTTGATGGTCTTTCCAAGGGCGTAAATATACAGGGTGTTCCATACAAAAAACAAAAGTTACGTTTGTTTACATCTTGGAAATGCGATCTTCAATTGTCTTTGTAATATATGCTTTAAAAAATATTGAAAAATTCCTACAGCTGTCATTCTTATACTTTTTTCGTTTCTCGAATGATAATGGTGAGAAAGTGGGTAGGGGGGAGCGGCAATTTTCAAGTGCTCATCCTGAATACGTTGATTTTCATCAGAAGAAACAAAATATTCTCGTAAAAATGTCAAACTTCTACTCCCAAACCAATAAGATGCCTTTATTTTGACTCGTTACCATGGCAATCAGAAAAATTTCCTAAAATTTTTTCGTGACGAGGTTATAATTAAGTATAAATTTTTTGACAGTTTAGGAGGTAAACATATATATCTACATATTGGCATCTTATCTATATACGAAATATGGTGGATATACCTGCAAAATTCAACAAATTGTTTCCACACATTTGCTATTGATTTCTAGTGTTATCTGGTATTTGATTTCGAATTCTTAATTGACATCTACTGTGACAGAACCGTTTAAATAAAAATGAAATGTTACATTATTTTGGCCTTAGCGTGCATTTTTTAGAGGAAGCAATTTTATTGTTTAGATGTGAGGGGGGGTTAAAAAAAGCTTAACTTGAAGTTTGTGGGGTCACAACCCTCGAGGTTTGGCCGCCATCTTGGAAAAGGGGGTTAAATTGTTTTTAGCATTTATCAGATAAACTATTGGTCATACAAAATTTTTTTAAAAACATTTTTATTGCAAATTGAATCCTCAATGAAAATTAGTGTTCACTTCACAGCGCTGTAAAACCCAAACTAATGAATATAATAAAAAAAGTATATAATAAAAATTCTTCATTGAAAACCACTCTACAAATATGCTCTGATATAATTTTTTTATAAATAAAAAAATAAACAAATTATGGCGTCCAAAAGAAAATTTGTCCAAAAAATTTTGATGGTTTTTCTTAATATTTTTGTTATTTTTGATTTTACAACAAAAAGTTACTGGACTTAAATTGTAGAGGATTCAATTTGCAATAAAAAATATTTTGACAAAATTTTTGTATGACCAATAGTTTACCTAATAAATGCTAAAAACAATTTAACCCCCTTTTCCAAGATGGCGGCCAAACCTCGAGGGTTGTGACCTCACAAACTTCAAGTTAAGCTTTTTTTGACCCCCCCCCTCAAATCTAAACAGTAAAATTGCGTCCTCTAAATAAATGCAACCCCAAATGTAAATTTTCAATGGACTTGGCCGAGTCAAATTAATTTAAAATGTCAGGTTTGATTTATACTAGGAGTGTGAAATTTTCATACTGAATACCACACGAGCGTAAATTATTCCTAGAGATTTTTCAAGCTCTTGTGATATTATAAGTGAAAATCCTCTACACGGCTTTGCGTCGTTCCATGGAAACCATAATGCCCGTGCAAGTTCTTGAAGTAAATTCATAAAAAAAAATCAGAACCAGTTCATTTAGCCATATTAACCTACTAATAAATCCGACACGGCGATTTTTTGCGATCTGGCGATCTATTTCCAATTCGAATTTTCGATATTTGTCATTACAACGGCAACCGCAAATGGATTTGATCCGTTGCGGTTTTTGTTGCTGATGAAAATCAAAAATACCCCCATTTGTTTTATTAATATTATGAATATCTCAATTAAGTTTAATTTAATATAATCTGCGCATTGCCGCTTGATTTACGGGGGCCCACCGCAAACGTTAATTAAAATTTTAAACTCGCGCTTTTGGAATGCTGAAATAATCCTAGCAAAAGTTGACATCGGTTTGGTGCATTCGTAATAACGGATAAATCAATCTGTCATACGCACAATAAATTGCATTTTATCAGTTTATTATTACCGACATGGCCGGCATAAACAGGATTGATATCCGATTGTTCTACGCGTTGTTTCAATCGAAAAGGACCCGCACGGAAAAATCTAATCTGTATATTAATATACTTAAAATTTTAAACTTCATTCGAGTATATCTTCTAATATATAAAATTCTCGTGTCACAGTTTTAGACACCATACTCCTCAAAAACGGCTTGACCGATTTTTATGAAATTTTATATGTATATTCGGTAGGTCTGAAAATCGGTCGTAATCTATTTTTAATACCCCTAAGTGATAGGAGTGGTCCACCCCAAACAATTTTTTTTAAATTTTTTGGACAAAATTTTTTATTTTTATTTTTTTTATGATGTGGCATTAAAAAATACATACAACCCTTAATTTTCATCCTTATATCACAAGCCCTTATTTTTTAATAACCATTTTAGTAATTTAATCATTTTTAACCCTGGTCGATAACTGATCGATGATCACTAGATCAGTTATCCTCGCCAGGCATCTACCGGTGTCACTTCTCACCTAGTAAACAGCACGGAGTAGGTATGAGAACGAAGCCGGTCTCCTGTCTCTCTCACAATAAGCCTTCTCTCACTCTCTACACAGTTTTCGACCATTATTATTGTGTATGAATCGAGCGTAATAGTGACGTTTACAATTATCATTTTACCTTCTAAGTGTAATTCTCAAGTAAATTTATTATTAATTTGCTGGGCCATAATTATTTATTTCCTATTTTATCAATAATCAATAAAATTATTAATTTTAAGTGTAGTTCTCATTATTAGCTAATTAAGTGATCTACATAACCTCAAAAGTATGCAACTCGTGTCACGAGCTCCCTCCAACAACGGCTATTATTTTATTATATGGCTATTTCTTTGTACAGTGAACAATGCCAACAAGACGTAAAGGGGCTAATTTGGGCCGTCAAACAAATAAATTTGCAGGCACGCGAAATAATTCAAAAAATGAAAGTTTCGTGTCAGTTTGGCAGTGTATTCAGCCAAGTGTACATTATAATGTAATGACTGCTTTACATGATGCAGGACATTGTAATAATCAGATATAGAACATGCTGGGCATTCCTAGATCATCTGTTGTACGAATAGTACACATATTTAAAGAATTTTATACAGTGGAAAACAGACCACGAGTCTCTAATGAAAGAGAGGGTCCACTTTCAAGGTACGTCTTGCCGTGTTTTATCGACACCTACTATTCGAAGACAACTCCACAACGCAAATTTATGTGCTAGAAAACCATTACGGGTCCCCACTCTACTTCCAAGGCATCGTGCTGCCCGTCTCCAGTGGGCGCGAGAGCATAGGGGTTGGCTTTTACGCCAGTGGCGGTGGGTCTTATTTACAGTCGAAACCAGAATTGGGCTGGTTACCAATGACAGTCGACAAAGAGTCTGGAGAGAATCAGATCGTCACGACACTTTTTTTCTTACAATAAGGCTAAATTTACGATTTACTTAAGTACACCGTATTCTTAAAATAGTTTCTACAAATACAAATAATTTGAGATTTAAGAATTGAATAATATAGAGTTTACCAAATAACAGGAATGTTATCTCATGCCACCTGCGAATATTCAAAGGTACCGAAATAAAACGACAATACAAGGTGTCCGGGAAAATGTACACATATCTCTATAGGGAGGGCCTAGAGATGTATATGGCTATAACATAAACTTACATAGTTCTGCATATAAGATTGTTCACTTTTGTTTGTAAGTATGTGAAAATAATTGTTAAAATGTGGGGTTAGAATAGCAAAATAAAAGTTATTATTTTATTCAAAATTATTTGATATTATTTAAAATATTTGCAGTGATTGTTTCAGCTTAAAGGTTCAAATAAAGAAAACATAATAATTGTTGCCTCAAGTAATTCTTATTACCTAAATACAACGAAACAATTCTTTATACTTATAAATGGAACTTCATTCATAGTAAGTATATTAGTTTTCTTGATTTCAAGTAATTTTTATTCTTAAATACAATAAAATATAAGGTACCGTACTTGAGGAACAGAGAAACTAAGCTAATGTTCGAATAAGTGTATTAATCTTGATACTAGTATAGCTTTTTTCCGTGGTGGGGGTGGCCTCCCCCTCCCCAGGCCCCACGCCGTGGCCCACTAGACCTGTTCAGGGGTGGACTAATTAGGGCAAATCATTAACAGATGTCGTGCCATCAACGGACGCAAAATTCTACAAATAATTTAGTATTAATGGCGACGGATATGGCGTAGGGCGGAAATGATTGCGTGGCGGGCTGATGGCTTCCGGGCCGCACAGTATTGTGAAATAGTCGGGCGGTGGGCCTAGCTTTACGGGGCACTAGTGCCAGATACCGGCGCGCGGATCGAAAACTGGGTTGTCAGCGGCCCCAGGAATGCTGGAAAATGGGTCTGAATTATCTAGCAAGTCTTGACATAAACGACTAGACACTTTAAGATCGTCATTATATTGAATTTGATTTTTATCTAAGAATCAACAAACCATATCGAGAAATAAACAAAAATTTTACATATTTACAAAATTGCGCCATTTAAAGAAACACCCATTACAATTATTTGGATAAAATTAGCTATTACGATTACTGAACTTAATTTGTACTAAAATTAAAGTCCGTATTATGCAACATGTACAGTAGCTGTGGTAGATAATAAAACATACACAGAGAGTTACGCTAGCTATTCGTTCGTTACGTTAGTCATGTTCGCTATACACGTAGACAGCTAATATTATTAGTCACCATTATACGCATACAATGCTAACAACATATTACTTTCGCAATGGTTGATTTGACTCTTCGTTAAACTTTTAAAATATAGCTTAACTATCGCTTTATATGCGCTATACGCATTCAAAACGAAGTAAAGTTGTACGAGAGTTACTCTAACTATATTCGATATACTAGCTACGTTCGCTACAATGTTACAAATTGCTACAATGCGAATAATACTCTACGTTCGCAATATTTGATACATTAAAACAATTTTTTTTATTGGCAATATTTTTACAACGTCGCTATGTTCGCCAGACATTTTAAAACAGTCAATAAACTAGCTATGTTCGCTACATACGATATGCTAATTATAAGCAATATGTTCGCTATATACGTAATAATAAGACCGCGTACATTGTTTGCTACGTTCGCTATAAATTTGTTTATGGGCTATTTTCACACGTCGCTATGTTCGCTAGAGATTTTAAAACAGTCAATATTGCGACGGTAAACTAGCTATGTTCGTTAAATTCGCTGTGCTAACTATAAGCGTTTCATTCGCTATATACAGCAAACCAGGCAAACACAATGTTCGCTACATTCGGTATAATATTAGAAAGTGCCACAAAAAATGTGCATAATACCCTAAGTTCACAATGGTTGATACATTGAAACAAATTTGTTAATTGGCTATATTTTTTCAACGTCGCTATGTTCCCTAAACATTTTTAAATAGTAAATATTACACCGGTACGCTAGCTATGTCCCATATACTCGTCATGTGCGCTACGCTAGCTATATACGCTATGTTCGCTACACACGTAAAGAACAGCCAATATTACAACCATATACAATGTTCCCGTTCGATAAAATAATAATTGCCACACAGAGTGGTGTACGAATAATACACTACATTCGCAATAGTTGATACATTGAAACAAATTTGTTTATTGGCTATATTTTTACAACGCCGCTATGTGCGCTAGACATTTTAAAACCGTCAATATTGCGACGATACCCTAGCTATTTTCGCTACATTTGCTATGATCGTTATGCAAGCCCGCGTTACGTTCGCTGTTCATGTAAAAAATAGTCAATATTACGACCACATACATTGTTTGCCACTTTCGTTTCAAAAATGTCACACGCATACAATACGAACAACACGTTCGCAGTGGTTGATGCACTGACACAAATTTGATTAATGGCTATGTCTGGTAGACATTTTAAAATAGTCAAAACTAGACGATACGTTAGCTATGTTCCATATATTCGCTATATTCGCAATGCTAGCTATATGCGCTATGTTCGCTATATACGTAAAAAACTGTTAATATTATGACCACATACAATTCCCCACGTTCGGTAAAATATTAAAAATTGCCACATAGAGTGGTTTACGAATAATATCTTATATTCACAATGGTTAATACATTTTTACAACGTTGCTATGTTATTACATTCCCTATGTTGACTATACTTTATGCGCTACGTTCATTATTCATGTAAAAAAACAGCCAATAATGTGGTCGCTATAATATTAAAAATGCCACACAGAATGCCAATAACATGGTACATTCGTTTTCTCTCTTTTACTGAGTCGCTTGGCTAAGGCTATTCAAGGCGCTAACGGGTAAGCTATATTCGCTGTACATATTAAAACATGAGTACCACAACCACACAAAAGCAAAATTAGCTTTTATAGCGCTTATTGGTCATACTCGTTGCAAGAAAACTTATCTTAGTGTATATCACGAGCAAACTCTCAAAAACGCTGCAATTGGCATAAAATAATACTAAAACATACAGTAAAATACCTCACAACTCACAGACATCGCTTGTAGTTATTTTTGTACACCATTCAATTTAGCTAATATCATCACTGTTGCGCAAACAGCTAAATATTAAAGTAAAACACAATGTAATAATAACTTATTGCAGCATAAATAATGATGAATTTTTAATTCTCCGCAATTTATAGGCGATAATCGGCTCGTAAAATGTTTGTTTGTCCGCTAAATTATGGCAGTTTATTCCACAAATCTCTGTACGCGCACACCACCATAGAAAATACGAGATATAAAAAAAGGCCACGTTTCGCTAATCAGTCTGTCATCATCGGGAAGGTAATTTGCGGATTGAGACTAAAAGGGAATAAAATTGTGTATTTAACAAGGATATTAGACGGAACCAATCGCAAACAAGGTGTTCTGAAAGAAACGTGGAATGTTAGATTAAGTTAATGTATTCGAAAAAGTGCGACACGTAGGCTGATTCGTTTCAGTCAAGACGTTGTCTACAGGAATACAGAAAGCTGGTGATTTGCACAGAAGAAAGTCTCAATTACATAAGGCCGGACAATCTTACCTAGTTACTCGTATAGCTAGTACCGTATAACATCATGAGGTACTCTATACATCTATCATAGATATTTAACTCATGATGTCTCACATGGTAGCGTCATAACAACTATAGACTCCTGAGGTACTTAAAATCTGTTGAATTTAAGTCAGCTTACTTTACGAAACATTTCTTTTAAACATTACAGGATGAATATAAGTCCATTAGAAGCAGAAACTAGAAAGAATTAAAGGTTCGGAGGTAAAAACATACTTAAAACAGAGATATTAATAAAAATACTATAAATGTTATGTTTAAGGGTAATGATTAGGCTTAATGTTAACGCCTTACCTTTAAGGTAAGACATTAACATGAAGTCTAACGTAAGTCGACTGGGTAAGTTTAATTGTTTTGTCTCAAGAATCTGCAGTATGATCACTAATTTATGTAACGTTCTATGTATACATATATTTTTTAAGTTCATTATATTTCGTTATATACTTTTAAAATGCATAAACATTTTATAACAACAACTAACAATTTTCGAGAAATAACCTTATAACACCTCCTCCTATGGAATGCCTCGGGAACATGTTTTAAGACTCTTTTAATTATTCTGTACATTAATGATATTCCGATTAGTCAGAGATTGTAGATATCCATATCTTTATACAGTTTTGCAGCTTCGTTTAATAGCACGTTCTATTACCTTTGAAAACTGTTATGGTTTGTCTTGTTTTCGTCTCTTGTGTTCGTGTTTGGTCGTCAATAACACACTATAGAAACTCAAGTTTCAACATCAACAACCATAGACAAATCTTTGCTTGAAGGTTATGTATTTAGGTATAAAATAATTTATGGTTAAAAAAATTGATGGTCAAATGAAAAACTATTCAGTTTACAAATAACATACACATTGTTTTAGGATTTAGCCACCTTATTTGCCTCAATTTGACTTTGAGTTATTACAGAATCGTTCAATATTTATTGTTGATGTTGATAAAGTGGAAGAATTCAAAAATGTTGCACTATAGTCTGCTTAGAAATGAAAGAGAGTAATAAAAGCTTATTATGTATGCAAATCGTAAATAAATGTAGTACTGGTGCTTATATTCAATATTTTTATATTATGTATTGTCGGTATAGATGAGGCGTACTTTTAAAAAAACTTTGTGTGATCGATCCGTACTAAATTGTAGCAGGTAGCTAAAATTTAATCCCCGACAATCCGTTTTTGTGTTTCAATTTCTCGGTCCATTTCTCTTATAAGTAAACAATATAAAAACAGCATTTCAAAACTAGAGGCTACTTTAAGCATCATAACCGGGTTAAGAGGGTTTTTAGTAATTCAAATAAAATTGTTCAATATTGTTATCAAAATATTTATTTAAATTTAATGAATAGACTTTTATCTCACACATATATGTATTTTGAAAATTCAAATTATGGTGAGTAAATGTAGTGCTGTATAAATTGTACAATAAGAAAATAAAAAAGTAGGTATATTAAAATTCATCCTCTGAATATTCTGATGAATTATCTTCGTCTCCTAGATTGATAACGATAGGTTCCACAGTAACGTCAATTAAATTATCGAGTCCCCTCATTTTCTTCTCTTCTTTTTGTACATGATGTATACATCTTTGTCAGTTATCTGCAGTTACTCGTTCCAAGGAATTTTCACGTCACTTAATTTAAACGTCGTATTATTTCGCGCTACATCTCCTTTTACCTGCGCCCAGACTAATTCGATTGGGTTAAGTTCACAGTGATAAGTTGGTAACCGGAGTACCGTTATTTGGCAATTTGTTGCCATTTCATCGATAACATATTTTTTCTGATTTTTATTAAGATTGGCAAGTGTCAAAGGTTCCTTTTTCACCATTGAATTATATCGGCTTTCCTCCAAGCAGTCGTAGACGTCCGCTCGGTCTGCTGTGAATGGTAATTGACATTATCCATGACAATTACAGACCCCGGAGGAATAAGATCCAAGCTCTGTGTAAAATACTATTCGAAAACATCTGCGTTCATGTCTTCGTGAT
Source organism: Monochamus alternatus (assembly GCA_037114965.1). NCBI lineage: Eukaryota > Metazoa > Arthropoda > Insecta > Coleoptera > Cerambycidae > Monochamus > Monochamus alternatus. The sequence continues at coordinate 53,347,874 of CM073433.1, read as the reverse complement.
AGTCACCTGTATTTTTAGATTCAAATAAAAGTAAACCGCCATCTACAAAACCACTGGCACTACCTATATGTGTCACAATTAATCTTCGCCCTTTACCTGAAGGTGCCTTGAACCCTGTTGAAAGTCCATCCAAAAATGCTTGTCGAAAACTTTTTACATTTTTATTTTGCCATACTTTTGCTACAGCATATCCCTCGTTGACCCAAGTTTCGTCTAGATAATAAATATTCCTCCCTTTGTCACGGAATTTTCTAATTGGTCTTAAGTAGGATCTTCGCCAACAAATAATTTCATCTTTATCGATAAGAACTGACTTCCTGTTCTGCTTTTCCCAGCAAAAATTCAACTCCCGTAAGACGGCCCATAATTTCCTTCTACTGATTTTTGGCAAATCGTTGTTCTCTGAAAGTTCACTTGAAATTTTGTTTAGCGTTGGTATTTCTTTTTTAAAATAAAATGAGTGTACTTTTCTGCGAATGACATTTTTAAAGAAATCATCTATAACGACTTTTGACCTCCTTGGGAGATGATTTTGGGGGATTTACAGTATCTTGTTCATTTTCTGCTTCCTTTAAGTCTGTGTAGATTGTCGATTTTCTAATCCCTGTCATTTTGGAACACGTTTGCACGATGTCGTCAACACTGTTGACGACATCGTGGAAAAGTTGTGTTTCAATGCATTAAATACATTTAATATAATAATCTTCTCATTCTGAGACAGCGCACATCTTTCCACGCGTTTAGCAGGTACGTAATCTGATAAGCTCGACATTTTACCCAAACAATATTATATCCACTGTCACAATAGTCACTAAACACAAGTCGAATTTTACTCTACTGCACTAGCACGTATATTCAGCTCTAAGACTGGATTGATCTGTCACAATACACTGGCTCCCGCCCTATGATATATCCAGTAAAATATACTAATGTACACCCATTACCTGTTAGCATTAGTGTTACCCGATAATTACCTGAAACGAAATATTACCACGCCCATGGCCGGTTCTTATCTCGGGGTTTTATTACTCTCTTTCATTTCCAAACAGACTATAGTACTTTTTAGTTTGCATATCTAGTGAGCTCCGGTCATGGAGAACGTATGAGGATTTCTTAATTAATTGCGATTATTTGCATTTTTCCTCACAAATGCATGATTATATACCAGGCACGTATACGGACCCTGACCTCACTCACTGTCTATTTTTCGCAGTGATATTATACCTGCATTACCCATCCCGTCGACGCAGGTCGCTTATTTATTGAAACACGCATCGCCGATAAATCCCAATTACATAAATTATTTATATTTGTCAGGTTATTTGTTGGTAGTCGGCCTGCCGAACAGAAATTACGAATCTATAAAACATCAATTGGTTCAATTAGTATCTCATATATTATTAACCCCATCCCCGGACTAAAACAAGTGTTAGCTTTACAAAACACATCATATAATGCCGGACAGCGCGACGGAGCACCGGCGGCTCTTCGGGAAACATTACGGGACCCGCCCAAATAGGCACCGAGTGCCGTAATTTTAAAGGTGTATGTATCCGACCAAAAGCAATAAAAAGCGTTCATGAAAAAAATGTCTAAAACGAATAGCTTGTCTACAAATATACTGCAATGATATGCAAAACTGTTATATGAAGTTACAAACTAAGGTACAATTAAGGTTAAGGAAAGCGCCTGGAACGTAATTTGTTCCTAATTTGTTTTCGGATCAGTGTTACTGAAGTAAACAATTGAAGTTTACGTTTTAAACTGTAACTGTAATGTTCGACAACGTTGCAATGTGTCAGGCTGCTGCTAATAACCTGCAAGTAATATTAGTCATAGTAGTGCGTATAGTCAGTGCGTTTTATTTTTGTGATGTTTGTGAGTGTACATAAACAAAAATGAAACAATTTATAGTAACCATAACCAAGTTCAACTTTATATCACGAATGTGGAATTTAGTAGCCCACGTTAGGTTCTTTAGTGCCGAAGGGCATAATAAGTTGAATGATAGATGTCAAGTGGTGCTTGATATATAGTGATTTTCCGGGTTGTTATGCCGTGACCTCGGTAACTGATCGCTGCCAGTAACAGAATTATAGCGCACCTCCCTAGCTAGTTGGGATTATTTAACCTGCCCTTGTTGTTCTCGGGCTAGGCTCTGTACCCGCTACAGGTATTTCTTGTCCCGTCCATATATTGATTTCTATATGGTGGTGCTATAGGTTGCTGTTGTATTATTTTTTGAAAGCATTTTAAAAAATTACTGAATTTAAAAACTTTCTAACGATCCGTTTATTTGTTAAAGATAGTACCCATAAATTTAAAATAGAAAAATGAATAGAACACATTGTTTTTGCCTATGGCAGTACTACAACGTTAGCAACATTCTCTATATTGTTGAGCCCTCTGTGTATATTATATGAAACTCCATCTACTTGCGTATTATACACAGAGTAGCTCTTATAGTGGAGAAAATTTAAAAGCAGTTTCCTGAAAGCATTTGTAACAAAAAGTCATGCACGAACAAGTTCTGTATTTACAAGAAGAAATTGTGAAAATGTGAAATTATAAATGACAAAATACGGCTGGTTTTTTTGCAGAAATCCTTAAGTAGACAGTGTAGAAATTTTCAGCACCCAAAACAATATTTAACCAACACAAAATTAAAAACAGCAAGAACCTTTTCATCTTATCTGCACATCTTATCGTATTTGACGAACAAATTTTTGTGTTTGGATTTATACAGGATGTTTTTAAAAGAACTATACAAAATAGACTCAAAATACAGTTTATCCCAACTTCTCTTAATTTCTTTAGCCCTATCATAAGTAGTATTGACCGAGACAAGGATTCTTGCAAAATTTGAAAGTAACAGTGGTGGTTACTCTCGGTCGGCGACGACAATCGACAGCGGTCGATTGGTAGACGTCATAAGGCATAGAAAGGACTACTGTTACACAATAAGTAATGGAGAAAATAAGCAGAACTTGGCCTAGACTTAAGGCAAGATGCCAATACTAATCCCAATGTACTTTTATAATTGAATGTAGTTTAAATGCTTCTACAAGTAAAAATATCAGTTGACCTTGATTAGAGCTATATCATATAGCGAAAATTATGTGAAAAGTGTTTAGTTTTCAATGCAAATTACCACAATTTTCTGAAATATTACTAATTTTTATATAATACGATGTAAATCGTGCAAGAATAATCATTCATTGACGTTCTTGAAACTAAACTTATTGAAAACCTGTATATACTTCATAAACTAGGTAAATTAATTTCTGTTTTTTCCTAAGCTGAGTCATCCACAGTGATTACTATTAACGTGATACTGCAACAATCAGATTTGATAATTCAACAGGTGTCTGTTTATTCCATCGAAAGATGTTTGTCTTTGGTCGAGGGGGCCGTCGAAAAAACTCTGTTTTGACTTGGGCAGGTTTCTTTGATACGTACAATTGTCGCCTGGCCGGAAAAAAACGTGCAAACATCGATGTTATACAGATCCTGATATGCGGCAAAAACCGTATTTATTTTTAACGTCGAACAATTTATTTTATTATCATGGTTAGCCGTTTTTCAGCTAATAACTTTATAAACTTGACCTTGTGCTGGCAAATATACTTGTAGTTAATAAGTATGTTTTTTCGATCTATTTCTTGCTTTCCAGTTCAGTTAGCATCCATTAAGGCGACAGAAGATGATCGAAAAAAGAATAATGGGACAGGCGTCGAGTTCTTCAAAGTCTTTTTAGGTATTAGGACCTTACTGTCGAAAGAATTTTGAAAAAAACAGGTGGTTTTATCAAATAGGTACAGTACGATGAATATTTCAACAATTAACTTATTCAAGACGTCAATATTGACGTGTTTGGGATCTGGACAGCCATTGATGTGAATAAACTAGGACAAGGTTGTTTAAAGCATCTTGTTTCTATGAAAAATGGCTTTTAACAAATGGCAGTATTCTAATAAAATATAATTTTTACTTAGGAGATGTTCGTTCAAAAGATCATTTCATAGAAAAGACAAGGTCATTTTATAGAAAAGAGTAGGAATGTTATTGAAAAAGAGTGGTTTGGTTAAACTGTTCATCAGAATAATCATTTCGCCGAAAAATTGAATATGAAAATAGTGGCTATTTTATCATATATGGTCACATAATTCAGAAACAGTCATAATGTCAATATCGTGAAAGTAATTTTGTCAAAATTTCGCTAAGGAAACGAGTCATTACATTGAAGAGGGAAAATTGTGAACTATTTGATTAATAAATGACCATTTTATCTATAAACAGTAGATTTATACAAAAATAATTATTTTATCAATGTTATTATCAAGCAATCATCATTTAGCGGAATAAAATAATTGGTCATTTGATTTGGAAATGGGAATTTTATCGAAATTACTAGGGAATGGAAGAATAGTAATTTAGTTTTCAAGGTGTTGCCAAAAAAGGTCATCTCATCTTAAACTAACACAAAACATCGAAAAGTGATAGAAAAAGTTAGTTATATAGAGTCATTTTAACAAATGTAGTCATTTTATTTGGGAATGACCATTTTATCCGAAACAATAGCAGAAATAATCATTTAGCGGAACAATGAATAAAAAAATTCGCCAAGAAAATTAGTCATTACACTGAATAAGTGATATAAAAATAAGTTCGTTAAAGTAGTAGTCATTTTATCGAGTGTGTTTCATTTTATGAAAAAAATATATATATTTTTTCTTATAATAGTGAATAAAAATGACTGAAATATAATAATTTAATTTAAAAATTATGATTTTATAAAAAACATTAGTAATATTACATTACATTTTTGGTTAATAAGGCTATAAGAAAATCGTGAAGTCATGGAAACATCGTCGTTTCATGGAATAATTAATTAATAATAGAGAGTAAAATAAGTCATTTGGTTTAGATTTTATAAAATTTTACGTAACGGCAATTTCATCTAAAAGTTAATTAAGTGGTTAAGTTTTTGAGAGAAATAGAGCATCAATGAAGATATTTGAAAGTCAAATGTTTGCTATATGTATGTATATTAATAGTGTAGCTGAAGTTCTACGGAAACAATGTTCAAGCATCCTTCAAGGAAGAAACGCATTAATTTGTTTTGGCATTTTTCCAAATGTATGAATTCCTATTAATTGGTTATATGCCTTACCAATTGAATATTTAAAAAGAAAAATCTGTTACTATCATTCGTGTACATCTTGCGATAATATATTTCTAAATAATCGCTTACAAAAAAGGATCTTTTTTCATTCTTTTTGTAGGTACTTGGCAGTCAGTATTCTTCGTTTACAAAAATATGTTGTTTATAATTAATTACCTTTGTACCTAAATACGTACTATCAGCGGCCTCCATTAGAATTTGTTCATTTTCTAACACGCGTGATTTTTTAGCACGATATCCATCCGATTGCCGTTTCAAGAATGCTTTTAATTTTAGATACTTTTCAGTATCGATGTTGCTGTAGACAGTCAAAGTAGCTCTGAGTATCGCATGTATTGAAATTTGGTATAATTAAGCTTTTCAGAAGGATAGCAAAAAATATTATTTTAGAACATCCTGTATATTTAATTTATTATAAAGGTAGATAGTTTTTCTCTTAACAGCAACCATTTTTGCGTGAATCGTTGTCTGGTGCCACTGGGGCCCGCTCTTCTTTAATGTGGTCATTTTGAAAGGATTGAGAGGGCCCGTAATGGCGCGCGATGGCCCGTTTTCATGGGGATGCATTTGAAATGTAACTGAAATACAGCAGGATTTCAGTTCCACACATAGGCACGCACATAGAAACCAATCACTGACAAATGCGTCAGATTAGCAATTTACAAATCTGCTATTGCAGCAATTACGGCCTCATTATTCTGTAAGTAATTACTCCATTTACCACCGATAGAACTACTGTAGCTCCCTCTGACCGAGGCTCATTACTATCGCTGCAAGAGTGCTCTCAAAATCGGCCGGCTACGAGACCTTACCCCACTAATTATGAGGGCTGTCTATTAATTACCCCACCCCAACGGTGCCCGCGGTGGTAAACAGCGATTTCTTCGATTTTACTCTTAATTAAAAAAAAATCGCGAGACGAAACCGGGATAATGTAGGCCGGAAGGTTACGAGATCACATAATCATTAAACTATTAACATTGCCATGGAATGTAAACAAAACCACGTGGTCGAAAACGGGATATCATTGGTGTGACGTCATACGCCGTTCGGCGCAATTTGTTTCCGTGGATACGGTGTTGGTGATATAAACAAGCGTTTGTTTCTTGTTTTTTTTAGTGTTTGTGGCATTTTTGGGTCATAGATAGTTTAAATACTGTATAGGTAATGCCATCATTATTAGTGGTGATGTGGTGAACTTACGGTATTGTTCAAGTAATTTATTCTTTTGTTTACTATACGCATAGATCCAAATAATTTACATTTTCGGATCAGTATTTTTCCAGATAATCGACAATGTATACAGGCTATCCCATAATGAACAGATGATTTGAACTAACCCTGTATATCAATAATGTCTCTACCAAACATGGCAAAACTATAAAAAAAACTACTGCAGAAAAAGGCAACATCTATATATTATCTAATTGACGATTTTTTTTATATGAACTAAAAAAAATGAATTGTATTCCATCATTTTGAGAAACATTGTACCTGCCTATTGGCAGGTTCTCTGTCGTTATCATTTCGAGTTATTATTGTAGTTCACGATGCGGCTTAAATCGGCCATATGGCCAAAATCCAGAGCCAGGACCGTATTGCTTCACAATTTTACGATCTTGACAAAACGTGATTTTATAAAATCCGCATAATTTACTCACCAGCATTTCCCTGCTTGAAAAAATTCGTTCGACGTCCAGTTTGAAATCGTTCATGGTAAATGCTTGACTAAATAATGACAGAATTAATAATCGGGTGGCAAGTAAAAAGTCGACCGATGTGTTTCGTGACAGCCACGCCTTTTACCGTGGTTCACTGTTTCGGTCTTGGCGATGCTCGTTAGATACACTTGGTCGGATAAGACAAAATCAGTACCTAGCAGACTTTTACATTCGTATATCCGCCAGGACAGATTTCCAGGTGTCCAGCACGTTTACCAAACGCTAGTCCTGTTGAATTTATTTAAAATCAGGTATAAATACCTAGCAGACTTGTATGTACATTCATATTTCCGCTAGAACAGATTTCCAGGTGTCCAAGACGTTAACCAGATGCGAGTCCGTTGAATTTATTTAAAATCAGATGTCTGACGGTCCAGTAAAGTAAAATTTGTGTTATGTATTTGTTTCAAATTTGTTGTAGGTGGACAGCACGCGTCGTATAAAGCAATAGGGATCCAGCGTCCTTTCATGGACAGCACATTCTCCTCGCATCTAGACGCCATTCGGAGCAGAAGTGTGAGGTCCTCTCAAAGCACTGACGGTTCCATCAGTTCCTACAAGCACGAGTCTCCAGGTAAGATTTCGATTACCTGCTGATTTTGTTGTGAAAAATTCACCATTTTTATATAATTTATTATACAGGGTGATTCAAAAAATCGCTGGCAGACTTCTAAGGCAGAAGGTACACAAAAAATTAACACGAAAGGTCCTAATAAACATAAGATGCAGGTGCCTCCTTAACAATATAAAACTGTACTGAATGGGGTGTCTGGAATCTGAGTGTCAATGCTTCACTGACTTATATATTGGATAATAGCAATAAAAAAAAAACTCTTTTAATACAAACAGTTTTAAAATACCAAATAATAAAAATACTACTAAAATAAATTGCAAACTATTTACGACTAAGCAAAAGCCCTTTCAGCCAAATTTGTTTGTAACGTTTTTGCTCCAGAGGTGTTAATAGCGAGAGATTTGTCCAAAGAAAATGGCCCACAGCAATGAAAATCGTTTGCAACCTTTGAGAAGCTCTTACGTCAACAAATTATAGTGGTAAGAGCTACTCCTTAAATGTTTGCACGTATTTGAGCTGCAATTTCAAGAAGATCTGAAACCTGTGCTTAAAAAATTTATAAGTGCAAAACTTTTCTTGATTGGCTACGGGTACTTAAAAGGGGCGCGGCTAGAAAAAAAATCAAGTCAATTACGTTTTGTTTGGTACAACTTATCATATGGCAAAATAAAGGTACTCGTATCCGGCCATCCTGTATTTCCGTGCAATAATATTTCCATCAATAATTGTTTTATATCGAAGTTTCTTTCAGCTTTTTAAGAATGAGATTACCGATTTGTAACAGCACACTTTATTTCCGTCCATTTCCCGTTTTCCGGTTTTTTTATAAAGACCAGTCTCGGTTTCTACAAGACAGTGCGTCACACTCGGCACAAAAAGATCAAGATAGAAATCACTGCAATATCTCCTATAACAACACATTTTTTCATGCTCGTTATTTTTTCAAATCGATTATGTAGAACGTTCCATATTGAAAACATCGATTTCGACCCGATTTTTTGCGCTTAAAAAGAAAGCCTGGGAAGAAACAAATTTCGCTAATTTACGATTTAATAGTTGGAAAAAATTGACGGTGACCGCAAACGGATCGACAGCGGACTTAGCAGGCTTTGTTAATTTCTTGCATTACTTAAGACACGGTTTACACTTCGGTTCATGCAGTAATCGAGGTTGGCGTAGGTTAAAAAAGACGTCACCCGCCTCTTCTTGCGTTGGGGCAGGTCGAGGTTGCAAGGTGATGATTTCGGAAAAACCGTCGACATTTTTTTCGAACTTATGTAATCTGTTAGACAAACATAGGTCGACCACAATGTCTGAGAATATTTATTATCCTCGTACTCCAAAAACACAAAATACAGTATGCGCCAAAAGTATGGAATAAATTCAAGAAAAACGAAACAATTATTTTTTGGGAAAAATCCTCGAACAGGCCGATTTTTAATTTAAAAAATACATATTTTAGCGTAAAATGCGATTTCCAAATGTCATTTGTTTTCGAGTAATGACGTCATCGATTTTTTTTTAAATGGCAACACCATATTTTTTTCCTTGATTCTGAAAGATCGTTTAATTCTCTATCAGACAGTACTAAAATTTTGCCCTCTTACATAGGAAAGTTTTCGAGTAAATGACGATTGAATGTTAGAAAACGTAAATTTTATCCATAAAAAAGTAACAATTCTGAGGTATGTAAAATAAAATACATTTGATTAAATTTTATACTTAAATTAAATGTTCGAATTGCTATCCACCAACTTCTTGACAATGCGCAAGTCTGTGAAGAAATTCTTCTTGCACATTATGAATGATTTCTGGGGTAACTATGCGTATTTCGTCCCGAATGCGATTTTGAAGTTCTTCTAAATTACGTGGTTTATTAATGTACACTTTTGACTTCAAGTATCCCCATAAAAAATAGTCAAGAGGTGTAAGATCTGGCGATCTTGTAGGCCATTCTATCGGTCCGCGTCTGCCGATCCACCTCCCAGGAAAACAGTTGTCCAAAAAATCTCGTACAGGGCGCGCATAGTGCGGAGGTGCACCGTCTTGCTGAAACCATATGGTATCGTCAGGAATGTCAGGGTCATTATCGTTAGGAAAAATTACTGCAAGGGCTAGAACAAGGTCATTTTCTAGAAACTCTAAATATCTTTATCCTGTAAGGGTTCCTTCAAAGAAGAAAGGCCCTACTATTCTGTCGTCAACTATTCCAGCCCACACATTTAATTTCTGAGGGTGTTGGGTATGTGCCTCTGCCATTCAATGGGGATTTTCCCGACTCCAATATCTGCAAGTTTGACGGTTTACTGTACCATTCAGACAAAATGTGGCCTCATCTGAAAAAAGTATTTGCCAGTGTAAATTTCTATTTCCTTGACATAAATCCATTATAATTTCGCAAAAGTGTAAGCGGCGATCGGGATCATCTTCATTGAGTTCCTGCACAAGTTGAATTTTGTAGGGATGATATTTTTCCTTCCTCAAGATACGTAGCACTGTGCTCTGACTAGTGTCATTGTTTAATGCAACCAATCGTGAAGAATTATGAGGATTATCCATCATACTTATCAAAATGTTCTGTTTCTCATTTTTATTAATGCTTGGACGTCCAGGTTTTGGAATATTTACAACATTGACAGTTTCTCTAAATTTAGACTCTACCTCACTGACTGTTGATTGGCTGATAGGGCGATCTGGATATTTTTCATTAAATAAATCGCAAACTTCCTGCTGAGTTCTAGTCATATTCCCGCATCCGATAAGAATTAAAATTTCGATTCTTTAAGTAATAGTTAAATGTGTAGTTAAAAGACCGTGGATATTAAGTACTTAGGTACATAACCTAGCTTTTTCTCTGTGTTGAGCGACTTGACTGTTTCACTGTTTAAGTAACTTGTAAGCATCGCCTGCTAAATCGTGTCGTCTTTTATAAAATCTTTGTGCTTTGTTGAAAAATGGTTTCACCAAACCTCGCCGATCCGATTCCTGAAATTTTGTAGGTATGTTAGGTTAAATCGATTTATTTTCACCTAAGGATTCTATGATCTCATTTTTGCTACTTCATTTAAAAACACCCTGTATAGTTCTGCATATAAGACTGTTCACTTTTGTTTTTAATAGTATGTGTGTCTTAAATACATTTTCAAAAATTGGATAAACAAAACATCAATGACTTTATATTTGATACTCCTTCTACTCAACGTGTTTTATTTTTCGAGATTTCTGTACCTAAAAAACACCAGAAATATGCTCGACCTTAAGTAATTAGTACGGTAACATGCACCACATCAGAATTGTTTAAATAGTTAGTTTTATTGCGAAAAATAAATGATAGTGAATAAAAAATTTAGTTTATTTTAGTAATTTTTCCTAGTAAGAAGTGATTTATTAATATCTTTCTATGTAAAACCTCCAACAGAAATTAAATAGATCTATAAAATCTGCGTCATATTAGCCTTCTAAGCAATCTTCTTACAATGTTGGTCCTGAATTGATCACCGAAGACATTTTTGAAAGAATAAATAAGAATATTTGCTTCTCCGAACCGAAATGTTTTAAAAAATGAAATACTTAGGTCAATTTATTTACTGTATATAGACCGTACGGGACGCACTTCCTACTGCTTGTCATCAAAATTACTTCTGCCCTTTTTACCAACTTATATTATACGCAATTATGCGCTCCGATTGAGTGCAAGTATGGTTAAAAATAAAAATATTAGGGCAACTTCCTCTCGTATCTGTTATGGCGAGATCGTAGCAGAAAAAATACAAAAGGGAAGACGACTAAGGTTTCTTCGATATCGTCTTACTAAAATCACTCCCTATATGTGACATTCCCATGAAATCCAACCCTTTGCTACACGGCAATAAGAAAAAATCGATGGCCTACGTATACGGCGACCGGTAAGGTGCGTTTTGGAAGTTGATTAAAAAAAATGTGTATATTTATTTCAATTGAAGAAAAAGTCCTTTATGCACAATGTGTCAAGAGTCAAGAACCGCTATTTTCTTATATAAACATTTGTGCTTGACTAGTCCAGTCTGAAAAAATAGTTATATAGAAGAATTAATTTAAATTTATAATTTCAGAAATTCTGGTAGTCTAAAATTATGCTTACCTAAGGAATCATATTAAAACTTTGATGATTTAGATACAGAGATATTAGAATATAAAAAATTGTGATAATGTAATAAAACTACACGATAACAATTATTTGTAATGTTACATGGTGGATTGTCGGCTATTTATTGCCTAGGTCAATAGAGTGAAATAACACTTGAATGTAATATTACAACTTTAATGGAAAATTAATATTTGAAATGTATAATACTGTTACTAGTTCTATATGAAATTTATTTTTCCAATTTTATTGTAGGTATTTATAATTCGCTATGTTTCTCAATATAGTGTAATATTTATGATATATTTTTTGCCTAAACTAACTTAACATAACCTTCTACTATATATTACATTAATACACAATATTATTCTTTTGATTTTGAATGATTGTCTAATGTTAAATGCTGTTTCTTCATTTCTTAATCTATTCCTAGCATTTAAAATTGCCTGCCACAGCTCATCCTGTGTATTAATAAGGTCACTGTAAACTTTTGATTTCAAAATATCCCAAATACTGAAATCTATGGGGTTTAAATCTGGGCTTCGTGCCGGCCATGAAAACGTGGTGCCGCGACCTATCCATCTTTGGGGAAATTGTGCGTTAAGATAAGAGTCTCACATTTAATGGTAAATCATCAAAAAGTTCCTCAAAATCATGGTCTACGAAATGTAAGTAAGAACGGTCATTCAAATTATATGGCAATTCAACAGGGTCCAACACATGATTTCCAACAATACCACACCAAATGTTTATCTTAAATTCATGTTGGAAATGACGTTCATTTAATACATACGGGTTTTCATGTTTATTTTGGAAGTTGAAAACGGCCCGACGAGTAAATGTGGCTTCGTCTGTAAATAGCACCTTGCTTAAAAAGTGTGGTTCATTCTGCCGGTCTAAGAATCGAAGACAAAATTGTTCCATATCTGGAAAATACGCAGATAGTAAATTCTGGGCTAAAGTGATACGGGTACAGTTTTTCATTATGAAATCATCTATGAATAGATACAGCCGCAGACATTCGTCGTAAACTTATTTCAGGATTTTCTGTTACACGAAGCAAAGTATTCTCCTCTTGTTCTGGAGTAACAGTTGTTGGACGGTCAGCGTCTCGTCTTTTAGGACGAAACGATTCAGTATCTCCTAACCGGTCATAAAGATTTTTAAATAATTTGTGATTTGGTTGTAATCAATTTGGGTAACTATCTAAATACCTGCGACACGCACGACGTCCATTAAAATTTTCTTTTGCATAAAAACAGAAAATAAATTATGGCGAGGCATATTTCACGCGATATTATTAATTGTAAACAAAAACTGAAAGGAAAACACTTTTTAACATAAGTTACTTGTCAATCAGCTAACTGTCAATAGTACAATTTGTATTCAAATAACCAAAGCTTACTATTACAGTTTTACGTAAGTAACTGTAAACTTTGATTTTATTTTATTGCATCCAATACAAAAACAAGAAATAAACCGAAAATGGTTAAATTTATCGACATAAAACAAGTATACCTTATTTGTGAAAAATAGACAGGAGGACAATATTTTTCTATTAAAACGTTCGTATACACACTGATAAAAATGTTACAACCAGTTTTTATCAACCAAGAGTACATTTCGTAGCGCTCTCTAGCGTCTATAGCAAAATTAACTACGAATTCGTCCAGAAAACCCCCTAATCCAAATTTTCAAACAAATCCTTTGAAAACTTTCTAAGAATTTTAAGAATTTCGAATTCAAATTTGAACTTTAACGCCCTGTAACTTTTTTATTAGCCACAAATGGACCTAGATAAGTTTGGCTTAATCGCATTATTTTGATGTAAGGAATCTACTCTTGCTCTGTGTCCCATTAACTTCGGGACACCCTGTAGAAGCTTTCGTTTTCGATATCAGGATGCTCAAGTTTTCAAAAACTTATATGCGGAGGTTTGGAAGATTGGTTGGGGTTCCATTCACTTTTTGTTCAAGAAATTCTGCTAAATCGTGTCCAATTTCAATTTCGAGGAATTAATAAGTACAGCCCCTTTTCCTGTAACGCAAAAGTTTGACCTTTCAGGACGTATTCAAAAAATTAATTATCATAAATTAATTAACAGTATGTTTGTTGCGGTTTGGCAAATCTTTTTATAACGCCATTTTAATTCTCACATAAATTATAACTTGCCGATAAAATTACCGAATTCCTTAGAACTTCCCCAAGAAAAAGCCCAAGTTCTCGACGATAAACAAGTATATAGGAGTGGACAGCACACGACTTATTCTTATTCTGACAGAACGATAGCAGCTTCTAGAAAACTACTCAGCGATGGGAAAATTAAAATTACTCATTGGTAAATGCCATGGCCAACGAGATAAAAAATAGCACAGGATAGAAGGGAATCACGGGAAGTCCAAAGTGATAGTACCTAGCGTGATTTTCCTAAATTGTAAGGTTTATAAAAATGTGAAATAAAAGGTATCCACAAATTTTGAGAAAAAAAGGGCATACCTACAAAAAGTAGTTTTGATGAAGAATATTACTGCTTGATCATGAACAATTATTTTAAAGGGGCTTTTGCTTAACCTTAATTGTACTTCAGTTTGTAATTTTGTAACACAGCTTTATTGTGTTGTATTTTTATTTTTAAAATATTTGTGTGCAAAACTATTCATATTCATTTTTTGTTGCTTTTAGTTGTTAAAGCTATTTTAGTATCGGCACTTATATTTCAGACCCCTGTATAGAACCTGCAAATAAAGACAAGAGTTTCATATAAAGTACATATAGATATTTCACAATAAAAGCACGCAGTGTATTTTGCAAAATTTTAAAGTATGTGCAAGGTGTCTCAAACCTGTGTGTTAAATGGGAAGAAGTAAGTTCCATTTTCAATCGAAAGTACGTATTATCTTCACAGAAACGACTAATGACGTCGTCAATTATATTTTTTCCAGAAACATACCCAATTTATTTCCTGGTAAAAAACTCTCATACGTTTACTCCAAAATGGCATTTTGAACAGGATTTACAATGTGGGGATTTTCAATGGGCTATAAAATTACTTTCCATCGAAACTGGAGTTTATCTCATCCCACTTAACACCATTTGTCCCAAATTTCCTCACAGTAGGCCTCTACTATCGATTTTTAGACACCCTGTATATATTCTGTATAAATCAAATACATAAACAACTGACGCATCCACAAATTTGGTTTACCACCACTAATGTTGGTATGACTCAATTCTATATACTAAAAAAGTAAATAACAAGTTCCTACAGACAAAAAAAATAACAAGTAGGTTGCAGGTAACATCTATAATACAATATATGAAAAAATATTAAATAAACTTAACAGAAATGCAATAACAAAAGGAATAAATAGTGAAGTTATGAATTTGAAATATAACTATAGTTAAAAAAATGCAATAACACGATAAAATTATGATTAACAGATCCACTGGCCTATAAAATGAACCGTTCTCGGCGGATTTGAATATTACGAATAGGATAAATGAATTTCACACTTATTCTCGCTCGCACTCCACATTTCGCGTAGGTTGTTGACTCTGCTACTGAAAAAAGTGGATTTGCTGAAAAACTTCCAGCAAATCCACTGTAAGAGCAAAAAACAGAGCGAGAAACAATTTATCAGAAGTAACACTACTGACAAATTAGCTTTACAAATAGAATTTTCTACGTGACTTAATATTCATATAATTTTGACGGTGCAAGGCGATGTTTTGTATGCAAATAAACTGAAGTACTGACAAAAATTACCAGCTTATACGAGGGTGTATCAAATATAAACTGAAATTGTAACTATACAAAAAATATGGTACATAATAAAATATATGTTTAGCCTCTAAGCAATAAAACACCATAAGAATTTCTTACCTTACAATTTTAGCAGCACGCTGCTGCTTCTAACGAAATTTCGATGACGTAAAAATATAAAAAAAAATACTCCCTCATAAAAAAATTATACCATCTACATTCTGTTTGATTTTGAAAATTAAGGGTTGAAGACTTTTGTATTTAAATATAAACTTACCCTATAGTTACAACTTGCGTCGACCTTATCTGTACTATCTGTACTTATATTGGATTAGAAAAGGAGAAGAAAAAGGAAGCTGCACCAATTTGAAGCAATAAAAAAATCACGATATTTTTGGCAATCATTATTTTTTTACTTAAACAATATTACACAAAGAAATGCATTAAAATAGAAATCTCAGTTCATAGTTAGTACATACTTATCTGTACGAATTTATTTGACTAAATAATTTAAAATTACTTTAGTAACTGAAATTTATTTTGACCATATTTTTATTGTGGCTTTCGATTTAGAGTGGCCTACTATTTTCTTTTATTCTTTTTGCATGATGTTTTGGAAATCCTGAGTACTGGTACTAGTACTTAATAGAATGGTATTCACAGAGCAATTTCACGACGTAGACTTTAGATTATGACCAAAAAATTGCTAAAATAATTGAATTAAAGTAGGAGGTAATCTTTTCGATCGCGCCTTTTCTTTTATTAACTAAAGATCTTTCAAGAACCTAAGGAAGCTAATTTTCCTTTTTTCGTTTTAGTTTTAAGTAGCCACAATATAAACTGTGCCCCAGAATTATAACGCAACATAATTTCAGCTTAAGATAAAAGTATTCTCAAAAACACTTAAACAAAAATAAAAGAAAAAGAAATTGTAAAAAAAATCCATAGCAAACACTCCAACATCTGCCCTACAGCCCAGATTTGTAACCGTATTTTTGATAACAATTAAGCATGTGAACGCATTTCTGAGCAAATTTATTTACAAGCGCGATCGTATTATCCAAACTGTTTTGCAATAGAAACAAGAACTTAAGCGCTTACACTATTTCACGTGTTCACTTCGCTTTGTCGATTGTCGCCCGGTGTGAGACGGGCCTTAGTCCCAGGCGATCGACGCGAATCGAGAAGATTGGTCACGGCAAGCCGTGATATTCCACTACCGGCCAGATATCGCCTCCTTATAATCTACACAAATTAATAAGCCCGGTACGACGGAAACGAAAAAAATTAAATGCTTCACAGGCTGAAACTTTCGATTTTCATGCTGTAATTCGTTTTATTCTTTTCGAGAAATCGGTGCGCGACTGTGTAATCAGTTAGACGTCATTAGTTTTCTTAATTGGATTCGTATGCGTTGTCCTGGTCGACGACGGTTTGGCGAATTCGAGAAACGAGGATAACAGAAAACGCGGCGGTTTGTTTTAAGTATGAGGTACGAGTTGGACTGTTTAAAAATGCATAATCGCAGCATTGGGAAACAGTTCGTGTCTTTTGAAATATGGACAGCGATAAGTTGACTTTAATTCGATATTCTTCAATATGCAATGTGCTCTAGATTTGTTTTACTGGAAATATGTCGTTTAAAAGACGGAATAAGTAATTCAAATTGAAAAGTAAATGGATTTAACAGTTACAAAGAATCAGATCTCTAAATCATTACAGAATGAAAAATACAGGGTGACACGATGACTTTAGACTAAAGGTATATAGAAAAGAAAGTGAGAGATAGACTTGAAAATTTCTATAGAGGGTATCTCAAATAAAGGCGTTTTAAATAATAGTTCTTTACAAGTGCTAAAAGTGGCATTTTATTTTGTTAGAAAAGAATCATAAATGTTTATCAACGTCTTTTGGAGTCGGGCTCATTTCAGAAAGGTCCAACCTGGAAGACCTTTAAGTGTTAGAACATCGGAGTTGGAAGAAGCTATTCTACTTGAAATTGAAAAAGACCCAAATACTAGTACTAGGAAGATCGCTGCAAATCTTAATGTGAATCATAAATTAGTTTGACCCATTCTGAAGAATCAACAGTTATATCTATATCACATACAAAGGGTTCAAGCTTACTGCCTACAATTTTGCCACTGAATTTTGAAAGAAAAAAAAATAAACAAAATGTTTACTGCTAGCATACACGTTTGGTCTGATAAAAGCCCTAATGCTATAATGGAATCTCAATTTCAACATCAGTTTTCTTTCGGCGGGGATTATTGAAAATTTTGTTATTGGGCCTTACTTTTTACCAAGAACTTTAACCGGCGCTTCCTACAGACATTTTCTTGAAAACGTTTTACCTGAACTACATGACGATGTTCCCTACGCCTTAAGACAAAGAATGTAGTTCATGCACGAAGGGGCTCCCCCACATTTTAGTTTGACTGCTTGTAAATTTTTAAAAGATTCAGCCATATGGTAATTGGACAAGGCACTCAAAAACCAAGTCAACCTTGGTCACCAGATCGCTCGATATGAATCCAATAGATTTTTTTGTCTGGGAACATCTCAAGACATTAGCTAAAAGGCTCACATTGAACCTGAGAAGCACTTACGTCAACAAATTATAGGTAATTGTGATGTGATAAGAGTTACTCCTGGACGTGCTGCAATTTCAAGAAGATCTGAACCAAGTGTTTGGCTGAGGGTGGCCATTTCCAACATTTGTTATATTATGGTAAAGTAATTCCATTGTTAATTAATTATCTTAAGTAATGTGAAGGATATGCCTGTGCGATTTACGAAATAACGAATCGATTTTCGATTCACCAAAAATATCGATTAATCGAATCGTATAATTTTATTTGAATCCAACCAAATTGATTCGAATCGATTAATTATGTCAATATATCTATTGAAATTGATTTCTACTTTTGAATCGATTTGTCGAAAAAATCGAATCGAAATATCGAATGGTTGATCATTTCGAATCGAACTAAATAAAATCGGTACATTTAATTATCAAATCAAATTTATTTAAATCAACAGTTAGGCGTGGAAAAAAATTGTATATCGATTCGATTTGTATTTTCCAATCGAATAAAATAGAAAAATTATTTAATTGTAACGAAATACTAAAACATCAGTAAGTTTGTTACCACTAATTTAGGCGAATAAATAAATAACCCATGTATTTGGTTACTATACTAGCAATTAGAAACAATAGAGCAATGTAAAACCACATATAAAAATCTTCAGATATGATTCAGATTGATATCTCAATTCGAATTTTACGATAAATGGATTTTAATCGATACACCGATTTTCAGGTTTACTACCAATTCGATGCGATATCTCGATCCGATACGATATTTCGATTCGACGCGATATTTCGATCCGATTCGATTTTTTCGGCGAATCGATAAATCGATTTGAATCGATAGATCGATTTTTGCCCAGTCGTAATGATGACTGTTCTACATGCAGCGCAATTTTGAATACCTACTAATTTTAGAACCTTGTATATCTACGCGGAACCAAACAGCGTACTGTCGCGCTCTCCCCCAACCCCTTCGCCGTAAATCTCGAAGGCGCGGACAGCAGACACGACCGGCAAACTCCCGATACAAAGCAAATCGGCTTAAAGTTGGGAATAAGTTGTTGCGAGTCGCGATCTTTGGCAGTGCAGTCGACGTGCCGCTTATTAATTGCATCCCCGTTAAGTTCCGGCGTCGCGCGGGTGGCTCTGACCACAGTCTCCGAGGGAGTGCGACTGACACGACCGTAATTGCCCGGAGCGCGAGATTTTGACAGTCGGCCGCCCCCCGCCGCCCCGCCGCGTCGGCCCCCCCGAACATTATTAAAGTGTCACAGTATCTTAATTAATACGGCACCTAGTTCCCGGCTTTTTGTCCGAACAGTTGAAATCAGGCAAGAAATTAATAACAGGATAGAAACGGGAGTACCGGATTGGAGGAGGAAAAAAAGAGTAAATTCGAGAAGTGTCAATTTTTTTCGAACGCAATAATTGCTACTAGAGTGACAATGGTGGTTGATGATTTTATTTTTGTACTACCACGTGATTTTAAAACAATTTTGCAACTTATATCTACTCGTATTTTCCCTGCCTAAAAATTATAAGGTCATCATAAGGACATAATTGAAAAAGACCAACCAAAAATTTGCCAAAAAACCCCCCGTAACGATTTTCGGGTGGGTTTTTTCAATTATGTCTGGAAAACCCCCGGGGATGACGTTCAGGGCCAGGTTAGGGCGCACCAGGTGTTCGGGTGGTCGTTTTCCACATAAAATTCGGATTCAGCGCACACTTAAAGCCCCCATAACGATTTTCGGTTCGTTATTGTCGATATTTCCAGAAAAATTATTGAAGATGACGTCCGCGTCCAGGTTGGGGCCCACCAGGTGTCCGTGGGGTGTTCGCTGATGGTATATTCGAATTCAACGACCCAAAAAAACCCCGGATGTCCAGTTTCTCTCCTCTCTTGCATAAAGTTCGGGATAGTCCCCGGAGATGACGTTAGTCGGCGTTCCTGAGCTCCAGGTGTTCGGAGGGTCAATTTGAACATCATAATCGTGATCAGCGACCTCGAAAACCCCCGGGTACCAGACTTGAGCCAATTCTGACTCTTATTTACGAAGTTATTAAATTTGCCAAAAGGCCTCTCAAAAGATGCATTTTTTGCATGCATTTTTGGCTGCAGCAATGCAACTTCCGGTTTGTAATAGGTACAAAGTAGGTACGAATGATATAAATAATTTTTGCAAGTGAATGCAAAAAACCGCATTCCGATACGTCCTATCCTAAAAGATTTCGTATCTTTGGCCTTTTTAGTGCTTCATTGCCTCGACTAAATATAGTTTTTGGATTTTTGCCTAACTTCGTTTTAAATTAGATATCTTTTCTCTTTTGGTCAATATATAAATTAAAACAAAGCAAAAACAGATTATTATTATTATTATTATTATATTACTACACGTAATTATTTTCAATTACAAGTCTAAATGTCGCATGTGAATCCCATTTGCATCTTCAAATTAACAGAATTTCCTGACTCATGAATATTTTAGAAAACTTTTAAAAATAATCATGATCTCGACAAAATATCCGGAAATAATTTAAAAACGAGGGATACGTGAAAGGTATAGTATAGAGTTTTATACTGACTGGATATTTATCAGTCTCATTACTCATCATCTCTTTTGCTGTGTTTAGAATATCCAGCAATTTTCTAAAACACAAAATACTTTTCACACAGCTTGTCCCGCCTCTATCAATCGCACAGAAACGTTAACCATAGTCTATCCTACCGTACAATGCCATTATAGTTGTTATTCCGGCACAATCACACAGCATTTCTGTATGCTCCGCAGACATTACTCTCTATTATTGTAAACGGTATTCTCATGAGAATACAATCGATCCACATAGAAGTAACCCGCCGAGAGAGAGAGAGAGAGCCCATCTTCCATCCGCACTGGAACAGCATAATTATGAAAATAAAAGGGCCGCAAAAACAGCGCTTGTACACCGTTACGCATGAACACCCAGTATCTCGGTTCAGATCAGTATTTAATGGGTTTTTATCTGTCGTCCACCTGTAAGACGGAGGAAATTGGAGTCATGTGCGGCTTGACGGGGTCGAAATGTGCGTACAGGGTGTTCGAAGTTCGAAGGCCAGGGGTAACAGAGTTCAGAATAATTATTACAGCTCAGTGAAATCAAAAATGTATTCAGTTTTATTAAATAACCAGATTATTCGTATTACAACAGAACTTCATCAGAAAGACTACAACTGACAGAGACTTGACATTTCATTTTTTAGCTACTAACTTACTAACTTCATATCGTAGAAAGTCTGGATTACGACATACATATTTTAAAAGATATTATGTAAATGATACTGCAGGAAACTACTACTCCGCGGACTAATGCCCCGACCGGCATTGAATTACTCCTGCAGTCCTGTCGGACACACCACCAGACATAGACCGGTTTCGGGCTTGTTAGCCCTCATCCGTATGCCATAGGTGAGATGACCGACAATTGAACCGGCTGTTCCTTCATATGTATGTTCACATATAAACTGAGTGCAGGTGAGATATAAGTGGTCTGATTACTTCCTGCTCGGCCTAAGCGGCTAAGGTCGCTCCAACGCAGAATCAACCGACTTTTAACACCGTACTATACGTAAAGGATTAGTCCTAGATTTTTTTTCAACCGACAAACCTACTTCACGCTGCTGAGAAATCTGCCCAAATCTACGTACTTAGGCATAATCATGTAAAAAAATGTTCAAAAAGCTTCACGACACTTGCAACACAGATATGAGCAGAAATGTTTAAAACAAAATGATACGTCATCAAAGTACGACATACGCAAACTTAAAAAAAAATTGTTTTACAAGAAAATGCATTACCTTGGTACGATAAATCATCGGATACATTGTTGCACGGTGGCACGTATTCCCCGACAGAGTTTTACGTAATGAGAATCCTCAATTGCATCTTATTTAACGGCTTGGTGGCGTGTAAAGGCTGCAACCGAAATTCGATCCACAGCCTACTATCCGTTACCGTGTAATGTAAGATATATTTGCCACTTGGCTGCCTTCCAATCAGCTGCTAGTACAAACCACCATTTTTATGAATCCAACAGGGGAATTGAAGCACTATCTGTTAAGAATTCAGCAACTGATTCTCAGGACACAATTGAAATATATGAGCGCAGATGGAAATGCTGGAATCTCTAGAAAATGAAGAGTTAGACATAAAAAAAGATCCAGGATCGATTTTTATAAATTTATTTTGTCCTTTTTGGGTCTCGCAGGACTGTGGGTTCTAGTTAGTCGACGGTTTGAACCGCCCAAGTGCAGTTACTCGCGCAATATGACACTGACCAGTCGATGTTGACGGTTGTTGTTGCTCGCATCCAATTTGTATCAAATCAAAGGTTTTAAACTTTTTGATTAGAGTTCTTATATTTTTTGAAGGACATTATTCTGTATTTTGCACATCACTTTAAGTGGTAAGAAAAACGACAACTCTTTGGGTAATATGATATTTTCTGTGTTCTTCCACAAATTATATATTCTTAACAAAAAATAATAATAGCATAATTTTTAGTTTATTGACTGCTACAATCAAATTACAGGTTTTTAAAAATGTATGAAAAAGAGAAAAATGAAATGTCTATTGGAAAAAACTATAAAGTTTCAAGGAAAAAACTGTAGATACGCATTTGTTGTTCTGGTATTGATATTACAAAATAACGTTAATAATAGTTTCATTTTTATTATTTTAGATGTAATCATCATTTGTTTTTATAAGGAATAATATTTTTGTTGTCTTTGCATACGCATGGCGAGATCTGCCGAAAAGTTTTATAGAAATTTCAACAAAAATTACGTGATCATTAATTGTTTGGAACTCCCTGTAAAAGCGTGTATCCTTTTTGTCCTTAACCAAATCCGAAAAACAAAGACAAAGCGGATCTTAAGTTCCTCACGAAGTATGAAATCGAGGGTTTTGTTTTAATCGGATTACTACTTTGACGGGTCGTCCCAACGAATATAAACTACTGCTACTTAGTGAAAAATATAAACGTTTCAAAACACTCCTTGCCTCGCAGTATCTAGGAACTAATTGTAAGAGCTGTTAGGACGAGGAGA
Organism: Monochamus alternatus; assembly: GCA_037114965.1. NCBI lineage: Eukaryota > Metazoa > Arthropoda > Insecta > Coleoptera > Cerambycidae > Monochamus > Monochamus alternatus. The sequence continues at coordinate 53,324,826 of CM073433.1, read as the reverse complement.
ATAACGGAGAAATGCATCTGAATTTCTTACAAATAATTTTACTCGATGAAGTAGAAAATTTATCCCTACTTATAAGAAGGAATACGGTTCATGCACGGTGGCGTTATAATAAATATTAAAGTCTATGTGCATAAACAGAATTTTTTGAGGTACAAGTTGTCAAAAATTTGGAAAGACACAAAAATTTGCTACGGGCATACCTCAAGGCTCTAACTTGGGGCCATTACTGTTTGATATATTTGTTAATGATTTGCCGGACAGTGTTGATTCTAACATTTTATTATTTGCTGACGACTTAAAACTATATAGTATAGCTAGTATAGCTAGTGAAACCGATTGTCTTAGTTTGCAAAGACAAATAAATAATGTAGTTACTTGGTGCAACGATAGCCAACTTGTTATGAACATTTCTAAATGTAAAGTACGTTCCTATACCAGAAAACTGAATCCGCTGCATTTTAATTATTATTTTGACACTGTTCAACTTTTTCGGACCAATTCTGTTAAAGATTTAGGACTACACCTTGACTATAAATTTATTTTCAATGAGTACATTGCCTTAACATGTGCTTCCGCTTTGAAAATGTTCGGTTCGGTGCCACTATACGTAACTGTGGTTTCTCTACTAATATTGGTGCACTTTCGACATTATATATCTCACTTGTCCGCTCTAAGATAGAATGTGGTACTCTGGTGTGGTATCCTCATTGTGATATTTTATTTTGAGCTTTGTTTTTCTTTATACTTCTATTTTATAATTTGTCTTCATTTTTGTTTAAGTTTTGTTCTCCTATTTGTGTTTATATTTAGATTAGTAGGTTATGTGTTATTTGCATGCTTTTCTTTTACTACTATAATACTTTTAGTTGCCCTGTTATTGGATTTTTTAATCTGTTGGGCAATGATTAGAATAACAAAAAAATATAAATTAAAAATCTAGTGTGGTTCGCGGGTTTCACGGACACCCTGTATGTTTATAACAATAAGTATACGCTTTTTCTCAAACTTGAAAGGCCTTAAGTACTAAAGTGGCTTGAAAATCGAAACCGTTCCTGTACAGGCAAGTTAGCCGATGGTTTTTTACAGGCGCTGCTGTTTCATTCACTACTCATGGCTGCCTATTGTCCACTAGAGTAGAAAATCTATATCAAAAAACCATTTCAACAATGATACGTCAAATTGCAGGTACAGGAGACACGCCTCTCACAATTTATATTAATAAGCTACCTCGTAACGGAGTTTTTTGAGGCGGATGTGAGTATTTCGGATTATCGACGATGAAATTTGGCGAATTAAAAAACGTTTAATCTGGTCGGTCTGGAAAAAATCCATTCAATAGACTGAAAGCGACGGCGTCATTATAAAAATACTCGGTGTGCAGTGACGGTCGAATTTTTGTTTACTTTGCGTAAAAAATGATGTTACGCGCTTTATCAGCTCATAGAGAATAGAGACACGACCATCATTGAATAGTAATAGCCTTGAGTATACAGGCTGTATCACATAAGAGGGCCACTCCCATGTATCTCGCTTAATATGCGAGACACGTCAAAAATCTTTAATTGTTTTTTGTTGCATTTTTGGAGGCCTTTATGCTCGTAAAAACAAATTTGAGATCCATGGCTAACTTTATGAGTAATAACAAAAAAACTTGTAAAGTGCCCAAACTTTAAGGCTGTCTAACTTTTTTATTTTGAAAGATAGAGGAAAGTTATTGGTAATAAATTTTTATTGCAAAATTGATACCTTCCACCTGATATAAACAGATTTTTGTAATATCGTATGTGGTTTGCTGAGCCCTCTAGGCGGATAATTTTTCTTTTTTAAAGAATAAAATACATTCTATAAATATTATTTTGCATTATATTAGAATTACTACTTTGAATTTACCGATAACAAACTTATATGGTTTCATACGTTTATTCTTCGATAAAATTGTAAGCACAGTTTCAGAAGTATTTCTTTCAGTGTAACAAATTACTAAATTCATTCCATAATAATTTCCATACTGTATATGATGATTACTATATTCTATTATTATTTATTAATAAAGGAGCTAAAGGAATTGCTACTGACAATCACCCAAGCAGCAATAGCTGTTCTGGCCTATCGCAGGTAATACTCGGTTGGTATATTGTTTTCTGAAATAAACAGTTTGTGTAAGGCTTTGACTATAATCATTTTACAGACTATCAGCCGTAAATCGAGTCCATCAAACAACCTGTTGAATATCGAATCGACCCGATGCAGTGGCGTATCGAACAGCATTTCAGTACTCGAACTTTACGCGTCTGTTATAAAAAAAAATATATGTATTGGTAGTGCTACCACAGTGACATATATAAAGCATCGTGTTTTATATTATTTATGTATACAATGTTTGCAAAGCAAAGATACTCACCCTTAAATATATTTATCGTAAATGGTTTACTTAGAGCTTTACGATACAAAATAAAGTATGCAATAATTATAACAAATGTGTAAGGGTGGAATTCATAGATCACACTTAAGATTAAACGTGCACTTAGCTTTGGAATTTACAAGATAAAAATGCAGGGTGACAACTTACTAACATACACTTTAATAAGTTTCTATTAAGTTTAGATATAAGGCAAAATATTGAAGGGCATCTTATTGTAAAAAAATGTACTATTTTTGTTTATGTACACTTACAAATATCAAGCATCAACACTAGATACAAATAAACGAAACCCATGATCACAGTACGAAAGAAGTTAACAATAACATAACGGAATGCAATGTTGTGTCACATGTTACAGTAAGTTACAGTTTGAAGGATTTTTAGGAAAACTTCTGTTATTTACTTTATTAATATTGATACAAAAAACAAATTACAAATAAATTACATTAAAACGGTTTTTGCCTATATTGTACCTTAGTTTATAATTTTGAAATATAGTTTTGCATTTTATTATGTCCGTATTATTATTTTTTAAATGTATTTATAAAAATATATTGGGTATTAGACATTATTTTCTTAAGAGTCAGAACATTGTGTTCAAATATACGTGTCGTTTTAATTTGACACTCACATTCCGAACACTCTGTATGTTTTATCTGATTTCTTGGTATAAGAGACAAAATTACACTTTAGAAATTTAGTGACAGTTTATTTCTAAACAATATTTTTCGGTATTTATCTAGTCATCTAACTTGGAATAACTCGTTAGATTTAAACCTCCTGTTGCCGATTTCTTGTGATATTACCAAGTGGACTGCTGTCGCGTTGCAGCCTCCTTAAAAAATGATCGAAAATAAGAGAGCGAACGGAACGGTTTCGGCCGTCACAGCCTACTTGGACGAGCCGGGCATGGCCAGTGGAGGGAAAAGCTGCATGTTCTCCTTCATTCATTCATAAATTCTTTAACGGAGCTCCGCTTTTTGTTGCACCTTCCACAGCGGCAAAAAACAAATTGATATCGGGTATAATACCGATTTTCATCGGAAATATAACGTCTGTATTAGCAACTCGATGCTGGGTTAACGCATATCACTGGTAATTGAATCTCGTGAAAGACATGGATAATGACAGTCTGTCATGCGCTATATGCACGTTATTTGTTAATTTCGTTCGTTAGAAATGTTTTTTTTTTCCGTCCAGTTTCTGAATGAACGCTGGCAAATTAGCTACGTTGGAGAATGTGAAATGGTGATTTTATCCCGAGCTGTTTTTGTAGCGTTCTCGTAGCAGTCATTATGTGAAAATATTGGGATTTATATAAGCGTAAAGAAATTGCCTATTCGTAAAAAAACCTGCTGTAAATACGTATCATTGTTAGGCGTTGCTTAATTGAGAGTTTTCAGATTTCTATTCAAGTCACAAGAGTGTAACACGTCTGGTCAATAGAGTGTTGAAAAAATTTTCATCGTTTCTCTGAACAAACTGAAGTTGAATATTTATTCATTTAATAATGATGAAGCAAACAGGCTGTAGTCTAATTACATGCTTCTTACCTTACACAAACAGAGCAATAATTAAATTAATATAAAAGATCACATCTAGTATAGCATGAAAATATGAAAATTTACATACATATGGCAAACGCCACTAAATAATCAAATAACTGCAGGAGACAGGTACAACTGAAAAAAATCAATCTAAAATTGACTTAAAACTACCCTAAAAATCCATATTTCTGGTGATTTTATTGACACTGACATTGATGCATTTAAATTTTATATACGCACATAAATATTAGGTATATATTTTTTATTTTGACATTATACTAAATTTCTCAATCTTTATATTCACCTACTATAGGAACGCCACTGGCGTAACTTAGCATAATGTTAGTTATTAACATATAGCTAACATACAGTTAGTTACATTTTTCTTTGGATGAAATTGAGTTTTGGAAACAAGTGTGTAATGCTAAAAAGGGTGATGATACTCTCATCTTCCCAGAGCTTTCCAGTTTTGTAAATATTTTATTTACGTTACCGCACAGTAGAGCAAGTGTGGAAAGACTTTTTTTTGAAATCAACTTAAATAAAATAAAATTACGCAATAGATTGAGTTCCAAAACAATTAGTGGAATTTTGCATTCTAAGAGAATATCGCTAAATAGCAACAGCTGCTTTAATTTTTCTGTAACCCCCGATATTATCAAAAAAACACAATAATGATATGTATAAATAAATTATATATTTTTGCTCACGGTCAATAACTTGTATTTTAGTTTGTTGTTTTTCTTTAATTGGTACCTATTATAATGTTTTGTTTAGTTTTGTTGTTTTATGATATTTTGTTTAGTTTGGTAGGTAATGCTTTATGATGTTTTGTTTAATTTTGTTGTGTTAGTGTGAATTAAAACATGTTTTGAAACGATGTATTTTGTTTTTTTTAATTGTTTTGGTATTTCGTGTAAATATACAAAAAACATGAAATCTGGTGATTTTTTTAAAATCTGGCAACTTTTAAAGCCATATTCTGGTGATTTTCAATTTTTGGACCTGGCAACATTGCAAGAGAGTAACTTAAGGAAACTTTCAAGACAGAGTATCGTAAGATAAGGACTGTCCACAATACTATTTATAATTTTATGCAGAAACATTAGAATAATTTGATCAAACGGTGGATTGATGCGATATTTCTTATAATAAAGGTATTTAATAAATTTATTTTGAACAATTTCAATGGTTTGTTTGGACGACTGTTTGGATGGACTTCAAATGACAGCACCATATTCTAGGCGAGAGCAAACAAAGGTTTTATAAGTATTTTATGGTATCAATGTTTTTAAAATCATAGGTTGCACGCTTAATAAAACCTAACAATTTATGCTTCAGCGGTGATACTTTGAATGTGTTTATTGAATTTCAAGTCATTTTGAAAAGTAATACCCAAAGAGAATAGAAAATAAGAGTAGTTATTTCTTACTATAAAGTTGGCAACAAAAGGAGGCAGCGCCCCGTTGGGCATCTGTAGTGAATTAAACTAAAAAGCGGGATATTCGAATTCATTTCCTACTTACATATTTTTTCTGAAAGGAAAATATTTTACATTGTAGCAAGAAACTCATAATAATATCACAAATTATTAGGATAATTGATACAAATTATCATTTGTGATATTATTATGAGTTTCTTGCTACAATGAAAAATATTACCTTTATATGATTAATACACATATCTCACAATTATTCTTTATAGGGACTTTCTTAATAAATATAATAAACTCATGAAAGAATCAAAATTTTTTTATTAATGTTAACACATAAATACAAACAAACAAGGGTATAATTGCAAGATAAATAACTAAATTGTAATTAAATTTTGTGACTGCAATCTATTGCAATACTAATGGCACTCCCTCAAATCAGTTTTTAAAATATTGGAAGTTCTGAATAGAAATTTCATTAGATCCTTATTAATGAGTGGAACGATTAAGAACTGTTGAAAGTAGATTTCATTACGAATGCGTTAGCAGTTCTAAATAAATTGTCAAATTCCTTTTAATGAGAGCCATTATTATTGCAATAGATTTTACCTAAAGCCAGTTACGGACGATGAGTGATAATATATTTATATTTTTGTAATTAAAAATACATAGTAAATCACATAGGTACCTATTATATACTATGGCGGATATAATATAATATTTTATTATAATTATCGCAACCAGCTTAAATAATACGTACAGATTACTCACAAAATTTAATTTATTCTTCATGATATGTTAATTCCTTAAATTTGAACACCTAAAATGTAATAATATATTGAACATAAACTTACACGAAGTTACATTTACTCCAATCACAGATAAAAAATCAACAATAAACTTTATGCCTGCAGTACGAATTATTGTTTTGTTGTTGATTGCTTGTGCAATTAGCTAATTTGATATTTGACAATTTTGACGTTAAATGCCTAAACGCGCAACCCTAGATGCGCAGGGCGGCGCTGCTATTAATGTTGCCAATGTTGCCATGCTTTCAAATGGTCTTATTTTAATTTGTCTATGGTAATACCTAAATCCTTTATAGTTAAACATCTGGTTAAATGGGTGTCACTAATTTTATAATAAAAAAACGGTAGAATCCCTGAACCTCGAATATGACATTATTTTACATTTATCTAAATTAAGATATAATTTATTTTTGATTTAAATTTAGCAATGATCTAATTTTTGTAATAATCAGTTGAATGTAAAAATACAGCGTGGTTCCGAGCTAATGGGCCAGAATTCATGAGTAACTTATTAGTTCAAAAGTTGATAGTTAATGAGATACAGGGTGTTTTTTCCATTTTTTTTCTTAATAAACGCTAATATCCATAAAAAATTTTGGGGTTTGGGATTTCTTGGGACGAGGAATAGAAATGTGTTCACGGTTGTAGTTCATAGAGGGCGCCAACTGCGATAGTTATGTGTTAAAAAGGGTAGAACTCTATTATATAAGTACCTTATCTTTGGTGTAAAATTCTTATTTTCGACTTTTTTTTACACAAAATCGTTAATAAACAATTGGGAAGTTACAGGAGTCTTTGAAACACATTGAAAAGTCAGAACATGTGTCTGGCGGCAATAATCACATAAAAACCAAAAAGGAAAAATTAAAAAAAATTCTAAAACAAAGTTGTCAGTAAAAAATTTACTACAGACCAAATAAAATAAAATATACACACATTCTTCATTCATAGGGAAATATTGACGTGAATTTTAATTTCATTTTGCGCCGACTTGGATGTCAACCAGATATATCAAGTTACAATTTAAAAGTAAAATGATGGTCAAATATGGGCAGATTATGTAATGAGAGGTATAATCTAATACAACGACCTTTCTATATATAGTTTGCTATTTACAAACACGTTTACATTATTTAATACACTAGGAAAAAAAATCTTTGGCTATTTTGAAAACACTAGCACTGACCGTCAGATTTTGTCTTGTAAAAATCAGTTTTAGCATCATTATTTTAGTAATAGCAGAAATTCCTCTGTGGCACAAATACTGTTAATACATTTATAAAATTAATAGTTGTTTTATATTGTAGACACACTTTTTGTGTACGTGACCTACTCATAAAGCAATAAGAATGTTTACACAACTGTGACCATAATAATCTGCATACTAACTGTTAACTTCACTGTTTTTCTCGATTTCAAATTCAATAACAGTAAGACAAATCATCGCTGTATACAGATTTTTATTGTTGTGGGAATTCTAATACTGGTATTCTTATTCTGCACAGTATTTCAGCTTTTTGACGTGGGTGGCAAATCTATTTTCGTCATTAAGAGCTGGTGCAACATAGTTATTAGATAATCTGAGCTATGAGGTAGGTAAGACGATGAGACAGTAGGTAGTGTTGAAACCCAGAAATTAAGTTTGCCACCCAGAAAATTTGTCTTGTAATTTATAGCAGCCTACTACTAACGACTTTTGGTCAAGAAGATAATTTTGAGTACCTCGATAGTATTATACAAAAATTTCTTTCACCATATGGCATAATCGTGCACATACAAAAATGTCTATATCATGACCAAATTATATACACACTGGACTGACTACTTTTTCGAGAGACTTAAGATATCGCAATCGGAATTTTCATACACCCCTTCATTTTTAAGATATAAGGCAAAATTCAAAAAAACTTATTTACTGTTAAAGGATTCTTCGTATCTCAGAGAATAGCTAAGATATCGGAATGACGAAAATTGCTTCTGATAGACTTTTTTAGGAGTACGGCTGGGAATATTTATCGATATATACAGATAAAAAATTATCGAATTATCGATATTATCGACAATCTATCGATACCTATTATCGAAAATTTATCGATGTTACCGATACTATCGATAATTTTCAATATTATCGATATTATCGTTATAGTAACGATAATATCGTTACTATAACGATAATATCGGTAGCTACCGATAGTTTTGATAATATCGATAATAATTTAACTCACGAACAATCACGTTTAGTCGTAGCTTGAAGCCAATAATGATTTATGCGACTTATATGTAAACATTTTCGTAGGTTTTAAATTTATTTATACCATAAGTAACTTAAAATTTACAAAACAATCACGAAGTGAACGACATTTGTTGAGATATATTGAAATCCTTCCGGTTGTGAATAGCAAAGGCCACATATCTTATAAAGAGAAGCGACAACTTGTCGGTAGAACACGCTGTGATATAAAAATTATTCATTATTTGTAGTTACTACTTCAATATTTTAATTATTTTAACAGTTTTCCATAAGGACTGACAAATAACTGCACTTAGAACGCAAAAAAACTACTATCAGATGTGTCAAACATGTGATAATTGTCAAGGAGACGTCAAGTAGAGTTCAAAACATTGTTTTTCACACTCAAATCGTGCCATCTACTGGCAATGTTCTCTATAGTTTACAAACTCCGGCAACGAGCTTTTGGCTCTTTGAAATCTGGCCCTAAGGCTGAATGTGGAGTGAATGTCAGTTTGTTATAATATCGAATTTATCGATAATTCGCTAATATCGGTTTATTTTATTAATCGATAATCGATAGTTTTTTTTTAATCCGTGTATATTTTTATGGAATTCGATTGCATTATTATTTTTTTCTTCATAACGATAAGTATATAACATTTAATTGCTACTTGAAAATTGTCAAAAAACGTTAAATTTATAAAACTCATTTTTATATAATTATACAAAATCCAGTAAAAATTAGAGGTGGGTATAAAACATTAATGTTTATGTATGTTAACTGTTTTTTTACACTATTGGAAAATTCACAAAAGTTTCTTTTTTTCTGAGTAATACACGTAATAATCTATAAAATACTTAAACAATAAGCATTGCTATTTTGAAGAACACACTATAAAAAAAGTAATTTTCTCTGGATAAACATACACTAGACCTCACATGACCTCATAAATGTCAAAGTGGGGACATGAACAAACTTCTAACCTCACTTTATTGTAATTTAGCCGTAAGTAAAGATACAGGATGTTCGGAATATAAGTGTTTTACAAAGAAATAAGTTACGTTTAATAATATCGTAAGTTCACCACATCACCAATAATAATTACGGCATTACCTACCTATTTACACTATGTATTTACTATCTATGACCCACACATGCCACAAAAATAGTAGAAACAAACATCACCAACACAGTAACCTTCATCTGTATCCACGGAATCAAACCGCGCTGAACGGCGGGTAACGTCACACCAATGATATCACGTTTTCGGCCACGTGGTTTTATTTACATTCTATGGCAATTTATTAATATCAATATTTTAATCATTATGTGATTATTGCTGGCAGACACATTTTCTGATCTTTCCGTATATTTGAAAGATTACCCTGTACTGTAATATATTTCAAACCAATATAAAATCGATGCAACTTCCCCATTATGTGATACGACTATAATACGTCAATTGACCGCGAAATTCGCCGCTTTTGGGCTAGAAATATTTTCATTATGCGGCCGATAATGCGAGGCAATTTGTGTCAGTCAAACTGCCATAATAGATGCTTAAACACAACCTCAAAACACTTATCGAGTCGCGGCCCCACTTTTTTCCACATTGAAAAGGCCGGTTTGGTTCCACTCGTTGGCGATCTCACAGCTATGGAATACAAATCGGCGCATCAAAGCCATCGGGTAATAAACCGGAAGCACAATATCGGCTCCGGCGTCCTTCACAGAGAGAGAGATGGAGACCTGTAATTATCTTGACCAAAGCCGACTGAGACTGAGGTGTATCGGTGTACCTGCTCTGTATTTTCGGAATTAGAACGTAAAAAAATGTTTTGCAGCATGCAACGCACCTAAATGCATCTGTTGCATACTGGGTGTCCGGAATATGAGTGCCAAGACTGAAGACACTTCTACAGGGTGATCGATAATGATTCAATTTGTGCGATTTCTCAATTTGACACAATTGAGTGGAAATTAAAGTAATTTACCGAGCGGAAACCGGCCAATCATTCTCGATCACCCTGTATATCTGACTAAAGGCAACAAAAGAGTTCTTAAGAAAATAATCAGTAACAATGAAACAACTGAAATTTTCCTAAAAATCCTTCAGACTGTAACCTATTTATTTAACAGAATAATTTTTCAGTTGATAACCGGCAGTAAATTTTCATGTGGCTACCCCGAAATAGTTGTGAGCACATTTTAATTGTCTCCAATCCAATTATTCTTCCGCTGATATTCTAGCTAAGCGCAGGCACGTAGGAATGAATCATTAAATACTTTCATATGTCTGTCAAGCACATGTACTCAGTGATTCAGAGTTAATTTAAATATGACAACAACAATAGACTGGCGTACAGAGTAGCCCAAACTGCGATATCGTTCTTGACCCACAATATCAATATGCTGTCCTTCTCCCACACAAGTCTTCTGCCTTTGGACGAACTTGACTGATTATAATACGACTCAGCTATATCCATACGGTATTATTCTCATTATTTGAATTAAAATCGAAGTTTAAATTGTTTCAGTTTTCTTATAACGATTTTTTTACGCTATGATTGATTTGGTGTGGTAGAAAATTCTTTATATTTAAAACACTTTCTTATTTTGGCGTACCAGAAAAAATTATAGTGGGATAAAAATATTGTAGTAGTATTTTACTCATATATTTAGCACTTTCTTATTTTTAACCATAAAATTTTTCAAAAAAAACTACGTTCCAGTTTTGGTTTGTTTTACAAAAACTCTTCCTGTACTTATAATGCAGATGTTTACTATGTTTGTGTCATATGTAAATGTATGAAGTAATTCCCCTTTTTTATTTACAAGCTTCAATAAAAAGAAAATTAATTATTGTATTTATTGTTAAAATACAGTCAATCTGTAATTCAAGTATATTACGGATATATAAAATAATAGAAGTAATAAATTAAAGTATAACACCAATCATTATTGATGCGATAACAAAAAATAACATAAAATTATTGTAACTTAATAACGTATTTTTAAATTTCATTACGTACGTTTTCAATTGTGATTCACTTTTGAAACATTATTGAATGCAAACATTATGTACGACTGAAACATTACTAGATATATAATTGCAAATATATATTTAAACATATTATGTATACAGTGTGATTTTAGTTTCACACCGAGAAACATGTATACAGGATGTTTGGAAAAGTTGGTATAATTTTTTTTTTCGAATTTTGCTTAGTTTAGTCAGACATAACTATTTTTTAAATAATGGATGGTCCAGAACAGTAACATTATCACGTAGTAGGCATCATGGTGACAGTTTTATTGTATTATAACTACAAACTATAATAAACAGGTCAAAGATTACCATGAAAGTGAAAACGATCGAACAAAGAAAAAACACAATTTAAAACTTTTAATTGCGGCCACAGTAAAAAAGTAACGTACAAAAAATGTAATAAATTATGAATAAAAAGGATTTTTAAATTTAAGAAGAGCACAGAAAAAATAATGTGTTCGACTGGAAGGAAGTTTGAAGAAGAAAACTAGAATTTAATTTAGTGTTTTGTAATTTTTTGTTTAATTTAGTATTCACAATTCATTACATTTTTTGTACGTTAATTATTTTTACTGTGGCCGCAATGAAACGTGTTAAACTTGTAGTGCCTGTGTTTTTTTTTGTCCGAGTAGTATTTATTTTCACTATCATGACAATCTTTGTCTTACAATTTTTAGTTTGTCTAGTTTAATTTTTTAAAGTTTGGCACCTCATAATATATAGTCAATAGGCATTTGTCGATCAAATTTAGTATATGGGTGTTGAATAGCCTGGTAAATTATCTTTTTGATAAAAATGCCTAATACCACTTTCTACAAAAATCGTAGTAGGTCAGGTTTTTGTCACATCAGTAAAATGGTTAGTAGAATATAACCTACCTTTAGGGTATTAATTGTAAAAAAATTGTCTTGCCGCAATTCCACAGCCTTTTCACATTTCCAGCTGCGTTAACCTGAAAAACAGAGCTATTAGAAACCGTTTATGACGAAATTGGTGAAATTGAATGTACAAATTATACTCTGCACTTTGCACAAAGAAAATGTATAGAATTTTCCATTTGCTTAAAAAGATGCCACGAATGTCTTTGTATAATGTGGATGTATAAAACATAAACTTCCACTTATAATCGGAATGTCCAGATAAACCGAAACGTCGGCATATGCGTACTGTTTTCCTTTCCTTTCATGAAATCACAGTATGCTTATCTCTACGTTGCTTATTACGGTGTCCAAAGAATAATTTGAGAATAATAGCAAAAAATGGGGGCTTTCATTTTTAAGTTGTGTATTCGGACCCGAAACAGCGTGTGCAAACACGAATCACAGGCGGCGAGTACGCGTTGGAGCGTTTATTTTTTTACATGACCATAGACCGCAGTTTCATTCATTTATTATTTTACTTAATCACTAGTATGCCGCAAGCAAAAACCACGACGATGGTCTGCAGTACTTAACCCGATAACGGTGCTGTCCGTAGCACAACCTTTTATACAATTGAAAAATGTCCAGTGGCCACTACTGAAACCAATGATCTTTTTGTCAATGGAGTTCCGTCTGCTACTGCTAGATTCAATGTGTCTCACTTCGCGATGTTTTCTGTCAATTAAAATATACGTTTTTCCACGGTCGGGAGTAGAAATCAGTTTCTATGACATCAAAATTAAAACAGAAGTAGTCGATTATTCCCAAGGGAGTTGACATTATGGAGAACGTTTTTCATGCAAAAAAGAAAGATAACATTGAAATTATTTATTAACATTTAAATTAAATGTTACATTTGTACAATTTTCAAAATTAATATTAGAAGGAATATTACTTGCGCTTACATTTACAGTTTTTGTGATTGCGCTAGTAGTGGTACCTACTAAAACCTGATTAGCAATTTTGGTCTTATTTTCAATGGAGTTCTCGACATAACCCTCAGCGACTGTCGTTGATTTCCAACCAGCATGACGCTTTATTGTCGTGATATCCACACCAGCATCTGCCAGTAATGTCGTTGAAGATCTTCGTAAGCAGTGACCAGTATAACATGCAGCATCAGGTAATTTTAAATACGAAGCTACTACACTCGGAATTTTTCCCATGGTATTCTTGCCATCTGGCTGCGAACTACATTTTCCTGCTTTGTAGTACAAAAAAAACGCTTATGCTTGACGTGGGGAGGACGAAGGGACAGGTATTTTCGAAACAATTCAAGCCTATTTCCCACATCGGTAACCAGAAAGGTTCGTGGAATCTTTGTATTAGTGTTTGGAAATTTTACAATCAAGGAAGAGCCTACATCCTCAATATCATCTACAGTTAAATTGACTAGTTCATCAGTTCGACAAGCTCCTGTAATCCCCAGAATTAATCCAACCTATAAAAAATCAAAATACTTAATAATTGAAATACCTAACAACAAAAGTAATCTTACCTTAATCATTAAGAATTCTTTGTCATCTGCACTTGATAGAAAACGGTCGATTTCACTCTTTGTCAATATTTTCGATTTTTTCGCTTGATATCCGTCACCGGTCCTTTTCAAAAATGCGATCAGCTTGGGGAATTTGCTTATATCTAGTTGTCGTGAATTATCAAGCATGACTTAACCATAGAATATTGCGCCCATAATGTGGAAGACTTGTAATTCTTTGCATTTTCACTGAAGTATGCCAACAAAACATTCTCGCTGTATACTTGAACATTTTTCTCGGCGCATCACTTTTTGAACCGATTGTAGGCTATATCGTATAAAGATCTTGACTTCGTAGGCAGCAAATTGCTTATTGTAATATTTGCATCCTCCACAATCTCTTCCGACTCACAATTATTCATTGTGCACTAAACAAACTTTAAACTAAACCAAACTAGCACCTTAATTTGACAATTCTTTTTGTTTGTTTATTTTATAGTTATGACTCAACGACTACTAAATAAATTCTCAAATCCGGATAGAATAATTCTGGTGCTACTTACTTCATAATGACAAAATATGTGTTTTTAAGTTAATGAGACCGTGGAAAAAATAGTATATACCATTCGGGAGAGATGCTATTTTGTTCTGCCAAAATAACGCATTTCTCTCCCTTATAGTATGATGTACTATTAACACTTTTTTATGGTGTGAGTAGAGAGTGTTGACACTCCATTCCATGAGTCGAATATGAACAAACAAATGTTTTGATTATAAAAACTGTGTATTCGTATCGAAGTAGGATGTTAATTTTTTTTAAGGTCACGAATATTTTGAAAATTAATAATTTTCTTAAAATATTCGTGACCGAAAAAAAAATCCAGGAACAATTTACGCTCGTGTGGTATTCGGTAAGAAAATTTCACACCCCAAGTATAAATCAAACCTCAAAAAAATTTTAAATTAATTTGACTCGGCCAAGGTATTGTTGTTGACATATGATTTGTCATTTTTATTTAAACGGTTATGTCACAGTAGATGTCAATTACTAGTTCGAAACATATTATGTGCGTTGAGTTTAATAAGTGTATAGCGAAATGTGCGATTTAATAAAGAAGCAGCAAGTTATTAGACAAGAAATTGAAAACCTAATACCAGATAACACACAAAAAAGCAAGATGTTACAAGAAAATTTGAATATGCGAAAGATTTGCAAAGATGGTGCCAAAAGTTCTCACTGAACAGAGACATGCGAAAATCGATCTGCGAGGATTTATTGTCCCACATTCGGAGCAACGGTAGAGACTACTGCTGGCAACCGAAATCGGTTTTTTGGATAGTTCGGTTAACCGGTTTCGGGATAATTCAGTTTTTTACAAAACCCGAAAACCGGTTATTCGATTCTTCAAATAACCGATTTTAGTGCTGACAACTGAAATCGGATTTTTGGATAGTTCGGTTAATCGGTTTCGGACAATTCGGATTTTTATAAAACAGGAAACTCGGTTATTCGATTCTTCAAATAACCGATTATTCAATAATCTGAGTGTAAATCTTTTCATTCGAACCAAACATCCGAATAATCGGATAATCGATTATTCGGTGGTTTCTTTCTATGAAAAAAGAAATCTCATTTCTCGTTTCTCTCCACTCCCCATTCCTCGTCATCATTCCACATAGTAGATGTACTCGAGTAGAGGATGTACAGGGTTATTCATGCAACTAGAAGGATTGGCAGATAGCGTAAACATTTTTTTCTGAAAATTTGATTCCTTGGGTAATTCGGTACGAACGTTTCAATGAAAATATTTTAATTTTTCAACGCTATACCACTTCCGGTTATACCGGTGTGGTATATCCGGTAGTATGTACCAATTTTGTTATTTTAAATGGAACGCCCTGTATATTTTTGAATTTTTGAATTCTATAGCCAATTTTAGTGTCACTTATATATGACATTTATCATCTAAAATGAACTGTTTTGGAGGTATTTCGATTTTTTTTTGTAAAATGGCATAGCTAACTTTAAAAATTCATATTTTAGAAACAATAAAAAAGGTGATCTTTAGTTTTATTAGGTGTTATGCTTCGTTTTGATGTATTCATATTTAGCCTGTCATGTACAGGGTCCTCAAAATTAATTGACAAACTTGAGGAAATTCAAACGTGCTTGACCTAAAAATAAAGATTCCCACTTTCACTGTTTCTGAAATATGAATTTTTAAAGTTATCTATGATATATTTGATAATACGAGTATATGTCAAATGAGAAATGTTATATAATTATAAAGTAACACTAAAGTTTACTATAGAATTCAAAAATGCAGAAATTACAGGACGTTTCATTTAAAATAAAAAAGTTGGTACTTACCTCTGGTATAACAGTCGTATAGCGTTGAAAATATTTTCATTGAAAAGTGTATCGAATTACCTAAGTAGCCAAATCTTCATAAAAAAATGTTTACTGTCTGTCAATCTAACCGATTATTCGGTTAACGGATTATTCGGTTAACCGAATATTTGAATAACCGGTTTTGATTATCCGGTTTTCACCACTATTCGGGTAACAGGTTTTATCTGAAATCGGTTTTTACGGAATCCGGTTAATCGGTTTCACTTTTTTCCGGTTTTTGCCAGCACTAGTAGAGACTGGATGAGTCGGGTAGTCACTGGAGATGAGACCTGGATATTTGAGTATGACCCCGAGACCCGTAAACAAAGTCAGCAGTGGATGGAAAAGGGTAGAGAGCGGCCAACGAAAGCGAGGATGTCCAAGTCACGACTGAAGGCAATGCTGATCGTTTTTTTTTTCGATATCCACGGCATTATTCATCGTGAATATATTCCTGCCGGCTAGACAGTGACTGGATAGTTCTATGTTGGCGTCCTGGAACGGCTGCGGACCCGCGTGTTCCGGTGCGACCCGAACTCGCCGAGAACGGTTGGATCTTGCACCACGAAAACGCGCCAGCCCATTCCTCGTTCATTCAGTGTCAAGAGTTTTTAGCAAAAAAAGCATTCCAACGTTGCCGCACCCACCCTATAGCCGCGATATTGCCCCCTGTGTTTTTTCCATCTCCCGAGATGAAGTCGCACCTCAAGGGAATTCATCATGGCGGCGTACAGGAGGTCAAAGAAGCTGTAACCACAGTACAGGGAGACCAGTAGAAACACTCAAGCCGAAATAATAAGTCGCGCATAGCAGCTCGCGCATCCATTTCAGGCTGCAGAGACCTCAGTTTACATCCAGCTTTGGGAGTGCAAACATCGGTTATACAGAGCCGTATTAAAGCAGTAATCTATAATATACTGTACAAACCATAAATGATATTTTACTGCTATTGCCCTATCTATTAACTTATTTCTTAAGTATAACATTGGAATATAAATACTTCTCATGAAAGTGAAGTTTAAAATATACATATTTATATTTTTCACAAATACAAATTTTTATTTTAGATCAAAATTCTGTGCAGAGGCTTCTAATAGAGAAGATTTATTAGAAAAGCTGCTCAGGATTAGTAATACTTCACACAAACTATGTCAAATACATTTTTAAAATTATATGTTTTCTAACGATTCGCGCAATATATTACGCAAAGAGGCCGTTCCAATGTTTCCTGCACAAGACGGCTCATCTTCAAATTATGTAGAATCTCCATTGTAGATGATCATATTTCTTGTGGTCACTATAATGAGAGTAAGTCTCAAAACAAAATAATAAAAAATAATTTTTTTCTAAATTTACATTTTACTGCACTTTTATCTCCAATTTAACAATTTTCAAAGTTAAGTAAACATAATTTTTCTGTTCTGAAGAGTCCAAAGAAGTAAATCGAATTTTCACACTATATGTTAGTAGCAGTAAATGGTAGTATATAATACATGTTGAATTACCCATTTATAACTGTATAAAGAATTATTACATAATGTGGATAGATATAACAAACTTTCATGTGGAATAACTACGCTTTCACGCGCAAATAAAAAATGCTTATTCCGGTCCTGATCACCGATTCTGTAAATTCTATCGGATGCGCTATCGCACTCACATTTCGAGGTCACCGCAGAAAACTGAAAGCTGTTCAAAGTGCCGACAACGGAGTGAAACTGCTGGTCTACCTATGCTGTGCTGTAACCGTGGGCTAAACTGGTTAACTTCGGAGGATTACCAAGCGTGCTTCCAATCGTGTGAGCAACGTTGGAATCGTTGTGTAGAGTTAGAGGGAGACTATTGTGAAGGTGGATAATAAAATTTTGGCGAAATTTAATTTGCTTGTTTCTTCATTGACAAATTCCCGGAACTTAACTGCCACACCTCGTATATTAGATTAATGATAATTTATGTGATACCTGACAAGTCGCCATTGTGAACAAGCCGTTACTGTAGGGCTACATCTCTGTTTTTTGCTATAAAAAATCGCTTATTACAAACTTCTACTGTTATCGGAAATTTTATAGAAACAATGCTTGAATAAGTTCCTGACACTTCTGTGTTGAAAATCCGTAATACCCGACTAACAATTTTTTCCGCCTATCTGTAATTATTATCTGTCAGTGCGAAGTTAATTACTTAAATTCATTTAAAAAAATGGCCCGACGGCGAACAGTCGCAGAAAAAAATTGCGCTAATTACTCAATCGTAAAATCAGGAAAATATATTTATAAATAAACTGGGATAGAAATTAGCAAGGTTAAAGTGACATTTACTGAATTACAGAAACTCAATAAAAATGTAATTAAACATATAACAACACGTTTTAGTTAAATTAAACGTTGCACGTAATTGATGTAAAATTGTTTCTGGGAACACCTATTAAAATCGCGATGCTGTTTTTGTCTCAATCGTTTCTCAGACATAGCGAACATAAATAATATTATACTATTCAGATTTGCAGCTGCAGGAAAAATTACATATGGAGAATACAGGTGACTGCGTTGACGTATCTGTTTTTCAGACAACAAATGACGCAACTTTACAAAAAAATTATATGCCTAAAGGCGAAATATGTTGTATGAATGAATGATTGTTCTTCAGCTCATACACACACGGTAGATAGTTATAGTTCACACCAGAACAACAGATGGCGCTTTGTTTTTGTTCCTTTACACGATGTCAAGAATATCAGCGCCAATACTCAAGGTGTTGCTATATTTGTAAAATAAAATGCAAAATTGTTGTTATGAAAATGCAGGTGATTCAATTTTACTTCAGTTTGGAACTGTCGTATCTGTATTTCACAATATCTAAAATGAAACTGCAGCTTTAACTTCAAATTGAAGCTTACCCCTTCCTGTTCCGAGTTATGCTATTAGATAATGGAAGAAATAGAGGTCCAGGGCGTCCACGGCGTATTGCAGCAGTGTGGCGTGTCATACACGAGGATCAATTATATCCGTACCTTGTCCAAGCATTGGACGACGAGGATCGGTACCATGGCCGCCACGATCTCCTGACTTGAAATCCTTCGCACTTCTTTTTGTGGGGATATTTAAAAAATGAAGTGTATCGCACGGAAATGGACACTATTGATGATTTACGCAAACGAATCATAGCTGCTACTAATAACCTACGACTGCAAAATGGACAAGAAGCAGAGACATTTGTGTTAGTTTGTAGAAACTGGGTAAGATGGGTCCAAAATTTTGTTATCAGGTATGTCAAAACTATTTTATTAATTGCTGTATTAAATAGGTGTTTTAAAATGTCTATTTCTTTCTTTGGGCTGTGGCGACTATGGCCTATTATTGGTCCACCCTGTATATTATAGCGCCAATGCATAGCGATGTATGATTTTTAAACATAAGTGATATTTTTTGATATATCAGATATATAATATTATCGCTCACCGTCCGTTACTGGCTTTATTAATGTTACCAGTGATATTGTAGCAGTTAATAGGCGATTATTATGTCAAGAAACGACGCGCCGCTTCTAATAAAACATTATGTATCTACCTTTTCCAACTACGTCAATGTTTCCATCTCTTAGCGCATTCTATTTATACTCGGATTTCCCATTATTTGTAAAACGCGAGCCGATATGGTCCCATATGTTTTCCAGGTAGACGAACGCCAGTTTTCTTCAGATAGCGCGATTTACATGGTTCCAAGGCCGTACCGTGACTTTGCTCGTTACAAAAGAAAGTGTGTACGTCTAGGCGTAGATACGTCAATTCGGTGCTTACAGATTTATATCGTCGCCTAAGGACACGGCGCGGAAAATGGTTATCACCGTAATTATTGGAGGAGGACAGTGGCGGGTACTAGAATTTTGATCAGGATGCACTAAGGCAACCTTAGATCTGGAAATATTGAAGTAAAGGTGTAGTTTTGTTCTGAATCCGAATTTTAAAGATATACGTACAGGTATGTTTTATGAAATGAACGAGTATCTACATTACTTATTGAGATGCGACGTCGTCTGATACGCATCCATCGATGTTTGCATTACCAACTGAAGATGTGACGCCATTATCAGGGACGCACTTAGGACGCTTGTAGAAACCGTGGTGCATACATATACAGGGTTACCTATGACTAAGTACAAAAAATTTAACCACGTGCTCAGGAAGGTCTAAAAGACAATACAAAAAATTATTCCAGAATTTTAACTCGATATTTAAAAAATGGGACAAAACCGTTTTTTTCTACAAAAAGATGACTAAGATCCATAAAGCTTACATGTCAACAATGTCAACTACCATGCGGTCGTCTTTTTGCAGCGTTTCTAAATGCAGAAACGACACAAATTAACGTTCTTATTAGTAACCTGATAGACAGGTAACAGTTAATCCAGTTAGCTCTAGTATTTTGCATTCGTTTTTCTTTATTTCGCCAATTTTTACCAAGAATTATCGACCATTTTCCACCCCTTAAGTAGGCGTAAGTCGGGCAAATATTGGAAAAATCGCATTATGCTCACCTAGATTTTTCATGACGATCAATTTAAGCCCACGGAGACCTCTGTACAACCTTCCCCGTTCTTGCTACACACTACGCAAAAACGGGCGGATTTTGCGGTCACTCTTTGCAACGTGTATCATTTGTACGCGATAAAAGTTATAGTGGTTTCATGTCTGAACCTTGCGGAAGACCAAAAATTAAGCCTAAAAAAAACGCCGTAACAAAATAAGAACCTTTCATTATTGAAATGACCTCTTCGTTAACACTAAACGAAGATTTGTCAGGAACGAGCTGCCTCTGAAATCGAATGCTAATGTCGTTTACTACGGCTTCACTTTTTAGACTCTACGTGCGTCGCATAATTTTAGCCGGGCAAATTAATAAATTATAGTACGTGCAAGGAGGCATGCTCTCTTTGGAAACCCCATCGAACCGATGACATTGTCCCACGTAGGGAAATGACAAAATAACAATTGACAATCGGGCGCTCGATACGACACATAAAAGAGAAAGACCGAACCCAAAAGCTCTGACGATGACTCAGTCGAGAATTGTTGCGAAACGCTGTGATATGATCAAAGTGGAGTCCATCTAAAAATGGAGAATGAGTTTCAACCGATTTCCAAATGGAAAATCAAAATATACTCATGACGTGAGAGCGTTCGCAGTAAAACTCAATGATCACTTAAACATTTTCTTTTAATGAGCTTTATAATTTTTTATGTAAATAGTTTGATATTACTTTTTATCTTTTGTAGAATAAGAGTATATTTCTACAGTATAGTATTGTTATACAGACATAAAGTGCAAACTTGAAAATAATAATAAAATAGAAGAAGTCCTTGAAGATGTCATAATAGAAGTGATGAAACGTTGGCAAGAGACAGAAATTGTGTTTCTTGGAAATTTTTACCTTATTTCTCATTATCAACCAACAATTATATGAACCAAAGTTACCCACGAGTAATTTTCTCACCTGTATCTATACAGAGTGAGTCATTAATAATGGTACATAGCTTAAAGGCAGATTGTTAATGCCAAAATAAAGCGATTGAGCCCAACATGCCTTATTCAATGGTTGTCTAAGTTTTTGTATTTTATACTTTTGAAAGCTATGTACCATTATTAATGACTCACCCTGTATATCAACAACAAATACTTATTTTTTTTATATATCTTTAGGTATTGTAGGTAACAATATTGTCTGAAACACTCTGCGGACTAAAACCCCGACCACTGTTGAATTAAACCCACAATATCTACCCGTATTTTCTTTATTATTAACTTTTGAAACATTTTTTACTGTATTAGAAAGGTATTTTAAGGTAATATAAATCAAATCTTCTACAATTCCTATCAATGAAGTCATATGTATGCTCTCTGATACCAAACATCTAGGTATGCTAATGAACAATTCCACAGACAAAGTTCTATTCAATAATTCTAAAAAAAATTAATCTAGCTAAATTTACTAACCTGGTCTCATGAAAACATTCTATAAATATCTAAGTTCACTTTTGAAACTATGGGAATTCGAAAATTCAACTACAATAGATGAGATCTGACCTATTTCTGCATTTTTAAATGGCAAGTTAAAGTCACTTTTGACATTGTCGATATTTAATTTCAAATAATTTTAATTTATTGGTATAATAATTGTCCTAAAAATTCAGATTAATTCAGATTAATTTTTATTTTAGATAATTATTTAATAGAGCTTTGTCAATGAAATTGTTCATTAGCATACATAGATATTTGGTATCAGATTTGATTTATATTAGCTTAAAAAACCTTTCTAATACAGTAAAAACCTATACCTAATTGAAAATAACATATTTTTAACAATTCCAAACATGCGTTCCTTTGCAAAATATTTTCTATCAAATGTTGCACATTTTGTCGACGATATAGCTACATTGACCTTAAAATTTCTAATAAAACCTACCACATATACGAATTTAGTCATTCTCTGGCAAAGTTTTATGTTCGAAGATAATTTCTAAAGCCATTACGCATCATCTCGAACAATATAAAGTTGGATTTACCACTGCTTATTATTCAAGAGAAGTCCATACTATATGACATATTGTATGCTAATAATTGTCAAGGAAATATTTTAGTAGTTCATACTTTATTATACGCTTAAAAAGTATAAAGAAAACAATTACCTATAACCCCGTTTCTTTGTCCTGTTCGCATTGCTGCTGCCAAATCTACGTACTTAAATGTTAAAATTTGTATGAAACAAAGGTAGTTTGTACTTATAGAAACCTCTTGACAATATGGATTTTGTTTGAGTTGCCAAAAGAACTGTAGTTTTCGTGTGCAAATGATTTGAACTTCTGCTATGCTGCGTACGCGAAATGTAGCAAAGCTACATCTAGTGGCCATTAGCTACTCCATGCTGGATCTGAGAGGTCACAAGGCATTATCTATTAAACTGGTTGTTAATGCTGCTACAATCAGTTTCATACAAAAAATATTCACAATGAAAATTATTATTGAGGTTTACGACTTTCCATATTAATTAACAAGCCTTTAAGGATTAAAGGCTGGTTAATTTCTCGAATGTAATTCAACGCTTTATCCACGACCACGGCCAAAATTGGTTAATTAGGAGAATGAAAGCCGAGTGAGAGCAGATGAACAATTATTATCGTTTTGACAAATTTATTTGAATCAAGAATATTGATTGCCAGCTGAATACTTCGATAACTGGCGGGAAAAATTGGCATAGGAAAAGGAGCAACTTCAGAGGTGCTACTATCCTACTTTTTCAATGTGAAGAAGCGGTTTGTTGCCTCTTTGATTTGAACAAAATATTCCATGCAATAATCAATGTTGGAAGTGCACATTTCAAAATATGGTAAACTTCATATTTGAGTATAATCAAGAAATTATAAACCAAAGAAGGCAAAAATACTGGAGAGAAACTGAATCGAAGAATTTTTAAAAAGCAGCGAATGATATTTAAGAGAAGGTAGAAAATACACGATTTTAATATTTCAATTTATACATTGACCGTTTTATTTTGAACTCTTTACAAGTTGAAACGATCATGGAAGTCGCAGGTGCTTGTTGATGCAATGAATTAAACCTTCACTCACCCATGTCCAAGACAAAGGCAGTTACCTATACGTACTGATCCTGGATACGAAAACATATATTTAAATTTAAAAGTTTAATCATGGAAGAAGCTTTTTCAGTCAATGCTGTAGAAATGTTTCGAAAATACATCAATCTGCTACCTAAAAATGCCGGTGGGAGATTTCTCTTGCGATATGTGGTTGAAGAATGTACCACATAACATGTAGGTATCAACACAATTTCGAAAACGTTTTCAAAAGTTGCTGCATTTCTTGGGCCCCCTGATCCAGGGAGTCTTAACGGACATGGAATGAGGCATTCTTCGGCAACATTACTGGCCAATGCTGGGACAGATATTACCACTGTGAAGCGTCATGGTGGTTGGAAATCAACTACCGTAGCGAAAAGTTATATTGAAGATTCACTGTCCAGTAAGATAGCAATTGCTGAAAAAATTCAGGTCCTACCTGACAAAGTTGTGAGCCCCTCTAGTCCTTCAGAAACTCCTTATCGAGTGAATTTAAATAATCCTGGTTAAAATGACAAGATCATTCTTGAGATAAATGTTATGAATTCTTTCCGTGTAGAACACTATGTTACCAAAATATAAGTAGTCAATGTGTTATTTAATTAACTTGAGTATTTATGTTCATAACTAATATGATGCAATTTTAACAAGAAATGAGAAAAACAAATTGAAAAATTCTCAAAAAATACATTATTTTTAACTTATATACATAGATATTGTAGAATACATCGAAATATATTTTATATGATACAATCTTTTACGTGGTTTCTTCTTATCGCCAAGTTTAGCGGATCGCATTCACGCTGAAAAGGATTTATTCAGAGCATTTCCTTTTTTTGTTTATATAAAATGGACTTCCTATTTTATCATATTTATATTTATAACAATTGTTGCAATTTGCGAACGGTAACGGAAACAAATCGTGATAATAAAATTACTTCCACATCTTAATGTTCTTTGTTCGAATATACTGGCTTCTTGGTAAAATTACTAATGCAACTGTTTCGGGAAAAGTTTCATTAAAAAAAGGATTTTGCAATAATCCTCGAAAACATACGTTGTTGTTTTCCAATGAACAGATTTTAACATAAAAGTATAAAACTTGTATAATATTTTCTTTCATGTATCTATTTGTCTATGATTTCGGTAGATGCAAACCTTTGAGCCATTAATAAAAATTGAAGAACGAGTTACCAGTGAATTTAATGCAAAAAGTAGTTAGACAGACACATCTGATAGTATCAAACTGACGCAGGAACAAACCTATAAAGTATAGAAATGGTCAATTTTATATAATAAGCAATATACGAAATAGACGAACACATAATCAGAGCTCTTCCAGTAAAGCAGTAGTGAATTTTATAATTAGTTCTAGTTAACCAGAACTAGACCTAGACAGTAAACTTTGATTTTAAAAATAACTTTTCGTAAAATCGTTGCATAATATAGGCATTTCGATTCTCATTTCACTATCGAAATGACAGTCTTTTAGGCACATGTGCTTAAAAATTTTTTTTTATGCACTTGTACGTAAAAGTAAAACAGCGCCTTAACGTATCCCAATATCTCGCTTTGTTTTCGACACCGTCCCACATTCATCACCTCCATAACAATTATAATAAGTTCATTAACATCTTGTTTACATTTTCAGATGGCAACCCGAACGGGTCCTCAGCACAATGCCCGCCGAGTTCGTGGACGGATTACACGAATCCGTACACCCCGTATAGTCCGCAGCACGACTATTACCAGCCCCATCAAGATTCAGCGCACGCCGCTTCCATACCTCTGCCTACAGGTGAGTTTGGGGCCCCTGAAACGTTCATTAAAAAGCGAGCGCGCTATGTGTGTCAGTGGGGTACTCCAAGGTTCCCTTCCGGGGCCCCCCCTTTATCGCAGAGATCCATAAATGATGTTTTATTGGAATCTCCTACGAATTATGTACTTGGCGTTTTCTATTCTAAGAAAGACACGTCTTGCTAAGAATTAAATGCATGTGAACATCTTAAGCTTAGCTAGTTTGGCTCAATATAACAATAAAATGCATGAGAAACCATTATCACTTAATAAAACTAATTTCACTTCACTTTAAACTTATCGGGCGCTTCTAGTTCAATCGTTATGCGAAACAGTGAGTAACAAATTGGCGCGATCAATATTAGGTTAGTAGGCAAGGAGAAGTATGTCGGTAGAAGGAGCAAAATGGATGAGTTAACTTATTACATCTTTGAATGACGCTTGTATAATTTATCAGGTCCCATTTGTGATCCTACGTAACGTTCGTTCTAAGTAGGACTGCTTGCATATTTCCTCTAAAAAAAAAATCGCTGAAATCACGTCATACTTTGCCTATCGTCGACTGCAATTAAAGCAGCAGCTACTGCGTTACAGAAAAACTAGAAATACCGCACAATTCCAATAAATCCATCATGTTGTAATGTAGACTATAACTCTGGCCTGAATTCTTCGTTTACTTTATTTATGTGGGATCATATCACACGTGGGTGTCCAATTTCCTTTACCGCTAATGAGTTTCTTTGGTTGGCGACCTAATTGTCCAAACTGCCCAGAAATTCGCTTGACCAACGTTATACAACTTCGACTATTAGATTTCAACAAAAGTCTTCCTTCTCGAGATCTTTGAAAACCAAATTCAAAACCATCATCTTTTACTTATCTTAATAGGATTGAAATTGACAACTCTTAACCTTAGATAGATTATTTAACTATTCTTAGAAGATTTAAAATTATTATTTATGCAATAATTACTTTCAAGAAGTGAACTTTCCTGAAATATGACTCGCTACACATTTCAAAATATTGTTGGTGTTATGGAAATCATAAGAAATATTAATAGAAATATGACGTTATATTTTTTGAGTATTAATTCATTTGTCAATTCCTATGTCTGAAAAGTGAAGAGCATCCTTTGTCATTGCCGTCTGTTAGTATGCTTCTAAAGCGTCCTACAATGCCAGAGTATGCTAAACTGATATGGAAGGCATATTATGTTAAAAAAATATACGCATTAGGTAAAATTAACCTTGGGGGTAATTCCCAAAGTCTTTCTTTGAAGTGTTGTCTCCAATCGGTATTTCCCTAGAAAGATTGCAAATTACTGTTATAATACACATTGCATAATAAATAAAAAATGATCCTTGCCGTTCGTAAATATGAATTATATGATTTTCTGAGCAAGTAGGGTAGTTATACATTTTTTTTAACGATGAATTCTAAATATTTGCGTGAAATAACATCTATATATTTCGACGTTTTTTTAATTTTCTATCGCTTTGAACAAAACAAATGTTTCATATACCTAGACGTAGTCTATGAAATTTTACAAAATTTATCAGTCATATTTTTGAAGGTTTATATATATTTTTTTAAATTCTCTTATCTCGAAAATTTTGAGAAGACATCAGGATGTGAGGCACAAATTCGTAGTATTTTTTTATTTCAATGGCAAGTGTTTTGGAAATCATTTGTTATACATATCGCTGCAACAATTAAAATCATATTTCCCATATTATGTTTGATTAACCAATAGGTTCTATGTGAGCATCTATTTATTTAAAAAATGTCTGTAAAACAAAGTTAGATGTCTTTTATAAACAAATTGTATCTAAATTTCATTTCCAAGAATTTTCTACACCTGATTTCAGATTCCTTATTACTTTATCCACCTGTATCCAGCTTTACAAATTTCATATTATGTTGAGTTTGATTAATTAATTGTTTTATTATAATAACATTTTCCAGTATTTAAAGAAAAGTTCAAAACAAATTTTTAAAACATAAATAGTAGTATATTTTCTGAATATTTGGATATTCTTGAGATGGAAGTTTAAATTTGCACTAGCTGAAAGCAACCAAGTGTTGGTAAAATTGAGGGTTTAATTAACTTGTAATATTCTACCTTATGGAAATGTGACTTAATCAAAAATAAAATCAATAGATACTTAACATTTTCTTTTTTTTATTCAATTGCCATACTTTTTAAGAAATTTTATTTAGTAGATCGTGTAAATATGTATAGAAGATTCAATACAATTTTGTCCATTTTCGATTTTAATATAAGTAATTAAATAAAGCTAAACTTGAACATCAGTTCTACTTATTTGCATTAAACATATAACATTGACAGTTACAACTATATTTTAATATCATAAAGCACGTAAAAGAAAATACGAACTTACTTAAACAAGATTTAATTTAAGAAAAGACACAAAATCAACATAATATTAAAAGTTTTCTGACAGATGACAAATATACCAAATGAAATTAGTTGCTCAATTGATTTACGTGATTTTGTTGATTTCACACATTTCGGTGATTTCACAAGATTCCGCATGATTGCATGCGTTTTGCATGGTTTTACAGATTGCATTGATTTCTACAGATTTTTTTGATTTCACGCAAAACGTACACCTGATTTTAGAAGCGTCACATCTCTCAGTAAAAATAATACCCCAAGTTTCAAACTTGTTTTCTGAGATGATGTTTAGTTGAATAGCCTTTGAACTAATGCATGTTCTTTATTAAATTTTGAATTCAATAAAAATGCTACGAACTGATGCATCAACATAATAAATGTTCGATTCCTGATGCTTTTCTAAGTCTTCGAGTGACGAAGCGTGCCAACCTTTTCACTTCTTCCAGTTCTTCCAGACGCCGGCTCCAGCGAGTTCATCTCCAGCTCTCTGACCTCTCCCCCTCCCGCACCGATGTTCAACAGCGCCAAGGCCGACCTGGAGTCCATGATAACCCCCCGCTACCCGGACAACAACTACTGTCCCAACAACTGGGGCACCAACGCCTACCCCAACAACAACTACTACAGCCCTCCCTACAACCAGCAACAGTACTTGAACCACCCGGCCCTCATATACCCCCAGGTGTACTCCACGGTGAACCAGAATCAGATCCACTTCCACCTCCACGCCAACACAGGCGAGAAGACCGACCAGTACCTCCCGAACAGCATCAGCTTGACGTCGCCGCAGAGGGTGGAGGTGGTGCAGACCGCCACCAGCGAGGTGGCCCACGTGCACGACCCCCTGAGGATCGAGGAACCAGAACGGTCGCAGTCCCAACAGAATGATCCTTCGAGCGTGTGGAGGCCGTACTGATATCGGTTTTAGGTGTATTTATTTTGTAGATAGCTCTCCAACCTGATCACGATTTGTGAAATACAAGCTCGAGCTGAGTCAGCTAGATCAGAAATTGGTCTTCTATGACAGTTTTTTTTTGTTCTATCTGTAAGATGCAGAGAAAGACGTTTGTGAAAAAGGTTCTAACACTCTTCATATACCATCATTTGGGCTTCAAATTCATAAGAATATTGTGCTGGAAAGAGATCGTCAGTTGTTAGACGATCTAATCTTTTTGGACGATCACGTTTACTGTCAGATACACACTCGAATCCTCTATACTCTATGCTCAATGTGTCCCGTTTTTTCAGGTTAACACCTGTGGAATTTCCGCAAGTCAATATTTTTACAATTAGTACCTTGCAAGGAGGTTATATTCACACATACACTGCAAGTTTAACACTTTAATTTGCGGCCGCAGTAAAAATTATTAACGTAGGTACAAGAAATGTAACTAATTATGAATTCTAAATTGTTAAAAACAATTACAAAAGGTTAATCTATGTTAAATTTTTGTTTTCTCCACCATACCTCCTCGTCTTCTTAAATTTAAATTACTTTATATTGTTTAAAAACTTAGTAATAATAATTCAATACATTTATTGTACGTTAATTATTTTTACTGTAGCTAAATAAAATAATTTTAAATTTAAGAAGATTTAAGACAACTGGTACAAATATGTTTGACTGGAAGGAGGTATGATGGAAAAAAGTAAAATTGAATTTAGATTAACGTTTTGTAATTTTTTATTTAACAATGTGTATTCATAATTCATTAGTTTTTTTGTACGTTCATTATTGTTACTATGGTTGCAATTAAGTGTTAAACTTATAGTGCATGTATTTTGTCTTTGCTTGCGGAAACTCCACAGCCTTCTCAGATTTTTAGGGATGTTAACCTGAAAAACGGGACACACTGTATATAATATACAGCTTGTGCGAAAAACTTTTACAAGCACACTTTATTCACTGGAGAAATAATAGTATATTGTTCAACGAGCATATAATAATGGCAAAATTTTAGCAAACTTTTTACTGAAAAAATTATATTTTGACATTCACCATCATTTCGAAAAATGTTAATATTGTCGTGATTGGTATAGTGGGAAGTGAAGAATTTTTGTTTTGTTAGCCCATTTCCAATACGGACACACTGAAGAATCTAAATTCGGTGACAGAAGTGTGAAAAATCATTAATCACAAGTGCATAATGATTATTTATGACTGACAGGTACAAATTTGTAAAAATAATAATAAGTAATAGTATAAAAAGAGTCCTAAGACATTTTTTGCATATTATTCTTTCTAATTCTTACAATGAACCCTCCACTTGGGTGTCAAAAATATAATCAACACCCTGTACATGAAGGTTTACCGGTTTCTAGACTCAGCTCGATGTAAAAGAGATTAAACAAACTGAATATTAGTATTCTGACATGTTTACAGGCATGAGAAACATATTGACTCAACTGATTTGTGTGGTAAAATCCCATTATGCGAGTTATATAAACGTTGGAAAAAAAATTAAACTATAAAATATTTATTTTCTCATTCAAATGACTTTTTCCGTAAATTTCGGTAAAAGCATCGGTGGACAGTCAGAATATTTATTAAGAGTTCAGAAATCCTTGACTTTAAAAATTCTCCGCATCATGACACATAAAAATAGTATTTTCTGGTCACCAAATTAGTTTTAAGATGCTTACCTATTTACTTTACTATTATTTAAATATATTTAAAACCCTTATCGTTACAGAACCTCCATAGGACACCTTAATAGTATTTTGTATATTTTAAAAAATAAGCAATACATATTTTTGTAAATGCTTCCTTACCTATTAGTACAGATATATATTTTTTTGTAAATTTCCGTTATACTTCTTAATGTTTACTTTGTTAAGTATACGCCTAAAGGTTAGTACTGATTATTTTCTATTCACCTTTTCAACTATGAAGATGACCTTGACATAAGATGCAGTTTATGTTGAATTGAGGTTAGATTGATATTAAAATGTTTTGAAATTCAAAACTAAACGCTGTTACAATTGTCTATTCTTATTTATATTTTTTATAAATCGATTTGACGTACTTTCTACTTAATATTCCACTTTTGTACTATATTTATATATATATAAAATTAACATTCCAAAAGTACGTGTCAAATTAAGGTATAATTAAGGATACATATCAAAATCGATGTGATTTATTACAAATACTGTCCGGGTAAGATTACTCTTTAAAGATAATTTATATATTGTACCTAAAGATGTATAAATAAAGTGCTACAAATAGTTTTTTCAGCTGTAATTTTCCACGTATCCAAATACCCTTCCTAGTAATATAGATTGTCCGAAAATGTACATAATTTATTCATGATTTCATTATGTCAGAGTTTATATAAAAATCCCCTCATAATGTAAATTTTATAATATTCCAAGAACCAAACCTACAAAGTATACTAAGCAGACAGTGGTGTAGGTAACAGCAGGTTACTTAATTATAATAGAATCTCACAATCTTTCAGATTTATTTATTTTTTCGAAAAGGAATGAAAAGATAAGAATTCATCTATGTTAAAATCTGAAAGAACTTTATTGACCAGATGGTACACACGTGATTTTATGAACAGGATTTTTTATGCCAGATAAAATTTATATGGTAATATCACTGTTCCCAGGTGTTGAAAGCGTATTATTCGCAAGTCTTAGGTAGTAATATGGATCGAAATGGGGCCCGATTACTCGTTTATAAATATCATAATCTGAAAAAAAAAATCAATTTACTGAGTTGTGGATAATAGTACTATATTTTTTCTATCGAGATATAGTGTCAAATTTAGAAATCGGTTTATATTTGATCCGCCTCGCACTATTTCAAGAACGTTCAAGTCTCGCCTTTTTTAAAGTTGACACCTTAATGTTAGCAAATTTTAATACTATTATACAGGGTGTTTCTTAAGTAGAGGTCAAAAATCCACGGCCGGATTCTGTGGCCAAAAATAAGGGTTTTTGTTAGACAAATGTGTGATCTTGGCACAACCATTGTCCGGATACAGCGTGTCAAAATTAAAAAAAAAAAATCAGTTTTTAATTTCTAAACCGCTTGTGATAATTTAACCAAATTCGGTGCTAGGTGAATTATATGGAAAGATTTCTATTGATTCTATTGATTTTTTTGCTTGGAGACATCTCAAGACGTTAGTTTACAAAGTTAACATTGAATCTGAGGAGCACTCACGCCAACAAATTGTAGCTGATTAGATTAAAGTAATCCGCCACTGGTAAGTTTCTAAAGCTGGTAATTGTTTATTTCATACCCACTGTCATAGTAAATATGCACACCGAATTTGGTTAAATTATCTCAAGCGGTTTAGAAATTAAAAATTAAAAACTGATTTTTTTTTTTTTTGACAAGCTGTAGCTGGACAATGGCCGTCCCAAGACCGCACATTTATATAACAAAAAAATCTTTACATTTGGCCATATAATATACTTAGAATTTTTACCTCTGCATCCTGTAATGTACTTTTACATACAAACATGTTTGAAGCGTTTTTACCCTTTTCGTCGCACTCCTCAGGCAAAACATAAGGCGGATGTGGAAAGTACGCCTTTCCGTGAACGGTCCAGGGCACCATCACCTTCTTCGTCTTCGTGTGAGTCGCGAACGAGTCTAAGGACGGCGCTGGTGCCCGCAGCGGTCCGATCAACGTGTCCAGAAGAGCAGTATCGGACAAATGCTGGAATTTATCGAGATCCGTGTTCGAAATATACGCAGGACTTTCAGTAAACACCAGCTCACCGCACTTAACTATGTCAATGGAGCTTTTGGGTGACTGATAACAAGTAGGGACTTCCTCGATCTGCTTCAAGACGTGTGCCCCCTGGATCAGTTGCCTGGAAGGTATTTCTAGGCTAGTCAATGAATGCAGTGCAGGAATGTGTTGGGGGTAGTTAGGACCTAAACATATTAAAATTCCCCGCTCCTAGCCCGTCCGCTTCAGGGGGAGGGTGGTAGAAAGGTGCCCTTTTTAGTTATTTGGCTTATAATTAAAAAACAGCACAATAGACGATTCGATCGAATAGCGTCTCTTTTGCTACATATAATAATGATTTAAATCATCCCCAAAGGCAGCAATCAAGGGGATTCAAATCTGGTGACCTTGGTGGCCAATGTGACAATTAGCAATCACTAATGTGAGTTTGGTTTAGAATACATGACCTACTGAAAATAAAATATCAAATAATAACAGCTTTCGCAAAAATAGCAATAAAAATATGTTCATTGATATTCGACCATATGTTTATTAGGCTTTTTTGTTCACTTTTGCCCCCTAAACTCCCTTTTCGAATATTGGGGGTTCCCCCCAATCACCCTGGATATTCTTGAATGAAATGTATCGCTTTAAAACATTTTCTTATGGGACTTGTGTGTAAAACAAACGGCCGGTGAGTTAGGTGCCAGAAGAATTATGGCAATAGCAAAGAAATATTTTCCCCTCAATGCACGCTACAACCCCTTCGTTGCTTAGACTCTTGTGACGATTTTTACCCGAAGGCGACATATTTGTAGTCCATCCAAGGCGCTGGGGCCAAAGTGATGAAGAACTGCGTGCTATTGTTGACGTGCCTTCCATCGTTACAAGTGGAGAGCACCCCTCTACGATCGTGGGGTACAGCGTAATTCTCGCAAGGCATTTTCTTCCCTTTTAGGGAAAATCCACCACACTGAATCCAGCTGTTCTTCATTATCCTAGAAAAAGACGTTTAAGGAAGCGATACAACTGAAATGTTCGAGTACCTGTGGATCGAGCTGCCAGCGTAACCGCCGAGTGTCACTTTGCACTTGGTGAGGAAGTTCTCGCATGCAAGAGGTACTATGTCGTTGAAGAGCTAAATTCGAAACAAAATTTCCAGACTGAACAATTTCTGGGCCGGTTGCCACGTCGTCGATTTAGGTTTATTGACGTTTCGATAAGCATAACACTCTCTTCTTCAGAAATAACGCTGAAACTGGAGATGGTGCTGAATCATCTGGTCGGTATTTGTATTCAATGTGTAGATGCTGGTGTACATTACATCATCTATGATCTGTTTTTAGAAGAAACACATAACAACAAAAGAGACCAAGAGAAACAGGATTATCTAGCAAAGACCCATCTACCATGTACATATAGGATTTTTCATATCCCACCATTGATGTTATGGAATATGGGCCAATAAGTTAAATTAAACAGATCCAACATATCTACTGCTATTTTATTTGAAGAATAACCCATAAAATTCAAAATATGCAATAATTTAAGTCAAACAGAAACAATCAACAACTAAGAACTGATCTTTGTGCGTGCTAAAATGTGCCTCACTTCTATATAACTAAACAAAACCAAGATTCTAGTGAGGAAGAGAGAGAAGGTTCTAGTCAACACTATAGAAATCCAGAAAAATTGTAACAATTTCAACAGAGTTTGGAAACGACTCGTACGCAAGAATTCGACACCAAAACGACAGTCCGGTTTCAGATACATCTGACGAAGAGTGCTATGTCTCTCGAAACCTAATCCGAGCGTGTGGCAACCATCACGGATATTTTGGTCAGCGTCAGTACTACATACATTCATGTAACTTTGATCAGTTTAACCGAATGTTTGTGTATTACTTACCTACCTCAAATAACATTGTTCCAATGACTCGATTGTCGATGGACACAGTTAGATACGCCAGTTGCCTCTACAAGTATGATAGAAATGAATAATTAGCGTGTTTTTTTCTCCAGCAAAAATGTATTACAAATTTACTCATTTTATTCCCCAAGTACTCCGCCAGGTTACACTTCCCCATTTCATACCAATCCTTGGTTAAAGTAAACCGATACTTCTTAGAGATGTGCTTCTCTAAAGCCCTATCGTCGCCCAGGTATTCATCGTTCATGAACACTATCACAGACTTGGAGATCTCCCAAAATATGCCGCCGTATTTTCTTTGCATCTGTACGAATTATCGAGAGTGAATTTTGTTTGGGATTCAATTCTACTTACCTTGGCCACGTATTCCTCCCATTCTAAGTCTAGCATGGGTCTTATTTGAGGGGATTCGTACTTTTTTGGGTAGCTGTTACTCAGCTTGTTGACTATGAACCGACATTTTTGGAACTCGTCACTGGTTATGATCCCCACCACTAGAAACTTTGTTTTGGAGTCCGAATCGGAAGACATTCTGGTTCGAAAAAATATGTAAGTTTGACAGGATGTTTAGTTGTCAAAATTTAAAGGACATCGTCGCAATAGAAAGTTGTGAAGGAACTTAGTCCACAAAGCAGGCACTATAATGACTTTATCGTACTCGGGAGCACTTGTGTATGATTATGGTTCTCACTTGAACTAAAACAATTCGTTTTCATAAAGTTCCATCAGTTTTAATGTATTAATTTATATTGTATTAATAGTAAAAAATGTATTCAGTTATATTAAGTATAAGTATAAACTATAGTTTCTATATTTTTATTCATAAAATAAAATGTTTAACTAAAAATTTGAGGAAACTAATGAGTCATTCCATTTGAAATCGTCTGAAAGTAATAAAAATTGTTGCCGACCCATTTTAGATTTTGGTGTAACTATGAAAAACTCTACTCTAGGGTCCCAAACAACAAAATTTACACGAGTTTGATTTTTACAAGCGCTTATTTCCGCCTATTTAAATAAAGACTCTTAAAAATTGCTATATTTAAGCTTTATTAATTTTTGCTGTCAAATTTTTCTGTTTGAAGATATTTGAATGATCAAGACGGAATTCAGAGTGGGAAAGATAATAGTTTCAGTGTAAATGAAGATAATTGGCTTGGACGATCCCTTTGAATAATAGCAGCGTTCTGAAAATGACTGTTTTTTAGTCATTTTTCGTGAATTTCAATGGACTCTAGCGTCTTAACTGTTGAGAGTTAAAAATTCATGCTCCGCGGGAATTAAGTATACATATCATAGACAAAATTCAGCCACAAGTTGACCTGAGTAGCCCACTCTTTATAGAAGAAAACTTTGCTTGAAGTTTTGAAATTTTTAAAAATCCCAATATTCAGGCTATGAAACGAGCGTGTTGACTACGAGATAAAAATCTGATACTTACAGAATCTACTGTTCTTACCTTCAACTTTAAATGACTATATCACTTGTTTTGTTATTTTTATGTTTAGTGCATGTACGAGCCGTTTTTTTTACAGCAAAAATTTGGACGTTTTAACTAATGAATTAAAATTACTTACCATCAAAAATAATTATAAATATGAAAAATATTTCAAGTTTTAATAAAATTATGGATATGAAAGGTGTAAAATTGTTTCTGGAAGTAATTATCATCGAAAATAGTAACTGTAAACAATTTTTCAACGAGAAAAGTATGTACATGCACTAAACATGAAAATAACAACACAAGTGATGTAGTCATTTAAAGTTGAAGGTAAGAACAGTAGATTCTGTGAGTATCAGATTTTTATCTCGTAGTCAACAAGCTCGTTTCATAGTCTGAAATTTGGGATTTTTAAAAATTTCAAAACTTCAAGCAAAGTTTTCTTCTATAAAGAGTGGACTACTCAAGTCAACTTGTGGCTGAATTTTGTCAATGATATGTATACTTAATTCCCGCGGAGCATGAATTTTTAACTCTCAACAGTTAAGACGCTAGAATCGATTGAAATTCACGAAAAATGACTAAAAAACACTCATTTTCAGAACGCTGCTATTATTCAAAGGAATCGTCCGAGCCAATTATCTTTATCTACACTGAAACTACTATCTTTCCCACTCTGAATTTCGTCTTGATCATTCAAATATCTTCAAACAGAAAAAATTGACAGCAAAAATTAATAAAGCTTAAAAATAGCAATTTTTAAGAGTCTTTATTTAAATAGGCGAAAACAAGCGCTTGTAAAAATCAAACTCGTGTAAATTTTGTTGTTTGGGACCTTAGAGAAGAGATTATCAAAGTTAAACCAAAATCTAAAACGGGTCAGCTTTGCCAATTAGACGATTTCAAATGGAATGGCCCTAATACTTTTATTATAAATATCGAAATATATATGTACATTTTACAAATACAATGCTGTACAAAAAGAAAAACAATTTTAAATACGGTATATCACCTAAATTTTAAGGTTATGTACAGCTGTGAACAATGAAAATACCCTCCCTAAACCTACTTTAATTGTCCACTACTGTACATCTCAATGGATTGCTTCATGTCCTACAATTTCCTATTAATGTAAATAATCAGTCACAATATACTGACAGCTCCTCTGTATCGTGATATGAGGGTACTGCTGCCTCCAAATTTCCACCTAAAATCCAAAAATTAAGTCACACAACTTGGACGAAATAAAAATGCTTCTTTTACCTCGTCCTGGCGAATGCTGGTACAGAAACTGATATCCAACAGCCTGAGCTTTGGCAGTAACAGTAGGGCTTTCTCGCAAATATCTGCCGAGATGTTTTTTATTCCTAAGAAATCTAGCTGGGCCAGTTCCTTGCACGTTAGAATAGCTGGCATTATGAGACTGTCATTTAATCCTCTCCATTCTGAGAGAATCAACCTTAAATACGATAAAACGTAAAAGTATACTTCAAGGGTCTGATTTCGGGCCAGGTCTATTTGGCCAACAAATGAATGATTATAAGAATGTATAAAACTTATTTATATTAACAAAAAATGGGAGAAATGTACCTTTTCAGTTGTTTACAGCCATCGGCTACATGTTCAAGACAATCTCCTGGGTCTTTGTTTATGAGACACCAACCCAAATCTAACTCCTTCAAATCAGGACATTCCCTAAATAATTTCACACCATCAGCCGTCAAGCTTAAAGTCTTCCAAGAGCTCCAACTTGCTAATTTTTTGTTATAGTTGACCACAGTTTCCACCACTTGATCAAGGAAGAAAAGATTCTCACACAAATCTAAAGCAAGAGCAAGCTAATACTGGTGCAAGCGTAGTTTTACAATAACTTGGCATACCTATTATAATATGCTTTAAATTCGGATTTGCTTTCAATATTTTTATCAAATCGTTATCCAGGATATCCGTGGCAGTCAGATCGAGTGACACCAACTTTGTTAAGTTGTCTAAGGAGGGTTGCAACCACTGTCCCACGTTCTTTAGTCTCAAATCTAGAAAGAATGTTAAAAAAACTGCCAACCGAAATTGCATAACTCCTACCGACAAGTTCCTTGCAAGCCGAAATCTCGACCATGACTTCCATATTTATGTACTCGCAGTTTCCTAGCGACAAGTGAGTGAGACTGTTGCAACTTTTCCTTAAGAACCTAAAAAATTGTTTTAATGGGAAAAGTTTTTTGACTAGGTAAAGCCATACATTTTCAGTTGGTCAGCAAAACCACCCACCTCGTTGCCGCACCAAGAAAGGTCAAGTTTCTTCAAAGTTTTGCACTTGTTCATGAAGTACTCTAGTGTACTACAATTGACTAGGTACCAGTAAGGCTAAAATTGAAAAGAAACAGTTTTGAAGCGGGAAACATTTATGTCGGAAATTTAGTTACTTTTAAACTCAAATTCTGGTATAATACTGGATCGGCTGCCGCTTCGTTCCATCTTTTATTGACTTGAGAGCAATGACTCAATGATTTTAGGTCCAAATATTGAAAGATATGTAAAATGACTTCGTACTGAAACGTGGCCAGTGTTAGAAAGAGTTCAATATAACCTGCCATCAAATACAGTGAAACTTACTGGTAAATTCAAAAACAAGTCTTCATTCTGACTCTTTATATCACAGATATCATTGAGATGACACTGCTTGTCGACAAATTGTTCTTTCTGAAAATTACCAATCAACCCTTTCAGCATCATATTGAACTGCAAGTGAGATGTTGGCTGGCATCCACCCAACAGCACTGCATCTACAGACCAATGATATTCCAAGAAGCTTTGGTTAATTTCTAAACGGATTATACTAGAATTAAGAAGTTAAAATTTGTGCAGGAATGAAGAGCGTCAGTAAAATGTAAACGTGTCTTCTGCTAACTAACCCTATAGATTTTACTTACTTCGTCATATGATTAACGGATTTGATCCTTGGATGAAATTTTCTACTTTTATGGGGGCATTTCTGTAATGGACCCTCCCATAACAACGCCCATGGACGTGTCGACGGGTGCATTAGTTTACACCATACTCGTACGATGGCGCCAGGATTGTATATTTCGTAGATGCAGATATCTCTGGGTACTACAGCACTTTCAAATCTAAAAAATGGAATTAAATTACCACACTATTCTACATTATTAAAAGATTTTATGCTTACTCTAATGTAACATAATCTTCTGCGCCTAAATGGTCAAAATCTTGTGGTCTGTAGTCCAGTTGGTAGCCCTCACTCTTTTTCCACCATTTGCCGTAAGATCTCTAAAAATTATTAATTCTAACAACAGCATATTCTGAACACAAATTTGCTTAGGGCCAAATTATCCAACTGTCTGGTAAATTTACCGATCAGATAAATCTATATCTCCCACTCACTATCGCATGAGACAGATAAATATTTGGCAGGTAACTTTATTTGATCCTTAGTTTGTTTTAATAATAGGTTTGTTTTTGCAGCCGTTGGAAACAGTTTGGAACTGAAATTCGACCAGTTATGAGAATGCGTTACCATAGAATTTAAGGCAATAAACAACCGTTTCCAACTGCCGCAAAACCTATTGTTTAATTGTATGCAGTGTGTATAAACTTTAATTTTTAAAGTGTCCAGTAAAAAGAGGTATCCACAGAAGCAGCCATTTTGGTTCTCATATTTACCGCGAAACCTCCTAATATGACGTCACTTATATGATTTTCATATTATTGTAACTTCAATTTCGAACGACTCTACACACAATAAACATATCGATTAACTACCTGTTTACATATTCTCCAAGCATTTTATAACATCATTTTGACTTGAAATATTTGAATATAACGTAAAGACACATGCAAATTTTAATTAATAAAAGATAGCAACCTAGATTGTTATCTATAAATTATATCTATAAAGTAATTTTATACTTACCAAAAAATATGCTTCAGGAAAATCACCATATGAAGGATATTTTACGTATTTTCCAACTAAATTTATAGGTGCGTACGAATAACTGTTCGAATTATTATATCTTGACGTATAATTCACTATACGAAACACATATTGTTCTAAATGAGACATTTTTAACCGAGTTTCAATAGGTTCGAATTTTCCCATTTCCTCATTATTTTCCATCGATTTGCTGTAATTTAATAAGAAATTATAGATTTATGTTTACTAGAATCAGCTGACTACTTTGCGCAGTTGCCATAACTCAAAATATTATTAGCAACAGTGTATTGTATACAGAACCATCTATTTAACTTACATCGAAGCTTCTTCAAATTCACTCAAGATATCTTTTTGTTGGAGGTTGTTGATTTGTACGATCGGCGATAGATGGCACAATACAGACGAAGCATATAGTAAACGTTTTGTTATAATTTACTAGGAATTGACATATTTTTAAAAATAAATATGAGTAGATAGAAAATAATCAGTTTATAATTTCACATATTTTATTTTGTTTTAATTGTTTTTGCTTAAGGTAGATGTCACTATGCTATGCGATACGCGGATAGAAACTTACCGAAAATCGATGAGTATCCTCTCTCAAGGTTTAAAAGCCGTCCATTAGATATTGGACCTCATGGTTGTATGACTAAAACCATCTTCCGATGGTAACAGCATCGAGACGGGGTCTCCGATGAACTCCCCCCCCACAGTATTTTGTCAGCAACCTAAGAAACATTGCCTTGCAGCGACATATCACCAATCATCCATCAACCACCGACAGAAAAGATGGTTCTCCTCTCCACTCAAGGTGTCGGTGGTTGTTAGCTTGGATTTGGATATTCTGTTGAGCCGTAGTTTCTTAGGTAAGACTGGTGTCTTACGTGAGGGAGAATCACGGGAAAATTTTATCTCGATACTTTTGTATGCTTGAAGTGTTGTAGTTATACAACCGTGAAAAATAATAAAATATAAATAACATGTAGAGTTTAATTGGTGTGTAGCCTAGGCAGTTAGGTGCAATGTGTCCAATACTACCGCAGCTGAAGTGTATTTGTTATTTATACGAGTTCCCCTATATATTAGGTCTTGTCTCGCTCGAGGCGCAGGCCAGAGTTACATTTTTCGAGAGGATTAAAGGCTGCTTAATTTTCCTAATGTAATTTAATGTTTTATATACGATCACAGCCAAAACCGGTCAATTAGGAGAGAAAGCCGTGCGAGAAAAATTATGGTTTTGAAAAGCGTCATATTTGACAATTTTTTTTTAATCATCTTGGAATAGTTTCTATGACATGCGTTTGTTTATTTGTTAATGATTAACAAATTAGCAAAATCGACATAAAAAATCCGTGAGAATGCTAAAAATTTCTTCATTTCGGCTGAAATCTAGCAAGAAGCCCAAGAAGCAACATTACCTCTGTTACCAGCGAAAATCAAAAGTGTGTACGGAAGAAATTGGTAGAATTCCACTATATGTATTCCGTTATACGATTTATCATGAAAAAATACACGTTACCTAGCACACACCTAAAAATAAACCCTTCTATTTACGTCTAGAAGCTAGTTGCCGTCCCAGTTTCGTTCCTCTAAGTGCACCTATGATTCGAATCCAATAAAAAAAACCCTTCAAAGATGAACCAATATAAAGATGACCGCTACATGGCAATATGCAGCGAAAGGACATTGCAAACAAACTCTAAAGGTTTTTTTATGAATTTCGCACAACTCGTGAGTGAAAATGCGGGGCAACAATGGATAAAACATGTGTTCGGCAAACTGAAAACGGACAAGGAACGAATTAGAATTGTTTATAGTCACGAACAGGTGTGTATTGTCCCACAGGGAAAATTGGAGAATGTTTTACCTGCTATTATGTTGCACTTATTTTGTTTTTTATTCAAATTTCAGTACTAGGTATGTTTTATTAAGCATTACAAAGCAATTCTTTTATTTAGCTATTAGATCAGTAATATAATAAAATTTTAGACTAAATTACCCATGACTGACGTTCTGGGCAACGTGCAAGAAATTTACAGACGAAAAAGCGCAGAAGTGTCAGAAGTCAAAAGACTGGAGGCGGAAAAAGCGTTTAAGGAAGGCGACTTACAAAGAGCTTTGTTACTTTTCAGTCAAAGTGTTCTAAGAGCTCCCAGAGTAGGTAAGATCTTCAATCCCGATTAGAACAATTATATGCCCCAGGGAACAGTATTCGTCCCTATCTACTGATACTTAAGAACGATATTTTTAATATCACTCAATTTATTCATCTTATATTCATCTTACTTTTATAGGGCCTTTCACCAAAATGGAAGCATCCCCTTTATCACTAGCCTTGTGGGGACGAGCTCAAATCCTCATATCCCTAAAGAAATACTCCCTAGCCTTATCTGACATGCAATTAGCGTTAAAAGAACACCTTCCAGGCGCCTATAAAGGTGAATCCTTCTGGAAAATGGCTATTTGCTACAAGGCTTTAAAAGAAGAAAACCGAGCTACTGTCGCTTTTGGTCTAGCTGAAAAGTTACTGGGCAACAAAATAAATAAGGAGGAGCTACAAAGAGACGTGACTGCCAGTTACGTCGAGAGCAAGAAAGAGGATAAACGAGGTACGTATAATATCCAAAAATTAAGTAAAGATAGTTTGATTACCGTCTAGTCTTCCAGTTCTGCCCTTAATTGAAGGAGGGTTTCACACAACGTTTCCTTGTGCCTCAAAGAAACTGTCTGTAAGACACAAAGAAGGAATGGGTCGTTATGTAGTGGCTAATGACACGGTTAAAACAGGAGAGACTCTAGTGGTTGAACCTCCATATGCAGCTTGTCTGCTGCCGGAAATGTTTGGAACCCACTGTCATCATTGTTTTGATAGGTGAGTGAAAGATATATTTGAGAAAAGTCTTTATGCGTTTGTAAAGATTACAATGATGAATTTGAAGCTAAGTCATCAACTTTTAGACTAGTAGCACCCGTAGGATGCACAGACTGCTCGAACGTGGCATTCTGCAGTCAGATCTGCCAAGAGGCTGCTGTTTCCTCCTATCACAAGTACGAGTGTAAGTTCCTTGACCTCCTCATAGGATCAGGCATGAGCATCCTTTCGCATACTGCTTTAAGGATGATAACACAGTCAGAACTGAGTAAATGTCTTGAGGTTTACAAGGATAGGTCCAAAGAAAAGGTTTATTCGTTGTGTACCAACGCTAATATGAGACCTGCTGAGGACTTTTTACAAAGGACGCTGATGGCAGCGTTTCTGCTGAGATGTCTTCAGAAAAGTGGCTACTTTGGAGGAAGTGACAGAAACAGAAGTAAGTTAAATTTTTCTTCATTTTCAGTGGTGACTATTAATATTAGTAAATAGTACAACACAATTAACATGTTAGTTGTTTTCATTAAATAACTATTTAATTATCTGGTGATATTATCCGTTAATATTAGATACCACTTTGAACAACAATTTTAAAACGGGTATATAAATCAGCATTAATCTTTTAGTAGCCAATTTTATAAATTATTCATCAAAGCTAATTCTAATTTAATATTTATTGTGCCTGATGGTTAGTTTGAAACGTTCGTATGCTATTAAAGCTTTCATCAACATTAACTTGAAAAGTTCAGTCAACTGAACTGAAAATAAATTACTGCATTTGTGGGACAAATACAGAATATTTAAATAAACAATAAAGTACCTATATTTAAACGAACTGGCTTTAAAATATCACACAGTTTCCTAGTGACCGACACACTAAATTCTTATTAAACTATATTAAGTACTTTAAAGGTTATTCAAGAAAAACTGATTTCCAGCGGCGTCCTTCAGGGACACATAGCTCCGTAAGGAGAGCCTGTAGGAAAAAAATTATAGGAACTTGTCATTTTATTTT
Organism: Monochamus alternatus; assembly: GCA_037114965.1. Classification (NCBI taxonomy): domain Eukaryota; kingdom Metazoa; phylum Arthropoda; class Insecta; order Coleoptera; family Cerambycidae; genus Monochamus; species Monochamus alternatus. The sequence goes on along the minus strand of CM073433.1, from coordinate 53,280,799 downwards.
TTTCATGTTCTATCTGCACCCGAGATATTTCCCACATTTTCCCGGACATCCTGAATAGCAGTATAATAATACATCAGACCTTTATATTAAAATCTATTTTTATATTTTGGCATACATTCGCAAGAGCATTAAAATGCAACGTATATATGTTTTGTCGAATTGTTGATTACGTATTTCTGAAAATTTAAAAATATGTTTAGATATAATTATGTATTATGTATTTATGTAGGATGTAATAGATTTTATGTTATAATTTAGGGAAGAGGTAAAGCAAGGGGAGATAATTTTACTTTGCTATACAGGGTAAGGGAGGTCGTATCTAGAAGACGGCACTTGAGAATAGAGACATGCATTGTTGCCAAATCTCAAAATTTTAAGAAATAAAATCAAATGGTGGTTTGTTTATTTGTTTGTCTACCACCTTGTTGGAATATCGGTGCAGTTGTTCATATAAACTAGGCAAATGTCATACGCCAACAACCCTGAGACTGAAAGTCAAAAGAAAGCAAACTGTCTTTATAAAATTATTTTCCATTGCAGTTATGCTCTCTGCCACTTTTATCGATTTAGGTGGTGTTCAGTGACGGAGAAGACATGAGTACAGTACAGTTTATAAAACACTATACCATATATGTCGAACAATCAATCGTTTTAATGATATAAGATGTTCAAGTTGTTCCACGAGACATAAGTATTTTGATACAGCTTTGAAATTAGTCGCGCTCTATATTTTAGCAGTCAGTCAATCGTAACATTTTGCATAAAATACGTTCATATTAATTAATTTCCTCTTAGTTTAGATTAATTGACCCACAGGGATAATGTTGCAGTTATTCCGACCGAGGAGGAGTATCGCATCGGAGAATTGCTCCTGTTTCATCTGCAAATGTTACAATTCAATGCTCACGAGATATACGAAACTAGAAACGTTGCAGAATCGGGTTTCAAAGGCACCAAGGCTATCTACATAGGGGTGGCTGTGTACCCCACAGTGGCTCTCTTCAACCACGACTGCTATCCCGCTGTTACGAGGTAAATACAATTGGAATGCCATCAACTGTTGACCGGCGGTCATCGAAAATATATACTGCATTCCCAGATAAAGAGTATACACATATTACAGGACGTTTCTTATGTAGAGGTCCAGGAGCGTATTCTGTGGCCAAAAATTTGGGGTTTTTGCTTATAAATGTGGAGCCGCAGGACAGCTATTGTCCAGCTACTGAGTGTAAAAAATTAAAAAAATCAGTTTTTAATTTTTAAACCGCTTGAGAGAATTTAACCATTCCACCTTGCCAGTGGCGGAGGTGCGGGTATCATCGATCCTTATTTGCAAAAAAATATATCACCCTGTATAACAAATACAAATATATTACAAATAAAATATGTCATCATATGCACCACTATATTATCTCCACTTTGTGTTTCCTTACACTTTTTTGTATTCCAAACCGACAGTTTTAATAATGTCTTATGCATATTCAAATGCTGAAATCAAGAACTCAACTCAAGAACCAGGTCAACCTTGGCCACCCAGATCACTCGATATGAACCCTATTGATTGTTTTCTTCGGGGACATCTCAACACATTAGTTTACAAGGTTCACATTGAATCTGAGGAACACTTACTTCAACAAATTATAGCTGGTTGTGATGTGATAAGAGCACACCGAATTTGGTAAAATTATCTCAAACGGTTTAGAAATTAAAAACTGTGTTTTTTTTAATTTTTGACACGCTGTAGCTGAACAATGGCTGTCCTCAACACCCCACATTTATATAGCAAAAAAACCCTTAGTTTTGGTCACACAATACGCCCTTGCATTTTTGGCCTCTATGAAAAATAACAATATTTAGAGAATGTATTAGTACAATACCTGTTGTCATCAGTTACTTGTATTGAATACAAATAGTATTAATATATTATAGTAGTGAGTGCATGGTCATGTGCAAATTGTAATTGTAATTTCTAACTGCTGTAGAAGCAAATCTATTGAATAAAAAAATATTCTTTTTCCAACAATTAAAATTTCACTTTCAATAATAATAATTCACAAAACTTTAAAAATGTTTAACCCAAATAAAACGGTGGTGAAAGTTAGCGGGATATTTCATTAGATAAAATTAAGCGTTGCCAACCATGAAATAATTTTATGATACAGTCTAGAATAATTCATCATACGACTGTATAGTATCTAATCTATTACGTTTGTCGCTCTTTTATAGGCACTTCGTAGGAAAGCAAATTGTCATCAAAGCTGCCCGCCTCTTGCATCCTGACGAGGTGGTAGCTGAAAATTACGGCCCCATATTTACCAGGAAATGTCTGCAGGAGAGACAGAGGTCCTTATCTTCGAGATATTGGTTCAACTGTCAGTGCAAGGCGTGTACTTTCAACTGGCCCATGTTGGATGCAGGATTAGAGGATTACAGTAAAAAGATAAGGTAAAAGGCAAAGGATGTCATTCCTTTTAGCGCTCAGATGCTTAGTAAAACCATTTCGACGTGCTTTATATTGTTATGGGTTTCCTCAAACGCATCACGAGATCTCACCTAAATTGACTCTGACCTTTAATGCTGCTTAAATATTCAAAATCGAAACGTAGTGAACATCTCTAATGTTCTACACAATTCTAGCGTGCAGACTCGATCTATCCAGTTGCATCTCTTGAAACAATATATTTATTTTGGCTTCATATTTTACTACTTTTACTCTCTATTTATTTTATAACTAAAAAGTGATAATACATCGAAACCGCCTCTCTAACTTATTATTGTTTTAAATAATAAATGTATTAATTCTCAGGTGCTCAAATAAGAAGTGTTCCTTCTTCTTCACCCTGCCTGTGTCGAACGACACCGTAAAATGTCCCAAATGCAAGGAAACTGTCACATTAACAGAAAATCTACAGCTGCTAGAGTGGTGTGAAGATCAGTATAGCGAAGGATTTAAAGCTGCCACTTCCAATGAACAGGAAAAGGCTATCCAAATACTTTGCCCTGCCCTTGATACGTTCCACAGGTAAAATGAATTGAAAACAAGTGAGTTTAACGTCATTGTCTCTTACTTTCCCTCTTTTAGGATATCTCTACCACCTCATAGACCCACCCATTTGGCCGAACAGACATTGCAGCTTTGTACAGCTAGCTCAGGCAATGTATCGTCAACCTTTACAAGAAAATAGGGTTTTTGTTTTATATTCCACAAAACGTATAAAAATATGAATAAAAATAATGCAACTACATACACTGAAAGAAATACTACTATACTTCGTTGTATAAATAACTTCATACAACAAAGTTACAGTAAATGCTATGTATTTTCAACTACTTCTGTTTACTTTACAAGTTATGCGACTTCTAAGTAGCTCTCTTGGTTTTGGAGACGTCTCAGTTACCGGTGTGGCGACCTTTAAGTTTTCAGAACTAGAAAGTGGCAATTACTTTCAAGTAGTTTTGATAGTTGCGGCGACGTTTAGGGATTGTTTGTTTAAAGTCGCGGAACTTGTAAGTAATATTTATTAGTTCAAACAACGTTAACGCTACTTGAACTATTTAGCATCAGACATAGCAACTACAAAGTGCGTATAACCTCTTAAATTCACCATGAAGTAAATTTTACCATGCAGTTCCCAAAATTGAAAACCTTAATGCATTCGTCATTGCGTAATATCCGTACCTATATAAAATTCAAGGAGTGTGATCAGAGTAAACGTGGATCAATGTGAAAGATTGATACCGGTCGCCATTTGACTACCCCCCTAATCAATGAGGTTTTCCAGGTTTCCCTCATTGCTGCACTGAAGGATGGTTAGAGCCTACCAACGTAACTCGTTACTGGGCCCAAATGCGGTCTGCTTAATAATAATATGCCGCCCCCTCTAGACAGGCAAGACTTAAGTCGCCATTATTGCAAAATAATAACCTTGTCCTTATTTCTGCATTAAATTTAATAAACTGATGCATAAAAATGTCATTTCCAACGAATAATAAAAAAAAGATTTTACCGTCTCGAGTTTTACATTCACACATAATGTATACAGTACTTTCGAAAAATAACGAATAAATTAATTATTTTTGAAATTGAGAAGTTTTCGAAAAAATCCCCTGGCACGTCGATTTTGTTTTTAAAAAAGGCACTTTTTGACATACGACCCACATTTGTGACGTCATCGTTGTTCGAAATATGACTTCATCGACAATTTTTTTAAATACCAACCCCCAATTTTGACCATGCCATTTGAAAAAGCCTGTCATTCTAACATGATACTTCATGACAAAATTAAATGTTCAAATTGTGCACCGTTGGCTGTCTGACAGTAGCCAAGACGATTAATAAATTCTTTTTGGACATTATCAATAACTTCAGGAGGTATAAGATGTATCTCGTGACGAGTTCTTGCTTTTAAATCTTCTAAATTAACCGGTCTAGTAACGTATACTTTGCTTTTTAAGTATCCCCACAAGAAATAATCTAGGGCTGTCAAATCAGGCGATCTGGCTGGCCACTCAATCGGCCCCCTTTTCCCTATCTAACGATTCGGGAACAGCTCATCTAAATAAGCACGGACAGGTGTTGCATAATGGGGAGGTGCACAGTACTGTGAAAATTAAATTTTAAAATCTTCAAACATTATTTTTTTGAAATTTTTGTTATGTAGCACCATAATTTTTCATGATGTATGTATGTAGAACGTCCAATGGCACGGTCAAAATTGGGGGTTGCTATTTAAAAAAAATTGTCATGACGTCATATTTCGAACAACGATGACGACACAAATATGGGTCGTATGTCAAAAAGTGTCTTTTTTAAAAACTTACCTACATAGATCAACAGTAATTGTAAAAGCGATTATTATTATTCCTTGTTTCAGTGTACTTTAAGTGATAATTTGTCGACAGCACTAAAAGAAGCGAAACCGTGGCCAACAACACCAATTTTTTTAGATTCAAAAAGCAATCACTGCCTATCTTTTCTCCTGTTCATATAATTTCTCAACATTTACTCGTTAAATCTTTCAACACATCAACAATTATATAGACCGTAACCTCGATCGTGACATACAAGAAAATAATTAGACACTCACGGAATGCTACAGGGCACAAGCATAATTAAAATTCATGGAAAGTTTATTAGCTTTTTATGACTGCGTGTAAAAGTAAACAATTTTTACCGCATTTGAGTGTAAACTGAACGTGAGTAAGTGATTAGTATTCATTCGCCAGATCGATTACGTAGACTGACAGTGAAATTTTAACTACAGAGTGGCAGCACGTTATACAGGAGCATCCGAGTAGTATTCTACTTCTCTTATCTTTCGATTTATGTATAGAAAAAAATATAAATATGTAAGTTTGATTATTTCTGCTATCAAAGACAAGTTGATTATTGCTAACAAAACTTTAGAGCAGAATGTACATAAAGTCATACCAAGAATCCATGATTATGCAAATTTAACCCCAACAAAAACTATACAAGGAAGAAAAGAATTAAATTTTGAAGAACTTAAAACAAAAAAATATTGGGTGAAATCTCTATAATATCTATTTGAAATAAGAAGAATTATTGAGAAATTTCAGCGTACAATTTAAACCTTTAAACACCCTGTATTTCTTAAACCAGCGACATTCGTATAAGGCATGATGAGCTCAAACATAAAATTTTGGTGTAGCATCTCCAGCTTAGTGTTGACCTATTCTTTCAGACTCTCCCTGTATATTCGTTTTACTTCGGTACCTTTGAATATTCGCAGGTGGCATGAGATAACATTCCTATTATTTGCTAAAAGATTAAGATGAAAATAGAGCATATACATTCACAGGTCCTATAGAAATGTTTATCCATTATTCAGGATTAGAAATAAATCAAAATATTTCATAAAATTTCGCAGTTACAAATTATTAGTCATTAAAAATCAGCAATAGATTCTATAATAAATATTAAAAGGAGTAGTTCAAATAAAATTTTACAGAAAATTGCTTCGTTTACGAGATATAAGCTTCTAGTTTTTTATATTTCTATTTCTCCGTAACGATTTCAGCACTTTTCAGTGCGACGACAGCAGGAAGCACGCCCCAACCACCTGTAACAATCCTGAAATCACCCGTCCCAATCCTGCTGAAATCGCGAGCCTTGACGCGACGCGACAGCTCGAACTCGCTCAGTACATTCTCTGAAACCGCCTAGAATCCTGCGTTCCCCACAAAAGACGCGCGCTCACGTGTTTATTTGCATTCTCATTATCAAAATACCAGAGCAAACAAGCGAAAGTTTTGTTTAAAATCAGATTAGCTATTTACAGGCCTACTAAGTGCGTGTAAATATTTTTCGGCCAGTTGACACAGTCGAACTATTGCAACTAATTCGATGCGCTGCCTACCTTGATTGCCTAGTGCCAAAAATGCGGCCAAAATAAAATAATGTATGTGTGCGCTGTTTTGATGTGATAAACTTTTGTTGGTTTTAGGAATTAGTGTCAGTTACGGACAAAGTGTTGTTGGTTTTAATACTAAAACATGGTAATTTGCAAGTGTGAAACGCGACTATTGTGGAAATGATGTTTGTCACATATTGGTGAGTAAAAACACGATCATCATTTATAATTACTGTTTTAAAATTTAATTTTAAGATAAAATTTGTTATAAACTAGAAAAGAAGGTTGAAAATATATATTTTTATTGTATAACTGGATAAAATTTACGATTTCTAGAATGTGTTTTATGTATAAACAAATATCAGACTATTTAATTTTTCGACCTTGTCTTGTTCATATAAAAAGATAATAAATCCTGAAACAAATATCCAAATGAGTACATAAAAAGTCATCTTATTCGAATATTAAATATTTTTCAAAGCTTTGAAGCGCCTTTGATCGTTTTAAATGCGAAGTTCATGGAATATTTCTGCTTTGATCTGACAAATGTATTGATAAGTAGGTAAGATCGAGTATTGGAGAGGCATTGTAATTTTTACGTTTGTATTAACAGAACACCATTTGATGTTTCATTTTTATTGATACAAAATAATAAAGGAATTCTTTTTAAAACGTTTCATATACGTGCGTATACAGGGTGTCACGTTTGCACTTAAAAAAAACTAGAAGTATATCTGACCAAACGCAACAAAAACCTTATGAATGAAATGTCTACAAATATATTTCAAAAATAAAAATACAGCTGCAATAAAGTGCAAAACTACGTTACAAAAAATCGTCAAGTAAAAAGTAAAATATATATTTTTTGGTACAATTTATCATAGATCAAAATAATCATCATATTCCGAATGCCCTGTATAGTGAGGATAGTTCATGTAACTTTTTTCCTTAAATCGGCTAAAGATAAATGTATCAAAATTTGTACACGAATTAATCAGTTAGGTATATCTTGAGAAAAAATGTAAACAGTTTTATTCTCGATAGCAGGGGCGTACATGCGGGTAATTTGAAGGGCATATTTAAGAAAATATATGTTAAGTCAAAATTTCTTAAAAATTTATCTAAGCGGCGTTGTAAACCCCAAGGGATAACGCAAAAAAGTAAGTTTCGGAAAAGTTAATGAAAGTAAGTTATAGACATAGGGAAAATACGTTCACTCTTAGAGATAACGATTTTCTGGTAATTCATTATTTTATTAGTTACTACCAACATATTTTCGATATAAATCTAATGTTATTGACTTCGGACATTTATTTAATTCGGTAATAAAAGTGAAATAAAGTATTGTGAAGTAAAAAACATGTAATCCAATGTTCCCTATGGTAGAAACAAAGTGGGAACAAGTTTTTGCTACTTGCAAGTATCCTGCGCCAACTCGCGTTTATATACTTTGAAAATTATAACATAGGTATAAATAGACACGTGCACAGTGAAAGCAAGTTAGCGCCGAAAACATGCTCGTTTGTTTTTATGGTGAAAATTTTGTATTTATTCTTTTGCAATCAAATTTTTGTTTTTTTTTTTCAACTTATTAACCCTTTTGCGATTAAAATTTTTAAGTTGATAACTAAAGAATCCAATATAACCAGATCATCATAAGAAATGATGACATTTTGCAAGGAAATAAATGCATATCTGATTGAATTTTCGTTTCCTCCCGGCTCGAGAAAGCCGCGCCGATAAGCGCGAGTAGAAAAACTCCGTCCACTGCGTTTCTACCCTTAACGAAGAAGATTGAAAAGCAACCAATTATCGTCATTATTTTGCATCATTTGTTTACGTGGTAATAATAATAGAATTATTCAAACTAACTTCAACTTATTCTGGTTAGGACAGCCATTATTACCTTAAAAATGTTACTACAACTACAACATATCGAATGTACATATACTAGTCAAAGTTTCCAGCTTCTTCCATAATCCATATAACAAATAAACGAATGTATAGAATCCTGATATTTTCCCGTTCTTGGAAATACGCCAATGATGTGCTTTAGCAATTTACAGGCAAAATTAAAATCAATAAACGCATAAGGGGATTCTAACATTATTTGAGCGTCATAATATTTCCACATCAAATTCTAAAAATTAATTAAGGGATTCTAATTTAAGTAGTATAGGAGAAATTATCATACTTGATGATGATGAATGATTTATATTTGAAATTGCCGTTGCTGCATATTGTTATTAAAGACCTTTATAAAAGCACCAACATTAATTTCGACAAAGAAACGAATTCAAAGACATGAGTTGTTATCCTCTAGATAATTTAAGAAAGTGTTTTTCTTCTCTAATTTGATTGATTACTACAAACGTTTCATCAATCTTCTTCGTATGTAGGCAGAAAACTCGCGAATGAAAAGAGATTGAATAAGGTGTAAGCGTAAGTATTACTGAAAATAATTCATTAAAAAATAATGGAGGTCGTGCAAATATCTTATGTATGATCTAAAGGTCATCACACACGTTAATTTCCTGCTATCGGCAAAACACAAAACACAAAATAAGGTAAATAAGGTTCCGATAATATTTAATTCATTTTATAAATATATATACAGTGTGTCCCAAAATAGTTTAATTTTTTTCCTTTGCATTAAAAAAAATCACTGAAATTAAAATTTCTATAACCATCGTCTTTAGAAATCTATTTATACAGGGTGTTTCTTAGGTAGACGTCAAAAATCCAGGGGCGTATTCTGTGGCTAAAATTAAGGGTTTTTTGTCACATAAATGTGTAAGACAGTCATTTTTGCAGCTACAGCCTGTCAAAAATTAAAAGAAAAATAACTTTTAAATTTTTAATTTCTAAACCGCTTGAGATATGTTTTTACCTAAATGTGTGCTTATTTAATATAACAGTAGGTATGCAACAAAAAATTACCAGCTTTAGAAACTTCGCAGTGGCGGAGATGCGAGTATTATTATTTTCCAAAAAAATATATATCTGTATAATAATACAAATAAAATAGGTCATGCGCCATTGAATTATCTTCACTTTTTGTTTGTTTATACTTTATTGTATTTTAAACCGATTAACAACAAAATTGATTCATTTGATCAAGTGCATTTTTACAGTTACTTAAACATATCTTAGAGAGACCATGCAAAACAACAATAAGAAGCCGTCATCTTATTTAATATTTATTATTTGTGTATTGTCAAATTAAGTTTATTTTTTAAAAGATTAAGTTTTAATAATGTCTTATGCATATCAAATGCTGAAACGGCCAATATGGTTTACATTTATGGCCTTGCAGATAGAAATAATGATCGATGATACCCACACCTCCGCCACTGGCAAGCTTCTAAAGCCGTTCATTTTTTGTTTCATACCTACTATCATACTAGATACGCATACCGAATTTGGTTAAATTATCTCAAGCGGTTTGGAAATTTTTATTAATAAAAACCCTTATTTTTGGCCACAGAATGCTGCCCCTGGATTTTTGACCTATACTTAGAAACGTATTAGAAACGTAACGTTAAGTATTATGAAAAATAGAGCGCCATATATCTGAGAAACTTTTTTTGTGTAAAATGTACCCGAATTACTATGTGTATTGTGTGTATACACATTCAGTAAATTTAATGAAACTACATAAAGTTATTATATATTTTTAGGTACCTATTAATAATATTGTGTGAAACTAACTACTCAGTGGACAAAAGCCCCAACCTGCGTTGAATTACACCCACAATATCTACCCATATATTCCTTATTATTAGCTTTTGTAACATTTTTTTACTGTTTTAGAAAGGTATTTTAAGCTAATATAAATAATTATTTATATATTCTTTCTAAAACAGTAAAAAAATGTTACAAAAGCTAATAATAAGGAATATATGGGTAGATATTGTGGGTGTAATTCAACGCAGGTTGGGGCTTTTGTCCACTGAGTAGTTAGTTTCACACAATATTATTAATACCTAAAAATATATAAAAACTTTTACATAAAAGGTGAACATTTTTCAAGTAGGTATTGTCTTATTTAATTCATTGAGAGGATGTCACTTTTTTGTCATTGTCGATATTTAACTTCAAATAATTTTAATTTTTATAATAATTTTTATAGTCAGATATTTGATTCAACTTAAAGGAGACCACCTGAAGAAGCAATCCTAAAAATGCAGAAATAGGTCAGATCTCATCTATTGTGGTTGAATTTGTCGTGTTCCCACTGCCAAAAAAGTGAAGTTAGATTTTTATAGAGTGAGTAAATTAGATTATTTTCTTTAGATAATTATTAAATAGAGCTTTGTCTGTGGAATTGTTCATTAGCATACCTAGATGTTTGGTATCAGAGAACATACATATGACTTCATTGATAGGAATTGTAGGAGATTTGATTTATATTAGCTTAAAATACCTTTCTAAAACAGTAAAAAAATACATAAAGTTACTTATAAAATAGCATAAAACCATTTTGTATTGCAATTTAATGGACAACTTAAAAGTTTGTACAAACAAGTTGTATTATGTGTATACTTGTAGAGTCATGTCTGTCCTGTGGGATGTATCGAATAAACTTTAGTACCTCTTGATATTCAACCTACACTGCATGAATCAGCAGTCTGAACATGTTTTGTGTTAAAAAGGCACGATACGATGAAGGGAATCCTCAAGAAATAATTCTTGTTTAAAGTCGCCGTATTTCTCGCCGCAAATTTGTGGTGTTTTTTAGGTACAGAAATCTCGAAAAATTAAACACAAAGTAATATCAAAATTAAACTTTACTTTTACTATTTAAATTCACCTTAAATAATGTAATAACTTTTAAAATGCATTTGTATGACACACATTATTTTGCTATTCTAACCCAACATTTTAACAATTATTTTCACATACTAAACAAAAGTGAACAATCTTATGTGCAGAACCATGTAAGTTTATGTTATAACAATATTTCCATCTACAGTTGAACTTAAAATAATTAGTATTTTAAAAGATTTCTCAGCCTAAAAATTTGTTGGTTAGATCGCTTTCAGCCGTTATATCTTCGTTTTACTTCGGTACATTTGAATATTCGCAGGTACTATACTATTCAGTTCTAAATGTCTAAAATAATTTGTATTTGTAAAAACATTATTTCAAGAATACGGCGCCCTTAAATTCTCAAGGACGAAGATAACAAACTTTTCTCGTCTAGTTTAGGCAATAGTTTTTTGTATTCACTAATTTTTGAAATAATAAAAATTAATTACTTCGAACAACTAAATGTATCTCATTCATTTAACCACACTTGTTGAGTAATGTATATTATTCATTTAGCCACGCTTGCTCGATTTTGATCATTTCCAATTTCACAAATAAAATGAAAGGCTACACCAGGTGTTCAGTTTCACAGAGAGATAAATCATTTAAAACCTGCCCCAGCTTATGCGTGAAATGTTCATTTTTTACTGCATAAAACATTGAATCATAAATGAAGATCAACAGGATATGCATACATAAAAATAATATTATGTCCCTACGTATTTCCATTGCTTGATGAAACATTACTATAAAACTTATTCATACTCTTAATATAAATCAGTGGCGTGTCGTCAAATGACGCAGGTGACAGCGCCGCTTTACCTAAAGTAAAATAATAACGGCACTCCTTAAAACGAATTTGGCGATTTGTTTTGAATTGCTGACGTATTCCTAATCTCACCAATAGAGAATTGAAGCTTAGTGACTCTACTTTTGATTTCGAATTGAAAAGTTACTACAAATGAATTGAAAGTTACTGCAAACGATTTTTAGTCTCCGCGTGAAGTATAGTGACTACTTTAGATTTCAAGAAACTACGAACGAAATGAAAGTTGCTATAAACAATTACAAACGATTTTTAAGTATCTCTTGGAGAACGAAATAAAAGATGAGTTCTATTTACATTTTTTTCATAAAAGCTTCCAAGGAATATATCCTTAAAGTTTGAGTATTAAAACTTGACTCAGTCTGTATACCTAATAAACAACCCTCGAGATAACCACTGTATATTCTGGCTACAGTTTTAACTATAGTCCTCTCTTGTTTGATATTGATTGATCACGTTGGCCGTAAATGTGATACCTACAAAATTTAATGAAATCATTAGACCGTAAAGCGTTATGTCCGGATTCGCATAACAAATAATCCTATTACTGGGCGCTGGAATATGTGTCGTATCGACGACGCGTTACATAAAAAAACTTTTTAAAATTTTAATTAACCTCGCTTTATCACGTTATAATTAAATTGGCACCAAACAGTATTCCAAGTTTGCGTTCAACATCAAAGAAAAGGTAAAATGTAAATTATCAATGAAATTCTTGTTGTATACTGTTAGCGTTCGACACAATTTTTGCATAGCTGTCATAGAATAAACATTTCTCGAAAAGTGTGTATCAAAAATCGTCATTTTCAGTAGAGAAATTTAACATAGATAAAATACCAGGGGGTAACCACTGTGACCAAAATTGTGACAAGATTTCGCAAAATAGAGATTTCTAAGGGATTTCGCGGAATTCCGAGCAATTTCAATTAGTTTCCAAGGATTTCGCATTTGATAAAAATTGCCTCGAAAATTAGTATACTAGAAATTGAAATATAGCCTCGAATTTGCAGTCAATTGTTTTGGATAGAATTTTAAGGTTCTACTTCATAAAAATAAACCCTCGGATTATGTTTTCCAGCCTTACAGATATCCTGTATACGCGAGATATATAAAAAATTTTAAAAACATGAGCCCACCTGAAGAAGCTATCCTAAAAATCCAGAAATAGGTCAGATCTCATCTATTGTGGTTGAATTTTCGAGTTGTCACAGTTTCAGAAGTGAACTTAGATATTTATAGAATGTTTTCAAATTTAGCTAGATTAATTTTTATTTTAGATAATAACTAATTTAATAGACCTTTTGTCTTTGGACTTGTTCATTGGCATACCTAGATGTTTGGTATCAGAGCGTACATATGACTTCATTGATAGGAATTGTAGAAGATTTGATTTATATTATCTTAAAATACCTTTGTAATACAGTAAAAAATGTTACTAAAGCTAATAATAAAGGATATATGGGTAGATATTGTGGGTGTAATTCAACGCTGGTCGGGACTTTAGTCCGCAGAGTAGTTAGTTTCACACAATATTGTTAATACCTAAAAATATATAAAAAAAAGTTCAAAAGTTGTTTTGAATGAGTGCCATTAATATTGCAATAGATTGTACCATCATAATTTGTCACTGGAAATACGCAGTTAATGTCAAGACCTGCTTCTTTATTGCACCCTGTAAGATACAAGTGCAGAGCATAAATCTCAACTGCATCGAGGCGTTACCGTTTACATGTCTGATGAAAACAAATTCGCGACAACGTCACATTCCGGCCTGTACCGAAGGCCGCCTGCCCGTCTGAGCTTCCAAACGACCAATCTTCTATGTTCACACATTTTAACGAGGCAAAAAGACGCGGCTTTGGTCTTTTATCGTAGGTCTTGATGATTACTCACTAAAGCGAGATCGGTTCGCAGTTATCGAAACTGGGTCATTCTATGAAAAGCGGTCTGCCTTCCTTCAAGGCGAAGTCTGCCATTCATAAAATTCCTTTAACGGCGTGAGTAATGGAGGTTCCAACAGAAAATGCCCATTTGCAAGTCGGGTCATGGAAATTACCATAACATTTCAGATGAATTCATATAAGGTATTTATTCCTTATTTTTTTTACGTAAGTAACCACAAACTTTTATTTTTATATATTTTTAGGTATTAATAATATTGTGTGAAACTAACTACTCAGTGGACAAAAGCCCCAACCTGCGTTGAATTACACCCACAATATCTACACATATATTCCTTATTCTAGCTTCTGTAACACTTTTTTACTGTTTTAGAAAGGTATTTTAAGCTAATATAAATCAAATCTCCTACAATTCCTATCAATGAAGTCATATGTATGTTCTCTGATACCAAACATCTAGGTATGCTAATGAACAATTCCTATCGACGCATGATATAGAAAATTTCAAAGAAACGTTTTTAACGCGTTGGCTATTTAAATTTATTAATTTCCACGGAATAACGCTGTACATTTCCTACAATAAAAGGGCACAATCCCTAGTCCACGCCACTGGCCGGTATAATACAGTTTCATATTATTTTTATGAAAAATGTCGTAGTAATTTTCGAAGTAAGTATAACAATAAATATAGGGCAACACCCTTAATTCAGTCACAAAAAGTACGAACCGATATATCTGAAATTCTATTGCTACTCAGAACAGAACAAAAAATTGTCTTAAATTTTGCTTATTTTCTCTTTAGAAAATCTACCGTTTTTACTTAACGGATTAACCATAAAACTTTACCTGAAAAATACTTTTAATCCAATTCTGATTACAAAGTATAAAAAAACAGTAGGCTTTGAGCCGAACTTTGAGAGTAATCCGTTAGGTCATGACGTCAGACGTCATGAATAGCACGGGTGCTACGATTTAACAGACGATGGTTGAAATTACATTTCAGTCCATTATATAAAAAGCAAAATGCTTTATTTGTTAAAAATATTAATACAAGAAATTGGCAGTTTATAAAATTATATTAATAGCAGTAGTAAAAATTGGTCCGCCTATGAAAGAGAACAGAAAATGTAGAAATAAAACCATCTACATCAAAACGTAAAAACATAATATTGCAAATTAGTCTGTCTTTTACTGAATTTATCGTTTCTTTCCCTGTAATATCCCTGTAATACACGATTTAATGATAAATTGCTAGGTAAAAATGCCGATCCTATGCAGTTTTGGCATTGGTATACATAATCTAATATTATTGAAAGTACCACTTACCTCGCTACTGTAAAGACTGTATGTTAGGTGGAAGGCACAATGCTTGTCTTTTTGTTTAACACAGTAGTCATTGAAATACACTAACACTTAAAACTCAAAATTATTCATTTCGCCTAACCTCAAATTTTCACCGGTGATTTAAATTACCGAAATAAAGCGAAACATTACAACAAACACTTGCCACACACAACAATTATATATAAACATCTTTATAATCACGTTTCACAATATTAATCGAGTAGTGATTACCAAAATTATTAAACTTAGTTAACAACAATGTTCGCGTCAGTTGCACTCATCTCCCGTTAGTGACAAATTTTCGGTTGTGACGTCACTAAACAATAGAGCATCAGACGTTAGATCTTTAATCTAGGTGGCGATAGCTGATGGCCTACAGAGCAACTATCCATCGTCTGCTAAATCGCGTCGGCTTTGAAAAAGCAAGACTGCTGCGATTGTGCGATTTAGCCGTCTATCAGTAGCAAATATTCCAGAATAAATTTCCAACTTTTTTTGTTCAATACGTCATCTTAACTTGCGTGGAAATAATTTGAAAATAATGAGTTCTAGATATTTGAAACGATTGATTACACTGAAGTCGTCTTCAAATAAAATTTTCGATGGTGATTTAATTTACCAAAATAAAACGAAATATTACAACAAACACTTGTCACTAGGTCATGACGTCATTATAGCACGGGTACTACGATTTAGCAGACGATGGTTGAAATTACATTTTAGTCCATTATACAAAAAGCAAAATGATTTAGATGTGAAAAATATTAATACAAGAAATTGGCAGTTTATAAAATTATTAATGACAGTAGTAAAAATTGACCCGTCTATGAAAGAGAACAAATGTAGAAATAAAATCGTCTACATTAAAACGTAAAAACATAATATTGCATATTAGTCTGTCTTTTACTGAATTTATCGTTTCTTTCCCTGTAATACACATGATTTTAGATTTAATGATAAATCGCTAGGTAAAAACGATAGGTATACCTACATAATCTAATATTGTTGAAAGTACCACTTACCTATGCTACTGTAAGGACTGTAAACCAAGTGGAAGGTACACTGCTTGTCTTTTTGTTTAACACAATAGTCATTGAAATGCACTAACACTTAAAACTGAAAATTATTTATTTCGCATAACCTCAAATTTTAACCGGTGATTTAAATTACCGAAATAAAGCGAAACATTACAACAAACACTTGCCACGCACAACAATTATATATAAACATCTTTTTAATCACGTTTCACAATATTAATCGAGTAGTGATTACCGAAATTATTAAACTTGGTTAACAACAATGTTCGCGTCAGTTGCACTCACCTCCCGTTAGAGACTGTTTAAATTTTCGGTTGTGACGTCACTAAACAATAGAGCGTCTGCTAAATCGCGTCGCCTTTGAAAAAGCAAATATTTCAGAATAAGTTTCCTATTCATTAGCAATAATTTTAATCGACTTCTGAAAACATTTTGTTCAAAATAATTTGAAAATAATTTGTTTTAGGTACTTTAAAACGTATTGGTTAAACTGAAGTTGTCTTAACTTGCTAAAACTGCTAAAGAAAATATTAAAGAGTATTTTAATTTCTGTACAAGTTGAACAAGACTTTAGTTTCGAGTTTTAAGATAAATAATCCCAGTAGTTTCAATTTAGTACCTAATGAATATTAATGTATATAAAAGGAATGCTTCCTGGAGTTATTCAAAAAGAAACTGTAGCACAATAATTATTCTTAAAAAGTAAACATCGTTTACACTCTTTCCAATATTGTTTATCTTATCTTATTTTAAAGAATTCAAGTCTATTTTCTGCCATATGGATTTATAAGAAAATTGTATGAAACAGTAACCCATTGCCCTCAAACCGACCCTGATTTTGACCCCAAAATATCAACATAAATCACCTCCAGACCTTCTATTCTTAAAAAAAGAATGTTATAGTGTGTAAATGTGTACTGACCTTTCGCTAAAAAAAACTTGTCTGTATATTTACTAGTTCCAAACGAAAACTGATTCGTACTTTATATAATTTTCATAAAATATTCGAAGATCAGCGAAATATTACAAATTATTTCGTCTAGAAACGTGCGTAGGCTGTAATAAATTCATGAAACAAACGAAAAGCGCACCTTTGTAGCTGGGCAATGAAGAAATATCTCTGAAACCACGGAATACTGAAAAATTTAAATGAGTTAAATCAGGATGTCCAGCCCACAAACATAATATTTTATGATGCGTATGTGTCCAGCATGCCGCCTGCTCGGAGTGACCTATTTCCCTGAAAAATATGTACAGGGTGGTGATTTAAAAACCGCCTGTGAATTTTACGAAAAATTGTGTTTTGTCAGCCGTTTTCCCAATTATAAAAAATGAAGTAGTATGTTTACGGTTTGAATTTCATAAATAACGTCCTTCACCGACAGAAGGCGCTAGTTACAACGTACTGACTGTCCTCCCGAAAGGAAGACACTTAGCAAATAATTATTTTGTTCTGAAACTATGTGTCAGTCTATTATGTAAAATAATGTTTTTTCCAACCGTCACAAAACTATGACATTTTTTTACTGTTTTCCTTATTGAGGAAAAACATGGTATCTTAGCAATAAAAGTATTCACTTTTAGGAGCTTTCTAGGAGCTAAAGTGGACACTTTTAATTCTTAGAGTAAAAGTGTTAAAATTAATAATTAAATGGAGGATTTCGGTTGAAGAAAAATTAGCATGTTTTATTCGGATTGAAAGTGTATTTTGAAGAAAAAAATGACTATTTTTGCCGATCGACATTAAAGGCATAGTCTTTTACTGCCGCTAAATTAAAAATTAAAATTTGTTCTTTAACAAAAGAAATTATCAGCAAAGCAAATAGACGTAATGTATTACCAGAAAAATCGGAGACATGTAATTGATAAAATTAGAATTGGTCGGCAAAAAAAATATGTGTTGAACTTGGCAGTAAAGTAGATTTAATACCTTGTCTGCTTCGCGCATTAAATTTTATACGTTACTGCCTAGTTAAACAAATAACTATTGCTTCTTCTCTTACGTTGATTTGTTTACATGGTTTATTGTTACTTTTTGTTAGCAGCTGTCAACCTTGATAGCTGTAAAACGAAGGTTGATAAAAAAAGTGGTATCTGATCGTTTTCGTATAGAATTGACTAGAATAGATCCTTAACGTTTCCTCTGCTAGTATATATCGCCTTGTATAAAGTGCAATACCTAATGGAAACGATTTATTTGCAGAAACAAATACTTCCACAAAGATATTCAAATAAAAACAATATCGCTCTTTTAGATCTGAGAAGTATTCGCTATATCTAGTTGCTAATTCAAATCTGGAAGCTAAAGAACTTCCTTGTTAGTAGCTCCTGCTTTGTGCATCTTAATGTTCTTGCTTACGGCATCTACTTCTATTCTTCGCAGAAATCCTCTTCAAAGAATTCTCAATTTAATTAAATAAATCTACGAACAATATGAAATTCTTTTATACAAAAACCTCTACCAGTTTCAGACCTACTTTATTTTAATAGTATGTACTTCTCTCTAGTCTATCCTTCTATTTTCAGGCTCATTGTTTCGAGGATCCTCTACGGCAGCATGATTTTCGCCAGGACAACACCGTACTGCACCTTCCAAAAGGACAAGCTCCAATGTCACGAACACCTGCCGAATATTCCGTATCCTAGTAACATAACAGTTCTGGAACTGTCCGATCTGAACTGGGAGATCCTGGACTTGAACAGCATCGCGAAGAAGTTCCCCAACCTCCAACGACTATCCGTTGTTGGAAGTAACATCAACAGAGTGGTGCCACCTGAAAATAACACCAGTATAAAAGTTAGTTTCTGTATTATGCTTAATTTCTGAAAGCAGTGAAATATACAGGGTGGTTTTGAAATAATGCGTTCGGTCGACAAACTTATACATTTTGTAACAGTAGAAGAGGTGAAGGTATAAATATACAGGGTGATTCATTAAGAATGGGCAATCTCTGAACTGGATTGCCACACCTCGTACATATAAAAGCGAGTTTTAGTGAGAACACTTTACATTTAGCAACACATATTCTTGCCATGTGATGTTATTTCATTTATACAACAAAAACATTGTACACGTAATTTGCTGCTAAATATACAAAGCAATATTTACCTTTTTTTAGATAAAATTGGAAGGAAAATTAGTCTCATACTTTCTCGTTTGTAGATATTGGAGTTGAGACGTTTGATGATAACAAACATCAGCTCCACGTTGCTGAGAAATTTTCCCAGTATCGAGGATTTAATCCTCGAAGGAAATCAGTTGTATTCCCTCGACAAGGATTTTTATTTGGGTTCACTTCAAAGGATGTATCTGAATCGTAAGTTAGAAGTTTATTAAATTTGGGGAAGTTTATTGGATTTAACGGAAAATTTGCGGTAAAAGGAGAATTTAGTTAGCAAAATTGATTGATTTGAATGAGTTATTAAGTGTACAGAGTGTTCGCAGTAGAGGCTTCCACAAGCCTATTTGAATTCTACTTTTGCAATTGAGCCCGCAAATTATTTAAACTTCTCTTCAAGCATCGTATAATAATGGTTTATTAGACTTTAAGCGAAAATAACCGAATAATATATAGCAGTAGCCAATAAGTAAACAATTTACTGAATTATTAAAAAAAATTATCTACGGTGGAAATGCCGCGCGGATTCGATCAGCTGGTGTAGAACTCCCTTAAAAGGAAAATTCAATATTCTAATCCTCCCTCGTGCATTTGACGTGTTTCAAATGGAATATTGAAAAGAAGATGTTCCACTCCATTACAAATTACAATAAGCAAACATTATACAGGGCGTTTTTAAATAAAGTAGCAAAATGAGACCACACATTCCTTAGGTGAAAATAAATCGATTTAATTTAACATCTAGTTAAAATTTTATTTTCAATATTTGTGGACAACTTCTTAAAAAATCCAAAATTTACATAAAATTTGAAAATCAGGGGTTTTGCGGGCGAGAAATTCAAATTTGTTTCTAATTTTGACGTCACTAGCAGATGGTACATCATGTTTCTTTTAAATGGCAGAACTTTTTTGCTGCTTAGTGTATCTATCTCACTACTGAACAAACGATTCTCCTACCTGTTATATCTGAAAAAAGTATACCTTGTTGAAGTCGTTAGGAGTAACAGTTTTCGAAATAATCCTATTTGAAATATTCAGTGCACCGATTGAAAACTGTTATCGTTTCAGGTAAAGTACCTTTTCTACTAAAAATACAGCAAAATGTTACTTGAAAAACTTGTTCACCACTATAAATTATCGAGACGTGCAAAATTCAAATCAAACAAATCGGCCTACTTTAATAAAATCTTTGTACTTTGTTGAAAAATGGATTCATCAAACCTCGCCCATCTACTTGTAATTTACCATTCTGAACAACTTTTTCAAGTAACATTTTGCTGTATTTTTAGCAGAAAAGGCACTTTACCTGAAACCAAAACAGTTTTTACTCGGTGCACTGAGCATTTCAAATAGGATTATTTCAAAAATGGTTACTCCTACCGACTTCAGCAAGGTATACCTTTTTTAAATAAAACAGGTAGGAGAATCGATTTTTTCGATAGTCAGATGGATGCAAAAAGCTGCAAAAAAGTTCTGCCATTTAAAAGAAACATGGTGTTCCATAAGTGGCGCCCTCTACTAGTGACGTCAAAATTAGAAACAAATTTAAATTTCTCGCCCGCAAAAACACCGATTTACAAATTTTATGTAAATATTAGGATTTCTTAAGAACTTATTTACAAATATCGAAAATTAAATTTTAACTTTGATCTCCTGTATCTTTTTTATTATGCGACTTATTATGTATGTTAGATTAAATCGGTTTATTTTCACCTAAGGAATCGGTGATCTCATTCTTGCTACTTCATTTAAAAACACCCCGTATTTAAATTTAATATCAGCATCCTTATACATCGTCTTGACTTGATTCTAACATATTCCAATTTAATAAATTCCACAGTGTATTTGTTCGAGCTTACTGACGACATTGCGACACAAGAGAAATTTCAGTGCAATTTAACGACTATTTGAAATAAAAATAAAAGTATCAAGAAAATTGAAATGAGATGCGATGAGATGAGCCAGACTATGACAGCAAAGATGAACATGGATAACACTGACACACACATTTTTCTTATGTATTTCCATGCTCTGAATTCAAGTCTCAAGGCTACTGAGCCCACAGTGGAAAAACCGTCAGAAATAGCTAGAAGAGAAAATTTTAATTTTGTTCAGGTTCATCACCACAGATTTTGCGCAGAATGTGAAAAAATAACTGAAAATGGCAATGATATGAATGAGAAACTTTAGAATAATTTCTAGATTAGATCAAGTTGTTCTTCTAATATATTTTGGCGAATCGAATTTGAATCTGAAGTTAGTTGAACCTAAGCACTTAAAATTTTTGCAAAAATCGCGGTTAACTGCATTACTTTATTCTTATCCAGTATCTTGACATTTCTAGGCAATAAATGGAAATGCTCGGAAGATCTTGAATGGGTCTTAAATTTAAATAGCACCATTGTCCAGGACCTTGATGAACTAGTCTGCCATGGTATTCCTCATTCTGGGAAGCCACTTCTTCCAATTGCTCAGTACTTAAAAGTAAGTAACATTATACAATAAAATATTGATTGAAAGAGTAGGTATTTGTTCGAGCTAGCAATCAGTAGGTAAAAGAAAGGATTGCATGATTGGTGTGTATAAAAAAAATATAAGACCGCTTCTTTATACACAGGGTGTTTCCTAATTGCGTGCAGGATATCCAGGAGCGTATTCTATTATTAAAATTTAAAAACGCTTAGAGCATAGAGCCCCAGCCTCAGGGGCATCGTTTTCGAAATATAGGATTCGCAATACTGAGAAAAAAAATTAAATTCATAGTTGCAAGAGAGATATCGTTTCTACCAAACCGCGTGTTCTCAGTATGGAATTCTCTTCTTCCTTCCGTAGTTACTGCGCTCTCCATGCTTTCAAGAATCGCCTGGATGCTTGGCGGACCACCTTATACGATCGACGATCATTCTGTTACTTTAACATTCTATTATTTATCATTGTCTTTTTGCTGTTTTTTTATTTTTTTTCTTCACTTTAATTATTTGTATATTTGTCAGGGCTGTACAGGAATTTCCTTAGTCCGGAGCTTCATTTGTAATAATAATAATAATAAATTTAGCATAATAAAAAAATATTGCTTAAAATTTCATTTCACATTGACAGGACGATTATTTTAGGATATTAAGGACCAATGTACAGAAAAATGCGACTGCTCATTGGCGCACATAGTGCGAGATCCAAAATCCGACCTTCTAGAGCCTATCATACTGGTGAATTGCTCATACAGGGACCTCACAGAGCTCCCGTCCAAACTGCCACAGAAGACTAAAATTTTACACCTAGAGGGGAATTCGATAGAAAACCTCAAACCGCTCAAAACCAATCCCGCGTACAGGAGTCTCATGGATTTGTACCTGGACAATAATAAGGTCAATAGCATTGCCGTTTTGGAAGGGTCCCATTGGTTGACCCACCTAAGGGCGTTTTCCTTGAAAGGAAACAAATTAACAAAGGTGGGTATGACTTCAACTACCAATATATGGTGGTCGTGCGAAAATTTTCCTCTCTCTTTTACTCCGTTAGTATTCGAGATACGAAGAAACATTAAGGATGAAAGTGATAGTAGCTTTTAAATATTTTTTAAAGCGTACATCACAAAAACAATGAAGAAATGTAGACCTATCTTTTGATTTTTTTAAATGGAACACCTTGTTAATTTTTCAAAATGTGATACATACAGATTGCTTATATTATACGATTTTCGATATATTACATGTTTATTGTTAATATGAAACATCATTTAAATCATGAAGTATGATATGAAAATATACAGGGTGTTTTATTTAAAAAAAAACAACAAAAATTAGACCTACATCTCGGAAATGTGATATTCAATTGTTCTTTTGATGTACAGGGTGTCCGGGAAAATGTGGAAAATCTCTCGGGTGCAGATAGAACATGAAAAAATAAGATGAAAAGTTTCTATAATTTTTTTTCCTACAGGCTATTCCTATGGAGATGTGTCCCTGTAGGACGCCGCTGGAAATCGGTTTTCCTTGAATGACTTTTAAAGTACTTAATATAATTAATAAAAAATTTATGTGATGGACACTAGTAAGGATCTCTTAAAATAGTGTCCTTGAAATATATTTAGCTTTTTCAGTTTCCAGGGGCGGGCTAAGCTTTACAACTTAATGCCTAAATATTTTTTGTTTTTTCATGTTCTGTCTGCACTCGAAAGATTTTCCACATTTTCCCGGGCACCCTGTATAATCTTAAAAATACCTATTCAAAATCCTGCAACTTTCATTCTTACACCTTTTCTTGTATCTCGAATAATAACCGAGAAAAAGGGAGGCCAATTTTCTCGTGAACATCCGGTACAACTTGTGTGTCATAATTTCCGTTGTTATATTTTCTAGATACCTGTATATGCTCTAGATAATGCCTTAGAGAAAAATACAAATATGCCCAACGCTGTACGAATTCTTCTTGGCGGGAATCCATGGCGTTGCGATTGTGTTTTTGTTCCAGTATTTCAAGTAAATTTTGCATTCGCTTTCAATAATAGATGAGTATGACAATTTTGATTATTTCCAGGACATGCTCCAAAAATATGCGCCGCATATTAAGGATATCAATGACGTTAGATGCGCTTATGTTGAAGGGGATGAAAATTCGCTTTTGCCAGTATGTTCCTTCAGTTTGCATCACCCAGTACTATTAATAATACGTTTGTAATTTTTATTTAGATCGTCGAATTGTCGAGGAGCTCCGTATGTAAATATCCTACAGAATATTCCGTTCAAGAAGCGTTGGACTTATTAAATGCGGTGCTGGCTTGTCTTATACTATTTATATTGGGCAAACTGGCCTACGACTATTACCACTTCAAAAAGACCGGTCGTCTGCCTTGGATCGTTACTAAAATGCCTTGAATTCCACTATTGTTATTGTTATATTTTGTCCATTTTCCAATAAATACTATTTTTTGAAAAGTGTATTTTATTAATTATTGGAATTAAATATGTAATAGAACGGTTAAAATTAAATTTTAATATGTAACAGAACTGAAAAGAACCATTATAAAATGAAAATTAAATTTTGGTACAGCGTAAGAACCTAAAATAAATAAATACTTTTGATGGTCTATATTATATAATATGTAAATTTAAAATTAACTGGATATGTCGCTAACAGCGCCATCTAGTATGGCTGATTTAAACTATTTGTCTCGCTAGTTGGTATCACAAATCCCACTGGATAAAATGTCCCAGAATCCCATCAGTTATAAAACTTGAACTGTCTACACGCCATTAAATAAAACTGTTAGGACAAAAATTCATAATTACAGATGAGTTCGAAGTGTTTTGTACCAAACTGCAAAAACACTGTAGGCGTAGTTTTTCCGGAAGAGCCAAATCTAAAGAAAAAATGGTCGGAAGCTTTGAAAATAAGAGATATAATACCTAACCTGACTAGCTTTGTGTGTTTGGAACACTTTGAGGAGGCTGATATAATCGACAGCGAGAGCTCAGGTAACGTTTAAAAAAAAATCCTTCCAGTGTATATAAAGTGTATATATAAAAAATTAGTTACAGTCAAGGAAGGAGCAGTACCTACGAAGGTTGCTATACATCCTACCAATAATGACAAAGACGTTGAATCTGAGAGCCAAGAGCTTTGCGAAGATACTGCTGAGAGTCATGAACAAGCAGGTGAAGTACAAGTAAAAACTGAGGCTTGCGCAAAAATTGTGGAACGAACTGATGAAGAAATAAATAAAATGCCTTGCGTAAACATATCTGAAGACGAGTCTAAAGATAATATGGTAGTTAGTACTGAAGAAGACTCTATGGATCATAACAAAGAATCAACTTCTAAAAATGACGTTGATGACTTTATTATAATAGAAGATGAAACAGGTAAGTATTTTTATCGTAAATGTAATGTGAAAATTCAGTGTGATGCTTGTAGAAGTTTCGATAACATGTCAAGAAAAGAAAACTTGTAGATTATGCACAGAAGAAAAATCGGACATGAAAAATATATTTGAGGAAAAAATAGAAAATGTACCTGTCTCAGTCGCCATCATGGAATGTATATACCCCATCGAGGTATGTTCGTTTTAATTTGTGTATAATATGTATTATTAATTAATATTGTTTTAGATTTTAAAAAACGATAAACTGTCGAAAGAAATATGTTCCACTTGCCTTGAATGCATAAATTCTTACTTCAAATTCAGATCCATTTGCCTAGACAACGATAAAAAACAAAGAGACATTCATGGTGAAGACAAAAGTCCATTTACACAATCATCTGACCAAAAACGCAAAGCAGAGCCTAGTACCAGCACATCATCGGGCAAAAAACCACGCGTACATGAAATTTTAAGCGATACGGAAGACGATTACGACGATCAAGACGACTTGGAATCCCTAAGCGATTTTCTTGTAAAGAAGAATGATCCTCCGGACAACAAACAGAGCTTTCAGTCTCCGCCACCGTTAGTTCCATTGGCAGTTTTGTCTTCCAAGCAGGCAGCAATCAAAGCGAAGTTCGACAAAGTGGAAGAAGAATTGCGGAGGGTGTTGGAAGGTCAACTTACAGAGGAGCAAGCCAAGGCAGAGAACATAATAATCCACGTCGAAAACGACGAGGAACGATCTCTCGAGAAAGTAGCGACTTTATCGAAATTAAAACTTCCTATCGTTATCAAACCCGTGGAAACAAAAAGAGTGAAAAAAATTAATCAAGGTGTCGTTTCCATATGGCATGAGGAAAATCCAACAGGGTCAACTACTGTAAAAACTGGTGAAAGCAGTCAAGTAACTCTTCCGAAATGTATTAACGTTAAGATTAAGGAGAACTATAAGTCTGAAATTGGGATTTACGAGGGGATATCCATAAGGTATGTGTTCGAAGTGGAGTTCTGTGAAATTGACGGATATTTGTTTGAGTACAGGCTTTGCAAGGGCAATCTAAGGTAAAAGTCATTCGAAATCAGAAGTGGGATTTTTTTGCAATAGGCGTCTTTTCCCTAGGTTTTTGCGATGCGTTCTTCCAGCTTGCCAGGCTTTGGGTATCCAGGAACGTATTAAATTTGGTACTTACAGCACAGAAGTCACTATTCAGAAACCGCACAATCACAGGAGACCCGACGAAGCAGAAAAGAAGAAGCAGATGTTCTATTACGTCATGAAACGCAAGATGCAAAGCGACAAGACTCTCAACTTCAGAAGTGTCTACGATGAAGTTTGTAAACAGTAAGTTTCACTAAAAAAATATATAGAGTGATTCAGTCATTAATTTTAAGAGAAAAGTAAGTATAATACAAATAGGGGATTAAAAATAAATGAAATGTGTATTTACACTGGAAAAAAACTGCTTATATATATTTAGTTACCCCGGTTTTCGAGAATACATCTTGAACCAATTTGAAGATAGCCTGAAAAATGTCGAAGTAAAGGTATTACAAAAATTATAAATTTTAAAGCAATGTACGTTCCAAGCCTTCAGGTTTACAGCAAATATTCAAATACATTACATCACCTTTTATGTATAAGTTTTCGTAATGAGATTACTTAAAAAATATCTTCAAATGAACCAAACTATAAACTAAATCCGTTGTCACTTTGTTAATATTACGATTTGCAAATAATAATCATTTAATTACATATTAATTCATAACACAGTATTTTTTTCACCATCTGTAAAGGAATATTCACCATGATAAGAATACGAGAAATAAAATAAATCGTATAAGAGTTCTGCAGCTTGATTATACGTTTGCACCAGCCATTATTATGTGTTCCTGATGTGCCAACACTGTTTTGCTCTAACGCTCGAACACTCTATCAGAATTTCTGTTGTGAACCGGGAATGCCATGTTACTGAGACTTATGTGTTGATTTGCTTCTTTTTTAAACACTTTTTTCCATCTTGTGTCTTCATAAGGCCTTCAGAATATGTTGTTAAAATTAATGACATAATAACCGAATCGTCATGTCTACAAAACTTTAGTGTCATTTCTCTATGTAGCGATCCAGAGATCAAACAACTGGTACCGCTTCGAAACGTCATAAATGAAATCTGCCGCCACCAACTCACTTACAAAATACCTCCGATCAATTCGTTCGACCACTTTTACGATCACGTAGAGGACGACTCCTTCCAGAAGTTGCATTTCACCCACAACGGCGTGCAGTTCTATCAGGACAGGTTCATGGCCGACGACGATTCCAAGGCCATAGTTTTCGCTAATGCCGAAATCATAGAACAGGTCTCTTACAGTAATTTGATGTATATCGATGCCTCGTTCAAGATCGACACCAGCGAGCAGTTCAAGTACCAACTTGTGACCGTCTTGGTGTGGATCGAGGACAGCGTAAGTAGAAAATGATCGCAAAGTAATTTTTTTGTTTTTGTCTGGTGCCTTTAACAATGCTTGAGACATTAGGTGATCACAAATGTTAAACTACTAAATTTATACCTATAAGTAGCCCATCTAAATTCATAAGGCATTGCAATTGTCACCCTAGGATCTGATAAATTAGTAATTTGTCATTATTATTTATTACATTTACTAGCCTATTATAACAGTTTAAGTAACAAATTGTCTCTTTCTGGTAGATATTATCAGATATCTAGTGGTGTCGATTGCAATGCCAACTGGATCTGACATTCTTGACAACCTACAAACGTCAAAAGTTGGGGGCAACCTTAACAAACAGATCTTCTTGTTCCTATGTATTTAATGATGTGGCTTATTGGTTATATTAGCTTTGCTATCAGATAATTCAAAGTAACATTTTGACGTTTGTAGGCCGTCCAAACTCAGAAGGCATTGCAATAGATGCCCTAGGATCTGATAAATTAGTCATTTATCATAATTATTTATTACAATTTTTACATTTTCTAGCCTGTTGTAACAGTTTAAGTAACATATTGCCTCTTTTTTTGGTACATGTTATCAGATATCTATTGGTGTCGATTGCAATGCTCCTCAGGATCTGACATTCTTGACAACTTATAAACGTCGGAAGTTGGGGGCAATATTAACAATTAGACGAATCTTCTTGTTCCTATATATTTAAAGTTGTAAGTCATTGA
The DNA here is from genome assembly GCA_037114965.1 of Monochamus alternatus. NCBI lineage: Eukaryota > Metazoa > Arthropoda > Insecta > Coleoptera > Cerambycidae > Monochamus > Monochamus alternatus. The sequence goes on along the minus strand of CM073433.1, from coordinate 53,252,335 downwards.
TTATATAAGCTTCGCTGTCAGATAAGTCAAAGATTTTGACATTTGTAGGCTGTTTAAACTCACAAAGCATTGCAATCGACAATCTAGGATCTGATTATGTCATTTATCATTATTATTTATTATAATTATTATTATATTTACTAGCCAGGTTAAGTAACAAATTCCATTCTCATTTTATTTGATACATGTTATCAGATATCTAGTGGTGTGCAATGCCCCTTAGATCGGACGTTCCTGATAGTCTATAAATATCAAAAGTTGTGGAGAATAACAATTCCATGGCCCCATTTTTGTTCTATCAGTTTTTGCTATTGTATTAGTCAAAGTAAAACTTCATTTTTGGCGACATATTTTATTTCTAGTCCCTTTAGATGCAAAGGCCATTGGGATTGATGTCCCCAGATCTATCAAATTAGACATTTACCATTATTATTTAACAGTTTAAGTACCAAATGGTCTCTTTTTCTGACACAGTATCGATTGCAGTGCTCCATAAACTCTGATATTTTTCTAACCCACAAAAATAAATGCTGTAGGCCATATTACAAATTTCAGTGATAGCTGAAGGCATTGCACATTTAAGTCATAGGTGGTTCTAATGACAAATAGCTTTTATTTCATATTTTTTTAGTATTACCCGATACTCTATGCCCTGGTCAACCGAAAGACCCAAGAAATCTACAAGAAAATCTTCGAATACCTGCACGACAGCCTCGCTCCTAAGTTACGGCCGCACGAAATTGTCACAGATTACGAAGCGAACCTATACTACGCCTTGGGCGAGACCTACCTCGATTCCGCTATAGGAGGGTCGGTTTTTTACTACACCCAAAACTTGTACAAGAAAATTTGCGCCTTGAACCTTTCCAGAGACCTGGAAACAAATTCCTACTTTCGAAACATCTACCACATGCTTCTGATGTTGCCGTTGCTGCCCGTCAATACGATTTTGGACGGGCTTAACAACATGGAGATACAAGCTAAAGATTTGGGCTTGACAGAGTTGACTCGACCCATTTTCAACCACGTCTGGACCGAATGGATCATGAAAGTTACCCCAGATTTGTTCTGCGTCCACCGGTTAGAGAGTCGAATAAACGAGAACGTTATCGCTCCATTCAAGAAACTCAGAGACTTTATAATGCTGTCCAAGGGCAAAATGCAACGGCAGAATACCACAATAATGACGGTCGTGGAGAAATTAATAGAATTAGAGCATTTTCTGCAAGTGACGTACTCTGCGCCCAATAAGAAGTCTTTCGCGAGGGATTTGAGCAGTTCGCAGAAGAAAAACGTGCTGAAAGCTTGGCAGTATATCGAAAGTCACCCGAAAATCAATATAAACAACTTTTTTTCCAAAGTCCTTGGGTATATCAAGTGTATGGAGAACCAATTGTGGATTTGGGGGTTCTACAGGTATGTCGGTGACGTTTCGGACGATCTAATTAACGCTACAAACTTTTCCATCGTTTCTAACGATGTCGAAGTGAAGCAAAACGAGGATGTGGAACAGTTAGATTCCGAGTATGCGGAAACGGAAGAAGAAGCTGCGGAGGAGGGAGAGAACGGACAATTAGTAATGGAAGCGGTGATTGATGAAAATGGGGGGTTTGTGTTGCAAAACGGCGACACCGGCGAGCAAAGTACGCCATTTGAAAATGCTTTTCTTAAATATGTGTACAAAGAATAATGTTTTTTTTTTTTGTTTTTTTTATTTTAACACCCCGATCTACAATTTATAAGAAATATAGTGTTACTTTTGAAAACGTGTTTTATTTATTTTTCCTGCAAAATAAAACATCAAAACTAATAAAAGTTTATTTATTTCAGTTCACAACTTTAAATAAAATAAACCAACCTTATTTAAAATAAATACAATCGCGTTTAATCCTTATTTAGATTATACATATAGCGACATCTATAAAGGGTCCTCTGAACTAAAAGGGAATTGTTTCTCATTTCCACCAGTTTTAGACAGGAGCATGCGAATGTGCCTTACACTAAAAATTTGTAGGTCGTCATTTGTTGAAAATTACACTGACGAAGCAGAAATTACTTTTTTGTCGATTCCAAAACCTCAAAAACAAGAGTAAACTACCTGCTATTTTACATAATTTATTGAGATAACAATATTGATAAAAAATCTTACCTAGGCAACATCGTTTGAAAATGCTTTTCTCAAATATGTGTACGAATAATGTATTTTTTTGTTTTATTTATAATTTATAAGAAATAGTGTTACTTTTGAAAATGTGTTATATTTATTTTCCCATAAAAAGAAACATCGACAGTAATAAAAGCTTATTTTAGTTCACAACTTAAAATAAACTAACCATGTTTAAAATGAATAGGTACAATCATGATTAGCCGTTAAATAAAAACTTTATAGTTTGTTATCCGTTGCAAATTTATAATAGAATTAAAAAGGAAACTACATTATTTACACTGAAGATACAGAAATTACTTTTCTCGTCGACCTAAAAATGGAACGAAATACCTGCTATTTTAAATAATTTATTGAGATATCAATAACATTAGAAAACCTTAACTAAACGTAGTACAGCAAATTTAACAATTTCATGAAAAAATAATCACAATCCTTTGAAACAACCACCACAACTGTCTACGGTGCTCTAGCTCACATTGGAGGTTAGCTTCGAAGGCTGAACTAAAGAAGTCTTCCTTACTGGGATAGTCTCAGGGGTAGGAATAGCCTCTCCTGTTGCGGTGAACGGAGTGGGTCCAGGAAGTTTAGCTGCTGGTTTGTTGATTCCTCCCATTTTTTGTTTGGCCATTTGGTAGTCCCCGGAATCGAAGAACTTCTGGCCTTTAGCTAATCTTTTCTGCAAAAATGCCGAATGCCCTCCAGCCAGGCGGCCTGGGGGAACGCCGGGGGCTCCAGGTAGAGCATACTTCGCCTTCAACTTGGCCTCTTCTTGTTTTTCCAGTTCTTGTGGGGAGAGTTCTTCTTGCATCTGTTCGGTTTGGTCGCTTTCTTGATCAGTCATGTTTGTGTATTGAAATAGATTTGACAGTTCAGCCTAAAATAATGAATTCCTTAGTTTTGAGGAAAGAAAGATAAAGATAAGGTAAATATTATTTTTAAACACAACTCACCTGGGGTGTAGAAAAGTTGCAGTGTTTTTTATATTGATTACCTTCTTAATTTTCGTAGTTATTCAGTGTGAGATAAATTAATCTATATTTTTTATTTCTTTACAAAATCGACAGGCAAAATGATGTTTGTTGATTGAGATAAAAACGGTTACTACAAATGCCTAACTTCATACGAATGCTAAATGTCAGATTTGAAAATAATTTTATTGAAATATCTAATATTCGCAAAATATATATTATGTATATTTATATAACAGAAACCAAAGGTACTCTCAAATCATAAATTTACAACAGTTACTTATTTTTAAATTGATAAAGAGCAAATCTCAATTAAATACCGTAGTTATCAGCACTATTGATGAATATTATTAGATTACCTTGTTAATTCATACCTTGAATTTTTCGCAACATAAAAGCAACAGCATAACATAAAGGGACTATATAGAATAAACCCAAAATAACTTTTTTGTCCACTTCTAAGAGGCCGTTAAATTCTCTTTTCTAATAAATGTCAGTGATCAATGGTATTCTTACTAATCTATCTCTTTCTATTAATGCTACCCATATTTTTTCTTTCCTATGGTATACCTGCTACTAGTGATTTTAGCATTATTTATTTGGAAAAATAACATCAAGTGAAAATGTTTATTGATTTTAGCAATTTGTGATACTAAAATAGGATTGTTATGTTTACTTCCCAACAGTTTATTTAGTGCTAAAATTTTAATACACCCTAAAAATAGTGAGTGTGAATCTTGCCAAAATTTCGGCAAAATGGCAGATCAAATAGGCAATCAGTCTAATCAAGGTTTGTTTTTTTTTCTTACAAATATTGTTTATTTATCCCAAGCAATCGTGTATATCATGCTAAAATGTTAAATTCCTCAAAATAAGTAATACAACCCAAAAGGATTTGTTTACGTTTTATCTTTTTCTTAATTCATAAAACACTTAAATAAACATTACTTGCATAGTGTTTTTTAGTTCGTAGGCCAGATTTAATGAGAATAGACTTCTCTCAAGCGAGCCCTCCAGCCCCTTTTGTTTTTCGTCCACTGCCTAGTCAACCAGTGGACAAAATTGGAGTTGCGACAGCTTCCAACAGACCTAAGATGACTCTTCCCGCTGTAACTAAAGCTAAGGAGCCTGCATTGTTTTCACGGTAGGCATTTCTATTCAATCTGATACATATTTTATGTTAAAACACTTTATTTTTTAATATTCACAGTTCTCAACCCGTTGAACGAACCAAAATAAGGTAAATCCGAAAGATTTTTTGTCTTGTTTTAATTTTTGTGTGACGTCCATTGCATGTTGTCGGTTTAATACTGGGGGTTTCAAAAATAGAGAAAAGCTAATAAGTTTTAATGATTAATTTGTTATAGTGATGTTAAAATAATGGTTTTATTGAATATAGTTTACATTTTAACCAAAATAAATTTTGCTAAGTAATAGATATTGCTATTAAAGTATCTTGTGCTATTAATAACTGCAAATAATTATAAAGATTATATATAACAAAACAAGTAGATCATCTAAACAACTTTACAAAAATATTCATTGGGTAACCAATATCACAAAAAAAATAGTTGTTTTTTTAAGATTATTAATCAGACATATTAGATTGGAGCTTGCAGTAATTGTTTTAAATGTAACCCTACAGACTGAGCTACATCTTAAGCATTTATTAGCTGTGGAAAATTTTCAGGGAAAACAAGTTCAAAACTTGCGCTTCTATGAATTCTGTAGGCAAACTTCAAATACACGGTGCCAGTTATGACTTTACGTCAGACGATTTACAAGATTTAGGTGAAATTGGGAGGGGAGGATTTGGTACGGTTAACAAAATGGTACACCGGAAATCCGGCACCGTGGTAGCCGTAAAGAGAATCAGATCGACCGTCGACGAGAAGGAGCAGAAGCAGTTGCTTATGGATCTGGACGTGATTATGAAGAGTAATGAGAGTAAATATATCGTGCAATTCTACGGAGCGCTTTTTAAAGAGGTGCAGTATGACATTTTATATTTTAACGAGTATTATTTTACAAGTATCTGTACCTGAATTTCAAAATAGTAGAGAATGATCAATTTACAGCGTTTAGGTGAGTAGGAGAGATGAAGGGGACAAGATTCAATGGGGGTACCATTTGGGAAGGATTCAAAGAATAAAAAATTATATATTATATTATAAGTTGACGTTGAGTGAACATAGCATTTTAATGGTTTAAAAATGTCTGCCATTTACTATATTGCAATCGTGCCACACTTTTGTCACCATATGGCCTTCATTTATCCACATTTTGTCTGTGTAATATATTCTTCGATTCAAGTTTTGACTTTCTAATATTTATCTTAAATGGTTTCTTCGCCATATCATTATTTTGTCATTTTTTATAAGCATACTCTTTTGATTTCGTCGTGTAAAATGGAAATTTATGCAACACATAAAAAAGATACTCTAGGCAAAGTTTTGTCTTGTGAGATAGCAACCTGAATTGTTCTATGAATCTCATATTTTGTATCATCATCAACCTTTATCTTCTTCCTTCCATGAGTTTCCACTATTTTCCATTTCACAGTTGTATATTTGCCACTCTTTGTGCAAGATATACACCACTCATGGAAACTCTTAACAAACAATATATTTCAACCGTATCACAGTTATATCTTGATCTTGCACCTTAGTTCTTTCATACACATTTTTTATCATCCGTTATTCTTTACTTGTTAAGTTAGTGTTTTTACGAGAACACAAACAGCAAGTCACTAATCAATTAATTACGATCACAATTAAATTAGCAGAAAGATTTACTCGAAATTCTCCCACGCACACACCCATGGCAGTGTTGCAGGTAAACAGATCTGCTAGGAATGCGGAACATATAAATTTATAGAAAGATGTACGGACAGCATGTATTTCTCTTTGTATTGACTGCTCATTCCCTGCTATTTTGATACCTGACCGTAGGTGTTTATTTGAAATAGAAGGATAACTTACAATTTCAGCTATTTTTTCTAATTCAGGGTGACTGTTGGATATGTATGGAACTGATGGATACCTCCTTAGATAAGTTTTACAAATTCATATACGAAAAGCTGAAGAAGAGGATCCCAGAACCTATTCTGGGGAAAATCGCTTTAGCTACGGTTAATGCCTTAAACTACCTTAAAGAAGAACTGAAAATAATCCACAGAGACGTTAAACCAAGCAATATTTTATTAGATAAGGGCGGTAATATTAAACTCTGTGATTTCGGTATTTCTGGGCAGCTCGTAGACTCAATCGCTAGAACAAAGGACGCGGGATGTCGGCCTTACATGGCAGTAAGTTTTACTACGCTTTGTGATTATTAAAAATACATTTTTACTAACCCGTAGCCCGAGAGAATAGACCCTCAGACCGCAAAGGGTTACGACGTCAGAAGCGACGTCTGGTCATTGGGAATTACATTGATGGAAGTGGCGACAGGGCATTTCCCCTACAAGAGGTGGTCAAGCGTGTTCGATCAACTTCACGAAGTGGTAAACGGAGACCCACCTAGGCTAACGACTAACCACAACGCGAATACCTTCACTGCAGAGTTTGTTACTTTTGTAAATACCTGGTGAGTAATAAACGTGTATATTTTCCTGGACGTGATATAAAATCATATATTTTTCCCAGTTTGCTAAAGAACGAGCACCAGAGGCCAAAATACAAGCAGTTGCTCCAAGACCCGTTTATTCTGAGGGCCCAGAAGGAAGAGGTGGACGTGGCCGCTTACGTGACGGAAATAATGGACGAGATGGCCAACAATGGCATCAGCGCCTTCACGACAAACCAGCAGTGAAGCGGCACCAACCTGCCACAGTACGTTTTATTTGAATATTCCTTGTTGTAGTTGTGAGAATTCTCGTTAATGTTTCATTGTTTGTCGAAATTGTCACACAACTTCCTACTGCACTTTTTTAAACGGTAATGTTATGTTCCCCGGGGTCCCTTGCCGCGCCCGTTGTAGTGAATCGAAGACAATAATAGATTAAATCATTATAGAGCGTCTTAGAACATTAACGAGGCTTTCCAACTATTTTTTAAATACGATTTTTTCGTTGAATAAGCATAGTTGTTCAGTCAACATCTCAGGTGATGTAAAATAGTGAAAAGTCCTGTTAGAAATATTGATTACGTAAGTTAAGACAACCCGTACCTCGGTGTCGAAATTGTAGACCAGAAAATTAAACATTCTATCGATAGAAAACACCGATAAACGTTAGTAAAATCACTTATTGCTACTGAAACTGTCACTGCTGTCACCCAAAGCTATGATGGATGATTTTATAACTTCAACTCATACGTCAAGATCCCACATCTATTGTTCTTCACTTTGTATGTTCATAATGCAGTTATTCTATATCTCCTGCAGAAGTTTTAGGGACAATTAAGCTAAGTTTTTATGTTATGCAATTTGAATTTTTTTTATATGTTAGAACTTTTACAAAAACATCCGTAAGTCATTCTACAGATCGCATGTTTTATGTCATTCACTGTTAATTAAGATGTTTTTCCTGCCACCTATCTCATTTTTTTGCTTTCTTCTACTTTTACTACTTTTAATGCATTATAAACAATTGCAACAGAGACTTTGGTGGAAAAAACCACCTTTCCACAGCATCATTCACCAACATATTCGTGTTTAATTCACAAATTCCCTAATAGAGATGCAGATTTGGTCGTCTGGTCTTTTGTACACGATAAAGATAGAAATAGAAGTATAGATAGTATCATAACGTAATCTTCAGGATGCAGAGAATAAGTATTTACAAGCATAGTATCCATAAAATTATTTTATTAGATTGACAACTTGTAATAATGGTGGTTTAATTAATTATTTATGACGTTACTATCTGTAATTCCGACACCAAGGGTAGCAGGTTTATTTGTTGTTTTCCGATTTATCAAACAATGGATTTTTATGAGGGATGTGCCACTAGAAATTCTTGGCACATTTGAGATGTAATTAAAAATTACCTATAAAGTACAGAAATTATTTAGCAAAAAGTAAAAATTATTAAATTTGAGATTTTTAGACAAATTATGAAAAATCTATAAAAAATTACGAAAAGTCAAAGAAAATACTTACGAAAGTAATAGTCATCATAATTTTTCATGATATTCCTTAAAATTATTAAAAGTATTTCATAAAGTGATGTTTTAAAAATATTTTAGTTAAATTATTAGTGGTTTAAAAGTTACAATGTTGAAAATTTTTTATTTTAAGCGAATTGAAAAGTGAACAAATGCATGCTTCGGCCACAAAATAAAGTATTTTAGAATGTTAAAAAGTACAAATTAAGGAAATTATATTAAAAAATTACAAAAGTAATTCATAAGTAATTTAAGTAGCAGTATCCTTTTTTGTCGAGTGGCACACCCCTTGACCTTTTATTTGGCCCAGCTGTAACTCGGAGTTGTGAAGATTCATCGAAATTATCATCTACAACTTTTGTTTTTATTACAATTTTTTCATGCCATCCCCTGAATTTTCGGCTTCTTTTTTCAAAACTCCTAGTATATTACAGGTTTTTTTTTAAATGTAACGTTAACACTTTTCTTGAGTTGTAAGGACAGAATTGTTATAGTATAATCGATTTAGACGTCGGATCTCCGAGTTACGAATCATTGTTTTCACTTTGTTTCAGAACAAAATAGTTTACAGTGTAATACATGATTAACTTTTGATATTAATTTTTAGAAAGGTGTATTTAAGTATCAATAATTAGCATAGTAACATAATAATGTTGAAGTAGTTATTATCTAAGAACGTTACTGATATTAATACACCAATGAAGAGTCCATTTTGTACATATTAAAGATGTTTTTTTTTTTAATTATGTATTATTTGTGATGTAAAACTTATGTAATGATTTATTCAGTCATATTTGAATAGTAGTCGAAATATACCGTCTTATCTAAAATTGAAAAAAAAAAATTCTTGGTGCTTTGTTTTGTATTATTTTATTTATATTTTATATATTTCTCTATGTATATTTGGTGTATTTTACCGAAATTTTAAAGATTTATTTATATTTCCTTTCGTGTAAAAAAATTGTTACCTTTCAAAGAAAGAAAGTAATAAAAAGTTGCCTATTGTATCTTACGACTGTATATATTTAAGTGTATGTTGTTAATATTTAATTTTGTACTCAATTGTTTAATAAATAAACAAAAATATTGTTTATTTCATGTTGAGTATGTAAAATAAAACATGTATATTATACGACCGTTATAGTTTTATTTCATATAAAAGGATCTTCCAATGTAAACCTTGCACGTATCCCTGCTGTTTATGAGTACATAGTGATTTCTGGTTATAGTCCTATTAGAAGCAGCAAAATAAACGCTTCATAGAACTTTGAAGTAGTTCAAATGTACCACAGGTGGTTCATAAAACACTGTAGTTGCAATATCTGCGGTTTACAAAACTGGAATAGTTCAAATGTACCACAAGGAATCACACCTTTAAAGTGCTCAATTGTGACAAAGTCCAAGAAGAAAGACAAGATATATTCAGTAAAGTAATAAAAAATTGTCTATTGTATCTTACAACTGTATATACTTAAGTGTATGTTGATCAATATTTAATTGTGTACTCAAATCCAATTGTTTAATAAATGAACAAAAAACGTGTATTATACGACCACTATAGTTTTATTTCGTAATAAGATATAATACAGGATCAAATAAATAATAAACTTTATTGCCATTCCTTCATAATATGCTCATATTCGAAGTCTTCGATAAACGGCTTATCGATATTTCTGATCATGTTCTCTCCACAGTACAGGCATTCTGACGCTACGATATTATCGATTTCCGACTTTACTATTTCCTTAGCCGACATTCCGGTAGAACCGGTGCTTAAGTTGTCCATGTTGGTCTGACTGTTCAATATCCTCAACTGTCGCTCCAGATCTGCCAGTCGGTTCTTCTTAGCGGGACCTGAAATTCTCTTACAATTACATTTGAAATTCTAGATTAATGTTACCGTACCCAACGATGGACTCAATTCGCTCAGTAAGCAGTCCGTGTGAAATTTGTGATGGCAAGGAAACATGTAAAAGGGTCTTACCATAAGCGTTACGTTGCAAACCTCGCAGGTATCCGAGCTGTTTATGAGCGCGTAGTGATTTCTGAAGGACTGAATTTCATCACGGACTTGTTCCGCAGACTTGGTTGCCTCCTCCATCTCATCCTTTAAGTTCTGAATGTGTTGATTGTACTCCTATTAGAAGCAACAAAATTAAAGTTTCATAAAACTGTGAATTAGTTCAAATGTACCACAATCATACCTTAAGAGAATCGCAGATGGCGTCTTTAAAGTGATCGATCGTGACAAAATCCGAGAAGAAAGGTAAGATGTCTTCGATCTTCACCAGATCGCACTGTTTCAAAAAAGCCATTGCCTGCTGTATGTCGTCTTTGCCGCTCACTACATTTTGAGCTGTGAAAATATTAAAACACATCAGTAGTTTGAATTACCAGTAGGCTCTGTACGAATTCTAACCTATTTTCAGCCACAGTTTTTTCCTCAATTCCAAATCGGTCTCGGGAGACATGTTAGCCATCTTCTTCGCTAGTTCTAAGTCTACAGTGAGTGCCAAGTCCACAGCAGACTCCCATAGCCCTAATAATCCGGACAGTTGAACGCAGGCCTCCGTTAGGTTATTTTCGTGGCACAATCGTAACGCAAAGTGTACATCGTAATTAACCTGAAACAAACATAGAACAACACCGTACACATACTAGAATTTGATTTTATACCAAACTGAGTTCCTGCCCTTGGGAATTTAAATACTCCATAAGTTTCTGTGGGTTGTGTTTCGCGTAGAGCGAAACCAAAAAGTTGTGTACAGCTTTGTCACTGTTCTTTAACTTGTCGATGCAAAATTCCAAGTATCTGATGACTTCTACTGCGTGCATTTCGCCGTTGCAGGACACCATAGCGGGAAGGAGCTTCAACGGTGACAATCGTCGTTCTTGTTCCATTATGACTTTAACCATGTGTTTGGGAACCTCTTGAATTAAAATAGGGGCAAATTGGTAATACAATTCGTAATTATTCTGACTCTTAAGGACTTCTAGGGCTTCGTGGAAATTATTTTTAAAAATGTGTTGACGTATTAACTGAAAGAAAATTGTTTTATCATAAGAAAATAATGACATAAGTGCAAAGTACCTGTTCAAAATCTTTGTTTACAATCGTTAGCTTTATGAGGTTATTCTTGTCGCCATGGCTGGCCATTAGTTCGTATATAGTGCCTTTATTATTTCTAATACACTCGGAAACTTCTTGAAGAGCGAGGAACGTTTCGAATTCCTTCTGAATATCAGAGTACGTCGCGCTCTGCTCGAGTCCTTCCAAACGCTTCTCTTCCAGTTTAGTCAGATAAAGTTCCACGACCCATATAACGATCATCGTAATCTGTGTTTTATCTTGAGGCTTCAACGTATCCAGTTTATTACGCAAAAATAACTTTAACGCGTCCTGCTGATCTACTTGTATGAATTTCAAACAGATTTCTTCGAAACTGGACTGAGTTTCAGCGTATCGTTGAGCACTCAGCTCGTACTGTTTGTTATTGAAGAGCATGTCGGCTTCTTTTATGAGGACTTGATTGTAACACGCCTCGTTGCTGCGAGAATATTTCTTTGCTAGGTCAAACTGTTCGTTTTTGCAGAAAATCTGCCAAACGTTGCGTTCTTCTCGGGTTATTTTGAATCTGAACACAGCATTTTCCGTTATCGCCCAAATGTCTCCTTAAAAAAAACACAAATTCAAAAAATTATTATGAATATGTTGAAACAACGCCTTTTACCTGTACGGACGTCTTTAATAATATTCACAAGTTTTCCAAAAGCCTCGTTATAATTATCTTCATAGACAACTTCTTGATTTAACAAACATAAGCCTTTAATAGTGTCCGTATAAGCTAAGAGTATGTGGAATTGCGTTAAAGCGATAGCAATCGGGTACTTGGGAGATACGGCATAGTCTTCGTACAAAGGCTTTGGATAATTTATTAGCTTAATTTTATTTTTAATAGCTTCTATACTAACATCTGAAGAGGGGTTAATCTAAAATATACGTAGTACATTTTTACATAATGTTCTTAATCGTAAGGATCAAAATGTACTTACCTCTGCATACGTTATCCCTTTTTCTGTTATCCAAGCGAAAGAATTAGGCAACATCAAGTTTTCAGACCAAAACTGAAGTCGAGAGTACCTCAAACTGCTTTTGGACTCAATGTAAGTATCAGGTTCGGGAATGTTTAAATATCTGTTAAATACTTGTTGCAAAAGCGGCTTTTCGTCTGCGTCCGCCCTCCCAATAAAATAGTACAGCCTTGAAGGCGTTGTAGCAAAGATTATGTATTTATCGGTATTAGGAATTCTATAATATTCCAAGCCCGTGATGGGTATGTTTGTGCCCTTTCCTATATCAAAAACCTAAAAAACTATGTACCTTAAATTTACTGATTTTTAAAAAATTATGATCTAAAAGTGACAAATACAAACTATTAACTATAACTATACCTTACCAAACCATCTGCTTCCTTGTTACCGTATAATGGTAAATAATTTGGCAGCTTTTTTAAGAAACACAACATTCAGTAAAATTACCAAAACATGTTCCATCAACAAATAGTTTCTTACCTGCCTCCAGTATTGTTCTAAACTTGAAGTGAAGAATTTGTCACCCTCTAACACAATTTCCGTTTCAAATATTAACCCCTTAGATGTACCTAAAGTGACAACAAAGTATGATATACTATCTTGAAGCTGAAATAAAGTACGCACCAAGTAGAATAGGTCCAGTCGTAGTTTCTGAATCATTAAGCTGATTCCATGCCACAGCAGTAAATTCATTGCCGCGAAACTTTGTCGTTGACTTTAATTTGTCCGTTTTTCTGGACAGATAAAAGAGTTCTGGAGCACTTTCTGAAGTTTTCTGGCCAAACGTAAGTAGTAAGTGGTTACCAGTCGGATCCAGGAATAAATTTGTTAGTCTGCAAGTGCTTGTATACTTGATCAAAGAAATTTCTGAAAATTGTTTCTATTAAGTAACAATGCACTATTCCGAGGTACAATTGTCTGTTAATCTTTACCATTGTGTTGTTGTGGATTATGCAAATTCATTCGGAATAATATACCATTTGCCATTGCAACGACTAATTGTTTATTAGCTATAGCAACATGGGTAATTCTATCAGAAGGCGTAAAATCTTTCTTACTTTTACTAAATATCGGAACTTCTTGATCAACCATCATATTTATGTATCCTAATGTACTCTGAAATGATTGTTCCGAATTACAAAGGACTCGACTATTCCTGTAATATGAAACCTACCATTTCCGCAGTACTTATATTATTGTTCTTTGTTCTTAAGAACGCCTGTTCAAACTGATCAAACATAGAAGTCATTTTGGCTCTTAATAATGCTCTTATCAATATAAAACCTGTATCTTAAACAAACAATTTTAATCTAAATAAAACCAACATTTACAATATAGCTTCATTTTTATCGATAAGATTATAATAGCATACAGAATAGTAAATAAATATTACTGTTTTTCACACAACAAAATAATGACATTTAATTTGACACTGTCAAAATATTTGACAAGTGACAAGTGGTTTTGTTGTCATGACAACGTTGATCACGTGGTAATTGATAATTGACTAAAATATTTAATGTGGCCTATTTTTCGCGAAGCGTTTTTTAAAAGTTTAATGTTACGTTATTATGATTTTAAAAATCGCCAGATGCGTCAGCAATCATATTTTGCCAGAGATCAGTTTCTTTTTAGCTCAAGAAGAATAAAATAGATATGAAGTTGTCTTGACTTATAAACTATAAAATGATGTATTATATAAGTTTATTATATTATAAATAATAAACTTACGTTTGCCTATAAAAATTGGCCTAGGTTTGTCTTGACTAGTCACAGAATTAACAATTTGTGGCAATGTCAAGTCTTACTGCAGTTAACTTCATGATAGTTCTAGTTGTCTTTTAACCTTTATCTTTATTTATCAGTTTATCGTTTTATCATTCCGAGATTTATCACACGTTTTTTAGTATTTGTTGGCAGTTGGTGTATTCATGCAATATTTTTTAAAAGTTAAAGATTATGGATGAACCTGTTGTCACGGAAACTGATGATATTGATGATCCCATAGTGAAAGAGGTAATTTAGTAATAATTTAATTTAAATTACGTGTAAAATACGCATATAGGTTAACTCGACATGCCGTGAGAGATGTGAAAGTTTGTAATTATTTTTTAGATTCCCATAATCAATTCAAAGCGATTGGAAAACGCCCTGTATTTATTTCAGTTTCCTTTAAAAAGGAAAAACTGCACAAACGAACATAAAATAAATAAATGCTTCTACAAACCCCAAAATCAAGAAGCAAAACTAGAATTAGCTATAAACGTCGAATCTCCAAATTTCGACATCGGTAGGGCTGAAATTATAGCCCATGAAGTAGATGGAGACAACGATAAGAAAGATAAAAAACCATTTTTCGAAAATGAAATCGTAGATAAAGTATTCCTCCAGTCTTGCAAGGCAGTCACGGATGCTAACAAGTACGCTGTGGCTACTTTCAATGGTTCCGAGATTCATCTGACTGCATTAAAAGGTTAATTTGTTGTTATATAATATGTTGCAATATTTAGCAATTCCGTTGTAGGTATTTTTCAATTTCGCCCTAATTTTCCTTATTTGGAAAAAGGTTTAAAACGAAAAAAAGACGCAGATGCCAACAATGAATCGGATGAGGAGCAAGCTGGACCTAGCTCCGCACAGCAGGTTACTGTGAAATTCAAGCAGAACGACGAACGGTGGAAAAAGGCAAGGGAGAGCAGCTTTAAATCTATCCAGGCAAAGAGCGCTGAAGAACCTTGGACTGAATGCACTTGGTGTGAAAAAGATTCAACTGCCAGCAGTGTGAGTATTAATATTTCAATATATTTATAATGGTTACTGGTGATTTAATCTATTTTTTTAGTTAGAACGACTGAAAT
Organism: Monochamus alternatus; assembly: GCA_037114965.1. Classification (NCBI taxonomy): domain Eukaryota; kingdom Metazoa; phylum Arthropoda; class Insecta; order Coleoptera; family Cerambycidae; genus Monochamus; species Monochamus alternatus. The sequence continues at coordinate 53,237,142 of CM073433.1, read as the reverse complement.
TGATCGCTGACTATACTCACGATGTGAGCCAAGTCAACGAAATTACCGATAACGAATACGTGAAATTACTGGTACCAGAAGATCAGGAACAAACCCCCTTAGAACCCAGTTTACCTTCGCATGTACTCTCCTTGCATGCCTTGAGAGCCCTGCCAATTCTCGAGCAGTGCCGCTTGTTACTGAAAGACGGTACGTAGCATATTATTACTGAAGCTCATCTACCAGTTTAGTTTGTTAATTATGTTCCTGTTTGCTTTCAAATTTATAATTTTTGTAATTCTTTTGTTTGACGTTTTTTAGAACTTTCCCGGAATATTCGATTTGGTTGTAGACGCGTTCTCGAGGACAGTATTTTATTTAATATTTTTCGTACTCATCCGTAATTACTATTAATTTACGTTTTGTTTAATTATGTTTAAACTTGTTTGTTTCAGCCCAAATAATACAATTTCAGCAACTTTTTATGCTGCTGGCAGGTGGCGAAGGCCTGACCGCAGACATTTTGTTGAGAACCTTGCCAAAAGTAGCCGTTCTAGTGAGAGGCAACTGGGTGGTAAAATCCGACGTACTGTATCCTGCGAATACTTTGTCTGCCACCAGTGGTGTACCTGCCGAATTGATGTGTCGAGCAAGGGATTACGTTGTAAGTTAGAAAAATATTCTAGTAATGTAGCAAAATATAATTACTTGCTTTTTGATATACAAGGGATATCATGAGTTCAAAATAAAATGCCAACGGTGAAATAGATAAGAAAATTTTATTTACTCATGTTATGTTATGACATAATCTGTTAAGACATGGTAATTTATTTTTATTTAAAGTTGATATATTTTATCAGGATTTAATAACAGTGTTGCAGTTTGTCAAATTTGTCAAGGAGAGCAACATTCCCTTGATATTTATAAATTTCATTTTCCATTTTTTTAAATTTTAAGATTTGGAAATTTGTCGCTGAATTGCTTTCAACATTTGGATCAGTTTGAAGGATTTTTCGGAAAACTTTCACTGTTCATTTCATTAATTCTGATACAAAATACAAATTATTTTGCAATTTTGTAACACAGCCTTGCATTTTATTGTAGCTGCATTTTTATTTACGAAACGTATTTGTAGAAAAACTAATCGTGATCATGAGAGTTATTTGTTGGTTTTTGCCTTTTCAGTTTTAACACTCCTATTTAGAACGCCCTATATAATAGAGTTTATTAAACATTTTGCTACTTAATAATACACTTGAATGATTGAAATAATTGTGTAATCTGCTGCAACATTATAAAACGTAATTCCGGCTAACAAAAATATGTGAAAAATCAACATTATTGCAAAATTATATACTTACTTTTAATATACTCGTAAACATGTTCATTTATCTAAGATATCATAATATTTAATCTATTTGAGGATTTGTTGAACTAATTAAAATTAAAAAAAAAACACCTTTATTTAACGAAATAGTAGACCTCTTCTTTTTTTATTCTTTTCATTTTAAGAGAAAAAAAATTAGGACTAATCGTTTTAAATACTATCTTATATATTTATTGCAGCTGTACTTGTTTACAAAGAACCAGTACGTGGAGCGGAAGAAGGTCTCCTCCATGATGAAGATCCCTTCGGAGGAGGTGAAAGAAATTTTTACGGGCATCTCCAGCCTGCGCGGCCACAATAAAGGGTGGGAGCTGAACCTGCCCATCGATACGGACTTTATTAACAAGCACAGTGATCTAGTACAAAAACAGAATTTGTTTTGGGAACATCGATTCCATCAGTTAAGTGAGTTTTTGAAGGACAATAAGGCGCAACGCAGGAAAAGCCGTAGCGAGAGTAAAAGCATCAGCGAGGACGGGAAACCGAGGAACGGTGTGATATACAGTTCGGATAACGACTCGGGAACGGAAAAGAATAAGTCGCCGGTGGCTTCTAGGAAAAATAAGACTGTTAAGGTTAATAATTTGGTTAATGTGCCCGCAGACGTTAATTCCTGATAGCAAATTTAGTGATTTTTTTAAATTAATTTATTTTTATTGTTACGGTATACACTAATGAGATTTTGTAATTATATTTTGTTACTATTAAAATTATATTGTTTATAATAGGCTTGTATCATATTTATTAAAGCTGATATTTGAGCAATCAAGTAGTGGGTTTTATTTTAGTATAAAATATCCAGGAAATTTAGAATTTTAGTTTAAAATAAAGTATAAATTTTTTAAGTGTAGAAATCAATAAATAATAAATTAATTCATATTTTTGATACATAGTGATTTTCCGGGTTGTTATGCCGTGACCTCGGTAACTGTTCGCTGCCAGAAACAGAATTAAAGTGCCATCCCTAGCTTTAGCCGGGATTCTTTTACTTGCTCTGGTTGTTCTCGGATTAGGCTCTGTGGACACAAACCCGCTGTTGCTGTCTCTGGGTCCCCCCATATATTGAGTTTGGCTGTTATTACCACTGCTACGGAACCGTTCCTTTGATAATAGTGGCCCTCGGAAACATCCACGAACTTCGCTGCGACTGAGGTATTCAGTTGTTATGAAGCTTTTGCGGAGTCACCACTAAAGGTGTCGACAGTGAAGAGCGGCGAAACATTTGGAAGCATGGAATACAACTAGATACAGCGGCAGCTATGGGATGACCCGGAGGAACGGTTCTGACGTAGGAGTTATAATACCAACAATAGGAGACGAAATTAATGTATGGATGAGCCCAGAGACACCAATAGAGGGTCTGTCTCCACAGAGCCTAGCCCTAGAACAACCAGGCCAGGTAAAAGAATCCGGGCTAAGGCTAGGGATGTGCATTTTAATTCTCTTTTTGGCACCGACCAGTTACGTAGTATCATTGTATAAATAAATTATACAATGGTAGTACTATATATTAAATGCTAGCACCGGCCATGAAAGCGTAAAAACCAGTAATTCTTATTTTTGTGGTTGATAAAATTTTAAGAGCTCGTGTATCATTTCTATGAATGAGTACAATGTCACAAATTGTAGAATGGGCAGAACAGATTTTTGTGTTTTTCTGGTAATTCATAAATTTGAGAACTGCATTAAACCATAAACTAGGTACTGGCATGTTCAAGATTCGGAATATATACGAGGTCGTCGTTAGATTCATTTTCATTTAATGAAGTGGTAAATATTTTATTTCTTTTCCATAAATTTTGAATAAAAACATTTCCAAACAAACCCTGCCATCTATTGAGCAACACCGGTATAAGTAGTAAAGAATCCGTTTGGTATGCAGATAACTGTAACATAAAATTTCAAATAAACTTTAATACTTGTCATTTTATAAATAATAAAGCGAATAACAGGTAAATGGCACTGTAAATAAATTGAAGGTGTAAATAACTGTAATACGTCAATTTAATGTATGAAATCGGTATCTGTAATAATTCCTCCTAACTTGTGTTTAATCAATTAACAAATAGATGGCGCTCATTATATCTTATTGAAATTAATAATAATTTCAAATCTATTTCTGTTTCACTTTAATATTTACAGCAAAATCATTGAATACGTACGAAGTGACCGTTAAATCGCAAATTTAATTTTTGGGTCCATTGATTATGTTGAAAAGCTTTAAGGCCTCAGAAATTCTGAAAAAAAAAAAATGTTGTGAGACTATAGCTATAGCGAGGTCATCGCAACGAGAATATGTTGTACATACTCTTTGGCCATGCCATAGCATACAGCCTTGTTTTGACTTCTGACACTAGTCAAAAACTGTTTAAACGTCACACTCACATTTATGTTTGATAGAACGTAAACAACATTAAAATGTAAATAATTTGAGGGGTTGTGTTATGTTGTGGTTTTATTGCAGAGTCATTGTAACGTCCGTTCTACTACTTGTAAATTAATGAAGACGTAATGTTATTCAAAAGTGCCTACTTAACCTAAACTTAACCCATTCGACCTAATGAAATGAATGTTTTTAGTAAAATTTTGGACAAGCATATAAACCCGAAAATGTGCATTTTTGGTGACCTATGCCCTCCCCTCGGACTGATGGGGTTTTGTAGTGTTTTTGTCGTGTGTTGTCTTAGCTTATATTTATTCAAAAAAATCAGTGCAGAAGCTAATGTACCTGTGCGAGATTCCACTAGAAATCACAGTTGGACTTCAATTAAAGTCACGTCAAAGGTAAGTAAATGCAACATTATTCCTTTAATGCTATTTGAAACAAATTATAGGCTTGGTACTGCTCCATTTGTGAGTCCCTTTTGCTACATGGGATAGGTGTATATTGTGATTGTTGTGGTGTTTGTGCAGATCCCGATTGTGTAAAAAAAGCTAATCAAAAACTGCCATGCAAAGCTATAACTACTAGTAATGAATACCATCTTCATCATTGGGTGAAAGGTAGTACAATTATTTTAACTCACCACCTTAATATGATGTAATTTTTCATCTAGGTAATTTACCTTTGGGCGCAGTTTGTACTATATGTGAGGACGATTGTTCAATGGAGCTTGGTTTAACGGATTATCAATGTTGTTGGTGTCAAAGAACGGTACACACAGACTGTTTGCTGCAAGTCGAAGAGGTAAATATTTTATAACGTTAAATGCATTCTATAAGTCAGTTATTACCATAGGTATGTGACTTTGGACCTTATAGAAACATGATAGTGCCACCTTGGTGTGTACAAGTTGCTAGACGTAAAGGTGCTTTGCATAAACACTTGTTACTAAGAGGCGTGAAAAATCCAAGTTGGGACAACTGGACTCCCTTAGTTTTGATAGGTAAAAAAGTAAGATTTTGGTATGAGAGGGTAAACCGCTGGGAAATTGTGGTGTACTATTACTGGGAATTACAAGGCATTACTGAAATTAATAAGCATTACTAGGAATTACAGGGGATTACTAGACAATTTTGGGAAATACTCATTTAGGCATTATTAGACATTTAATATGTGTAGTGCACTGGCGCAGATAATGGTTACGCCCACTAAAAACAATACTATACAAAAATCTGAGAGACTGACTCATCGCTAGCTTGCAGACAAGCGCGACGGGCGAAGCGTGAGAGGAGCAACATTTCATAGGCGTACTAAATTTGAAGGCGATCATATAAAAATATATTCATTTGTTACATAAGTTTATTTTTTTAATGTATTTTAAGTGATATTTTACAATTTGTATGAATTAATGGTAATTACAAGGGCATTATTGGTGGTATTAAAAATTAGAGTGCATTAGAAGGGTACTAGGGAATTAGTGAGCATTACTTCGAAATTTAAGGGCATTACATGCAAAAATGGGCATTAGTGTACAAATTTTGGCCAGCGGTTTACCCCTCGTTTTGGTACCTGCCACAGAATACCTAATTATTTATAATCCATTTTAAAAACAGCTAATAAGAAATCGGGTAATGGCGACGGGGGTCTTATATTATCAGAATTCCGGAAGTACTTGAACCCCGTTCAAGTCATAGATTTAAGTGAGAGGAAACCCGCTGCTGCCCTCCAGTGGTGCGTCCTTCTCGCTCCGAAGGTCGTGCAGATATTAGTTGGTGGTGGCGACGGGACGATTGCTTGGGTTCTGACGACTTCTCATAAGTTGGATCTTGATGTAAGAATTCAAACGTGCTCCACACATTTTTCATCAAATTTTTTCTTTTAGCCTGAACCGCCTCTAGCTATTATTCCTCTAGGTACTGGCAACGATTTGTCCAGGGTTTTAGGTTGGGGTAAGGAGAACCCTCCGGAGGTGCAAGTTGACGCTGTCTTGAAGAACATCCAGGAAGCGAGGCATTCGGAGTTAGACAGGTACAATTTTCACTTGTTTGGAATATGTGGAGTTATTTTAATGTAATCGTTTCAGGTGGAAGGTGGAGGTGACCTCGACAAGACATTTAGGTTTAAAGTTGCCCAATAAGACTTATTTTATGTATAACTATCTCAGCATAGGTGTCGACGCCCAAGTGGCTTTAAACTTCCATAAAACTAGAGATAGCGCTTTTTATGTATATGGGAGTAGATTGTTTAACAAGGTTTGTACTTACTGATAGTTTTAGTAGCGTCAGTAATTGAGCTATTTTAAATTTTAGATATTGTATTTGTGTTTTGGGACGCAGCAAGTAGTAAATGCCAATTGCAAGAATCTCGAACAACGTATTGACTTATACTTAGACGGCAGTCATGTGGATTTGCCGGAATTAGAATCTATAGTGATACTTAATATTTCATCTTGGGGAGCTGGAGTGAATCTGTGGGGTAAAAACTATTTAAATTAATATTTTTGTACCATTTCGGATATTTGAGAAGTTGTAGCATCTCGTCAAGGATAATTCCGCAGCTTTCGATTGATATTTTTTCGTTTATATATAATTTCTTAGGTATGAGTGAGAGTAGCGGTACGAAAACGGCCCAGTCACACCACGACGGTATTTTGGAGGTCGTTGGCATTTATTCTTCGTTCCATATGGCCCAACTGCAAGTAGGACTGTCCTCTCCCGTGAAATTAGGTCAGGCAAAAGTTGTAGAGGTTGGTATTTTTTTTACAATGTTCAAATTACAGTGAATTGTACTTTAGAAACCGTTTTCCTAGATTCGACTTAAAGATAAAGCTCCGATTCAAATAGACGGGGAACCATGGGAGCAGCACCCTGGTAAGTTAAGGGTCTCCTTCGTTAACCGATGTCCCGTTCTGGTTAATCAGAACAACAGAATTTGATCTTCCTATTAATTGTGATCGCACCTCTGCATTTATGTATTCGTACGCTAGTCGCTATTTAACATAATCGAATTCCTTATTGCAAAATATATTCATCAAACAGTACGTTTATATATGTCTACAGAATAGTACAGAAAAATGTCCCGAATGTCTTAATTGTTTTAATACTTTTGTTTTAAAAGGTAGAAAAAATTATTTTTATTTTGTTCGTTTTTTTTTATTATTACCGTTTTTTTTTATATTTTAATATAAATTTGTGGTATGTTTAGTGATATAATATTTTGTTATTTATTTGATATTTTTATATCTACAATCTGTTGCAATCATAATGACACTTTTTAAAAACAAATATGGTGACTTGTTTCGAATTGCTAATATATTTATAATATCTTCAAAAACTGTTCTGAGTGAGTGTCAGTATTGTAATGGATGGTATTCATATTTTTATGAAAAGATTTTAAAGTAGTTACATAAAAAAATCCGAAAATTCAGTGACAAAAAAGTTAAAATAGAATTGTATTCTTAAATTATTTATTATGTTGAATAAGTATTTCTCTTCATTGTATTTCTTTCATTTCCTATATTTGTTTCATTAAATAACTTAAGTACAAAGCATTATTCCAGATATAAAACTAAGATGCCAAAGATTGCCAGTTTTTTCTTATTGATATATAAAATACAACCTTTATTAATGTTCTTTTCATTTTGGAAAGCTGAATATTCCTATAAGGGTAATTTTTGTAAAAAAAAATATATATTTTGTTTCTGTAATACATAATTATTATAATTTTTTTTGTTTTCTTTTTTATCATTTACTTTATATCGTTATGTTTAATCAAATGTAAATGGAATGAATTGATAATAAAACCGTAATCAAAACGAAAACACATTATTAAAATAAAAATAGATTTAATGATGTAAATTTTCTATAAGAAAAAATTAATTTTTTTTATATTGGAATTAAAAATATTTTGATATATGAGACAAATATTGACTTTAAATAAATTAGATATAAAATAAAAGTTAGTAGAAATTAAACAAAAAATATATTTCTAATTTTCCAGTCCTTTTGTTTCTTCTGAAAAAAAAAAAAAAAAAAATGAAAATGAGTATAAATATTTGTTTTCCATTTTTCAATTTTATTAACAATATTCTTATTCATTTTCAAGAATCAACTATCTCACGTTATTTCCAATCCAATGTGAATGAATAAAAAAAGAAAAAAAGTGAAATTGTAAATGTTTTTTTCCCGTTTTATCAATTTTATTACCAATATTTTTATTCATTTTCGAAGGTCTATCCGACTTCTTTCTAATTGACATAAGTAATTTTTGTATTAAAAAAAAAACTAAAATGTCCTTTTAACTGACAAATAGCAATTTATTTTGTTTTTTTGTTTAGTTTGCACTAATTATATTTTGTTATTTCAATCAAATGTAAGTGGCATTATAACTTTACCGTTTTTTGTATTGAAACATTTTTTGACTTTAAATAAATTAAATATAAAATAAAGAATACTAAAAATTAATTATAAAATATATTTGCAATTTTTCCAAATTTCTTTGTATTCTGCAAAAAAAAGAAAACATCAAATTATAAATGTTGGCTTCAAAAAAAAAATTTCTAAATGTGATGCAGTTTTATGTCTCAAAATGCTTATTTAGATTTAATTTATGAATGTAACTTTTAAATGATGCAGATAATATATCTTTATTCCTTGCATTTGTTTCTAATTTTTCACCCTATTAAAAAGAAAACTATTGTGAATTGAAATTGTGAATCTAACGACACGATAAAAAAATATAAAGAATATATAGCATATCTTTATAAAAGTACTTAAAAATACATAATAAAATTCTATTATAAAATTACTACACCTTCGGCCTGGTAGGTATGAAACCGAAATTTTGTCTCAGCTGCTCGTAAAACAGGAATACTAATACGTTCGTAGGCAATATTCGTATGAAAGAGGGCAAAATGCCTTTATAAAAAGCAGTCGGGCCTCCTTTGCTTGTCTCTTGGATGCAGTCCCACATGCTCGTGAACGCTCTCGGTTTCGCACTCATCATTCTTGTTTTTAACACATCTAAAGGTTGGGTCATTACCGTCGCTATAGAAGCCTATAAAATTCAGTTAGTTTAAAACTTTGCAAGATATCGAAAGTTCTTTACGAGTTCTGTAATCAAATGTTTCATTGGAAGTACAGATGTTATGACCTTATAACGAGATGTGGCCTAATTCAAAAATGACACCTTATACAGGGTGTTTCTGGAGGAGATGTACATATTTCAGTATGTTATTCTACGTTCAATTTTCGATTAGGATATACAGGATGTCGAATTTAAAAAAAATAATTGCATTTTCATCAAATTGGCTGTATCTCCCAAATAAAAAATAATTTTCGATTCCCTGTAATACATAATTTGCATGCATCACCATTAGACGAGTTTTTAACGGAAACGGCTGCTCCTAGAGACTTTAATAAAGTGTACATTTCTTAAGTAGAAAAGGTAGGGGAAAATGTTTTTCTATTCCAAAATGACATAACAGCAATTTAAAAGCATCATAATGGTCACTTGTGGCGCCCTCTGGGAGATACAGCCAATCGTCCATATGGATTTATATGAATATTGTCCAAGATCTGAATCAATTTCCTAAAATTTAGATGCTTTAGTGGCGGAAAAAAGTAAATGAAAAATACTTATTTAAATGACATTATGAACATTTGTTTTAATCATTTCGTTTTATTAATTTTATTTGAGTAATGGCTCAAAAATACCTCCATAATTAAAAAATATCATGATTGATGCATTGAATCAGTGGCGTACTATTTTATTTAGAAAAATATGCTGGTAATAAAATTTTGGGAAAACGCTTCAGATTTTGGACAGAAATAATTTTTTAAGTACAACACCCTGTATCTTTTTAACAAAGTGTTCAAACTTTATATGAAACACCCCCCTTAAAATTTACCAAAGAATACAGGGTTTCATTATTGATCGTCATTTGTGAATCAATCTGTATTCGAACGATTTGTAGAATCGTTTCGAGCGGGATAGTCTGGAGTGGAAATAAATAATGATCGTTGTATAACATATATTTGACAATTTTCAACACTTAAAATAACCCACTGAGCATTATAGAGCCTTGATAAGCAAAACAAATTTAACAATACACAAATTCTTTAAATGCGTAGAGTATTAAAACTTATATCCAACAATAAATATTGCTCAACATATTGCTAGCAAAACAAAATGTAAATGGTAAAAATAAAATACTGTGTATAAGAAAACAATATGTAAAAATATGCTTTTTTTCCCATCGACCTATCCATTTTAAAAAAATAAATAACTTTGACGGCACACGACACGAATCTTTGTTTACAATAACAAAATAGTAAAATTCTCTAAAACCGATAGTAACAAAATAACAAAAAGGAATGAAAAAATAATAAAATTAAATAAAAATAATTGCTCTAATTCCTCGATACGGGCGGTATATACCCGAAGTTGAATCGTAACTGTTCCAAAAACAGGAAAGTTAAAATAGTTTGTGGCGCCAGTCGTACAAACGCTGGTACGTAGCCCTTGAAGAAACCCAAAGGGCCTAGTTTGGCAGTGTAAACCACTATACCCCATAAATTTTTAAACTCGCCAGGTCTGGCGTTCATCGACCTAGTCTTTAATACGTCCAGGGGTTGAGTGAGAGAGGTGGCGATGGCACCCTAAAATGACAAAACATATTTTTTAAATAAACGTTCCCAGCTATTTTCGGAACTGACGTTAAATTCCAAATATCACTTACCGCCGTCAGACTTGATAAAAAGTGGGTGACCATATTATCGCTGAACACACCAGAACGGAGCAACAACATTTTAACTTGGTCGTAAAACGAGAGCTGCCCGATGGTCATAAAAACAGCCCTAGAGGTGGCAGTACTGGCTCCTGAGAACAACCGTCTAACTCCTTCTTCCCGATAAACCCGTACAAGGCCATCTATTGCATGCTTATAACTTGAAAAAAAAAAAACAAATTAATTTTTTCACACTGCTGGTACGTTTGACCTACTTCCTTCTCTTCTCTGGAGGCAGTTTAATATCGTTCTGCATCCTGACATTGACCATATCTGCGGGAGTTCCCACAAAACCACCTGCTGCTCCAGCGATAGCTGCTATCCCAACTTTGGCAAAGAACGAGTCGCTCTGGAGATTTTGTTTGGCTACTTCGTAGATGCCGAACCTTGTCGTTGAGTAGGTGAGTTGTCGACATAATGATGCCGATATACCAGCGTATAAAGCTAGAACACCTGAAAAATATAAGAAATTAAAGCTATAAGCCTCAAGTGTCAGCTAAATATTTTTTAAAATATAAAGATAGAAGATAAGAGTCTTTATCTGGAACATGGAAATGTTTAGCAATTAAATAACAAAGAAATTTACTAGATATTCGATCCGTGTATGAGTAGCTTTTATATTAAATTTTTAAGGTCATTCCAATATTTAAATTATATAAATTTAACATAAATATTTGCGACTGATAATTGTAAATAATTTATCAAAATACTTTTGCATTTTTCAGTGTTACTACTTACTAAAGCCTCAACAAAAATTTCAGAAAGTATTGTATGCATTTATATATAAATTATTATTTTAAAATAATGCAAATGAATATTTTAAAAATATAATGCACAGTGTGAATTAAAAAATCTAAACCAGTTATACCTTCTTTCTTTATAATATTCTTCGTCAATTTAATTATGGATGTCTTCCCTTCTTGCTGCGTCTGGAGATGCACTTTAATTAAATCCAAAGGATGGGTGCAACAAGCCGCCCCCGCTGAAGCCAGTCCCCCGAAATACCATCTTGGCAACCTTCTCTCTCTATCACTCTTTTCAGACATAATGTAAGCAAATGTATTTGTTACCTAAAAACTAAATTAAAATTGACCGTTTTCGTTAATGGAATAAAGTCCATAAATTTGCTATGCATCTATTAAAAGCTAGAAATACTTTGCCAAAATTTTAAAAACTACTTTTAAAATAACTTCAGATAACCTTGACCATTAAAAAATTACTTACTCTAACTATATAAGTAAATATTTTATTTAATCTGTTCCACTCACACCACTAACTTTTATCTCGTTGATAATATTTTTGTTTAGAATTCAAACAGAACATTTCTTTGAATTTACATGGATTTCGAAAAGCGCGCTTATACACGTACGAACGCCTCTAGTGTTAAAATGTGAAATTATTCGCAGAAATGTCAAAATATTATGTTTATAGGTTAGATTGACGAAAACGTGTTTTTAAATGTGTAAATGAGTTATTTTTGGTGTCCTTACCTCAAAATTAACAGAAATAAATCTGTTCGTGATATTATTTGGCAGGTAAGCTATTTCTTATGTAATACTTGATTGGAATATAGTGGTTATGTCCAAACAGCGTCAATCTTGCAAGTAATCAATGATAATGCATGGTAATATACTGAAATGCAATGCCCCAATATTATCACAAATTGTTTACTTCACCAAGGCTAAACAGTTTATAACAATCACGCTACTGTTGTATGTAATAATATCGTGGTGCGGTGGAGTTGAAAGTTAATTTAGAAAATTTGTTAAGATTTTTTTTTTATTACCTTGACCCAGTAAGTTTTTCCATTCTGATTCTGTAGGGGTATTTATTGATTTTAGTAAGCAGAATTCTTAAGATGTTCTTAACAGGCGTTCATATTTACTCACTGATATGGCACAACTGTCATAATGACATGAGTGAATTATTGGAGCAGCACAGCTCGCGGCTTTGCTTGCTTGTGTGAAATTGAAGAAAATTCAAGGGCGTCGTGTCATTCATCTCTTGCTTGCGCAGTATCAGTAAAAAATTACTTAAATTTTATAATATTTTCAAATTATGTTATCTGCCTAGGTTTGCTTGATTAACGAATAATAATAGAACGTAAAAATTGTATTTTGCTTTTCCGCCGTTATAGAACTTAAATTTAGCATTATCCCCATCCTTACAAACCCGTAAAATACCATTTTGCAATTTTATATACCTTATAACGTAATCTATAAGTACATATTTTTATATATTACCTATATTCGTGTTGAAATTAGAATTTAAAGTATTTTAAGACTCACCGAATTTTTGAAATTCACTGTGCATAAAATTGTGATATAATTAACCAATATTTGACAAACCTCGCTCTAATCAGAACTGGAAATACCAATAAGCTGTAGGTTTTATCGCTAAGGAATAAAACTGAAATAAATACCCTTTTATTTATATGACGATTTAGATAATGCGGACTGTGGTATTTGATTTGCTTTTACATGGTCTTAAATCAGCATGAAATAAATGAAAAATAATTGTTTTATTTAAAATTATTTACTTGTGACACTTTGTCTAGCTGCATTAAGTGCTTTACAATATACAGTATGTCTGAGGTTTCGTGTTAACATCGTCTTAAATCCAAGTCGGCTGGTGTGAAATCAAGCCCTTCAATTTTTTTGTTTGTAATGTCACTGTTTGGCAACTATTGGTTTGCCATTGTGACAAACGCCTGGTCTGCTACGATTTTTTATATGGCATTAACTTTAATATTTAGTGCGTCTAGTAAGCCATGAGATCAAAAACTCTCTGAAGTAACGAGAGCAAGCATTTAATTAGATGCCTAAATATTTTGTATAGTAAAATTACACATTACATATCAAATACTTTGTAATTTTCGCACCTTAATCTTACAGTTTCTACTTTTTCTTATAATATGAGATTATTTACTATTATTTTACCTGTTTTAAACCATGAATGCAATGACGTTTGTAAGGAACAATTAAGTTATGATATAAATTACGTTTGCTGTCATGGAATCCTGGATAAATGTATCCGTTTAGAAGTTAATAAAATTAAAAGTTTATTGACGCGTAGAAAAGTAATTTATAGATATTTTTTTTTCAAATTTTTTCAACCTGTTTTGAAGGACGTAGAATAATAGTGCGGTGTTATTTTGTGGATAAAAAAATCTAGCATGCTTTTCTTAAAAATTGAACCATATAAAAAATCGTAGCAGCAATGACAAATCAATAGTTGTCAAATGGTTGAAAACCCAGACACACTGTATGCACATATATTTAAACTAGCTTGTACAAAAATATTTTTGGCATTTGTGCAGTGCAGAAGTCCAAGAGTTCTATTACAAAATTTAATTTATCGCTTCATAAAGAATTTGAAACATTGCCAACATTTATGCAATGGACACAAAATGTTTCTAGAAAATTGCAAAGACACATACATTAAACAAATTTATCTATTTTTATAAATAAAGAAAGTAATATGATGTTTATAATCAATTAGTTTTTTACAACTTACCTTATCATAGCTATAGACATTCTTATATTGATGTGTTTGTAGAAATAAATTTCTCACTACAAAATGAAAGGTCGATAATAATTATTAATTTCAGCGCGGCTTTATTTAAGAAATAATTAAGCTGTTAGGTTCACTGGTCTTGTTAAAAATGGTGATATCTGATAAATATTCATTATGTAGATACAAACCTTCCATGCGTAAAGTTATGTCTACTTAGCCGTAAAAATAATTAAAACATATTTAGTTAATTATTCAATTCCAAAAATGTAATTAACGCTGTCCTCAAAAATTGGGTAATTATTTTAGGTAGTTATGGATATATCTCAAAAATTATTTCAAATTTTGAAAAAATAAATACTTATTGATGTTTGTACAGATTATACAAAGGGGGGTGTTAATGGCGGAGTATTCTTGGAATAGTGTTTTCTACAAATTCCAAGTAATTTTAGATATTTAAGAACTGTATAATATAGAGTTTAGCAAATAACAGAAATGTTATACCATCTGCTAATATTCATAGGTATCGAAGTAAAACGAATATACAGGGTGTTAATTAAGTATGTGCACAAAGTAGGGGTTAACCTATGATTGGTTTTAAGACAAATAGTTCATATAAACATGGGTCTGCAACGGCGTTGTTTTCCAGATACAGGGTGTCAAAGTATAAAAAAAAATCAAATTTTTGTATGTATTTTCTGAGTAGTAAGAGGGGGTTAATTGAAACTTGGCACACCCTCATAGGTATTTAGAGACTATATTTTGCGGGTATTAAATTATTTTTAATTTATTTTTATGACCTACCTCGCAATAATTTTGCGTTGAGTTCCGACCAATTTTAACTCCAACTTAAGAAATTAAGAAATTTTCTCGAAAACGGTTCATCCTATCAAAAATTATGTTCGTAACCATATTGCAAAATTGAATTTCACGCTATCTAAAATACGGTTAAAATATGGAGAGGGGTGGATTGTTGGTTTTTCGGCGAGAGAAATTTCTAGATGGAGTAACAGATCCTTACGTACGGTGTTACTTAGGAAGGCCGCAAACACAGAACAGGAGGCACCGGCCGTTGTAGAGGAACCATTTTATTGATAATGTTCAAATGTCAAGGACATAGGTTAGAAAGTTTTGAACACCGTTGCCATTGAAATTGATTAAAAAATGATAGAAATATAGCACTTATCATAGATCCAAATTATGTGATTCTATAAGTATTGCTTACATTTAATTCCATGAGATAATAAGCATGCTTCTAAACGACGGTGAAAAAAATATCTACAGGTATAAAATTTTATCAGTTGCAGCAGTTATTAGTAAATCTAGTAAAATTAACCACCTCTTTGATACGATTATTTTACTTTTATTCGGATTTTACTTCAGGTACCGGTGTTCTAAAGAAAATAGTTCATTTTAACCTGTTTCATTGAACAAAAACGTAAATTAAGAGACATTGTTTGTGTAATTTTAATTGGTTCAATCAACAGAGCTTTCGAATTTTGAAAAAATCGTTGTAGTGCCATTTTTTCGTAAAAAACTGTGAAGGTTAGCCATATCTGCGCCCATGGCTAAATTAAAAATAATTTAATACCTGCAAAATGAAGTCTCTAAATATCTATTAGGGTGTGCAAAGTTTCAACTAAGTAGCTCTTACTAAATAGATCAAAAAATTTGATTTTTTTTTCAAACTTCAACACCCTGTATCTGGAAAGAAAAATATTTTTGAGTTTTCTGTACCTAAAAAACACCACAAATTTGATTATAAGTTTGGTCAAACTTCAGTAACATATTCTATTATTATATCAATAAAAATAATTGGGGTTTGTTATATAACAATTTTTTATTCAAAACCTAATAAGGGAGTTACAGGATGTTACAATTATACATATATATTTATATATATTTTGTTTTTCCAGCACGAATTATTTCTCTACTCATGAATTTGAAATATAGGTACTCCAGTGGCGTAGTTACTGGGTAAACAGGATACTTATACATATTTAGAGTCGTGAATTAATTGAGAAATTAACAAATACAGATAAATTAAGTAAACCAGGTTACTATTTTTCGTTTTGACAACTTAATAAAATGTCGTTGATAGAGAACTGTAATTAATTGTTCATGTCAATAAATAGTTAAAAATGTCATTTCTTTTCCTTTTCTTGTATTTAAGTTGTGGACAAAATAAAAAAAAATGTAACTCCCTTATTAAGTTTTGAATAAAAAATTGTTATAAGTATAATAAATTATTTTAAACAATAGAATGTCGGTGAAGTTCGACCAAATTCGCTAACAACCTGGATATAAGTATTGCTAAAATCGTAGTTTGTTGAATCTTGATTTAGAAAATGATAAATACCGTTCATATTAGGGACGTATCCAGCATTTTGGTTTGGGGGTTGTTTTATTTTTTTTTTGATGGAGAAATCTTGTAAAATGTAAACTACATTTTGTGCTCATTCCTACTCAGGTAAAACGATAGAACTAAATTTCCTTTTTATTATAAAAAATAAATAACTTACAGAAAAAAAAACAGTTGTGGGTATTATCTCTATAGAAAAATAAATAAAACAATTCTTATAAACAAACACAATTATTTAATAACAAAATACAGTCTCATTTTGTTAATAAATGATAATAATTACAAATTTCATGGTATTTCTATTGTTGTCATTTCACGGAATAACTATGGGTCTGGGAGGGGGGTCAATTACCGCCATTACCCCCCTTGGATGCGCCTATGTATCGCATTACATAGTATTTTGTTTGTTTCTGGTGAATATAAGAAGGAACAATAATTTCAAGTCAATAATTTTGTGTGAAACGGATTTATATTACATGTTACGTGCTACCACATTTATTATGTAATTTAGCTGATAAATTATATCTTTCGTGATGTCCCTAATTTACAAAGTCTATCAGGGTTCAGAAACTCCATTATCAAATCGATGACACGCGTGCTCTAAAAATTATCAGTTTTAAAGAAATATTCATAAATGTTTTCGTAAAAATATTGATTATTAAAATTTATTTTATATATTTTGATTTAATTGTTGCGTCACGTGATGTTATTATAATTCGGAACCAAGTGATATATATGACTGAAAATTGCTATACAGAGTATTCCAGATACGAATGTGTTGAGACAATATTTCAAATATATTTGTTTCAAGTTGCATCTTATTTTCAATAATCAGACTAGCGAAGAACCTGAACACTGCATTTTTTCTTTATAGGTATAGAGGATGATTTCCTTAGCAGACCCCAGGACCTCAAACCCAGTTCTAGCAGCTCTTCAGATAAAACTGGAAGACCGCATCATATCCATCAAAGAAAACGATAAAGCCGACTCCAATTTCATTCTAACTCACCTCATCAAACAGATCCTGTACGAAAACAACAAAATCTGTCTCGTAAACCTTCACAATCCCTTGGAACATTACCAAAACGTTGGCAAAAAACTGGGGTACGACCTATCCAAAGCCTTAAAAGACAACGCGATTAAAATAATAGAACCACTAAATGATATAGTAGATAATATAGGACTAGAAGAAGACTACCTCCAGGAAGACAAAGAGAGTATAGTTAAGTGTCTTTATTTCGACATTAAGAAAAATTTAGACGAGTTGATACACGGCAGCGAAAGCCAAGCCTACTTGATCATAGACGACGTCAGTCACTTGTTAGATTTGGGCGTCGAATTGACCCTCGTTGTTAATTTTGTTAATTACTGCGTAAATTTGATCAACAACGATAAAATTTCCGTGGTGTTGAATAGCCATACGTCTTCCAAAACCGATGAAATCATCTGTAGTAACTTGCAGTACATAGCTGACGTTCACGTAGAGGTGTCTGCGTTGAAAACGGGACAGTCTACTGACGTTACAGGTCTGATTACCATTGAGAAACTGTCCGGAAAGAACCAGTACCATTATAAAGCTTTTGATAGGGGTGTTAAAACTTTCCATCCAGGGGAATCCATTTACCATTTATACCAATAGAAAATTGAAAGCTTTTTTTGTATATTTTCTTCGTTGTACCGGACTGTTGTTAATCATATAGTATTTTTACAGAACTAGTATAAGTCATAAATATTTTTTTATACAAGGCAGTATATTATTGCCGCTTATGTTATGCAATAGCAGTAATCTAATAAAAAATATGTTATTTGAGATTTTTTTTTATTTGGAAGAGTCTGTACAAATGAATAGTTTCTGTGACGACACAACTATTACTTTGCGAGACGGCAACAGCGCAAAATCAACTCGATATTCAGTACATAATTTAACTTGTGTGACATGAAGGTTATTAGTTATTTGTTGGTTAGATAAAATCGTCTATATTTGTTTATTTACTTTTATAATAGGGCATAATAACTTGGAATTATTAAAAAGTCATTTTAATGTAGTGGTGTTAAAAATAATTTACTTTTAGCATTGGTAATAAAAGCCAATGATATAAACAATTAAGAAATTTTAAATCAAAAATGTTTATTTACTTAATTGTCATTTTGTCTCTTAAGAAAAGCACGTAACTTTGAGTGTTTGCTGATATCAATAATGGCCTTCTGTATATCCAACATTGAATATTGTGACAATAAATTCATAAACATAAAATATAACTTTGGTAACTAGGACCAGGAAGTAGGCAAATGGTAAGTAAGTACCTACTTAACAATACTAATAAAAATTATTGACAAAAATAAACTACAAAATAAACTTCATTGCTACTTAAATCTATATTTTTGTTGAGATCGAGCAGCCTGAAGCAGTTGGCCTGATTTAACTAGAGCCAAAAAGTCCTCACATTTTAAATCAAAATTTAGTCTCACTTGTATTTCCGATTTTACTTGAGATATACTCTGTCGATTTCTTTCCTTGATCCACAATGCTTCCATAATGCTGAAAACACCTTCGCAAAAAGCATTGCCGACAGGAACACCACTAGGACACTAATTTAAGTTATCACTAGCAACATCAACACTAAATATCTGAACCCACTTTTCCATTACATTTTTTTTTTTCAGAAAAAGATTCAAAAGTTTCAATAACATTATTAATTAATATATAATCGGCATATAAGTATACGCACAAAAATATACCTCATACTACCAGGGCACGGCGCGGCGGTTGGTCGGCAAAGTTCGCAGCGTTGCCGTATACACGAAAATTTCTGAATATTGTTAAAATATTAGTTAAGGATTTCCGGGATTTTTTATGTCCCGGCCAATGCAAAACTTTTGCCGAGACAAACTTTCTCATTCCTGGCGTTGAGTGAATAAGTATAGTTAAATATACTAAACTTATTCACTCAACGTTCCTGGTTAATCCCGGTCAAACCGGGAAGGTTGGGAACCTTAATTAGATCCCATTTTACAGACTTTTCAGGAAATTGAATCACAGATGAACTCAATTAGCAATATGACGACTAATATCCATGACTACGTCGTTATATCCTACTTACCTACTTTGCTTTACTGTCCAAATTTGGTTTGAATGATTTCAAAGCACAAATTAATAATCAAAATGGTGGATTTTGGTTGGAGAAAAAATAGCATGTTTTATTGGGGTTAAAAAAGAGTTAGACTATATTTTTTTTTGTATTTTTCTCGCTGAACACGAATCTGAAGGTAAAATCACTTCCTCGTAATTTATTCTGTATGATGCTCTCTAAAACTGATACAACGAGAAATGCTGTGAATTAGTGAATATTTACTATTTTTTTTATTCCTTTCACCTTCTATTAAATCCACAAGAGTTATCTCTACATTCTCTACAGTATTCATTAGGTACCATTTCTAATTAAGTTCTCATTTTTCTACCTTTATTTCACGCTAGGTGCGATTTGTGTAATATTCTAAATATGAAAATGCAGGCAATTATGTTTTTTTTGAAACGTTTTGTGAGACACGTGGTTTTGCCCACGGCATAACAGCGATAAAATCTTGACGCATAGTTAACTAAAATTTGCATTTGTTAACTATAGCGCTTTTATTTCCGATTTGCATATAGTTTCACGGCAGACGGATATTTTGCGCCAATGCTCAAATAAATTAGTAAATACATTAATATCGCCAGGTAAATTAATATAGAGGATGTTTTTAAATGATATTTGTAAATAACTTCTTAAGAAATTCAAATATTTACATAAAATTTTAAAATCGGTGGTTATTGCGGGGAGAAATTCAAATTTGTTTCTAATTTTGACGTCACTAATAGAGGGCGCCGCTTGTGGCACACCATGTTTCTTTTAAATGGCAGAACTTTTTTGCAGCTTAGTGTATCCATATTTAGTGACGGATTGTGCGGGACAGTCCCGGATTTGAATCATTTGTCCTGCAAAGAGAAATGTCCCGCATTATGCCGATTATACGATTTGCAGTTACTTTGTTACACATGATATGTAAAATATTGAAATATTTGTATCATATGTGTATACTCATACCACAAAATAAAATTGATATAATCTTCTGCTCGTACATACTAATACTAACGGCGTCAGCTTAAACTCACCACTTTTCTGTGAGCGGTATCCCTTTTTACTAAAAAGTTTTTTAGCGCCGTTAAATATAAATAACGTTGAAAAAAGAGCGATGCCTACTTATAATAATAATATTATATTATTATGTATGAGTAATAATTGCTGGAATTTAATGTAACTAGTTAGGTGCCTACTTTAAAGTATTTTCAGAATAATCTTCTATTTAAAAAACATACTATAATTACCATTATCCTGATATCTTAGATTTTTATTTGTTTTCTTCTTCAAATTTTAATTTTGTTTTTCGAATTTTTGTATTTGTTGCTTGTTGAAATTTGATATTAGAGGTGATATTTTTTTTGTCAACCATATTATTGTTAATGTAAAAACAAGTTTAGAAATTTTTGTTTGAGTTTTGTCTTTGTCACTATAATCCATCTGACTATAGAAACAATCGATTCTTCTACCTGTTTTATCTGAAAAAGGTATACCTTGTTCAAGCCGTTATGAGCAACAGTTTTCAAAATAATGAAATATTCAGTGCACCGATTCAAAACTGTGTTCGTTTCGGGTAAAGTGCATTTTCTACTGAAAAACAGCAAAATGTTCAGAACGGTAAATTATGGAGACATGCAAAATTTCAAAAAGATCGCCCTATTTTAATAAAATCTTTACGCTTTGTTGAAAAATGGTTTCATCAAACCTCGCCGATCTTCTTGAAATTGCACGACTCCATAATTTACCGTTCTGAACAACTATTTCGAATAACAATTTGCTGTATTTTCAGCAGAAAAGGCACTTTACCCGAAGCCAAAACAGTTTTTACTCGGTGCACTGAGCATTTCAAATAGGATTATTTAAAAAATGGTTACTCCTACCGACTTCAGCAAGGTCACCTTTTTCAAATAAAACAGGTAGAAGAATCGATTGTTTCGATAGTCAACAAATTTGAATATCTCGCCCGCAAAAACCCCCGATTTACGAATTTTATGTAAATATTTTGATTTCTTAAGAAGTTATTTACAAATATCGAAAATAAAATTTTAACTTTGACACCCTGTATATTTTTTATTATGCGACTTGGGTCATAGGTATGTTAGGTTAAATAGATTTATTTTCACCTAAGGAATCTGTGGTCTCATTTTCGCTATTTCATTTTCAAACGCCCTGTATAACATAGCTAAATCTGTTCAATAATAAATATCGTTACTTTAAATATTAAATTCATTTCAGTTGAAGCTACCGAAAAATTGGTAGTACCATTTTTTAGGTATTTACTTTCTCAGAAAATACATATTCAAATTTGAAAATTAGGAAGGTATTCCTTCGAAATTTTTATTAAACAGTACACTGAACAAACCTGTCTAGTGCGTGCTTCTCTAGTACTTTCTGTCTTCTATGATATATTTCCTGCTGTTGACCGTAATGGCAGGATCGATGCGGTTCATTACGTAAAAGTAATTTGTAGATACTTTCTATAAAATATCTAATCCATATATAACAGTAAAGGCCTTCGTTTAGCGTAATTTTATTTGTACAATTTTTTATGGGTCACTTTACTACTGATGAGTGGATGATTTAGATTACCTATGCCATCTGATTTTTTTAGAATTGCTATCCTAACAGTTTATACAGTGCAATACAAGGTAGTTCTAAAATTAATATTCAAAATGTCTGTGCATACAGAAGAGGTCAAAATAAAGGTGGCGAAAACTTATGGTATAGTAATTTTTTGTGCTTAGCAATATGCAATAATAGGACGCAAAATGAGACTTTTGCGTTCAAGAATGGAAGTTATCGAAGCATCCATTCGAGGATTTTTCATTCGAGATACAAACAAAATTTTTTCGGAAACTGCAATAAAATAATTGTGTTACTGTATTACCACTATTAAAGGAGGTGGGGGTAATGTTCTAGTACAGTAGCGGAAACATATATAGAAGATTCTAAACAAAATAAAATTTCATTCGCAAATAAATTGTTATCATCTTCAGCAGAGCCTACGGATACAACGTGCGCAGTAAACTTAAACAATTACAGCAGGAGCCTCATTGAATACCCAGAACTAAAAGCTATACGGTAACTGACAGCACTGGATGTGACATAAATTTAACTCAACTGCAATATGGATACTATCAATTTATTGTAGTGCAAAATAAATTGTAATGGTCCTGTTTAGATATAGTTCAAGATTTATACCAGAATCTAAGAAAATAACTTGATCGAGAGTAAAGTTCACTTTCATCTTTTTATACGTGGATCTAATGCCTGAATGAAATTACAGTATGCTCCAAAAGTATGGAATAAATTCAATGAAAACGAAACAATTATTTTTTGAGAAAAATCTTCGAACAGGTCGATTTTTAATTTAAAAAATACATATTTTAGAGTAAAATGCGATTTTCAAATGTCATTTGTTTTCGAGTAATGACGTCATCGATAATAAAAGAACTATGGAATTTGAAAAACTAAACTTGATAACGTTTTTGCTTTATTTTAATTGATTTACGTTTTCTAACATTCAATCGTCATTTACTCGAAAACTTTCCTATGTAAGAGGGCAAAATTTTAGTACTGTCTGATAGAGAATTAAACGATCTTTCAGAATCAAGGAAAAAAATATGGTGTTGCCATTTAAAAAAAACATCGATGACGTCATTACTCGAAAACAAATGACATTTGAAAATCGCATTTTACGCTAAAATATGTATTTTTTAAATTAAAAATCGACCTGTTCGAGGATTTTTCCCAAAAAATAATTGTTTCATTTTTATTGAATTTATTCCATACTTTTTGCGCATACTGTATATGAAAACATATTTCGCGTCCATAAGGACAAGGCTTTATTTTTGTATGTACCTATGTTTGAAAGGTACTAAAACAAAGTAATGTTAATTAGCTGTTAACTCTTAACAACTCCATAATATACACCAAATTAGACAGATGTCCTTTAACTGCTAATTTATTCTCCCATTTTCCTTTAATTTATAATCTCTAATTAACAAAGCACACCACAAGTGGAATGTGGCATCATAAACGCGTGGAAATCGCGTGTGCAGTACCAAGGTCGCGTTTTCTTTCAATCTACGTGATAGATTAGGATCAATTTCGCTCATTTATTAACAATTTTGTTTATTAAAGCTTCAAAACCGTCGCTTACGGACAACATCCTGTCACGTGATTAATTTATAAGTTGAATTGGAAATAATTAATGCATGCGGACAGTCTCTCTTTTGTAATTTCTTTTACGCGCTGAAATCAGCGCCTAGGAATTCTATTTTTATACAAGGTGTCCAAAATCTCGTAGACCGAGCCTCAAATCAAAACCTTATAAATGCACGTTTATGTTGTAGCGGCATGCCAGTCTACGACAAAAGCTACGCGCCTAGCCACGACTATTCAATGCATACACTCTTATGGAGGTGTTTACAGTGGAGTACTAAAGTCGAGCAAGGCGCTAAAGCAGAAAATCTTTGGATGGCGAAAATCGTATTCCGATATATCGATTTGTTTAAAAGATACAGAGTGTTTCTAATTTTTTTCATTTTCTATGAAGCTTTATAATTTCCTTGTTTATATACAGGATTTTTGTAAGAACATTACTTATTTATTTGTTTATGTAGATTTCAGTGGCGTATGCAGTTTTTAAAATATTTTTTTTGAGTTATAATGAAGTTACGTTTTTTAAATATAACTCCTTGCATTTTATTTCACGATTGGATAGCATTTTTCATTGGTTTTCCAACAATGTAATATACCTTATATTTCTTTATAGCAATATGTGTGGAATTTCTCCTTTTTTATGGTCAATTTCTACTGTTTTATTTTTGTTAAGTATATATTGGTACAAAATTTGAGTCCAGCATCTAACAGCTGTCAAAAAATAAAAACAATGCTATGGTTTCTATACGAATTTAATGTTTTTCAAAGCTAACTAGAAAATTCATTGTAAATAATCGTATTAGGGTAGATATTGACTACAATTATCAGATTTACACAATAATTTTTGTGGCAGATAGAAAATGCAACTGGAAACATTTATTTAGATATATAGTACTTATTTAATTAATACAGGGTGTTTTATATTTTTGTACCGTCGATGATTTTTGAGATGCAAATCTTTTACCAATACATACTTAACAAAAATAAAATAATACTATTATTACTCTTTAACATATAATTAAGCTAAACGGGTAATGATTTAAGTCCATTACTGAGACTACTCAATTATGGTTTTAATTACATTTTTTTACCTTAGATGTTACTATAGAAATAAAATATGAACTGGTTAAGTTGACCATAAAATTGGAAAAACTGGTTTCACACTATAAAGAAATATACAGTATTTAAAAAAAAACTATGTACGCCACTGAAATCTACGTAAAACTGAATAAATAATGTTTTTACAGAAATCTAATATAGTAAAAAACAAGGAAGTTATAAAGCGTCATAGAAGAAGCAAAAAGTAATATCTCTGAAACCACTGGAGCTATCAATAAAAATCGTCAAGTTTTAAAATTTTTATTTTCACATTCTGTATTTTGAAATGAGAATTTCAAAATGAAAAGTGTCATAAGAAAAGTCCCATTATTTGCCAAACTGAAATTACCAGATGGAACAAAAATGTATCGAAATACTGACATTATTTTAACTTCCCCTGTATGCCCTATCACTTTTGACCACTAGTTTCCGGACGCCCTAGGGTGTTCATAAAATAAGTACATTTCCTTCAAAGGGTTGGAAAAATTGCCTTAAGGTAATATTGTGCCAAAACTTGTTGATACGTTTACAGTCTAATTTAAAAGGTTAAGCATAATAACACGTAGGCAAGTGTACAGTTTATGAAATATTCATCAGGCGATAAATTCAGTCAAAAATTAAGCATTGTAAAAAAAATAAACATGCAATATTTGCTAAGTACATGCTTTAATCCTTGTGGAACAAAAATAAGTACCTTATCCAACGTTCTGCAAATTATATAGAATTATTTAAGTGTTTCAAAAAATTCTGAATTAAATATCGTCGAATATGCAATTTGCATAATTAAACATACATTGGTGCCTATACCATGCAAACTGTTCAAAATATGTATAATTTGGAAATATGTTTACTGTTTTTTTTATATATTTTTAGGTATTAACAATATTGTGTGAAACTAACTACTCTGCGGACTAAAGCTCCGACCAGCGTTGAATTACACCCACAATATCTACCCATATATTCTTTATTATTAGCTTTTGTAACATTTGTTACTGTATTAGAAAGGTATTTTAAGCTAATATAAATCAAATCTCCTACAATTCCTATCAATGAAGTCATATGTATGCTCTCTGATACCCAAACATCTAGGTATGCTAATAAACATTTCCAGAGACAAAGCTCTATTCAATAACTATCTAAAAAAAATAATCTAGCTAAATTTACTAACCTGGTTTAATGAAAACATTCTATAAATATCTAATTTTTTTTTAGATAACTATTGAGTAGAGCTTTATCTGTGGAATTGTCCATTATTTATTATTAGCTTAAAATACCTTTCTAATACAGAAAAAAATGTTTAATAAAGTTCTTGAAAGAGTTCTTTTCGTCCTATTTAAAAAGTTATTTAAATTTACGATGTGACTGAAGCCGTGGCATTACTAACTTTTTATAACACTGCCAATCAATCATTATTATCCAATTAGCTGTAGAAAGGCAGGATAGTGAACACTTAACTAGTATGTGTATGAACATATTACATACATTTCATTGATTTAAAACGAATTAATATTCAAATGACATGCATATATGCAGTTAACAGGACTCATGGAGTCACTGACCTCTCTCAACAACAGCAAATACAGTAAATACCCAACTGTGTTCACTTATATTTTGACCCAGTGGCGTAGCCACAAATTTGACATGGGGGGGGGGGTCAGCAAAAACTGAAGACATCACAGTGTAAACACAGAGTTTCCATGATGAGAACGAATTTTTTAGTGGTGTATACGTCATCAGAATGGAACAGTTCAGCCTTCCGCTCGTTGAGAACTCCAAGAAGCGCATTTCTTAACCTTCTCTACTACGTCTAAAAGTTTGCAACATTCTTTAAAACACTCTGTATATTCTCCAACTTCACTTAATGTGGTTCTAATATAAAAATATAATTATAAAAATCATGGTTAGGTACAAAAAAGCAATAAATCAACCAAATAGTAGCATAATACACTAATAAAAGCACATGACTCGACAAATTCACACCAATTGTTTTAGCTACCAAGGGTGCGTAACACCCCTTTGTCCTTTGCAAATAGGGGTGCAGGGTCTACGAATACCGAGAAAGCGGAAATTATAGATCGTCAACCCTTTTTCACCAAAACACGGCCTTGGCATTCTTTACGGTATAATTTGACGATAAAGGCAGCCGTAGAACGAACCCATTCACACTACAAATGGTTATGGGCTATAAAGAGGGTCCTTGAAGTCCTTAGACATCGACAATGGGTAATTGGAGGTATTTCATGAACTTGAAATTTCGGTGTACGTTCTCGGTTATGTACTTTCAAGAAAATAGTCGTACCGAGAATGTATAACTAAAGTTAAATTTGTGTATAATTATTATTTGCCAGAAATAGATTATTCCAAGGCTTGGGAAGTAATATTATTTGCAATTACCCGCAAATTTTAGATTAAAAATATTAAATATTCACTGAAACACATTTTGTTTTTTTCGGTCAAAAATGACAGAAAGGTAATTATTTAGACACTATTATTTTAGTTTCATTATTTTACGCATGATTGACAATTTATTGACAAAGATGTTTGTTTTACATATACACTCACATCGATTTGATGATGAATTTAACTAATTTATCATAAAGTGCTTTCCAGGAAAATTAAATTATATTATGGTGTTTTTTTTTTGTTAATATTTAGTTAATTTTTTTGTTATACTATTTATTAATATGAAAATTAATACGATGTGCTTGTAAGTGATGAGAGGAAAAAGTACCTACGTCATGTTTACTTAATTAAAAAGGTAAAATCAAATTTATTTACAGGGTGGACCACTAATAATGGGCCATAGAGCAGGAGAGCATCTTTGGAACAAAATATGAAGGTATAGCTCTAAATATGTCTTAGTAAAATGTTGCTGTGGAATAAGATGCAGGGGTGTCAAAGTTGAAATTATTTTTTCGTTTCTTTGTAATAACTCGAGTACCGATTCTCATCAAAGGTAGAAATGGTAGACATATTTTTAAGAAAAGGAATCATAATTTAAAAATCCCTGCGTTAGCAATGCCTGATGATAAATTTCTTTCTTATTTTTTGTTCTCCAGGTGTCATTTATATATAAAAAAGGTACATTTGGTAGAATTTGATAAATCATACAGTTAGTTTTTTATATCTTCTAAATTATCTGATATTTATAACCAATAATACTTTAAAATTTGAAAACTGTTTGCAAAAATCCGCCAAATATATATTTTTTTTGCTGAAATTATGACTTCAAAATAAGTCAAGTTTGTACCAAATGTATCTCCATAATCATACTGCATATCGATTGAGGGTAAATGTCACGTTAAATAATTACCATGAATAAAAAAGTCCACACAATAAAAAACATGAACAAATAGTATAGTAGGTTATGGAAATAATATGATATCTGATCTGATTTTGATCTCCAAATGCTATTTTTAATCCACTCAAGTCGAATAAATAGGTAGAAATTACCCAAGAAACTTGATTAAAATTATTATTATTATTAAAATTATTCGCTGAAATTATGATAACCTTAAAAAAAATCAAGCTTTAACCAAATGTATTACTGTAATCAAACTTAAATAATAAGGTAAAATACATTGTCAATACATGATACAATTTAAAATATTAAAAAGAGGCAAAAATATGATTGTGATATTTAAAATCAAGTCTGCTGATAACATTAGTAATAACCATATTTTTTAAATGTCTGGACCTCTCCTCCCATCTCATCTTCTCTATTCTATTACACTCTATTCTATTTTATGCCATTCTATGCTATTCTATGCTGTTCTCTGTTATTCTATGCTATTCTATTATTCTGTTTTGAAATCTAGTGGCTTTAAAACTTTGATTAAGGCATCCGGCATCTTCCCGAAGTCGCGACAAGGATTTAGAAGACACTCTGTATAATAGAATTGGATGCTTGTTAGATTTAAAGTTGTAAACGTATTCTCTAATGACAAAATACGCGGAAATTTCTGATAAGGCAGCAATTTAGAAAACGACATCTTTATGACAAGGGCATCTACTGTCCCTGATCGTTTCTAATATGAATTTAATAACGATTGGCCCTAATCACATTGATTCTTCGATTTAGATAAAAATATTAACATTTAGCGACCATCATAATAATCATTTTTTAATTACACGACAGGTACCTCAATTTTGTATAAATACCGTAGACTTGAAGAAAGCTTCATCACAGAATCAAAATGGTGATGAAAACGGTAGTGGTGGCTTTGTTGATATTGAATATCTTCTACGTCCAAGGTTTGCCGAGACTAGGACTTCTTTCCGATGTTGTTAAGGTAAGTAATATATCTATTGTTTCTATATACGGAGTGTTTATGACCTTGGAAATGTTATTTGCATTGTAGCGGTCACCGAATTTTAAGAGTAATAAAGTAATTTTCCTTTTGTTTTAACGGGTTTTTGCCACACTTCTGAAAAAAAATAAACATTAATTAAATAAGCCCTTGCGCCAAACGGATCAGTCAAGGATTATTTTTTTTTTTAAGTTTGCCTAACCAAAAAATTTCACACTGAAAAAAGCAGATAAGCAAAAAATAATAAAAATCACATCATTGTTGGCTACAGCTGTATCAAGAAGAAGTAAGTAGCAATAAAATAAAAATCATTTAACATCTCTATGGAAGCAGATAAACAAATTTTAAACTGTCAAACTTGACATACGTTTAATATTTTTACTACTATTTTGAGAACGAATAAGTGATGTGATTTGTGTTATTTTTTACTTATCTTCTTTTTCAGTGTGAGATTTTGTGGCAGAAACCCAATAAAACCTTAAGCAACCTTATTTAATGTAAGTCAAGAATAATTTTAACAATTTTTATTTTTTAATAATTCTATGTACAGACTTTGACGTTTGAAATTAAATAGGTACTATCAATGTTACTATTTAGCTTTAAAAAAATCTCTCCAAGTTCGTAAACATTCAGTATTTCTACTGAAAGTCAATAAAGGACATCTTTCTCATTTTCTTTAAACAGGAACAGGGACAAATTCTCTCATCAGGTCAACAAACTGGGGTAGCACTGTTGAAAGAAATCCCAGCTCCTCAACTAGGTCCACAAATTAACATTGGAGATGGTACCCAATTCGCAAACTTCATTCAGAAGCGCATGGCGCAACCTTATGCAGAGAACGAAGTTTCTCTTCAGCAAGGCCCAATAATTGATATCGACAGTGATACACTAGTCGCAAACAACGATCAAGTGCCCGCAGTTGAACTGCTTTTAGAGAATGAAGCTGTTCAAACAAATTATCAGAATCCGATTGTCTCCAATCAAGAAAATGAGGCAACATTATTAAGTCAGACCACCGCCGCTCTTGGAAGTGGTACACAACTCTCAAACAACGATCAGGAACCCACTGTTGAACTGCTTTTAGAGAATGAAGCTGCTCAAACAAATGATCAAGATCAAACTGTCTCTAATCTGCAACAAGAGGCAACAGTATCAAAACAGACCACCGTCGTTTCTGAAAGTGGTACCCATTGCACCACAAGTGAACACCTTTTAGAGAATAAAGCTGTTGGAACAAACCAACAGGATCTAACTGTTTCCAACCAACAAAAAGAAACAAACGTGTTGGAGCAGACTGCCACAGCTCCACTTCAGTTGGGTCCAAAAATTAATATTGGAGCAGGTACCAATTTTGCAAACTTCGTTCAGACACGCTCGGTTCGACAGAGTCCACAAATTGATATCGGAGCAAATATCAGATTTGCAAACTTAATTCAGAAACGCATGGCTCAACAAGGTCCACAGATTGATATTGGAGCAGGTACCCAATTCGCAAACTTCGTTCAGACACGCTCGGTTCGACAGAGTCCAAACATCAATATTGGAGAGGGAACGCAATTCGCCAACTTCGTTCAAGGATCCACGGCTGGACAGTTT
Organism: Monochamus alternatus; assembly: GCA_037114965.1. Lineage (NCBI taxonomy): Eukaryota > Metazoa > Arthropoda > Insecta > Coleoptera > Cerambycidae > Monochamus > Monochamus alternatus. The sequence goes on along the minus strand of CM073433.1, from coordinate 53,206,447 downwards.
TTAGAGAAGAAACCTGTTCCAACAAACCAGCAAAATCCAGGTGTCTCCAGTCAGCAACCCACAGCGGGGCATACCAGCGCCACTGCTCTTCACCAGGGCGCAACAATTGGTATTGGAAGTGGTACCCAATTCGCAAACTTCGTTCAGACACGCTCCATTCGACAGAGTCCACAAATTGATATTGGAGCAAATACCAAATTCGCAAACTTTATTCAGAAACGCATGGCTCAACAAGGTCCACTAATTGACTTCGTTCAGACACGCTCGGTTCGACAAAGTCCAAACATTAATATTGGAGAGGGAACAAATTTCGCCAACTTCGTTCAAGGATCCACGGCTGGACAGTTTTTAGAGAAGAAACCTGTTTCAACAAATCAGCAAAATCCAGCTGTTTCCAGTCAACAGAATGGAGCAAGCACATTGGGGCCTACAAGCGCCACTGCTCCTCACCAGGGCGCAACAATTGGTGTTGGAAGTGGTACCAAATTCGCTAACTTTGTTCAAGGATCTACGGCTGGACAATTTTTAGAGAAGAAAGCTGTTCCAACACATCAGCAAAATCCAGCTGTTTCCAGTCAACAGAATGGAGCAAGCACATTGGGGCATACCAGTGCCGCTGCTCCTCACCAGGGCGCAACAATTAATATTGGAAGTGGTACCGAATTTGCAAACTTCATTCAGAAACGCATGGCTGAACCTCTTCAGCAGGGTCCAAGTATTGATATCGGAACAGGTACCAAATATGCAAACATCGTTCAGGGGTCGGCGGCTGAACATCTTTTAGAGAATAAAGTTGCTCAAAAAAGGTCAACAATAAGGACCACCTTTGTTCCAGTTCAGCAGGGTCCAAGTGTTCATATCGGAGAAGGTACCGCATATGCAAACATCATTCAGAAACGCATGGCGGAACCTCTTCCACAGGGTTCAAGAATTGATGTTGGAAGTGGTACCCAATTCGCAAACTTCGTTCAGGGATCCACTGCTGGAGAGGTTTTGGGGAAGAAGGCTTTTCAAAGAAGATCAATAATGGAGCCCACTCTTGCTCCAGTTCAGGGTCCAAGTGTTCATATCGGAGAAGGTACCAAATATGCAAACATCGTTCAGGGGTCCGAGGATGAACATTTTTTTGAGAATACTGCTGCTCAGAAAAGGATAACAAAGTCGACGCAGATCACAGCTACATCGGATCAAGTTTCAGAAGGTATCAAATGCTAACTCTAAAGTGGCAAGACGGGAAATCGAGTGGCTTGAATAACGGTACCCAAAATGCATTTGATATTTGACTTCTCATATCTGTAATTTAATACAAGAATAAAAACTGCTGATATTATAAGTTTCAGTAGGTTTTATTACCCATCTAAAAATATCCTATAATAATACAGTATGGAGTAAAGAAAAATAAGTAATCAGTAAATACTCGTACATTACAAATATACAGGGTGTTTCGAAAATAGTTGAAGAAAATGAAACAGTGCGATTTTAGAGGGAGTTTCATGCAAAAATAAATAAATTTTAACATCCCCTAAAAAGGTGCAGTCCTTTAAAAGAGGCTCTAAACTCTTAAAGTTTGGCATGGATAAAGTTTTGTTAAAATGTCACTTTCCTGACCTATCCCATTTGTTGTCACGTCATTAATACACCCTTTATACAATTATTATAAAACAAAACTTTTTGTCATTACACAAAGTATGAAATATCTTCTAGTTTTCGTACAAAAAAATAAAAATAAAAGCCGGTATATCAACCCGATGATTCTCCGAATAATACTTTCTATTTTGTCAACTATTACTACCAGCTTATTTAATTGTTTTTATCATTCTTCTGATAAGTTTAGCTGATGTTTTGACACAAAAAACATAGTAACTTGATTTCAGCACTTAAAGGGTTATAACTTCTTAGGGGATCCTAAAGTTATTATTACATTAAACTGGAATAATGATCATGAGAATATGTTTCTAGTAAAAAAATGATTATTAAATTCGCACCATTTCTAATATACTCGTAATTTAATGAATTTTTATTCTTAAAATATCTTCTGCAAGGCGTCAAACAATAAAAATAAAGTTAGCATATGTTTACTTGTTTTACGTCAAGAACAACTAGATTTTTTATGTAATTTATTATATTATTTTATGGGTTATTCAACAAATAAAATAGTGGTGCTACATATTAACGTGTTCTTTCTTTTCTTTCTACAAAAATTGATTTCTCGTACATTCTTATCCCCCTGTACCAAATTTCAGCTGTTTCTGTTGAGAAATAATGACGCTAGATGGCATTTTCCAAAATCTGTTTTTAATTTTTTCACTGAGTCACTGTGTATGTTTTACTGTTTCCAATATCACCAATACCAACAGTGAGTGAGCCAAACAACCACCTTGTATATATAATAAAATGATTAAAATCGATAATAAATACTGAAAACAGAAATGACCTTTTATTACATCCAGGTGGACCCTGTTTAACACAGGATTGTGTTATTTTGTGTTAATATGTGAATTATTTTTGCAGTTTTTTTTACAGTGTACCAATTCGTAAATGATTTAAAAATTAGAGTTAAGAATCGAAGCAAAGAGAGATTTTCAGTTTTCTCAGAACTCTTTCAGTTTAAAACGGCAGACCTGAAACCACATGAATTGTCCCTGAAAACCGCATCTACTAGCGTTATTCAAATATTATCGAATTGGTTGCTAGGTTACTATGCACGACACCAATGCTAAGTGCTCTAGCATGCTGGCACTCAGAACTATTCGAACCCTTACAGTGCCAGCTTTGATCGTTTCCTGGACTTCGTCGCAACGCGCGTTCCACGAAAACAAACAAATAACTAAACAGTTTTAGTTTTCCACTGCTACCTTGATATGTGACCGTAAAAACAAGTGACGGCGATATGACTCCGGAGACTCCTTCAAGCTCGGGAAGTGACACCACGAGGCCTGCCATCAGCGCTGAGGAAAGACTGATGGTAGCTGTTAGGATAAGGCCGTTGAGACAGGACGAATCGGCGAGGGTTTTGCACGCTTTGGACAAGAAGGTGGGTGTAGATCCAATAGGTTTCACAAAATTGAGAAGTTTCCCTGCAGGTTATGCAACTGCATTGCAGATAGAGCTGGACAAATTGCTTTCAAAAAGTAATTTATTATCGTTACTTAAAAATAATAATAATAATTCCGTTACTAATTACTTGGATAAGGGGTAATTGATTTTTTAAACTGCATTGTAAAGGTGTTATAAGCTAATATAATATCAATTCTCCTACAATTTCTATCAATGAAGCCATATGTATGCTCTCTGATAAATTCCATAGACAAAGCTTTATTCAATAATTAACTAAAATAAAAATAAATCTAGCTAAATTTACTAACCTGGTTTAATGAAAACATTCTACAAATACCTCAGTTCACATTTGAAACAATGGAACTTCACCACAATAGACGAGATCTGATTTATTTGACAAAAGCTAATAATAAAGAATATATAATAATAATAATAATAAAATTAATAAAATTAATAATAATAATAATAATAATAATAATAATAATAATAATGATGATGATGATTCTTCATTATCTTTTTTTATCTTTCTCTTTACAAGTATGGGTTAAAGTTTTACAAAATTTTCTAATGATTTCAAACAAAAAGTTAAAAAAAACATAGATTTAGGAAGACGGAGACAAGCCAAAGACTACTGCGCATTCTACCAATTTCCCACCCCTCTCATCCACCAATCACAGACAATTTGAATAATGTCATATTACCGCTTGTTTGATATTGTTTACTAAATATTTTTGGTTGGTACAGTTTGAGATTCCATAACATACGTGTTCATTGAATGTTGTTTACTACTATTTTTGATACAAAAAATGTACGTACTAATTATTAATGTAAAGATGAAAAAAGGAAGAACTTTTTGATAACTACGCTAAATTTAAGGAAAGAGCCACTTTCACATGACGAAATAAATATAAAAATATTAAGGATAATCTTATCAGGATTTAAATATTAAATGTATTTACTTGTCTTTTTTTAAGTGTTAATAATATTGTGTGAAACTAACTACTCAGTGGACAAAAGCCCCAACCTGCGTTGAATTACACCCACAATATCTACCCATATATTCCTTATTATTAACTTTTGTAACATTTTTTACTGTTTTAGAAAGGTATTTTAAGCTAATATAAATCAAATCTCCTACAATTCCTATCAATGAAGTCATACGTATGTTCTCTGATACCAAACATCTAGGTATGCTAATGAACAATTCCACAGACAAATCTCTAATCAATAATTATCTAAAGAAAATAATTTAATTTACTGACCTGCTAATGAAACACTCTATAAATATCTAACTTCACTTTTTGGCAGTGGGAACATGACAAATTCAACCACAATAGATGAGATCTGACCTATTTCTGCATTTTTAGGATTGCTTCTTCAGGTGGTCTCCTTTAAGGTGAATCAAATATCTAACTATAAAAATTATTATAGAAATTAAAATTATTTGAAGTTAAATATCGACAATGATAAAAAGTGACATCCTGTCAATGAATTAAATGTGACAATACCTACTTGAAAAATGTTCACCTTTTATGTAAAAGTTTTTATATATTTTTAAGCATTAATAATATTGTGTGAAACTAACTACTCAGTGGACAAAAGCCCCAACCTGCGTTGAATTACACCCACAATATCTACCCAAATATTCCTTATTATTAGCTTTTGTAACATTTAACTTCAAATAATTTTAATTTTTATAATTAGATATTTGATTCAACTTAAAGGAGACCACCTGAAGAAGCAATCCTAAAAATGCAGAAATAGGTCAGATCTAATTTATTGTGGTTGAATTTGTCATGTTCCCACTGCCAAAAAGTGAAGTCAGATATTTATAGTGTTTCATTAGCAGGTCAGTAAATTAAATTATTTTCTTTAGATAATTATTGATTAGAGCTTTGTCTGTGTGGAATTGTTTATTAGCATACCTAGATGTTTGGTATCAGAGAACATACATATGACTTCATTGATAGGAATTGTAGGAAATTTGATTTATATTAGCTTAAAATACCTTTCTAAAACAGTAAAAAAGTATTTGCTTGTCACTATTCAAATATATTTAAGCTAATTTCATCTATATATTATATAAGTATGAGAGGTCACTATGTTACAATAAAAATGTAATTGATAAAAGTAGAAGCTTAAGAACAGTATGTAATAAACTACTGACTTTTATTTAAAAGTTGCTGACTTTCATATCTTATATGTTTTAAATTCACAATAAAAATATTTAATCAGTATCTATTTTTTTCTTAATTATAATTTTATAAACTTAAAATATACTACATATGAGAAAATATGTATATACTTCACATTTCTCATGATAATAAAACGCTTGGCTTAAGTAAAAATAAATGATGTTCAACAAATAATTAAATACAAATTAACACAAACCGGTAATCGGAATCGTTGATATTTTGATTAATTTATTAGTTCCTAAAAATTTGATGCTCATACTACTACTATTTTCTTCAGCATAACTTTATAAGAATGTACATATTAATAACCGATATTGATTAAAAACTTTGGAGTTTTGTATATGCGACATAACAGACACAAAAAGCAATTGTTATTGATTGAAAAAAGATTTTATTATTAAATACGTACATATGCCTGTTTTAAATCATCAAATATTCATGAAAATGGTCACTAAAATTTTTAAATACAAGATTATTTTTTCATCACAGCAGATAGTGTGATCATCTGTAAAGAAAAAAAACCCATTGTTTTATTTATAACTAAGCCCTTTACTACAAGAAATGAGAAAATTATTCATCAGACTATATTCCCAGACATTAAATTATACTTAACCTTCAAAATAAATATTAAATTAACTTCAACCCTTGGACTTTCCCCCCAAATATAATAATTAATAATATCGTGACAGCCCACTGACCTTGAACCCTAAAGGGATTGTTCGAAGTGGAAACCCATTACCTTAAAACAAAAGCTTTGTAAAATAGCGACCACAAAATAACTAATTAAGTGGCTCAATTTTCAGTGTGGGCAGAGCTATCTTTATTGCCAATGGCAAAAAATCGACGCAGCGATTGTATTTGTGAGGACGGCCTTAAAGGTGCTATTTAAATGCAAATTAGACGTTAGACACGGAAGAATGTCGTAGAATTGTGTCTAAAAATACACAACAAACTTCGTAGTTTTGTTGGTATCTGATAAAATAGAAGCCTGGGAAAAGAACAAATAAATACAGTAATGCCTATTGAAAAAAGACAGATTTATAGGTATATTTTCTGGTGCAAATAATATACAATCTTCTATAAATCATTTTAAAAATTTTTATTTAGACACCCTGCATTTTAAAAATGCAGCTCCGAAATGAAAGTGTCATAAGAAAAGTCCCATTAGTTTATTCCAAGGAATATGTGATTGACGGCTTGGGCTACTAATTTGTAACATCCTGTATATCTGCCATTTAAGTTACGAAAGAAAACAAAATAAAAAAAAATAATAACATACTTTTCAGATTTTTTTTAAATTATTTATTCTATTTTTCAATCATTATAATTACACTGTGTTTTGATTTCTTTAAATAGTAATTTTGGTAACGAATATCTTCTATAATACGCTTCAACCGGGTTTTTAGAAAGCAGTTGCTACAATCGAGAAAAAGGCGGAGGCGCTAGGAATACAGTTAAAAATAATTGTATTATTTCTAAATCCCGCACATCGGCCGCAGATGACGTCATTATTAGGGGCGTACTTAGGACGCCAAGTTAATGTTTGTCTATATTTAATAATAATCTTTAACAAAAATAAGGTACACAAAGAGTAAGAGGGTAATGAATACCAATTACCTACATATAAGCAACAACATCAGAAAGTTATTATTAAAAAGGCATTCAACTGCTCAAAGAATGAACGCGTTGTTCTTCCACTCATATTTACAAAATAAGAGATTAAGCAAAATCACAAAGGTAAACTAATTAAAATCATAATTCAAAAAACAACAACAATATACCTACAAAAAGTTAAAATTAACATTTTACCTTGTACTGGTAATTTATAATATCCATTATAACATTATTCATATAACTACAATGAGAATTGTAAAGGATGCATGTTCTCATGACGTCAGTTTCTGAGGAAATGCATTCCAGTAAATTTGATTAGCTGGCGTGATTCAGATTAAATTTGTTTCAAGATAAAGTATATTTAAATATTAAGGTCGTCGTCAAGTCCGGATCTGAGATCTGCGTTATGGAATTTATAAACCTAAAAATATGTTTTAAGATTTAAATTCAACTATTTTATACACTGTAAAAAAATAATTACACATTTTAACACAAAAGAACACAATACTGTGCTAATCGAGGTCCACACGGAATTCTGTATATTTTTACACATTTCTCTGTATGTAGCAGTGTGTTAAAGGTTTAACACAATCCACTGTGTTAATATAACAAATGTCATGTGTAACTTTTATACATTTCTGTGTTATTTGTATCATTGAAAGTGTAGGCTTTACACATTAACATGTTAATTTTATTGTATAATAGGTATTGATATGGAAGACTTACATATCTTTTTAATTTGTTAATTATGTTCCTGTTTACTTTCGAAATAATTTATATATATATATAGCTGTTTACAAGCCTTTTAGGTCCAGTTAAATAATTTTTAATAAATATAATTTCTGAAATACTTTTATTTTGACATTTTCTAGAGGTTCTGCCTATCGACGAGAATGCATTGAATATAGCCTGGAATGTTCTATTAAACGGCAGAATATATGTGTTAAAAATTATAATTTCAAAAGCAAACAGGAACATAATTAACAAGGTAGGTGAGCTTCCGTATCAATATAAAGAAATTTCTGAATTATGGTGTAATTATAAAATAAAAGATATTTTACTTTTTATGATTTTATTAAAAAAATAAAATTCTGTTCTAACAACCAAGTCTGCTAAAAAAATATGTATGTATTAAAATTAACAGTATAATAGTACATATTCTAATAAGGGACTAATAATGTTCTAGTAAATCATAAACAATGAAACAACAAAGAAAGATGTATTTAGGCACTACATAGGAGTTTACGAAATTAACTGGTAGTGATTTGAACATATAGTAGTGACGTGTGTTGGATCAGCTGATATACTGCAGTTGCGCAGTTGTGCTCAACCAATCAGGAGTAGGGATATAGAACACAATTAAGTTGTGTGCGTGTTAAGTTTACACAAAATGGTGTACTTTTAACACACAACTGGTAAATATTACACAAATTCAGTATATTTTATTATAATACTAGTAATTTTAACACATTTTGTGTAAGACGTACAAAAAAGCCATAGTCTGTAAAACTATTAACACGGAATTTTTACACATCCTAAATTACACACTGAAAAATCTCGCTTACACAGCAACTTTTTTTTTCAGTGTAGTATTCGTCAAAAAGAAACTACAAGAATATGAAACTGATTGCCAAAACCAACGCATCAAACACTCAAATTTACTAAAGAAGCAAATTCAGTATAGACTGATAACTTTAAAATAAAATGAAAATAAAATTATATCATAATGTTAAATAAAGAATGGAATTTGCTTACAGCTTAAATTGACAATGAAGCGTCGAGCAATATCCACTCCGAATCAATTTTGAAAAACTGATCTATTTACCAACTACGCTTCTTGTAATAATAGGTAATAACCTACCGTAGCGTAGAATTATAGGTCATTTTTCACTCGCATTTTCTGTAATTGCGGCAATTAATCTTTTTACGGGCACACGCGAGCGGTGTTACTGAATTATATCGTTTAATAGTGGATAACCCTGCACTAAAGTTTATAAGAAAAATTAAAAAGGTTTTTCACCGCTCTGGATAATTTTTAGTTGTTGGAAACTGTCATTATATCAACTCTTCCCTGGTCTGTATTTCGAGGCAATTCATAAGTTATACTAGCGATAAATTGATTTATGATTCAGGTTATGAAATAACGAAGTGTTTATAATATTATGTGAAATTAACTACTTTGTGGACTAAAGCCACGATCAGCATTGAGTTACACCCACAATATTTGCTAGTGTTGGCTTGGTGGTCTTGTCTTGCTTTTATTGGTCTTTTTTCGTCGAAGTGTGTTTCATTGTAGAACATAAAATAAATGTCAAAGTAATTTGTCATTTTTTTGAAACTTATTTGTGATTTTATTTATCGAACAATATACATTTTAAGCAATGGATGGAAATTGTATTTTCTATAGAATCTAGAACGTCACTTCATCGTTTAATGGTGGTAATATAGGTCCTTGCGTTAGCTAACAAAGTGACGGAAGAACATCTAAACAGTGCCTTACAAGTTTCCGAATGAGGTACGCTTCCAATACTTTCCTCGGTAAATGATTGTCTTCATTTTCTGAACTCATTTTGAATGAGACACTCTTAGATTATGAATTAAAATATATAACTCTGACATTACTTTTTCAAGCAACTAATTTTTATTGTCTGTTAGGTTGCAATCGTTATGATAGTCATCGCTCCCAAACCGTCTTGATTCAAACGATTTCAGATATAAATTAAACACAATTGTTTTATTTGATTGCAGTTTTCTAAAAATATTGTTTATATCACCAACGCGAAACGCTTCTGCGTTCCCGAATGAATATTTCCATTTCTACTCCTATTCTTGAACGCCAAAGTACCATTTCGCGTTCTATATACAAAATTAACTAATTACACAATTAGTCATAAGCGTACCTTTTACCGAAATATAGTCTGAGTTAAATTGTCATTTATTACAAATGAGTACGTAAACAATGTACGACAATACAATTTTTTACTAAAATTGTTATATATATATTATTTAACTTAACCTTTAACATGGTGACATACTATCCTATACTTCCTTCTTGACATTCATATTTAATTCAAAACATAAATAATTTTGTAATAGGGAAGTCACTACCCTAGGCAGGCGTGTCTATCTTACAAGCAGCTATCCAATTTGAATAATAAAACAATCTCTCACAATAATTATTTCCATCTTTTTCATTCCAGCACATCATTTTTGAGGAATCAGACAAGAATGACCTCCTAAGGCAGAAAAGGGCCATCGAAAAGCAGTATTCATTTGACGTGGTTTTTGGAGAAGACTCTACTCAAGAAGAAGTTTATAATGTTACCACTAGTAGTTTGGTTAAAGACATTTTAAATGGGTGAGTTATAAAAAACTACTATACAGGGTGATTGGGGGAGAACCCTCAATATTCGAAAGGTGTGTTCAAGGGGCGAAAAAGCCCAATAAACATATGGCCGAATCTCAACGGTTACTGAGAGCAATGAAAATATTTTTACCCGAGTTAATTATTATAATGCATCAGTAGAGAAAAGTGTATATTCTGTAGGTATTATAGATTATAACATTGATTAAAGATCTAATGAACCGAAATTAATGAATTACATTTTCAAAACTACCACCGTCCACCTCGATGCATCCATCAGCTCGTTTGTGGATTGCAAGGGTAGATCGTTGAAGTGCACGGTGATTTTCTCTTATGAATGCTGCACAATTGATAATTCAATCGAATAGCGTCTCTCTTGTGTTCACTTTTGTTGCATATACCAATGATTTAAACCATCCCCAAAGGCAGTAATCAAGGGGATTCAAATCTGGTGACCTTGGTGGCCAATTTTGGAAACCACCTATTTGTAAAGTGTAGGGTTTGTGTTTATCCATTTGAAAAAATGCAATCGCAAACCATTATCACCGTCCTGAAGATTCTGGACCCGCTGAATATGGAAAGGTTTTAAACCATGTTTGTGAATGCCTTGTCATGCCGTAGTATTAATTTGGAGACAGGGTTCAATGCGCCTTGTACTTGAAATGCCCATAAATAAAAATAGTATCAGCATATTCTCGATGGCTAAATGTGGCAAGCATTACGAAATTATTTGTATACAATACCAACTAAAGATCGCACATGTAAAAATAAATGCGACAGTTAGAAATTAAGCGTTTAAATCACATACGTCAAAATAAATGTGACAATTCACTAAAGTGAGTTTGGTTTAGAGTGCATGACCTACTCAAGATAAAATATCGAATAATAACAACTTTCGCAAAAATAGCAATAAAAGTATGTTCATTGCTATCTCAGTAACCGTTGATATTCGACCGTATGTTTATTAGGCTTTTTTGTTCACTTTTGCCCCCTAAACATCCTTTTTGAATATTGGGGGTTATATATTATTAACACAGTATTGTGCCTTATATATGTATACGATTTCTATTCCGACTTGTACCGCATGTCTTTAGAAAAGTTTATTTGTCATTTGTGATATAAACTTTAAGATGAAGTGTTTACTTTTGTAACGGAATTTTATCTTTGGGCATAAAATAAGCTCAAAAAGTGTTTTTCTTTCTTTTAGTTTAAAAACCTGACGTGATGGAGCAATTCTGTGATCAAATTCGGATTCATCGCAGTAAAATTCTTTAAAAATATAAATTAGTGTCTGTGTGAAATAAAACAAGTCTGAAGAGTTAAATCATATTTACTAAAAACGTACGTTTTGTAACGTAGTAGATTTTTATCTGTCAAATTGAACAACGCTGTTAGTTGATGACCATTAGGCTGACATTCAATTAAAAAGAAACAGTAACACCTTGATGAATGAACCTCGTATTTAGCAGTGGATGAAGCTTTGACACGCATATTGTTTTATTTCTTGAAAGTCTTTTATGCGCAAGATATTAGGAAACAATTAAAACAATGCTTCATGTACAGAGTGGTCCAATTTCTTTGTTATTGCAGGAAGGAATTTAATTTTAATCATTTAGAATTTTCATAGATCTGTTTGTTTTTTGGCATACAGGGCGAGATTTAAAGAACTACTCTTAAGCGATTGTTTGTATATCACAGAATACCTGACATATTGGAATGGTGAAAATTGTTTCTGATAATTTTTTTTTACGCAGAAGCTCAGTAGCGCACTTGTAGTTTCTTTAAATAAGGTCTCTTTTAAAATATGACCATACAATTTTTAAATTAATTGGGTCATCCTGCGTATTTTAATGCAATTGTATTATTTTTTCCTTCACACTGATATATAAGGTATGTCAGGAGGAGATGTACATACTTCAGTATTCTATGTTCAATTTTAAGCAAAAAATTTCCTAACAACTTAGGTCTGGAAGCGCTTCGTTTAGGACATACAGGATGTCACATTTACAAAAAGTTAATTATATTTTGTGTAATAACTCTCGAATGCTTTGAGTTAACTTCATGAAATTTTGTATGAGGATTCTTCTTGGGACGGGAAATTCAAATTTTACGCTCAATGGAGTGTATTTCCAAGAGGACGCCATAAGTGACCAATAGGATCCTTTTAAATCGCTTCAACTTCTTTGTGCCACTCTGTACGCCATTTTGAAATAGAAAAACATTTTCCCCTACCTTCATTATTTTCTTCATTTCTTTTATTTGCCAATGAAAAAATAAATACCTTCTGAAATGACTGTTTACCTTTCGTAATATTGTTACAAGTAATCTATATGTCTGATATTTCCAAATCGCTTAAGAATATTACTCGAAGCTTTAATATTTAAAAACTTTTTATGTCATTTGATTACTGTTTGTATTCAACAACTCCTGTATATAGTAATAAAGTACCCCATTTAATTCCCTTAGAAGTTTCCAATGCATTTAAATTGATTTTTTCATCAGTTTCAGATTATTGTGCCTCCTGGTCGTTCTTGAAATCTATAATTTGCATGCTGTATACCGAACTCGTAAATAGAATCGAATTAGTTTAAAAAATGCAAAAGCTTTATTTTTATCAAAGAAGTTCAAACAAAAGTATGTTCTTAGAAATGCACTTATTAACAATGTCCTACGAAGTAATAATACCGCCGTGGTGACTTATTTATTATACGTAGCGATATATAAGCGAGTATATAAGCGATATTAAGGTTATTTTGTTGCTTTGTTCGTATCCTAAGTCAGAGGGGCAGCCGGAACGCTCGCCTGACTTTGGTCTCATAAAATTCAAAACATGTGTGTCCTATTTAATTTTTCAGGTACAATGCGACAGTTTTTGCTTATGGTCCTACAGGTGCAGGTAAAACCCATACCATGGTAGGTGATAGAACGCAGCCAGGCATTATGATCAGGGCCTTAAACGACCTCTTCGAAGCTGTCATGGACAAAGAAGATGAATATACTGTGAGTAACAGGTGTTCTATATGAAAATATATATTTTTAAAACGCTTGTAACTTCTAAACAGAAACAAATCGGATCTATGTTCATATACGAAAAAAAAATGACAATTATCATGTGCCAAAATTTGTCATAGAGGTTGTAGAACACTCTGTGTTAAAATTGTCAAATGAAATCTATAATTTTCAGCGAGTATTTGTAATTAAAGGTGAACGTATTAAAAATTATTAAGATATTGATAAAAACTAAGGGTTTCCGCACTATGCGCGCCCTGTACGAGATTTTTTGGACAACTGTTTTCCTGGGAGATGGATCGACAGACTCGGACCGATAGAATGGCCTGCAAGATCGCCAGATCTTACACCTCTTGACTATTTTTTATGGGGATACTTGAAGTCAGAAGTGTACATTAATAAACCACGTAATTTAGAAGAACTTCAAAATCAGAACCCCAGAAATCATTCATAATGTGCAAGAAGAATTTCTTCACAGACTTGCGCATTGTCAAGGAGTTGATGGATGGCAATTCGAACATTTAATTTAAGTATAAAATTTAATCAATTGTATTTTATTTTACATACCTCAGAATTGTTACTTTTTTATGGATAAAATTTACGTTTTCTAACATTCAATCGTCATTTACTCGAAAACTTTCCTATGTAAGAGGACAAAATTTTAGTACTGTCTGATAGAGAATTAAACGATCTTCCAAAAAAAATATGGTGTTGCCATTTAAAAAAAATCGATGACGTCATTACTCGAAAACAAATGACATTTGAAAATCGCATTTTACGCTAAAATATCTATTTTTTAAATTAAAAATCGACCTGTTCGAGGATTTTTCCCAAAAAATAATTGTTTCGTTTTTATTGAATTTATTCCATACTTTTGCGCATACTGTATGACATAATAACACTCATTAGAGTAAATAAATATTTGTCTAGTTCTTTCTCTGAACAATTTAGTTAAAAAATCTGAAATATGAAAGTTAAATCGATCTTTATTGGTAACATATTTCTTCTATATGCTTGGATACTGTATTTATTTTTATTTCTCCAAAACGTATTGACAATTTTTTATCACCCAGGATTCTATGCATGCAAATGAAAGACATGACTGCTTTATTTACATTTCAGTAAGGTTTTCAGGAATTATTTATGACTAATAACTTGTATTATTTTCATTTCTCTCTACTAATAATATCGATTGCTGTTATTTCGTGACTGGAAACTATTAGACTATTAAAACACGTTTTTTAGTATTCTAGTTGGTAATAAATTCAGTTTTAGCCCCCAAAAAATACTTTTTAATATGTTTATATAAAAAATAATCTGTTTACAGTATGTCCCTCTACGAACGGTCGTCATCGACATATGAAAAACTATATATAGGGTGATTCTAATAATTTGCATACTTACCGGTGTTAATAGGACGTATCTTTTAAAAATATTTTCACGTTTCGCTACCAACTTGCTTATTTTAAATGGAACACCCTGTATATTATTGAATTTTTTGATACTACATTACAATAAGTCAATTTTGTATACACTCATCTAGACCTAAATTCAGTTGCTTTCGAGAAATAAAGTTCGAGTTCTTGTATCTGTTGCCTATACAGGATGTCTTGCAAGTCGTTATAATAATTTCAGGAGGTGATAGAATACATGATTTTGAGTCGATTGAAACAAAAATATCTATAGTAGGTATAGAAATATTTGTTATAAAAGGGTTTGTTTTTCTTATGCACTCCAATAATTGTAGACTTAAAATTAAGTATTCTATCACTTCTTAAAATTATTGTAACGACATGCAAGACACTCTGTATAACGTTAGTCTAAAATCGTCGTTTATAAAATTAAGGAAGAAATTAATAATACAATTTTATAATATATGTAGTACAGAAAGTGAATTAAACACACAAAATAACTTTAAAACACACACATTGGTCGTTATCCTATATTTGGAGTTATTATTTTATTGTTCGTAATTACAGAAAATCAATTTTTATGCAAATGCTTCTAGGATTCATTTTTATTATATAAAAAATGAAGTATCAAAGCTGTAATTACTTACGGAATTGTATGAACACACTAAATGTATAACAGTTTAAATTTCTACACAAAAGATATCTAGATATCCAGTTCAATTTGTGAATGAACCCGCCCATAAATTTGGCTTCCAGGAAATCGAAACGTCATGATTTTTACATTTTACTCGCTGCCACATATAGCGATATAACCCGCGATAATAACTTAACCTTGCAGAAGGGCCAATTAAGTTGACAAAAGAATATATTATCGATTATTTTACATAAAAGACCGTGCATTTGGTAATGGGTAATTCTCACAATAAGCTCAGGATACAAGACGAAGCTTCGACACTTCTACTTGTCACTTTGCAGGATAAATTTATCATGAATTTTGTTAAAACGATTGTTAAGGCTATATGAGCTTTAAGTTCATAAAACGGAACAAGTCGCATAATAAACAATTTAAAGCCTCGAATACACTTATACGAAAAACTTTCTAGAACTTTCCTAAGTCCTTAAAATAATGACCACATATACAATATCTGATATTGTCAACTTAGAATGTAATGTATTAAATCAAACCAACTTTTTGTAATGATTCGGTAGTTACGATAATATCTTATTTTTGTACAATTTGCTTAAAAAGGAGGTAATAGCTTTTTCGTATTTATTACACATATCAAGTAATTTATTTCCAGTATCGGGTAAATAATAAGTGAGTGAACACACGAAATTTTTTTTGATTTATGGATATTCTTTGTTTATCATTAGAAACAAATACATTGTCTGTGTAAACATAAAAAGTGTATTAATACTTTTTCAATTTATATATTGTTTGACGGCATTTATAAATGATTATTATATTCAGAGTGTCAGAAGTAGACGTAAAAAATTTACTGAAAATTTCACATCTCTACTTTAAAACCAATAAGATGCCTTTATTTTGACTCGTTACCATGGCAACCATAACCCGATTTTTTTTGGTGGAAATTTTTTAACAGTTGAGAAGGTAAACATATATGATCTCACATTGGCATCTTGTCTATATACGAAATATGGTGGATATACCTGCAAAGTTCAAATTGTTTCCATACACTTGCTTTTGATTTTCTAGTGTTATCTGGTATTAGGTTTTGAATTTCTTGTCTAATAACTTGTTTTCTTTATCAAATCGTAACATTTTAGTATACACTTATTAAACTCAGCCCCCCTCATTATTGTTAAAGAAACCTTTTTGTCAGAAAAACCAAATACATTTATAAAAGTAAATTGTTTTCTCAATATTTTTTTTTTGGTAAAATAATATGTTCGATAACCATATTAAGAAAAATTACTAGGTTTAATCAAATCATTTTATATACAGTGGGTCCAAGACTTTTGACGATCTGTGTAGTAATTTACATCTACTGTGACAGATCCGTTTAAATAAAAATGACAGATCAACATAAAATATGCCAACAACAGCAATACCTTGGCCGAGTCAAATTAATTTAAAATGTCAGGTTTGATTTGTACTTGAGGTGTGAAATTTTTTTACCGAATACCGCACGAGCGTGAATTATTCCTGGAATTTTTTTTTGATGACGAATATTTTAAGTAAATTGCAATTATAATTTTCAAAATATTCGTGACGTCAAAAAAAAAATCCGGAAATAATTTAAGCTCTTGTGATATTATAAGTGAAAATTCTTCTTGCTAAAAAATGTTTTTGTCTAAATAAATTTTTGTTCTAACGTGCCTCCTTACAAGGTGATGAAATTTAAGAAAATGAAATGATAATGGTGACCTTTTTTTAAAAAACTGTCATTGACTAATTTTAGTCAGTGGTTTATAGTTTTTCAAAAAAAAGGTTCACCATAATGATGATTCCATATTACTACATTTCAATACCCCATATGTAAAGAGGTCCGTTGAAGCAAACATTTATTTGAATAAAAACTTTATTTTGGTGAGAAGAATCGTAAGATTCACTTACTTCTGACTTAACCTGTGTATGGAAACATAAATAAAATATTACAGCTTTAATTCATGATACACTGAATATTTTCATCCATAGGTAACCATGTCGTACCTGGAAATCTACAACGAACAAATTCGGGACCTCCTAAACCCATCGTCAGGCTATTTGGAACTGAGGGAGGATTCGAGAGGTCGAAACATCCAGGTGGCCGGTTTATCGGAAATTTCAACTACTTCCACTGATGAGGTACGAGTTATTGATTGGTTCTTACACTTTGTTTTAAATATTCAGAAATTACCGCACTAATGACTGGCTTACAGTGTACGCCTAGGCAAAATATTGTTCTTTAATTAACTTTCAATGACGTTCTGCCAATATGAAACATAATTAACCTATATTTCATCTTATTGAATTTCTGTGAAGCATTTGTTAACGTAATGTCTTGAGTAAGGTGAATAATAATCATTTTCTTAATAATTAATACTTAAAAAATAACATTATCAGGTACTTTTTATGTTCAGACATTATTATTAGTATTATAGTACAGAGTGTCAAAAAAAAATCAAATTTTGAGGTACCCATTTAAGGGGTCATATCTCCGTTAGGGGGCGTCTACGGATTTATGATTACATAACTTTTTTTTCTCATTTTTTGTCGTAGAATCCACAGTTAATTTTAGGCAGGCTAATTTTGTGACACTCGCATATTTTTATTCTGTGGCTTTTTACATAGGTTTCTATTTTAACAATAAAAAAAACATTCTCAGAGAATAGCTGAGATATTGGAATGGTGAAAACTGCTTCTGATTCTTATATTTTTATGCAATTCAATTGCATTATGTTTCCTTTATAATGAGATACAATAGTTGCTACTTACATTTTTGAAATTGTCAAAAAACGTTAAATTGGTAAAACGAATGTTGCGTGGTGCATAGTTGGCCATGCTTTTTTATATAATTATACAACTATGAACCTACTTAAAGAAAAATGTATGCAAAATAAACAATGACAACAATTTTTAATATCTTTTGTTTTTTAAGGTGCATATTGTGTTAAAAAATTAGTTTTAGAAATAATATTTTTTTGTAAATTCTGCATTTCATTTCATGAAAATTTATTATTTATTGCCTGTACTCATTATGGCCACAACTAAGTACAAATTAAATTGAAATTGTTCTTTACTACATAAAAATGTCATTATTGCCACTATCATGTTCATCATTTCCCTTAAACTTTTTATAGAGTCATTACAATTCATTACTGAAAGTATACATTTCTCTAGGGAAAACTGTATAGGACACGTAAAAAGTTGCCGACTATTACTGTGGTCGGAATAATTTACAGAGTGTTAGTAAAGAACGGGCCGTACTTTAGGGCTTTTCCTTGGATGAAAATAAGTGAATTAAATCGACTTATCTTAGTACAATTTTACTTCCTTAAGAAGTTAGAAGCTTGCTAACGTACTTTTTGCCAATAATTTTAATTATCCAACTAATAAGAAATTTATCGTAAAAAATTAAATAAAAAAAGTACTTTCTCTGGGCTACAATTTCTTAAGGGAGCGAAACTGTACTAAGGTAAATTGATTTAATTGCAATACAACGTTTTATCCATAATCACATCATAGCAATTTTTGTGGCGTTAGAATTATTGGAATTTAATAAAAAAATATTCACACGACTTGATATTTCTTAGTACTCAATGAATCGTAGTAGGTTTCTTTATACCTACTGGTTGCTATGGCACATGGTTTATTATCAATTATTTAATAAACAGTTCTATCTGAATTTGGTAAAAATGCAAGAAAGTAATTGTGTTCCTGTGGACGTTTTCGAAGAAGTTCAAGAAACAAATTTCCATTTATTGCCAGCTAAATCCAGGGACATTACGAAAGAGTGTCACAACTTTAGATTCTTACGAAGTAATAGAAGTCAATACATTATTTTAACAGTGATATAACTCCACTCCTTTTATACCTTAAGATGTAGGTTTGAGTTTTATTCAGTACAAGTAATACCATTAGTACTTTTATAAGAAACTGAATATTCATCTCACTTTTTTAATTTAAATCTTTCTCTTTAAATTCCTAGATTTATTGATTAGCAATAGTTTGTTCAAGTATTCCAGATCATGTAGCAGGATGAATGTTTCTAAATAATTTTCAAAGCTTTATTAATTAATCTAGTTCAATAATATTATTGACTATTGATGCAATATTTTTTTTTAGGTTATGCTACTTCTTCAGAAAGGCAACAAGGCCAGGACCATAGAACCTACGGCGATGAACAAGACCTCTTCCAGGAGCCACGCCCTCCTAAGCGTCACGGTTCGACATAGCATGCCAATAGACAAGAGGGATCACCTCCGCATGCGCGTCAAACAAGGCAGACTCTTCATGATCGACCTGGCAGGTTCCGAAAGGGCAAACAAGACCAAGAACAGAGGAAAACGCTTACAGGAAGGTGCCCACATCAACAGATCCTTGCTAGCTCTCGGGAACTGCATCAATGCATTGAGCGGAGGAGCTAGGTACGTCAACTACAGAGACTCTAAGCTCACCAGGCTCCTGAAAGACGCTCTAAGTGGTAACTGTAGAACCGTGATGATAGCCCACGTATCGCCCAGTTCTGCGCAGAAGGATGAGTCGAGAAACGCTCTCATTTACGCAGATAGAGCTAACAATATAACCACCAAGATAGAGAGAAACGTTCTGGATGTTTCTTATCAAGTTACCCAGTACCAGACGGTCATCACAGAGCTGAGAGACGAAATATCTCGACTGCAGAATAAAATGAAAGAAGAACGACCAAGATCAGCGGACGTGAACAGGATGAATGCTGAAGAACGTAGCAACGAAGTCAAGAAGCTAAGGGAGCAGATTGTGGATACCTTCAAGATGCAGATGAAACTGAGAAGGAAGCTGATGGAAATCGACTCGCATCTCTTGGGTTTGGGAATGGAAGCCGAAAGACAACACGTTATTATCTCACATTGGGAATCTAGGAATAACAAGTTGTACAAGAATAGTTTGAATGAGTCTAGAGCAAGGACACAACAGAGTATCAGGTGACTATTCCTTCCATTTTTTCTTTAGTATTTGACAAACTACTTTTAGCCTGCATGCTACAGCAACACAATTTCATTGCTTCCATATTTTATTTATACACTGTAGGAATATAAGAAAAGACAAATAGTATTTTATCAATATTTGTAGGAGGCGAAAAATTGTAACAGCGGATGGCTTCCGATCTGCTGGCAACGATCAAGATGAAGGATCTGATGTAGACGTAGATACCGAAGGCGAAGCTGCAGTTCAACAAGCTTGGTCAGAACTAGCAGACATTGAAAGAGAGCAAGATAGATGGTCTGAGCTACGCACACATATAGAACAGAAATTGGAGCTTTGTAGACAACGTGGAGTCACCCTAGAAGATGTAAGTAATATTATGATTACTTCCTTTCCAGAAACCGTACCATAACTTACTACTTCTTTTCCAGAAACTTCCCTCCTTGCTATCTTCAGACGATGAAAGAGAAATTCTGGCCCTTATGTGTCGAGTTCATGAATTAGAAGCAGACAAGATGGCGCTACAGTCCGAACGTCTCGTAAGACAGCATGAATTAAGAAGGAGAGACTTAGTAATTCTAAGATATGACAGACAAAGGCAATTGTGCGAGGAGATCATCACCAGACAAAGGCAAATTATAGAAGGTATAATTCGATTAAAAAAAAATTGTAGTTGGATTTGAAACAACTTAACATTTTAGAGGGGAGGATTAAACTACCCCCTGACTTGCAAGAATTGTACCAGATGTACCAACAGGAAATACACGCAGCAACTTACACAGATTTCGGTCTACCACAGATGTCTTTTTCTCCAGATAAGTTGCCGCCTATCAGTAAAATGTAAGTAACAATCACAATTTCAAATTCAATCGGATTAAGATCAGGGGAAAATGTAGGCTATTCTAATAAGATTGTTCTATTACCATAAACTGAATGCCAGTTTTAAAAAGAATAGACGTATCACTATTTGTTACAGTTACAGTGACCCAATTTTCAGAAGGGGTAACACCACAGATATGAGCGGTAGCGACGCGAGCGGACCTCCGTCTTCGGCAGAGTCCGGTGAAGATGGGTTACCAAATCTGAACGATTCTAGCATAGATAGAGTTATGGGACAACCAGTGTCCAGACCTGGTGCTGGCATGAAGCTTCCCCCTTTACCACCAAGCCCTCCCGTTAGGCTAAACAGAATACATTCAAACAGGTAAATTTTCGAAAGTATATTCGACGTGAATGTTTCACGACTTTTGGTATTTTTTAGCACTATGAAGAGGACAATGAGTGAAGACGTCCTATATGGATCAAGCAGAGTGGAATAAGTTTTTTCGTAAAATATATATATTTTCTCTTTGGTACAATTTATAATACACATTACTAAACTAAATTCAATACATTATTGAAATACGTATTATCAACAACTTAAAAATTACAAATGTTGTACTAGGATTTCCGTGTAATTTCAAATGTACTGTTTTATTTTTTATAACATGAAATAAATATATCGTTAACTATAAATAAAGTATTTTTTAACATTCGCTCTTTCCCTTAACAAAATATAATACTACTCAGTTTCTGGATGTCTTATAAAATACAAACTAGTCTATATCTCACTCTAAGTCCTACAAAAGAAATAAAAATATATACAAAAGTCTAGCAATAAGTTAAAGATAAATTAAGATAAAAAAAAATGTACAAAAGACGTTCACAATAAAATGAGAAAGACATAAAGAAGTAGGTACAGAGTAAATGTTGAGCAATTCTGTCTAGTATATCTTCATTAATTATTAGACAAAATATTGTCAGTTGAAGAGAAACGTTTGAAGCAATGGCACTATTAAAAACATGGTAACTATGGAATATACCACAAAAAGTATTTATACTTTGTTTAATTTTTTGAGTAATAATTATATGTAGATATACTTCACATAATTTCTCTGAGGTTTAAAAATATGTACAAGGGTACAACTATTTGGTAACTTAAAATCAATTGTCTTGTTCGTCATACTTCGATTTAACAAGTCAACTTGAGTACACCTATTATTTTATTAATGTTTTGCTCTATCAAGATTGCACAGTTAATTCACAAACATAATACTGGATTTTCTTATTTGGACGATATGAAAGTAACCTGAGATTCTCTGCTATAAAAGACGACAAACATGCCAGTAGATTAGTATATCCCACTTGTAGATATTTTACAAGGCATACACAAAAGACCAGTAGAAAACGTTGAAAATGATGAAGGCGACCGGAAACACTACTCTGGACTTTTTGTCTATCCAGTTGGCTACTTCCTGAGGTGTCATCGTCGTCCAGGCGGGAGGAGTGGGGGGTCTGGATGGGTTGTCTGGGATCGGGATAGTCGTCACACTCTCCTCGCTGCTTACTAGATCATCTTGGCTCTGGGTTGTTATTATAGGCACGCTTAGATTCGTTGGAAAACTCTGAAAGAAACGAAAATCGATATTACAACCAATAGCAATGAATAAAGTTTCTTAAAGTATGGTATTTTAAAAAGTTTTTTTCTACTTACATGCACTGTCAGATAGTTAGCCTGTGAATTCTTCTTTGCATTTTCTCCATCCAAACTTGAACACGACCTCGTCTTGTACAGGCTGTTCATAGATTCAACTTTCCTCAATTGCTTTCTGGCCAAGCTGGGTGTTATGGCTCCTTTGAGGATATGCTTGCTGTTCTGCTTCTTCAATTCCACCTTCTTCCTAAAATTGTCATGAACAATATTCAAAAATAATCCTTTCAAAGCTTGTACGACGCTTACCTTCTCCTCCAAATCACGTTGACGAAAGCAAATTCCGCTATGGAGCAAAAGATGAAGGTAGCACAGCCCAAGAACCAGATCTCGCTGGCTTTAATGTAGGACACCTTTGGAAGATTTTTGGTGAGGCCACCATTTAGAGTTATGAACGATAACATGGTTGCTGTGCCTGTAAAAATCTAGGTGTGATTAAGTGTAATAGTGCTGATACGTTATAATATGACCATTATCTTGTTTTTTACTCACCAAGGGTTATTCTAGGAGCTGCAGCATCGGCTTGAAGCCAGAAAGTGACCCAGGACATGCAGACCAAAAGCATGGAAGGTAAGAAGTAGTCCATGATGTAGTAACCAACTTCTCTTCTTAGCTTGAAGATGAATTCTACTGCACTAGAGTTTCCAGCTAAAATAATTATCCATGTAAACCTTATTGGCGCTATATACAATAAAAAATTATTTATCCGGATTATATACTGAAGGAAAAACACATCTGGCACACTGGAATCATTTTACTGGTTTTCAAGAAAACTGTCTTTAATTTTTGCCTCCAAAAGCTATTTTAGGCAAAGAGCAAGACGAAATTTGTCCAGGAAGGCATCACCAAATCATTTATACATTTTAAAGATTACTGATGACTATCTTGTTTAAGTAATTATTATATACGAGGACATTCAATCAATCAAGTTGAATGTCGAGTCACAAATACAAGAGCTAGTAACAAGAAAATTATATTTAAAGAAAATTACTTACATATTCCTCCCAAAGTGAAAGATGAAGGTACTACATTCTTTTTGCACCACTTATCCTCCAAAATAAATTCTGTAAGGTGCAAGTTTGATGCTACTTGATATGGTTGTGGATTTACCCAGTTCAATTCTAAGTTTGTTACGTTATATGCCCCTGAAAATAATACAATAGTTAATTTGTCTTTAATTTAGAAGACATCCTCTATAATTTTTGTTCTAAATATATATCAAAATCGTTGGGAACTTACAGCTGACCCATTGAATGCTGCATATCTGGCAATCGAAAGGGAATTTCTGCAGATTCATCCAACAGTAGAAGGTGCTGGTCATCCTGTAGGAAAATTTGACATCCCCACTTGGTTTGATCTGCACAATCATGTCCTTCCCGTCTAATCCCATCATAGCAGAGTCTCTCTCGTTACTGATGATGATGTGAGGCACCCAAATCTTGTTCCTCAAACTTTCTTCTCCTAGGATTTCTCCTCTTTCCGGCGAGATTTTGGAAAAGTTCAGCCTGCTGTCTCTGTAGTACAGATGAACCAGTATGTGGGATTTGAATTGCTAAAAAGGAAGTGATAAAAATAATATTGTAAGTTCAACGCATTCTTTAAAAATCTAGTAATCCTTATTTAAGCCTTATACTTATACCTATAACTATCTAAAAATAGAAATGTGTATAAGCTGTTTTGATACAGTGGATTAACTATTTATAGAAAAATTTGAAGTCCCCATATCAGATGACAGTTGTTTTTAAATAATATAACTGTAAAGGATTAAAAATATGTTTTCAATTTGATGAAATGCGATGATTATATCTAGACTACTGATTAGCAAAATTCAATGAAATGATTTGTTCATTCAACAATTTGATCGCTGACTTTTGGAATATTGATATCTTAGTTTTCTTGCATACAACCAATTTAGAAACAAGAGGAATAAAAATGTGAATGTTGTTATTATTTAGATTTCTCTAGACTTGCTAAATTATTATCTAGCTCACATCTTCTCGATAATAGCCAATAAAACTTACGCAAAACAAAGCCGGGTAAGAGTTGCATATATACAATAGCGAAGGATGTTATAAACATTAGCAGAACAAACTGGATTTAGTCCTTATCACATTCCGTTTATTGTCCGTACGTGACAATATTACGCATAGAATTTGCTAAGAATATATTTCTGTTTGCTGATTTAACCTGATTTTCACGGAAAAAAAGGGGATTATACATTTATTATTGTCGGCCTTGCATGACTCAATGCATTGAGACTTCTTTTATGATATTCTGAATATGCTTGTAAAAGTCACGAGATTTGTAGGTGCGAAATGAAGTCACTAGAATGTAGTGAATCATTCCTTTGAAAAATTAGCTAACGTACATTTTATGTATGGAAAAGATTATTATATTATAAATATGATTTCAATCATATTTATTAGAATTAGACCCTTGGAAAAACTATTAGCTTTCAAAACATTCAATACCAAAAGCTTTAACCTTCGTACACTCCACAAAACATGACTTACCAAATGATCAGCAGATTCAATATGTTTCATGTCAATCTGGATCCCTACATTCAGAGGTTCGTCGGTAGGAGGCTTAATGAGCCTGTCATATCGGCACCCATCCGTCAATTTCGAGATGAATTCGTCTTGGGTCAAGTTATCTATTATGGGTAAAGCCGAAAGTGCCGGACAAGGGTCTATCAGTAGCTCATCTCTTGCCGCCTCCAAGGACATAGTCGGTTTCACCGTCGTAGTGGTGGTCGGAACTGAGGACAGCGTTGTAAGTTCCGAAACTGGCTGCGTCAATTGATCGGTCGCATTCGACGTTACGTTTTGATCGATTGGAACTGGGTCTGGGGAAATTGGTGCATCTGAAGTGGAGCTGATATTCCTTGCGGCAACTGACATGGCATTTCTTTGAAGTGAACTGAAAAATTAAAAAGTACCGTTAGGTTTTGTGGATAAAGCAGAACAATAAGTTATGAAAGCACTTAATTCTCGGCGGTAATACCATAAGAACCCAGATTTAGCCGGATATTTTTTAATGTTTCTTTTTTATATATTTTTAGGTATTAATAATACTATTGTGGTTGAATTTTCGAGTTCCCACTGTCAAAAGTGAAGTTAGATATTTATAGAATGTTTTTATTAAACCAGGTTAGTAAATTTAGATAGATTAATTTCTTTAGACTATTATTGAATAGAACTTTGTCTGTGGAATTGTTTATTAGCTTACCTTAAAATACCTTTCTAATGCAGTAAAAAATTCAATAAGTTGTTGTCAAAAATGTCAAAGTATATATGTTGGGAACGGACACCGCGATAATTGATTATAAAATGAAGTGAAAAAACCACTAGTGCATTATTTGTATAGTTGAAAAAGTAACTTTTGCCACTGTCAAAGTGACAATTACACTGTGGCATTTGGGTTTTTTTATTTATTTACTTTTTTGTACATAAATTTTGTATTCCCTGAAGAAGTCACAGCTGACGAAACGTGGACAATTAAACTTGTCTCCTTATTATTATCATTTTTGAACGTAATCAGAGGAAATATAAATCTTTCTTATGATAACAGGTATAAATATAACTAATCCCTTTACTTTCCAGATAATCAGAGTAAGATAATTAATCTTTCGTTATATAAAATTATTTTCTCCGCGACGTCTGTAAAACTAATTATAAATTACTTGGATAATCCGCAGTAAACTACAGTATACTTTTATGATTCCTGCTGAAAAAACACGTTTTTATTATTGTAAACCATTCTGGAAAAATTAGACGTTAATACTTGATGATAACGGAAATATTTTGTCAGGTTTTTAAGCTAAATATGCCTCATGGGACAGTTATTAATTATACAGGGTGAAATCTATTACCTCAAAGTTTTAAATAAAAAAAAATTAAATACAAATCTTTCAAAATATTAGTCAGTTATTAATTTTTCTTCAATCTGTTTTTCTGTTTGGGATCTGTTTTTCTGTACAATTTTATCTACAGTTTGTATTTTTCCGTACAATGGTTTTTTTATTTAACAAAGTTATTATCCGATAATGTTTAACTGGTTTGATTAATCTCTCAAAACAAATATTATTGTGGGATGTCACTACAAAACATATAACAATGTGTACAGGGTGTCTCATAATTAGCTGCCAACCCTGAACAGGCCGTTTCTATGATCAAAACTAAGTAAAAAAGTTCATATGAACATGGGTCCGGAAATGCTTCCTAAGGACACAGGGACCCATTGAAGAGGGAGGAATGGAAATCATTTTTTTGCAATATCTCTCAATCGCGTTGTGATAAATGAATGAAATTTAGTATAGACAGCTAAATTTTGATGAGCAATTTGATGGACTAATCCATTTATTTCCACAAGGTCCATTGGGGTGGGTATGGGGGGGGCCCTTGGTATTTTGCGTGTGTAACTTTTTCATCTTTGACTTTTTAACAAATTGGACAGCAAATTCTGTTTTCCCGAACTGTTTTATGTTAAAAAGGTACTCTTGTTTCAAATCGTTATCTTTAACGGTTTCTGAGAAAATCGCTCTTGAATTAATCCCACTTTGGTCAATTTCATAGCAATTTATTAGTACATTATACTATAAGAGAGAGAAATGTGTTATTTTGGCAGAGGTGCAATTTGAAGCCCGAGGGCTACAATGCACCGAGGACAAAATAACATCTCTCCCGAATGGTATATACTATTTTTTCCACGGTCTCATTAACTTAAAAACACATATTTTGTCATTATGAAGTAAGTAGCATCAGAATTATTGTATTCGGATTTGAGCATTTATTTAGTAGTCGTTGAGTTATTGTCATAACTACAAAATAAACAAACAAAAAGAATTGTCAAATTAAGGTGCTAGTTTGGTTTAGTTTAAAGTTTGTTTAGTGCACAATGAATAATTGTGAGTCGGAAGAGATTGTGGAGGCTACAAATATTGCAATAAGCAATTTGCTGCCTACGAAGTCAATCGGTTCAAAAAGTGATGCGCCGAGAAAAATGTTCAAGTATACAGCGAGAATGTTTTGTTGGCATACTTCAGTGAAAATGCAAAGAATTACAAATCTTCCACATTATGAGCGCAATATTCTATGGTTAGGTCCTGCTTGATAGTTTACGACAACATAGATATAAGCAAATTCCCCAAGCTGATCGCATTTTTGAAAAGAACCGGTGACGGATATCAAGCGAAAAAATCGAAAATATTGACAAAGGGTGAAATCGATCGTTTTCTAAGTGCAGATGACAAAGAATTCTTAATGATTAAGGTAAGATTACTTTTGTTGTTAGGTATTTCAATTATTAAGTATTTTGATTTTTTATAGGTTGGATTAATTCTAGGGATTGCCGGAGCTTGTTGAACTGCTGAACTAGACAATTTAACTGTAGATGATATTGAGGATGTAGGCTCTTCCTGGATTGTAAAAATTCCAAACACTAAGACAAAGATTCCACGAACCTTTCTGGTTACCGATGTGGGAAATATGCTTGAATTGTTTCGAAAATACATGTCCCTCTGCCTCCCCACGTCAAGCATAAGCGCCTTTTTTTGTACTACAAAGCAGGAAAATGTAGTTCGCAGCCAGTTGGCAAGAATACCATGGGAAAAATTCCGAGTATAGTAAGCTTCGTATTTAAAATTACCTGATGCTGCATGTTATACTGGTCACTGCTTACGAAAATCTTCAGCGACATTATTGGCAGATGCTGGTGTGGATATCACGACAATAAAGCGTCATGCTGGTTGAAAATCAACGACAGTCGCTAAAGGTTATGTCGAGAACTCAATTGAAAATAAGACTGTAAATGTAAGCGAAAGTAATTCCTTCTAATATTAATTTTGAAAATTGTACAAATGTAACATTTAATTTAAATGTCAATAAATAATTTCAATGTTATCTTTTGTTTTGCCTGAAAAAAGTTCTCCATAATGTAAACTCCCTTGGGAGCATTATACTCCCTTGGGAATAATCGACTACTTCTGTTTTAATTTTGATGTTATAGAAACTGATTTCTACTCCCGACGGTGGAAAAACAAAATTATCAAGGTATTCTTATGTCAAACTATTGTCAACCCGATTGCCAATTTAATAGTTCTAAGCGAAAAAAATGGAAGAGTTTACGGGACAAGAGTTAGTTGATATGATATTTATTTATGGCTTTTGCGATGGTAAAATGGTTTCCTTTAGCAATTTGACTCAAAAAACTGTAAACCTAAAAATGCTCCACCTTCGATGACGCGTAATAAATAGTTGACAGTTTTCTCGTCTAATTGTTAGGCAATAGTTTCACATTAAACAACACTAATTTATCCAGTAAAATATAAACTTCTTGTGCAATTATAAGCAAAGCCAATGTTACCCATGAAGTGGTATCTTGATTTTACTAACAACTACAACATAATTTAGATCAGCAAATGGGTAACGAAAAAACCGAGAATTTTCTACCTTAACAACAGTTTACAACTCTTTGATTATGAACCCAAACCAAATACGTTGTTCTGTAAGTTTTACAGCTCCCGTTTACGTTCTGTTTTCCATGCACAGCAGCAAATATGATAACCTTTAATATTTTACGAGCCCACATTAAATATTGACCTGGAGGCATAGGCAAATAAGCAAACATAATTAGTAGTTACAATTGAAAAATCCAAGGCGTTTAGCGAAGCAATTATGACCTACAGTCGACCGGATTCTGAAAAATACGAGCAAATAAACAATAATCCGTACGGTCAATATTGGCTCAACATTTTATGTGTTATTAAGCAGACAAAGACGTGCAAATTTAGGGTAGCTATCGCATTTAAAGGCGCTAGATACTCTATTGACAGCTTACTGACAGAATCAGGACATGATTTACGCACAAACGAATTAAAACTTGGTGGAAATAACGGTTTTACCAGAAGTAAGGCGTAAATAGTCGAGATAATAAACTAGTAAAAAGTTCTAAAACTAGTTGTGGTGGACGGATCGGAATGCGGTTTTCTGCATTCTCTTCCAAAAATTATTTGCAAAAAATGCATTGCATTGCTGCAGCCAAAAATGCATTAAAAAAATGCATTATTTGAGAGGCCTCTTGGAAGATGTCAAAACTTGGTAAATAAGTGTCAGAACTGGCCCAGATCGGGTACTCGGGGGTTTTCGAGGTCGCTGATCACGAATATGATGTTCAAATTGACCCCCCGAACACCTGGAGCTCAGGGGTTTTTGGGTCGCTGAATCCAAAACTGGCATCGGCGAACACCCCACGGGCACCTGGTGGGCCGGAACCTAGACGCGGACGTCATCTCCGAGAATTTTCCTGAGAAGAGTGCCAAAAACAAACAATTATGAGACGGTTTTTGGTGAGTTTGTTGCGGTTGTGTCTGTAAAACCCTCCGAGACGACGTTCAGGTCCCGCGGCCCAAAAACGCGCCTGTAATAATTTTTTGGGTCGTTTTTAGCGATCTTGGTAGGCAAATTCTCGGAGATGACGTGCACGTCCGGGTTCGGGGGCACCAGGTGCCCGTGGGGTGTTCGCCGATGTCATATTTGGATTCAGCCACCCAAAAAACCCCCCATAACGATTTTCGGTTCGTCTGTTTCGATCGTGTATGGAAACCCCTCGGAGAAGATGTTCCGGGTGAGGTTCCGGTGCACCAGGGGTTCGGGGGCTCGTTATTGACGTGAAATTCGGATTCAGCACTCCAAAAAAAACCTCCATAACGATTTTCGGTTCGCTTGTTTTGATTGTGTCAGGAAAAGCCACGGAGATGACGTTTAGGGTCAGGTTCTAGTGCACTAGGTGTCCGGGGGCTCGTTTTCAACGTGAAATTCGGATTCAACGCCCCACAAAACGCCCCTATTATAATTTTCGGGTGGTTTTTGGCACTCTTCTCAGGAAAATTCTCGGAGATGACGTCCGCGTCCAGGTTCCGGCGCACCAGGTGTCCGTGGGGTGTTCACCGATGCCAGATTTGGATTCAGCGACCCAAAAAAACCCGGGCGCCGAGTTTCTCTTCTTTCCCGCGTGATTTGTGGGAGAATTCCACGGAAATGACGCTCATCGGCGGTCCTGAGCTCCAGGTGTTCGGGGGGTCAATTTGAACATCATATTCGTGATCAGCGATCTCGAAAACCTCCGAGTACCCGATCTGGGCCAATTCTGACACTTATTTACCAAGAGGCCTCTCAAATAATTCATTTTTTGTATGCATTTTTTGGCTGCAGCAATTCAATTTCCGATTTGTCAGAAATTGCATGTCGCCACATTTTTTACAAATAATTTTTGGAAGAGAATGCAGATAACTGCATTCCGATCCGTCTACCACAACTAGTTTTAGAACTTTTTTAGTTCATTGCCTCGACTATAAAGTAGACAATTAGCTCGTCAATTATACTCAATGTTTTTATAAAAATTTTATTATCTAGCACAGCTACATTATAAATAACCCTCGTAATAAGTTCTGCCGTATTTAATGTAATGTAGAACTTGTTAAAATCCCTCGTAACGCACCTGTGAAGTTGATTTACGACTTCAAGTAAAAAAACCGTATCATCTGATCTGTTTATACAGGATGTTCTGAAAAATACTATGGCGTATTTTCCCCGTTTTCAATCTAGTTTCGGTTCTATTTTCTACAAAATTCTACCGAATAAACTGAAATTTTGTTATGTGAGATTTCTGGGAATACTAAATGCTCCGGAGTTACTAAGTTTCGGCTATATCATGCAGGGTGTTCACTGCAGTACTCCGCGGGAACATTTTAGCCCCTAACTTTTTTGAGGTTGATTTTTATGCTCCGTTTATCACTTGCTGTTATGGCAAATTTTATTCTAAACAAAAAAGGTGTTCTTGTAAGAAGTGCTAAAATTTGCCCGTTCCATTTTCGACTTACATTCATAAAGCACACCGCATTTCTCCCAAAATTTTTCACGTAAGCCATTTTGGTAGTCAAGTCACTTAGCACAAGACGAGTCCTATTACACTCTGTATATTACACAATCTATTCTAATGTCAGTATTCTTTCACTCATCTTTTTAACACTGACAAGACAAAATTCGTTGATTTCAAATAATTCGTAGTCACTTACCGAGAAAAACCGGAACTTCCGGAATTCAGGAACTACCTCAGCTGATTTATTAAATGTATATAAACAAATGACGGCAGCATTTTCACAACATACTCGATATGAACGCATTTAAAACACCTGACCACAATCGGTTACATGAGGCTTTTCCCGCGTATAAATTTTCTGAATCATAATTTAGAATGATGGAAAATGGAAAAATAACGAGTGTCCGTAGAAAATTTTCCAGGGGTTCAAGAATAGTTACAGGATAACTAATGAAAATTGTATTTTTTTAATTTGGTCTAAGACGATTTATCAGATGGGGACAACGGTAAATATAACTCCTGAAATTTATTCAAATATACAGGGTGTTTTTAAATGAAGTAGCAAAAATGAGACCACAGATTTCTTAGTCAAAAATAAATCGATTTTAATACCATACTTATATCTCAAGTCGCATAATAAAAAAGATACAGGGTGTCAAAGTTAAAATTTAATTTTCTATATTTGTAAATAGCTTTTTAAGAAATTCAAATGTTTACATAAAATTTGTAAATCGCGGGTCTTTGCGGGCGAGAAATTCAAATTTGTTTCTAATTTTGACGTCACTAGTAGAGGGTGCCACTTGTGGCACTCCATGTTTTTTTTAAATGGCTTTTTTGCAGCTTAGTGTATCCATCTGACTATCGAAATAGTCAATTCTCCTACCTGTTTTACATGAAAAAGGTTTACCTTGCTGAAGTCGGTAGGAGTAACCATTATATTAACACCCTGTAGTTAATAATTACATTTTTCTCTACCCATGTCGGTTTTGTTATATTTATTTACGCTAAGAGAGACAAATATAAATACTTAAAGTCATTCATGAGGAGAGATCCCTGAATATTGATAAATATACCAGGAAGTTTTGCTTAAAGTAATTAAAAATGAAACAATTAATTTTTTTATTGTACTTTCAGAAATTTAAATAAATATAGAGCGCCAAACGAATTCTTAATCAAAATAATCAGTTAATTGGAACATTCTGCTTGTATGATCTTCGCCATAATTTATATAAAAGAGAATAAAATTAAAAAATATATATTTGCCATAACACATATATAAAATAATTTAATTTGCAAGATGTCCTTTATTAGCTACTAACTTTTTTCAGCTGGAGTAAAAAAAATACAGTTTTTATACAGGGTGTTTCCACCCAGAGACTAAAAAAGGCGATTTATAGGAATTCATGCTATTCAAGGATATGATCAAAATATAATATACGAACTTCTGTTTACGATTATAAAAATAGTAGTTTATAAAATATTTATCAAGGAATTTTTTTATCGCTGTCATAAATATTTAAAGGGAATGCATAATAAGTAAGAATAATTATTATATTATGAAAAAAATTGTTCATGCACTGACCATACTGAGTAAAAGCAATAAAATTGCTTATGAAAAAAAAATGTCTAATGCGAATAGTTTTTTCTACAAATACGTTTTTAAATGTCCGTAGAAAATAAATGTTATAACAGCTACTTTACTTCACAAATCATAATATTCTTATACACTCATCTAAATAAAATTAATACAAAATTAGTGAAAAAATTATGAACATATTTTGTCAGGTATTCAATTTAAAGGTTGCTTTACTATAAGTGGGCGGAGTCTTAATTCATCGGACTGAGCCCTGTTTTGCCAATATGTAAAAATATTCCATAAATGAATAATTGCTAAATTGAATGAAACTAATTTATTCAGGTACTTAAGTTTAAAATATTAAGTTATATTCTGAAAATATAAGAATGTGCTGAATTTGAATAAGTTTATTTAAGGAATAATTGCATTATTCCATTAGTATTATACAATACTAACACTTGGCCACATAACTGGACTGTCGGCAACATAAAAGAGTTTTTTATTTCTACAATATACATGAAAAGAACTGTACAATTTATCATACAGCAAAATAAAGGCACTAATTCTCTACGCTGTGTTTTTAAACACCACAAATTAGAAATATAGATATTCTTGTTCTATTTAGAGTGATACACACATTATACTATCACGTGAGGGAGATCCTTCAAAACCTCGTGACTTCGATGCATCTGAGTCATACTCCAAAAGATATGTTAGGTATCAAGTATTTTTATTGCCGTAATTTCCTTCGAGAGATCGATTTCGACGGAACATGACATTTGATTGACCTCCAAAATTTAAGTAAAACTTAACTTATATAATGTTCTAGAATACATAACTTTTAATTTGTTTAATACGAAGAGTGTATGAATTACAAAGATTTAAATTACTGCTTCGTATTGTGTGTTAGCTTTAACATTCATTGATACTATTCTCTATTAAGCTCATAATAGAATTCAACAAACTTTTATATTATGTTTTATATTAGTTTTTATATTTCGTAAAACTCATTTTAGAGCGTCAAGTAGGCGAAATTTATAGGAAACATTTTATGCGATCGGTATTTATTTGCCATGTATCATGTTATGTAGTTGTGGAAATAAGTGTATAACTAAAATCAAGGATTTTTTGTTGGAGCCGAATTTACAGTTGTAACGGATGCCTAGCAATAATATCAACAAACGTGGATTACATGTTCGCCATATTTAGTACGTGAAAAATATGGATTTCAATAGTGATAGTAGTACAGAAGACAAATCTATACAAATACATGGAAAATTTGGCCACTCTATATATACATATATGCACTAGGAACCTGATAAACGAAAACAACAATAATCATGAACGCCAGACCACAAGGCAATGAAACATAATCTTACCGTCGCCACAAATAATAACGTTTAACTATTAAGAAGTAATTAATGATCCACATGTAATCTAAATGCCTATTGTAAATTTTAACAACAAGTAATTATATCACGAATCTGGTTCATTCTCAAATACACCTCAAGTAAAGGATATTTAGTGGACCAAAGTTATATACTCATTTAATAGAAGGTTGTAAAAAGCAACACAAATACCTAACATGGGACAATATACGAGTATAAGCAAAATATGGAAGAACACCGAAATTACGAAGTAAAATTTTCGACTGACAGAGTTCTTGCATTTTTTCCTAAAATACGGATGAGACGTCTATCCAGATCTATTCAATAAATATCTGAGTGAGCGTTACTCAGAAAATTGTGTGAACTATTTTAACACAATCAGGTGGGGACTGGGCTTTATCTCAAAATAATTTTAAAGAAATTAGGATTACGGTAATTAAGCATGGGTAAAAAATCGATATGCCGATTCGAATGGAAAAAATCGAATCGGGATATCAAATCGAGTTGAGATATCGCATCGATAGAAAAATCGAAGAATCCATTAATCGAAAAATCAAATTGGAATATCACTCGAATAGACTTTAAACATTTATGTGTAGCACTTAATTGTTCGATTTTATATACTTTAATTTTTCTCTGTGATGTTTCGGTTTATTAAATATTAAATCATCTTCAGAGACTACATGATACATTTTGATAACATTCGTTAGTTACGAGACATGTAAAAAGTAACAGTGACATATGATTGCATTTAGAATGTCATTCTCATTCAAAAAAAAATAAAAATATATAGGATGACAACCATGCCTAACTGTCGATTCAAATATATCGACTATACAATTAGATGTTCCGATACAATTTAGTTCGACTCGATATTTTCATCGATTTTTTCGATGAATCTATTCAAAAATACAAATCAATTCGAATTAATCGTTTTATTGCATAGGATTCAAATCGATTTTTTTGACGAATCGATAGCGATGTTTCTAAATATTTCTTAAATGACTAGCTATAAGAATAGTGAACGCGACATAATCTATCATATATTCATAAGGAAGTTTACATCTACATAAAAACCAAGCGCTATACAGAGTGTTGTAAAATGTTGTTCAGATAATTCTAGAGCAGATTCTACCTCTAAAGATATTTTTAAAAATCCTATAAATCTAAGTATGCAAATACTTAGTTTTCGAGATACTAACTGTCAAAAGGAATATGCTTTTTATTGATTTTTTTTTATTTTTTCATAGGAAATACATTCGGGTAAATACGCTCATACATATTTTCTAAAAATGTTCAATAATTTGAAAGCCACTAGCTAATGATTGGTAATCTTGACTGATATTTGGTTCAGTATATTTAACGAAAATGAAAAAAATCCTTGCTTTAAAATACACTGAAACGCAGAAGTTCATAGAAAAACTTAAATGGTCAATGACTACTACTATTTTCTTATTGAATATAAGTATAAAAGAATTGTTAATGTAAACACTTTGCTTTGACATCTTTAACTATGAAAAAAGACCGTATAAGTAAAAAGTGGCATCAAGACAGTTCTTCTTTTCAGACATAGTGAGTGGCTTAGCATACTGTTTTATAACACCTTGTATAATTAATATTTTTATTACTAAATAATCAAAACTTTTGTAAACTAAAAAATATCGCTTTGGATAAAAAATACAATAAATTACTTCAAATTAAATATAAATAAACTAATAAAAATAAATTAATGTAATGAAAAAAAAAAAAAAATTGATGGTAATTCAACAAGACAGAAACGGCAATGAAATTTGTATTACTTATAAACTTTTGAATTTTTATGGGAATGAACTAAAAAAAAAACAAACTAATGAAATGAAAAGAATTATTAGTAATTCAAAAAGAACCAAAAAAGATTGTATTATTTATATTTAACGTTTGCATTTTTATAGAAATAAGTAAACAATAATAAAAAAATATTCTCTTATTACCTTATTTTTCCAGCGTTCACCGCAAAAATCAACACAAACCAGCACAAAAACAGCGGCACAGATTTATTTCTACGAAACAGTTGAGTCCGCATTATCAGAATATATATATACAGAATACACGACAATGTTAAACTTTTTGCACTGATCTATATTACTGATAAGCGGACTACTAAGATAGAGCAAGGTTACGCTCAGCTTCTTATAGTTTGAAATCATGGCCAACATTAAGAATTTAAACTGTAACGTGCTAACTAGATCTACTGTAAGCATGCAGCGATCGCTACTGGCGTGGATTTTATTTTTATTAAGGTGGCAGTAATGGGCGATTATTGTTTTACGGCTTTTACGCGGTTTTCCAGTTTTGCAATCGGTGAAATTTATTCGTTATCTTAATATTATTCGGTTTTCAAAGAAAGGCAGCAGGTTCACTTGGTAATTGGTAGCAGGCAATCTACGGAGTGTTTTAGAAACCACGATACATATATAATTTTTTTAAATATTCCATATTATGTCTACTTGACTTGATAAAGAAATATATTAAAAAATTAAATAGGTCTAAACAAATCTTCACTAAAGAAAATCATAACATTTGTTGAGATCTGGAGATCGTGCTGGCCAATTTTGAGGACAATTTTTCCTCGTCCTAATCATTTATTTGGAAACTTAAAAATCAAAAAGTCGCTAACAGTAGCACTAAAATGAGGCTGTGCCCCATCATGCAAAAACCAAAACCCTAGTCTAAATTGCAACGATAAATCTTTGTTTAAATCAGTACAGTGGACAGAAGTTCCTGATAATCCAGTTTCTCGAGATAAACGTTTGCAAAATATGTTCTTCATTTTGTACCCTTATTACACTAGGACGTTTTCGGGTATTACTGAAAAATTTTCCTGTCTCTCGAGCCTATCTTTCAACATTAGAAAGTATTTCTCTATGTGGAATCATTCGATTTAGAAATCCTTCCACACTTCTTCTACACTTTCTTTCACATAAACCATTTTCAGCAACAAACAGTGGCAGAAATACAATAGTTTTATTACTATGAAATTTTAAAGACAAAGCGTGCTACTGACTTTTTGACTTCAAATAAATACTATTCAAATCTTGTTTTAATTATTTTTTTTTAAAAAACCTTAAAATTTAAAAAAAAAACTTAAATTTTTTTAAAATTTAATAAGAGTAAAAACAGTGTTTTAAATTAAATTCTGCGCAGGATATAATCATTCTTTTAAAATTCAATCAATGGAAAAGAAAAAAAGATTGATACAATTTTAGAGGTACCTCACCCTCAATGAACACCCTGTAGTGTTTCGATTTATTTGAATACATTCATTACTTTTGAAATTAAGAAGTTTTCGAAAAAATCCCCTGGCGCGTCGATTTTGTTTTTAAAGAAGGCACTTTTTGACATACGACCCACATTTGTGACGTCATCTTTGTTCGAGATATGAAGTCGTCGACAATTTTTAAGAAAATAATGTTTAAAGATTTTAAAATTTAATTTTCACAATACTGAAAATGATAATGATTATGTAAAAAATCGACTAAATGAAATCTTCAAATTGTGCACCGCTGGCTGCCTGACAGTAGCCAAGACGATTAATAAATTCTTTTTGGACATTATCAATAACTTAGGAGGTATACGATGTATCATGTCGAATTCTTGCTTTTAAATCTTCTAAATTAACCGGTCTAGTAACGTATACTTTTCTTTTTAAGTATCCCTACAAGAAATAATCTAGTGGTGTCAAATCAGGCGATCTGGCTGGCCATTCGATCGGCCCCCTTCTCCGTATCCAACGATTCGGGAACAGCTCATCTAAATAAGCATGGACAGGTGTTGCATAATGGGGAGGTGCACAGTATCGTGAAAATTAAATTTCAAAATCTTCAAACATTATTTTCTTGAAATTTTTGTTATGTAACACCATAATTTTTCATGATGTATGTATGTAGAATGACACGCTCTTTCAAATGGCATGGTCAAAATTGGGGGTTGCCATTTTAAAAAATTTGTCGATGACGTCATATCTCGGACAACGATGACGTCACAAATGTGGGTCGTATGTTAAAAAGTGCCTTTTTTTAAAATAAAATCGACGTGTCAGGGGATTTTTTCGAAAACTTCTCAATTTCAAAAATAATGGATTTATTCGTTACATTTCGAACGCACTGTATATCAGTAGATATTCTAAGAATTAAAATTTTCTCGAATTTGAATTTTTTGTACATTTTTCTGTAATTTCAGATTTCTGTAAATTTCTAAATCTGTTTCATTTTTTAGTATCATGCTGCGATATTACAGAGTCCAATGGTTATTTTGATAAAGACAAAATATTTATATACTTAAACATTATTAAATAGATCAGGACATACTTATAAAAAAATTCGACTGCGGATTTTCCAGAACATGTTTAATATTTTTAATACATTAATCCGAAGTCAGATATAAAGTTTTATAGTTTTTAATAATTGTTTGGTTTGATTATCATCAATATTTAGCAGAATTAGCAAAACTGACAAAACGATATGGTAAATTTAAGAATTTCTAAAATTGGTCAATTTTCTGCATTATAAAATGAGAATAAGCACAGTGTAGTGTAAGCACAGTGTAGTGTAAGTACAGTGCATGGATTCATCTTTTTAAAAATTAATAGAGTATTTAAGTATATTACATTAAACATTCTTAATATTCTTTCCTCGTATGATAACTCTGCAAACATAAACATCGTCACTACTTTTTTTATTTCTAAAAAAAGAATATTTCGAAGAAAACATCTGATTTAGATTTAGATACGTTCTATTTTTGCTCATAAAAGTCATCGATAAGAAAGATTGATTTTATTTTTAAAATCTTGGTTTTAGTGAACACTATTTTTAGTATCTGTTATTGTAAATTAGGATTCATACAAATGTATTGCACTCATCGTAGATTGATAATAATAACTCAAAAATTGAAATTTTTGCTAAATCATTTGCTGGTTTTTATTTTCTATGTACTCAGTTTATTGAACATATTCTTTTCACAAAAAAAAGATACAGAAAACAATATACTTTTATAATTGTATTTGGTTTTTCTGATAAAAAGATTTCTTTAACAAGAATGAGAGTTGAGGGTTAAAGACTTTTGACGTTGTGTGTATTATATCTTCTTCATTTTGTACATTCACTTCAGTAGTACGAATGGCTGTTTTTGGCGTGGAGTTACTTTTTCTCGAAATCTACGGACAAACTGATGTCTATTTGGGTATCTTCGTCGGTATTTTCAGGCTGCTGGTCTGGCGTTCCCATTGGAATACCCATATGCAAAGACAATATCTGGATGCTCTTCAGTTGTAAATAACGCACTTTAACGGTATGTGTCAAATGAATAAACAAAATGACTCAGATAATAATTGTTGTTACACCAACCATCATTTTTATTAATCAGGCTACTTGGGTTGAAATTAAACTTTTTAAAATGCTTATAACTTCTAAACAAAAACGAATCGAACCTATGTTCATATAAGAACAAATGTTTGAAATTAACATATCTATCATATGCCAAAGTTTGTCATAGAGCATGTAGAGCACCCTATCACAGGTATCTAAGATTTCTACATCTTTCATAATCTTGAAACTATTTTACTGATCTATATAATTTGCATTCTATGCACTTTGTACAATGTCATTGTATAATTTGATGACTAAAACAGGAACCCAAGATAGATGAATGAATTGAGGGGTTATGGAAATTACTGGAATGACAACACTTCTTCGAAAGTGCATAATTACACAACGATGTTGGCGGTTTTGTATTAGTATTCTCCAAAAACACAAATAAATGCAAATTTTGCTGGTCATTAGATGTTCTTGTCAAACAAATGATCTATTCCTAAAGAGTACCACGATTTTTCAAAGACTTCAAGTTAAACACAGTTCTTAACCAAAAACTAATCAATTTCGAACATTCCATTATTAAAATATATATTTACAATTTATTTCTACAGCAGATACACACTGTATACAATATACAGGGTGTCCGGAAAAGACGTATCTAACCGACACTTTTTAACATTATTTAGAATCTTTTTCAGTCATTAGAAATATAAGAAAAATGATGCAACATGCAAACATAAGCACATATTTTTTTAACCTCCTGTACAATTTCTCTCACTTGTTTTCTATCAATAGCTGACTTTATTTAAAAACTTTTTTTATACTTACAGAATTTTAAATAGATGAGTAGTTTAAGCAGAAAAAATATTTTTCGTATGTCAGCAATATCAGCATTCGTTCTGCAACAAATAATGAAGTACCAGAAGTTAGATCTGATATTTTAAGTGTCAGTTGTATGTAAAATCTAATCAGCTACTGAAATTAGTCTCTTGGTTTATTCTTCTTGCTCAATTACTTAATTGCTTTAGATCTTACTTTATTTGTTGTCGTTATTGTTGTGTTTGTTTATGTTTCTCATTTTTCATTATTTCATCATGGATACGTATATTCCGAACAAGTAGATATGCTTTTGGTTCATGGATTTTGTCAAGGTAACGGCCGCAAAAGTGTTAGGGTCTACATGGACAGGATACAAAGGCGACTTCGCGAATTTGGTTCCTTCCACCAAATGAATGCGGCTCAAGGGCGTCAACTATAGAGGTGGAGGAATAAATCCTAGATAAGATAGAAGAGAACCAAAAAATTAGTGCAAGACGCATTGGACATGAAATAGGGATGACAAGAACCACAGTTCATGATGTTTTGAAGGAGCAGTTACTACATCCGTACCACATTCAATC
The DNA here is from genome assembly GCA_037114965.1 of Monochamus alternatus. Classification (NCBI taxonomy): domain Eukaryota; kingdom Metazoa; phylum Arthropoda; class Insecta; order Coleoptera; family Cerambycidae; genus Monochamus; species Monochamus alternatus. Next base: position 53,165,048 of record CM073433.1, on the reverse strand, counting down.
GGTACATGAATTACTACCCATTGACCCTGAAAAACGTTATACAAGATCAAAGAGCCCATGATATCAACTTCAGCAAAAACATTTTATTTACAGATGAAGCATGTTTCACTAGGTCAGGCATTATTAATAACCATAACAAACACGGTTGTGCTTCCACATCGATTAAATGGGGTTAACAATTTAAATTTTTTACAGCAAGTATTACCTAATTTATTGGACGATTTGCCGTTATTACTTATTATTTTGTATTTATTAAATAAAATATGAATGAGAGTTTTGGAATTTTCGTTATTTGTTGCAGAAGGAATGCTGATATTGTTGCCATATGAAAATATTTTTTCTGCCTAAACTACTCATCTATTCAAAATTCTGTAAGTATAAAAAAAGTTTCTAGATAAAGTCAGCTACTAATAGAAAAAAAACTGAGAGTAATTGTACAGGAGGTTAAAAAAATATGTGCTTATATTTGCATGATGCATGATTTTTCTTATATTTCTACTGCAAAAGAGTCTAAATAATGTCAAAAAGTGTCGGTTAGACTTATAATTGCGTAGCCCAAAAATGGTTAAAATCGATCAAGTCGTTTTCGAGATATTCGGAATAAACAAAAATTTTTCGCAAACTTTGGCGCTCTCTAGCGGCTAAACGAAGCAATTTTGGAAATAAGTAAATTGGGCTAAATCGGCTTATTTTGAACCCAGAAGCCTGTGGTCTTCCGTTGTACACGTCTTTTCCGGACACCCTGTATGTGGTCTAAAATATTTTTAGCTTTGATGGAGAAATTTTTCACTGCTGAAAACAATGAGGAATGTTACGAGCCTTTAAATTGCCTGTTAATCATATATGTATATTTACCCAGCTTTGTTTCTACCATAATCGATGATTGCTATTCCAAACAATTATCGAATTTTGAAAATTCTATCACACCGTCACTGAGATTGTCGCATATATTTTCACATTATGTCATTAATTAGCATAATTGCCATCAATTTACTTTATCCTTCTACCGCTAATGTGATTTTTAGGTGGTATATTTTTTTGAGACTCTTTAGGACGATATTGCTTACGGAAAATATTTTGTCTAAATTGGGTATGTTTCTGAAAAAATGTAATTGATGACATTATTAGTTATTTCTGTCCAATTCCAAAGATAATACTTTTGAATGAAAATGGAGTTTACCTAATTCCTTTTAACACCACTTATCCCAAATTTTATTTAAATATTTTATATCCTCACAGTAGGCCCATGCCATCGAGTTTAAGTCACCCTGTATATATATTTAAAAATTTTAATATTTAATACTCTCTTACCACCTTATTCATAATTCAAATAACATACATATTCATTTGTTTTAGGAACCGCAATTTACATAAAATTAAGTTAATTTATCAGTAACCTACGCAAATAGATACAACTTTATGTAATATGATTGGTTATCTTATTTAACCACTGCACTTTTTAATATAAACAATTAAAAATTTTAATAAGATTTCACGTAATATTTGAAGAAATGCGTAGACAAATTTGTCATCATTCATCAATTCATCATATACACAAAACTAATATAAATGTTGACGACATTACCAATTTACCAACAACTTTTCAACTGCTCTTTTGAACGCAACGAATTTGGCTACTCTTTCTAACCACTACTAAGACAGAAAAAGTAACGCTGCTCTTATAAGAAAATAATGCATAATTAATTTCACCTGGAGTCTAAATTTTGGCAATTGCATCTGCATACAACATTAAGTGTAATATTAGTATGTACATGAGTAGCAATGGTAGAAATCTACCGATAAAGTTTATCATTTAATTAATACTTAATTTAATATCACACTCCTTCAATTCCCTATAGTTTAAAGCACACTTTCATTCTTAATGGATAATTCTAAGCTTGATAACAAGGTATCCAGATTTTTTTTTCAAAAAATAGAGTTCAAATTATTATCCATCTTGTTTACTTTAACTGACATACTTATTTTCCAAAATTATGTTTATCAATAAAATGCATGCATGCCCAAAAAATCTAAAATAACATTTCTGTAGCATTGCTTGTAATTTTTCAGCAGTTATCCTGCTGAAAATGATTTTTCTCCGGAAATAATCTTTACTTACCAAGGCAATACCTATTTACGTCTATAAGAGATTATTATCTGCAAATATTTATTAGAAACACTAAACTAAAGATAGCATATTAATATTTACATATTAATTACGTAATTTAATACGCCGAGTGCCTAAAGGTTTATATGCTTAATCGAAAATAAAAATATTTAATTTTGATGAATTACAACCTGACATGCTCCGTTTGCATGGTAAAGGTCGGTTTATATTAAACGTTATATACACTAATTATACAGTGTGGAACATCGAAAAATTGAGAGTCAGGTTTCCTCGTCCAACAAGTGACAAATCTGGTAAACGCGAGGGTCACTCAGTAAGATCTCTCCTTCCATACATGCTTGAAAGATGATGTGTGTTATAAGATTGTACTTCGAAGCTCTGAGCTTAATTCTTGTCATTAATGTTATATTTTCAACAGTGAAAGTCCTAAAATTTTGTAGATGAAGGATATTCTTAGCTAACAATACTCGAATATGAAAAATGTATTTACTATGATATTCGTAAATACTTCTTCTACAGTTTATTTCACAGAAATCTAGCATAAGAAACATGTCAACTTGTTCGCTGAATGTGAATTTCAACAACAAGCAGTAGCAGAAATAAAACAGTTTTATTACTAATTGCCAAATTTTTAAAGACAAAGCCTACTACTGACTTTTTGATTTCTTCTGATAAATACTATTAAAATCTTGTTTTAATTAACGCATTTTTTCTTGAAAACCTTATAGCTTTTTAAAATTTAATTTAAAGAGGTGTTTTAAATTAAATTTATAAGTGAATTCTGCAGCAAGCTTGTTTTCGTTACTTTTATATGAAACTAGGTGACCCGGCAAACATTGTTTTGCCATATGAATTATTTCTAGTAAATATTTTGGTAGTCGGCTTCGTTCTCATCCCTACTCCGTGCTGTTTACTGGATGAGAAGCACAAACCTAGAAAAAATATAAACTGTGCCAGTGTCATATTGCCGGCGACCGCTAATTCATGGGCTGCCCTAAAAGGTCCAGAGTCACTAAAACTTGGTTTTTATGCCAATTTACGTTGGTCGTATTGTAGCGTGAATCTCATTGGTCACATTGATATCACATTCTTTATTGACATTTAAAATGACAGCAAGTTAGTTAATTTCATATTGCAATGCAGCCATCATATTTGCACAACCGCCAACATAAAGCAAATAAAATATCAATTTTCTGGACCTTCGGCACCTGTCGCGTGACCTATATCATGAACCGACGCTCTCTATATTTTTTTCTAGGTTTGTGGTGAGAAGTGACACCGGTAGACGTCTGGCGGGGATAACTGATCTAGTGATAATCGATCAGTTATCCCCCCATCTATCAGGATAAAAAATGATTAAATTACTAAAATGGCTATTAAAAAATAGGAGTTTGTGATAGAAGGATGAAAATTAAGGGTTGTATGTATTTTTTAATGCCACATCATAAAAAAATAAATATAAAAAATTTTGTTCAAAAAAATAAAAAAAAATTGTTTGGGGTGGACCACCCTTATCACTTAGGGGTATGAAAAATAGATTACAACCGATTCTCAGACCTACCGAATATACATATAAAATTTCATAAAAATTGGTCACGAGAATTTTATATATTAGATAATGCTATCCCTTTAAGACTTTAAGGGTGAAGGTCTTGGGGATAGAAATTTGGGGAGTGGGTCCCTAAAATATGCCCTCTCAGAACAAGAGTTGACAAATCAAAGAATATGTTTCAGTTTTTTATCAAATATCAAAAAAACATGGGTGGTAAATTTTCTATGGATCACATTGTATCTGGTTTATGGGCCTGTTATATATGACGAACTATTATTTATAGGACTTATATAATCTATAAAAACTGTGATGAATTAAAAGATTTACTTTACGGAAATACACAAAAAAATTCCAGATAGAGGGAGCCATTTTTGGTAATTGTAAAAGTACAATCTGTGTAACATTTTGTATTACTTTTTCATTGTTCAATTGTTTGGTTAACGTCAAGCACACTAGACGGATAAAAACGAGGAACCAACAAAGTGCATTTTGCGAACAAAATAAAGAAAAGGATTTCAAAAACCACTTACAGTATTATTTTCACTTCCAAAAAGCGCAATAACCTGTTATCTTGCAGGTATTTATAGCAAAATAATCGTTTTTATATTATGGACAATTATAATTTATTCAGACAGTAAAAGTTATCTTAATTCAATTCTAGGAATAAATAAATTAACAATACAGTCAATGTTTACATCGTTATTCCAACTTACTCTGTATTTGAAATCTAGAAATCTGGTGACGTTAATAAATACATTTTTTCGTAATAATCATTGCAGGTCTTTGAGATAAATGTGGTGGTGTTAGGAGACTAAACGGATGACAAATTAACACCACCGAATTAAATGATTAATATGCTAAAAATAGGATATATTCTATAGTGACGGTTTTGTTCTACATACAGTAGGATTGAATCCTAATGCCGCTTTCTCGAATAATAGTATTTTGTTGAAGAAAACTGTACGCATTTAATTATTAGTTTGAAAACTAAAACAACGAACGAATGCTCCAGCTTCAATAGATAGTTCGAAAGGAGGCTAAAGAAGCAAATCTATATAGTGTGTTTCAAAAAGTCATGGCAAAATATGTGAGGTTTGCTCAATAAAAGAATGTCCTAGAGACACTCATTTTTGAGATACAGGGTATCTACGATAATTTAAAAAAATCAAAATTTGGATGTAATTTTTATAAAGATCAAAAGATTTGATTAAATTTTGACTCAGGTACGTTTTTGGCAGTGCTGAACACTTATTAGTTTTTATGTACAAAGTAGAGGGCGCTAGTTGCAGTGCAGATGCTATTCCGAAAATTTCCTATTTCGAGAGGAAGCTGTCAAACAGAACAGGTGTTGTTGAGAAACTGGTGATGTTAAACCTAAACAAAATAATTTCGGTATAGCTAGAACTAATCAAATATCTCACGATATTTTATATTTATTCTTTATTAATTCCTTTATAAATTTAAAAATAACACAGGCCTCAATATTAACCTCGGAGGCTCACCAAATAAGTCATCAATTGATTAGAGTTACTGCTATTCAACATATTGTTTTCTGTCATAGAAGAAGTAAGTTAACAGAAAAATAAACACATCTGAAAAAATAAATGTTTTTAATTTTTAGAGACTGGCATGATCGTGTCTGCCAAATGCTTTAGAAAAAATCGGTGAATATGACGTCAACTTATTCGTCTTATAAAAATCATCATATATTATACAACTATACACTTCACAAATGTGTCTAACTCTTTTAAAGTGTTATGTATATTTTGCTTGAATATTAAAGATTTCTGCAATAAGAACTTTTTCGTTATATTACAGAATTTTTAGTATTTCTAGTACCTGGAAGGCAAAATCTATATATTTTTTTAAATATATTTCAGAGAAATAATTGAATACCTGACAGCTTATACATAATACTATACTATAATAACTATTGTATAGCTGGTTGCCGCATTTTATAGCAAAATATAAAATTATGAATATCAATAGTAATCAAAGAAAATATATGAAGATTTTGAATTTATTATGATTTCAGAGATATTTTGTCTTTTACTTTAAAGGATTCACCTACATCAAATAATGATTCTAAAGTCATACGCAGTTTGGTATGCAACAAGTATACCTTTTTTTAAAGTAATAGGAGACTACTTTTCTGCGTTTACCCGAGCAAGAATGTCTACTTTGCATGATGCAGGACATTCTAATTATCAGATATCGAACATGTTGGGCATTCCTAGATCTTCTGTTGTGCGAATAGTACACAGATATGAAGAATTTGATACAGTGGAAAACAGACCACGTAGTGGACGTCCTCGAGTATCTAATGAAAGGGACGATCGGTATTTGGTGCAATATGCCCGTAGACACCGCACATCTTCAGCTTCAGCTCTCAGGGCCCACTTTCAAGGTACGTTTCGTTATATCGGCACCTAGTATTTGAAGACGACTCCACAAATTTACATGGCTAGAAGAACATTACGGGTCCCCACTCTACTTCCAAGGCCTTCCAGTGGACGCGAGAGCATAGGGGTTGGCTTTTACGCCAGTGGCGGTGGGTCTTATTTACAGACGAAATCAGAAGGACATATTAATAGATTAGATTGGCCAGCCAACTCTCCTGACATGAATCCTATTGAAAATATGTGGGATTTCGTTGCATAATCATATTCCTCCACCTCAGACTGCAGACGAGTTAGTCGTAGCGGCAGAAGAGGAATGGAACAATATTCCGCAAGAGATCGTTAACAGCTTGATTATTTCAATGCACAGACGTGTCAATATGTTATTGGAACGTGGTGGAGGTCATACCGACTATTAGTCAAGTAGAAAACTTGTTTGTTACTTCTTTTTGATTTAATAAATTTTGTCAAAAATGTCACACATTTGTTGGTTTTTAATTTTTTAAGTACTCAGTTTTTCGAACATATTCTTTTCACAAAAAAAAGATTATAAAACAATATACTTTTATAAATGTATTTGGTTTTTCTGGCAAAGAGATTACTTTAACAAGAATGGGGGGGTCCAAGACTTTTTACGTTGTGTGTGCACTTCTTAAGGAGGTGTAGTATAGTGTTGTACTAAGTTGTCGCATTATTTTTGTCCAAAGAAGCAAATATGGTCTATTATTTACTGAACAGCCCGTACAGGTACATAATTTATGGTATGGATATACGAAATAACTATAGATTGATAAAACCGTTTACTTAAAAAATGTTATAAAACAACAAGAAAGTCATAAAAATACCACCTAACCTAAAACATCTTTAAAACTAGCATCACACATTGCCTTACAAACTAACATATTTCCATAATTTCTATATCTAAGCAGCTTCCACTTCGCGGAAAGATCTCAAACCCATCATGGACTGGGGCCCCTGGATCAACCTGTATATCACTGCCCAGTTCAGCTTGGCAGGAATAAAGCTAGAACATAAATAGCGAGAGGAAGCAACGTTTTTTTGAACAATTAATCTTCACTTTTTACCCACCTTTTGAGGGGAAGGATGTACCTCATAGAGGAAGGCATGGTTACGAAGACTTCCTCTCTTTTTATAGCAGTGATAATGCGTTTCGCCACGTCTCTGGGTTCAAGCATGTCCAAGTTTCTTGGTTTGCATCCGTCGAACATGCCTGTGTTGATGAAATACGGGCATATCAATGTCATGTTGATCTTGTCGTGTCCGTGAGTCTATATGCAAAAAATATTTCATTTAAGACAATAGACCAAATAAAAATATAAGAAATAAAAACAACGTAAGATAAAAACAAAATATAAATACTGAAAATGAAAAAATATTTGGCATATATTTAAAATATCCTAAATAAAACAGTTCTTTTTGTAATTTTCTCAATCTGAACGTAATATGATAACGAATATTAGTTTTGAAGAAAACGAAATGAGAAAAAATTAAGGCATAAGAAATTTGTGTGTTAAATTTGGTTGCAGCTGTAACTCAAACAATACATGACAGATACAGTTGTAGTTCGTGCAGCATGAGGCCGTGACACTTTTACAAACATTTTTTAATCCAGTGGCATCTACACGCAAGTAGTCGGAGGGGTAGAAATTGAAACTGGGGTAAATTGAATATTACATATTTCTAAAATGGAAACTCGTCATTTTAACAGGCTTAAACTCGGTAGATAATTACTTTACAAAATTATTAATTTTCTGAAACCAGTGACATCCACTCGCAAGCCGTCGGAGGGGTGGACATTGGGGTAAATTAAATATTACATATTTCTAAAATAGACACTCGTCATTTTAACAGGCTGAGTCTCGATAAGTAATTACTTTATAAAATTATCAATTTTTGGGGTAAATTGAATATTAGATATTTCTAAAATGGAAAACCGTCAATTTGACAAGTCAAAACTCGGTAGATAAATATTAGATACAATTATCAATTTTCTAACCCCACTTCATCTACTCGCAAGCCGTCGGAAGGGTGGAAATTTGTGTAAATTGAATATAACTTGAAATACACTAAAAATATCAGTAAATGGAGTAACAAACGCATGGGCACAGTCTTTAATAACAAATTAAGAATATCTAATCAAATTAAGATGTGGATACACTAGTGATACGTAAACAAAATTAGAAAAAACCTCACTAATTTTGAGTTTTCAAAATAATGTTGCAAGGCTTTGTGACATTAATTTTTCGTGTAGAAAGAGCCCTCGGATTATTGACGGATCATTTCCGAACACCCTGTCTAAACAGTATTGGTTATAAGCTATTACAACAAAAAATGTCCTTACCTTTAGTTCAGTCAGTAAGCTTTCGTGGAATCCCACTGTTGCAAATTTTGACGCACTGTAATCTGTACATTTGTACGTGCCCAAAAGGCCGGTAAGACTTCCAACTGTAACTATGTGGCCAGTCCCTTTTTTCAGCATGTAGGGCAAGAAAGCCTTTGTAGTCTGAAAGTAGATGAACATATGTTTATCTCTTACTGTTGTTAACACTTCATACTAATAATTATTAATTATTAACTTTCTTAAAAAACATAACATAACATAGTATATTTTGATCATCCAGATATAGACCATATGACACAACATGACAAAATTAAAATTTACTTTAGTGAACTATTATCTATTTTACACTTTTCCTTCATTTATTTACATAGTGTATATTTTTATTTAACAATCATTTTTCTTTTTCCGAACGCTAGTTGACCTGATTGTTTATATTCCAAATATGTTTACACTTGGCGCTACCATAGTTAGTTAGTTAGATCTGATTTACAGTATACTTACCCAATAATGTGCCAAAATGTTGACTTTATAAGTCTTTTCTATCATATAGTCTGGAATCTCTAGCAACGTCTGGCCACACACTATTCCAGCATTGTTAATGAGAATATCAACGGGACCCAGATCTGCTTTCAAAATGTCAGCGTATTTGTAGACAATTTCCCTTTCTGTGACATCTACTGCGTAGGCAAATATTTTGTGACCTTCTTCCTCTATTTTCGATTTCACTTTCTCCAAAGCTAAAATAATATACATGTATGTTTATTGTTTTATTGAAAATTAATACTAATTTAGACCGTACAACGATATGAACAACAAATAAAATAAAATTAGTGGTAAATGAATCGGATGATATGAAGTTTTCACTTTCAATTTCTTGAGAATTGATTATTCAAAATGAGAAAGCTAGACTACGCTGGAAAGATAGGTAATCGAATGTCGTTTGTAACGGTGCATCACACAATACTACACACAACGTCAAAAGTCTTTGACTCCCCCTCATTCTTGTTAAAGAAATCTTTTTGTCAGAAAAACCAAATACGTTTATAAAAGTATATTGTTTTCTGAAGAACAAAGCAAGTTTTCTACTTGACTAATAGTCGGTATGACCTCAGCCACGTTCCAATAGCATATTGACACGTCTGTGCATTGAGATAATCAAGCGGTTTACGATCTCTTGCGGAATATTGTTCCATTCCTCTTCTGCTATCAAGACTAACTCATCTGCAGTCTGAGGTAGAGGAATATGATTATGAATGGCTCTAGGAACGAAATCCCACATGTTTTCAATAGGATTCATGTCAGGAGGTTGGCTGGCCAATCTAATCTATTGATATGTCCTGCTTCGAGTGTCTCTTGAACCCTTCTTGCGCGATGTGGTCGAACATTGTCGTCCATAAACACAAAATTTTCATTACGTAGGGGGTAGCCAAATACCGATACCGGTACGGGGTTGAACAAATTTTCACCACTGTATAAAATTAAACATTTTTAAAAATATATGTAACAAATTATAGTCATTTCTCATATCTGTTAAAAAAAGGTAATCGCATACTTATAAACAAAAATGAATAATCTTATATGCAGAACTATGCAAGTTTATGTTATAACAATATTTACATCTACAGTTAAATTTTAAAAAAATACGTATTTTGAAGGATTTCTTTACCTACAAATTTGTTGACTAAAGCACTTTCTGTTGGTATATGTTATTTCGGTATTTGTGACTATTCGCAGGTGGCATGAGATAACATTCCACTTATTTGTTAAGCTCTATATTACTAGATTCTCAAATGTCTGAAATTTGTATTTGTAGAAAACACTGTTTCAAGAATACGGCGTTCTTAATTTGACCTAATAGATCACTACATGTCCATCTTATGTAACTGTAACATAATCGACAGTTAAATGAGGTAGCACGAATAATATCAGTTTTTTTAAACATCCTGTAACTTATAATCATTATACTGAAAAGTGTACTATTTGTATGTCACATTGTTCCTATCGCATTACTCACTGCAAGCTTTGTAATCATTACTCATTAAATAGCAGAGAATGAGAAGATAAAAGTGAGGTGACGGTAATTATTTTATTCAACAAATGAAACTACGGAATTTATCACTACCTCAATTGGTCGAGTTTGACATAACCAAAGAAAATATGAATTTGTGATTAAAACAACATCTATATTATACTTAAATTTTACTAAAAAGTCTAGTTTTAAATACATATTTATAAAGAATAGTTCACACACAATCTGTGTTGTAAAAGAAGTAGCTATTAGTACATGAAAAGGGCAAATGTCAAGTTCGTATGTTTAAAAATATAATTTAGTTTAGATTTAAAAAATAGATTTGAAACTATATCCTGTAAATACATAGGTACACTTATTTTCCGTTATTTTTGAAACAATTTTCCTTCGTTAAAACTAGTAATGCAAATGTTTTACTTTGCTCAGTAAATTAGATGATAATTACGTATAAAAAAAAGTAATTTGAGCGTTTTAGCCATACAGTACACATTTGCAGTTAAAGTAAAAATTTATTCCTAGAATTATAAATTCAAATCATTTGGAACTTCAATTTTTATGCATTTCTTTATCTCGTTGATGTTTTGAATAAACAATCGTTTATAAGTGGATTCTTTTACCTGCCCTGGTTGTTCTCGGGCTAGGCTCTGTGACGGCGAAGCTTTTGCAGAGCCACCACTGAAGATGCCGACAGTGAAGAGCGGCGAAACGTTTGGAAGCATGGGACGCGACCAGTTACAGCGGCGGCTACGGAACGCCTCGGAGGACCACCATTATCCGAGGAACGGTTCCGACCGTAGCAGTCGTAATACCAACAATAGGAACCGAAATCAATACATGGACGGGCCCAGAGACACCGATAGCGGGTCTGTCTCCACTGAGCCTAGGCCGAGAACAACCAGGGCAGGTAAAAGAATCCCGGCTAATGATAGGGATGTGCATTTTAACTCTGTTCCTGGCAGCTACCAGTTACCGAGGCCACGGCACAACAACCCGGAAAATGACTGTATCAAATCGTTTATAAGGATAACTTTTTTAATCCGAATACCGTAAACATAATTTAAATTTAGGATTGTAAATCGTAAATAATAACTTTAAATTATTTCCTCTATGTGAGAGTACAACATCACTTTCTTAAAACAAACCAAAATCTCAGTAGTAAATAAATAAAAAAGTCGAAAACAGTATCACCGTTTATATGAAATAAACTTTAAATGTGGCATATTAATGGCTCTGATTTACTCTCAAATTCCGAAAAAGTGACATTTTATAAAAAAAGTAGCAAATTGTTCCTTTTTAGTAATATCAATACTAATCTATAAACTGTAAGCTGAACTTTGTTGTTTTCAGTAATACATGATAATTATTATTATTTTAACAAGATTTAAATAACTTTAATCAATAATTTTTACCACATTTTACAATGTCTGTCTAATATTGTGTTACAAATTATACAACGTAGTAGGATTAATTCTAAAAAATACAGTGGCAGGTCGTTTTTTATTCGTTCCGAAGTTACAGGCTTAAAAAATTGTAATATTTCAAACCCAAATAAATCTTGATATATTTAACAAATCTTTATATTCATCATGACCTCCTCCTTGCTGAGTACAATTGCGTATGTTGATGAAGTAATAGTGTTAATTTCACGCCTGCTTTTTCCATCTATCTTTTGTAGCTTCCAAGATAGAAGAACACCTTGTACATGTTTTTTACTCAAAATTTCATGCCTTTCAAAAGTGCAATGATATGTAGGGTATGCCATTTGAAATACGGAAGTTGACGACTATTTCCGGTATTTCACTCAGTTCTTAGTCTAAGGTTATTGTGACCATGTAAGTTCTTGGTATTAAATTTGATATGTCTTTTATATCAATGTTTATTTTGGGTGTGATGGTGTAATTTAAGAATGGTTAATGAGTCATTTCTACAAATGACTATTTCTTGTAGAATAATGTACAGAGTGTTACAGAATGATGTTAAGAAAATCTAGAAGCAGGTTCTATACTTAAAAATAAGAAAAAAAGTCTATGTAAACATAGGTTCGGATTTACCTCATTTTCGAGAGGTTTAAAATTTTGTGTCTTAAATATTATAGTCGAAAACCGATCGAGATATTGAGATGGGATTTGGTCACAACAGTGTATAGTGAAGTACTTTTACGTGTATAGCTTACCTTTTTCATTAACATCCCATATAACGACTTTGGCTCCCTCTCTGGCCAGCCTGATAGCAAGCTCCTGACCAACACCCCCTGCTCCCCCTGTTACTAAGACAACTTTCCCTTCCAGACTCTTCTCAGTCTGTAGGAATGACGGCGTTAGTGTTTGCACCAGAGCCTCTGTTATATAGTAAACAGATAAGACTATGACAATAGCAAAATCTAGGACCTTTGTAAATATCGCAACTGCAACTAGACGCATCCATAACAGCGTCGGTAAAGCAGCCCTTAAAAAAATAAAGTATGTTATGGCAAGCTTATTATTTATTTTCTTCGTATGCTTCGACCTGATACTTTGTTTCTTTTGGAGAACTGATAGTAGTTAAAATGTTCAATAATATTTTTGTTGTTTGGATCCTAAATATCCGGCTATCAACGTGCGATATTTTTTCGCCATGAACGATTAGAGCATGTTAACAATACATTTTAACAATCAGTACGCGCTGTACAAACGTCTAATTCTTCATGAGATTATGGTCCAATTAACTGTAATGTAAATGCGTATCAAATGCGATACCAATTTCATTACAAACACAGATGAAAGTAGGAATAGAAGACCCTTTATACTAAGGAAAAGGATAGCTACATAGGCTCAAATACAAATAGCGACATTATCAGATTGTGTGTACCTAATTATATAGTTTCCTTTCCAACAAATGTAGAAATTATATAACTACATAGTTGAGAAACCGTTCGCAGAATTTTGAAACAATTTAGAGAAAACTTCTAGCTTAACAACAACAGAACACGCAAGCTATACCAGTGCGGGAGTATATAATTATTTTTTTATGCGTGATGTTATAGAAAATTGAAAACAGTGAACTTTAGTGTGTATAATATACTAAAGATATAGATAGAGATATTGAAAATATCGCTTTAGTATTGATTTCGAATGAATGAAGAATGCTTAGATATGAAGTACAGTTTGAAAACTATAATGTTAATTTACTAAATAAACATTCAAAATTACCAGATACTCTACTGAAGTCTCTTGTTTGATGTAAGCAGGTCAGTTCAGAAATATTTGAACAAAAATGAGAATGTATTCTTTGAAAACAAATATATTTGCAATAGGATAACAGAATAATAGGATTTTATGAAAAAATGGCAGGAATATTTGAATTATTGTAAAGCAACATCTATCAAAAAATGCCTAATCAAAACGCTTCAAATGGATGTCTCAATTTTTAAACGTCAATTTAAAACTGACTATAGAACCAATATTACATGTTTTAGACAAAAAAATTCATAATCGTCCCAAAAATGTATTATTATACAGGGTGCCCCGAATTGATGCGTCAATATTTCTGGAGGGGGAGGGTGAGAGATTAATGCCACAAAACCCTATCACATTTTTTCGAAAACCCAAAATTAACGAGGTTATAAGGCGTCAAAAAAATTTTCTTTCTAATAACTTCTTTGTGTGCCTACCGATTTTTTCTAATTTTGTACATTTATCACTAGTATTCCTTTGTATTCACGTTCTTAATTTGACGTATATTATGTAACGCCAAAGAACGCCTTGTATTTTTTAAACCAGCGACATAAGGCATGATGAGCTCAAATATAATATTTTGGTGTCTAGTATCTCCAGCTTAGTATTTACCCATTCTTTCTGACTCATTCTCACCCATGCACTTGCTTTATGTCCGTTTTTATGCGGAACACATTTAAAATAGTTTTTTACAACATTACCACCTTCAACTCATTTTGTGTTTTCAAATAAGAGATCAAAACGTTCTACAACAGAATTTTTCGCTTAAAATAATTTATTTTGTCGTCGGGCAAAGTTTTGAGCCACCCTGTATTATAAAATATAAACACAAAAGGTATATGAACAATCTGAAAGAAAACAGTTCTTATTTTCACCTATCATTTAATTTTTTTTATACTTTGGGAAACAAAATTGATCACAAACCAAAAAAATACTCACTTATAGGCGTGTTTCGCGTAATGAAGCATAGTCCTGGAGAACCGCAAGTTAAAACCTTATTAATAAAATAAAACCGCACCAGATTCAAACGTAACAGTCGCACGCCCGTTGAATTTCAACTATGGACTGTGATCTCCATGCGTGTCCACAAGCGTGCAAAACGTAGCCGAGTTCGTATCTTGGTAGTAGGTCACATAAAGAGAAATGCACCACGACGATCCCCCTTCCTGGTAAAAGGTCTGTTAATCGCTACCTTTCTCCGAGCATCTGCAAAAAGAACGAGAGAAAACATGAAATCGCCTCTGTATAAAACTAATGATGGTCTGCTAACATCGAGGGTAAACACCAGAAATTGATGTGTTCGACAACAACAACAATTTTATAAAATTCTCGCCAAAAGAAGTCATTGTTGCTTTGACAACTCTTTGGTTAAACACAGGGCGTCCCGAAATTAATGAGGCACAGAGCAAGAGTACATTCTTGACGACATAATAATGCGATGTAACCAGAGTTCAGGTTGAACCTGCTCTTCAACTCAACCAAAACAGTAACATTTTTAACTAAAATTATTTAAATCTAATTAGCACTTGAGTCTAACAGGGTCGAACTGCGCTTTTAGTTATTTGCGGAACGCTGTAATAGTTGGTGTTGCGTCGATACGTTTCTTTTTTACGTCTGCTGCTCCGTTTCACAATAGAAATACTACTGGCAAAAAAAAGAATAACAAAAAATGGCAGACAGTGACATCATGAATATGATTAAAGTTTAAAATAAAAAATATTTCTCGGACAGTAATTGCATTTTTATCTTGATTTGAAAAGTGATAAGTTGTTATGAAATGTGGTATTTTATTGTAATATTTAGTAACTTAATAACTTTGTAATAAAGATGTTACATGGATAGGTACAGATAACATATTCTCAAGCCTTTTTATCTTATGATCAGTCTCCAAAAAAATATAGGAATCAGTTAATCAAGTTTATTATGTTTAAATATATAATATAATTTTGTTTACATACAGTACTCAGTGGTAAAGGTGGTCACGCCAAAATTGATCCCCTCTCCCTCTCTTTTTCTCCGTTATTATTCCAGATACAAAAAAAGATGTACGAATGAAAGTTGTAGCATCTTTTAAATATTTTCAAAGCATACATAAAAAACAATTGAATATCGTATTTTCAAGACGTAGGCCTAACTTTTGCTTTTTTAATGGAATTCGTATCTCGAATAATAACAGAGAAAAAGGAGAGGGCAATTTTTGCCCTGTACCACCCTGTACCTTAACAGTGTAACATTATAATTTTAATTGCTAATAAACTAATCTTAATAGCAGACTAGTAAAATTAATTAAAAGTTCCATCTCTGCGATATAAATAAAAGTTAATTTATTCAACGAAAGTGAGGCATAATCCTGTGTTATTTTTGAACACCTCAGAAACGTTTTTATTTAGATCAGTATAATATATTACTAAAAGAAGGTTATCAACATTGTCACAAAATCCTATGCAATCAGCTGATTTTGTGTTTCATTGTTAAGTTAGATTAGTATTCACTTCATTATTAAACCGCTTCGTCCTAGTGACAATTTTTTATGCATAATTAAAATTTAATTTACATGAAAAAAAAAACACGAAGGTAAAACTTTTTGGTGCAAGACTTTTCATTTTAATATATTATACACGTTGCTACCTGTATAAAATGTTATACAATGTTTATCATGTTAATGACTACCTAAATTAAATAATTTATAAAAAATTATCTATTCATTATGTTTGTCCTTATTTACAGTCGCAAGGTTTTTTTTATAATTATATTTAATTGCTTAAATTTTAAGTGAAGTATATACATACATATACATATATAAGATATATTATTAATTTATATGTATATGTAATATTATGACATTCATAACTATTTATAGAAGTACCTGTATTTGAATTCTTTGAATATTGGAAACATTTTACTGTTGAAAATTGCAAAAAAGCTTATTATTGAGATTGATGTCAGTTCTAAAATATCAGAAATATTTGAGTTGCTGGTGAAATCAAAACTAATAATTGTCGCTTGATATGTTTTGGCTGTCTTGAATTCTTTTTTAATTATGTTTTTTCTTAGGTGCAATAAACTAGTAATAATGAAAAATTCACTAGCTATTTTTTAATGTAAATGTTTCCGTTTTTCTGCAACTGTGTGTTTTCTACGCTTGTGTCATCTTCTGCAATTGCAAACAGATGATTGATGGGATTTTTTCCGGAAAATGCACATTACTTTTGCAAAACAGAAACCACGATTGTGGATAATGATATTACTCATTAATCCAGAAAATACGCCGGAATTATATAAATGACACTCCTTTGCCAAAGCTATGCATCCGGCCGAGTGTGACGCAAGTTTTTTATAATTCAAGTTCATTATCGCAACCATGACAAGTACCGTTCTGCTTTCACATTTCCCTTTCATCACACAAACCGAAGAAACAAAGACGAAATATATGTAGGTAGCAAATTTCTTGGAAATGGTGAATCACGTTTCATTAATTTATCCAATTAATAAATTAAAATATACAAAGTTTAAAAAACCACTGCAGATCAAGAGAGTTAAAAAGGCATAAATCAATTTTTTTTAGTATTTCCGCTGACATTTTATTCTGTAACTTTTTTTAAGTTAGGTTTTTTTAAGCTTTGTTATATTATGTAAAATTTAATGTTACACAAAAAATATGTTCCTGATAAATTTGTTAAAAATTCACCGTTTTCGAGGAAACTGCAAAAAAGCTGTGGTAAAGTCAACAAGAAAATTTCTGTAATAGTACTTATTTATCAATAGTTAAATTTTACACAAATTTTTTACGAATGCATGTGCAACTTCTGGCCCTTTGAAGGGGTTGAAATACACATCCCCTAAGTTACTTTTTGCTACAACTTTAAAACAATAGTTTATTAACAAAAAAAAAATACAATTCTTTATCATTCGCTTTACAATTGTCACTGAAACATACACGCAACGTGAAAAGTCTTGGATTCCCTGTATATAAAATGATTCGATTAAACCTAGTAGTTTTTCTTAATGTCCAAAACTTTTGATGTTGTGTGCATTTAAGTAGGCGGCTGTTATGGTGATTTCTGTCATTAGACCTTTTGTGACTGTTCTTCTTCCAGCAGCACAGCATTTCAAGATTCCAAAAAATATTCGCAATATTTCAACATATTCATCCGGGTTATCTGAATTTTTGTCAGACAGATAAGTGATAGCAAAAAATAGCTTAAAGGATTCTTGTTTCAACCCCTTATAAGGGGTAGAAATTTTGAGAACATAGAAAGACTATGTCTTCTAAGGGTGGACATTTTATTTTTATGCAAATGTGATCTTTTTAGCAGCAGATTCGCCGGTGTCATTTGTGCCACTTCTTTTGAAAACACCCTGTATATGGATTGAAAGACAATTACGAATAATCAATAAAGTAATAATTAAAAAAGCGAAAATTTGTAAATTGGAGATAATATTAGTATAATGTTGCACATAATTGCAACAGCACAAGTCTACCGTGTAGTAACAATGTATGACCGCATTGGAAGCAAAGCAGATAAAATGTCTTGTTTCCGCAACCGTTACCCAAGAGTGGTGATGAAACTAGGTATGTAGGTACAAATATCTAGATAATTTTGAAAAGTTTCAAACCAGTTTTTAACAGTTATAAATATTTTTTACTGTTTTAGAAAGGTATTTTAAGTTAATATAAATAAAATCTCCTACAATTCCTATCAATGAAGTCATATGTATGTTCTCTGATACCAAACATCTAGGTATGCTAATGAACAATTCCACAGACAAAGCTCTATTCAATAATTATCTAAAGAAAATAATCTAATTTACTCACTCTATAAATATCTAACTTCACTTTTTGGCAGTGGGAACACGACAAATTCAACCACAATAGATGAGATCTGACCTATTCTGCATTTTTAGGATTACTTCTTCAGGTGGTCTCCTTTAAGTTGAATCAAATATCTAACTATAAAAATTATTATAAAAATTAAAATTATTTGAAGTTAAATATCGACAATGACAAAAAGTGACATCCTGTCAATGAATTAAATATGACAATACCTACTTGAAAAATGTTCACCTTTTATGTAAAAGTTTTTATATATTTTTAGGTAATAATAATATTGTGTGAAACTAACTACTCAGTGGACAAAAGCCTCAACCTGCGTTGAATTACACCCACAATATCTTCCCATATATTCCTTATTATTAGCTTTTGTAACATTTTTTTACTGTTTTAGAAAGGTATTTTAAGCTAATATAAATCAAATCTCCTACAATTCCTATCAATGAAATCATATGTATGTTCTCTGATACCAGATAATTATTGAATAGAGCTTTGTCTGTCGAATTGTTCATTGGCATACCTAGATGTTTGGTATCAGAGAACATACATATGACTTCATTGGTAGGAATTGTAGGAGATTTGATTTATATTAGCTTAAAATACCTTTCTAAAACAGTAAAAAAATGTTACAAAAGCTAATAATAAGGAATATATGGGTAGATATTGTGGGTGTAATTCAACGCAGGTTGGGGCTTTTGTCCACTGAGTAGTTAGTTTCACACAATATTATTATTATGTACCTAAAAATATATAAAAAGTTATAAATATGGTCAAAAAATATTATGATAATAAAATTTCTTGCAACTGTAAAATAAAATGCGTAGGCTTAATTTTTAAGTCGCATTCAGTTCACTTTTCCCTTTGTCATATCAACTTGTCATTATTGAGGGCATAGGTTAATTAAAATACTAAAGTGAAATTAAAAAAGGAAATTATTTTAAATGTTATTAGAATCACGAACGTTACTGCGAAATGCTATGTTTTGATTGTTCGTAAATTAATTATACCTACAAAGAAGTAATAAAAGTAACACGACAGTTGAATTGATAAATTTCAGTTAGTAGTAAAGACAATAGTGGCTCTTTTTATTATGGGAATATGATGTATCAATGTCAATATATATTAGGATTGTATTTGAATGTTGATTGCTGATTTGGAAGGTAATAAAACAGGGTGCAGCATAAGAACCGATACAGAGCAGATGCATGTAGGAGGTCCGAAAGTATTGCAATTCAACCAAACATACATTATATACAGTATGCGCCAAAAGTATCGAATAAATTCAATAAAAACTAAACAATTATTTTTTGGAAAAAATCCTCGAACAGGTCGATTTTTAATTTAAAAAATACATATTTTAGCTGGAAATGCGATTTTCAAATGTCATTTGTTTTCGAGTAATGACGTCATCGATTTTTTTTTAAATGGCAACCATATTTTTTTCCTTGATTCTGAAAGATCGTTTAATTCTCTATCAGACAGTACTCAAATTTTGCCCTCTTACATAGGAAAGTTTTCGAGTAAATGACGATTGAATGTTAGAAAACGTAAAATTTATTCATAAAAAAGTAACAATTCTGAGGTATGTAAAATAAAATACAATTGATTAAATTTTTTGAAGTTCTTCTAAATTACGTGGTTTATTAATGTACACTTTTGACTTCAAGTATCCCCATAAAAAATAGTCAAGAGGTGTAAGATCTGGCGATCTTGCAGGCCATTCTATTGGTCCGCGTCTGCAGATCCAACTCCCAGAAAAACAGTTGTCAAAAAAATCTCGTACAGGGTGCGCATAGTGCGGAGGTGCACCGTCTTGCTGAAACCATATGGTATCGTCAGGAATGTCAGGGTCATTATCGTTAGGAAAAATTACTGCAAGGGCTGGAACAAGGTCATTTTCTAGAAACTCTAAATATCTTTGTCCTGTAAGGGTTCCTTCAAAGAAGAAAGGCCCTACTATTCTGTCGTCAACTATTCCAGCCCACACATTTAATTTCTGAGGGTGTTGGGTATGTGCTTCTGCCATCCAATGAGGATTTTCCCGACCCCAATATCTGCAAGTTTGACGGTTTACTGTACCATTCAGACAAAATGTGGCCTCTTATGAAAAAAGTATTTGCCGGTGTAAATTTCTATTTCCTTAACATAAATCCATTAGAATTTTGCAAAAGTGTAAGCGGCGATCGGGATCATCTTCATTGAGTTCCTGCACAAGTTGAATTTTGTAAGGATGACATTTTTCCTTCCTCAAGATACGTAGCACTGTGCTCTGACTAGTGTCATTGTTTAATGCAACCAATCGTGAAGAATTATGAGGATTATCCACCATACTTATCAAAATGTTCTGTTTCTGATTTTCATTAATGCTTGGACGTCCATGTTTTGGAATATTTACAACATTGCCAGTTTCTCTAAATTTAGACTCTACCTTACTGACTGTTGATTGGCTGATAGGGCGATCTGGATATTTTTCATTAAATAAATCGCAAACTTCCTGCTGAGTTCTAGTCATATTTCCGCATACGATAAGAATTAAAATTTCAATTCTTTGAGTAACAGTTAAATGTGCCATAATACTTTAAATTGAACAATAATTTCTATGTCGCTTACAATACTTATTAGAAAGTCGGTGTGACAATGACACTTTGCAAAGATTTTCACCTACGTGATCCATAAAAGAACTATGGAATTCGAAAAACTAAACTTGATAACGTTTTTGCTTTATTTTAATTGATTTACGTTTTCTAACATTCAATCGTCATTTACTCGAAAACTTTCCTATGTAAGAGGGCAAAATTTTAGTACTGTCTGATAGAGAATTAAGCGATCTTTCAGAATCAAGGAAAAAAATATGGTGTTGCCATTTAAAAAAAATCGATGACGTCATTACTCGAAAACAAATGACATTTGAAAAACGCATTTTACATTAAAATATGTATTTTTTAAATTAAGAATCGACCTGTTCGAGGATTTTTTCCAAGAAATAATTGTTTCGTTTTTATTGAATTGATTCCATACTTTTGGCGCATACTGTATAAAGTTGCACGCAGGCTGAGTCACAGGCCTTCAAAGTGGGGCCAAATATTTCGAAAAAATAATATCTCTGAATTACTTTAAGATAGAACAATCATTTTTAGTATATAATTTAACTCTATTATTGGTCTTCTTCGTATTCATTGACGATGAGAAAATTATAAAAAACTCTTTTCCATTGACCGAATTTAAAAAAAAATTATAATATTCCACGCAGAATTTAATTTAAAACACATATTTTACTCTTGTTAAATTTTAAAAAACGTTAAGGTTTTCAAGAAAAAATTAATTAAAAGGATATTTTAATAGTGTTTAATTAGAAGAAATCAAAAAGTTAGTAAGCTTTGTCTTTAAAATGTGACAGTTAGTATTAAAAAAAAAGAAATTGTTCAAAATAGGCACCATTTTCCCTGAAACATAAATTTACACATTTCAAATTAAAATAAGTATCCCCACATGACACAGTGAAATGAGAATAAAATTTTCATGCTTTTAATTATATTTTAATTAGCTTAGGAATTAAATTCGTAGGTAAAATGTTTTCTTTTTTATTAATTTTATTGTTCACTAAAATACGAAACTAGCAGAAGACAGTATATGATAACTAAATGAATAGAAAACGTTTATTTTCATAAAGTTGCAATGGCATGTTACATTTGACAATCACATAAACACTTGTTTACCCACCACCTCGCTTAAATAACATAAACCTACGTTAGTTTCAGATGGAATGTTAAATATTAGATATTTCATTCTCTGAACAAGAGGACAGCATACTTCTGGTAAGTCCGACGCCGTGTATTGATGGTTGACTATGATGGAACACACTCCTTTTCAGTAATCATGATCGCTTTAGTTTCAGCATTAGTTTTTAAACAGTTTCAGAGAGCTTTACACTTCAGTTTCAGTTACATTTTGATTAGGTAAATAAAATATGTAACAGTTCTGCGGACTTGTAATTGATATTATCAAAATATTCTGAAAATGTACAAAGTGAGTAAATTATTAATGAAAAGAGTTTTAACAACTTCCTTGATTGTGTCCTTTGAACTTATTATTTGCTTTTCAGAAAAATAAATTATCTTCATAATCTTTAGTCAAGTAATTATCATTATACAGGGTGGTTGAAATTGGTCGGTTTTTAAAGGTTACTGCAAATCTGTCATAGATAGAGAAAATTTGATAGACAAGTTCAGAGCTCATTTTTTTTTTTTTTTTTTTTGAGAAAATAACAATGGCGCAAATAGGATGTTACCGTTTTCAAGCTACAGGGCGTTTCTTCATTTTTGGCTAAACTAGTGCCCTCTTCTCGTTTCCCATCTTAAAACGGTTTGAACATTCTTCAGGCACTTTTTTGAGATATTTCCGATGGCATAAAAGTAAATGTAATAATATTTTTAGTTTTTGTCACCACAACTTATGTTTTTTATAAGGAACTTCCTGTATTTTATTTCATAAACGGAAAGAGGGCTAAAAATGTATTCCAAAAATATATACTTTACTTATTATTTGTTGTGCGGTTTTGCGGAAAATATAAATAATTAAGGCTTTTAAAACAAACAAGGTTGACATAAAATAACATTATTAGAAGCTTTTTAACACAAATCAACTACATTCAAACTATAAATACCTACAATTGGAAATAGAGATCCCTTACTAAATCTGTATTTTCATTTCTTAGATTACAACATTTTATTAAATTGTATTTGTCTTCATTTGAGTAACGAACCACTTTTGATTTGTGTTAATGCGCTTCCAATAATGTTAAATGTCAAACTTGTTTATTTTCAAAGCCTTTCAAAGAAAATTTAAATATGGTTGGTATTTTGAAAAGTTTATATTTTCCGAAAATCCACACAACAAATAATAAGTAAAATATATATTTTGTAATGCATTTTAACCTTCTTTCAATTTTTAAAATAAAAAACACAAGTTGTGGTCATATCAAAAAAATTAAAAATATTAAGTATTACATTTATTTTTATGCCATCGAATGCAGAAAAAGTACTTCTATAATTTTCAATCCGTGTGTCAAATTTGCTTTATCTATGACAAAGGACAATGTTAAAAATAGCCGATTTTTGGCTTATCCGGGGAACGCATAAATCATAAAAAAATCAATTGATTATTGTTAATTAACATTAGAAATGGCCCAGAAATACGTCAGATAGCTGGAGAAATGTCGCTACTACCCCTAAACCTATATAAACTACCCTTAAATAGCTTTAAATGGATAATCATTAATTATTGTTATAAAATTCGTGTAAAATGAAAAAAATGCTTGAAAATGATTTGAACCGACAGTATGTCAATATGAAAAGTGATAAATAACTGTAAAAATGTCCATTCCACCCCTAAAAATTAAAAAAACGACTTTCAATAGCTAATGGTGAGCTTACTTCGTCATCAAAAATAGATAATGTTTAAATGTTCAAGGCTATTGCTAGAAAAAAATTATAGATTACTGTCAAAAAATGCAAAAACTGATACTAGAGTACATTAAGTAAGTGGGGAAATATTAATTGCACCCCTAAATCTATATAAACTGCCTTTAAATAGCTTAAAATAGATAATCATTATTTATTGTTGTAAAATTCGTTTAGAATGAAAAAAATGCTTAAATCACTTTTAAGGTTCTATTGCGACCTGAAAAATGGGCGCAAGGATAAATTGCCATTTTTTCAGTACGCGCTCGCAAAGTGAGAACAATTGGCGCTATTTCGCCATCGAATGGGCACTTTTACAGTCATTTATCACTTTTTATATTGAGATACTGTCTGTTCAAATCATTTTCAAGCATTTTTTCATTTTACACGTATTTTATAACAATAATTAATAATTATTCATTTAAAGCTATTTAAGGGTAGTTTATATAGGTTTAGGGGTAGTAGCGACATTTCCCCAGCTATCTGACGTATTTCTGGGCAATTTCTAATGTTAATTAACAATAACCAATTGATTTTTTTATGATTTATGCGTTCCCCCGGATAAGCCAAAAATCGGCTATTTTTAATATTGTCCTTTGCTGTAACCCTTAAAAACTGAACAATTTAAACCACCATGTATAGATTTCAGTTAAATTCAGTTGAAAATTTGATATTATTAGTTTAGTTGTGACCATAGATTTAAGACTTCCAATTTCCTTGGTTGTGACAAATATGTATAACTGGTTTAAAAGTGCATTTTTAAGGCACGCATATGTAGAATGAGTGCAGCGAATTCTGCAATTTACATCAGTGCCTTAAAAACACGTTTAACACAAATATCATATAATATTTTTATTACAAACCGCATTAAAATGAATTAACCCGGGTGGAAATAAGTAATGGGGGATGGAAATCTTCAACAGTCGCTGAGGGATTCGATTGCCCGAAAACTGCTTTCAGTGCCATCAGTGGATTCTGCTCAAACGTCAACTAGGAATGCAGTCGTTTCAGTTGATGAAATACAAATTAAATTTATTGCAAATTTACTGTCACAATTTGACATTTACTTTAAGGCACTAATGCTTTAAAGTGATCATTTTAAGGCACTGGTGCCTTTAAGCAATATTTTTAATGCCACAAGGGAGTGTTAAAAATTGCATTGTTAACATGTTTGTAGAAAAAAGGATTTTTTACTACTGCTCCTAAAATTACTGATATTTTTCCAGTTTAAGCCAAATATGTATATTTTTCTCATAGAAAAAAAAATAATAATAAATAATAAAATAAAACTCCAATATTTTAAAACATTCTGTATAAAATATCTATTATTATGTACTAAAAGTGGTAACAAAGGCTAAGATCAAAGATTTTTGCCAGCAGTTGTCAATCGCTGGTTCAACTTCACAGAAGTACTCATAGTGCCTATCTTCGCACTGTTAGACTTGTCCGTCGACGGAACATTTTCTTCTTCCTGCTTCTTATTTTGTACTGTTGGCGCTGACTGATGCTGGGGAGCCGCATCAGGGACTAGCTGTCTTAAAGCAAAGGATGCAATGCTCCATGGAATAATCCTGGAAGAACAAGAAGAAAAAGAAAATGTTTATTTTAACTTTTTCACAATTTGAAGATAGGCTGCTTTAGTTAGTCTCTACATTAAAGTAAGTTTCAAAAATATTCTCAACAATGGACGGTAAATAATAAAAGCAATGGCCCATAGAGACATACCAGATTCTTCACTTCAGAATAGATTTAAGCCAACTTGACTTAATAAAATGCTAATAATAAAAGAGATACAGGGTGCCAAATTATGTGTAATTATAATGTCTTTGAATGTATCAATTTATAAATTTGGCTGCCTGGATATTTTCGAGAAAATAGCTTTTCAACAATCAGCTGTATAGTTCATTGTACAATATTTTAACGTAGTAGGCGCCATAATTCCCTCGCATATTGGATATGTTGAAGGTAGATGGACAAGTAATAAAATCTGCACTGGTGTAAAATGGTACGGATAGGATTTTTCAACATTTTTAAAATGGAAATCATACTGATTCTTGCAGCTTCAGATAGTCGTCTTGAATTAGCTTGTGGATAATCCGTAACACTTTATTCACAATACATAATAATTGCTACAAGTGTTTAAAATGACTTTTGTTTCTTGCAAGCAGCGTTTACCGTACAAACATCCCGTAACCAGACAGTTAAGTCTAGATTAGCCGTAAATTAACATGCCATGCAGCTGGTTATGCTTACTATAAATAGTCCCATTCTTGTACATAAATATCAAAGAAAAACTAGACAAAAATCAATCGCACTAGCTGTACGCACCATTATGACTAATATTTCTTTTAGGTTATCACCAACAGCCTGACACTGCAACGTTGTCAAACGTTACAGTTTTAACGAGTTTCTCGGAAACTTCAACTGTTTACTTCATTAATATCTACTGATTCAAAAATCAAATTAAGACTTGAGCATACTTACCACTTTAAGGTCATAGCAATTTTGAAGTGGCTAGGAATCATAACTACCCGTTCGTTCGCTCTTATAGCTTCGATTGTCCTGTCTGCCACATCATTCGACTTCAACCTTGGCAGTAACTTCGAATTCACGTTGTCGAACATGCCAGTTTGCTGAATGAAGTAAGGGCAGATGACAGTGGTTTTGACGCCTTTAACACCCATGGCATCCAGTTCCATCCTTAGGGACTCGTCGAAGCCTACAGCTGCGAATTTGGAGGAGCAGTAGTCCACCAACTTACTGACTCCCGTGTAGCCGGCCATCGAGGCTATGGTTACTATGTGGCCGTGATTTTTCTGGATCATTTTAGGCAAGAAGGCCTTCACTGTCTGAAAGAAGCAATTGGTCAGTCAGAAAAGAAACTAAAAATTTAACCTTAAATTCGATAATATAGGCCTACTGGATGGACAAAATATTTAAATAAAATTTGGGACACGTGGTGTTAAATGGGACAGAAACGACTAATGACGTCATCAATTATATTTTTTCCAATTTTTTTAATAAACTTTTATAAGAGAATTTTTTTTGTATTACTTCCTGTTTAAAAGTTATAACCGATATCCGCTTAAAGAGTCCCAAAAGAAATACCATCTAAAAATCACATTAGCGGTGGAAGGATCAAGTAGTCGTTGCAAAATAATTGATTATCGTTGTTTAAAGTGCATAATGTCACAAAACACTTGTCATTACTCAATACAAACGTCAGACGTATAAATTTTGTGCTTACAAAAAAATTCAAGAAGCGCTGCAAAGTTATATCGAGAAAGATATCTAGAGCGCCTCATTCCTGATCATAGAGCCTTTACAAGATTGGAGGCGACCTTGCGACGAAATGAAGATGCATTTTCTGTTCAGAAGAATCAAATAATTAATTGAAGGGTAAGAAACAGAAACTTAATACAGCTAGACTGTTAGAGTATTTCGAGCAAAATTCACGAAATTCTATACGACAGACAAGGGCTACTACTGACCTTTTGATTTCTTCTTATAAACACTTTTAAAATATAGTTTTAGTTGATGCATTTTTTTTGAAAACCTTAAGGTTTCTTAAAATTTAACACGTATAAAAAAATGTTTTAAATTAAATTCTGCGCGGGATATTATCATTTTTTCGTCATCCGGAATGTGCTGTATTAGTAATATATAGCTGCAGGCTATATTACGTTTAGGTATTTTTAAAGTTATCTAGCACTTCTCTTTATTTACTTTCAAATTTTATTAATAATTAATGTTCAAAATTAAATACTGAATGGCTTCCTTTACCTAGTTCTTGAAAAAAATAATGCCTAAAACATTTTACAAATATAAAGCTACTATTTTTGTTGGTAATATAAATAAGCTTCTTATTGACATGAATTTTACATCCATATTATAAGACAGATTGAGAAATACGATTCCAAATCTATCAAAATCTAGAAAATATCTTAATTATTTCACTAGCAAAATGCGACAAAAAGCTGTTCAGAAATGTTTGTTATACTCTAAGCAGATATAACTGTGATAACAATAATGGGATGCACTTTTATAAAATTGTAGACAGTACGACTTTACCACTATATGAGTCATGAAAGTTATTGGCATACATAATTAATAGAATTGTGCTATAATAATATGCAGGAGATACTTGTCCTTTTATTGTAATGGTTCTTATCGATTATTTCAGTTTGATTCCAGATCAATATGACGTGTTACTAATCCTCACAATATACGTTGCTTGTATAGCAATCGAGTGCTGATAAAAAAATTTAAGTACCAGAGCTAACAAGGAATGAAGCAAAATTTGTCAAGTTTACGGATGTGGTTAGACAACATTAACGATAACATTCTAATAACAAAATGTTAAATTCACATAACTAAATGTTAATTGGTTGTATGTAAAGCCTAGTAAAATAACTGTATCTTCATAAGTATTCATACTTATTGCATAATAAGTCGATAACGATTAAATCATTTTGTTATTGTTTACAAAAAAAAAACATCTCTGTGGTCAGATACATGCATTCTGATTATTACTATTTAGTAAACAATTATAAATGAATAAATTAGTGAGGCAAATGTGGAAGAAAATAGTTCTATATAAACGTAGAACAGATTGAATAAAAAATTACATGACTTTCACTAAATGACACTGTCGTATCATTTTTACATATTGATTAAATTTTGAATAACGCAGAGTATGTAAATATTGTAAAAAAAATTAGCAGCTTACTCAAAAATGAGTAGCTTTATAAACAAAAAATTGGCTCTCAAAATGGATGAGACAGCAACGTAACATGGTCAATTATATAGAGGAACAAATGTTTTTTTATTTCGATCAAAGGTAAAGAATTTGTTAATGAAGTGAACTAAAAAAATAACCTAGTTTTGTGCCCTACATTGAGTTTTTTGTGTATGCAATTTAAAATATTTACGTTCAAGGTTAAACTATCCTTATTATTAATATAAAAGACAGGATAACAATAATTAAATATAAAAAATATTTTGCCAATTAAGTAAAGAAGGTCTGATGCAATTTAATAATAAAGTGCGCCAAACAGCTATTTCTACAAGGAATAAAAAATAATCTTGGTGATTTTACATCAGGCAAATAAGATTTCCGTGTTGCCTGACCTTTCTCGGTTCTTGTTCTTTTTTATTTGAACGAGTTAATATATATATACATATATAATATATAATAATATTTACAATATATAATATAATATAATATATAATAATATTTACAATATTATTTTCAGACTGTAAGTGTAGTTATTTATTTTTTTAAATAATCCCAATAAAACAAGTATAGAAATATTTGTTATTCCTTCTACACTTCAATAATTAGTAGTAGTAGAAGAGCAATATTGTAACACTTGGTATATAGGCATGTTTGTTTCAATCGACTCAAAATAAAATCAAGTATTCTATCACCTCCTAAGATTATTGTAACGACTTGCAAGACACCCATAATAATAATTAACAATTATTTATATTTCTCACTTACCCAAAAGTGTGCAATGACGTTAACGTCAAAAGTCCTTTGTATCAAATGATCTGGAGTATCAAGCAACAAATATCCTGATACTACTCCAGCATTGTTGATTAAAATAGTGATCTGAAAATAAGCAAGAATTAGTTTTTTTTCGGAAACGAATAAGTACTTTAGTTTAACCACATCGCAATGAATAATTTAATAAATTTGTCTGCGGTAAGGTTAATACTATGATAGCCGGTATTTATATCAGTTCAGCTACAATGGCTGATAAGTTATTAGTGCAATACAATTTAAAAATATTGTTGCCTAAAAATTTACATGGTGCCCAGAAAAGTTGATGCCTTGTTTGTAGTTAGTTTTTAATTCAAGTGTTTTGTGAATGAAATTAGTTTAAGACATGTTTGTAAAAAATTGCATTGTTTTGCTTTATAATCTGTGCAGCTCGAACTTTAATACTTTTGTAATTTGTGTAGACAAATATCATTCCATATCGTTTATGTAAAAGTTGTTATTATTGTGAGGATGTAGCGAAGATAAATTATTGTTTTGAATTTCAACTTTGACTTTTGACAGGTTAATTCAGATACAAGATAATAAGTATTTATTAGCTAGCAATTGTTTGTCATTATATAGTTAGTAATGGTTAACTAGTTATTCCCACAATTATTTAAGATCACATATATAATCTACCCAGCAAGAAATCGACTTTACATGCTGCTATTTTGGAATTAGTAAAATAATGTAATGTTAAAGTTAACACGTTTTATTTGCAAAAATATTGAAAGTATAAATATATTTACCAGGAATTTTAATTACTTGATTCAATATACACCAACATAAGAAATTTACCAAATTTATTAAAATTTTACCGAAAGCGGGTAAACCCTATTCCCTTCCCAATTATAACCGCCCTTTGCTATCCAATAGGAGAGTTATGATCACGCGTCTAGTGAACCCTTGTTCCTTATTCCAGCTGCTTACTACACTCCATGTGATGAGTCGTAATCCGGTTTCATAATTTTAACGGTTAAAACAAATTATATAATTTATTGTTTAATAGCAAATGTATATGTCTGATTTGTATTTCCCTGTAGTAGGAAAAGGTCAAACTAAAAAAAATTTCTTAGACACATGTTTTTAATTATAATCTAAACTGTTGTTCTTGTATACTAGAAAGATGTGTCTATGTTTATGTAAATATGTTTTTAATTAATACTAATGTATTTTAATTTTTTTCTAATTTTCAGGAAATTATCTATAGTATGAAAATCTACACTACATAATATTTGATTTACCTACATCAGAGTTTAATATATTTATACTGAGATTTACACTAATGCAAGTAAATCCAACCAAATATTTTTTTAAATATATTACTCAAGAGTTTTTGTAAAATTTACCAAATCGCGATGGAGTAAATTTTAGCCTTTTTCCACGCAGATCCAAAAAATGGTGTAAATTTCGTTTAAAATTTTACCCGCTTTTAATTGCTGAGTAATTTGAGAAGAATTACTTAAAATATACTCTATCTCAATTGTAATATAGTTCATCATTTTGAAATTATCGATATTCTTAATATAGTTTTATTTCAATTAAAAAACTATGGTATGGTGGAGGGAATGATATTATTATACTCGTGCTTGGCAAAAATCTCAAATAAGTAAAATATCATAGACTTACATCTCCCACTTCTTCTTGGGTCTTCTTAGCTACTTTATATACATCTTCTCTATTGGCTAAATCACATTTGAAGGCGAACACTTTTCCCCCAATTCCCTTTACTAAACTTACGGTCTCTTCCAAACCTACAAGAATAAGAAGTGTTGAATCATGCTAAACATAGCTAATATATACACATAACGTCAAAAGTCTTAGACCCCTCTGAACTGAGTTCTTAGAAAATTAAAAACCAACAAATGTGTGACATTTTTGACAAAATTTATTAAATCAAAAAGAAGTAACAAAGCTAATTCTCTACTTGACCAATAGTCGGTATGACCTCCACCATGTTCCAATAACTTATTGACACGTCTTTGCATTGAGATAATCAAGCGGTAAACGATCTCTTGCGGAATATTGTTCCATTCCTCTTCTGCCGCCACGACTAACTCATCTGTTGTCTGAGATGGAGGAATATGATTATGAATGGCCCCTAGCAAGGAAATCCCACGTGTTTTCAATAGGATTCATGTCAGGAGAGATCTGATCTATTGATATATCCCGCTTCGAGTGTCTCTTGAACCTTTCTTGCGCGATGTGGTTGAGCGTTGTCGGTCATAAACACAAAATTTTCACCTAATTTCATGTTCTGTAGTATGCGAATTAATGGGGTAAGGCGGTTGAACATTATTCCACCCCAAAACATTACGGTACCCCCTTCATTCGGAGCAACTTCACGGGGAAAAGGAAGTTGCTGTAGACGACCTGGTTCTCTCTAGACTCTTTGTCGATTGTCATCAGTAACCAGCCCAATTCTGATTTCATTTGTAAATAAGACCCACTACCACTGGCGTTAAAGCCAAACCATATGCTTTGGCGCCAACTACAGACGGGCAGCACGATGCCTTGGAAGTGGAGTGGGGACCCGTAATTGTCTTCTACCACGTAAATTTGCGTTGTGGAGCCGTCTTCGAATAGTAGGTGTCGATATAAAATATGCGGTGTCTACGGGCATATTGCACCAGATACCGATCCTCCCATTCATTAGATACTGTCTGTTTTCCACTGTATCAAATTCTTCATATCTGCTCGGGTAAACGCAGAAATTTCACTTCCTAGCAATATACAAAAATTCAAACGAATACTTGACAGAATACACTGCCAAACTGACCAGATTTGTAAAAACATTGGTAACAAAGTAAAGGTTCATGGTCTGCAATTTTTATTGTCTTTTTTGTTTCCTAAGTACATGTAATTGTTGACCACATTAGGAAAAGCCACTAGGTTTAATAGAATCATTTTATATACAGGGGGTCCAAGACTTTTGACGTTGTGTGAATTTGAAAATAGTTTAACATTTTTGCTATTAAATTTAAATAATGCAAATTAACCATATGACTGAGAATTTTGATACCGGAAATTCCGTGTATTTTTATAATATAAATTTAACTCCATTCAATGCCAAATATTAGACTTTGATGAGATTAGTAAATAAAACGCATTTAAAAATGACGTAGTAAGACGCTTGTACTTTTAATATTTCACAGACTGATGAGCATTGAGCAATTGTTTGCAACAATAATACATATTTCTCATTTTTCTGTCATGGGGTATTTGGGGCATGTCGTTTGCAAATATTCAATGGACATGAGCTGAATAATTATTATTGTAGAATAAGTTTGTATACAAATCATAATATTAAAAATAATACAATTTATTCCTTTGAACCATGGGCGTATCTTTTTTAGATTTCAAGATACGGTGCGTTGAATATTATATTTCAGAATCTAGTTTCGGATCTATCTTGCACAAAATTCGACAGAATGAACTGAAATTTTATTATCTGGGGGTTTTTGGAGATGCTAAATGCTATAGAGTTATTAATTTTTGGTTATATCATACAGGGCGTTTGTGCTTTTTAATTCAAGTAGGCATATAGAAGAATAACACGTGGATGGAACAAATTCTGAAGCTGATTTGACATAAAACATGAGAAATCATTGAATTAAGCAGTAAGCCGTGAATAATTTTTTTTTGTTAGTTTAAAAATTCAACGTAGTTTTATTTCAATCATCTTTGTTTTATTTCAAGAAAAATGTTCTTGCGACAACAATAAAAAAGATATCAAGAAAACTGTTGTTCCAAGAGTTTGTCTTTTCTCAGTGTATGTCAATATATTGTAAGTTTGCCACAAAATGGTGTATTATCGCAATAACATTACTGTACGAAATTACTTAAAAAGTAGTAAAAACGCATTTGTTGTATTTTCACTACTTTTTTATGGTTATATCGATTACAAGGTCGGTCAGTGGTCGCGCGGACTACCCCCCTAATTAATGAGGTTTTCCAGGTTTCCCTCATTCCTGCACTGAATAGTGGTTAGAGCCTACCAACGTAAGTCGTTCCTGGGCGAAAATGCGGCCTGCTTAATAATAATATGCCGCCCCCTCTCCCGCACAAGTCTCTGACTTCTGGGCTAATCCCTGTCATTAGAAAGAGGGGTAGAGATATTATTATTATTATTATTATTTACAAAGAAATATATATTTTTTAAAAAATTTACTGTAAAATTGTTATGTAAAAAAGGTAAACTGCGTTACTATATGTTATACAAGTGTACGCTGGAATGAAAATATTGAAATATCCGCTGATTATAGATAGTTACAATTATCAAGTACCGTTCAAGTAACAGTTTACAATCATTGATAAAACACACATAATTCTTGCTTTTAGTTACCACTCCTATTAATATTTATGAAGGTACTGTGTTGCAATACGGAAAAGACACACGTTTAATATTATATAATAATTAATATTCTTTATCCACACGAAAGCGACGTGGAGTAAATCACAGTATAATTTTTTTGCATATAAAAAAAAGAAATGTGTTTTTTTAATTTGTGGCAATATCATTCAAATTACCTCATATCATATTTCAATTTACAAAAATGATTTTATTATAATTATTTAAAAAAAAACGACCGTTCCGCTAAGCGCATTGCAATCGTTCGACTGCCCTTACATCTTCTATCTTTGCCTGTTTCGTATTTCATCACCTGATACTATTTGAACGTAAGCGGTTTCTTTAGCAGGTTTTAACTTAAAATGCAGTTATTTTCAGAAACAAAGTGTGTATAAATTAGTAAAATAATTCGCCGCTTTTAGGATGCCCATTTATTTTGCTTTCTTTATGTTTTAAACCTTATTTAGGGCATCCAAGAAACTAGATTTTTTTCTAAGAAAACTGGTGCAAGTCGTATCAAAATTGGATCATTATTACTGGAGTTATTCTGAAACTAGTTTTACCTCTTAAATACAGACAGTAATAAAAAAATCATCGTGCTGTCAACAAAAAACAGTCGGAGATATACCTATTCAGTAATCATAAATCCCGCAATTCGAGTCTTGACCTACCGTATTTAGGTCAATATCCTTGTTTTTAATATGTCTATGTGTCAAAACCGCTAAATAATAACAAAAACAAACAATTAAATTTGCATTTTTATAAATACCCGGTATACTCAATAGGAAATTATAAGAATTATCTATATAATGCCAACCGCAGTAATCAGCGCCGACATCAGATAGGTATTGACGGAATAAGTCGAACATCGTTCGGGTCCTATACAGGCGTGTCCGCCGTCGACTGCACTCTCTCTTCTTCATCCACATTCCACATACGTCAGTTGTATTTTCACGATTTCATGTGGTACAGGTTGCTGAATTTCGTATTTGTGTCGTCACTTTAGTTTATAATTATTAATAAAATATGCTATTTGCCTATATAACATTGCAATTCAAATTGGGTAAACTGTCGTGGAAAAATGTATAAAAGACGTTTTTATAGTTATTCGATACCTACTAATCATGAGAAATGGATTTGATTCTGATTCATATTCAAAGTTAAATTCATATACATTATAAGTTATTATATTCAGAAGTGTGGCAAAAAACCCAATCAAACTAAAGAAAAAATGCATATGTTATTTATTATTCCCTCAAAATGTCCCTTCCATACGAAACAAATAGGTATTTTATCAAATTAAATCCAACTTTCATTGATCGCGTCTGATTTCACGCTCTGATTCTTTTACATTTTGCGATAGTAGGCTTATATTAGACCGATTTATTTTAATTATGTAATTATTACATGTAATTAAAAAAATTGCCTTTGATACTATGCTGTTAAAATTTTTTCAACAGGAAAAGTAAAACTTTTACATTATTTATTGAAAATTTAATTTCAAGGATGTTAATTTCAGCAGCTTTCAAACAAATGTAGACAAATATTCTACAGGGTGTTTTTAAATGATGTAGCAAAAATGAGACCACAGGTTCCTTAGGTGAAAATAAATTGATTTAATCTAACACATCTATATCCTCAGTTGCAAAATAAAAAAGATAGTGTCAAAATTAATTTTTTTTTAGGTATTTGTAAATAACTTCGAAAGAAATCCAAATATTTACATAAAATTTGTAAATCGGAGGTTTTTGCGGGCGAGAAATTCAAATTTGTTTCTAATTTTGACGTCACTAGTAGAGGGCGCCACTTATAGCACACCATGTTTCTTTTAAATGGCAGAATTTTTTTGCAGCTTAGTGTATCTCTTTTATTTGAAAAAGGTATACTTTGCAGAAATCGGTAGGAGTAACCATTTTGGAAATAATCCTATTTGAAATGCTCAGTACACCGAGTAAAAACTGTTTCGGTTTCAGGTAAAGTGCCTTTTCTACTGAAAATACAGCAAAATGTTACTTGAAAAAGTTGTTCAGAATGGTAAATTAGACGTGCAAAATTTCAGGAAGATCGGCGAGGTTTGATGAAACCATTTTTTAACAAAACTTAAAGGTTTTATCGAAGCAGGCCGAAATTTTGCTCGTCTCCCCATAATTTACTGTTCTGAACAATCTTTTCAAGTAACAGTTTGCTGTATTTTCAGTAGATAAGACACTACCTGAAACGATAACAGTTTTCAATCGGTGCACTGAATATTTCAAATAGGATTATTTCGAAAACTGTCATTCCTAACGACTTCAATAAGGTATACCTTTTTCAGATATAGCAGGTAAGAGAATCGATTGTTTCAATAGTCAGATGGATACACGAAGCAGCAAAATAGTTTCTGCCATTTAAAAGAATAACACCCTGTATAAGTTTCTAAAAATAAGGTATTTAGAAAGAAAGCCATATATTTGTTATCTAATAAAATTGTTGAAAGATCTATTATGTAAATATGTTTAATAATTTCACGTAGGATTCACTTCTTCCATTTATTGTTTGTTTATGTCAATTATTTACAAATAATGTAAATTTTGTTTTCATATACCTAAGAAATATGTTAACTGGTGTTTTAAAGAAATTAAAATTATCTGTTGACAGAACTTTAAGAATCGTGACCTTTGTTATCAATTAAGTACACTGAACTGCAGTAATCATGCTTTAAAAAAGTCATTTATAAATAAATAATGATATAACGTGACAGTAACAAATATGTTACACTGCCGTAAATGTGTCTTATTTATAATTAAAAAATATGACCTCCTGATTATTAATAATGTTTTTTTACAATTCTGTTTATTATTAAGATATGTTAAAATTTTCCTCTCAAAATTAGCAAGCAGACGTAATAAACACAAAACTGAAATAAAATTGAAAAAGGAAACATCTTGATCAAGTGGTTACAAAAATAAAGATACAACATCTTTTTTACTTTTACTTTTTAAATTTTGTGAATTTTGTAGCATTATAGGTTTGTTAGTACCACAGATGTATAAGCAAAGAGAGATCGAACTGTTCAGTGCCATTTGCGTTGTATTAGACATGTGTAAGAGAAATCCGACAGAAAGAATGAAAATTTCCATGCTCTTCGTCCAGCAAATGTGGAACATTTCCTAAAGTATGTGAAAGGCAAGTGTACGAAAAACCCTGTGGGAATAAATACGTTTGGAAAATTTCCTGCTGCTGTTGCTAAATTTCTTCAGCTTCCAAATTCTAACCTCTATACTGGACATTGCTTTCGGCGTTCGTCGGTAAGCTTACTAACGGATAGTGGAGAAAATTTAACGACAATTAAGCGGCATGGGAGATGGAAATCTTCAACAGTCGCCGAGGGATACATCGAAGATTCGTTGGAAAGTAAAAATTCGATTGCCCGAAAACTGCTTTCAGTGCCATCAATATCAGCGCATTCTGCTCAAACGTCAACTAGGAATGCGGTCGCTTCAGTTGATAGTGATAGAATTAATTAATAGAGGTAATAAAAAAAATACAAATTAAATGTATTGCAAATTTACTGTCACAATTTGGCATTTACTTTAAGGCACTAGTGCCTTAAAGCAATATTTTTAATGCTACAAGGGAGTGTTAAAAATTGCATTTTTAACATGTTTGCAGAAAAAAATTTTTTGGTCACATCATCGTATTGTACTCATTTTTCCTTATATTCCATAAAATGAATGACATTATGACTGAATTGGTGCAAAGAACTGAACTGTTAATATAATTATATTTATATTAACCTTAATTACAATATAGTATTGTATCGTATTAATACTAGAAATAATAAATTAATTTAAGCCAAGTACTAATTTAAATTTCTGTAGAAATGAAACTATGTCCCCCCTTAAAACTCAGTCTCCGTAAGAAACCTTCCAGTCGCCCAGGTTAATAAACAGAATGCAGTTCTGTGGTTGTTTCAAAATGTAAACAATTACATCTAATAAATCTATGGTTATATATATTTTTAGGTAT
Organism: Monochamus alternatus; assembly: GCA_037114965.1. NCBI lineage: Eukaryota > Metazoa > Arthropoda > Insecta > Coleoptera > Cerambycidae > Monochamus > Monochamus alternatus. The sequence goes on along the minus strand of CM073433.1, from coordinate 53,127,172 downwards.
TAATAATATTGTGTGAAACTAACTACTCAGTGGAAAAAAAACCCAGCCTGCGTTGAATTACACCCACAATATCTACCCATATATTCCTTATTATTAGCTTTTGTAACATTTTTTTACTGTTTTAGAAAGGTATTTTAAGCTAATATAAATCAAATCTCCTACAATTCCTATCAACGAAGTCATATGTATGTTCTCTGATACCAAACATCTAGGTATGCTAATGAACAATTCCACAGACAAAGCTCTATTTAATAATTATCTAAAGAAAGTAATCTAATTTACTCACTCTATAAAAATCTAACTTCACTTTCTTGGCAGTGGGAACACGACAAATTCAACCACAATAGATGAGATCTGACCTATATATGGGTAGATATTGTGGGTGTAATTCAACGCAGGTTGGGGCTTTTGTCCACTGAGTAGTTAGTTTCACACAATATTATTAATACCTAAAAATATATAAAAACTTTTACATAAAAGGTGAACATTTTTCAAGTAGGTATTGTCATATTTAATTCATTGACAGGATGTCACTTTTTTGTCATTGTCGATATTTAACTTCAAATAATTTTAATTTTTATAATAATTTTTATAGTTAGATATTTGATTCAACTTAAAGGAGACCACCTGAAGAAGCAATCCTAAAAATGCAGATCTCATCTATTGTGGTTGAATTTGTCGTGTTCCTACTGCCAAAATAGTGAAGTTAGATTTTTATAGAGTGAGTAAATTATATTATTTTCTTTAGATAATTATTGAATAGAGCTTTGTCTGTCGAATTGTTCATTAGCATACCTAAATGTTTGGTATCAGAGAACATACATATGACTTCATTGATAGGAATTGTAGGAGATTTGATTTATATTAGCTTAAAATACCTTTCCAAAACAGTAAAAAAATCTATGGTTAGAACAAAAATGTACTATGTTAATTTTTATAGCCATAAGAACCATTCGCATTCTAAAAAACGAGTGCTACTGCGCGCAACATATTCAACAAGTATAATGACTTTCTTCTTAACCACTAGGAAGGTACTTATATTCTTTCGTCTTAGCGAATCACCAGCAACCGTGAGAAGACATAATTATTACTAACTAACCGGCAACAAAACACATAATCACTCATCTTCCATTCTCACGCACGTGAGAAAGTCGTTGCGCAATGTTCGAGAGTGAAATTCACTTTCCTCTGATGCGTTCTTGATACTTGACCTTAAATGTGGCTCAACCAATCATAAATGCTTATAAGTTACGTTACTGCATCCCTACTACATGTTTATTTAAAATATTTATAAAGATCTCTATACAAATCCGTTAAGTTATCAAAATTATTTCAATCCATTCCATGATTAAAAGAAAAAGGCATGATCTAGTGTGCCTTGCTACATGTAGGAATATTGGAGGAATTATGCCATCCTCTTCATTTACGCCATCTTTAAAATGTATAGTAACTTTTTCGACAATCATATACGAATTTTCAAAAAAGAAATATTTGAAAAAAGAATGAATAAAAATGCAAAAGAAAATAATAATTGTTAAAGTTATACCAACTGAAAATAATTATACACTATTGTAGTACTACTACATGAAGAAAATGACAAAAAGAAGACTCAAATATCGTTTTTTAATAGGCATTGTTAGACAGATTCAGACTCAGATCTAATGGTTCGGTTCGAGATATCTGCTTGAACCACTTGGGGGATCGTGTGCGACCTTTAAAAGAAAGTGAGGCACATAATTTTGTGTGGGGTAGAAGCCCCATATTGTCAAAAGCCTGCGTTTACACGTCTGCTTTAGTTCAGCCACCCCATGAAATATCCATCTTTTATTAAATAGAGAAAATTGGCAGTGGAATGTGTAATACAAAGTTAAAAACATGCTTAAATAATTCACAACATAATCTTGTTATAATTAACTGGCATAAAATCTTTTATATACACAATTTTGCTACATACTTTCATGTGTATAGTTATCGATTTTCCTCAATTTAATTTTCCACTGCTTACAGAGCAGCAAAGCTTCATTCCGCTACACATAAAAAATGCTTTATAGTGAACGTTTTGTGCTAGATTGAAAACCACAAGCTACTTCGATGAATTGGATACAACCAGAGAAGATTGTCTATTATGTTTGGAATTATATCAGCATTTGAAGATTTAAAGATAGATTTAATTTGAAGTGGAATAATGAAAACGAAAGTATACCGTTGAGGCAATATCCTAGAAAGCGCGGATGATCCATTATATAAGAACCTAAAGGCGAACTGTAAGAAGAATTCCATAAAAAATCGTGACAGTTCATAATAAGGCAGGGAAAAAACTATAATAACACTACCAGTAAATTATACATGATTTCAATTAGTTGATGATGAAGAAAATATTGTATAAATATAATAAAAGTCCAACTGAAGCGAGATAAAATATTGTCAAAGTTTACAACATACTATTTTTATTTATTTCTGTAAAAGTTGCTGAAGCAAGCAAGTATTTACGTTCCTTCTTTTTTTTCATACAATTCATCGATATTCTCTATTTCGGTGTGGCATACCTCATTTTTTTAATACCTTCATTAAAAAAAATCTAAAACTTTTAAATCTAGAAATCGCGGAGGTTAAGGAACTGGTTCACTCCGTTCAGCCTTGCGTATCCCGCGCACTTGATTCAGAAACTCGTTGGGAATACAAATGAAAAGCCGCTTGTGAGTTTTGTCTTGCTTCTTCGTACGGCAAGACATTAACTCTTCCTTATGATACACATGTGCCATTTTTACTGGAAAATAATTAGTAAGTGACACTTTAGGAACACTTTCCAGTACATACTGAAACTTAGCCATTCAGATGACCCACAATAAATATATAATTTGCATTAACACTCTTATTATAGTACTAAAATTTCGGCGGGTATTAAAAACGATCTTTAAGCCATCTGTTTATATTTTTTATCACGCAGTGTTAATTTTACTACAAAACATAAGATAGTAGAGTCTAATTTGGGATTGTCTATTGTAGCTGTACATTCTTTATAGGTATGAAAAAGTTATTAAATGCATTGATAAAGGCGAATACCCAATCGGTTGTTCGGGATTTAAGTTGGGCATTTGAGCAACAGGTACTGCATTAGATGGGTTAACTAATTTTGAGAAATTTCAAAAGCAATATGTTTCTATACAACAAATCATCAAATGTTGTGAGTGTAATCATCACTACCAATTTTCAGCCATCCTATCAAAACTTTCTCAGTTATTGAGAAATTTCAGAATAAAATTTACACTTTGAACACACTGTATATGGAAAACTAGTGATATTCTTATAAAGTATGATGAGATCAAACATAATATTTAGGTGTCTAGTATCTCCAGCTTAGTGTTGACCTATTCTTTCTGACTCATCTATTGTGGTTGAATTTTCGAATTCCCACTGTCAAAAGTGAAGTTAGATATTTATAGAATGTTTTCATTAAATCAGGTTAGTAAATTTAGATAATTATTGAATAGAGCTTTGTCTGTGGAATTGTTCATTAGCATACCTAGATGTTTGGTATCAGAGAGTACATACATATGACTTCATTGATAGGAATTGTAGGAGATTTGATTTATATTAGCTTAAAATACCTTTCTAATACAGGAGAAAATACCTTGTATATGCTGACAATTTATCACCACATCAACTTAAGAAAAAATACTTTTATCCTCTATGTGATTTTTTGCTTTTTAAGTTTTTCTTGACTATTGTAATGCTCTCAAAACAAAATAAATTAATTGAATTTATTATTTTTAGTTATTATAACTTTTTTCTTGATTTCTGTTAGATTTTTATTAAAAAAATAGACTCCATTTTATTGAAAGTGAACATATGGTTAACAATATGAACAATAATATTTGTTTGCATTATTTTATATTATTTAAAGTCAAAATTCATCAAATATATTGCCTATCACATTTCAAATTTCTTTAGCGAACTATAATTGCTATGTAAAAACAAAGAAAATCTTCACACCTCACGAAACATGTTAGTTCCAATTTTAGTAGTCTCAGGTGCGTCCTTCTACCTTATAGACATCGTGAATATTTTTGTAAGCTACGTAAATATGTTCAAAACTTGTTGAACTTGTAGCTTGAAAGAAAGAATGATGCAAGGTAACGTAGTATTGATCGCATTTCAACTTCTTTCAACTTTTTTTTTAGTGGAATTGATAAATAACTTCCATAGTTGCCATTAAACTTTGAAGGACCACTTAAGTCAACAACGACAGAGTATGATAAATAACGAGGAAATGAATTTAGTAATAACGCCCAGTATGCGATACCTCACGTTCAGTTTTCCTAATTTAATAATAAACAAGTATAAATATTGCGATATTCTACTATATACCTACACGTACAATAAGAGTGATAGTTACATAAGCCTTGTTTTTGGGTTAAGTAACGTTTACTTATTTTTATTTCTAAACTTGCAGAGATTGCCACTACTGAATACATTATTTAATACGGAAACTTTCAAATACAACTATCTTTGTTAATTTATATAGATTGTAGTTAAAAATGATAACGCCGTAGGATATAGATGTGTGATTTTGTACAGAATGTCAAATTTTGTTCCTGTGGAATTTTGTTCCTGTTAAAAAGCTCTCCTTTTTCTAATAAACTTTTTTCTGTACTACTTCCCATTTAAGAGTTATAAGCAATATCGTCCTAAAGAGTCTCAATAAAAATACCACCTAAAAATCACATTAGCAGTGGAAGGATTATAATAATTAAATGTTCGTTGTTTAAAGCGCATAAACGTCACAAATTATTTGTTACTACTCAATACGAATGTCAAAGTATAACTCTTGTGCTTACAAAACGTTTTTCCATTAAGAAAAATTGATATGTTGCTAATTTACGGCGTCACAAAAAAGAGCTGCAGAGTTATATCAAGAAAAGTATCCAGAGCGCCTCATTCTTGGTCATAGAATCTTTACAAAATTGGAGGCGACGAAATGAAGACGCATTTTCTGTTCGGAAAAATCAAATGGTCAATCATTTTTGAAGGGTAAGAAACAATGTTAATACAGCTAGCTTGAAGTATTTCGATCAAAATCCACGCAATTCTATACGGCAGGGTAGTCGGGAATTGAATTTGGATAAATTAGCCGTTCAATGAATTTAAAAAAAAACAGTGGTTATCATGACTACAAAATTCACAATTATGAGTATTTGCCTGAGCGTCACATTGAAAACAGACCTAATTTTGTAGCTCATATTGTAGTAAATGTAGAAACTGTTGATCAAAACCTTTTTCGGCACGTTATTTGGACGGACGAAAGTCGGTTTGTCAGTAATGGTTTGCCAAACAGGCGCAACAAACACTACTGCTCCATTGAAAATCCTTGCATTATAAATCCAGTCCAAAACTAAGGCAATTTTTGAGTAAATGTATAGTGCGGCATCATCGGCAGGCATTTAATTCGCTCTTATTTTTATAGACATACATTGAACAGCGTTAGTTACCTAAATTTCCTACAAGAAGAACTTCCTGCACTTCTGGAAAATGTGCCTTAGCAGCTAAGGAGAAACCTATGGTTTCAGCACAACGGAGCTCCACCACACAAAGCCAGGATTGTGCAGCAATATTTACAGTGGCCCGGAAAGTCACCAGATCTAACACCTCTCATTTTTTTATGGAGGGGTTTTAAGAAATATAGTTTACAAAACACCTTCGCGAGATGTTAATCACATGAAATAAAAAAATCACAAACGCTTGTAATGAGTTAAACTGAGAAATGTTAATAAACGCGGCCCACAAAGAAGTCAAGCGAAGATTGGATGTGTCTTGAAATGAGAGGTCATATAGAAAATAGATTATAATATATATTGTCACGGAATTTGCCCCACTCACACCCAAACCGACGACTGTGGTATCGCGAAATGCTAAGATTGCCCCGATCACCCCTACACGATTCTGTTAAACAAACAAAATGCTGTGGATCGAGACGGGACTAGAAAATTTGAGAAACGACGAGAAGCGTTCGAGTCTTTCGAGTGATGCTACAAAATAGATCTAGAGATGCTAGAATATACCTGGAATATTCGTTGTGTCTATAAAAGAAGAATAAACGACCGAGTTAGTTAGTCTTGTATAAGTCTTGTATTACAGTCTGAATTGAAGTGTTTAGTTGGAGATATCAAAGTGATTTAGATAGCGATTAATTAAATAAGTGTTTAGTTGAGTTCTAATTAGTGTTCAGTAGTGTACCGAGTATATAATAAAGAAGTAATTAATTAACGGATTGTTTTTCTGGCAGTAGTAGAAAATTCGGATTGGGAAATCCGTGACAATATGTAGTATGAGGTCGTTTGCTTCATTTTTTAAGTTTAGTTATTGTTATCATCACCTTTTGTTTAATTGTATTAAAGAATTATCGAGTTTAATACTTTTCTTAATAACATTTAGAGACTTTAAAGAACGAACATTCAATTGCTTCCAATGACTACTTGATCCTTCCCCTGTTAATGTGATTTTTAGGTGGTATTTCATTTGAGACTCTTTAGGACGATATTCCAAAATTTATTAGAAAAAAGAGACTTTTTTTACAGGGAAAATTTTGGGTATTAATTTTTTTTTTGTATCCTCCCTCACGGTAGGCTGATACTATCGAATTTTAGAGAACCTGTACATATAAATGGCCTATATGGAACACCTTATGGCTTTTCCAATAAAAATTTGAATAAATTCATTCGCAGATTCAGGTTTTTAGTAACGACGCAAAAATTTCTTGCCAAATCGAGTTCGACCACACCACCACGGAAGTTTCAAGTGTGGGAGCAATTAATAAAGATAAATTATGTAAAAGCCTGCGGCCATGTAAGAGGAATCTCGAAACTTTTTAGAAAAGGCTTACGTAATAGATGCAGTGTCAAGGTTACATAGAACTGTGAATTTCATCACAAGGAATGAAATAATTGATGGAAATATACTATATAATAGTCTAATAGGTTATTATTACTGTAGTATCTACAATATGTTGTGTAAATATATGGGCATACGGGAAGTATCTTACAGAATAATATCGGTGAAATTGTGTATGCAAAAAATGTCTATACAGGGTGTTCCTTAATGATATGCCAATATTTAAGGGGGTGATTCTACATGAAAAATTAATGATAGATTGCTTTATAAACAATGGGCCAAAAATGTTCCGTTACAAAAATAGAGGGTGTTAAAGTTTTAGGAAAAAAAAGAAAAATAATTCATATTTTCGAAACCGTTTTATAAATATTAAAGTCAGTGCTCGTGCGCACGCCACTGTTAAAGATTGAAATTATGTTTATATTGCAAAATATGCACCACATACCAAATTTCATGGTTATATCTAAAGCGGTTTCGAAAATGTTAATTATTTTAATTTTTTTTTCCTGAAACTTTAACATCACGTATTTTTGGACCAGAACATTTTTGGACCATAGTTTATAAAGCAAACTATCATTAATTTTCGATGTAGAGACAGCCTTGTATATTTCTCCGTTTTCGAGATGTCAATAGTGAGTCATGAAAGACGGAGCACCCTGTATACATCAAATTTTAAAACTACAAATAACTTGAAATTGTATAATAAATATGCAGTAAATTTGTATACATTCATAAACAAGCGAATAACAAATTAGTGTGAAACTCATTTCAAATTATAGATATATGTATAATAGACTTGTTAATGCGTTATTTTGCATATTTTTATTACGTCAGCTTACTTATACAGAACAATTAAAAGTGTCAAATCATAAAATATTTTACACATATAATTTTTATTTGTCCAAAGTTTTTGGAGTTTTAGGTGTTAAATTTAACTCAATACAGGGTGTTCTTCTACAAGTTCTATGACAAACTTTGGCAGATGGTAGCTGGGTTAATGTCAAACATTTTTTCTCATATAAACATAGGTCCGATTAGTTTTTGTTTAGAAGTTAAAAGCGTTTTAAAACATATAATTTCATATTTCAATCAACGTAGCCTGATCAGAATATTTTAATCAGAGGAGCCTAATTAGACTACATGTCGACAAAGGTAACAAAGGAGACATCTTTTTAAACAAAATCCGAATTTCTGCCATGAACCCCTTAGCCCTCACAGCCACCGTCTGTGTGGTTAAACTACAGTATAATAGAAATTACCGTTAATGTAATTGTTCAAAATGGCCTCCGTAAACTTCCATACAGTAATACAGACGACTTTGAAAGATTTCACATACATTTGCTAGATCTTGCGGTGTCAATTGTCGACATTCTTCTATTATTCTTTGCCTAAGATCTTCAATGTTGGCTGGCGGTGTTGCATATGCTTTGGATTGGAATAATCCAATGGAGACAGGTCGGGTGATCTAGCCGGCAATTCGATGGACCCCGTCTTCCAATCTATCATCCAGGAAACCGATCCTTCAAAAATTCTCGAACGGGAACCGCATAGTGAGGAGGTGCATCATCTTGGTTGAAAACTAGTTCATTTTCAAGCAAGTTTTCGTCATTTTCCAGTAGTTTTCTTATGCGCGGATCAACAGCGGTATCAAGAAGTTCAAGGGAAGTAGCGCCAATAAAATTACCGTCAACAAAGAACGGGCCAACGATGTGATCTCCTAGAATACCTGCCCAAACATTAAGGCTTTTTGGATATTGGGTATGGGTTTCTCTAAACAAATGCGGATTCGTTTCATTCATACACTCATCGCTGAAGCAAATATTGTTAAGTTCACGTTATTCAATAGATTATTAGACAATTTATCAAAACTGTAGTCTTCCATCATCGTCGTCTTCGTTTAGTTCTTGAACAAGTTTCGTCTTGTATGGGTGAAATTTGTGCTTTTTTAAAATTCTCCATACACCACTTGTTGATATCCCTGATGCTAGGGAAAGTTGATTTAAAGACTGATTGTTATCCATTGCAACGTGTCCCAAAACACCAACTTCAACAGGTTCATTAATAATTGGTCTTTCTGGTTGATGTTTTTTGTTTGTCACTGATCCATGAAATCAGCTTTGAAACATATTGATGATCAATGAATTGATCGGGATGCATTTTATTGAAAGCACTCGCTGCAGCTCGTGCGCAGTCGTTATTTTTTAAATAGAAACGCACAATCTCGATTCTTTCGGCAGTAGTGTTGACACTTTTAATTGAAAATGAACTGGAAATTGACTGAGGTAAAAGCAGAAGGTGGAAAAAAGTATCGGTATTGTTATCAGTAGTTTAACCAAAATAAACAGGAAAAGGTTTTTTAATTTTTTTTATCCCTCAATTTTACACGAATATATAAAATGAATTGTAGAATGCATTTCCTATGAAATAACCTTTGCAACGATGTGCCACATATGATATGTGACGGCTAAGGGGTTGATTGCAGAAATTCGGATTTTATTTAAAAATATGCCCTCTTTGTTATCTTTTTGGTCTCCGCAATTTTCCACCAAAAGATAATTTTAAAAGATACTAAGGGTGGATACTTTTCGTTGAAAAACCTTGTATATAGAATTATTTGAGTGGAAAACTGTCTTGAATGATAATTTATTATTCAATTTAAATCTTAAAACTGAAAAATGTTGTTAAAACCGGCACCTTCGTCATATTTCGTTATCTATTCTATTTTATTGAAAATTTAATTTGCTTCTTGCTTTATATTCTTTAATTCAAGATGGCGATTTATATTTTTTATTAATATTTTGCCGTAACAATATATTTATAATCAATAAATTTTTCATGTCAACTACGATATATTTAAAAATAAATCTGATTCTTTAAAAAACAATATAACAAGATAGTTACTAGTTAGCTAAATGCAGTTTTCTACGTCTATTAATGTTAAATTACGAATTAATAATAAAGGTTATAAACACAAAGAAGTCCAAACTGACGTTATCATCTGAATAAAAAACGAATTTATTAAAATTCATATATGCGTGTTAACAAAAAAGGTAATGGTTTTAAAAAGTACATCATAAATTTTATAACTTATCATAATGTCAGCTTTGCAAATTATTTAAAATAGTTGAAATCAGATAAAATAGCATTTATGAGGTGTAATTAACACATAAAATATAAATAATTAAAAGATACATTTATCAACATTTGTGGACGTCACTGAGATCTTGTACGGCATTAATTATTGCCATTGAAAATTAAAAAAGTTATTAATATAAATGTATATATTTAGATTTTTACATAAAATTTGTGTCATAAATGGATTGGCATAAACAGAAATGATACATGTCCTTTTTCACTCAAAATCGGGAATTGAAAAAAAATGAGCATTATACTTTGGACAAAAATCATGTCCCCTATTCACTTTAAATGTCAAATATAACTTGAAATCCTTAAGTACCTATTCTTAGACATTTTTCTCATGGAAGCTTTTGGTCAGATATAGAAGTCCTTTCAATATTAACATTCATATTTCGGACACCCTGTATATTCAAAAAGTATTTTGGCACAACTATATCGTGAAAGATGCCACATTAAATAAAATAATACTACGAAGATTTAAGATTTTTTTCAATTATTTTCATGCAGTGTATTACAAATAAAATAAGATCCTTTCAAAACAGATAACAATATTTAGATCAAATTTTATCATGAAAAAGACAACGAATTAAGTACATATACTGCATCTTTATCTTTCAAACTGAAAAGAATATGTTTCTTATTCATTCACTGCGTCACTTAAATTTGTATGTGACAGGTATAACAAATAATTTCTGTTACAGAGTCCGGCAAAAGATAAAATTTCCATAAATATTTTTATTTATTATGAGATCTGCCTTCATGCGTCTATTAAGAGTAAAAAATTAAACAAATAAATTATGACATTTTTTAGATACTGATACTAGTCTATTTTAAAACTGCCTTCGCACAGATGAGAATGTTGAAGGACAATATAAGTTCATCGAACTGAATGAGTATCAGAAAATGTTACGCTACTTATTCTATAACATAGCAATATTGACAAATATTAAAAAAAGTCTTTGAGTTTATCTAGACAGCAAATATTATGATTTTCGATCGATATATCTTTGTAGTAGCTAAGAATGATTAATTATTTTCTTCCAATAAAATATGTGCATTTGACACATTGAGTAATACGACCTTTCTAACAAAATAACAAACGTTAAAAGATTAGCCACAGCTGCTAATAGAGTGATTTTAACTACTGTGGTATTACTTTTACATTAACGTTTGTGTGATTAACTATTCTTATCAAAATTGCTTGTTTGTAGGCCTAATTTGGTAATTTATGCCGAGAGGTGTAATATCGCTAAATGTTTCACTGTAAACTTCTCAATGGAGAGAAACCAAAGTTGCATAATTATTAATAGCATTTATGACGTTTGTAATTTCTCATGCAACAAAGAAAACCAGAGGTATCTATTTCAATCTATTTATATGTACTTAGAACTTTGTCCCTGTGGCATGAGGATTTTTAAGATTCAGATTGTGATAAGATATTAAAATTAGTAAATATTTAGAAAATAAATGAACGTAAGTATATTCTAAAGTGGATAAAAAAAACTTCTGAGTAAAAAAACTGTTGTGTTCTAAGTAATTGTAAGGTTACTTATATTTGCAATAATATTTATTTTGTACAAATTCTAAAACTATCTTTATATTGTCGAAGAATCGGATATTCTCTTTTTCCAAAAATGTACACTCGTAACTGCGCCAGTAGTGATTTTAAATTCTTTTTTTCATAGAAAAATAGTCCAAGCTCAGAAGGTATCATCCCGCCTCCACCAAATTTTGTCAAACTATCTGTTCCAAGATTTCAGTTTCGGTAAAAAAAAGAAGAAAAATTTTGTAAAACTTTGACATCCTGTAATATATACTGGAACAAGGTAACACTAGATTTTTCAAAAATAAAGCATTGAATAGAAAAATGGGGACAAATAAAGTTACTTAGTTGATAGATTTTACAATTTTTCGTTTTTAGTTTATTTTTTATTAATTTTATCAGTTATGTGATTATGCATAATTCACTACGACGAATAAATCTATAGCATATAGAACTTTGAGCTTGTATTATTTTCTTATCTATTGTCAGAAACAAAGTCTATACATAAAATCGCAGTAACAAAATTGCGATGATCTAAAGAAAAGCACAAGTTAATTTATAATATGCCAATTTGGATCCAACAGATTCAACGTACCTATTATAAATATAACAATGATACCCAAATTTTGATTGAATCAACAAAATAGACCATAGAAAAAAATAATACAGAAAACATATTAATGATTCACAAATGGCATATTTTTCTTTAAAAATTAGTACGCCACTGCTTTATCCAGTAAATTTGGAGAGTGAAAGCAGGTGAGAAATGATGGTTTTGAAAAACGACATATTTCACAAATTTATTTTAATCAAGAATTTTGATTGACAGCTGAATACTAGAAAATCTTGGAATCGTTTCTATGACATGCGTTTGTTTATTTGTCAACAAAAGTGAACAAATTTACAAAATCAACACAAGAAATGAGTTAGAATGCTGAGGATGTCTCAATTCCGGTTGAAATCCAGCAAGAAACTCAAGAAGTATCATTATGTCTGTTACCAGTGAAAAGCAAAAGTGTATACGAGAAGGTGGAATTCGATAACTGACGAAAAAAAGAGGCATATAAGAAGGAGCAGTTACAGAAGAGGTGCTACTATCCTACTTTTTCAATGTGGAGAAACGGTTCCTGGCTCTTCGATGCGGACACGATCATGGAAGAAGCTTTTCAGTCAATGCTGTAGAAATGTGTCTGCGACTTAAGAGAGGGAGGAAGATTTTTCTCGTTATATGTGACTGGAAAATGTAGTACACCACATGTAGGCATCAACACAATTTCGAAAACGTTTTTGCATTTCTTGGGCTCTCTGATCCACAAGGTTTTATCGGACATGGAAGGAAGCGTTTTTCGGCAACATTCTAAACTACTAAACAAACAAACAATTGATACTAGCAGTACAATGAGAATATTTTTTTATGGTCATCTTCAACCATTTGTATAATTGCAAATACTTGTGACAAGTCTGAAAGAGATTTTAAGATTAAGATTAAGATTTTTTTTAAATTTCGATATTTCTATCTTGTTTCGAGATAATGCTCTTAAATGTTTCAATAAATTCCATTTCTTTTTCATCATTTTAAATACTGGAAGTTGTCTTTACAACTTCTATTTATGAATGACGAAAAATATGCTTGAACCTATAATATTGTTTTCTGCTAAAAAATATTAGCGTCTGCGACTTACAACTATCAATTTTATTTCTTAGACTCACCTTCGCTATTGACATCCCACAAAACTACAGTGGCACCAAGTTTGGCCAGTCTGAGGGCCAGCAGCCTGCCCAGACCTCCCCCGCCGCCCGTGACCAGGGCGATCTCTCCCTCGACGTCCTTTACACGCCCGTAGGACCTCGGCAGGATAATCTGGAGGATAGGCCTGACCAGTTGACCCACATAGAACGCGATGAATATTAACACATCCACGATCGCCTTCAGTATGTTTGAGTCACTGGGTTGAGCTGTCACCTTCATGTTGACTGGACTGTTTTGCACGAAATACTGACTAGTTTAGTTGGACATAATATGCTGGATAGGTGTTATCGCAAAGGTCACGGTTATCTGAAAATTTAGAAAAGCATTCCCCTGTTAAACAAGTCGGCTACTGCCATGTTTTGTCGGCGACTTAAGCAGCTCATAAATTGTATTAGCGTTTTCAAGGTTCACATGTAAAAACAGAGGATTGTACAGGGTGGATCTGTTAACTTCGCCTTAAGCTTTTCTACTTTCTCGACTATCATCGTCATAAAGAGAGAAGAAAAAGCTTAATAGAGTGTCAACGTAGTATTTGTCCAAAACTGGCAAACAAATGAATTACGTAAGGGTTATTTGGTCAAACCTCAAATTACACTAACTTTATCAAGCATTTATGATGTACGATCAAACCAAAAAATTTGAAGTTAATCTGATTTGAAGTAGTTTTTGAAATATACTAAGTCAAATTGGAATTAAACGCTCGCCTCGAATTGCAAAACGTGACGTCATTGCCTCCTACAGTCTTTCGGTTCGGTACCCGTCCGAGCCGAACTCGAGTAAGGGTCTTTCTGTGATAAGGACGCCGTATTCTTGAAATAGTGTTTACAATAATTTTAGACATTTAAGAACTGAATAATATAGAGTTTAGCAAATAACAGCAATGTTATCTCATCACCTGCGAATATTCAAAGGTACCGAAATAAAACAATTGGTAATGTTAATGTATGTATTACATTATTTTTAAAAAATTCATACCTAAGAACAACCGTATCATTTTGAAGATGTTACATATCTAAATTAAAAGTGCATTATTTGAATTTAATTTTTAATTACTATTTTAACTAAGTTCACTAGACTTACGTTTTTTTTACGAACACCATGTATCCCACATAATATACTATGTTTTATGAGATGATTGATTGAAACAGAATTAATATCTACGTAAAGAAATTTTACGTCAAAACTAAACATGTGACATTTTTCTCGTCAATTTCTATCTGAATCTTCGCTCACTTTTTTTCATTCTGTTGATATAATTCATTTCATAAAAGTATCAACATTTACGTACTTTTCAATTTTATATAAGAAAATGGAGGTGGTACATTTATATGGACCACCGTGTGTAGCGTATTCTGCTTTGTTTATAAAATCCCAGAAGTGGCCATGCTACTTATAAATATTTTGTTACTGTTAAAACAAATACTTACAATAAGTACTGTTGGAATATAATTAAGATATCTGGTAAAGATTTAACAGGAGGGTATATAACTCTTAGAAAGTAAGTACACTGTGCGTGTGTTTCTTTTAAAAAATTGCTACAGTTTTTCATTGTAAAATATTCGTGGATTATTCTGTATGTCTATAACATCCAGACAACCTTAAGCTTCAATTCTTAAAAATATATGTGTATTAATAGTTAAATGTGGAATTTGTTTGTAAACGACTTTTTTTATCTTTTGCTTTGCATTTATTTAAGTGTATTTTATGATCATTTCACAAAATATTAAAAACCTATAAATATACAGGGTATCCAGAAAAGTCGCGAACTTTGGCGCTCTTTAGCGGCTACACGAAGCAATTTGGGAAATAAGTAAATTGGGCTAAATCGGCTTATTTTGAACTCAGGAATCTGTGGTCTTCCGTTGTACACGTCTTTTCCGGACACCCTGTATCTGACAAACTTCTCCCTATATTTGGAAATAACTCGAGAAATGTGTTAATTACCCTGCTTTAAAATAGGCTTATCACCATTTTTTTTTAATAAATAAAATTACAACTGGTTAATTGCACTGATAGAAATAAAATGTTGTAATATAGTATTATAAGAGTTTATTCTGTGTTGACAGACAATTACAAGTAATTGAAGCTTTTAGAGGTAGCTACCGTGAAGGACGAACATTTCTATTGAATTAATTTTTACATTAAAACGGTAATTTACGTTAAAATGTATTAGATAATATCAATAGAAATATTGAGTACGTCACTTTACCCCACATTTATATTATAACATTTATTACAATAACGAAATTTTGGAATAATCAATTGAAAATAGTGTTTTATTCTTGAATAAATTAAATTAAATTTAATCACCACTTCATTTTAAAATTAAATTTTGTCAAGAAAATGTAATTTTCCAGAATTATATTAATTAATAAAGTACAATTTTTTTGTGTAGAATTTAATTGGTTTATAGTTGATAATAATAATTTTCTTATTTTTTAGCTGTGAATCGACATTCTAGTACTTAGAAACTAAGCTATGGAAATACAGGGAAATTATTGCATTTTCGGTCTGAAATAAATCAATTTTGCTGTTAATCAGTTTGGAATACAAACAAGTGCAAAGAAACAAAAAATTAAGTAATGCAATAGCGCATATGATGACCTATTTTATTTATAATAGTTAATATACAGGATGATATATATTTTTTGGCAAATAATGATCGATAATCCCACACCTCCGCTACTGATAAGTTTTTAAATTTTTGACGAACATATTAATTCTCCTTGGATATACTTACACCAAAAGTTTACTATCACATTAACAACGATAAATTATAGAAGTGAAAGTATTTCAATATTACGCTACCAAAAAGTAACAAATCTATCTCACGAAAAAAAATATGTGAACTGCTTGAAAACAACTCCTAAAATCGCCATTTATTTACTCACAACTAAGCGTTATCGCTATCGCGAATGATTATCGGATTATATCGATGAATTGTCACAAAGTTTATTGGCAAATAAAGCAATTGACTATGGAATCTGATCGAAAGTTCCCATATCTATTTCACGTCCAACAGTTTTATATAACACTACCAAATAATAGTTTTTTACTTAATCGATTATCCGAAACTTTCAAATTATATAATATCCACCAACAAAAATGCTCGACGCCTAAAGAATACGAACTGTCAATTAATAAAATAACAGCTGTTTATCATTATCTGTAGGAAGCATTCGGCAAGATACAGAGTGTCCCAAAATGTGTACATTTCTTTCTAGTTGAGATTTAATTATATTATAGTATTATCTTTGGGATTTGACAGAAACGACTAATGACGTCACCAATCATATTTTTTCCAGAAACATACCCAAATTTCTTTCATGTCAAAAAGCTCTTTTTTGAGAATTTTTTCTGTATTACTTTCCGTTTAAAAATTATAGCCAATATCGTCGTAAAGGGTCTCAAAAGGAAATACCGCCTAAAAATAACATTAACGGTTCATTAAGGATCAAGTAGTCTTTGGAAAATAGTTGAATGATCAATTAAACTCGATAATTCTTTAATACAGTTAAAACAAAAGGTGGTACTACTAACAATAACTAAACTTAAAAAATGAGGCAAACGCCCTCATACTACATACATATTACAATCTAGTCTCTATATGGCCTTCTCTCATTTCTAGACATATCCAATCTTGGCCTGACTTATTAGTAGGCTGCGTTTATTAATATTTCGCCGTTTCACTCATTACAAGCGTTTGTGATTTGTTCTTTCAACTGATTACTATCTCGAGAAGGTGTTTTGTAAAACTTAGTTTTTAACCCTCCCCTCAAAAAAAATCGAGGGGTGTTAGATCTGGTGAGTTTCTGGACCACTGAATATGTTCATTAATACCAATCCATTTTTATGGGAAAATGATATTTAAACATTGCTACACAATCCTGGTCTTATGGGGTGGAGCTCCGTTGTGCTGAAACCAGAGATTTTTCCTTAGCTGTAAAGGTACATTCTCTAGAAATGCAAGTTCTTGGAGGAAATTTAAGTAACTCACGCTATTCAATGTATGTTCATAAAAATAAGATCCAATTAAATGTCTACCGATGATGCCGCACCATACATTTACGCCAAAATGGCCTTGGCTTTGGACTTGATTTACAATGTGGGGATTTTTAATGAACCAGTAGCGTTCGTTGTGCCTGTTTGACAAACCATTACTGACAAACCGACTTTCGTCCGTCCAAAGAAGGCCGAAAAAAAACACACACACACACACTGTATTGCTATAACCAAAACAATCGTAAAAATCCGTCAATGAAGTAGCGTGGCGTCGATTGACTCCCAATTTAATAAAAGAAGCAATATATTATCTGCTTTGTCTGGACCGCACAGTTATAATATGAAACAAAGGCATACCAAACATTTAAATGCATAGATCTATGTATTTTAGAGGCAGGACAACGGGCATATAAGAAGAAGCTAATTAAACGAATTAAATATTACAGAACGCGACAGGTGCAATGTTTTACATAATAAAAGATTTTCGTTTAAAATATTTGTTTTCATCATACGCGTAATACATTCATGGCTAGTCTTTACTTAATTGCACCTTGTTTAGTTAAATTGCTCAAGCATGGGAACAGTGAAAGAATTTGAAAATAAATTTTTACATTGTAGTTAGTTTGTTCATTGCTAATTTTAGTTGCTTTCAACAAAAATTCTTGAAATTCAATACCAATTGTAAATGTTGGCAAAAGTGTAATCTTTACGTTCTATAAATGCAAAAATTGTGATTTCGTTTTATAGAAAAACCTTAGATTATTCTTAAAAATTTCTATTTAAAAAAATATCTTGTTTCATTCATAATACTAATATGTGTGTTATATTAAGCTCATACTGTATATCTCGAATTTATTTTTGGTAATTAAACGATATTAAATCAAATTATGACCTTGTATACTTCTTTAAATTTCACTTAACACAGATCAGTGTAATATTTTCAATACTAAAAACGATTTGACGTATTTTTATTGGGTACAGAGATCGCTCACCTTAAAACATTTTAATGTTATAATTAGCGTGATTTTTTTATTATGACGATATATACCGTGTCAATGTGTAACACTAAACAAATTTCTGGTTATAAATTCCTGCAGTTACTCTTATACGAGGCGTGATTAAAAAATAAAGGACCATCGCTTACAAAAACGAAATGAAACTTATATACATGCGTCTCATATTTGTTACAAAATGTTTCTTTTACCCCACATTTTAACAATCAGCTCCACATACTAATAAACAAAAGTGCACAAATGTATGTTCTATCGTTATATATTCGTTTTACTTCGGCACCTTTGAATATTCGCAGGTGGCATGAGATAACATTCTTATTATTTGCTAAATTCTATAATATTTAGTTCATAAATGTCTAAAACTACTTGTATTTGTAGAAAACACTATTTCAAGAAAACAGTGCCCTTAAAACAAAAAATATATACGTACAAACTATTGCAATATAATGACACTCTCTCAAATCAGATTTTGAACTAGGTACTGGTTCTGAGTAAAAATTTTATTAGATCTCTATTGGTCAGCGGAGTAACTAACAATTAATATTCAAATTTGAGCAGCAGTTTTTTGTTTAAATAAATCATTTTTAAAGAGTCGTTATTATTTGAATAGATTGCACTTATCAGTGTATATCTTTATAATGTGCAGTAATAACATTTCAGCACGTTTTTGACATCGTGCTCCCACAAATTGGCAATTAACAAATTATTCACGTATGCAGAGTGAATGACTGTTGAAAGTTTCCTGTAGTATTACAAAAATACAGTTACACTAGCTAATATTAACATTAAAATAAGGCACAAAATTTTCAAGACTTTCAGTCATAATAAAAAAGTGTGTTGGACAAATAATATATTAGTGTGGTTATGTAGTATTTAAGAAGAAATGATCAATAGTACTAAAATATGGTGTGCTTAGTGGCGCTTCAGTCGATAATTTTCTTTCTACATAAATATCTAAACTGAAAGTGCAATTCTTCGACCTTAAAACGCCTTGAAATGAAACAATCAAGAAAAGATAACTCTGATTTAACTTTTCAACATATCTTTCCCGCCTTCTTCAAATAAAGACAATATCAAAATGATATTAAATTGAACAGTACAATAATATACAGGATGATTTATTAATATCGCGACATAGCATGACAAGTTGTTGATTTTAAAATAGAGCGATTAAATATGTCTTATCTAAGTATTGCTCCTTTTCACCATTATGAATTAATCATACTGTATAATATCAATTCATGATTCAAGTTATGGCATAAAACCATGTTTTTCACGTGTGATTCCATAATTAAAATTGAAGATCTTCATATCTGCATTTCTTTTTGAAGGAATCAAAGCATGCTTTGGAGCTTATTTTAAAAAGTACATAGTTATCCTTTGCGTACAATTAAGAAAGGACGAACCATATATGTATAATACAAAAATTGCAAATACTTACTTATTTATACTACCTACAGATATCCAAATATTCGCGAGTTACCCAACAAACTTCACAAAACACATCTCAATACCGTTAATTAGGCCCTATATTTAAACAATATATTATTAACGTTTATCTATTTCAAAGAGGTAAACAATTACATATTAGTATGCTGATATTACCGGCATCAGTTCATTACAAATGAATTCATTACAAGCGAAATGTTTTGGCGCTTGGTCGATGTTACGCACGCTCTTTTGCTGGTAATTCTAAGGCGTTTGGTAGATAAAGCGCAAACATCTCTCTAACACAGCCTACCTGTGGTGGTGGAAGGTGGTCGCACACCTAAAGCGATTTGGGATGGTGGAAGTCGCGAAGGCTTAGACTGCATGTTAGACCCAAATAGACGCGAAAGGAATGACTGAAATTTCATGTACAGGATGTCTCATTAAGAATGGGACAGTCTCAAACTCGTCAATCATCAATAATATTTTTTCCAGAAAAATATATAATTAATGACGACATTAGTCGTTTCTGTCAAATCCCAAAGATAAATACTTTCGATTGAACATGGAGCTTATCTCATTATTCTCTCAACAACCTTGATTTAAGATCCAGTGAGTATTATTCATTAAATTCAGACTACAAAGTCATCGTTTTTTTAAGAACCTGATTGAGAGATTGTCCTTTAAAATTTATATTATACTTACTAATTTTATATTCATTTCACAAATTATGCTAAACTAACACCCTGTACCTTGAAGAAGCTAATACTGAGTAAACACATGCGTCAATACATTTAAGTATCTAATTATTATTAATTAGTCTAGCTATGAAAGTCTCATTTGTCATTTTAGATACGTCAAACGTATAAGAACATATTATAAGTAAATAATGATGACTGATTATTCTTTAGACATTTTAAAACATCAGTAGGACCAGGAAATTAATTATTATTTGGTGCGTCAACTATATTAATTTTGTTCTGTTTGTCCACATTTGTATTCGTCCGGCTTAAACAACAATATTTAATGGCCTGCTCGATTGGAGCTTTCTGTATTTTTATTTTACCAATTTAGATAAAGAAACAAAATTAAGACAAACGTTTTGTCTAGTAAAACGTAAATATCGTTAGAAATAACCAAAATTACGCGACCATCAGAAATAGATGTGACCTCGATATTAGTACGACCTTAATATTATTTCCGCTAGACACTAAAGCGAATCCTCTATTTGCTAATTTTTTCCTTCACGAACCATGATCTTTGCAAATAAATAAAGCAAATAGGGAAAATTATATGTATACAGGGTGGTTCTTTTTTTCATGACTCACCATTGGTATTTTTTTATATATTTTTAGGTATTAACATTATTGTGTGCGTTGAATTACACCCACAACATCTACCATATATTCTTTATTACTAGCATTTTTTTTTATTGTATTGTAAAGGTATTTAAACTCATATAATATCAATTCTCCTACAATTCCTATCAATGAAGTCATATGTATGCTCTCTGATATTAAACAACTAGGTATGAACAATTCCACAGACAAATCTCTATTCAATAATTATCTAAAATAAAAATGAATCTAGCAAAATTACTAACCTGGTTTAATGAAAATATTCTATAAATATCTAGGTTAACTATTGAAACTGTGGGAACTCGAAAATTCAACCACAATATATGAGATCTGACCTATTTCTGCATTTTTTAGGATTGCTTCTTCAGGTAATGGTCAGGTTTAATTTAAACTTGATTGGCAGGTTAGATATTTGACTCAACTTAAAGGCCACCTGTTCGCTACGCCACTGGTGATAATGATAATATTTAAACATACTGAATAATTAGACTAAAGGTATCCCATTACAACCTAGAATTATTATTGTTTTATCAGGAAGAGTTTCCAAGTAAATAAAAAATATAACAAAAATTTCGAAATCTTTCACACCCTGTATTTCGGAAACTTTTAAATACAGACATATTTAGGCAAATCTCATTTATTTTGACTGTACAATCATCTCGTCCAAGGATGCCAGAAACACCTGAGACACCCTGTATAAAAAATATTTGGTAAAATAATAGTTGCATGTTAGACATGCTAACATGATGATACAAAAGGTCATTTCTGTAAACACATAATTGCGATCAAGGTACACCAGTTGCAAATAAACTTTTAAAAACACTATTACTGATTGTAGATTTATTTATATACGCTTGTATTGCATATATCTACTATTTATTGACTTGTATAATAATTTTTAATAGCAAACGTCTATTTTCAAACATATTATGTTTCAACATAAAAGTTTGTACCATAATGAGAATTTAAATAATCCTGAAATTTATTAATTTCATCGACAAATTTGCAGCAAATACAACATTTCAAACAATAAGAAAGTTGTCAAACTACGATTTCATAAAAACGACTGGAACATCAACACGTAGATCGGCAGCAATTTTTGTTTGTCAAGAAACTGGAGCGAATTTGTTGCATAAGTGAAAGTGCCTTTACTTTAATAGAAATATTTAATTGCATTTATAAACATACGCTTAAGAAACAGGTCAAGTTCTCGGTGAAAAACGATTTTAAAATTAATGAAAACCATTAAATATAGCTTCTTGATTTCTTGAAATCGTTTTATTAATTTCCGAGTATATAGTAAATTATACGTTGCGAAAATTCTTCTTCTTATACTCTGTCGTATGTTATTGTATTCAACAAGCACGCGATACTAAGGAGGTTGAAAAGAACATAATAATTGGATTTACAAAGAACAAATGAGATAATAAGAATGAAATTAATGAAACGAAGCATTTGTATTGGAATATATTCATTTGAAAATCTGATTTTATGCTTACATGGTGACCCTAGAGAATAAATCATTCTACAGAGTGATGCTGACCTCTAAATAGAGCAATTAAGATAAATATGCCTTATTCGAATGTTGCTCTTTTCGGTCTACAGGGTGTCAAAGTTGAAAAAATAAATCACATTTTCTTTATTATTTTTCGATCGCATCGACCGTATTTTATGAAATTTGGTATAAGGCGGTTCCTTGGTACTAGAAATTCGAATATGTCGACGATTTTGGTGTATCTGCTAGAGGGCGCCACCAACGATGGTTTGAACCCTTTAAATCGCTACGACTTTTTTGTGCTACACTGTATCTCATTTTGGACTGGAAAAATTGTCTTCCCTATCTTTTCTAGTTAAAAAAGGTACGCAATGGTTTCTGAGAAAAACGCATCTAAATCTCATGATGCATGCAATTTATCTAAAAGTAAAGTCCAATTGTTGCGTAAGTAATGGGCCATACTGTAACAGCATAATACTGTGATCAAATTAAGAGAAATTTCGTGAAATTTGCTTCAAGCAATCGAAAGATAAGAAAGAAAATGTGATTTATTTCTTCAATTTTAACACCCTATCTTTGTTATTATTGATTTTGGTGGATTTTTAGATTTTTTAAGATAAAGGATAAGATAAAGTAAATCGCCATATTTTGTCGTCAAAAATATACAAAGACGACTTGATTTTTTGATACACCCTGTACAGCAATTTAATTATCTGACATTTGGTGTACGTGCTAACAATTAAATCATAATTAAAATTATGTGTTCTATAATTGAGTAGTCAATATTAATTTAACATCCTTAAAAACAAATTTAAAAACACTTTATTTAATATAGTTTACAAATTTATTCAATATCTGAACCGGAAATTCGTTCTTAAGTAACAAAAACTCACTATTTCTAGTGGATAAACACAAACTAACCTCAAATCGTCCATGAACAAGTCGAAAACCTAGTCCGAGTCTAATTTTCAGCGTTTAAAAGACCGGTAAGATTACGATTAGAGAGTTGTCGTAAAAAACAGAAACAACATTTCACTAACACTTTACCGGTGTAACTGATAGTGCAATTATTATACCCAAACAAAACAGAAAATATGGTGTGAGCAACGCTGACCGGCGCCGCGACGCTTCAGCGTCGGAACTTGCGCCTGTTGACAGCATCGAGGCGCGTCGTTGCTATAGCTTCCGTAAAACGGCCAATGATCTCGTGAATAATATAAAAAGTGGTAAATATAATAGTTCTGTTTCAATTTGTATTTGAAATAATGGATATATAATAAAGGATAATTATAGCAGAATAAACGCTTGCGAGGTTATCTGCATCAGAATATTAATTTTCAGAAAAAAAATCTTTTTACTGATGAGGTTTGTTTCACTCGTAGCGGAATGTTTACAACTTTCACAAATGTTCCGATGTAAACTCCTATGCCGGTATTATTGATCGTTATTTGATTGGACCAGTTATTTTGCTAATTGTTTGTTAATTGATTAAATGACAAAAATTGATTGAGATTTCTGCAAAATATTCTTTCTGATTTAATCGACAATTTACCGTTGCATCTTAGACTAGGATTTTGTTTATTCCTCACCAATTGAATCCCAAGAAGATTCGTGGAAGCGTATTACGAATAAATGTAACGTTACAAAAAAACATAATCATTTATTAATAATTAATTAATTTCAATTTAAAAAGTTAGTTAGTTTCAGTTTAAAAAATTGCTATGTTGCGCAAGCTTTGTCTACTTATTTTCGACAGTTTTGTTAATAACGGTAATCAGTTTATGTCTAAAGCGTCAATGTCTTCTTATTAAAACACATACTATATATACATAGATGAAATTCGAGAATTTATTTTGACTATCCAATTTAGGCCAGCCGTTATGTCTAGTAAGTTTATTACATTGTCAACCAGCGCATTCACCATAATATTCAAAATAGGAAATATTGTGGTTTATACTTACTATTATTAGGTACAGAGTATAGTGTATTATATATGTAGTCTCTATAAAATATTATACATTAAAAAAAAACAGAACAATGATATATAATCAAGATTCAAATCGTTTTAAATATTAAATTTACAGTATAATATAATTCAGTTTAGGCAACCAGCCATACACCGGTCCGCTATTGTATGTTGCATGCTACTGGAAACATTTCTTTTAATACACTTATCTATTCACTCTATGGACTTATTTAAATATTTTTCTTGCGCATTATACAAATTCACAAAACAAATAATATATTATACTGTCTACAGAAAGCAGAATATACCTTCGTTCTCTTCTAGACTAAACATCTGTTTTTTTCCGGAGAATGGTTTGAAGCTTATGATAAAAGATTATTTAAATATTTTCTTTCAATGGAGTTACGTTTCCAGAAAAACAGTTCAGTAAATTTTCCCTCCAACAAAATACCAAGTAACTTATATACATCTATTTACTTAAATATCAGATAATTCCAACTGTAATCTACTTATCTCACCATAGAAATGATAACGTTACTATGACTGTAACCTGTATACGAATATGTATTATATTATACCCTTTTTATTATTGATAATTAATATTAATTGTCAAAGTATTGAGACCTCGAAATGTTCGGAACTAGCTATCCAAAGGCTTTGTATAGACCAGGAGGTGTGCGACGAGTGTCTACAAGCTCATCCGTGTTGCAACTGGTGCTATGACGAGGTAAGTGCAATTTGGTGGTATCCCACGTGTTCAAATCAATTATTATTCCGTGTTTCACTTATTTGGTACTATTTTGTTTATATTATGTATTACTGAAGCTTAGTGTCTAATACCAAAATAGATATTTATTTATGAAAAGGAAAGATGCAGTTATATAGTTGTTTTTTTTTAAAGAGGATAACAACATATTTATAAATAATAATATTAATTTATTATTGTTTATGGCGTTATTAGAATGTTATATGATTTTTCTATTAGTATAGGTACAATGATACACTTGATATATTCGTAGGAATGACAAATTTTTGGGTAAAACCAAAATTTGTACAAACCATCATTATCAGCAGTTATCTTCTCTAGGAGAATATTTAAATAAGCATGGAATAGTCTGTACAAAAATATTACATTCCTAATCATCTTGTTTGTACTGAATTTTCTTTTCTATATCCGGCTTATTTGATATAGTCTTCAATGCAAGCTTCTGTTTTTGTGAGGCGGAGCACCATCGTGCAAGAACCACATTTGGAGTCGAACATCTAAGGACACATCTTCCACAACTCCAAGCAGATTATTTCGAAGGAACTCAAGGTACTGAACCCCATCCATTGGCTTTGGTAATATGAATGATGAAATCAAGCGATCATTTACAATTCCTGCCCAAACATTTAAGGAAAAGCGTTGTTGGAAATGATCCTGTTGAATCGTGTACGGATTTTCAACATCCCAAACATATTATGAATGTTATACATCCTATTTCATGTAAAAATAGCTTCATCTGTAACTAACACGCCAGCTGTAAATCTGGGATTTTGAGCGTTTTGTTGCAGCAACCATTTACAAAATCTAATTCTTAAGGGATAATCCCTTGGTATTAATGCTTGGACAAGCTGTATATGATACGGATATAATCGAGTTTCGCGTAAGATACGCACATTGTTTATTGGGACATTTCTTGTACTTGTTGGGCGATTTGCCTGGTATTTTTTCGGGAATTCTCTTTAACAATCTCTGAAATGTCTTCCTCGACTGCTGCAATACGCTGTGGACGCCCTGGATCTCCATCTGCTCCACGATTACTATGGTAAAAGTAGCTGTATTTGGCAGTTTCTTTTACGATCTATTCCCAAATTTTGTAGGAATCACCCTACATAATAATACCTACTTCGTCCACATTGATGAAACCGCGTAGTTTTTGTTGATATCCAAAAAAATATGCATGCATTCAAGAAATTCTTTTTCGTCAACGTCTCACAATTATTCAGCACAACTAAATGAAGGAATAAACAATCCACCATAACAACCAGCAAATATTTTTGTGTGGATAAAACGTTGGTTAAAACTCTTGTACAATAAGTAACTATCAAATAATTGTGTAAATTCAATTCTGAGGCTAAAACTTTTATTTTCAGAACTACCAAGGTCGACAATGCAATATTTTGGAAAATTTATCGACATGCTCAAAAGAGAAACTGGAAGCCAACATAGAAAACAAAGTAGAAATACCAGATGATAAAAACAAGGGTTTTACAGACGAGGGTGCCAAAGAAGTAGTTCAGTTGAAGCCCCAGTTTATTAACGTTTATCTTGCAAAAGGTAACTTGAATGTAGTAACGTTGTTGAAAGCAAGTAATACTATAGTTCTCGTATTGGTTGACATGTTCTTAATGTTTTATAAATAATAACATGCCATACCCTCTCTCGCAGAAATACAATACAATATATAAAAACGTTGTGGGGTGGTTTTTACCCTTAAAATCTTGCTAACAGTTCAAAAGATACAGACAAAAGATACAGATGTCATTGTAATAATAATTATCAGATAAAGAAATTTGCTAGAGGATTAACCATATTTTTTTAAATAATAAAAATGTTAGACTCGCGGCAAGAATTGAGACGACTTACGTCATACGAATAAATGAATAATTCATTATTATATTGTTATCAAAATATTAAAGAAACTGCAACTGAAAGTAATAAAACTATATACTACACTAAAAGTTTGTATTATATATTGCACTAAATGCAAAAAAAGTTATATAATCATAAGTCCGCAGACGTCCCCTAACGGAGCTATTGCTATTTAAAGGGGGACCCCAAAATTTGACTTTCTCCAAATATGTTCAAAACGGATCGAGATAAAGTAATCAAATTTAAAATTGAGAAACGCAATTAGATTACGAATCTAATGTTCTAAAAATAATACCGTAATTAGTCATAGGCGTGCCAAACTGGGGGAGTTATTGGATAAATATTGCACTAACTTTCTTATGTCTCGAGGTTTTTGCCGTCAGATCAAAATATTTAAAATGTTGAACAATTTTACAAAAAAAGGTACTCTTGTTTTACTTCGATAAATTATTCCAGTTACGAGTAATATTAGTTTAAAAATTTTGTGACATACCACAAAAATATTAGATATGATATGCAAGCGGTCAAATTGTTTCTAGTAGGCTTTGGAAAGTTATTTGACATATATTACATGTTTTTAAAAATTGTTGAAGCATTAATAAGCTATATTAAAATTTAAAAATTTACAAATAATTACATTACTGATATACATTTTAAAAATATTTTAATATGTTAAAACGCTTGAAAAATACCTTTAATATTATGTGTTAAATAAGTCGACAGTATTTTCTAAGAGCCTACTAGGGATATTTTGCCTATTTATAATTTCCATCTTAAACTTTTGTGGTATATCACAAAATTTTTAAATTAAGATTACTCGAAAACAGAGCAGTTATTGGACTGAAATAGGAATACCTTTTTCATGTAAAATAGACCAGAATTTTAATTTTTTTAATCTGACGATGAAAATCTTGAGAAAGTTAGAGCAATATTTACCCACTGATCCCCCAGTTTGGCACGGCTATGACCAATTATGAGGAATTATTTTTAGAAAATTAGATTCGTGATATAATTGTGATTCTCAATTTCAAATTTGATTACTTTATCTTGATCCCTTTTGGAAAAAATTAAATTTGGAGGTTCCCATTTATGAGGACATATCTCCGTTAGGAGAAATCTACGGACTTATGATTATATAACTTTTTTTCTTATTTTTGCTTGTAGAATCCAGTTAATTTTTAACAACTTGGTATTAATGATTCAATAAATTTTTGTACTTATGTATTTTTCTTCAGTTAAAACGACCACCCTGTATATTTGTAAAATTGCTATCCTTTTTTTCAGTGTTCTATTTTTATATAATTTATCAGTTCATGTATGATTTGATTTGTAGATATCCCCCAGAACTTCACATTCACTTACAAACCAGCCAAAAACTACCCCCTGGACCTGTACTATTTGGGAGACATGAGCGCTACAATGCGGGCCCACCTTAACATCTTCAAGACCATCGGAGCAGATTTGCCGAATAACCTGACGCAGTTGACGAAGAACTACAAGTTGGCTTTCGGTTCGTTTTTGGACAAAATTGCAATGCCTTTCTATCTGACAGCGCCTGAAAACTTCGACAACCCTTGTTTTACATTCAGCGCGGAGGGTTGTGAAACTGGGTACTTATTCAGACACAGGCTGAGCTTCACTGAAAACACGGAAAAATTTATAGAGGAAGTAAGTAGTACCCTACCTGAATACAGAGTGTTCCAACAGTTTTAAAAGTGAACTTACATGTTTATAGAAGGTTTTCATTAAACCATGTTAGTAAATTTAGCTAGATTAATTTTTTTTAGATAATTATTGAATAGAGCTTTGTCTGTGGAATTGTTCATTAACATACCTAGATGTTTGCTATCAGAGAACATACATATGACTTCATTGATAGGAATTGTAGGAGATTTGATTTATATTACCTTAAAATACCTTTCTAATACAGTAAAAAAATCATTTCTGGCATACGGGATACAATTAAACGTATAGCAAATTGGTTATTTCTATTTTATTTGTTTAGAAAAAAGTGTATTAAACTTAAAACTTCAATTAAATGCTTTAAATAATAATAATAATATAATAATAATATCTCTACCCCTCATTCTAATCACAGCGATTAGTCCAGAAGTCGGAGACTTGTGCGGGAGAGGGGGCGGCATATTATTATTAAGCAGGCCGCATTTGCGCCCAGGAACGACTTACGTTGGTAGGCCCTAACCACTATTCAGTGCAGGAATGAGGGAAACCTGGAAAACCTCATTAAATAGGGGGGTAGTCAAATATTAACCGGTATCAATCTCTCACATTGACCCAAGCTAACATTATTCCACCCTACCATACCCACAGAGAGGGAGCCAATCCTCTCCACGAATATAGCTTATATACGGTCTACCGGCAGCTGGGCGCGAACCAACTCCGATCTAGTCACCTCGATTCAAGTACTGACGCCTTAAACCGCGCGACCACTGACCCTGTGCATCAATGCATGCTCTAAATTGCCATCGCATATGTCTAGTAACTCTTCGGAATATCCCAGGTGTTTGGCGTATTATTTCACAAGCAATGGTAATGCAGTTTTATTCACTATGTGGGTAGAATACACCAGTTGCTTTAAATGCCCCCAAAGATAGAAACCGCACGGATTTAAGTCGGGCGATCGGGATGGCCGAGGAGTAGGTCAGCCCCGCCCAATCCAATTTTCTTGAAACGTAAGATTTACATAGTATCTTACATTGCGACTAAAGGGAGCAAGGGCACTTGCATAAACCATAAACGGCAGCCAACCTTAAGAGGAACAGCTTCTAGGAAGATAGATAGGTTTTGCTGTAAAAAATCCAGGTATGCCCGTCCATCTAATCTTCTCGGCAAAATAAAAGATCCAACCAAACAATTTTCAATAATTTCTGGCCCTACATTGACTGAAAACTGTTGCTGGCTGGTGTCGCGATTCATGAGTAATGTATAGATTTTCATCCATCCAAAAATGTTCATTACGATAATTAAAACCATCGTTTATGGTAAATGAAGTTTCATCTGTGAACAAAATAAAAGAAGTAAATTGCCAATATTCTGCATTTTTTAGTTTAGCCATTGACAATACTGCAGTCTGACTAGAAAATCAGCTTCAGAGAGGGCTTGAACTTTCTGCAGTTTATAATATAGCTGCTGCTGCTGATTGGCCATACATTAACATGGCTCATTCTCCCTAATTCATTTGGCAGGCGCCTTGTACTTATTGCAGGATTTTTGTTCAACCGCTTGTAAAACATTTTCTTGATTTTTTACTGTTCTTGTAATTATTTGAGCACGCAATCTGCAAAGTTCCCTGTTACTTTTCCCGTTTCCCTCAAATATCTATGAACATTTGAAAAAGTGTTTGCACAAGGTAATTGGCAGTCACTCATTTTATTCAATTAAATTAGTTAAGAATAGTTAACTGTAACCTTGTATACATTATGTTCTTGCTATCAGAGCATTCTTGAATTAAATGTGAATATATCATTAAACGATGCAGTGGAAAGGTGTTTATAACGGCTTTTTTTCTCGATGGTGTATTTATTTTTTCACTGATGTTTACTTTTTAAAGAGTTTTAATAAAGTTATGCCACCTTATGTGTTTTGTTACTATTTTCGTAGAAAAAACTGTATTAGGTTTCTATGTAGGAAGTGCTTTTAACAACACCTTAGTAACTATGTTGAGTGGAACTAGCAAATGGCTTGGAGATTTTAGTAAAAATGTTTGTCTCCTTCAGGTTGTTAGCAGCAAAACAACAGCCAATCTTGACGACTTAGACGGAGCTTTAGATGCGATCCTCCAAATTTTAGTGTGTGAGAAAAAGATAGGATGGTCGAAAAATTCTAGAAAAATTATACTGCTCCCTACCGACAGCCTGTTGCATTCAGCTGGAGATGGAATTTTGGCGGGTGCTGTCCTGAAACCTAATGCTACTTGCCTTCTAGACGACGATGGAAACCATATGAGTCCGCTAACCTTCGATTATCCATCTTTGGGGCAGATTCATACCTTCCTGATAGAAAAAAAGGTAAGCGATTGTGTAGTGTGAATATTTTACGGTCACAGATGCAGTTATCATTATATACATATATATGATTTATATTATACAGGGTGTCCCGAAAGTAAACCGCCATATGTTAACCATGAATTATTAGTGTTATGTTCTTTTTCTCTCAAAAACCAGACATAAAATATGTACATTTCTGCCACATATTATTGTGTGCTCAGACTGTTTATCGTTTATAGGTGAATATTATTTTCGCTGTGAATGATCAGCAAAAATTAGAATACTATAAGAGCCTCACCAGGGAATTGTTCAGGGATTCAGCTTTCGTAGGTGAATTGCAAGAAGATTCCAAAAATATTTTGGAACTCATAAGTATAGGTAAGACATGACTCACCCTATACAGGGTGTCCCGAAATTAATGGGACACAGAGCAAGAGTAGATTCCTTACATCAAAATAATGCGATTAAGCCAAACTTACTTTGGTCCACTTGTGGCTAATAAAAAAGTTACAGGGCGTTAAAGTTTAAATTTTGAATTCGAAATTTTTAAAATTCTTAGAAAATTTTTAAAGGATTCTTTTGAAAATTTGGATTAGAGGGTTTTCTGAGACAATAAAAATGAATCCGTACTTAATTTTGCTGTTGACGCTAAAGGGCGCTACGAAATGTACACTTGGTTGATAAAAACTGGTTATAACTTTTTTATTAGTGTGTGTACGAAAGTTTTAATAGAAAAATATTGTTCTCCTATCTATTTTTCACAAATAAAGTATACTTGTTTTATGCCGATAAATTTAACCGTTTTCGATTTATTTCTTGTATTTAATCGCAGTATTTTATGAATCTACTCTTGCTATGTGTCCTATTAATTTCTGGACACCCTTATATATACTCGCGTCAAGAATTCAGACGTCTTACGTCACGGCTGACGTTACACATTTGTTTTTATTGTCAACGTAATTTTCGATATTTGGTCGCGTTAAAAACAATAATTTTTTGCAATATAGTCCAATATATAATGGAAACTTTTAGTGCAGTAAATAGTTTTATTACTATCAGTTGCAGTTTTTTAAATATTTTGATGAAAATATAATGAATTATTCATTTGTTCGTATGACGTAAGTCGTCTGAATTCTTGTCGCGAGTATATCTCAATTTTTCGTTACCTATTTTTAGGTTCCGTGTTTACATTACAAAGTACCTACTGGTTACTCATTTTAACTTTAATCAACTGTATGTTTCAGGTTACTATAACTTCGCAAGGCAAGTAAGTTTTTACATAAACACAACATTACATGAAAATTTAGACGTAAAATTTTTCGCTGATTGCGACAATCTTGGTGTAATGAATGAAACATCGGCCTGCTATAACGTAGAAGGAAATCCTGTGACATTTACTGTCCAACTGACCCAAAAAGGACCTCCGACAAAAGTGAACGTGAGTAGATAACTCCAATGTGTAAGGTACCTCAGGGATCTGTCCCTGGGCCCCTTATTTTTGTGACAAATATAAACGGCTTGTCTGATATATAAAATAAGATAAAAAAGCTTTTTTTATTCCAACGCCATTTTAAATTTGGTGCAAATAACGCACAAAATTGGTAAAATACTGTACAACAATTGTTTTTCGTATATGATTTGACAGATATATCTCTAAAAACACATTGGCAAACTCTATTTATCTTCCGTCTCTTACTGTAAGAAATAATTATTTAAAAAATATAAAGCGTATTTCGTCAACAAGAACAGTTCCCTTTTTTAATACAATTGCGATATTCTATGTCATTCTGACTATTCAAGAAAATTCTTAAAACTCTTTTACTTAACATATATTTTTTCAAAGTATTCAGTACTATTGGAAATTATTTTTTTATTAGGATCTATTATTTATCGAGGAGAAGAATATCAACGAAAAAATAGCACTTAATATCACATACACTGGACTTTGTTCTTGTAAAAATTACGATGGGGAAATAGTCACATGCTCTAATGGAGAATTTAGATGTGGAAAATGTATATGTCACGATGAGTGGTAAGAGAATACTTAAGCTTATAATATATAACAAATATTTTTCAATTTTGTTGGCCCGTATAGCCTAACTTTCAATGTTTTTATAAAATCATCAGATAATTTGTATAATTTTTTTAGGACTGGGAAGTTATGCGATGAAAGCTGTGATAATACAGATTTTAGTTCATGTAAAGCCTCTGCCGATGGATATATTTGCAACAGAAAGTATGTACCTAACTTTGACCAATTATATTCAAGTATTATTTGCATATACTGAAAAACTTTGTCTATAATACAATTTGAACTCAGTTATAAATTTTTGTAACCTATTTAAAAATATGTTCACGATTATTTATTAACAATTCCTCCACTCCGCTACTGTGCAAGTTTTTGAACATTCTTATCGCTTGTTTTATGCACCTTTATAAGTTATAATCAAAATTCGAGAACAAAAAATTATATTCAACACCCTGTATCAAGGAAACGAAGCCTTCTATGACATATGTTTATAGAAACTTTTCTTCTTTAAAACATGTGTTCTATCTTCTGATATATTTTTGGTATTTCATTTCAGTGGTGATTGTTTGTGTGGCAAATGCCTTTGCAGCTACCCATTCGACGGGCAATACTGCCAGTACCAATGTCCAACGTCGCCAGACGGCCAGATATGCAGTGGACCTTTACAAGGCCAATGCTTAGAAGGTAAATGCACCTGCAACGATGGATTCGAAGGGGAGGATTGCTCCTGCTCCAAATCCAAATCTGGGTGCAAACTCTTTGAAACCATGGAATATTGCAGTGGTAACGGAGATTGCGTCTGCAACCACTGCAAGTGCAAGAGCGGATTCTCCGGCCAGTTTTGTGAGAATAACAGGGAAAATAACACTTTGTGTGAGGAGTACATAAAGTCTATAGAAAGTGCCATTCTCAACGGTACTGATCAAGGCGTAATGGGAGCGTCAAAATTTTTGATTCAGGAGGTGGACGAGGACAAAAGACAAAGTATTTGCAGTAAGTATTATTTTGAACATTCCTTATATTAGTTGCTGACTATATACAGGGTGTTACAGAATTAATAATTTTTGTAATACTTTTATTTTGACGTTTTCTGGAATATTCCAGGCTATATTCTATTTGTTTGTCGACACGTTCTCGAGATCGCAGAAACTTCGAGAACTCTAAAAACCTGTATAAGCGGATCGGTTTCGCCGTCACAGTCAGTTTATATTGAACAGCCAAACCCGAGTGACAGAAACGTCAAAGTAAAACGTTGACAGTTGTGAAATTGGTTTTAGTACACTTATTCCTTTGTAAATAACGGAAATCCGAAAATGGGGAAAAAAT
The DNA here is from genome assembly GCA_037114965.1 of Monochamus alternatus. Lineage (NCBI taxonomy): Eukaryota > Metazoa > Arthropoda > Insecta > Coleoptera > Cerambycidae > Monochamus > Monochamus alternatus. The sequence continues at coordinate 53,092,594 of CM073433.1, read as the reverse complement.
AGGATGTTCCATTAAAAAACCGGTGATGATGTCATTACTCTAAGATAGATCACCCTGTATATTAAATTATTATTTAAAAGAAACAGTAAATTAAAATAAAAAATCAACCTGTTTCGGGAATATTTAATAATATTGTTTATTTAGCTAATAATAAATTTATTCGTTACTTTGTAATCTCTTAATTTTTTTTCAGACGCCAGTGAATGTGAGACCATCATATACCAGGGCAACACCCGTTGCACAGTTAAATGTTGCTACCTTAAAAAAGACGACGACATTGTTCACTGGCTTGTAACAAAACAATGCACGCTCACTGCAAGTTTTACCGCTATAAGCACTGGAATAGCTGCCTTGGCTGCTATTATCTTAGCTGGTTTGATAGGAATCGTCTGTGCCAAATATAGGATCTACAGGTTGGAGAAGGAAGAATACAGACGCTTTAGAGAGGAAGCTAAGAGTCTACATGAAATGAATCCTATATATAAGGATCCTGTTTCAGTGTACAGAAATCCGATGAGGACGAAAAATGACTGAAATTGTTAATGACAGTGTGAAAGCAGATATATCAACACGTGTAAAAATTGCAGAGTATATGTCAGTTAAAAACATCCAGTATATACTTAAATACATTAATGGACATTGGTCAATATGGCAGGAATAGGTTTAAAAAGATTTTTTTTTGTACAATAAACACCTACAAACGGTTTTGATATTTCATTGATATACTATTGCTTCGTGCACATTCATTTTCACCACTGAAATAAATAATACGTAGTGGTCACTTCCAAAACGTACGGTAAATTTTTGAGAATTTTTTTTTGTAATGAACATTTTATTATCTATCTAATAAATTTACAAATGCATTACAAATAAAATATATACCAATACACGCTCGATAACGTTTCTACTGGCTCCAGAAGGTGACAGGTTTGTTACTCGCAAGCAACGGCAGTCATTTTGAACATTTATTATAACTATTTCAAACTTTATTCTTATTACTATTTACGATAAATATCTGACATCGTAGGTGTGCGACACACCTTGTATAGCAAAATAAACGCTCTTACATTATGGACAAACTGTAAAACAAATATTTCAAATTTTTCTATAACAGTATTTTAATTTACAAAAATCTGATTTCCAAAACATTTTAAAAACGGAAAAAACCACTAGACTAAATTACTCTTATCTAGAGATACAAAATGTTATTAATAAAATTTGCTTTTATTAAAATCACGTTACATTAAAATACAGTAAATTCGGGTGAACTTCGGGAGTTCCTTCGTCCTATCTTCCTAATCTGTATTTCTAACAAAACTAAAGATGCTAGCCCTGTTGCTGACACCAGTCCACAAATGTACGACAGGACATTTTCATAGAAATTTGGACACATAGTTTTAGGTGAGCATTGTCTGAAAATTAAAAAACTCACAAAAATATTTGTGTGAGGATACTAGGTATTATAATGTGAGAACTCACAAATTTTGCACCAATAAAACCACCCCTCCTGAAATTAATTTATCTGTAAATGTAACCATGCTGTAAACACGACCTCCACCATAGCCATTGGTTTTTACAAAATTGGCTGTAAGACAAAGACTGGCCACCATAGTCGAAGATCCGCTAATTCCTAGAACATTACACGATTTTGTTTTTGCTGATTTGCTATGTGAAATACGAACCTAACAGAACTGCGATGAAATACAATTCTGTATCAGAAGCTGTAGACACTCCTATTCCTATCCAAATAGAGGCTGACAGTCCAAAAAGTGATCCACACAGGTAAGTGACCTGAGAATATTTGGTAGTAAATCTACAGATACGAATTTCATATTTTGCAATCATATTATATTGCGTACAACGTTTTATCTACAACTGGCGAGGTAAATAACAAATATTATACAATGACAATTACGACAGATCAGAATTAAGATAAAAGACTATGTCATAACACCCAATACAAAAGTGTCTAGAGTTTTTTTTTTTTGTAACATTTGGAAATAGCTTGATTTTAGTAGATGTATATATTTCTTCACTATAAATCTGCTAAATGTACCAAACAATCTGTTGGTATATATACTATTGGCAATGTGTCAAAACTGATTGCACGATTTCTTACACTGCCTAATTCAAATGCGTATACTAGGCACTGTTTTTGGCGATCTTCAACCTTCCTTTTACACGATTGTGGGACAGTGTTTTGGTATAAAAGACATGGAAAACAGTGTCAAATCATAGTAATTATGCGATAGTTTGAGAGAGTTTGTTGTTTCCAAAGAATCTGGTTCTACTACAGTAACATTACCTTATCATTGCAAACCCCGTTCCTAAATTTTAAAATAATTGAAGTCAGGAATGAAGCTACGTAACATGTAAGAGGCACACTTGCTATGGTTTGCCTCATCCTTGCTTCTTCGACTAAGGACCCTCGTTCATCTATATACAGGGGGATGTAGATAAGATTCAGGATAGTAAAAAGCCTTGACGCCATATACCTAAAGGGAAAACTACTAAATTACTAAATTATACTTTCTAGTATAAGCTCACGTTATCAACAGAGCGGCAAAATACAAAGTCCGCTTTGTATAGAGTACGTTTATAATGTAAAAATTATAATACAACGACTTGATAATATTTGAAATAAAAAATCAAGCTTATAGACGTATTGCGTGTAGTATTTCATACAAATAATCATAAATAGAAAAAAATTCAATTACATGAAAATACGTAAAATTCAACCTTTTTTTAATAACAAAATATTGTCAAGGAACTGTCTTAAAATTTGTATTTATTATAAACTCCATACCCTGTATTAATTGTATACTATACAAAAATGGCTATGTACACGTACTTACATTAAGGACACACCGTATATGAGGAGGGATTTTAAAAAATGTTTTTGCCTGTCATGCGTATTTAAACTATTGATATCATCTGTTACGGCTTCCCTTATAACTTCGTATTCATTCTCTCTAGTTCCTAAAAGCCCACAATAAAAAAACATGGAGGCCAATAGCCCTATGAAAGTTATAATTAGTGCTACGCCCTAAAAACAAAAAAAAAATATTTTATTTTTGTTACATCTGACTTGGAGTTTTTTTACCTTGAATTTATAAAAATCGTTAGGACCGATACTTTCGGATTGTTCTCCGTCATCTACATCGTTATTCAACATTATTAAAGTTATGAAATACACGGATATGCTGCAACATACTGACGCTGTATACCTAAAAGAAAAAATTACATAAATGGAACGCAGTGTAGAAGGGCCACATCCTACTTTTTTTTTTACAAAATTTCGTTAAAAGTTTGTGAATTCACACGTCTCTTACGAAATTTCGTAAAAAAAGTGTAAATATCAGATTTTTCGCAAAAAAAGTGTAAATTTTGTAAAAAAAGTGTAAATTTCTTAAAAAGTTTGTGAATTCACACGTCTCTTACGAAATTTCGCAAAAAAAGTGTAAATTTTGTAAAAAAATTGTAAATCTCGTAACAAGTTTGTGAATTCACACGTATTTTTCGAAATTTCGTAAAAAAGTGTAAATCCCAGCTTTTCCGTAAAAAACGTGTGAATTTCGTATAAGATTATAAATTGCAAATGACCAGTCAGTGGCGTATATTTCTCTTTGCGATAATATTGGTGAGGATGCCCCTCGGGACGTCACTGGAACTAATAATTATCATCTAGTTCATGCTAACTTAGCATCTTATTACAATGAACAATAATGCCAAATTGAACAAAATCAACAAAAGAATTTTTGAGATATTAATAAAAAGTAATTTTTTTTGAAACTTTAACAGCCTGTATCTTAAAAACCAGATATTTTAGAACACTTTTCTACTTAAAATTGGTTCAGGAATACGCCCTTAAATTTAGTACATACCTTTAAGTAACACCCTATATACAACATAACACATACCAGGTGTAACAGGATCATGGTACACCCCTCCTTTTCCTTCTAGTTTTGAAGATAAAGTATTTCAATTTGGAACATCTTATAATACTTAATAAAGACCTCTTTTTGACATTTAAGTGATTTTTTTTCACTTCAGGTTTCACCAGAAACGACAGTAACATTTGATTTTCAAATAATTATGAGTTCCAGTGACGTCCCGGGGGGCATCCTCACCAATATTATCACAAAGAAAAATATACGCCACTAACTGTTCTTTTGCAATTTACAATCTTTTACGAAATTCACACGTTTTTTACGGAAAAGCTGGGATTTACACTTTTTTTACGAAATTTCGTAAGATACGTGTGAATTCACACATTTTTTACGAAATTTACACTTCTTTTACAAAATTTACACTTTTTTTGCGAAAAATCTGATATTTACACTTTTTTTACGAAATTTCGAAAAATACGTGTAAATTCACAAACTTGTTACGAGACTTACACTTTTTTTACAAAATTTACACTTTTTTGCGAAAAATCTGATATTTACACTTTTTTTGCGAAATTTCGTAAGAGACGTGTGAATTCACAAACTTTTAACGAAATTTTGTAAAAAAAGTAGGATGTGGCCCTTCTACGCTTTCGTAGATTTTACAGTACCAGATGTTTAACTTGGTAAAAATTGAAATAAGAAAATACAATCAGTCCAAGTATGTATCTCATTTCGGTCATAATAAATCAGTTAGAAATTAAAAGTAATTGAATATTTGGCAATGTATGACTGAATTTAGTAGGAAATGCATTCAAAATTACCGTATTGCCGTGAGGTCAGAACTGTAGCTGTGATTACTGGATATTTCCGGAATTAGGGATAGATGTGAGATTTGAACTACTGCCCATCCAATTTGAAACAAAGTTATAGCTGCTACGTAATAAACGATCACTTCTGTGGTGAACGAAGAAGGCTTTAGAGAAAATATTAAAGGAAATCCTATGGAGACAGCAAGGGTACCTAGAAATAACTGTTAAAATGTATCAGTTACAGATGTTGAAGTATGTGGTGGTATCTGTCCAATAAATAATTTATTACCGTAATTTAAATAATAAGGTAAATAATTTAAGTAGCAACATTATTTGAGCATAACACTGGCTACAACCATATGCCATACAGTATGCGCCAAAGGTATGGAATAAATTCAATAAAAACGACACAATTATTTTTTGGGAAAAATCCTCGAACAGGTCGATTTTTAATTTAAAAAATACATATTTTAGCGTAAAATGCGATTTTCAAATGTCATTTGTTTTCGAGTAATGACGTCATCGATTTTTTTTAAATGGTAACACCATATTTTTTTCCTTGGTTATGAAAGATCGTTTAATTCTCTATCAGACAGTACTAAAATTTTGCCCTCTAACATAGGAAAGTTTTCGAGTAAATGACGATTGAATGTTAGAAAACGTAAATTTTATCCATAAAAAAGTAACAATTCTGAGGTATGTAAAATAAAATACAATTGATTAAATTTTATACTTAAATTAAATGTTCGAATTGCCATCCACCAACTTCTTGACAATGCGCAAGTCTGTGAAGAAATTCTTCTTGCACATTATGAATGATTTCTGGGGTAACTCTGCGTATTTCGTCCCGAATGCGATTTTGAAGTTCTTCTAAATTACGTGGTTTATTAATGTACACTTTTGACTTCAAGTATCCCCATAAAAATAGTCAAGAGGTGTAAGATCTGGCGATCTTGCAGGCCATTCTATCGGTCCGCGTCTGCCGATCCACCTCCCAGGAAAACTGTTGTCCAAAAAATCTCGTACAGGGCACGCATAGTGCGGAGGTGCACCGTCTTGCTGAAACCATATGGTATCGTCAGGAATGTCACGGTCATTATCGTTAGGAAAAATTACTGCAAGGGCTGGAACAAGGTCATTTTCTAGAAACTCTAAATATCTTTGTCCTGTAAGGGTTCCTTCATAGAAGAAAGGCCCTAATATTCTGTCGTCAACTATTCCAGCCCACACATTTAATTTCTGAGGGTGTTGGGTATGTGCCTCTGCCATCCAATGAGGATTTTCCCGACTCCAATATCTGCAAGTTTGACGGTTTACTGTACCATTCAGACAAAATGTGGCCTCATCTGAAAAAAGTATTTGCCGATGTAAATTTCCTTGACATAAATCCATTAGAATTTCGCAAAAGTGTAAGCGGCGATCGGGATCATCTTCATTGAGTTCCTGCACAAGTTGAATTTTGTAGGGATGATATTTTTCCTTCCTCAAGATACGTAGCACTCTGCTCTGACTAGTGTCATTGTTTAATGCAACCAATCGTGAAGAATTATGAGGATTATCCACCATACTTATCAAAATGTTCTATTTCTGATTTTCATTAATGCTTGGACGTCCAGGTTTTGGAATATTTACAACATTGCCAGTTTCTCTAAATTTAGACACTACCTTACTGACTGTTGATTGGCTGATAGGGCGATCTGGATATTTTTCATTAAATAAATCGCAAACTTCCTGCTGAATTCTAGTCATATTCCCGCATCCGATAAGAATTAAAATTTCAATTCTTTCAGTAAATGTGCCATAATACTTGGATAATAATTTCTATGTCGCTTACAATACTTATTAGAAAGTCGGTGTGACAATGACACTTTGCAAAGATTTTCACCTACGTGATCCATAAAAGAACTATGGAATTCGAAAAACTAAACTTGATAACGTTTTTGCTTTATTTTAATTGATTTACGTTTTCTAACATTCAATCATCATTTACTCGAAAACTTTCCTATGTAAGAGGGCAAAATTTTAGTACTGTCTGATAGAGAATTAAACGATCTTTCAGAATCAAGGAAAAAATATGGTGTTGCCATTTAAAAAAAAATCGATGACGTCATTACTCGAAAACAAATGACATTTGAAAATCGCATTTTACGCTAAAATATGTATTTTTTAAATTAAAAATCGACCTGTTCGAGGATTTTTCCCAAAAAATAATTGTTTCGTTTTTATTGAATTTATTCCATACTTTTGGCGCATACTGTATTTTCTTCTTCCTTCTTGTTCTCTTTTTCCTTCTGCATATTTCTGATGCCAAACCACTGTCAAAAGATGTACCCTGAACAAAATTTACTCCATTTTTTTTTTAAATGCATCTGGATAGATTAAGTCATCATGCTAGAACCGTGTAGAAAATATTCCCGTTGGTTCAATTTTAAATATTTATTCGTTGTATTTGTGAAATGGAAGAAGTAATTGAAGACAGAAGCAGAACAGCACTATTATTTTAACTATTTTTATGAGTAAATAAATATTTTACTATTACAGCAAATACAAATATATAGTCTATATTTATATGTAGGTAGCCATGATTTTATTTAAAAGTGCACATACCCCCTAAATGCCATATACGTCGATGCCCTGTATAATCTATTGCCCATCCTGCTAACGGTGTCGCTAAAGAATCCACTACTTGTCCTATAAAGAATATTTTAATTGTAATTTTCAAAAACTATGAGCAATAGAATTTATTTATTACAATTATTAAATAGATAGAATAAACAATCACAATGCATTAGAACTTTTGCTCAAATGACAATAAAAAAATAATAATTAAAATACAACTTTCGTTTTTGTTCGGAAATATTTTATTTTATTTTGGGATCACCTATTAATATGTGATTAGTATTTACATTTAAGGCACTAGTGCCTTAAAGCAATATTTTTAATGCTACAACGGAGTGTTAAAAATTGCATTTTTAACATGTTTGTAGAAAAACATAATTTCAAAATAATTGAATTTAACCATATTTGAAAATAGATTTTTAAAATTGGCGGATGCGCCGGTTTTTGATCTGCTTAAATGTATACATATTTTTTTAATCCTTTTTATGATATGAACATGATTGTGTAATTAGCTTTAAAAATATAATTTTTATCTAAATGTACCTACATATGTTAAATTACATATTTGTTTTACATACCAATCATGAGCAATATTCCAGCTGTCGATGACTCCATAGTCAAAACTACTTGTAAGTAAAATAGGGTGTAAGAAAACCACATAGCTGCACAGAGGTCATTGAAAATATGGCCCATGCCAAAACTCACTTTTTCTACTAGTAAGCAAGATGTTGCTGTCGCTATATTCGGTTCCATTTCCATCTACAAATAAATATATTCGAAAAGTTAACACTTATCAGGTAAAGTTGATTATAACTTATACTTTCAGGTGATATTAAGATACTGTAAAGGTGGTTCAACTGGAGAAGCATTTTTTCTATGGCTTCCTCGAATTACCGTTGAAATTTAATATACCAATATCGACTTGCAAGCACCAAGAGACCTGCTTACTTTATATACAGAGCAACAATTTCAAATCGTTTTTTCTATTGATAGAGAAGTTTTGAAAAAAATGTGTATTATGGCTGTATAAAACTATAGAAACATTTTCCAACATTGTCTATAAAGTGAGTCTTCTTTTTTATTCATAGCTTTATCTTTAAATTATAGTTATTTTTACAATATATTATTATAATTTCATCAGTTGGGGTACCACATTTTTGTAAATTTAAGAAAGGTGGCATTATCTTTTATTTTTCTTAACAAAGTTGTTTGGAAACTGAAAAAATATTTAAATACGATTATTAAAAATAACAATTGGAACACCTGGAGCGCCATCTTATTACTGGTTAAGGGTACTTGTGATTATTATGTGGTAACACTTGACATGGTAGGTGTGCGACGTTGTCACCTATCAAAACCTCTTTACTGTCATAACTCTATTACCGTTGATAAGAGAAAAAAAGTTGTTAAGTTAATTATGTTTTTTATATATTTTTAGGTATTAACAATATTGTGTGAAACTAACTACTCTGCGGACTAAAGCCCGGACCAGCGTTGAATTACACTCACAATATCTACCGATATATTTTTTATTATTAGCTTTTGTAACATTTTTTACTGTATTAGAAACGTATTTTAAGTTAATATAAATATAAATTCCTATCAATGTAGGCGTATGCTCTCTGATACCAAACATCTAGGTATGCTAATGAACGATTCCACAGATAAAGCTCTATTCAATAATTATCTAAAAAAAATAATCCCGCTAAATTTACTAACCTGGTTTAATAAAAACATTCTATAAATATCTAAGTTCTCTTTAGAAACTGTGGGAACTCGAAAAATCAACCACAATAGATGAGATCTGGCTTATTTCTGCATTTTTAGGATTGCTGCTTCAGATGGCCTCCTTTAAGTTGTCAAATACCTTTCTAATACAGTAAAAAATTAATTGTGTTTTGTTTGGTAGAATTTATCATACAGCAAATTAAATGAACAACTTCAACAGATGTAGAATAAATTCCGAACAAGTGTATTCTGCTATTCACTTGCAATGCAATTTAACTTTTAATTATATACAAAACTGTCCTTCATTAAAGGAAAACAAGGTTTTACCGAATGTCCCAAACATAATGCGAGGTAAGCTGGTTTGAAGACCATGATTTAATAAATATTTCATATATAATCGTATAGCGTTAATTTCTACATCCAAAATAATGCAGTAAAGCTTATAAATAGCAATTTGCCTAATTCGACAATTCTACATTTTTCATTGCGCTCGTACTATTGTATTTTGGAGACCGGCTATATAAACAACGCAGCAACCATATAAAAAATGAACAACTTTAAGTGACCTTTGATAAAAATTACTTTTAGTAAATCGCGCGTATTCACTTTTTATAATATAGGTACCTAGTTTAAGTGTTGTATGTCCAGTGCGTACCAGTTTAAAAGTTTTGATAGAACAGTATCATTATTTAGAAATCCTTTATTGGAATAGTGTTCACTTAACAGGTAAGATACATTTGATAGACAAGTAAAGAATGTAAAATTTTAGAAAATATTTGTGAATTTACTAAATACTCGTACACCACATTGAACAAAATTGATTATTTTTTAAAGTATCTGCCAAATTTTTTTTGATATTTCTTGTGGTTAACCGACCATTCAAGTTTAGCCTTGGAAATAGGATGTGTAGTAGACTTAAACAGGCCCTTAGGTAGGAGATCATTCTTATATAGTGCCTGCTAGTGTACCTCTAATAATCTGAGCTCAGAGCCCACTTTCAAGGTACGTTTCGCCGTGTTATATCGACACCTACTATTCGAAGACGACTCCACAACGCAAATTTACGTGCTAGAAGACCATTACGGGTCCCCACTCTACTTCCAAGGCATCATGCTGCCCGTCTCCAGTGGGCGCGAGAGCATAGGGGTTGGCTTTACGCCAGTGGCGGTGGGTCATATTTACAGATGGCACCACAATTTGGTTGGCTACTGATGACAACCACAACCGCTTGATTATCTCAATGCACAGACGTATCAATATGCTATTGGAAAGTGGAGGTCATACCGACTATTAGTAGAGAACTTGCTTTGTTACCTACATTTACTCAGTTTATCGAACATATTCTTTTTTTAAAAAAAGGTTCAGTAAACAATATACTTTTATAAATGTATTTGGTTTTCTGACAAAAGGATTTCTTTAACAAGAATGAGGGAGAGTGCAAGACTTTTGACGTTGTACATCCAAGCCAATCAATGTTAGGATTAATCTGACGTTACAGATAATGGATTCAGCATTCATAAGTTATATGATAGATAAACTTTGACCCTACATATAAATTTATCTGCTTGTCATACAATAGAACAACATATTTTATATGCATTTGTAAAATCAACACCTCATTAGTATAGTAATTTAATCCAGGTATGTGACACTTGCGCATTTATATCTTAAACCAATACAAATATCTACTATAAATCAAATATAAATAGCACTTATGTATCGATTAGAAACATTCGTTTTTACCTGGTTAAAGTCTAAAGTATGATTTTTTTCAATGAATCGATTCGGGTAGCTGTATAAATGCTTCTTTCCTATCGTGTACCATTTCCCAAAGCTTGATACCGAATTGATCACTCTTCCTTAAATGTAAACAGTTTTTAAATCGTGGGAAATAATTTAACAAAAATTTGGTTAACGATTTGTTAGTGTCCTGAAGTTTAGTTCTTATATTAGCTTACTCTTTACATACTGTAAGTACCTATATATAAGTATATACAAAATGAAATAGTTTGCTTAAATGTCATAGTATCTGACACATGATTTAACGAATTTGTTTAAAATTTTTACGATATACAGGGTGCTTAGTAAAGAATGGGACATACGGGTCTAAAAGTAGCAGGATTTATTTATCTGGGCCCATTGGGAAGGGACTTTTATTGCTACTGCCGATGTGCCAAGTTGTTATGGAAGCCACGTACCAAATTTCAAAATAATATCTCATCGTGGAGAGATTTCAGAGAGATTTCGGTAGCATAATAACAAGATAATTTTTATATATCACTTGGGTTACTAGTAAATCTCTTTTGTTTACATTTACCTCAGTTAAAGTAGTTATGTACCATTTCAGGTGTTTGTTTTGTGGTAGTAAATGTATTCGGGACAAGTGTCCAATATATAAAATGCTTTAGGTTTTTTTAATATATGTTAATTTTGTTCATGTGTTGACAATTTGAATTTTAACTTATTTGTATAAATTTAGTATTTTGCAGACATCCGGACTTTTCCGGTACGCACGCCAATGGTCAGTTCGGGTGTTTTCGTAATAACCTGCCAAGTTTACCTGTCAAATGAACACCGGTGAACAATATGGCGATTACTACGTACCTAAGTTATTTATTAATAATGCTCATCTCATAGCAACCACAGGCGACCTGATTAAATTATTGTTATTCATGAAAGATGTATCATACAATTTTAATAATATAAAATAAATAGCTTTGTTTGATATTATGATAAAATCAAAATTTATCGGCGATAAAATTATGTGTTTAACTTGGCAGTAAAGCAGATTTAATGCCTTGGCTGCTTTAATTAAAAAATATGCATACACCTAATCAATTCCAGGAATCAATTTCGAAGATGTCTACAGCAGAAGATGTGGTTGCCACGGCAAGGGACAGCTTTAACAAGGGACTCACGAAGGGATACGAATTTCGCCTGAGACAGTTGAAAGCTTTGCTGCGGTTAGTCGAGGAAAACCACGATGATATCGTAGACGCCATTATACAGGATTTCAGGAAACCCAAATTCGAAATTTCTCTGTTTGAACTAGATTATCTGAAAAATGAAGTAAAAGCTGCTATAAAGAACCTACAAGAGTGGATGAAACCAACGAAAGTGGACAAGGCTTTGCCATTCCTCATGGATCAGGTAATTTTTTTTTATATTTTAAATTGAAAAACGTAACATTAAATTCTGGTTAAGAATAAATAACGTTGAATGAGATAAGTAATCTAGCAAAATTTGAAAAAGCCTTGTCAAGACAAGGAATCCTTGTTCTTGGGCAAGCTGGCAAAATCATGTCTTGTCTTCCGAAATTGTCGCAAATTTTGAAGACTCTCGCATGACTGTTGCTACATACAAACGAGAAACATGGACATGGACATGAATTTGCAAACAGTTGCAACAATTATAAAAAAAGGTCGAAACAGGTAGAACAGAAACGAAGTTATTTCAGTCAAGTGACAGTGAGTTTATAATTAGTTGAAACCAGCATAACTGGACCTAGATTAAATAAAATTTGATTTTAAAAACAATATGCTGGTGCCCTTCAAATAAAATCTATGCCTACAAAAGAAGACTATTTATTTTTTTCAGCTAATTTTCACTTAAATGCTACCCCTTCTTATATGTGTAAGACATCAAGCCGTAGCAATATTTTTTGTCTTATATCCCAAGATTTTGTTCTTAAATCTTGTATTGTCTTGCAATTCGAGCTGCCAAATCCTTGGCCTTGTCTTGTCTTGTTTTACTAGTCCAAGGCAAGATCAAAAACCAAACAAGATTACTAACACGAGTTAAGAATATGGAATTTAAAACAAGGTCAATTTGAGCAATTTTTTGTTAATTTTATGGTTATTTTGTGGTATTAGAAAAACATTAATAGGAACATTATGCATCTCATTAATTTTAACGACTTAAAAAAACATTATTTTAATTACCTTTTGCGGTACTCGTTCACTTCGAACTTGGGCAAAGGTCTTTCTGTGTTAAATTAGAACAAATTAGCAAAATATAAGAACTACTAATTTAACAGTGCTTTTCTACAATTATTGAAGTGTAGAAGAAAAACAAACCTTTTTATAACAAATATTTCTATACTTTTTTTTAGAAATGAATGGATTATTTAAATTAATTAACTAATAAAATCCAAAGTGACTTCGTTACTTACCTACAACTTCATAAACATAGTTTTTCTACATTGTAAAAGCGAAGAATCAAATTTAAACGTGGATTTTATTTAAACCTTTGTGTGTAGGTTTATTCAGATATTATTAAAAACTCACCTATGCTCTTTCACTTCTTAGGTAAAGTTTCTTGATAAACATTCTACACCCTGCATAAGTCATTAAAAAATCTAGAAGGTTCAGATCAGGAGAACCAAGTAGCTATTGAATTGTGCCTTTATGATAAAAATTTGTATTTTTTAGGTTTTCCTCTATCCAGAACCTTATGGCGTCGTCCTGGTCATAGCCACATGGAACTACCCTTTCCTAATGAGTTTCTCTCCTATGGTAGGAGCCTTGGCAGCAGGAAACTGCGTAGTGGTAAAACCTTCAGAAATTGCGCCTCACTCCGCTCAAATCTTCGCAAAATTACTACCACAGTACTTGGACTCCAAGTGCTATCACATAATAACTGGTGGCATCCCAGAAACCACCGCTTTGCTGGAACAAAGGTTCGATTATATCTTCTACACAGGTAGTACTAGTGTGGGGAAGATAATCCAGAAAGCTGCAAGCAAACATTTGACTCCAGTAACTTTGGAACTGGGAGGCAAAAGTCCGGTGTACGTAGACGACAGAGTCGACGTGGATTTGGCGGTGACTAGGATATTATGGGGCAAATTTATAAATGCTGGTCAGAGTTGTATAGCACCAGATTATATCTTGTGTAGTAAGGAGGTGGAGAAGAGGTTCATACAAGCGGCGAAGTCACAGATCAAGGCTTGGTTTGGCGATGACGTAAAACAGTCACAAGATTTTGGAAGGATCGTTAACGACAATCATTTCCGAAGGATACTTAAACTCATGCAAGGTAAACATGCTGTTTCCAAATGTAAAAATGCTATATTAAACGAAATAGATATATACTGCAGGTATTGCTCGTCTATCACACTGATGGAATATCATAGCAGGTGTTAACCTACTATCGAAATAAATAAAATAGATCCCTGACATTGGAAACAGATATTAAGAAAATGTAGCGGCGAAAACATTTGGATCGTATTATAGCCTCACTATTACTCTATTGTGTGCTAAAATTTCAGTTAGTTTCGTTATCCCATTTTTTAGTTATTAATGAAAATGTTGAAAAAATTACGGTTTTCTGTCTACAAAATTGATAATTGATAAAAAATTACAAATTTTTACTGACGATAAGTCGAACTACATATTGTCTTTAGTACTGTGAAGGTCATTTGTCCCAAAAGCTATTCTGTTTTATTTTTAAGCAAAACAGAAGTAATCTAGTTGAATGTTCTTTAATAACGGCACTTTAAAAATGTAAAGTCATAAAAAGCAAATTTGAAAAAGGTAGCAGCAGGCAACACTCATAAGCGCGCCATAACTTAAAAGTATTGTTAATTTTGGAAATCTAAGTATCATTCACTTGCATCTTAAACCTTAGAAGCATTTTTTAAATACTAAGCATATATTAATTCATTCTTTCTTTTATTAAAACGATATTTTTCTAGGCTCACAAATTGCTGTGGGTGGAACCAGCGACGCATACGAACGATTCATTGAACCAACAATCCTACAAGGCGTCAAACCAAACGATGTGGTGATGCAAGAAGAAATATTTGGTCCTGTTTTGCCCATAGTAAATGTTAGAAATGCTGCAGAGGCTGTGTCATTTATCAATGGAATGGAAAAACCTTTGGCGCTATACGTGTTTAGCAACGATAGACACATCCACGATTTGTTTCTGAAGAACACTTCCAGTGGAAACTTGCTTATTAACGATACCATGATGCATTTTAGCTGCGAAACTTTGCCATTTGGAGGTGTTGGTAATAGTGGGATAGGCAGTTATCATGGGAAATTCTCTTTCGATACTTTTTCTCATACTAAAGGGACTCTTATCAAGAAACTCAGTTATTTTGCCGAAAAGTTGTCTGCTGTACGATATCCACCTTACAAGCTCAGCAATATCAATTTCATTTCTAAAATGTCCACAAAGAGCGTTCCCAAGATTCCGTGTTTTACACATATCTTAGCTTTTATTATAGGAATGCTAGCTATGTTTATTATTAAGGCTTATTTTCTTTAATACCAATTATGTATCATTCGTTAAACTGTAATTTTTGTTAATTTCAATAAATCATTTATATTTTCTCCTTTTAATTTACACAAAATATTCAATTCTTATCTGAAGTATAACATGGAAAAAGTGTAGTGAAATTAAAATATACTATTAATATATTTTTAAAAGCAAGAGACTTTATACCTAACGTGTTACATATCTGCAAGTTAAATTTAGAAGAAGAATAAGATATTTTCATTTTTAATATTTGACAGTTGACATATATTTGACATTTGTCAAAACTTCAATACAAACAACATAACCAAAAGTATTATATGTTATATTTAATTTTTTGCTTTTTCATTTGCATTGGTGAGTCCCGATGGATTAATTTCTCGCTTAATTTAATTCAAAACTTTATGGGAAACTAAAAAAACATATTTGATACCTCTGGGATAATGTATGGAATCACTACAAAAATAATCAATAACTAATCTCCCAATAACAATGGAAAACAAAGACAAGAATAAAAGGAAAAGCCTCAGCAGCTACTTGTTGCCAAATAAAACACCTAACAAGGTAGGGGTTGCTGTTTCAAGAAGTCAAAGTGCAAAAGATCAATCTTTAAGGTACCTAACCTCTTCAGAAGCAAAGAGTAACATTGCTATTTCGAAAAGACCTCTCAGCTTTGACATTAAACGTAGGACTATGAATGGTAAAGCAGGATTATGCATATCTAATGTAAGTAAAATTATAAAATGTTTGATGTTATTCTTTCTAACGTCGTTTGTAGAATTTAAATAGAAGGAACAGTGTTTCTGACACTAACATTCATGAAGACATTGAGGAAGATCTAGAAAGTTCCGAAAATAAATTTGATGAAAAATCCATATCTCATGAAAGCGTTTTAAATTTAAGAGATAGTGAAAATAGTAAGTCTTGTAAATTAAATATACCCTTAATATTTCATTTCTGTTATTTTTTAGGAATTAGTAGCATATATCTTATTCCAACAAGTAAAGCAAGGCAGAGAAACTTTTTACAGGGAAAAATTGGAGCTAATTCGTTATTAGGTGCAGCGGAACTTGACAGAGTCTGTCCTAATAGAGAAGTTACCATATTTGTCGGTACTTGGAACATGAACGGGCATTCACCACCAAAGTAAACATATAATAATAATTATTCTACTTGAAATGTGCTTCCATTGTTTTATTGTTTTTAGAGAATTAAATGATTTTGTCCTGCCGATCGGTGTAGAACACGTACCAGATATATTATCGTTTGGTACACAAGAGTCCTCTTCGGAACGATACGAGTGGGAAGTTAGCCTCCAAGAAACTATAGGACCGTCACATTTACTCTTCCATTCTGCGTCTTTAGGTACAAAAATATTTCTTCCGATACGAACTCTATTATATACTTATAATTAATTTTTAAGGTACGCTGCACTTGTCCACTTTCATACGACGTGACTTAATATGGTACGTATCTATTCCCGAAGACGCTAGTCTGTCCGTGAGGCCGGGAAGCGCTTTCCGAACAAAAGGCGCGGTAGCCACTTGTTTCATGCTCTTCGGCACGTCGTTTTTGTTCGTAACGGCTCATCTCACCGCGCACCAGGAAAAGGTCAAGGAGAGGGTCGGGGACGTCAAAAAAATCGTTCATTCCATGGATCTGCCAAAAGTTCTGCCTTGCAAGAACAAAAGCAAAGGTTTGTGTCTTCAATACGTACTATATTATGTATATATTATCTTAAAACACGAATATTTAATCCTGAACGTTGCGTAAGCGCCCTACATGTAATTAAAATATTCAAGTAATAGTAATGGTGCGAAATATATGAAGTTAGTAAATTTTCTTAGTGAGAGTTCTGTGTTTAGAAACTTCCGCACAGTTGTATAGAAATTATAAACAGCTAAAAACATTAAGAGATTAGTAAGTAACATTATTAGCTTTTTGCCATAGTTTGGTTTTTGTGTTTTTTTGCACTTAGTTCTATCCACAAACACCCTTTATATTTATAATATATATACACGCTGTTCCTACCCACAACACACCCTAGAAACGGGTATTCTAGTCCATTAGTTTGGTTTTGCAAGCTTTCGTGGCAGCTACAATGGTCGAACAATTTTCGGACTGGTTGCTATTTTGTCCGGTTAGGTTTCTTGACGATTTGAAATATGAACGTCAATAAAAAATCTGAACCGACATGGCAACCAGCCCAGCAATTGTTGAACCATCGTCTGCTAAATCACGTCGCCTGTGTATTCTCTACTGCCTGTCAAATCGGCAGAATTTCAATACAGAATTCTGCAATGTATTGTAGTGTGGCGACTCCAGTGTTAGTATTTGGAAACGTAAATGTCAGAATTTGACGCTTCTTTATATCACGAAGTCATTAATAATGGATTGCTCCTTTACTGTTGCCATGAAAAATATAATAGCTCTTTAAGTTTTGTATGTAACAAAGCAATGCAAGAGACTAGATAAAGCACGGGGGCTGAGATTTAGCAGACGATTGAACCATTCCAAGACCATTTCTCTAACATGTGTACTATAAACCTCATTCTCCATACTACTACAAGTTTGTTTGACAATTTTTTTGTGTGATGGCTTGTGAAAATTAATTTTGTTTGTACACTGAGACTGTCTTTTTTTTCTTTTCAGATTGACGACGAAAGCGCCGTACCGATTTGGAAAAAACGTAATTATTTAAACATAGTGTATATATTTCTCTGTTAATTTGAGTAGGTATTTTTGTATGTTATTTAATGTTAAGATTATGATATTATAAAACTGAGGTTAACATTCCGATGGTAAGTAAAATTTATATAATTAAAAATTTACTTGACTTTGATCATCACCATATACATTTTAACAGGGTTTTTCATTATATTATTTATGATTTTAGTGTTGTTTTAACAAAAAGTGCATAGAATACTTTGGTAGGTACTTTAAATAGCATGTAATTATTCCCATCCCAATTTAAAAAAAAAAACGGTTCTTTATCTGTGTTTTAATTAAATGAAATTTATTTTGTTCATATAAAAAGTAATGTACATATTCGTTTATTCTAGTATAAATTTGAGTGGCGCTTGTTACAAACAGCAGCAAAATGATTATAAAATTACCATGTCAGTAAAAATTCAAAATTATACTTTAACATAATAAAAAAGGAGGAACCTACATTCAGATAATGCCAAATCATCAATTTTTTGGCATTTTTTGTTTTGTTTTGTGTTGTGAAGAAAACATTATTTGTTTATTAATTTTAAATAATACCTAATACAATAAAATAATATTGATCTACATATGTATCTAATTTGAAAACAAACAGTACGTTGAAAAGCAATTCAATAAAAATTTCAAATTTAAAAAATATTTGATTTTTTAAAACAAAAAATGTTTATTTGTGAAATATTTAGCCAAAAAAGAAAATTTGTTAAGAAATATAAGGAAGAAAAGAGAAATTCGTTTAAGATATTTTCCTACTAGTATGTATATAAAAGGGAAAGCCAACGTGTAAAGTTGGATAAATGATAAAATATTTTGAATTCAGCTGCGAACACATTGGGGTCAGGTACCAATCCCATAAACTGAACTGAAAAATGCTGAGATTATGTAGCCGTAAAAATATAACAAGCGTTATATTAATTTAATCCATCATAACTTTTTTGTACTTCATTAATTTATAATTTCATTGCAAATTATTTATTTAACCATTATTTTTAGACAAAAAAGGAATACTTATTTTATCTTCCATATGCGTCCTTATTAAGATATTTACATTTTAGAAATGCACGTTCATATTTTTTCTTTACTTACTAAAATAATTAGCATTATTGAAGTAGTTTTATACACCCTGTACCACAGTAAATATTAATATTTGACCACAAGTTTTTAAGTAAAAAATTAATATAATATTCACTATAGAATCTGAAGGTAAAATATTACCTTTATTCAAGGTTCATTGTTTGGTGATCGGCCAAACCAACGATTGTTACCACGAGTCGCTACTAAAGAATAAAACGTAGTTGTAGAACTTATCCGGTTTACTATTAAATAAAACGTTCGCCGTATTACCAAAACCGTTTCTTTCCAGATGTCACGCAAAACTTCGACTACGTGTTCTGGTCCGGCGATCTAAATTTCCGACTGTCCACTCCGAGGGCCAAAGTACTGGAATGGCTGTCCAAAACAAATTTTCCGCTACCTCCCCACCTGCCACACGGCTACATGCACCACGATCAATTGTGTTCAGTTCTGGCCGACGGAGCGGCTTTCAAAGGATTTAGCGAAGCAAAGATAACTTTCCCCCCTACTTATAAGGTAAGTTACGTCACGCAACATATCTCACCTAATCAGGAATCGTTTTAGTATGACCCTGGGACTCAAAATTTTGATACTTCGTCCAAACAAAGAACTCCCGCTTATACCGATCGGATACTGTATAAGCAAAAGAGTACAAGGAGGTTAAGCGGGCAACTGGAAACGCCTCCGTTGCGGTGTTTGGTGTACGATTCGGTGCCGTCGATTACCACGTCCGACCATAAACCGGTTTGGGGGGTTTTTAAGGTGCATCTGAGGCCTGGTTTGGATACGTAAGTCATAATTTTTATTTCTCGATTCGTATCGCAGTTTCTTTTTGTAATTTTCAGGATACCAGTTGCTGCCGGTCTGTTCAACAGAGACGTTTATTTGGAAGGGTTGAAACGGCGAGCGGCAACTTTAAATAGCGCGAAAGGTGCTACTACAGTATGTTCCTTACAATAATGAATGCGATGACCAAAGTCTAGTCCAATTATATTTTTATTTATTAAAACTTTTTAGTAAATTATAATTCCTTTAGTATTTAAAAACAATTTTAGTTTATGTAGAATTGGTTTAAGTAATTTTTACCAAAATATAATTTCTCATTTACATGCATTTTTTTTTACTTCGTCGTTATGTAACAATAAAACTCAAAGCTTGTACTTTAAATTTTTTTATCTATATCACAAGCATTACAAAGGAACGGATACAAAAAGCTCTAAAAGGTGTTTATAAGAGATCGTAAAAGTAATCTAGTCCTTGCCCCAACTCCCAAATCGAAATTCCTGTGTTTAATTCTTTGACCAACTCGAGTCTCTTATTTATTGAATGTAACGTTGGATAAAACACTAAATGCCTCTTTCCGTCACTATCCCTAAAAAAAAAATTAAAGGCTGGTTTTGCAGTACTTAGATAAATAATTGTAAACAATTTTTCTCCTTTATTTTTCGAAAGAACGATTTCATTTTTTAACTGTAGGTCTATCTAATAATTATCTATGACTTCCTCATGTCAGAATTTTGATAACAGTTTCAGGTAAGAATTTAAAAAATATTTTTGAAAATAGCTCAAATTTTCCTGATAAGGGGAAATCGGTCACGAGCAAGTTATAGATATATTTTTTAAATAATTTTTCATGTTTGTCCTATTTCAATATATACAAAAATAACTGAGAAAAATGATGTGCAAGGTTCTAATAATTTCATAAGTTTAAGTTGGTAGTTGAGACGGATGGGTGGGACTTGTAATAAAGCTCCACTCTTTAAAACCTTACAACTCATGCATGATAGATTTCGAAAACATTAACAAGTTAACTTTATTACATAATACAAGAATCTGTGGCATTTGTTTCCCTTTTTATTCATAAATAGACAGTAAAGTAAATGCCACACCCCTCCTAAATCGCAGTAAGAAAAAGGTATTTAAAACATTTTCAAAACAAATTAAAATGCTAAAAATATACTCACTTATACTCAAAAAAGTGTTCTGCAATTTGTGGATCATACTGTAATTTTCCATTAAAAGCTTTTAATCTATTAATATATTCATGCGCAACAATGGGCCCACCGCCGTTCATAGTGTAATCGTTGCCATAAAAATTGAGCCCCGTCAGTATTTTTTTGGCCATATTTTTATTTGATGTTAGTGCGTTTATACAATCTTGTACCCATGGTAAAGGAGCGTTTGGACCTGAAAGACCTCAAGGTAAATATATTGAAGCATACATTTTCTTTTTTACCTGGCATATGTGGGTTGGAAAAGTCGTAGGTCATCAGAGAGAAAGCGGTGACGTAATCATATAAGGCATCAAAATGTTTATCGGTGAAGAGCTCCTCCTTCCCGCGTTTTGGAGGGACCACTAGTATCATATCTAAGCTTTCTACCGTTAACCCGTCAGCTGAAATGATATTTTTAAAATTACCATTGCAGTAAATTATGAACCGTGTAGCATACCGATGTTCCTTACGAGATCTATCAAAGCATCAAACTGTATCGCTGAAGCAATTTGGGACCAGACTTCAATTACATAACCATTAAAATTGTACTGTTTAGCAGTTTTTACAAAAGTATTTATTAAAGCAGCCATTTCTTCTTTGCTAGCTAATAATTTTGTATAATCGTTACGAGTCCAGCCGTCAAATAATATTCTAGGCACAACTACAAAAACAATTTTTAAGATAAAATAGTAAATAAGAAATTACATACTTTTAAGTTTTCTTTCTCTGCCAGCATTTCGAACAGTAACCATCCATTCTTTATCGACATCGTGAGTGCCACGGATTTCGTAGTTCTTCGTACCTTTTCGGACAATCTGAAGCCACACTGGACTAATATGTGTAAATTTATTTCCGAATATTTTAGCTACATCATAGCCGTGATTATTCCACTGAAATAAATGTTTTCAAGTCTCATTATAATTATTTATTCAACACTTACAGGCGTAACGTATCCTAAAACTAATCCATCAAATCTATATTCATCAGTTTCTCTAAAAAAAGCTTGATAATTTGTTAAAATATCTTTGGCAGTAGGTGCTTCAGTAACAAAATTCTTATCGAACACCGTGTAATTTTGAGGGCCTAACCTAACTTTATCTACTTTATTTTTATTTTCCTTATTACCCCGAGGAGATTTTGGTGTTAAAGTTGCAACTGCTTCATTGTTTATGTTTAGAACATTAAATACAATCAACAAATAACAGAATTTTACAATCATAATAAATAAATTTAAGTTTATAGTAAACTACATCACATTCACATCACAAATATAAATTTGAATTTGTTTTTTATCAGGAGTGAATAATGACACAATTGACGATTGGAAGAAGAAGACGAAACAAAATTAACCTAAAAAAATAAACGACAAACTGACGTTTCAACGTTGAAGGTTAAGTTTACAAAATAAAAATTCAACACCAAATAAAACTAAGATAGTTTAATATATTTTGTAAAGCATGGCTGCTCCTCCGCAAGCCCTAGTAAATAGGAATAAAAAACATTTCCTTGGAGTACCAGCGCCCTTAGGCTATGTTGCTGGTGTTGGAAGAGGGTAATGTTTTATTATCGAATTATAACAATTTAAAATTTATATTCTTATTATTTATAGTGCAACTGGATTTACCACTCGTTCCGATATTGGTCCTGCAAGAGATGCCAATGATGTATCGTAAGTAAATGTTTTTTGTATATCGTTAAACGTATTGCCTCCATTTATTTTTTCTAGGGATGATCGTCATGCTCCTCCAGCAGCAAAAAGAACCAAAAAGAAGGACGAAGAAGAGGAAAAAGAGGTAAATAAATATTTTCTCAAACTGGAATGCTTGCATTATATTATTTATATTGCAGGAGGAAGAGGATTTAAACGATTCTAATTACGATGAGTTTAGTGGTTATGGAGGTTCCTTATTTTCAAAGGATCCTTACGATAAAGATGACGCTGAAGCCGATGCCATCTACGAAGCTATTGACAAACGTATGGACGAAAAACGTAAAGAGTATAGAGAGAAAAGGTTGCGGGAAGAATTGGAAAGGTATCGTCAAGAACGGCCTAAAATTCAGCAACAGTTCTCAGATTTAAAAAGAGACCTTGCTAAAGTGAGCGAAGAAGAATGGAAAAGTGTTCCCGAAGTCGGCGACGCGAGAAATAAGAAGCAAAGAAACCCAAGGGCCGAGAAATTTACTCCCCTCCCTGATAGCGTCCTATCGAGAAATCTGGGGGGTGATGCAACAACTTCCCTTGATCCTAACTCCGGACTCGCTAGTATGGTTCCAGGAGTTACGACACCAGGCATGCTAACTCCAACTGGTGATATGGACTTGAGAAAAATTGGCCAAGCGAGGAACACACTAATGAACGTCAAGCTGTCCCAGGTTTCCGATTCAGTAACCGGTCAAACCGTCGTCGATCCCAAAGGTTATCTAACAGATCTACAATCCATGATTCCTACTTATGGGGGAGACATCAACGACATTAAAAAAGCAAGACTTTTACTGAAATCCGTTAGAGAAACGAATCCCAATCATCCACCAGCATGGATTGCGAGTGCACGTCTGGAGGAAGTAACGGGAAAAGTTCAAGCTGCCAGGAATCTCATCATGAAAGGATGTGAAGTGAATCCTCAAAGCGAAGATTTATGGTTGGAAGCTGCTAGGTTGAATCCAGCCGATACGGCAAAAGCCGTCATCGCACAAGCCGCTAGACACATTCCTACCTCGGTAAAACGTTGTAAAATCTGTAAGTAGCAATTTTTTATGTGTAAATATTTCAGGTTAGGATCTGGATCAAAGCCGCTGACGTAGAAACCGAAACTAAAGCCAAACGAAGAGTATTCAGGAAAGCCCTGGAACACATTCCTAATTCCGTGCGTTTGTGGAAAGCAGCCGTTGAATTGGAGAATCCTGAAGATGCCAGAATCTTGCTATCTCGAGCTGTGGAATGCTGTCCTACCGCCGTAGAACTATGGTTGGCCTTAGCCAGATTAGAAACATACGAGAACGCACGGAAAGTCCTCAACAAAGCTAGAGAGAACATCCCCACTGACAAACAAATCTGGACGACGGCTGCGAAACTAGAGGAAGCTAATGGTAATTTTTAACAACATAAAAGGTGTGATAATTATATTTTTTTATTTCCTTAGGCAACCATCATATGGTCGAAAAAATCATAGAGAGAGCCATCAGTTCTCTAAGCGCGAACGGAGTTGAAATCAACAGAGAGCAGTGGTTTAAAGAGGCGATCGAAAGCGAAAAAGGGGGCCACGTTCATTGTTGTCGGGCCATCGTTAAAGCTATTATTAGTTACGGGGTGGAATCCGAAGACCAGAAACACACGTGGATGGAAGATGCCGACCACGTAAGACTTTGCTACCTCATTTAATTAAAATCAAATCACTATTTCCTTTTCAGTGCATCAATCAAGGCGCCTATGAGTGCGCTAGAGCTGTCTATAATATAGCTCTGGTTACTTTCCCCGGCAAAAAATCTATTTGGTTGAGAGCTGCCTACCTAGAAAAGAACCACGGTACCAGAGAGAGCTTAGAGAGTCTTCTTCAGAGAGCTGTAGCTCACTGTCCCAAAAACGAGGTAAGTGAAGGTTATCTGTAACACTCAGGTCTTGCGACTCATTGTGCATGCTGTCAAGTAGAGTTTAAAACAGTGGAGGACGTTAAGTTCACTTTGACAATTCAATTTTCTGTCGTTACAATCGAGTTTACTTCAATTAGGTGCTGTGGTTGATGGGGGCCAAGAGCAAATGGTTAGCTGGTGATGTCCCGGCAGCCAGAGGTATCTTATCATTGGCTTTCCAGGCTAATCCAAACAGCGAAGAAATTTGGTTGGCTGCCGTAAAACTGGAGTCTGAAAATAAAGAGTACGAAAGGGCTAGAAGACTTTTAGCCAAAGCTAGAGGTAAAATCCGGCAGTTGTAATTTATGGATAAAAAAATTGTCTTGATATTTTCAGGTTCTGCACCCACGCCGCGTGTAATGATGAAGAGCGCGAAACTGGAGTGGTCTTTGGACGACTTAGACGCGGCTTTAAAATTGTTAGACGAAGCTCTTAAAGTATTTCCAGATTTCGCCAAGTTATGGATGATGATCGGGCAGATTCACGAACAACGTGGGGATATGTCCAAAGCTTTCGACGCTTATAATTCCGGGGTGAATTTACATTATTTTTTTACATTGCTGAATATTACAGCTTGTATTGTTTCTTTTTAGATCAAGAAATGCCCCAATTCGATTCCCTTGTGGTTGCAACTGTCAAAACTCGAAGAAAAACGTGGGCTGTTAATAAAAGCCCGTTCGGTGCTAGAAAGAGCGAGGCTGAAGAATCCCAAAAACGACCACCTGTGGCTGGAAGCCATCCGAATAGAAATCAGAGCCGGTATGAAGGACATCGCCAACGCCATGATGGCAAAAGCTCTTCAAGAGTGTTCTACATCAGGTATTTTATGGGCAGAGTCCATTTTCATGGAACCTAGGCCTCAACGGAAAACTAAATCAGTAAGTTTTTGTCCGTGGTGGAAACGGTCGAGAACTTACACGTTTTATTTTAGGTGGACGCTTTGAAGAAATGCGAACATGATCCCCACGTTTTACTAGCAGTGAGCAAACTGTTCTGGTCCGAGAGGAAAATCGGGAAGTGCCGTGAATGGTTCCAGAGAACGCTAAAGATCGAACCAGACCTCGGCGATGCCTGGGCTCACTGGTACCGATTCGAGCAGTTGCACGGTACCAGAGAACAGCAAGAGGAGGTGAAAGAGAGGTGTTTGGCTGCAGAACCCCATCACGGAGAATTGTGGTGTTCTATTTCCAAGGATATCAAAAACGTGGGACTGAATACGGAGCAAACTTTGAAAGCAGTGGCTAGAGAAGTAGCGATACCTGTTTAAAATGTAGATATATTTCGTTTAATTATAGTTGATACAGTTTAAGGATGTTTTTATTAGTTCAAATGTGAGCGATGGAAAAAGACCACCACAGAAACAAATTTTTTATAACATATTCCTTCAAACGGGTAATAGAGGACGTGAAAAATAAACAGTTTTTATTAAACAATCTGTGATGTAATGCCATATTTTCAAGATACAAAAAATTGTCAAGTCAAAAAACAGAATTTTTAAATTTTTAAACACTAAAGACTTGTTAGAAAGTGTTACTGCCAAGACTGAAATTAATTAAAAAATAATAGAAACAAACTATTTACCATAAACCGTTAGAAAGTTGTACAAAAATTGGTGAAAATTATTGCTAAGTGTTAATAAGTATGCTTCTAAGTGGCGATAAAAATGATTTCTTTTGCACTATTTTGGCATTAAGTTGTCTCAGGGGGTAACAATATGAATACAAATGACAAGCCGTATTTGAATCATATTCACACTCCCTGTACATTATACCGTTTCTGCTAATTCTTGATTTGGACAAGGCATTTTGTAATAATCTACAGTTGATGAGAACCACGCTGAACTAGACCTAGTTACTGCATTGTAACAAATGAGTATAAAAGATGTATAAATCTTTATAAAAATGATTTATATTTGTAATAATGTAATTTTTACAATATAATTAACTCTGACATAAAAAAAGAGTTGAGCTTTATAAAAATGCAACTATAAATATAAAATTATATTGAAAAACCTACAATTTTATTTCGTAGTAACATAAATAAAAATGAAACGAATATAATGGAACTTACAATCAAATAAAATGCTTTTTTCATGTTAGAAATACAATTTCTTTTAAATATTTTGGCCTTCACATTTGCATCCTAGGAAAACAGTTGCTATCGAACCCAACGACCCAAAAGTACGCGAAAAAAATAAAAAACGATACAGTGGAAATGGCAAAATTTCTATTAATACTCATGTAAGCGCATAGAGATGACGTTTTACAGCAGAAAAACTATTTCGTCTGCCGCAAAACGTATCCAACTAAAGAGAAACGAAAACTCCGTTGGGCTCGATACTCTCAGAAGTGTTAATCGTCGTTTTCGTAGTTTATGTGGTAAATTTGAAGACATCAGTTGTCGGTCTTGTTGTGCCTACGTTGGAGAGCGGCGGCCAAGTCCTGTTGGAGCGCTTGCTGCTGGCGGCTCTCCTGTAAAGGCTGGATAGACCTCAGGCTGTTCACTATATCTTTAGTTTTGCTGAAGTAGATACCGTTAAGTGTGGTTCGGATTTTGTTTTCCATCTCCTCCACCATCCTGCCGATGTTTGCGATGTGGGGGTTACTGTCGTTTACTGACGCGTCTTGTTCTATCTGGAATTCAGAATAAGGACTTATTCGACTGTTATATTGATGACGATTTGACCAACCCACCTGCCTAGTCAAACTACCGCCAAGATTCATCGTTCCCGAGCCTTGTTTGTTAGTTTGAAGCCACAGCATGGCAGTCGAGGTCATTTTGTAGTGCGATGTACGGCCCGAACTCTTCTCTTGAACTTCCACCACGTGTAAGGAGTCCCAACAACCCTTAATTTTCTTACTCCCATCCCCCGTTTTCTTAATTAATATCACACCTGAAAAACGGGGCTTATATTTCCTTTTGCCTTAAAAAATTTTTTTTAAAAAATAAATACCGGCAAAACCGTGGTCTAGGTCCCAAAAATACACCGAGGAAACTCCGCCCTCGAAATACATTTCTCTGTATTGATCAAATGCTTTATTGGCGTCTAGTTCAAGTTTCCTTAAGCGTTCCGAAGGCATCGATCCATCTTCCAATGGGGGGTAATATGTATTAGACCAAGGAGACCTACAATATATTGTCGTTTAAAATGCCGCTATTCCAAATAATTAAAAATGGGATGCAAAGGCATTTGATATAAACAAATTTTCTACAATCACTAACTAAAGTAGGGTTTTTTGCCTGACAGTGACAATGAAAAATTGACGTTAATTGAGGAGTGTCATTTTATTGCTTGTCGAGCGATAAAATCTAGCAAACGAAAGAAATGAACACACCAGCACAATTATTCTTAATATTTAATAAAGGCAAGTGTTTTAATCAAGTGGTAGACATGAATATTATTGTTATAATACCAAACGATATTGCTAATAATCTTATCCTACCAGAGTGTCATTTATACACAGGGCTTTGCTTTCGCCAAACATCGGCTACTTTATTGAAGAGTTCTACAGTTGCAGAAGGATTCATAGATAATAACGTCAATGAAAAAATTGGAACAAGTAAGAAAATTTTAATTAGACCATCAGATAATGTACTAGTAATTGTATGTAGAAATTGCAGTGATGAAAATTTTATCATGCTATTAGGAATTATTATTAAAGATTGTGATTGTCGAATGATTACTGAGTAACTGTCACTCTTGAGTAATAATGTATCATTTTTCGCTCTTAATACATAAATAGCTATTATTGAGCATAATTAATGATATAAGGACAAGCATTAATTAGTGTCAACAGGAAAGGGACGAGATTATATTTGATAAGCGTCATTTAAGTAAGACAATATTGCACGATTGCGGAAATACTAAATTTTATTTAAGTGGAATTAAAGTAATTCTATAGTAAAAATAATCCGCAAACTGCTGACAGCAATCTAATTGTAATATGTATGTAACATATTCCGTTTATGTTCTGAATGTATTCGGATTTGTCTCTGCAAAAAAACCTTTACTTCATTGTGTTAACAACTGTTTAAGTTATCTAAAGATACTGATATCATTATAATATATCATAGTCAGTAGGCATAGAATAAAATTAATAACTTTAAAACAGTGTTCAATAAGCACGAAACGCTTAAACAAAAAATCTCATAAAAAAAGGCACGTAAACAAAATTATCAGTCCACTAATCCATTAGTGTTACACCTAGGATTACTGAACGTGGTTAATTAAATTTTCATAAACACTCACCTGTATGAGTCACCATCTCTATTATAATCACACAGTAAGTAATCTTTCCCAGTTTCTTTATCTTTTGCAATTTTTAAAGGCTGATCTACCGAAGAAAGTAAGTCCTCACACAAACTAGGTACTAAATCTATTAGATCACTTAAATTCTTCTCTATTTGCTGGGGGGGCAAGCGCCGCATAAGATCCAATGCACAGTCAAATTGATCTCCCTGTAAATTAATCAGCATAAGCGATGATTTCTAGAGATTATATCGTTATCTGTTCAATTTCATTTAAACAAACAAGTATTTTTATATATTTAGAACAGTGGGTGTGACATTTTTGGAACAGATTTTTTAACACTGTTTAAATAAGGAGTTTACTTAGTGATAACTAAATGAGAAATTAATTATGAAACAGTAAGACTTACCATGTTCGGTTTATTTGTTAATAATTGTTGTAAAAAAAACTAATAAGTATTTTTGGTTGACGTTTGTCAACGTAGAACTAGCAGAAGCGGTTGAATTGACGTTTTCTTTTTTGACAATTATTTAGTTTGACTTTTGACAGTCTACTAGGGTTTTTTCATTTTGTGAGAAAGCCATGGGGAATATTTTCGATAAGTTTGGTATCCCTAATCATTAATTATGCGTGTACATTCAAAACATAGAGGAACCATTATCAAAGGATAATTTTTTCTTGTTGAAATAAATATCGTTTAAAATTTAAACGTGCACTATTTTGAATCTATTACTATATATTAAAAGGAAATTTGGTGTTTTCTGTCGTTCTCAAATTTTATATTCATGTTTTCGTCAAATTTACCAGGTCGGAGTTTACATGAACAATTTGAGTTCTTTTGAATCTTGGTGAAATATTGCGGTCGAGTAGGTTTCAAGCTAATATATTAAAAAAAAAAAAAATTTGTGTATTTTATACGAGTAGGTATCAAGTTAAAACGCAACCTAACATTTTTTTCACAGTAGGCATGAAGGTAAAATATAACCTTATAAA
Source organism: Monochamus alternatus (assembly GCA_037114965.1). NCBI lineage: Eukaryota > Metazoa > Arthropoda > Insecta > Coleoptera > Cerambycidae > Monochamus > Monochamus alternatus. Next base: position 53,062,626 of record CM073433.1, on the reverse strand, counting down.
TTATTTCATTATTTTTTTAAGAGTAGGTCTGTACTGAAAACATAACCTACAAATTTCTATACCAATAGGCATGAAGCAAAAACTATAAACTAGGTACTCTTTTGTTGCAAACGTAGTAAGGTGTTATTAAAATATATCAGTTAAATTAATATTAATAGGTGATTTTACATGTGATTAAGAAGAAATTTTCATACAAGTGTCTATAAACCCTTCATTTTCAATAGCACACAAATATCCATATAATTATGCTTTATTTTAGAAAATACTGTAATAATATTTTATAATTTCTGAACAGCAAAATCTTATAACTATTTAATTATTTTAATAATTTTTATTTGAAAATATAATTTCAAGATGGTTGGAAGTAATTCAAAGACATACAATTATTATTTCTTATTTATTTATAAACTATATAGCAACACAAAAGAGTTTGCAAATACAAAACCATGGTATACAATACCAGTACTTTATACATTTAATCTAAATATAAATTTACACTTAAAAGATTAAAGATATCACTGCATTTCACCAAAACGGACACCAACCGATATAGCACTGACATAAATTTTCATTACTCGTAGCCTGCTGGATCAACAAATCCACTTGCTTCTCGATCGTCAGAGTCTCGTCCACGTTAAAATCGTTGCCTGTAAGTTTATCCCTCACTCGGTTGATAATAGAAACGGATTTCTTACTCGAGGCCTCTGGTTGCGAAGTATCGGGTATGTCGGTCAACAAACTCTTCCTATTAAATGTTACGCTTAGTGATTCTGTTAAATCGTGGTCTTGGGACGTTCCTAACGAGAAAGACTCGATATCTCCGGTGTTGGACTTATTCCTAGCACCGGTGTCTGTCAGCCTCCAGTTCAGCAACGGATCATACACGAAAGCTTCTAAAACAGCCATCACACTGTCTTTGTTACGATGCAGAACTGACATCACAGATTCGCAGGTTTTGCGGTAGGTCCCATCGATTCCGGTCACCTCCATGGCATTTATCAGCATTCTGGTAAGTCGGAATGGAATTTTTTCAGGAAACTTTTCTCTCGTCATCGCTACTTCAAAGCAATCACCAAAATCTATGTGTAAAATCTTCCCGCTGAGTCTGTCTAACATTAGATTGCTCGGATGACGATCGCCTAGTCCCAAAATATATCCCACGATGGACATCACAGCAAGAGAACGGGTGTAATTCGTCCTTCGATCGAACCACACCTCCGAAGACGGACTTTTGAGCCATAAAAGTCTTGCCAAGTCATCCCCGTTTGTGTGCTCTAAAGCGTGTTCAAACACTTCGACTTTTTGTAAAACCGTCAAATGATCATAATCGGCGGCCATCCGCAGCATTAACCTATGCTCTATGTTGAGCAAAATCTTCTTTTTATCCCTGTAATCCCTTATAAGGGTGTGTAAGGTGTCGCAGTGCGGCACCCACCCGATCAAACCCGAATTGGTGCTGAGGGGAATCACAGCGTAGCGTTGAATAGTCAAATTCCTACGGAATGTGTCGGGGTCCTTCAACAACAAAGTGTTGACTAAACCGAAGAGTTGCATCACTCTCTCGTCCTGTCTCAAATCTTCGTGGCCTTTTAACAGGAACATATAATCTTTGCCGTTACTACCTCGAATCGTCAATTTCCTCGGACGTTGCTTCGAAGTGATAACCTGCGGAAAACAAGAAATGCAACAAATCGATACATGGATATAAAAAAATTACCTCTAGGGACCGATGGAAGTACGCTATTTTCACTATAGGCTGGCCCGGAGCGTAACTGCCAGGCACGGCAAGTTCTAAGTCTTGGCAGACGAGGAGGTTCGGCGAAACATATTGCAGTTCCAGGGAGGTAAGTTGAGGCAACTGCCTTGAAATTCTTCTAAACACGTGGTAATACAAATCCCAGGCTTGATTTAAGTCACGGATGTTACCAGAAATCTTAAAAAAAAAGACGTAATTAGATCAAACATGAGTTTGAACGTAAAGTAAAACTCACCCTGTATCTCTGACACCATTCATGTGCTTCATTCAAATCCCTCCCATAAGCTTGCGTGAAACTGGTTTCTTTCAATGTCTGGGGCCCCCGTTGCAGCATGATGTGAAGCGGCTCAAGAATACGCAACATTCCTTCTACGTTTCTCTCCCCAAAGTACAACCTTTATATGAATTTAGAGATATCTTGTGTTAAAAAATTCATATCACAAAAATAAATTTCTGAAGTGACGACACGATACGATTTTGTTGTCATGACACGATTTGAAGTTCTGTGCCATGCATGAATTAAAACAGACATGAAAGTGATGTTAAAATAACTTTAAAATGTTGACATATCTATGTCATTTTGAAACATATAGGTAGTAGTTCAAATGACCAGCACAATTATCGAGTATCGAGGATTGTCGACAACAATGACACAGAATAGGCAAAATCATCATCTAATAAACTATCAAATCATTTAACTATTTCTTGTCGTCACTTCAAAATCTCCCAACAAATGTAAATTCGGAAAAAAAAAATTGGTCAAAAAATCCCACTTCTGATTCTTAGCCAAAAATCTATTTACGGGAATACACAACATTCCTTCTATGTTTCTCTCCCCAAAGTACAATTTTTATATGAATTTAGAGACATTTTGAGTTAAAAAATTAATATCACAAAAATTCAACTGAAAAATTCTGAAGCGATGACATGATTTTGTTACCATAATCAAAATAGACATACAAGTGATGGTAAAATATTCTTAAAATGTTGACATATCTGTTATTTCAAAACATTTAGATAGTAGTTCAAATGACCAACATGGAATAGCAAAGATTGCTGACAACAATGATACAGAATAGGTATATCGTCATCAAATAAACTATCAAATCATTTAAACTTCAAAATCTCTCAGCAGATATAAATTCCCACTAATATCCCACTTCTGATTATTCGCCAAAAACCCATTTAGGCTTATAAATTTCAAAACATCCCATATATTAACAAATACCTACCTTGAGGCTTCTTCTAACCCTTCGTGCCATATTTCGTGCCACAAGATGGCCACCCTAATCAGTTCCTCCGAGGCCATAAGCGCCTGCTGCACCAAAGTGGGAGAGTGCTCGCTCATATTCTTAAGTATCTTATTGGCAGCACTCCTCCTTATGGCGGAATTGCTTTTCGTGGCTACGGTTAAGGGATACACCAGGGCCTGTGGATGCGTCTTGCCGATATCGACCAATAAACGGTTGATAAGTTTGGAAACGATAAGTCGGTTGGTGTCGATTCTCGCTATAAGTTGGGGAATCACTTGCAACCAAGTGTTCTTCTCCACGAGGCAGATGCCTTCACCAATCGCATCTGAAACTTCGTGCGTGACGCCGTGGTCGAACCACAATGTGAGTAAACGGAGGGTGTCTTGCAACGAGCTGCCTTTGGACAAGTAAATCGATCTGAAAAATAAACAAAAATTAGTATTTAAAGACACGTGTAACGTTAAAACTTACTTGAAAAATCCTTTGATGGCCTCTACTGTGTGTTTATTAACATCGACCTGATTCGTAACGTTTTTCTCGTTCTTGGCTTTTTCCGTTTCTTCTTTGTTTTTATAGAAAAGTACCGTTTCAAAGTTCATGTATGCCCACGAGTGCCAGGCCTTGTACCAATCCGGATCATACTCTGTTGCTTGATTATAGTAGTTGAGGATGGACGGTATGGAACTATCCGTCACGCCTTTAAGATTTTCTTGCCAAGCGCCCAGTTTCAAATAACACCTAAGGATATTTTAAAAAAATATTCTAAAAACAATATACAATTTTTTGCATAAGAAATTTAAAACTTAAAAACAATCCTAGAAATGCGGAATCCTAGATCATCTTTGACATTGACGTATTCTCATAGGAGAGGTGAAATGAGAATTAAAAGTTATTAAATTTAACAAAATTTATTTTTATTTTAAATATTTATTGAATCCAATCTTACCTACAGAACTGTTCCTTAGCATTTTTGATACCAAAGGGCATACATATGAATTCATTAACAGCAATTGTAGGAAAATTTAGATTAAATAGCTTTACAATATAGTAAAAACCATCAGAAACCACTATTTCAAGAACGCAATCTCCCAAATTTGCATAATATTTTAGCATATTTTAATATGAGGTTCTTGAGAAAATATCATAAACCATTATAGCATGGAAACTTATCACAAACTCACAGAATTTTATTATAAATTTGGCTAAACACGAAAATGGGTAGTATTACACAAATTTAAGTATTTATATGAAATAAGCAAATGTTTATCGTAAACCCGTTGTGTATTTTATTACCTTGCAAGCAGCCTCTGTCTGTCTTCTTGGCTGATATCCACGTCCGGAGTATACTGCGTGTAATCGTTAACAAAATGTTCAAGTTGCTGGTAAGCTCTATTTTTCTGGTCCACGGCCCACAAGTGTTTCGTATAAGCAAACGTCACCTGGGGACAGGTGTGAGGTAGAACTAGCTGGGGGTTTTCTTCGGGGTCATATCCGAGAAGCTTCACCAACGTCTTGTGGGACAATCTCTGCAACAAAATAATATTATATATATATATTATAACGCACCGTTCCACAGAACTTACCATCGAACCGCTCTTCCTGCACAGTGCTGCATATTTCAGCCACGTGTGAACGTCCTCGTGAGGTTCCAACACCAAGGAGTGCACTTGGATTATCTTCTGCCAGTCCTCCACCAATCGTTGCCCGGCTTGCAGCCTCTGCCACCACATGGCTCGTAACGTCTGCCTCCGTTCGGGTACCAACTTGTACTGCATAACCTCTTCTAATTCGCTGAGTATCTGAACATGTACCATGGCCCCGTACGCTCTCTGGTAACTTTCTCCCGCCATAGCGGTCAGTTCCGTGTCTAGGATCTCCCTCGTTTTGTAAATGTAGTCATGTGCCACTTTGTACTGTTCTTTGTGGATCGCTAGGATGGCTCGGTAAAACGACCCGTCCTGGGAGTCTTGGGGCAGGACGTTTACATATTTCTCCATGGAATCCCAATTGTGCAACCCGAATGAAGCAGCAGCGGCCAAACGGCAGGCTTTCTGGCGGTTGTCGTCAGAGAGGAGCTGGTATTTGCCCTCCACCACTTTGTGTAGGCCTGCCCATTCCCCTAACGCTTCTAAACACCTGAAGAAAAGATTAATAGCAACATTCTTTTTTTGCTTTTTAATTGAGAATCTAACCTCATCTGACCAAGGCAAGCGTCTTGATCGAACGGTTCCTTATCAAGCTTCTCCTGATACAGTCCAAGGGCCTTGTCCCAGTTGTGAAGCTTTTCGTACCATCTTATCTTCACTTGTACTTCGCCATCTAATCTCATTACGTACTGTAGTAATCCTTCCGCCGCCTCCTTCTGTTGAAGTTTGTTGTTGATCGAGATAAGTGCCTCCACTACGTTGTCCTTATGGGCACCCCCACGTTGGAACTCCTCTTCTTTGTAGTGCAGAGCTTTAGCGTAGGCCCTTAAATACGTTTCTCGTATAATCAGGTAGTTTTATAACTTAGAACTTGCATTAATTCTCATTATGACAAAATTAAGAAATTGGTAACATTTTTTACTGTAAAGAATGTGTTGATGTCAACATATACTTTGTACCCGAAAATAAAAAAAAAAATAATTGTTGAATACTTTAAATAAATAACGGAAAAAATATATATAAAAAATGAATAAAAAAATAAATTTAGCATATTATTATTTTGTCACTTAATTGTTAAAAAATACCAAAACCTACCTGCAATGCATCGCGTGCTCGCCCAACAGCTGGGTGTCCAAAGGCAGAGGCCCCTTGTCGCAATGCTCCATGAATTCCGCTAAATTCAGAATGGTCTGCGTGATTTCTGGAACATCCGGCACCGTAAGTGCCTGTTCCAAGCACAACATCAGTTCCTTCTGCATGGGTTCCTTCAGTTCTGTCCAGCAACTAACAAAGGCGGCATTAAAGAGATCTCTCGGTAACTGAGAGTACGTCTGAGCCAACGGCAGGCATGAACGTAACGCGGGAATAGGAGACTGTTTTAATAGTTCAAGGCTCAGGCGGCGTAACCATTCCAGCCAATCGTCCTGAAGAGAAATCGTTTTTAATAAAAGAAAAATTATTGGTGCCTCCTTACCTTGGACACCCGTCTGTTGGGCGTCCAGGCCTGCTGCAAGTTCTTCTCCGACACCTTCAACCTTTGACTGATGGTGGAATCGCTGGGAAGTCCCGGATCTCCCCTATTTTTCATCCTGATCTTCCTCGGCATGGACAAATCGCTCTCGTCCGCCATCGTACTATCGGCTTGGATCTTCGACACTAAAACGTCCCATTTCCTGTTCTGGATTTTGTGTTTATTGAGGACCTTTTGCACCATCGGCACGAATATACAAAATTTACGACCCAGCTGCATTACTAACGAACAGAGACATTCCATGGCCGCCGGACGTAAATCCGGAGAATTATCTATGGTCCTTACCAACGGGTGAATGATTCGAGATATGAAATCGGAGAAATCAAGAATTTCGGCTAGCTGATCAATGGTCTCTAAGGCTTGTTTGGAAACGGGAAGAGGGCAGTCCGTGGCGTCAAATAACCTAAAATATTCCATTAAAAAAATAAGTTTTGCCGCAAGAACTAAACACTTACTTGACGATCGGAGGAAGAATTAAATGCATGTAATCCTCTAAATTATTCCCGAACTTATACATAGCTTCGAGAAGTGCCATGGTGTGTCGCTTGTCCTTGGAGGTGTCGTGGTTCAAAACTCTCAATATTTGTGGGATCAACCGCGGTAAATACACTTTAAACTCTGCCCCCAACGCTACTGCAATGTGTTCCAAAAGAAAGATTATAGTACTTTGAATAGTACTGCTTGGCGTCCAAAACTCCTTTATCAGTTTACAAATATCGTCCAGATAATTACGTATATGTTGTTTAACAATAGCAATAAGCTGTCCGAGTTGTTGAAAAAGGTATTCTCTGAATTTCTCGTCGGCAGTTCGAACAACATTTAATAAACTAGGAAGTACCTAAAGACAATATATTATTAAAAAAAATACAAAAAAACAGTATAAAAACAATACAAAAAAAAAAAATCAAACTCACCTGGGAGATATAAGGAACACATTTAATACCCAAACTCTTGAAGGTAAAAGTAACAGCCTGCACCACCATGGTATGGTGTTGGGACAAAGTAGGATCCCTTATGATTTTCATGAGTGTCGCTATCGCCATCGCCAGATAATATTCCTCGAGGGTACTAGAACTCATGCTCACGAGCATCTCACTTGGACTTACACTGAAATCGTTCTCGTTTTCTCCTGCGTTAGCATTTTTATCGCTGATAGGTATCAGGACGGGTGCCTCGGGTTGGTTATCGATTTGGCCCCGGTGCATTTTGTGTTTGTACGGATCCAAGGCGCCTAAGCAAAACGTACGTAAAAAACGTTTCAAGTTAAATTAAAAGTATGTCTCACCCAGCAATCCTAAAACTCTTATGGTCTCCTTTCTGATATAAGGCTGTTGCTCAGTCTTTAAAAAGTTGATTAGTACATCCAACAACATGGGATATTCAGTGTAGGGTCTGATAACGTGACCTGTAGCTCCTACTAACTGGGCGAGGGTGCACAAAGCGGCACCTCTCTTTTCCGGCGATGAAGCATCGCCGAGAATTTCCAGTAAAATAACCATCAATTCTTGCATCCACTGCTGCAATTCGGAATCGCCACCCGTTACTTCTGCTAGGTCGCCAATTGTAAGTAATACTGATAAAACGACTCCGGGATTAGGTTCAGGTTCTTTCAATTTTGGAACTAATACCTAAAAAATTTATAATAAATCTATTTGGATCTACCTAGTCGTATATCACAGATGATTTATTTCATCACATTTTAAAGAAAACCACAAAAATTTGTAAGTAGATTATTCATTTTTAAGATAAAGTGTAAATCAGTGAACTGAGATTGTAGTAGTTCATTTGTACCGCTTTAACTAGGACCTTTACAGAGACGATTCTAGAATTGTGTAACTTACTATTTTATAAATACATCACTTATAGGTGAAACCTAACTTATAGAATCATATATTTGTAGCAAAAAAGCAGGATAAATCTTGTGGCACTACTTTATCTTTGATTTATTGTATACCATTTTAAATGAAAAACAAAAATTTGTACATAGACTCTAAATATGTATTTTATTTTTAAAATAATTTTATGTAATACAACAATGAATTGTAAAATAGGCTGAAAGACTTCGGTCGCTGGCCTTTTGGATTATCTCCAATAAATATTATTCTCTCTCTGTACATAGACAAGTACTTTTTTAAGATAAATTTCAGTAAATCAGTGAACTGAGACTGCAGTAGTTCATTTGTACAGCTTTAACACTTTCGATGCCATGGCGGTCACCAGAGCCCGCTGAAAGTAGTTCCCTCAGTCGGTGCCAGAGCAGTCACCAGTGACCGACGGTAGTAAAATCATTGAGAGAGCTCTCCACGCCACATGACCGCTGTAACACGCGTTTTGCCGTATAGATCTGACCGCTATGGCACTGTTGGCCAGTTCTGTCACAAAAATTTTTTTATTTTATTTTGTTGTCTGGGATTATCCTACTTCAAAGTTCATAGCCGTACTCTGGCATCGAAAGTGTTAACTAAGACCTTTACAGAGATGATTGCAGAATTGTGTAGCTTATTATTTTATAAATATTATCACTTATACGTTAAACATAGCTTATAGAATTATAAATTTACTGAAAATGTAGTAACGATCAGTATACATACCTTTAAGATTGGTTCCATGTAAGGCCTTATCAACCTTGGAGCGCTAACCACTAGATGGTCCAGCATCTTGGCCCCTTGCTCCTTATTTCTGCCCGTCCCGGAATGTTCCAATTCCGTCAATAATTGCACCAGAACCTTCCTGAGACTGGGCATAACAAACGCGGGGTTCATACAACTCAATCTACCAATCGTAAAAAGCGCCACTTCCCTTATTTCAAAAACTTCATCCTGTAAGGCAATGAAGAGCGCTCCTAGGGACTCAGCTTGAGCTAAGTGATGATCGAAAGTTGGGTCTAGAGATACAAGGACGCCTCGTCTCACGCTAGCTTCCGTGTCCGTCAACCCCACGCCGAGCAATCTATGTAGAACCGAGGCGACCGTTTTAGTAACAGTCTCTGAAGGATTTTTAGCGGTACTTCTAATCGCCTGTCGCAGTAACCTGCAAGTCGTTTTCACTGCTTCTAATCGTATTTCCATTTGTTCGTGTACGAGGAAATGTTTGGCGCAACGCTGCACAAAAGGCAACAATCTCTGGCCTTCGAAATCAAATGTACCCAGAGTGTGCAATGCTAGGACTATAATTTGAGTGTCGTGAGCTTCAGAACTACTCAGAGACATGATGTTTCCGCTCAGATGTCTCGGCATGCCAGGGTGAACCAGGGGCTTATTTAGTAAAATGTGAGACAACATTCTAAGCAGACCTAAACTGATCTTGTCTTTGTGGGCCGGCACGCGTTTAGCCAACTCCCTTAGACAAATCGTTAACGAGGGGGTGAGACCAGTCGCTAACATTTGTTCTAAGATGTTGGGAATGTCCATTTTGTCATGCGTTTTAAGCGCCAATCCGAGGAACGTAACACATTTAAAAACGCAAGAGTCGATTATCGGACGTTTTTTACCAATCGTATCCCCTCTAGGCAAAGCCATCTTTACTAATTCCATGATTTTATCGACGTAAGGGTCTATGGCCTCTTCTATAGCAACAGCAATCAATCCTAATAAAAAAATTATATTATAACGTTAAGTGTTGATAAAAGTCCGTTATTCTTACCTATAGTTATGAAAGCAGTCGTCCTGTCTTTCTCTCTACCCCTTAAAATGTTAAACAGATGATTCATAGCTCCCGGAAGGTGTTTCTCTACAAAACACTTCTTGTCGAAAGCTGCCAGCCTCGGCAAAATAGTGAGCAACGTTAGCTGAACGTAACTGTACCTAGAAAATTTCTGTTGCAACACATCCAGGCAAATATATTCAAATTTTTCGGTAACTAGATGGCGACAGGTAAACGATTCTATTATAGCGTGCTTCTCGGACGATAAAGCAGATAAAACTTGGTAATTGGCTGCTTTTTTTGTAGGATTCGTATACATGAACAGTGGTCGATTAAAACTGAAGCTATCGCCATCTGAAGATCTTCTTGGGTCTGTATTTTCTAACAAAGCTGTGTATTTACGTTCCCAAGAAGCATTGGCTAACCTTAATAATTCGTTTAAAATCAACAGAGAGGCATGTACGCGTTCGTCTCTTACTCTCTCTCCTCGATCGACAAGAAGAAGCTTGCCAGATTCTTCATAACATTGTTTATACCTGAAATATTTAATATTTATAGACTTACGCTAGAAAACAGTGCATTTTTAAAAATTACCATGCAACTCGTTGCTTCACAATCTCCCTTTGTGCAGTAACGACTAGTGCTGCTCGTAAAGCTTCTATAGCCCCCTCTCGTATTGCGACTTTCGGATCCTGTATAGCCAAAAAGATTAAATCGAAAAATTGAGAAACTTGCTGATAGAAATAAGTTGGCATTGTAATCGCTAATTCTTTCAGCACTAAAACTGCAGCATGTCTTTTTCCCTGAAAGTAAAGTTATGGAATATTAAATTTATATCAACGATACATGCATACATCTGCTTGCTCCTTTTGCAGCCATTCAAAAGCACGTTTAACTTCAAACTCTACGTATTCTGATGCCTTAGAACCAGAAACCACAGCCAAATGACCCATAGCCCTAGAGACAAGTTCCATTACACCGACATCGCTTGAAGGCAGTAAGTTTCTTAGATAGTTAGCGAATCGACTTATTCTGTTAGTCATATTACCAACATCAGTACCAATTAAGCATACTGAAACAATTTGTTATATATTGTAGCAGCTAAATAATATCTTACTTACATATCGCCAGTATGCCTCCTTTTTTCTCGTTGACATCATTACTAGAAACCATTTCAAAGATGTGGTGATTGAATTCTTCGAGGAAATTGTTGATTTCATCGGGAGTTGCTTCTCTCAGCTCACTTTTAACATAGAGAGATAACTCTTGAGCCGTCTTGTGTCGTACAGATTCATGTCGAGATTTTAAATTCGCTACAAACTGCTGCAAAATTGCTGACGACATCTTAGATGTATTTATTTCAGACTTGAAGCACAGTTTACATCACTTACTAAAATGGCATTTCAAAACAAATCATAAAAGCACTTATTTTGGTCTCTATATGGCTAATGTTTATTTTAATTTCAATGATCTTAATTAGCATTTGTCAGCTGTCATTCTGTCAATATAATTTTTGCAGTGCTGACAACCATATTGACAATTCTTGCAAATATTCCTAAATAAATGGAAGTTGAAGTTAATTTCAGTTTATGGGAGAGTAGGGCAATAATTGTAAAATAAATTAAAGAGTGAATTTATAATTAAATTAATTGGACCCAGCTCTCAGTTTGTTACTTTGTTGTTGTTGTTCAGTAAATTGTTAGCATTTACATAATTAGTTTATGTATGCTATAAACTGTAAGGAAATATTTTTATCGGTTGTCATTAATCCTTCATCTCTGTACTTAACCTAATTTAAAGTAAAAGAAGAAATACAAAATGGTTTTAACTAAAGAATATAGAATATGTATGCCAATGACTGTTGAGGAGGTAACAATTATTTAAACTGGAACTATTGGAAACAATTTTGTTGTCTCTTTGCTTTAGTACCAGATTGGTCAACTTTACATGATAGCCAGGCACAGCTTAGAACAGTCTGGCGATGGTGAAGGAGTAGAGGTAGTGGAAAATAAAGAATGTGTGGACGAACAACATGGGAAGGGTCAGTTTACGGAGAAAAGAATACATCTGTCTAGGTATGTTTAAAACTTCGACCATTAAGAATTCGTAGCTGCTGGGTTTTTGTTATATAGCATGAGTCACATCTGTATATTTTTAGTCGTCTTCCTTATTGGATCCAAGCTATTATTCCAAAGATCTTCTACGTAACCGAGAAAGCATGGAATTATTATCCTTTTACAATCACTGAATACACGGTATATCTATTTCTTTTTAACTGTTTAAATTGTATTTTTAATATTCTTATTTCAGTGTTCATTTATTCCAAGGTTTAATATATCAATTGAGACGAAATATGAAAATAATAATGGATGTACAGAAAACGTGAGTAACAGTTATTTGTAATAGATTTTTGTGGTTTATTGACTGTTTTCTTCAGTGTTTGAATTTAACGCCAGAGCAACTGGCTGAACGAATTGTTGACCACATCGACATAGCGTATGACGAAGTTTCAGCGAAACACTATAAAGAAGAGGAAGACCCACGTTTCTTTAAATCGAAACAAACACACAGAGGCCCTCTTGTAGACGGTTGGAGAACTAACTACCAACCGATAATGTGTTCCTACAAGCTGGTACACGCCTCTTTTGAAGTATTTGGGTTACAAACTAAAGTAGAAGAATTTGTACACTCGGTAAGAAATTGATGTGTTTATTTATTTCTTTAATTATTTAGATACATTTCTATGCAGTGTGTGCGTGAAGTTCTACTTCTTGGCCACCGGCAAGCTTTTGCTTGGATTGACGAGTGGATAGAAATGACGATGGACGACGTAAGAAAATATGAATCACAGCTTCAACAGCAGACGAATACCCTGTTGCAACAAAGCGTTCCAAATAACGCTGAGCCTCCAGGCACGCCAGACGCAGTGGCTGGTGATTTGAATCCTTTGACTGGAAGTCCTCCCCTTACCCCAAAGTCTCCGGGTAAGAGGGGGTACTTCTCTTGGTTTTAGTCCTAAGACGTGCAATTTTATTTATTACTGTCGTATATATTTATTTTGCTAGTTCAAATCTAGGAAGTTTGTAAATGTATGTTTTGACTTTGTTACATTGGCGTATTAAGTAATGTGTATGATTTCTTTATATTACTGTAGCTTTTCTGATCATTCCACTGAGCTTGTTATCAGTCATCACCCTGTCCAAATTTTTGTAGTTATGATATAAATGAAAAAATAAATGTGCTATGCTAAAAAAATAAATTAAGAAAAGTTATACATGTTTATCTTTTTAAATACATAGCGTTTATAAAAGTAAAGAAATATTGCATGTTAATTAAACCCATAATAACGCTTCCCGCTTGGGTAAAAGTGTTTTTCTTCACTTAAAATGATTTACAAAATAAACTAAATACTGTTTTAACATCAATTTAATGACAACAATAAATAGTACAAATATATATCAGGTTTATAAATATAATATACCAGAATAAATTGTCTAATTGGTAAAATATATCACTATATGTATAATTACGTAATCCCTTTGTTTAATATGTGATATAGTTAAACAACTAGTCAAACTTAGAAATGAAAATACTAGATGGCGACTCTTCCACAAAATCCCTGTCATCTTTATTAGTACTGCAAACGAAGGTGGCTGGGATTTTGTGGGAAAGTCACCATCTATTATTCTTATTTTTAATTTAAAACGGTTATCTAACTATATCACATATGAACAAAGGTTAAAAAGTAAACAATTTTGTGCATAAAAGCGCCTATAAAGAAAATTTGTGCTATTTGTGCAAAATATGATTATTATATTGTGTATTTCGAAATAATCACTCATTTGTTTGAATTTTTGTTTCATGCCTTCTTTATTTAAGAATTCTTTATAAATGTTCCAACACCAAGGAAACTGTGGGGTTAAGGTCATTTGTGTACATTTTAAACCAGGAGTATTACTGGTTGCATATCTGATTAATTTTCAAGCTGCATTTTGACAAATATCGATAATTATAAGAAAAGACAAATGTTATACGCGAACAAATAAACTTTTAATCATATAATACCTTTTTTTTATTTTTTAAGTCGACTGTAATCCAAATGTAAGAATATTTAAAATACCTATGATGCATAAAAACAATTTATATTTAAAAATAATCGTTAATTTAAGGTCGTTTAGTATGAAACTGTGAGTCGGTGCTCACTGGTGATGAATATAGAACAATTTCTCAACATTTTAAATATAAGCGTAGCCTCTCTAAGATGTCTACAAAGTTGATTGTTGAATTGGTGAGGTAAACCAGATGGTTCAGTACGAGAAAAAATATATATAATATTTGCATAAAATATACTTAAAAGAATAAAATTGCTCTGGACCACCTGTTACATACAGTGTAGCTAGATATATTGATACAATTTAATGTCTATGTACTAGCCTATGATGCCTCTTTTCTGGCGAATCATCAATAGAAGGTCTCTTTTCATCGATTGACCCCATTCGAAAGTCATTTGAAATCCTCCGCTCTAAAATAGACTGCCTCCTTCCATCGCTAACAGACATTCTTCTGATCTCGACAGCAGAAATTTGGCTAACGAGTTCTGTTGTCTCCTCTTCATTTACCACTGCACTGCTTGCGTTCGGTCCTACAGGGAAGGAACAACGGCGTTGAAGAGGAGGGGGCGCAGGGCCTTAAAATGAATTTGGATATTATAATAATAAAACGGAAAAATTCATAAGTAAGAGTGGTATCAAGTTTCTGTGTAAGAAAATATTTACAGTTACTGATTGGAAAAAAAAGAAATGCTTCATGTGTATTGGTTCTTTAGTAATTTAATAATTAATGTTAAATTTTAAGGACCATCTAACTAATAATTTGATGATGATTGGTTTCGCTGTCCAATCCAAAATAATATAATCACTTCATAAAAGAGAGCTAAACAAACAACGCTAAAGATTATACTCCAATACAAAGACCCTTTAGATATAGTTCAAATTTTTGCCGCACGAGGGCACACTGAATCTATAATGGTTAAATTTTAACATAAAATGCATTGTATGCCATTTTTGAAAATAGGTACTTGTCGATTTTAAGACTACAAAATATTAATTCATTTCTTTATCGTAGGTAAATCTGTCACCTTAAATTTTGAATCGTGTGAATACATGTTCCATAATTTAAATTTTTTTCTTTAAGTTGCCAGATTAACAATTTCGATATTGACTACCCTGATAACGACGTCTGTGCGTCTAGTGAATTGAGAAACAATTTAAATCATGATCCTACAAACTGTAGTGATTGTGTTTATAATCTACGACATTACAGAATCAAATGTGTGTTGGGTAAGTGCCCCTTTATAACTTCAACTTCATATGATCTTCAAGATTTTGTATCTTAAATATTGAACTTGTTGCTGATTAGGCTGCAGATGTACTGTATATATTTCATAACTATTTGTTTCCTAACATATAAATTGACGAGATGGTTAAATAAGACATCATATCAAGTACTCAAAAGACTGGTCAACTGTAAATAGTTTTTAGATTTGATTTAATTCATTAAAAACTGAATCACGTTTCACGATTGTTATTGAGAATACAACGAATTTTACTAAATTTTAATAAAATATGTCATTTTAAAAATAGGTAGTTCTTGTTTATGTAAAAACTACAAAATATGTTCATTCTCTATTATAAGTCCATAAATTTTAATTTTGAATAGTGTTACAATATAAGCTTTGTTTCATTTGCACACCGAGTAAATTTTTTAATTTTTTTGTGGTTAAGTTGTCAGATATTATTGATATTAACAATTTCGATATTGGCTACCCTGACAGCTTCGGTGACTTCGGCGTCTGTGCGGTTAGCGTGTTGAAAAGCAATTTAAATTTGAATATATAAGTGAAAATAGTGAAATTGTACATTCTTCAAGCTTTAGTGATTGCACTTGTAACCTACGACATTACAGAATCTAATATGTGTCTGGTAAGTTTGTTTTTATGACCTTAATTTCTTATAAACTTCAAGATTTTGTATCTTGCATATAAGGTATATCAGATATGGTAGGCTGTGGATATAATATGATGTATATTTTCATAACTATTTGTTTATAACATCTAACTTGACCGTATAGTTAAATAGGGCATCATCAAGTACTCAAAAAAGGACTGGTCTACTGTTAGTTTTTAAATAATAAAATCAGTACATTTACTGGATTCAATTTCCAAAGCTAGAACGAAGTGCATGACTAGCTTGATTTAATTCATTAAAAACTGAATCATCTTTCACGATTGTTACTGAGAATACTAAAGTCTATGGAGAATATCTACAACGAATTTGCCTAAATTTTAATATAGTAGGTATGCCATTTTAAAAATAGGTACAAAATATGATTTCTTTCTCTATTATAAGTCTTTAAATTTTAAATTTAAATTGACAAATAAAATTTGTTTCATTTGCTGCACACTATGAAATTTTATTTTTTGTCGTTAAGTTGTCGGCTGTTACTGATATTAACAGTTTCCATAGTGGCATAGACCTTATAAATGATTTATAAAGTCTATGGATATTGGCTACCCTGATAACTTCGGCGTCTGTGCAGTTAGAGTGTTGAAAAGCAATTTAAATTTAAATATTAAGTGAGAATAGTGAAATTGTACATTCTACGAGGTTTAGTGATTGCGCTTGTAACCTACGACATTATAGAATCAAATATATGTGTCGGGTAAGTTCGTTTTTATAACCTCAACTTCTTATAATCTTCAGGATTTTGTCTTATTGCATATCAGGTACATCAGATATGTAGGCTGTGGATATATAATCTGATGTATATGTCTCATAACTATTTGTTTATAATTTATATCATTAAGTACTCAAATTACTGGGTCGACTGTTAATATTTTTTAAATCAGTACTATTATTGGAAGGTTGCACGGCTACGGCTAGTTTGATTTAGTTCATTAAAAACTGAATCACGATCGCTAGAATATACCTACTAAGGATTAGGATAAAGTACGGAATTCTTACGACAAGACTGCAACTGCACACAACATAAACACCACCAAATGCGCTACCTTAATCTAAACGCAAAGGTGGCCTGGACACCTTCCTACCCAATTGTTTAAATTGTGGGCTTTCCTCTGGCAGCTCCATTATAGATTCCCTTCTAATCAGTTCCTTTCTCTGGTGCTTCATTACTGTGAGGTCGGCCAGGGAACTTTTCCTGCTCAATGGGCATTTCCCGTTCTTCCTGGGTATCTGCTTTTTGGCTTTGTAAAGTTCCACCAACGCCGCTCCAAGTGACGTGACCAAGAGACCACCCACCACGTAATTCATTATAGTTGGCACTAAAATTTTAATAATGATAAGGTAGGAGTAATTTTTTAGACAACAGATCTTAAGTTTTCAAAATATTTGAAAAGTTGTATAGGTATAGAGACAGGCACATTTTTTATTGGTCTGTACTAACTCTCTTTAATTTACAGCACTAATTCCAGTAAAACTTAAAAACTGCGAGTATACAGTGTTCCCCATAAGAACCGACAATACTACAAGATGTTCATTGAGGTCACCCCTAAAATTATACTAATCTCTTTTTTTCTATTGATCGAATTTGAAAAGAAAATGATAATATCTTGCGCAGAATTTAATTTAAAACACTTTTGTTAAATTTTAAAAAACTAAGGTATTCAAGAAAATGCAATAAAAAAACTTTTTAATACTATTTACCTATTAGATGAAATCAAAATGTCAGTAGTAGGCTTTGTCTTTATAATTTGATAGATAATAATAAAACTATAAAATAAAATTAAAACTAAAGAAATTGTTCAAAATGGGCACTATTTTCTCTGGAACACAAACTGACTCTTAGCCAAAAATTGAAACCTACCAGCGAACAAGTCAAGTTGTTCGCTGAATGTAAATTTTCCAGCCATTTTCAACAACAAACAGTAGCAGAAATAAAATAGTTTTATTACTAACTGTCATATTTTAAAGATTTAGCCTATTATTGACTTTTTTAATTAATGCATTTTTTTTTCTTGAAAACCTTAGTTTTTTAAAATTTAACAAGAGTAGAAAACTGTTTTAAATTAAATTCTGGATGGAAAATTATCATTCTTTTTAAATTCGATCAATGGGAACAAAATTTGGTATAATTTTAGGGGTGTTTTAATTTACTTGAACACATTGTCAAAGAAGACCAATAGTAAGCCTAAATCATGTACCAAATTTGGTTATTCCAAGTTAAAGCAATTCCGAGAGGGAAACCATTGATGTATTTTGCTGTACAAGCTGTAGGTAATTAAAGATACATTTTTCGGTATTTTTAGGTACTTTGTGTATTTTTGGGTACTATTAAGGTAATAATGGGTATTTACTGGGTATTACGAAAATAATTAATGGGTATTTTAAGAGGAAACTAGTATTTTTCCCCCAATTTTTAAATACAATTGCGATCGCGCATGCGTTATGCCGATGGAACA
Organism: Monochamus alternatus; assembly: GCA_037114965.1. Classification (NCBI taxonomy): domain Eukaryota; kingdom Metazoa; phylum Arthropoda; class Insecta; order Coleoptera; family Cerambycidae; genus Monochamus; species Monochamus alternatus. Next base: position 53,044,319 of record CM073433.1, on the reverse strand, counting down.
GTTTAAATATAAGTAAACAACTGACCGACGCAATGGCAAATATAAAAATTATTAACAATAGATACAAAAATATTTTCTGTAAAATTTTTCGGAGGCACTGTTAAACCATTATGTGGTCTTCTTAAGCCTTTAGTTTAGAAAATAATATAGGGTGATTTGAATTAGATACGTTCTATTGCAAAAATAATGACACTTCCTCAAATTAGTTTTTTGACTACTGGATGTTCTGTGTTGAAATTTCAATAGATTTCTGTGGGTGAGTGGAGCAACTAAGAACTAATGTTTAAAATTGAGTAAATTTCATTACGAATATGTCAGCAGTTCGAAATAAATAGCCAAATCTAACTAAACAGTGCCATTATTATTGCAATAGATACAGTAGTACAGTACAGTACCATATAAACAAGTATCATATGAATGTTTTAAATGGCATTTACGCAGAATATATCCATTCACATACTAGCACATTCCCTTCTGTTAACAAATTTTAGTATGGTATAATTTCTTAAACTTTATCTATATTACATATTATTCGATTCGACGTGTTAACGATAAGTTTGGTCAAACTTCTCCGACATATTCTATTGATGAAAAATATCTAATAGAAAGTGAATGAGTCTATAATAAAAATTAAAATATTGCTAAATTAGGTTTTCCTATCACATTCAAATTCTATTTAACAAAAAAGATTTTTTATGTTGTTACATAAAAAATCTGCCAATTATCTAATTCTAATCATACATGACGGAAAGCAAGCTGGAGCTAAAATTTAATTCTTCCTCGACACCCATGATTTTGGTTGTACTGGAGACACCGATGGCACCAGATGAGTATACTCGCGACAAGAATTCAGACGACTTACGTCATACGAACAAATGAATAATTCACAATATTTTTATCAAAATATTTAAGAAACTGTAACTGATAGTAATAAAACTATATACTACACTAAAAGTTTGCATTATATATTGCACTAAATTGCAAAAAATAATTGTTTTTAACGCGACCAAATATCGAAAATTACGTTGACAATAAAAACAAATGTGTAACGTCAGCCGTGACGTAAGACGTCTGAATTCTTGACGCGAGTATATTTGGGATCCGGACAATAATTTTAGGGACGCCCTGTATACACCGAATATTATGATTTCATAGACGAGGAAGAAGTTTGTTTTTAGTTAGCTTGAAGGGGACATGGTGTAGGTATTGGCACCCTTCTTGGGTGCGCCAATGATACATTTTATGTAATCCAAAATGTTCTTTCCAGATGTATTCAGATCGAGTCAAAGGAACCCTTAAAAAAATCTATATTATTTACGTAGATTTGTAACTGGAATAATTTGTAAGGAAATGAAAGACAGTTTTGGAAAACTAAACGTATATTAAGTAAAATCGTGGGTCATAAAATTTTTCGTTTCTTAGATATCTGGATATTTAAGTGTATTTTTGGGTACTATTCGGTATTTCTGGGTACTTAACGGAATTTTTAGGTACTTAAGGGTATTATTGGGTAGTCATAGGTATTCTTTGGGTACTTGAGGATAATTCGTGATTTTTGGGTATTTTTGAGGTATTTGCTTATTTGATGAGGTATTTTTTTTTTTGGGAAAATAAGGTATTTACGGGTAATATTTTTAAAAAATGGTATTTCATTGTACAAATTTCAAGCAGTGGTTTACCCCTCGAGTAATTCAGACATTAATTTTTTTCGAAATATTTTACCCCACTGTGTTTTCTGTATATAGGTATGTTTTGTTAAATTACACTATTTTGGGACTTCCTACATGCGCCTGCTCTTTGTCGGTTCTTATGCGGTACATCCTGTATATTTATTTTAAAATCGACGGAATTTACGGTAATGGCGATATATTTAGTATTTATTAGAATATCGTCTCAAAAATAGCATAAATGGGTAGCAATTGAACTGAAACTGTTTTTACTAAAACACTTATTAAAAATTTACCTCTGGGTTCACTGTTTCTGGGTATTTTTCTTGATGTCCTAGGATTTCTATGTTTCCTTTTATCGTAGAAGTCTTCTGGCGTACACAACTCATTTTTCAGCACCAAATCAGCACAAATCTCATTTAAAATGACTAACATATGGGATCTAGGGCACGAAGGTTGTTTTATAATATCCGGTATAACCTTTACAATATTCTCAGTCGCATTTATTTCAAGCTGGGTGACATTCTCGTCTGTGGCATTCATTTCAGTTTGATTTTTGATGCCCAAATCGTTTCCTTCGGTGTCGTTTGTGGGATAATATAATACTAATCTCGCTAAAACTACCACTAATAATATAAATATCACTGACTTTATCACTTTTTCGGTTACTGCTTCGTTGGTAGTTGTAGGAGGATTGCAAGGTTTATTTTCTGGGTTTTCAATCATTTTTATTCGCGAACTGTTCCCACTCGAATGATATTTTGATATTTCTTTATTTAGATAAAACAAACAAAAAGGGAACAGCGCTTCTACGCGTCGCACAATTTAGGCGACTGTGGAAAATCAATAAATGCTCCAGATACCCCGTTGCATTACAGGGAAATGGGGCGCGATCCACAGACCTTTCGCTTCTCTGAATTGTCCGTATTGCAACATTATGAACAAAATAATTTGATAAAGAAATGAATTTTTGTAATATTGTTACACTCAGTGGTCTAATAAGAGCTTGTACAAAGGTGTCCTGGTTTTATTGATCAAGATTTTATAGCGTAAATGTGAGCGTAATTTTTTTGGCTCTAAGGTTATCACGTTTTTTTATTAAAAAATATTAAACCTATATTGTTTTTGAGGAAAAAAGGTTGTTATTCGTTTTAGAAATTGACTATTTTCGAGATAGATTTAACCGAGGGGTAAACTACTGCTTGAAATTTGTACAATGAAATACCATTTTTTAAAAATATTACCCGTAAATACCTTATTTTCCCAAAAAAATACTTCATCAAATAAGCAAATACCTCAAAAATACCCAAAAATCACGAATTACCCCCAAATGCCCAAAGAATACCTATGACTATTACCCAATAGTATCCTTAAGTACTTAAACATATCGTTAAATACCGAATAGTACCCAAAAATACCCAGATATCTAAGAAACGAAAAATACATTAAATGACCCACGAGTTCACTTAATATACCTTTAATTTTCCAAAACTGTCTCATATTTCTTTAGAAATTATTTCATCTACAGATCTACGTAAATAATATATAACTTTTTAAGGGAAAATTACTTTCTTATTCAGTATAAGTAAACATATCTAAACTCGTGTCCAAGTTGGTAGGATATTGTGGATTATCATATTGCGACTGATCGTGGAATTGATACTTAGATCGATCCCTCAACTCGATCTAAATACATCTGAAAATAACAATTTGGATTACATAAACTGTATCATAAACCCATTGGTGCACCCAAGAGGAAGGCCAATACCTACGCTATGCCCACTTCAAGCTAACTAAAAACAAACTTGGGTGTCCTTAAAATTATTGTCCGGATCCCAAATACTCATCGGGTACATCAAAATTCTTTTATGGGCAAGTATAAATAGATGGTATAGAGAGAGCATTCAATTTTAGCCCTAGCTTTTTTGTCGTCTATCACTAGAATTAGATAATTGTTGTTTACATAAAAAGGCTTCTTTTTTATTAAATAGAATATGAATGTGATAGGAAAACCTAATTTAGCAATATTTTAATTTTTATTATAGACTTTCATTTACTTTTTATCACATATTTTTCATCAGTAGAATATGTCGGTGAAGTTTGTCCAAACCCTTGAGTATATATAGTCAAGGGCCAAACGTATCGTTTACACGTCGTATTGTACCTATAATATGTAATATATTAATTTAAAGATAAAGTTTAACAAATTATATATACCATATTAAAATTTGTTAACAGAAGAGAGAAATGTGCTAGTATGCGAGTGGATATTTTTTGCATGGCGTGCTTTCTCGCAACACATGAATATAGCTTCAGGGGACAGAAAGGTTTTTCCAGATAGAGGACATTATATGGATCTCTTAGAATTGATAAGTACTTATGATCCTATTTTAAATAATCATTTAAATAAATCCATTGTACTCAAGTGTACATCGAACAGGATTTAAAACGATTTCATAAAAAGTTAACACCGAACGTAGTTTTAGAGAATTTAAAAAATGAGAAAAAATTCCTCATAAAGCATTCATATGATACTTGTTTATATAGGGTACTGTACTGTACAATCTATTGCAATAATAACTGCACTGTTTAATTGCGAAATGGCGATTTATTTCGAACTGAATTCTTAATTAAATCTACTTTCAATTTTAAACATTAGTTCTTAGTTGTTCCACTCACCCACAAAAATCTATTGAAATTCCTACACAGAACATCCAGTAGTCAAAAAAACTGATTTGAAGAAGTGGCATTACTTTTGCAATAGATTGTATCTAATTCGAATCACCCTATATTATTTTCTGAACTAAAGGCTTACGAAGACAGTGAAGGGCCACATAGTGGTTTAACAGTGCCTCAGAAAAATTTTACAAACTGTTTAATATCTAGAAAATATTTCTGTATATATATTTAATAATTTTTATATTTGCCATTGGTCAATTATATTGAAACTGTGCCATCGTCATAACGCATGTGCGATCGCCATTGTATTTAAAAATTGGCGGGAAAATGCTAATTTTCTCCGAAAATAGTCAATAATTACCTTCGTAATACCCATTAAACACCCAGTAAATACTTATTATTGTCTTGATAGTACCCAAAAATACACAGAGTACCTAAAAATACTGGAAAAACACCTATAAATACGCACAAATACCCAAAAAATTCAAAAAATACCTTTAATTACCTACAGCTTGTACAGTAAAATACCCCAGTGGTTTTACCCTCGGATTTAATTTAATAGTAAGTTAAATTTTAACGACTGTTAGGCAGAATTTATGTTATAAAGTTAACAAGTATTTCTAAATGTAATATATTTATCCAGTTTTGGTTAAAATCAATTGTTTTACAAAATCGAAAAATTCTGAGACAATAATTTTTCATATTCAGATACGTGAGATGATGTTATTTGTTGGCAATTAAATTTCATTGTGAACATTAAATTTTAAAATATTCAAATATTATTTTCTTGAAATGTTTGTTATGTAACACCATAATTTTTCATGATGTATGTATGTATGTAGAATGACACGCTCTTTCAAATGGCATGGTCAAAATTGGGGGTTGCTATTTAAAAAAATTGTCGATGACGTCATATCTCGAACAAAGATGACGTCACAAATGTGGGTCGTATGTCAAAAAGTGCCTTTTTTAAAAACAAAAACGACGTAATTTATTCGTTACTTTTCGAAAGCACTGTATATAAAAAAAGTGCCTGTATGTTCAAACCGTTTTAAGATATTCTGAAAGGGAATCGAGAAAATGGCACCAGTCGTTTTAGCCAAAGATCGAGAAACGCCCTGTACTGAATAGAGGCATGCGGTTGAAAACCGACCAATTTGAACCACCCTGTACATTCGGTATATTTTTACATACAAATATTGTCAGCTGGGATAATGTGTAATATTTAATAACAATTAATTTCTTCCATAGCGAGCCGTGAAGTTTATTTGCCCGTGTTTTTGTACGCTATCTCACTTGTCCAGGTGTGTTATTAATTGCTCAAATATTTATTGAAGTGCATATGGTAACCTTTATGCCTGCGATAAGAGCGATAATTCGTGACCCCCGATAAGCCGTTCAACAGAATTATTTCACCTAGACGTGCTAGCGGAGGTATATCTACCTGTGGTTATGCGTAAAGTGTTACGTTTTGAAAATCGTGCGCCGGTTTTCCAGTGAAAAGCGAAAAAATCTGGTGAACTTCGTCGGCTTGGATATGCTTTTGTTTACGGTTTGTTGTCGTTAGTACGTCCGTGATTAATTTGTTTATCTTTACCATAGGAAATAGGCAAAGGTAGGATATCTGATCTATCGTCTATCAGTGATTGTTGGCTTAATTATATCGTGTCCCCTTTAAATATTTTATTGCCAGTACTAGTGCATGGTGATTTTCCGCATTTCCAATTTGTTTGTTTATAATGCCTACAGGGTGTCTCGATAGTATTTATTTTGAGACTTTTTAAGACGATATTGCTTATAACATTTAAATGGGAAGTAATACAGAAAAAATGCTCTAATAAAAGTTTATTAGAAAAAACAGGGCTTTTTAACAGGAAACAACTTTGGGTATGTTTCTGGAAAAATATAAATGATGACGTCATTAGTCGTTTCTATCAAATCCCAAATATAATATTTTCGATTGAAAATTAAATTAAATATTTTGTATCCTCACTGTAGGCCCATATTATCGAGTTTGGTACATCCTGTACAGGATGATCACGTGAAGACGTTAGATTCAGCTGTAACTTTGCTACCCTATAGGAGATACCGTAAACAAAAACCTGTATTTCTTGACTAATTTGTCACAGGGATATATAATTAAAAATGGAAAATTTAATAACCAATATCTCTCAAACAGTGAAAGATAATCAGGATAGAGTAGTAGAGTAGTGAATTTAAAAATAATAATATACAGGATATTCCATAAGAAAAAGAAAAGTTGATATCAATATATTTGTAGAGCGGTGCTCGATTGTTTTTTAATAATAAAAAAAATGTAATCCTCATAATAAATTAGTCAAGAAATGCACATTTCCGATATCCTATGGTAGCAAAGTTATAGCCCAATCTAACGTTTTCGTGTGAATATCCTGTACTTAGATTAAAAAGAGAAGGTAATGTTCTGTAAACTGGAAAACGGTTAAAGATAGGGATGTCATATGACATATCTTTGAAATCAGAAGAAAAGAATAATTAAAAAATTCAACAATACGCGTTTTATTAAAAAAATATATTATTGCTTCTTGTACCCCTCAACTTATGCGCGCCACTGTACGTCCATTTACTTATTAAATGTGTCCAGTTACAGCCCTACAACTTTTATACGAAAGTTTATTTTGTATCTCTAATAATAACGATAATAAAAAGTGGCCTAAATATAAAGATTAACCCTGTACATGTATTATAGGAACCGTATCTTATTTCCATTATTTAAGTGCCAATTAAAAAAAAATACAAACGTGACTAAGTTGTAACTGCGCCATCTATTAGTAAGTAGTACAACTAAATACTGATATAATTGGCCTTCATTTATTAAGTAGTAGAGGCGTTAATAATATTTTTGTATAGCTGCGGCAAGAATTCAGACGACTTAGGTCACGGCTGACGTTACGCAATTGTTATATAGTTTTATTATTCTCAGTTGCAGTTTCTTAAATATTTTGATGAACATGAAAATATAATGAATTATTCATTTGTTTATATGACATAAGTCATCCGAATTCTTGCCGTAACTATACAGGGTGTTTTTAAACGAAGTAGCAAACATGAGACCACAGTCACAATCGATTTATTTTCACCTAAAGAATCTGTGTTCTCAGTTTTGCTACTTCATTTAAAAACACCCTGTACATATATCAGAGCCTATCTTTTATACCAAATAAAATATTATGTAAGGAACAACTACTAGCCAACTAGCACAATTATTTATATTGTTCGTATTCATTTTTATTACAGAATGCTATGCAAACACGCCATAATTTTTTTTGACATTTCATTCGCATTGTAGATTACCGATAAAAAACATACTTTTTGACCTTTCAATATTTATCTATGTATCACTTTCATTACTCAGACAAATAAGAAGGTTGCGATACTCCAGATAGGGATCAAGTCATCCAGTTTATCTAAAAGTAGTTCTATTAGAATGTATAAAGCACCAGCGTTTATATTTTATAGCATATCATCCTATTTTTAGAGCAAGTGTGGTCAGAATTCATGTTTTATTCTCTCTGAAAGGTGTCAGCTATTTTGAACTGAACATTTTTAGATGAAAGAGGTCGTTTCAGGTCATATGCCGAACTGTGCACATTAACTTTAACCTATGTACCCGAACTGCTAGTATTGCTTCAAATTTCATTCAAAACTATTCGATTTAGCGGGCAGTAGTTGTGGTTTTCGTTAATTTATACTTTTGTTAATTCGAACATGGTAAGAGGAAATCTTTAATGTATTTTAAGGACGCGTTATTGTGATTGATTGAAAAGTATTTACGATTTCGTAGTGAATATTTGGTTTTTATTTACAATATTACGAGTACTATTTCAGTTTAATGAATCAAACATAATTTATTTTTAGATTTGAATACCATCATCGCCCCCCTGATAGCCACAAAGCTATGGGATTTCTATAATCTCAGTTACAGGGTGTTGTTAAAAAGTAGTAGCAGAAATGGTGCCGGGGAATTTGTAGATAAAAGAAAACGTTTTGCATATAAATTACCTTAATAAAATGTTCACCTCTTAGGAGAGATATAGTCCTTCAAAGTTTAGAAAAAAATATGGAATGTCGGTTGGAATTTGGAAACCCGAAAAGGTATAATGGTCAAATTTTACACAAGTTTTCTACGAATGCATGTGCAACTTTCCCAGAATTTCTCGAAAAATTCTGCCCCTTGTAGGGGGTTGAAATAAGCATCACCTAAGTTATTTTTGCTACAACTTATTTGACAAAAAATGAGTATTTAAAAATACTTATCGATAGCCTATTTTAAAACTTTTGCTTCTCTTATTTTTTTTTGCTATAAAACTAAAAATAAAATAAAAAATAATAAAATTCATCATCATTCGCATTACAACATAAACAATTGCAACTAAGAAATATTCAAGTAGGCGACTGTCTGCGAATTTCTGTCATTAGATCTTTAGATTTGTTGTTTAAAAATTTTATTTTTTACGATAACTTGGGAAGAATTATAGAAAATAATTTTACTAATGGATATATTGAGGTGTTGCAAGTATTTTTTGAATGTTAGAAAAAACCGTGCCGCAGCAAAAGAAGAGTCACGAAAGACAATGATAGAAATTAGCATGACCTACTTAAATATTTTTTAGTTCCAATCATGTGAGTTGTAGTGGAAATAATCGTTTTATTAATAAACTGTTAGTTTTAACGCAAAAATGTAAGACGTAAAAGTTTTCAAATAAACCAGGTATTTTTGAATACTTAATTTTTGTCAAACAAATATGATGTAACAAAAAATAACTCAGGGGATGCTTATTTCAGTCTCCTATAAGCGGTAGAAATTTTCGAAAAATTTTTGAGCATGCCTTAGTAGAAAATTTGCCTAAGGATTTTACTAAGGTCATTTCTACGTAAAACTTGTTCTTTTTAGTTGTAGAATCAACGGTACCAATTATCCTACTTCTGTTGAAAACGCCCTGTATATGTTTTAGCATTAGCATTTATAACAATGTTTTAGTTAAATGAATGTTTATTATACAGAATATTCGCGGGTCGGCTGCGTTATAGATGGAGATGTTTTTTTTACGATTTCTATTGGTGTATTAGAAATATACCTATATTTATTTTAGAATTTCAAGTGTAGTTAAATTGTTATTTTGCCATATTTAATTGAAAATAGCGTTACTACTCTTTTAAATTAAGACTATGTTTAAATGATATTTTGTTTTCTTTTATGAAAAAGATTGTGTAAAATAGCAAAAATTGCATACGTTTATTTTGTCAACAACAAATTTGTTATTTTAGACAATGGAAATTAATGAAGACTTTGAAATTTCGGATAACCTCCCTCTATCTCCTGACAAATATGAAAAATCCGATCAAGAGGAAATGGATGGAAAGTACGTAAGGAGAAATGGGCTGTTTTCTATCACGGGAAGTTTTAATCATAAAATTTACAAAAGAGGTAGGTCCAGTTGTTTACATATTTTTATTTTCTTCGTATTATCTAACAAGTATTTTGAACTGTACATGGTGGTCACACGAAAATTACCTCGTTCCCCTTTTTCTCCGTTATTATTCGAGATACAAAAAAGATGTAAGGATGAAAGTTGTAGGAACTTTTAAATATTTTTAAAGCATATATCACGAAAACAAATGAAAATCGCATTTTCGAGATGTAGGCCCACCTTTAGTTTTTTAAATTTAGAACACCCTGTATATTTTTAAGTCATTGGAAAAACCATCGGATGACCATTTTAAAAATTGACTATATTTTTATGGTTATGGTTATGATACATTGAGTAAGAATATTTAAGTAAATATAGAAAATAAACAATAAACCTAAAAATTTCTCAGTTAAAAAAATGGTATCCTAATTTCCGATAGGGTATCCGTATCACCCCAAAAAAATGCACATTTACCCCTCCAAAGCGTGTTTCAAATTTCGATGTCTTTAAAACTCTTTGAAATAATTGATAAAAATAAATAAAAAATTAAAATTTAAACAAAGCATATTTTGACCTACGTTTATATGAAGTATTTTTCACAAAATAACTTCAGCAACCATTCCATAAAATATTTCACACTTATTTACAGACGCCCTGTATATTTTTTAAAAGCTTATCTGGCGGTCTTTTCTATGGCGCAAAAATATACCATTCCATTTTCTAGGAAACGCGATAATCAAAAGAAAAGGGGAAAGTAGCAGTTTTCTGGTGATCACCCTGTACACTACATTGACTATTCAGGGTCTGTGTTCAAATTTAACATCCTTAGATTATGCTCGGCTGACAACGGTGTTTATGTGTTTTAGATATAGCCTTCCGAAAGTAGATAGCACCTACGAATCTTATGACTTATTTAGGAACGGTAATAAAAAATCTTGATACCTCTTTTATATACGACTTTTTAAAACAACACGTAGTTGGGAGAATTAGATATAAAATATGTCTGTGTCGTGCGTTTGGGCACAATAGAAGGCAAAGGTGGGCGTAGGGTTTCGCTTTATAGAGATTTTACTATTTTAAGGCTGTATTTTAAGCCTAATTTTTAAGGAGTTTATATTTTAGAAAATTGGAAAAATAAAAATAATTCAGAGCACCGTATTTCGACGTATTCCCTGGAAGGCGCCATATCCGCCATATTTGTGACGTAAATGTGAGCGTAACTTTTTCGACTAACGTTACCACGTTTTTTTTTTAAATCTTAAACCTATATTGTTTTTGAGGAAAAAAGTTATACTTGTCATTAGTCTTAGAAATTGACTTGATTTTCTAGATAATAGTTTTTCAAGAATCAGCTGCATAGTTCCGTCCCCTCCCTGGATGCCCTAGACCTAAGTCTGTCTCTTCCACGATTCGGTTTCCAATTTTTCGTGTCACACTTGCACCCACTGCACAGCGCGGTAAAAGTAGCTGCATTTGGCACATGTTTACCAGAAAATCGTTTCGCCAAAGCATTTTCACCATAAATTAAAACGATATACATCAACACCGAATTGCTATACATGTAAGCCATTTTTTATACCTGCAAAACTAATGTATATACTTGCATCACAAAAACGTTAACACCTGCTAAGTAATCGGAGTTTAATGTTTGGAATCGCTAGAGACTACAGTAGCCCAGCGATGTAAATGTTGAAAATGCTATAACTTCAATAATTTTTTTCTCAGAAACCATAAGGATTTTACAGATTTGTTTTGCGATATTGACTCTATTTTTATTACGCATATATTTCCAGTTTTGTTTAGATAAGTTGTGAATCACCTAAACAGTAGGCCTATCAATCCCGGAAAAAAATTCGATCCTTGGTTTTTGGGATTAGAAATAATTTATAATCCCGAATCCCGAGATTAATTGCTGTTGAAACTGTACAAATGTAAAAAAATATATATTATATAAGAATATACAGTATGCGCCAAAAGTATGGAATAAATTCAATAAAAACGAAACAATTATTTTTTGGGAAAAATCCTCGAACAGGTCGATTTTTAATTTAAAAAATACATATTTTAGCGTAAAATGCGATTTTCAATTGTCATTTGTTTTCGAGTAATGACGTCATCGATTTTTTTTTAGATGGCAACACCATATTTTTTTCCTTGATTCTGAAAGATCGTTTAATTCTCTATCAGACAGTACTAAAATTTTGCCCTCTTACATAGGAAAGGTTTCGAGTAAATGACGATTGAATGTTAGAAAACGTAAATCAATTAAAATAAAGCAAAAACGTTATCAAGTTTAGTTTTTCGAATTCCATAGTTCTTTTATGGATCACGTAGGTGAAAATCTTTGCAAAGTGTCATTGTCACACCGACTTTCTAATAAGTATTGTAAGCGATATAGAAATTATTATTCAATTTAAAGTATTATGGCACATTTAACTGTTACTCAAAGAATTGAAATTTTAATTCTTATCGGATGCGGGAATATGACTAGAACTCAGCAGGAAGTTTGCGATTTATTTAATGAAAAATATATAAATTTAGAGAAACTGGCAATGTTGTAAATATTCCAAAACCTGGACGTCCAAGCATTAATGAAAATCAGAAACAGAACATTTTGATAAGTATGGTGGATAATCCTCATAATTCTTCACGATTGGTTGCATTAAACAATGACACTAGTCAGAGCACATTGCTACGTATCTTGAGGAAGGAAAAATATCATCCCTACAAAATTCAACTTGTGCAGGAACTCAATGAAGATGATCCCGATCGCCGCTTACACTTTTGCGAAATTATAATGGATTTATGTCAAGGAAATAGAAATTTACACCGGCAAATACTTTTTTCAGATGAGGCCACATTTTGTCTGAATGGTACAGTAAACCGTCAAACTTGCAGATATTGGAGTCGGGAAAATCCTCATTGGATGGCAGAGGCACATACCCAACACCCTCAGAAATTAAATGTGTGGGCTGGAATAGTTGACGACAGAATAGTAGTGCCTTACAGGACAAAGATATTTAGAGTTTCTAGAAAATGACCTTGTTCCAGCCCTTGCAGTAATTTTTACTAACGATAATGACCCTGACATTCCTGACGATACCATATGGTGTCAGCAAGACGGTGCACCTCCGCACTATGCGCGCCCTGTACGAGATTTTTTGGACAACTGTTTTCCTGGAGGTGGATCGGCAGACGCGGACCGATAGAATGCATGGCCTGCAAGATCGCCAGATCTTACACCTCTTGACTATTTTTTATGGGGATACTAGAAGTCAAAAATGTACATTAATAAACCACGTAATTTAGAAGAACTTCAAAATCGCATTCGGGACGAAATACGCCGAGTTACCCCAGAAATCATTCATAATGTGCAAGAAGAATTTCTTCACAGACTTGCGCATTGTCAAGAAGTTGGTGGATGGCAATTCGAACATTTAATTTAAGTATAAAATTTAATCAATTGTATTTTATTTTACATACCTCAGAATTGTTACTTTTTTATGGATACAATTTACGTTTTCTAACATTCAATCGTCATTTACTCGAAAACTTTCCTATGTAAGAGGGCAAAATTTTAGTACTGTCTGATAGAAAATTAAACGATCTTTCAGAATCAAGGAAAAAAATATGGTGTTGCCATTTAAAAAAAAATCGATGACCTCATTACTCGAAAACAAATGACATTTGAAAATCGCATTTTACGCTAAAATATATATTTTTTAAATTAAAAATCGACCTGTTCGAGGATTTTTCCCAAAAAATAATTGTTTCGTTTTTATTGAATTTATTCCATACTGTATAAGAAAAACTAATTCATCCAGCACATTCGGATTGAAACTCGAACGAATTTTGGTTGACTACATTCCAGTCGTCGAGAAGGCCCTCTCAGATTTTACACTTGTAGGTGAAATCGATAATAAAAATCGTAAGATACACCATTTTTATACAATTCCGTTTCTTTGGTTAAAGTAGAAAATAACGAAACATTTTCTTATTTGTACTTGAACCTGGCTGAAATGGCTACATAGACTCTTTCAGACCTATGCCATATTAAAAATATCTATTAATACTACTTCGTAAAAATGTGATTAATTTTTTAGACCTGGTCACTAAATTAAATATAATATTTTTGTATTGATTAATTATTCTGTAGCCTCGTATTTTACATTAGACTGCAACGGCAACCAAGCTGGCTATATCCCGGGATTTTTGGCGGTGAAAATTAGCAGCCCTAGAATACAGCACTCTTCTTAGGGTGTGGCTTTTTTTAAGAATACCTTTTTCAAAATTTGGTCGATCCATTTGGTCACATTTCGTACGCAACCGACGAACTTGTAACTCGATCTCCTAGGTCGTAAGTCGTAACACCTCTTCCTGTCACGGTGTGCCGAGCCCGAGGCCAGGATGAGCGGAGTCGTCGCCGTCATCGTCGCCCGCTAATGAGTACTCTTCCGCAGACGCACACGGCGTACGGCGGAGAGAGCATAGTGCACGGTTCCGGTAGCCCGCCATAGGAATGGATATTTCCGGTAGTCGCGTGCCCCTCATTGACTCCGCGTCGGCTCGCCTGCCATTCATGCCCGCTGCACACCGTAACAATGCCTCCGTTCGCACTAATAAGGGGAAGTAGCGCTCGTCCGGATCCGCGCTGTTTTTTTTTGTTCTTCGTACACGTTAGGACGGGTCCGAATATGAAAACAGTCCGATGAAGAACGCGTAACGTAACTTGTTTTCCTTTTGCGATAATTCTTGGCCGTGGGCACCTGCAGGATTATTTTCAGAGAGGTGCATCTGCATTTACTAACTACAGGGTAGCAAAAATGAGACCACAGATTCCTTAGGTAAAAATAAAACGATTTAACCTAAAGAAGTCAGTAGGTGCCTGTCAGTAGCAGCGTCACTTTTAACGCACCAATTAAAAATTGACTACTGAACACTCACGAACATCAGTCTATAATGAAATAAACGAAATTGTCCGCAATGTCTTTGCGTATTGATGTCAGTATACTGCTGAAAACCTTAATGACATATCTTAGTCTTAACGTATTTTCATGAGGGATTTTTCAGTCCATATATTTGTCTCAAAACGTACGCAACTTGGAGTTATCTAGTTAATATATATATTGCTTGTAAGAAAGGCATCTGTAAATCCATAGAAAAATACAACGCTGGACAAAACATGGCTCTTCAAATGTCTTGTCATTGTAGTTTAGTCAGAAGAATTTATAATGCGTTCATACACAGTATAAAAAAAGTAATTTCCATTAATACGTGTGTCCCCATAACCTTAGGATCACTGTCAAACAACATTTGAAATAATTCTCGTCTATTTCTTCTCTCCTTTGGCACCTTACTTCACTTCTCCCCTTAACTAATAATGTTAATGTGAATTATGTTTATTTATAAATAACAAATAACAACTTACAGCGAACGTAAAAAAGAAACGTATCGGCGCGACATCGACTATTACGGCGTTCCAGAAATAACTAAAACTAAAAGCTCAGCTCGAAATGCGACTCAGCTAAGAAGGCGCGGTGGACCCTATTACACTCCACATTGGCACTAACTCCTAGGTATTTATAACAGTGCACCTTATACAGGGTGTTCACCATATATTCTTTGGGTTAAAATAATAAGACTTTTCTCATGCCACTTTTCATTTCGGAGCTATATTTTCAAAATACAGGATGTCAAAATAACAATCTTTTAAATGATATTTATTAAAAAAAAAGCTTTCTCAGACCTCTAGCTTCTTAAGGATGAATAGTTGTAATAAGGTAAGTTACCTTAAATCACCCAAGAAAGGCAACCTTAAAATATAGCCTATTCTTTAGTAAAATCGTAAATCATAAATTCACAAATTTTGATACAGGATTTTTAAGCACAGTCTTTTCGTACTCTCATGGATTTTAGTTCGTCATGAAACACGTCGTATAAGTTGTTTCATTTCACAGAAATTCTTCTTTCATGGTACAAGACTTCGATCTCTATTCTGACTGTTAATTCTACTGTTCAGTTCCATCTCTAAAAATAATTGTCATATTAGCGTATTGTATTCACTTTGCGGCAGTGGCAACGCGACAGGACAAAAGGTAGAGAATAAACAACGAGTATCTCACAGAAGGCACATGAGTAGACCTTTTGTTCCACGACCGTCGACAACAGCGGCTGGTGCATATAAATTGTCGGTAGAGTACCTGGGTAAACTTTACTCTCAATCGTTACTTTGTTCCACATCAATCTCTATATGTATACTTATAGAACATTTTTTTTGCCTTCACGTATGGGTCAGTTTTCCAAAGAGTCATGAATAGTGGCGGGTTTTAACTTCCATATCCGGGAAAGAATTTAAGTGCAAAATATTAAACAGTTCACAAATATAATTGAGTAGGTTCATTTTAAGTACTACGTGCGGAAATATAGGGAAAATACACACATATTATTTTTTATAGTAAATTTG
The DNA here is from genome assembly GCA_037114965.1 of Monochamus alternatus. NCBI lineage: Eukaryota > Metazoa > Arthropoda > Insecta > Coleoptera > Cerambycidae > Monochamus > Monochamus alternatus. The sequence goes on along the minus strand of CM073433.1, from coordinate 53,028,060 downwards.
TCTGCTTTTGCCCGAAATAACTTATGAATTACTTTGCCATTAAAGTTTGGTAATTTTTGCACCATTGATTTTTCAATAGGTTAGAATTGCAAGTATCGTTAGGTTATTATAAGGGAGTAGAGGGGAAAATAGCCTAAAAAATATGTGAATATGTATCCGTATGTATATATACTCACCTTTACAACTGAAAAATAAGCATACTTAGAGAAAACTTTTTCAGTAACTAACATTATATCACTCATATGACTGAATATCATTGTACCAAGAAGTACCACATGTATAAAAATTCAGAAGATAAGTCAGTATAACGTACAGGATGTCTCCTATTAACAAATTATTAGAAATACAGTAGATTTTATTATTAGAATTCAATAATACAATATGGCAGGTAAGAAATACATAAACAGCTACATTCTTATTTCTAAATAGTTAAGAAGATCTTGTCAGGAGCAAAAATAACTGTAGGAAGATTTCCATCCATCGTTATGTGTATTATCCATCTCTTCCTCTAAAAGTGTATTGTTCATCCCTCATCTAAATGTATTCTGTGTACTTTTTTCATTCGCATTGGAAGAAAATGTGTTGAATTGTTTCCGTTGAAAATGACTTCTTATTCTTGAAATATTAATATATATATCTCTTGACTTTTGCATATATTTGTAGATATACGCATAGTTGTGTGAAAATAAATATTACTACAACTATTGTTAATATCTATTGTTAATTATTACTATTTTTACTGTCACAATGATAAACATATGTTGTTTGAAATTAATGCTGTGTGGCTGAAAGATACAGGTAATGGCGCAGTTTTGATGAAAGCATCTAAACAGCGTACCGTGTCTATTAAATTTATGAATTGTATAACATTTAAATTGGCATAAGCTGCAAGTGCACACGTAACACAATATAATCTTATACTTTGTTGCGAATATCCCATAAAAAGTTCTTATTAATGAACCGTACATGTTTGTGTACCACACCTTAACACAACTAAAATGCAGTAAGTTAGAGCATTCTCAAACATTTGCTAATATTTTGGTATTGTTGTCCATTTTTTCTTGTGCTATATAATTTGAATAACTTTTTTCCACCGCTTTCGTTATGCTTTACCATTTCAGACACACCTTTTTGTTGAGTTCATCTGAATATGCCTCTATTGTACATTTTTAATACACAAATTGTATATTCCTTCACTCTAATTATTATAACGGTGTCCGTCACCTCTGTTGTCTTCATCAGAACATTCATGGATTCGTTACTAGTCTCTTATTAGACCTGATTTGAGTCCTAGAAGAAAAAATCCACTAATGAACAACAATCTCCGTAAAAGGCAACATTTTGTTTCGTTTTATTTTATAAAGAAAACAACCATTCGACTTCTGATTGCAGCAGGCGAATTGTGGATCATAATAAAATATTTCTCAGCAATAAATCTCGATTTTCGCCGCTACGCGCACCAATTTAAGTTTTGCTGCTATACAATAGGTCGCGGCGGTAGTGGACACTACAATCTGCGTTGAATAAATCAAGAACAAGTAGGCGGTGCCTTTGGACGACCGCGGTGGTACCCGTTTGCCTTTGCTGCACCACCACAATAGCCTTTTACTTCAATTTTATTCCTAAAGAGTCGACGTTGCCCGATCTTGGGCTTAGAACTGCAATTCTCTCTCATGTGTAACATCGAGTACGCATAGTTTGATTCTACGAATCAGCCATTGTGTCTTTTTAATCGTAATTTAATATTGTCAGACTGAGAGTGTCAAAGCACTTGCTAATTCAAAGCTAACTTTTACCGTTAATACTGACTGACTTCAAGTAGACAACTGTAATGGGGAAGTTGCATGAGTTTTATATTGGTTTGAAATGTATTACAGGGTAATCATTCAAAAATTAAAATATTAACATTACTAAATTATCATAGACTGTAAACAAAGCCAAGTGGTCTAAAACGCGATATCATTGGTCTGACGTCACACGCCGTTTATGTTTATGTTTCCGTAGATACAGGTGCAGGTTACCGTGTTGGTGATGTAAATAGACGTTTGTTTCTTGTGTTTTTGCATTTTTGTGGCATTTTTGGGTCAAAGATAGTTTAAATACTGTGTAGGTAATGCCGTAATTATTAGTGGTGATGTGGTGAACTTACGCTATTGTTAAACGTTACTTATTTCTTATGTTTACAATGTCCGCTCGTGAGAATTACGGCGACAATGATGTTGGTTACATCCAGATAGAGGGTTTTACTTGAGCTATTTATAAAATTATATCATCTGATTTCATATTAAACTACTTGTTTTAATTTCAAAAATAATAAATAAAAGTAATGAATTATGATATTTAATATTTATGAATTTATTTAAATTCATTTATTTTTTGTTGCTATTTACTACTGAACATTTTTTAAATATTGTTGTTTATTACCTTTGTACATTATATTTTCAGAATAAAACATGTAATTTAATGCAGTGAAGTCAGATAATAAAATTTTATAAATGCTTCTTCTTTACAACTATATTTTAATTTCGATTATATTTCGATTTCGATGAACTTAAACCCACTACACCTACCTACCTATTTATACGTATTTTCAGTTAAATTTACATAAAAATGGTCTTCACAAATAAACAATGTTGCAATGCGTTCTTTCGTCGCGCTTCATCGCTCTAAACCCTACCAAAGTTTACAGAATATATATTTTTGTAAACTTTTGGCCTACATCACATTTTTTTTAGCACGGTAGTATTTTAGTAGGGATTTTTTTTTGCTATTTGCAGATATATATGGACTTCTCATTGAAGCTTAATATTCATGAGCATCCTTCAATTTAGCAATCGCAAGAACTTGTTTCGGCATTTTCCCTAATGTATGAATTCCTATTAATTGGTTATATGCTTTATCATTTGAATATTTAAAAAAATCTGTTGCTATCTATTTGTGTAGATCTTACGGTACTATATTTCCGATATATGTTTAAGTATTATATTTGTTTTTATAGTGGGCAGAGTGATCAGCAATCTATTTCCCATAACTTCACTGTCTCCCATTTTTATTTGAAGTAATTCATCACATCGAAAAAATATACCAAGTTATTCTCATTTTTTTCTAGGTGTTTTTTGATAAAACTTTTATTCAAATTTTTAAGAAAATGAAGTGTCAATGTTAAGTATATCGAAAATTGAGTTATTTTCTTCTTGAATTGTCTTTTCATGGGTACCTACCATATCTTTATAAGAATTGGAATTAATTCCTGCATTATTAGAAGTTGTTAGTTAATTTTGGTACTAAAGAACACCATGGAGAAATTTGTGAGCCGACATCCTGTATAACACGCACAATTCAACCCGACGGTTTTCTCCGTGCCTTCCCACAAGCAAAAAAGGAATAGCGCCCAACCTAACAAAAACCCATTCGGTTAATCAAAATGGAAACTGATTTGAGCCGTATTTTCTATCTTGTAGTCATTACCAACTTGAAAGAACGGCCGCCGACGAATCGAGTTGCCGTGACCTTTGCTGCTACCTGCAATGAATTTGCCGAATCATTTCTGGTAATGAGTTCCTCAGTGGTCGCTATAGAGGCACGATGATCTATAAGATCTCTCACAATGTAGACTTTTTATCACCGACGTGATTATTTACTTAAACAGGATTCTTAACAGTACAAATTGTTACAGCATCTCTATTCAAATGTTAGTTGGCGCTTCTTTAAGGCCTTCGTCACATTGGTTTGCAATCAAATTAAACAACATATTCATGTTACATCTTCGTTGGACGAGACTGCAACCTGGGAAAGGTCCATATTCAAGAAGTTGGCTTAAAACTATGTAACCAACATCTGTTCGTAAATATCATTTTGACAAGTACTTTAAAATCTATTGAAAATGTATTAATACAGTATCCGCCAAAAGTATGGAATAAATTCAATAAAAACGAAACAATTATTTTTTGGGAAAAATTCTCGAACAGGTCGATTTTTAATTTAAAAAATACATATCTTAGCATAAAATGCGATTTTCAAATGTCATTTGTTTTCGAGTAATGACGTCATCGATTTTTTTTAAATGGCAACACCATATTTTTTTCCTTGATTCTGAAAGATCGTTTAATTCTCTATCAGATAGTACTAAAATTTTGCCCTCTTACACAGGAAAGTTTTCGAGTAAATGACGATTGAATGTTAGAAAACGTAAATTTTATCCATAAAAAAGTAACAATTCTGAGGTATGTAAAATAAAATAACAATTGATTAAATTTTATACTTAAATTAAATGTTCGAATTGCCATCCACCAACTTCGTGACAATACGCAAGTCTGTGAAGAAATTCTTCTTGCACATTATGAATGATTTCTGGGGTAACTCGGCGTATTTCGTCCCGAATGCGATTTTGAAGTTCTTCTAAATTACGTAATTTATTAATGTACACTTTTGACTTCAAGTATCCCCATAAAAAATAGTCAAGAGGTGTAAGATCTGGCGATCTTGCAGGCCATTCTATCGGTCCGCGTCTGCCGATCCATCTCCCAGGAAAACAGTTGTTCAAAAAATCTCGTACAGGGCGCGCATAGTGCGGAGGTGCACCGTCTTGCTGAAACCATATGAAATCATCAGGAATGTCAGGGTCATTATTGTTAGGACAAATTACTGCAAGGGCTGGAACAAGATCATTTTCTAGAAACTCTAAATATCTTTGTCCTGTAAGGGTTCCTTCAAAGAAGAAAGGCCCTACTATTCTGTCGTCAACTATTCCAGCCCACACATTTAATTTCTGAGGGTGTTGGGTATGTGCCTCTGCCATCCAATGAGGATTTTCCCGACTCCAATATCTGCAAGTTTGACGGTTTACTGTACCATTCAGACAAAATGTGGCCTCATCTGAAAAAAGTATTTACCGGTGTAAATTTCTATTTCCTTGACATAAATCCATTAGAATTTCGCAAAAGTGTAAGCGGCGATCGGGATCATCTTCATTGAGTTCCTGCACAAGTTGAATTTTGTAGGGATGATATTTTTCGTTCCTCAAGATACGTAGCACGGTGCTCTGACTAGTGTCATTGTTTAATGCAAGCAATCGTGAAGAATTATGAGGATTATCATACTATACTTATCAAAATGTTCTGTTTCTGATTTTCATTAATGCTTGGACGTCCAGGTTTTGGAATATTTACAACATTGCCAGTTTCTCTAAATTTAGACTCTACCTTAATGGCTGTTGATTGGCTGGTAGGGCGATCTGGATATTTTTCATTAAATAAATCGCAAACTTCCTGCTGAGTTCTAGTCATAATCCCGCATCCGATAAGAATTAAAATTTCAATTCTTTGAGTAACAGTTAAATGTGCCATAATACTTTAAATTGAATAATAATTTCTATGTACCTTACAATACTTATTAGAAAGTCGGTGTGACAATGACACTTTGCAAAGATTTTCACCTACGTGATCCATAAAAGAACTATGGAATTCGAAAAACTAACTTGATAACGTTTTTGCTTTATTTTAATTGATTTACGTTTTCTAACATTTAATCGTCATTTACTCGAAAACTTTCCTATGTAAGAGGGCAAAATTTTAGTACTGTCTGATAGAGAATTAAACGATTTTTCAGAATCAAGGAAAAAAATATAGTGTTGCCATTTAAAAAAAAATCGATGACGTCATTACTCGAAAACAAACGACATTTGAAAATCGCATTTTACGCTAAAATATGTATTTTTTAAATTAAAAATCGACCTGTTCGAGGATTTTTTCCAAAAATTAATTGTTTCGTTTTTATTGAATTTTTTCCATACTTTTGGCGCATACTGTATAATTTAAAGCAGGCATAAGTTAATATACAGAGTGGTTTAGAGCTTATCTAAGAAAATTTGAGAAAAAATGCGTCATGAAAAATGGAGTCAATGTCGTAAAACAAATTTCTGTAGAATCTTTATAGTGTCCGAGAAAAAATATTGTTCTAGTAGTTTCAACCTTTACATCGCTGGGCTACTGTAGTCTCTTGCCAGGCGATTTAAAATATGCGATTACTTTATTGTATTAACTTTCGTGATGGAAGTATTTACATTAGTTTTTCAAATATCAAAAATGGCTTACGTATAGCAATTCGCAGTTGATGGGTATCGTTTTAACTTATGGTGAAGTGAAAATGCTTTAGCATAACGATTTCTCGGTAAATATGTGCCAAATGCAGCTACTTTTACAACGGTGTGCAGTGAGTGCAAGTGTAGTGCAAACGCAGGCGTGACGCGAGAAATCTGCAACCGAATCGTGGAAGAGAGGTCCCGGGCGTTCACGGCGTATTGCAGCAGTGTGGCGTATCATACACGAGGCTCAATTATATCCTTGCCACGTACAGCGTGTCCAAACATTAATAGCATTGTATTGGACGAGGAGGATCGGTGATGTGGCTGCCACGATCTCCTATCTTTAAATCATTTGGACTTATTTTTGTGAGGATATTTAAAAAAGGAAGTATATTGCACCGAAGTGGACACTATTGATTCGCCGATTATACGCTTTATCAGGTTTTACAGTGGACCAGTTTCCAGTGCCGTGCGGAAGTGTATTTGTAAATCATTTTGGAATTGCTCTTTTTGATTTTATTTTTACGAAATTGAATTTATTTTCTTTTTAGATATTTATAGAGTGTTTTCATTAAACCAGGTTACTAAATTTAGATAGATTAATTTCTTTAGATATTTATTGAATAGAGCTTTGTCTGTGGAATTGTTCATTAGCATACCTAGATGTTTAGTATCAGAGAACATACATATGACTTCATTGATAGGAATTGTAGGAGATTTGATATATATTAGCTTAAAATACCTTTCTAATACAGTAAAAAAGATTATACAGGTTTATGACATACAAAATTTTCCCACTCCTTCATTCATAACATTAGTAAATGATACAGCACGAATAAATAACAGGGTATTTCCGATAACAAAATCTATTTTAATCGCCTTTGTACAAAACAACATGTAGATATTTTAAAAGGCGAGTAAAATTTATATCTAACTACGTGGTGAAAGTACAGGTAGTTTTCAGTATACAGGGTGTATTATTCTGTAACTGCAAATTATAAATATACAAAGTGATTCGGTTTTAATTGAACAAATTCGGACAGTTTTATAATAAGGCACTGAAGTTTTAAAAAGTATCGATATTTTTCTTTTGTTTCTGTAGATTTATATTTCATATATTTGACTTCATTTTTGTCCTCTCTAGATCTTACTGATATACATTTTTTAGATCGATAAAAATAGCTAGATTCAGTATTTATAATTGATTTTAGCATTTGAATCGATATCACAGTTATTTTCTTATCTTCAATGTCATTTCATCCAGTTTCATTAGTTTGTCTTATGTATAGCCATTTATATTATTCCAGTAATTAGGATAATCTGTAAGACACTGTATAGGATGTTCCAATTCCATTGTAATTATTGTGTCTCGCAAACTACAAGAGATAGAAGGATGCGGTATTAAAAAAAACTAATTTTAAGGGATTGTTCGGTATGTCAGAGAATAGCTGAGATATTGGAACGGTGAAGTTTTTCATATATAGAGTTCAGTGACGTACCTGTAATTTCTCTACAGGATGTCTCTTTTAAAATATGATCCAAATATTTTAAAATAATATATACCATTAAATTTTGACATTAAGACCCTGTATCTCCGTTAATATTGAGTTTTCTAAAAATTGTTATAGGACTTCGTGACCCTAATTTCTTGTGAGGAATCACCTCCTGAAGTCTTGACATAAAAAAGTAACAATTCGTATTGCCAAAGTGTACATTAATAAACCACGTAATTTAGAAGAATTTCAAAATCGCATTTGGGTTATCCCAGAAATCATTCATAATGTGCAGGAAGAATTTCTTCACAGACTTGCGCATTGTCAAGAAGTTGGTGGATGGCAATTCGAACATTTAATTTAAGTATAAAATTTAATCAATTGTATTTTATTTTATATACCTCAGAATTGTTACTTTTTTATGGATAAAATTTACGTTTTCTAACATTCAATCGTCATTTACTCGAAAACTTTCCTATGTAAGAGGGCAACATTTTAGTACTGTCTGATAGAGAATTAAACGATCTTTCAGAATCAAGGAAAAAAATATGGTGTTGCCATTTAAAAAAAAATCGATGACGTCATTACTCGAAAACAAATGGCATTTGAAATCGCATTTTACGCTAAAATATGTATTTTTTAAATTAAAAATCGACCTGTTCGAGGATTTTTCCCAAAAAATAATTGTTTCGTTTTTATTGAATTTATTCCATACTTTTGGCGCATACTGTATGTAAAATAATTAATCGAATGGTGGAGATATAACCTCCTATTTACATATAAACACGATTCTGCACAGTGGTTTAACAAATTTGAGCAACTTTCTATGATTTCTGAAAATGACCCTAAATTATATCGTGCAATATGCGTTTAACTACTCATTTCCGATGTCCGATGGGAACATTTCGCCGGAAGTAATGGACATGGGACACTGAAAAACCGCGAGACACACCAAGAAGGCAATTGCAGAAGGTAATTTAACTTACTATATATATTTTTTATTTATGGCGGTTCATTTTGGAACTCCTTGTAGGACCTTTCTGTAATTTTAAGCAATAAATCGTCAGTTTTTGTCCTAGCTATTGATGCTTCTATCAGTGTTGTCGGTCCACACAAGAAAAAGAACAAGTATGAAATGGTGTTAACAGAAATAATTGTTTTAAGAATAATATTTGATGGACAGTAGCAGAAATCAGTTATTTATTTATTTTTTTAAATTGCAGTGAACGATAGTGTGTAATAATTGTTTTTGTGTTAGACATAAAATTTTTGGTATACCACATGAAACCTTAAGGTTTTTTTTTATATATTTTTAGGTATTAACAATATTGTGTGAAACTAACTACTCTGTGGACTAAAGCCCCAATCAGCTTTTGTAACATTTTTGACTGTATTAGAAAGGTATTTTAGGCTTAATCAATTTGACATTGTCGATACTTAATTTCAAATAATTTTAATTTATCGGTATAATAATTTTTACAGTTAGATATTTGACTCGACTTAAAGAAGACCACCTGATGAAGCAATCCTAAAAATGCAGAAATAGGTGAGATCTCATCTATTGTGGTTGAATTTTCGAGTTCCCACTGTCAAAGTGAAGTTAGATGTTTATAGAGTGTTTTCGTTAAACTAGGTTAGGAAATTTAGATAGATTAATTTCTTTAGATAATTATTGAATAGAGCTTTGTCTGTGGAATTGTTCATTAGCATACCTACATGTTTCGTATCAGAAAACATACATATGACTTCATTGATAGGAATTGTAGGAGATTTGATTAGCTTAAAATACCTTTCTAATACAGTCAAAAAAAAACCTTAAGGTGTTACACATTTTGTATTTAATAGCAGTTAAAATACTACATCAACTGTTCCATTTTTCCCGTTACGTTTTATCAATTTCAATAGACAAAAACTTCTTATTTCAAAATAAATACCCTGTATGTTTTACGCTTCAACATGTGCAACATACCGTTTTTAGGCTTATTCTTCCACAAAATTTTCTAGGACAAACGCCATTTCCATTAAAATACTACATTCTTTCATCCGAACGTGTTTGGAAAAATCAATTTCCCCATTCAAATTTTTCACCGCTTCCCGTATATTTCGATACCTCGAAGCTCCCCTGTGAAGCTCCCGTTTGCAACGCAGCTCATAAAATACACGATCACGGGTCTTTCTAGCGTAACGACAAACACACGTAAAATCTCTTCCGACGCATCCTGCAAGATCCAAGTGACCTGTGACCAGGCGGGGGTCAGGCGAAACCGTTCCGCCACGCGTTTCGAATCGGAAACCCTAATTACAACCCTTAAATGGTCGAGCACGCGCCTATTCTTATCGGGCGATCAACAATTAAACAATGTAATTTATGCCGTCCCCGGATTTCCGGTGCATGTAGGAAAAAATCCGTCGTTGATTAACATACGCTAGCCGTATTAGGCGTGAGGTTTCACACCTTAGCTTTGTTTTGGTCGATTTTATCAACTGAATGGAGCCGTATGACTGTTTTCAAGGCTTTGATAATACGTGTGACTTCACTGTGTAGATTCAAAATTAACGCTTCTTTGGTGTATCCAATTTTTATGTGTTTACACACCAGTGGCAGCCCTCTAAGGAGATATAGTACTATACCCGAGTCTGAAAATAGTAGAAAATTACTAAATTACAATAGTTAGGTGGGAAAGGTTGCAGGAGTTAAGATTCCATAAGCGTACCACTTGAGAAGGATTCAAAGAACACAAAATTATTAAAAATAAGTTGACGTTGAGTGAACCTAGCACTATTAGTTCATTTTAAAATGTTTATAAACTCATCTTAGTCATCCTCTACACAATTGTAGAATGCCGTCCTTTTCGACGGCGATGGCCCAACGTACATCTACCTTCCTGATGCATACTCCGCAGATGTCATACTTGAACACCTATAATATACTGCACTATTCATACACATTATACACTACTAGTCATTGCCACTATATCACGATCACATATTAACACGTATTGTGGTTTCCTTATATAGCAAAATAGATTCAAACCCTTTTTCAGATATTTTGCTATCGATATCCTCATGATAGTCTTCTGTTTGTCGTGATTCAAAAACAAGTAAACTTTGTACCAAAAAACCTGCTGCACTTCCAATTTGCGTTATTTTTAAATACCGTCTTTTTCCAGAAATTGTCTTTAATTTGGTCAAGATATTTCAATCGTATCACACTTTTTTCACTTACCCATGTTTCCATTCAAATTTTAACCCTCTAATAGTTGTCTTTAAATTGTTCTGCTAAAGCATTTTCACATCGCCATAAATTAAAATGATATCCATCAACTATAAAGATTTTACAAACATTTTTTTTTACGATATCGAATCCATTTTTCATGTCGCACTTATTCCCAATTTATTTAGATAAGTTGTTTATCACCCTGTATACTCAGGCTTGAGCATCATTAACCTCGCGCGTACTTTACACGATTTTACGACATTTATGTCCTTTCCTACGCCGTTTATACGTAATAAATTTTCCATTTATTGCATTACGATCAATAAAAGTTACCGTACCGCGTAAATAAAGCCGTAACGCTCTTAAATCTTGCCCGGATCGCCCCCATTCCCCTTTATATCTTCGTAATTTAATGCCCACATGAGTGCCGTCTGTATAAGAAACCAGTAAAAGTATATTTCAAGCAACGCAGAGGTCTGCGAGGGGAAGGTCACAGGTCCCAACCCGGCCCTGACCTCCGACCTCCGCACGCCTTTGCTTTTGTATACACCATTCTCACTTTGAGTTTAAAACTTGTTCTCCACGGAAGATCCTCTTGGTGTTCTAACAGACGCGAACGTGTAGGTGTTTTTTTTTTGATTTTGGATGCCGTCGTTAGTGAATTTACGATATGTGGAAATGCCATCTACAATAGTTCGTTTGAAGTGAACAGGATAGAATCGAAAGTGAGGTGAATTTGATTTGTAAGCGTATGTTGATGGTACTCGGGGAAGGGTTGTACCCCCACCTTTATCATGATGGAACTAGAGATAAAGACGGAGTCTAAGTGGGAGCTTTTCTTGGCCGAATGTAAGTTGTTTGATTTACCGGTATAATCGATATTTATATATATGAAATGAACTCGAATTTCTCTATTATTCCCTTAGAACTTTTATATTAGGTATATTTTGTTTAAATAAATCGTTTTCAAATAATTGTGAAAAAATGAGAATCAATAAGAATACGTATTTTAAAAAAACTGGAACTTCTGTACAGGGTGTAAAGGCGCCGTATTCTTGAAGCAGTATTTTCTACAAATATAACCTGCGAATATTCGTAGGTGCCGAAGTAAAACGAATATATAACGACAGTTTTTTAAACTTTAATTGTAGATGTGAATATTGTTATAACATAAACTTACATAATAATAATAATAATGTTTATTTATTTCAATATTTCAATAGTAACAATAATAATAGTAACAATATCAATAATACATAAAAGCAGTAACAATAATCACAGCAATAACAGTATGAGTGCATACAAATTTACAAAAAAAAAAAAAACAATAAATAAACAACCAGTCGACAAAAGCTGTACAGCTTGAATGCTTAGTAATTTACGAACGTCCATAGTCAAAAAGTGAATACTCATAGCTTAAATCTATACAGATTTGTATGCTACTCGAGAACTCTTCCGACCAAAAGAAATACAGGTACTTAAATTTAAACGGAGTTATGGTTACATACAGAATATAGACACGTAACAGAAACACTTTTATCTCTCTTTGATTTTCAGAATAATATAAAGTTACCTTTTTCTACGAAATTAGCAATAGTTATAGTCGATACTGAATAGCCACTTTTTTATTTCGATTTTGAACTTTTTAAAATAACGTATTTGTTTTATTTCGATTGGAAGTATGTTATATAATCTGGGGCATAAATACGAAATATGTTTCATACTTATAGTTTTCAGGTTTAGATTTGCTCGCGTTCTAGTAAAATAGTCATGGTCGATTAAATCGTATTCACTGTGATGTTTAAAATTGTAATGTAACATGCTTTGGCAATATAATTGTCTCATATTAAAAAATTCTGTCTCTTCATAGAGGGATGAGGGAGTTTCTGTTCAGCATATACAATTGTCCTCTTTTGTTTACAAGTATGTCAAAATAATTGTTAAAATGTGGGGTTAGAATAGAATGTGTGTCTTAAAACGATTTTTAAAAGTTATTACTTTATTTGAGGAGAATGTAAATAGTAAAAGTGGGTAAACAAAACATCAAAAACTTTATTTTTGATATTAGTTTTGTTCTACGTGTTTTATTTTTCGAGATTTCTGTACCTAAAAACCACATCATTTCCGATCATAAGGGAATTAGAAGAGACGCTAGACATAGATATTTTAAATTTAAATAGTAGAAAATATTAATTTGAAAACCTGACGCGTAGAAAGCTTTCAACAATTTGTTAAAATCGCCATTACTACCATGATTTCAAGATACACCTGACTGAAGAATAAAATTCTCCCAAAAAATGATTCCTGCATAATTTTCGCAAAATGCATTGTTTCTTTGAAATCCTATATTTAATTAATACAGTTTTTTCCCAAACTAACGTCATTTATGTTTTATATTTTTTTATCATTTCAGATAAATATCCTATAGCTGAGATGCTCGACTTAAATGGTAAGTAATATTTTTCTCTCACTGTTATCACAGTCAATAGAGCTATTCTGGAATTTGATGCAATTATTCGGTTTAGAATTAAAGAAAATTAGGTATAACTTTTCTTTGTGAAATAAAATCCACTAAATCTATATATAAATCAATGTATATAGAAACATGCAGTGTGTTCCGTTTTGCAACACCTCTGAAATATAAGAAGGCTGTGGAATTTCGATAAGCCATTTTTTTACAATTAGTATCCTCAAGGGAGGTTATATTCTCCTAATCATTGTATTGATGTGGCAAAAGCCTGACCTACTACGAATTTCTAGAGGGTCGTTTTTCCAGAGAGTTATATTAGGATTTTTTATCAGAAAGGTAATATTACCAGGTTATGCAACACCCATCAAAATACCTGTATACCAAATTCGATTTTTTATGTTGTGCAGAACTTCGAAAAATCAGACAACTAAAAATTATAATAAGCAGGTCAAATCTTGCCACGAAACAGATCTATCGGACAAAGAACATACCTATAAATTGTGGTCACAGTAAAAATTATTAACGTACAAAAAATGTAGGTAATGAATTGTGAATATTAAATAATTACAAAAATACAAAAGCTTCATCTGAATTAAATTTTAGTTCTTCACCACACCTCCTTCCAGGCGAACACAATTTTCCAACCGTCTTTTTAAATTTAAAATTACTTGACATGACTAACATTGTTTAACATCTTAGCATTAATAATTCAGTATGTTTTTTGTACGTTAATTGTTTTTATTGTAGTCGCATAAAATAATTGTAAATACATAAAAGACGATTGGAAAAATGTGTTCGACTGGAAGGAGATATGATGAAGAAAACTAAAATTTAATTACATTAACATTTTGTAATTTTCTGTTTAACAATTTAGTATTGATTACATTTTTTGTACGTTTATTATTTTTATTGTGACCGCAATTAGAAGTGTTAAACTTATAGTGTATGTGTTTCTTCTTTGTCCGATTGATATTTGTTTTCACTTTCATGGCAGTCTTTGACCTTATTATAATTTTTAGATGTATGATTTTTCAGTTCAGTTTGGCACCCCTTAACAAAATATACAATAGATATTTTTGTCGCTCAAATTTGGTATAAGTGTACTTTGATATGTGTTGAATATCCTGTTAATAGTATCTTTTTGATAAAAAAAAGCCTAATACAACTTTATGGAAAAGGAGCCTTTTAGAAAATCATAGTAGGCCAAGCTTTTGTCACAGCAATAAAATGGTTAGGAGAATATAACCTCCATTCAGAGTACAAAATGTAAAAAAATTGTATTGCGGAAATTCCACAGCCTTCTTACATTTCTAGAGGTGTTATCTGAAAAAACGGTACACACTGTATATAAAAAGATATTTATGTTTATTCTTTACTAAAAAAGACACTTAATGAAGATGACCAGGAAGAAAAAAAATTGACATTGATATTTGCAAAATATTCATTCGCATTGCTTATTTCATGATTTAGCTCCTGTTACGTTTAATGCATTCTCAAACCATTATGTTGCTGGTACCGATTTGATATAATCTGCTGGCGTTTAGCTCGTATAGAAATAATCACTTACAATCTCTTTCGGTAGATCTGCTGTTTTGTTTCATGAAAATAAATGGTGCCCATTACCGTAATTAGATGGTACGAAAACAATACTGTTTCGTTTTACTTTCCTTTTCTCGTAAAGGGATTATTTTGCAAAACTTCTGGTAGGCTTTAACGTTCTGTGTATACAGCCAGTACCTTGCGAAATTACTAGGTGCGTGTAGTGGTTGCAAAAGTTCTTTAATTTTGAAATAAATAGTACAGTTTTTACCAGAAACGTATTTTATGTAGCGAAATTTGTGATACTTTATTAAAGGAAATGAATAATAATGACACTGACATATAATACAGAGTGTTAGTGTAAAATATTTCAGGAGGTAATAGTATGAACCAAAATAAGCAGAAAAGTCTTAATAAGCATGGGACCGCAAAGTAACGGTTGCGGAGATATGGACCACTATTCGTTTTTCAAACATTTTATTTTATTAGGAATAAACCGACAAAGGAAGCTTTTAGCAAACAAAAAACAAAGTTACAGAAGATGTTAAAAGTACCCTCCATCCATTTCCAAGCAGGCACGACATCTTCGTCCCAACGATATTCGAACTCTTTCGAAAACACCCGCCTTGGTTTGGATTTCTTGACACTTTTGATTAATCCGTAGCTGTTCCAGGCTATTTACAGGAGTACCATACACTGATGTCTTCAAATATCCCCAAACAAAGAAATCTAGAGGGTTCAGATCAGGCGATCTTGGAGGCCATAAAACAGGTACGGCCGTTCCTACCCATTTATGTGGAAAAATTTGGTGTAAATGCTCTCTAAAGGCCAAGAATGAAGCTGGAGCACCATCATGCTGGAATCACATTTGTTGCCTCTGATTCAAAGGAATGTCTTCCAAAAACTCATACAGTGTGTTCTGCAGAAAGTTGAGGTAAGCAGCGTCAATCGGTTTGGTAAAACAACAGGACCTACAATACCCATCCAAATGTTTAATGAAAAACGTGCCTGATGTCCAGATTCTATTAGAGCATCAGGATTTTCGTCGGCCCAAATATGCGTATTGTTAAAATTAAACACTCCATTTCTTGTGAACCCGGCCTCATTAGTAAAAAGAATGTTTGCAAGAAAACGAGAGTCTTCAGCATCATGACGTAGAAACCAGCGGGAAAAACCAAACGTGCTTGATGATCATTTATTGGATTTAAGGGCTATACTCGTTGCACATGGTATGGATAAAGCAGTTGCTCGTGAAGGATTTTCCAAATAAGAGGACTACTAATTTCTACCTCGGCTGATATTCTCTGCACACTCGTACCTGAATTCTGCTCTAGGAGTGGATACCGACCTTGGTCTTCCGGATAAATGGCACTGTTTGCTCAAGGAACCAGTATCACGCAATCTTTGGTGAATTCTTCCAAACGTGCGTTGTGAAGGAATCTGGCAATTTGGATAAGCGTCAACATAAAAACGTCGCGCTTCGGTGGCGTTCCCATTAGTACGACCATGACTTGTGCACTGAGAACAACTGTCAAATACGTACTGTTTATTTCACTAAACATCAACCAACTATTATAAGGAAATACACAACGTTTTTGCAAAATAAAAAAAGGGGCTTAAAACATAAAACATTCCATATCTCCGTAACCGTTACTTTGCGGGCCCATGTTTATTGAGACTTTTCTGCTTATTTTGGTTCATACTATTACCTCCTTAAATATTTTACACTCTTTTTTTGACACCCTGTATAACGTATAATCGAATATCAAAAATATTTTGACTAAAATTAAAAATATTTTTTTAGATATGTTTCTATTTTTTTAGACACCTAAACGAAATTTGTGATACTTTGGTAAAGGAAATCAATAATAGATAATGACACTGACAACAATTTTATAGTCAAGGCTAATAAAAACACTACAAGCTATCCAGGGTTTACGGGCTTATCTAAGGACTGTTATGGTCCTCGCCATCTGTTGACATGATACACAACAATTAAAGGTGTCGATTAATTATGTCTGTATAAAAAATGGCTACCGAAGCAGGTCGGTTTCTGTGATCCATATTGTAAACAAAATTCTTACTACAAACATAACCTTAACTTAATTAGTTGATTAGCGATTGTCCTTTTGTTTTTAAAGGTCAACATACAGGGTGGTTCGTAAGTAATGGCCCATGAAGACATACTAGATTTTTCCCTTCAAGTATTACGATTTAAACCAACTTGCCTTAATAAGATGTTGTTAAAAAGATATAGGGTGTCAAAGTTGGAATTTAAAAAGTGATTTCTTATAACAACTGCAGTGTCTTTGAACATAAAAATTTGGGAATAGATGTTTTTGGATATGAAAAATCATAATCTGTTTTCTATTTTGACGTATTTCCCAGAGGGGGTCATTTTTCTGACTTAAATGTGACCGTAATTTTTTTGGCCCTAAATTTATCACGTTTATATATAAATTAAGATACAAAATCTTAAACTTACATTGTTTTTGAGGAAAACAGTTCTTGAACAATCAGCTACATAGTTCATTGTACAATATTTTATCGTAGTAGGCGCCAAAATTTCGTTACAAATTGGTTATGTTGAATGTAGATCGACAGGCAATAAAATTTGCAAATGGTGTAAAATGCTTCGGATAGTATTTTTCAACATACAACGTTTTTAAAATGGAAGTCATATTGATTCTTGCAGTTCCAGATAGTCGTTCTGAATTAGTGTGTGGATAATCTGCAATGTGAACAAATTTTTTGTTTTTTTTTTCTAAATTCTTAAATAGACTATTGAAATTGTTGATTATCAGGTTGTAATCTATTTCGAAATCCTCCCAGATATTCTCGTTTCCCAGCACGTCCATTGAAATTTAATTGCCAACAAATGACAGTCATGTCTCATATCTGAATATGAAAAATTACTGTGTCTTAGAATTTTCCAATTTTGTAAAGTAATCGATTTTAACCAAAATACCTTACATTTAGAGATACTCATTAACTTTAACATAAATTTTATCCAATAATTGTTAAAATTTAACTTATATTGGTGCCTACTACGCTAAAATATTGTATAAGGAACTATACAGCTATTGTTGGCTTTTCAAAAATGGGCAATTACTAGTAGCGGATTTACACATGCATGGATTTAGTGGCGCCAGTTGTTACTGGCGCGCCACTAAAATAAAATTGCATGTGTAAACCTTTACTGGCGTGCCATTTTTATCAGTGCTAGCAGGAATAAAAAAAGTTAGAGCATTCCAACTTTTCTATGCGCCAGTAACGACTCATCGCTTGTGCAAAGAAAGTATGCAAAAGTAAACCTATTCATGTACGCCAAGTATTTATACACTTTTATATCAGATCAAGTTTTGTTTAGTATTTGATTTTTGAGTAAGAAGTGAAATTCGGAAGAAAATCGTTAACATTTAATTTAAGTATAAAATTTAATCAATTATATTTTATTTTACATACCTCAGAATTGTTAATTTTTATGGATAAAATTTACGTTTTCTAACATTCAATCGTCATTTACTCGAAAACTTTGCTATGTAAGAGGGCCAAATTTTAGTACTGTCTGATAGAGAATTAAACGATCTTTCAGAATCAAGGAAAAAATATGGTGTTGCCATTTAAAAAAAATCGATGACGTCATTACTCGAAAGCAAATGACATTTGAAAATCGCATTTTACGCTAAAATATGTATTTTTCAAATTAAAAATCGACCTGTTCGAGGATTTTTCCCAAAAAATCATTGTTTCGTTTTTATTGAATTTATTCCATACTTTTGGCGCATACTGTATACAAAATAGAATAGCAAAGAGCATACATTCTAGAGTAACTTAACATTTTTATAACGTACATGTTGTTTCCTTTGCTCAACCAATTTATGTAAATGCAGAATACGAAAAAGACGAATGGTTCAGTTTTTTGTGTGTCACTGTAACCTTTCGATCTCTCCGAACTATTGACCCCTCGCGTTCTTGACTCCACCACATCAGTTTTATTTATCATAATTTCTCGGAACGAGTCATAATATTTTAATAACTTCGGTGGCCTAAATAAGCAACAATAACTGTATGACTTTTTTTTCGACCGTACAAGAATTTTGACTGCCCGTTCTGAACTCTGACTTGGATGTCGGATTCGAGAACATTTCGAAATAGTGGTTGTACCATTTAGGATTGTCCATCAGCGTTTGGATGCGTTGAAAATATCGCATAATTTAATTTAATTGACGGTTTTACGTGGTAATGCCATCACGGAAGATACGAAGTGAGGTTTTTATTTATTTTATTGTTCAGTTTACCGCTAACGATTGACATCGCTGTGACGAGTCGGGACACAGCAGTTCCAGGAAACGGCTTTTGTATGCGAATTTCATTAAAACATTTGCAAATTTTTATAAGTACCGAACTCGACGATACAGGATGGTACGTGGAAATAGTCGATTAGAAGTTTTCGGGCATATTATTGTTATGTATTTCAAAGTTTTAAAAATATAGTATAGTGTTTAGGTTATGTTTGGAAGATGAAATTTGCAGTATTCATGTCTTTTAGGGCCTGAAATTCAAAAATAATATTAATTTATATTCATTGATAGAGGCCGCTCGTGGCACATGTATGTGATTTAAACTTGTTTGTTTTTCTCGCATCGACAATTCAAACTAAAAATAACAAAATTGTTTAGTTTTAGTCAAAATAACTTGTCGAAAATGAATAAGTCCAATAAATTTAGAGATAAAAACGATTTTTCATGTCATTGCATACTAAATAGTAACTCTATATAATAAATTTTGTAATTTGTTTAAATAGTTTTCTTTAATTTTTGGTATAGTTTAATGCCTAGAAAGTTATTTAGTTAATTATAATTAATAATGGTGTATTTATTATGTAACAAGGATTGCTCAAAAAGTATTGAGTTTCTTGATTGGGTTTTTTGACTTTCAATTATTATGCCACTCAAAATTAAGCATATTTTTATGAAATGTGACCTAAAGTTCTTTGTTTTTTTGCACAACAATAATTGAGATAAAGAATAATGGAAGGTTGGTTAATTTTGTTAAAATAACTGGTCAAAAAACTACTTAACTACTATATAGACAGAAACAAAAAGGACAATGTTAAAAATAGCCGATTTTTGGCTTATCCGGGGAACGCATAAATCATAACAAAATCAATTGATTATTGTTAATTCACATTAGAAATGGTCCAGAAATACGTCAGATAGCTGGGGAAATGTCGCTACTACCCCTAAACCTATATAAACTACCTTTAAATATCTTGAAATGGATAATCATTAATTATTGTCATAAAATTCGTGTAAAATGAAAAAAATGCTTGAAAATGATTTGAACAGATAGTATGTCAATATAAAAAGTGATAAATAACTGTAAAAATGTCCATTCCACCCCTAAAAATTAAAAAAAACGACTTTCAAAAGCTAATGGTGAGCTTACTTCGACATCAAAAATAGATAATGCTTAAATGTTCAAGGGAACGCCTATTGCTAGAAAAAAATTATAGATTACTGTCAAAAAATGCAAAAGCTGATACTAGAGTACATTAAGTAAGTGGGGAAATATTAATTGCACCCCTAAATCTATATAAACTACCTTTAAATAGCTTAAAATAGATAATCATTATTTATTGTTGTAAAATTCGTTTAGAATGAAAAAAATGCTTAAATCACTTTTAAGGTTCATTTATACTATTGCGACCTGAAAAATGGGCGCAAGGATAAATTGCCATTTTTTCAGTACGCGCTCGCAAAGTGAGAACAATTGGCGCTATTTCGCCATTGAATGGGCGCTTTTGGCAGTCATTTATCACTTTTTATATTGACATACTGCTCAAATCATTTTCAAGCATTTTTTTCATTTTACACGAATTTTATAACAATAATTAATGATTATCCATTTAAAGCTATTTAAGGGTAGTTTATATAGGTTTAGGGGTAGTAGCGACATTTCCCCAGCTATCTGACGTATTTCTGGGCCATTTCTAATATTAATTAACAATAATCAATTGATTTTTTTATGATTTTTGCGTTCCAAAATGTCTTAGTCAAATCTAGAATTAACACATGTGATATTAATGTATAGGGAGAGTGAATATCATTTAAATGTGGCTTGTCGTTTCTATGCGAATCGTATGAAGGTCGCAGATGAGAAAAGTCGCAACGTGCCTTAAATATTTACTTCTTTTTATATTGAATTGTTCATGTTCGCGCTCTCTACGCTTAATAAATGGTCTAGATATTTTGTCGTACGTTTCCAAACATGGCAAAAGGAGCGGATTCAGTCCCTACGCCAATGCAGCGAACGCAAAACACCTGGTGCTTACTTACGAACGGCTTAATTTGTTAAATAAATATACATCTGAGGTTACTGACAGTTCATACGGCTATCAGACAAATTGCAACGAAGCACTTTCGTTGTGAGACAGGCACGAAAAGCTGGAAAGCGAACAAGGCGGCCTATAAAGGTACCTTCCGTTTATTTGACAGCTAAAAAAAGTTTTAGGAAAGTTACTTATACATATTCTTCGTATATTTCTATGCAAAAAATATTTTTTTTCATACTGTTTCATAAAAATGGATTGTTAGAAAGAAATTTGGAACTTGAAGGTACTAGGGCGATAAAGTAAAATAAAAAGCCTACGACTTTAAAGAATTTCTATCAATTAACGAAAAGTCTCAAAAATATTTGCAATTAATTACATTATTTGACTACTTAGTAGCTTTTGGGTACTTGTAAATACATAAATATTATTCAAAGAGTGTCCGAGGAAAAATCGTAAAACAAACTGGTCAAAATTTAGGTGATAACATTTGTATGAACAAATTTGAAATCATTGAGAAGCAGGTATGATATAGTAGAAAATTGCAATAAAAATTGGAATAAATAAAATAAATTTTCATGAGCTGTATATGAATGTTGTTAAGGTAAAATTGTAAAAATATGAAATTGGCAAAAATATAGATAAACACGTTAATCCTAAGTGGTGTGACGATTTAGAACAGAACATATTTACTGGTACATAAAAATTTATACAGTGCTTCGTATTATATTCATGAATCTGATTATTCTGTAAAAAATTGTTTTTATTTAGTAAAACATATACACAGACTTCAAATATGAAGGTTTTTAACAGGGTAAAAACCTTAAAATAAAAAAAAATGTCTTTACAAGAGCATCTCATATTGTATTGTAATAATTCTCAAAATACCCTTTGGGACAACAAATACATCAGATACCCAAACCCCAAAAACAAATCCCATAACGTAATTAGAAGAAACTTGACCATGTTACAGACTCAATAACTGCTCTTGTGTGAGTATATATTTTAGGTTTCTAAACATAAAGCTAATAATTCTTAATTTTGAGCGCCGTATTATTGAAATAGTGTTTTCCACAAATACAAGTAATTTGAGAAATTTAAGAACTGAATAATGCAGAGTTTATCAAATAATAAGAATTCCACCTGCGAATATTAAAGGTACCGAAGTAAAATGAATATGTAACAGAAAGCGATCTAACCAACAAATTTTTAGATACAGAACTCTTTCAAAATACGTATTTTTTTAAATTTTAACTGTATAGATGTAAATATTGTTATAACATAAACTTACATAGTTCTGCATATAAGACTTTTATTTATAAGTATGTGAAAATAAATGTTAAAATGTGGGGTTAGATTAGCAAAATAATGTGTGTCATACATTTGCAGTTTTAAAGGTTATTATATTATAGTGGAAATTATTGCCTGGTGATAGGTCAGGATAAAGAAAAACAATTCTTTACATAATACCAACGTTTCGGCCTGTATTGGGCCTTCTTCAGGACTCTGTAGTGCAACGTTTTTCTTTGTCTTAAAAGAATACAATAGAAATTAACTAATGTTCTCGTTTAAAATTGATGAACCATTGTTTCTCTGTGTTGTTACATATATTGTTAGTTTTCTACTTAAGTTTGGACAATTTTGATGAAAATATTCGTATTCTTTTTAGTATATTTATTAGTATTTAGTTTATTAGTATATTTTTAGTGCACTACGAGGTAATGCATCAAGCAATACAATAAATCTGACCTCCGGGACTCTATCTCCGTCCCCTCCCCTCCTCAATAACGCCTTTCTGGCAGCAATAGCGAAGAGCCGTGCAGGTAGGACCTGCTATGCTCCCGGTTACCTGCAGCAGCGGATGCTGCGGGACCTATTTGACCTATCCGGCTAATTACTACTTGCGCGACTAACGTTGTATCTCATCCCGCGACTTTTTGCTTTATTCCGCTGGCATCGGCAGCGATGATGCCGATGAAAGTATTTCGATGCACGGAAGAAAAACGTGCGGGCACCACCTAAACACCGACATTTTGACAGAGAATGTCAGACGTTGAAGTATAGGGTGTCTTGCAAGTCGTTAGAATAATTTTAGGTGATAGAATACGTGATTTTGAGTCGATTGAAAACATGGATTTTATTTAAAGTTTTGTGTGTAGGTTTATTTAGATATTAAAGCAATGGTCTTTCAGTTCTTAGGAAAAGTTTCCTGATAAACATTCAAAAAATTAGGTAAATTAATCTTTACACTTTTAAGCAGGGAAAGCATTCTCCAAAACAGAGGACAACCGTTTAGTATGTAATAAAAATGGTTTAAGAAATGAAGACATTAACGAAAACACAACTTTTAGAGAATATTGAAGTTATTAAAATACCGGAGGATTCAAAAAGTTAAATATTTATATCAATTGTTCAAAAGCAAATTTAAATTTTACGGCGTAAAAAGGAAAAGCAATATTTATATTAAATAGCTTGGTATGCCATGAGAAAACAATTGTCCTTAGTTTCCATAGCAACCGTAAATGTAGATCAACTATATGTTCGAATCTCAGTTAAAGTGTACTATTCATAGACCCTCTGCATATTTAAACGTGTTAAGATTAATTTCCCTAATTTTTAGAGTGTTTGTCAAGGAACCTTTCCTAAGAACTGAAAGAGCATTACTTAGGTAAGGTTTTAATAATATCTGAGTAAACCTGTACACAAAGTTTTAAATAAAATCGATGTTTAAATTTGACTCTTCGCTTTTACAAAGTAGGAAAACCATGCATATGAAGTTGTAGGTAAGTAACGAAGTCACTTTGGATTTTATTGGTTAAATCATTTTAATAATCCATTCATTTCTAATAAAAAAGTATAGAAATATTTGTTGTAAAAAGGTTTGTTTTCTTCTACACTTCAATACTTGTAGAAAGGCAGGTTAAATTAAAAAATATTAAAAAAATAATTATCACAAATATTGTAACTTGGTATATAGTTATGTTTATTTCAATCGACTCAAAATCAAGTATTCTATCACCTCCTAAAGTTATTATAACGACTTGCAAGACACCCTGTAGCATATTTTGACTTGCTACGTTCCGTCAAAATTAGTACTGTTTCTGCAACTGTTTCGAGGAAAACGGTGCTTGGGACAGATGCGGTTCCTGCTGGGTTTCAATGGTGGAATATAGAAATCATAAAATATATAGAAGGCTAGAAGCCTTTACAGTAGGCACTGAAAAATAGTCGGACTATGGAGGAGGTTATTTAGGGAAACATTTCTACGCTGTTGGTGATACTGCATTTTAGTCCCAGCGTACAGTTGAAACCAAAACGGAATGTTTGTAATTGTACCATAGAAATCAGATGTTTCTATAAATTGAACGCAAAATTTTTATATATTGAAATTCCCGCCCATTCGTGTGAAGCTACCCCGGTGGTGCAACCATCTCGTAAAAGCTAAATTACTGCAATATTACCACACTCTCTTTTTCTCCATAGGTTGATTATTCTCGGTACCTTTTCTGGCGTTCTTACCTAAGTAATCACAAAAAAAAACTAGAATATCTTCTAATAGTTATTTATAAAGTGCAAAAACTGAAATTTTATTTTGTGAGAAGGGAAATTTGTCCCATCCCTTCGAACAAAATAAAATGTCACATGCATTATTTTTTCTGTCAGTACCATTAATAATTATTTATGCAACAAGTACAAAAAGTAAGTGTTGTCCTACTCGGCCTGAAGGCCTCGTTAGAGTCAAGTCGCGTGCAATAAACAATTTTTGTATGAGTTGCATACAATATTTTTTCTATGTTCATGCAGAAACCAAAAAATGTTTTATTTAGATGACACTAATTCTAACGTTTATGTTTGTCATGATGACAAAACGCTGTAGTAGAATGGCAATAAACAATTTATTGCACTAATGCAATAAAGAACCACTTTTTTCACTAAATATAGTTCAATAAAGTTTTGTTTTTTGGATGAACGTAGAAAAAATTACAAATCAACACATTTATTACGTTATTAAATTTATAAAATATTATTTTGAAACCCAATTGTCCCTGAAGTTTATTGTTGTTAAGATAATGAAAGTTCGATTGTTTATTGACAAGTAACTTCAAATCTCGTGGCGTGGAGAGTGATCAAGAAAATTAATTTCTCCAGGAGGAAATCTGTTAATAAAGCAACTTCTGGATTATTGGCTAATAAGTCAAAGCATATAAGTTTTCGTACAATCGTTTCTTGAGATGATGTGAAAAAGTGCTTTCCGCATACTTTGAAGATAAGTTCAAAATATGGAAATCGTCAATGCTTTGGTCAAATTGCTCCATGTTGAAGGCGATGATGGACATAAAGCAACAGGACATAGCAAATATTACAAGCTTGTTGGATTTTTGAAGCGAAAGGGCGAAGGATATGGACCGAAAAAGTAGAAAGTGTTGATCATCTCGCAGAGGCGCGGTGTATTTGTAGTCTATCGTCACGAGGAAATATTCAACTTGGCATTTGATAGTATCGAAGATTTGAGAACCTTACTAGTAGTTCATATGCCAGGCACAAATGTGGAAGGAACTTTCGTTATTACTGGTGCATTATATTTGAACTATTATAAAAAGTTTGTACATAACTCTTTGTCCAGAGAACACAAATCATTCAAGAATTTTCATAAAATACATTAAGAATAAATGTGCCATGACTCCAGTTGGAATCAACACTTTTGGTAAGATGCCTGCCAATATTGCTGAATTTCTAAATTTGCCTGATTCTCACCTTTATACTGAACATTGCTTTTGACTATCTTCGGCTAGATTGTTTTGGCAGACTCTGGTGCTAACCATAATAAAATTAAAAGACACGGTAGATGGAAGACCAGTACAGTAGCGTAAGATTACAAAAGTAAAAGTAATTACTTTTACCACTAGTGCAATGACATTTTAAACAATGACAGCATACGTTGAAAATTATGCTTTTACTGATGTAGAAAAAACGATTTTTAGGAATGATATGAAATATAATAAAAGTAAAAATGCCTTAAATCAAATTAAAATTTATCCCCAGAATTTGCTTACTGTTGTAAGGTAACTTTTTAATTTTTGATGTATTCAGAGAGCAAATAGCAATGCCTACTTACACTTACATTAAACATTACTTGTAAAAGATCTCAACGGATTTTCAATTTTAATATGTAAAACAAACAGTCATGTTAGTAATGTGTAAAATACTGATTCCGCAATTTCGGTGTTCCATAACAATTTAGTAGAATCAGGAAACCCTTAGAGAGTCACTTGCGACAATGGTGTTGCTTTTGCAGGAATAGAAGGATACCAAAAACGATATATATCTTTCTTGTGTGCGGCTGTCGATTGACTGTTAAGGCGTTGCGGCCGCGGTTTGTTAAATTTCGTAAAAAACCGCGTCGTCTGTTGGCAACACTGCGCGGAGTGGCCAGCAGCGGCGAGCAGTGGCCAGCGTGACCGCTAAGCTAGATAATGCTCTGCTTCCGGTGACCTGGCTTCGCCTCGGCCTGCGTAACTAACAGCCAGGTTTGCCCGCTTCTTGCTTCTTACTTACTCTCATTATATTATTTTATTTATCTCGCGGATGCCTGCGTGCTACCTACATGGATTTATTAGACCAAAAATCCGTTCAACGCACCTGAATGTATACTCCGAGTTTACTGTTCTGAAAAAATCTACTTGTGAGGATAATTTTTACTATAATTTATAAAAATAGTTTTTGTATCTATAACGTGAAACGGTACTATTGCGTTCAAAAGTAGAAGTTCCATTTGACAACGCAAAAGCATTTCTCGATACAAACAAGATTTTTTCGAAAACTGCAATTAAATATGACAATTGTGTGAATTTACTTAGAATTACCTAATATCATTGTACGGATAGTAGTTTATTTCTCTCATTTTTATAATAATTTAACTGAAAACCCCTAAAAGTGGTTAAAAGGATGCATTCCGAGCTAGCAAAGTAGTTCTATAAATTTAGAGTAATAGGAGTTTTATATTCTGTTTATATTTTATAGTTGTATTTGGAATACTAAATTGTTGCATTAATGTGGCACATGAGACTATTTTGCCTTCAGAAATTGAATTGTCTTTTAAATTTGTTGTAAGAACGTTCTTAGAGCATAATTTATAAAGCATTGATAACATAACTGCTAATGTAGCCCTATAAGTGTGAACAATAACACAATTTTGCAGCAACGGTGCTTATAGAATCAAATTACTGTAAAACCGATGCAAAATACTGCTTTATAGAACTATATCAACTCCTGTGACACTCTTATAAAATCAGTCCGTAATGTCGCTTATAGTTTAATTATAGAACTATTGTATAAGGCGTCGTTAAGTTACACTTCTGCTGCGGAAAACAAATTATAAATATGGAAGCTGCTATCGAACTTAAGAGAAAAAGCTTTTTAAAACGGTTATAGAGAATAATAATACAGTTCTTATAAAATTATTATAGAGTAAATAAGTAATAAAAGCCATTTTGTTCCATAAAGAAACGCTATAGAAGCATTTTTTTTTTATTAAATTTCCAGTAGCATAGGAAATATAAGGTTAACTGAGGGCGCGTCAAAAAATTACGATTATACATTATACTACATATTTCACGATAAAACTTTTTCCGCATTAAAATATACTGCTCTCTGATGGACAAACCAACTAAGCAATTCGTAATGTGAGTACTCCTATGCAGGCTGATTAGGTCCATCTTATTGGTTCTTATTGGCCCATCCATATTATTTCTAATATGTGCGTTACAGAAACATTTTGTTTTTAGAAGATACAATTAAGCGATTTTAAAGTTCTCTAAAAAGAACACCATGCAACACAAAAATTGTATAACGAAGTGCTATAGAATTTTTATGAGGTTGCTTTGTAACTGTGTTATAAAAATTCCTTAAGACCTATGAAAACGTTTATTCAACAATTCTATAAGTATTTCCTGCAAACCTTACAGAACCGCTTAAAGAACTAAAAGGGTCTATAGAACGGTGCCCATTTTTATGGTATGTGTTGTAAGAACGTTTTGAAAATGGTCATTGCTCTATAAAATTTGCTCTAAAAACGTTTTGAAAATGGTCATTGCTCTATAAAATTTGCTCTAAAAACGTTCTTACGATTTTTATAGAACAGGAAATTGTTAGCTGGGATTCTACTAGTAAAAACATCTTTGAAATTACCACGTCCACTTTACACAATTTAACCGACAAAATTTGCAATTGGAAATGTTATTTTTTTAAATTCCGGCTCATTTTTCTGAATTCTAGATGGAAACAAACTTCAAAAAATTATATTGGCTTTTAGAAAGAGATTGTTTCTCTTCTATTTGGTATTATCGTGGGGATAACCAGTAAACTATTTTCATTCTTCACGTCGCACGGCTGATTTAATTGCGTTTTAATAGAGAGGAAATGAGATTAATAAGAGATTTTACCGTGTTCGGCCCCATTTCTCTTAATGACCACTTCTGGCGTGGTCATTACTGAACTGTTTCTACGACCACATTAGGAAATTGTAGCACAGTGAGAGTATTAATTTACCGTAACACTGGTTACCTAATCATTAAAATGGTTTTGTCACTGCAGAATACGGAAGCAGAAGAGAAGAATATAGGGTATTTCGAAGGAATTAACCAATAACTTTCATATAGTTTGTCGCACAGACAGGGTATCGTATTTATTTCTTGTTCTTCGAATTTTAGTAGAAAGAAAGTGAGTTTTGACAAAACTGTGGAAGATATTGACGATGAATACTAGATAAAACACAAAATGTACATAAAGTAAAACCAATAATTCTTGATTCATGTGGATATTCTACATTTTAAATTTAAAACTGGCGAAAATGTTCAAATTAGTCTCGAATTTTTCAATTTACCACACAGTCTCACCCTTTACTCTATTTCTCTTAAAAAAACTTCGGCAATCTTATAAAGCTAGCCAGTATGTACAGGTTCACCTTTTTTTTTTCAATAATTACGGTCCGAACAATGTTCGAACTAGTGTTGGTTGAAACAAGAAATCTTGTTCCTGCTCGATCTAGTAAGATCATGTCCTGCAAATTTACTTGCATGGTTCTAGCAATTTGGCAACAGTGGTGGTTACTCTCGGTGGGATATGGTCCCGCTTAGAACACGTAACTATTGATATGGTCGATCGTCGACCGTAATAGATTGGTAGATGTTATAAAGTATATTAGAAACGGTCAGTTTTACATAATACTTAAGTAATAAAGTAATGGGCGAAATAGGTGAAATAGAATAGGATCTCCTTCACTCAAATGACAGTGACAAGTATCACATATCGAAAAAGAAACACCAAAATATGACCGCCGGTTCTGTGGTAATTTATTAAACATGTAGAGAACGGCCATTGTCTGGAAATAACCCTAACTCACTCTAGAACTCATCATAGCGGTCACCACCTACTACTTACTCATTTAATTAGACTATTTAACTAGCAGAATCCAGTATGTTATGTATCGTGATTTTAAGTCTGTTGAAGTGATTGCGTTCACAGGAGTTCCTCAAGGTTCGGTTTTGGGCCCATTACTATGTGTTTTATTTATAAACGATATTGTTAGTAATCTGAATGAAGATTGTTTACTCTATGTCGATGACCTGAAAATATTTGGCAAAATATCCAATATTATTGACTGTCTCTTGTTAGAAGAATTTAGATTCCATTTATGATTGGTGTAGAGTAAACAGTTTATTCTTAAATCCTGAAAAGTGTATGATTTACTACTAAGCAGTATGTTATTGAATTTAATTATAACATTAATAATCATTTCTTAGAGATAACACGAACTTTTAGAAATCTATGAGTATTAATTAATTGCAAATTATCGTTTAATGATCACATATTGGATATTACATCTAAAAAGCTTTTAAAATTCGCTGAGACTTTGAAACTTCTTTATATAACTTTAGTTAGGTCGAAATTGGAATACCCCTGTATTGTTTGGTGTCCAAATTATGTAACATAAATTGATAGTTTAGAGTGGGTTCAAAGTCGTTTTTTAAAATTCTTATCTTTTAGAACTGACGGAATTTATCCTCAAACTGGCGTGTTCCAAGATGAGATGTTACAGAAGTTTTCTGTTAAATCTTTGGAAAATAAACGTGGCATTGCCTGATTTATTATTTTTATTTAAATTATTAAATAACATAACTGATTGTGGTAATTTATTAAATAGACTTAATTTTCATGTTCTAAGGGCAGTTTCAAGACACGCTGGTACCTTTTTTCTTGCCAACGCTAAGAACTAATACATAACAACATAACAAATGATATATTCCAGTGTTCCTTTGCATGCTTGAAGCAGGTAGCACTATGCTGCTATTTTAACTTAATCTAATGCCTTTTCTACTGTTAACTACGCATTATTATAGTTTTATCTTAGCTGGAAGTATTACTTTTTTGTGGTTTCTGTATTTTGCATCTGTTTAAGTATTTCTCTTTCTTATTTCTTACGTATTGTTTGTTTATTTTTACTGTATATTTTCTTTGTATGTGATTCCCATAAGGTGCCGCAACTGAGGATAGTCTATTAGGTCATTTATACAGGGTTAACTATGACTAAGTACAAAAATTTTAACCACGTGCTCAGGAAGGTCTAAAAGACAATAAAAAATTTATTTCGGAATTCTAGCTCGATGTTTAAAAAATGGGGCAAAACCCTCTTTTCCCACGGAAAGTCGGCGCCTATGATAATCTATCATCATCTGTCATGGCTAGATATGTCAACTAGTGGTGGTTTTTTCAACATTGTCAAGTGTAGAAACGACGAAACGAAACATTTGTATTAATAATAATAATGTCTAAGTACCTGGTAGATAACAGCTAAACAGGTTAGCTGCACTATTTTGTATTCGTTCTTTCGTTGCACACTGCCAAACTACATTTTCACTCCTTGCAGATTCATCATAATTATCCACTAACATATCCGACATAAAATACTTTATTTAATTACTATAACACGTTTAAAATTAGACACTTAGCTGATTTAAAGTAACAGTAAGTTCTAGGTTATGCCATACTGTATTGCTAATTGCATACCCTCCATGCCCCAAACCATCCAGAATGCGAAGTTAGTTATAATCTAAGGGTCATGTTTACAGAACACTGTAAACATCTTGGGATGTTATAGTTTAAAATATTACTAATTATTTTATGCAAACATCGTCGATTACACAACAACACATGAAGTTTAAAAATTTATCGGCACCTTGTATTAGTGACAGATGTCGTCTGTAGATGTCAAATAACGGTCACTATATTTGACACCTTTGACTGGCAGAATATACCTAACCTCGCGGCTGACAGAAGGTCAGTGACGGCGATAAATAGGGATTTAATATAGTTTTGAAAATAATTTTTTGTGGCTTTATAAATAAGTTTGGAATTTTTTTGAAGGGCGATTCCATTAATTCTTATTTTTCCCTATCCCCTCTTAAAATATATGTACTAAGTCATAGTTAACCCTGTATATTTATATGAAGTTACGGTTTGTATATTCCTGCCTTACAATATTAACTTATATTCAAAACGGTGTGTAGCAATGGTTGATCGTATCTAAGTAGGCAGCTTAATAATATGAAATACAATTAATAAAATTAGAACGTCTTATTACAAAAATGTGTTGCAGTAGCGTTTCTATTGAACCTTATTTAAACCGACAGGTATAATAACATATTCGCCTTGAAATCACGAATAATAATCGCGCTTATCAATATTGCATTTGGTGAGTAATGGGCACGGGTAAACACAGAACCAGCGCCGGAATGTAAATAAAAACAGGACGGCATTTCAAATCGCATTAATATACATAAAGACAGATCAAAAAATCGATCAGGCTTATTACTCATAAAAATTTATTTACAAATTAACATTTACAAATCTCCGCCGAGCAAAATAAACGTGTTATATATTTTACTGTCCGTACGCAACGCGCCTTAGGTGCGCGAACTCTGTCTGTGCCAATGCCGAACGTTTGGACGTACGTCGGGGATAGTTGCGCGCGACAGGCCTCCCGTCGACTCCTATCGTCACTTTGCTTAAGTTATGTCCTCTGCTCGCTCTGCTCCTTTTTAAAGAAACTGCATACAGAGCAGGACTCGATTCGTTTATTGGGCTATAAATCTTTGTTCGATGACAAGGACTTGGAAAGAACTTCTATGTTTGAATTGTTGAAAACTCGAACAAGGTCTCCAGAAAAATTAACGCAGTAGGTACACGGAAAGAAATCGAAAGGCTGTAAGCATACTCTGACCATAAGTTTTGTCATTAATTTTACATCATCAAGCGCAACGAGTCCTAATATTAGGTAACAGGAATAACCGAATAGGAATCTTGACTACATTATTATATTATTTGGAACGTAGTAAACCTCAATAATAATTTTCATTGTGTATTTGTTTGTTTGTATCAATTTTACAAATTGATTTTGGCAATAATTGATAGAGCTCATTGGTAATATTTTGTAGCAGCAGTAACAAACAGTATAGTAGGCAATGCTTTGTGGCCTTTCAGGTCCAGCGTGGAGTAGCTACTGGCCACTAGATGTAGCCTTGTTACATTTTGCGTACGCAGTTTAGTAAACTTTCATAATATTTGCAGGTCAGCTACAGTTCTTTCGATAACCCAAACAAAATCGACGACGCCTTTCTCAAATTGTTAAACCTATATCACAAATTTTGAAGGTTTTTTTTAAGTAAACATTCTATATTTGCCTAGGTTACTTCTCTATTCGTACCCATCTCTGTCAATGTACAGGTCGGCATAAAACACCTTGCTAAATATGATAAATTTTATTGCTTTTAGCGTAGCTCTCTTTAAATTACGTAATGTTTTACCTACATGTGAAGAAATGTTTTCGAAAAAACGCCTTTGATGTTGGGGATTTATTCTGTTACATGGCAATAATAATATACAGGGTGTAACAAAATAGCAGTTATTCAATTGACTGCAAACTTTTCATATTTAATTATACATACTTATATATAAAAATGCCTCCCTTAAAAGATACAGAATGTCAGAGTTGATCATTTAATAGTTAGTTTAATGTTCAGTATGCAAAAAATCATTCGAAACCGCCCTAAAACACTGATTTCGCGCACGAGATATAAACAATATTTTTTGTTCAAAGCATTTGCCACTGTATAGGTTTATTGATTTTCAATACGTTTTTATCTGAAGTTAGTGTTAATGTCAAAAGCGACATGATAATGAAAAAAAGTATCCGAACTTGGAAAAATAGCTATTTATGTAACAAGCAGTTGCAAAACGAGTGTGTTAAGCTCGACAATGCGTCGAGCGCTTAAAACACATCGATTTCTCAACGAATTTCATACAAGATTTTTTGTGAAAGCGGAGAATTTGATATTTTTATGCTTTTATTTGTATTTTAAATATTTTGAAAAGTTGACAGACAATCTGGGCATCTGGACCTTCTTAGGCATTATTTATGCATTGTTTAACGTCAAGGTTCTGTCAAGTCCAAACGTTGTGCATTGCTGTGTTTTCTACAAAGTTTTGCGAAGAAATTATCAAAAATTAGTGATAATGACGAGGATATTGAACAAGCTGCTGAAGCTGCGCTATCCACGTTAGTGTCCGAAAAAAATTACTAATTTTGCACATCAATAGCGATTAGAAAAAGTCGCGTTTTGACAAAAAAAATTTTTCGCAATAATTTCATTAGTAAATTAGATAGAAATACCTCTTGTGGTTAACCAAATCCTCAACGGTATTGTAAACGACGCGCGACGCCTAAAAGCAAACTAATATTATTTCAAATACTCCTAAAATATTAAATTAGTTGATTAAAATGATAAAATTGCAGTGTTAAATTAAATTTTAGTGTGCGTGTTTAACTAATCTATTTCCCCTGTTTTTATTGTGTGAAGTAATGATAAATCTGTAAATTTGGCTAACCCCATTTTCACACGCAATCTATACATGTTGTTTAGGTACATAAATTTAAAAAAATAAAACACGTAGATCAAAAGTAATACCAAAAATAAAATTATTGATGTCTTGTTTGTTTAATTTTACTATTTAAATTTTTTTAGAATGCATTTGTATGACACATTATATTGCTATTCTAACCCCACATTTTAACAATTATTTTCACATACTTATAAACAAAAGTGAACAATATTATATGCAGAACTATGTAAGTTTTTGTTATAACAATATTTGCATCTACAATTGAATTTAAAAAAATACGTATTTTGAAAGATTTCTGTACCTAAAAATTTGTTGGTTAGACCGTTTTGTCTCGTTATATATTCGTTTTACTTCTGTACCTTTGAATATTCGCAGGGGGCTTGAGATAACATACATATTATTTGCTAAACTCTATATTATTCAGTTCTTAAATGTCTAGAATTACTTGTGTTACCACTATTTCAAGAATATGGCGCCCTTAACATATTTGAAACTTTGGTAAATTATCAGAACATTGTTACTTGGACATTTCTTGTACTTCCACAATTAAAAACGTTATTAACTCCCTGACGTTGCTGTTCTTTGCGGCCAAGTCCTGCCCTGTTCGAAACGCGCTAGTTTTTTCTCATTTTATTCACATGAACCTGTTTTGTTGACCAATAAGCTACTGTTATCCATTCCACTTCATCTGCTTTCTTTTAGCGTTTTCTGTCTTCCTTTCGGACCGCTAATATCCCTCGGCTCTCGTTCCGCTCACTCCTGACAGCTAAGGTCACCGGCGTCCGTCTCTCTCTCCCACCCTCGGGCGTCGCGCACGCCTCTCTCGGTGCGCGCACAAAGGTCGAGAGGTTTTTTTCTCTTATAATTTAACCAATAATTTCGGCCTACCTAAACCCGAACGTGAAAGGAACGGCGCTGGACCGAGAGAGAGTTGTTAAATTTATTTACAACCGCGGATGATGGACCGCTTCGGTGCACCGGGTCGTGTCAGAGCTGGAGATCCATATTTTTTCTCCGAGGCTTCATTCATAATTTCGTCCAAACGGGCGTGGAATTCTGATTATTCTAGAAAGTACGGAATGAGCTGGAAGCCAGTGGCCTTGTTTGTACATTCGAACTACACGATTTTTAAAAACTTTTTATCAAGTAGTATCACTTAGTATACTCAAAGAAATCCTGTATTCGATTTTCAGACAACGTTGTGTTAAACAACTTTATAAAGGGGTAACTGTGACTAAATACAAACATTTTATGATATAATAAAAATGAACGATATCGTTCCTCAAAATATTTTCAAAATTATTTATAAAGAAGAAACTTAATATTTTTAATTTCTTTGTTCTAATAAGAAATTCACTTCAACAATACTCAATTCTGCTGTCCTGACAATCAAATGTATATTATCCTGCGTCTTAGCCATGCCACCATCAACACAATAATTTCTTGCAAACTATAGTGAACTATTTTTCTGTTTTTCGTGTTGCCAAATTTGTCAAGCCATCGGCAGAGATGTATTTATTATCTTGCAAATATAAAAAGAGGTAATATTTAAAGGAAAGATTAGCTGAAAAAATAAATATTGTAGGAAAGGGATCTCCAGCATTTAAAATTATTTTTAAAATCAAAGTTTATTGAGTCTAGGTCCACTTCCGCTCAACTAAACTAGTTGTAAATTCACTTGACTAAAACAACTTCTATTATCGCGTATTTCGTTCATTACTTATGTAAAACTGGCCGTTTCTATACTTTATAACATCTACCCGTCGATCACTCCCAAGCAACACGTGATATTTTATAGCGTTGGTTAAGAATGTTCCTGTAACTAATTTCTGGAGAGTTGAATAAATAATTAACATTACAGCCAGCGAACCATTAGCTTAATTAGATTATAAATAGCTGCCACAGGTTGTAAACGAATTTATAACCTCTTTTTGTATAATGATAAATAAATTGGCCACCCCATCCATTTAAGGCATTGGGAAGCGACGTGCGGTTGCCAGTATTTCTGACTTCTTGTGAGGTAAAAGGGTATCCATGGGCGTAGAAATTCGCCGATTGATTGGGTCTTTTTTTTAGGTAATCTGGAACACTGGACTAATCATATAATATCCTAAAATGGTGTTTAGGTAAGAATTTGAGACTCAACAGGTCATGCGTATTGACAGCGCACGAATTTTTCTAACGGAGAATATATTTTAATGCGAATTTTTTGCTAGGCGGGTTCTATTCGTTGTTTTTTTAACAATCGTAAAGAATATCAGATAATTGCATTTTTGGTGGATGCGCCGATGTTATAAATGTGAGTGTTTCGTACCTAAAATTTTGATATTAAAGTTGTTGTTTTTCTTGCTTTTGATCAAATGTTCAGTCTCTACAACTTTCACTTCAATTTTATCTTAGTGAATTTAATTGTATTTCTGCATTGTCAACTATAGTTCATCTAAAATGGTTAAGAATTGTGTAACCCCTGATGGTTACAGATTTAACGTTAGGTTGCAGCGTGCGTGTAATTTTTTGGAAAGATTACAAATTTACGGGTTTTTCAGTACATGATAAACCTGGGATGGGAACTTTTTCTTTTAATTAAGTTCCATTAACAATAATTTATTAATTTATATGTGACAACCACAGAAACACATTTTAATATTCATTAATATACGTCTGTGGTTACAAAAAGTTTCCATAAATAACCGACACAGATGCTAATGTACCCAAACGTCAAATGTACCCCTCCAGAACAAAGCAACATGTAAGAAAGATAGGCTGCATTTGTAATATAGCTAAATGTTTATGTTGTGATTGAAATTAAGCCTAATAATATGAAATGTTTTTTTCAAATACCTTTGACGAATTGTGAAGTATGTTGCTGATCATGTGACAAATTTTGAAATTCAAATCGCTTAAACTAATTGTTATAAAACAAATTACTTTGAAATACAATTCACGCTCCTTGAAATGAAATTAAAACCAGCTTGAAATAGAGCTGCATATTATGTGTTTCTCTATCACTTAAATTATTACTAGTATTACTGAAAGTTAAATTCACTCTACGACAAAACTGTAAGCACAATATTGTAGAATTTCTTTCACTTTCTAATCATGCTTTATTTAAACGCAATATTTGTTGTTTATAAAAGTGTATGTCATTAGGCATGTTTTCTTCTATACTGTAGTGATTTGAATTAAACTGATGTTGACGTGAACTTTATTGTTGGTGTTATGGTATTTTACAATAGAAGCAACAAATATATCCGTCCGATGCGAATCACGTTTGGAGAATTCCTTTTATCTACATTTCTTTTTATCTAACCTTAGACTTGTCGCAAAATACCTTAAACGATCTAAACTCAACCTTATACTACGTTTCTCAATGGACACTTCTCTTATACTAAATATTCTGAATGGCCCCCGGATCACGAACGGCTATGACAGGACGGCCCGGGGCAAGAAAGAGGGTATAAAATGTCGGTAACCCGGGGACATCTCCTAATTGGCAGCCCAACCTGTTATATTATCAAGAATCTGGACCAGAATATGTCCATGGGTCGGCGGTCGATGTCGATGGTGCCTCCGAAATAGCTGATGACCGGATACGGCCGTACTGGTTGGCTTCTTGCCTTCTCGGTGAATCGAACTGGATGGAAAAACAGCGCCCCAGCAGACGGGGTCACCGTTAATGAGCTCTTATGTCGTTCGTCGGACGAAGCTGAATTTATAAAGGTCGTTATGGATTTTTTTTGGTAAACTCGTCATTTGCTGGTACTATTGACGCTCCAAGATGAATTTTGTCTTCATCGGCTCAATGATCGTTAGTTAACGCGTGTTTTTAAATATTATCATATACCAGCTGACTGATGTCTTGCGTTCTTTGACATAATAAATAATATACAGGGTGATTTTGAACTTATCTAAAATTATCTTTAATGTACAGGCGACTCATTCAAATACAATTTTGTAAAAGTAAAATCAAAAAGAACAGTTCAAAAATGATTTAAAAATACACTTGAAACTGGTCCATTGGAAAACCTGATAAGGCGTATAATCGGCAACCGGAAAAAAAATTAAATAAATTCCCAAGGAAAGAAATTAATTATATTTTACAACACTGATTTTAATGCAGCAAATACAACTGTATTTGTCGCTATTATTAATAAAATTAGTTTGTGGTTTTAATTAGTAAATGTTGGTCCCGTCGTACCCAATTTCTAAAAAACGGTAAACGGCGTAAATCATCAATAGTGCCCACTTCGGTGCAATATACTTCATTTCCAATTGATTTAAAGAGATCGTGGCAGCCATGGTACCGGTTCTCCTCGTCCCTGGTATTAATATGGACACGTTGTACATGGTACGGATATAATTGAGCCTCGTGTATGATACGCCACACAACTGCAATACGCCGTGGACGACATAGACCTCCATCTCTTTCACGATACGTATTATTGTCTTATCAAATTACATAAATTTTAAATAAGAGTTTTCAAAATTACACGACCTAGTGGTCA
Source organism: Monochamus alternatus (assembly GCA_037114965.1). Lineage (NCBI taxonomy): Eukaryota > Metazoa > Arthropoda > Insecta > Coleoptera > Cerambycidae > Monochamus > Monochamus alternatus. The sequence continues at coordinate 52,989,463 of CM073433.1, read as the reverse complement.
CTAGTTACTTAATACTGGGGATACAAAAGCGGAATTTCAACAACTACTCTGCGAATTAATGCTCTGACCAGCATTGGATTACACCAGAAAACTGAAACCGCCGTGGTTAGTCGTCAGTGGTGCCACCAGACATATGCTGGTTTCAAGTTTTCTAGTTCTCATTAGTATGAGAGTCTGTAAGGACGTGAGTATACACGAGATGTATCATCTATATCTAGTGGTGATGTATCATCTATATCTAGTGGTCATTGACTACTCAATGCTGAACCTCTCCTTATCTACATCCTTGTACAATGTATGTAAATTATTTAAGCAGTTGCTAAAGCTGATTAGAAGAAAATGGTATATGTATTCATACCTTTGTGAAGAAAATAATTATACGAGTAAATTAATAAGTTATCTAATACAATATTGACAAATTAAGCCATACAGGGCGTTTCACGTTAAAATTTTATTTAAAATTTTTCAATAACTGACTGAAACATCCGTATGTGTTTGTCTGTTTATCATTTCTTAGAATTGATTCCCCATAATGGTTCTAATTGTCCTAGATCCGACTCTGCGTGTATCCGTCTGCGTACACTAGAATTAACTCAAACCCGAGATTAGTTTTAATTGCTGAGATACGTTTTATCATGGACGTATTATAAAATGGCAATTGCTCCACTTTCGATACCAAATGAAAGTACATTCTACGTACCTCCAGTGACCCGATACACCTGTTCGCCTTTGCCTCAAACAAGCCATGAAATCTTTCAAAAGACGTCCCCTCTTGACCCCAGAACTCAAGATTCCAGAGCACAGTCGACGGCCTTTATAGTAACTAATCGTCTGCGACCATATTTTCATTAATTTAGTGGCGTTTGGTGGTGACGCAAGTCTTTGTTTATGTTTCCTCTCGATATTTTTAAATATTTAGTAATGCAAACATATTTTGTGCATAATACCGTTTTTATTCTATAATAGATACCTACAATCTTCTTTTCATCGTAAGGTTTTAGTAGGTGCTTTAAAAGGTGTAAATAAATAAGTAAATATAATATAATAAAAAAGCAATTAGGGAGCCTTTCATATAAAAAATCTCATTTGAAGACAAACAATCGTTTCTATTTTTTTTCGAAATCCCAAAAAGTGACAAATTAAATTAAGACATTGATTGATTTTATTTTAAGAATACTATGATGAAAATGATCGTAAATTTGTACGTTGTTTACATCATACATTATTACAAGAATTTCTATGTGAATACCATGCATGCATCTGTCATATAAAATTACATGACTTTTTCTAAAAATACGTAATAACGTAGTGAAATTACAATTCCTGTGTACAAATACACAGTTTTACGATGAAAAAAGCTGATAAGCTTCTTCTATAAATTTTACACATTTTCGTATATTATGTTCCATTTTTGCCGGCTTTAAATGGTATTTTTTTTATGTGTGTAATTCTCGGGAACCGCCTTTCTCTTTCATTGGGAAATATTAGTTTCCATTTTGCACTTATCACACGAACTACAACACAGTAACAGTATTTAAATGAAACACATTAGGATGTGTTTCCCAGAATAGCAAGTGTTCAACAGTTTGGTGTGCTGGATTGCATTGAACCAACCAGAGTTATTTACACAAATCAATAATAGTGCATTGGTGGATTCTACCACACCAACTGTTGAATTTAAAAACGGGCCCATGCCTAAATTTCATATTTCTCAAAAACAACATAATTATGTCCAGGACATGTGTAATTTTTGCTGAGTATCTATTGAACAGCTCACAGTCTGCAGTTAAAGTGAATAAGGGGTATATGCTGTTTGTTCATAGTATGCTTACATGTACAGAGTGTTAAAAAAGAGTGTAAAATATTTCAGGAGGTAATAGTATGAACCAAAATAAGCAGAAAAGTCTTAATAAACATGGGTCCGCAAAGTAACGGTGGCGGATATATGGACCACTATTCGTTTTTCAAACATTTTATTTTATTAGGAACAAACCGACAAGGGAAGCTTTTAACAAACAAAAAACAAAGTTACAGAAGATGTTCAAAGTGCCCTCCGTCCATTTCCAAGCAGGCACGACAACGATATTCGAACTCTTTCGAAAACACCCTCCTTGGTTTGGATTTCTTGACACTTTTGATTAATCCGTACCTGTAGCTCTTCCAGGCTATTTACAGGAGTACCTTACACTAATGTTTTCAAATATCCCCAAATAAAGAAATCTAGAGGGTTCAGATCAGGCGATCTTGGAGGCCATAAAACAGGTCCGGTCCTTCTATGTGGAAAAGTTTGGTGTAAATGCTCTCTAACGGCCATGGAAAAGTGAGCTGGAGCACCATCATGCTGGAACCACATTTGTTACCTCTGATTCAATGATCATTTATTGGATTTAAGGCCTGTACTCGTTGCACATGGTATGGATAAAGCAGTTGCTCGTGAAGGATTCTTCAAACAAGAGGACCACTAATTCCTACCACAGCTGATATTCTCCGCACACTCCTACCTGGATTCTGCTCTACAAGTGCTAGAATTTCTTCATCTGCTCTAGGAGTGGATACCGATCTTGGTCTTCCGGAAAAATGGCACTGTTTGCTCAAGGAACCGGTATCACGCAATCTTTGGTGAATTCTTCCAAACATGCGTTGCGAAGGAATCTGGCGATTTGGATAAGCGTCAACATAAAGACGTCGCGCTTCGGTGGCGTTCCCATTAGCACGACCATAAATGAAATGCATGTCTGTTAATTCTGCGTTAGAGTAACCAGCCATAGTGAAAGAAAACTTGTGCACTGAGAACAACTGTCAAATACGTACTTTTTATTTCACTAAACATCAACCAATACTATTATAAGAAAATACACAACGTTTTTGCAAAATAAAAAAGGAGCTAAAAAACATAAAACATTCCATATCTCCGCAACCGTTACTTTACGGACCCATGTTTATTGAGATTTTTCTGCTTATTTTGGTTCATACTATTACCCTCTTAAATATTTTACACTCTTTTTTAACACCCTGCATAGTAGCAACTCGTAGTTGATGGATACCTATCGTTTTAATTTATGACGCTGTGAAAACGCTTTAGCATAACGATTTCCCGGTAAACATATGGCAAATGCAGCTACTTTTACCGTGGTTTGCAGTGAATGCAAGTGTAGTGCAATACGAGGGAGATTTGAAACCGAATCGTGGAAGACATGGAGCTCCAGAGCGTATCATACTCGAGGCTCCATATCGGTACCAGCGTGTCCAAACATTAATACCAAGTGATTGGACGAGGAGGACCGGTACCATGGCCATCATGATCTCCTGGTTTGAAATCATTTGGACTTGCTCTTTTTGGAGATATTTAAAAAATGAAATGTATCGCACCGTGTACCGTGTATTTGAATTATTAGCAACGTCGGCGTCTTAAATTCTAAATCACTCTCTATGTTGTTTGTTCATAGTATGATGCGTTGACCTATGTGGACTCAATAACCCGATTTTACGCAAAAATGGACATGAATGTCATCTGTGCTACCAGTTCAGTTACTTATAAAATTCGCTAAAGTTCCGAATTGTTCTTCTATTGTAACTCAACGGTTTCGGCTCTTTCGAATTATTAACGTCGGCGTCTTAGAAGTCGGCGACACGCGAATCCGTGCAACAATAGGCCGCCTCTCCACCTGCAGCAGCGACCTCGCAGCGTCCCCCGGCAAGTGGAAATGTGGAAATCGCAGAGCAGCGGCACACCTCCCGGCGGCTCCTCAGCCTCCTACTGGTCTCTGCACGGCGAGCTGAATGACAGCGCCGAGTGAGTGGTGGCGACCGATTCCAAAGCGGAGCGCTCCAGATCGGTGCCGACCAGCGGAGGCCATCCGGAGCACAGCCAACTATCAACTATCTCACCTCCACCGCACCTGCCGCCTGGCTGATAACTCGATTCGGTCGGCCGACTGAATCACGGTAGTCCAGTCCAGGGGAGCCGCCAAGCTCGATCGCTCCACCGGTGCATCTTCGCAGGCTGCCGCTTTTGGGGTAGTCGCGGGTTTTCTTTTCGGAAACGTTGCAGTGACTCGGACGCCAGTAACAGTGATCGTAGTGAGTGACCGGTCGGGTCAAGTGGTCAGCATCGTCGGTGAAAAGGTTGATATTGCCGTCGTGGTTGCTCGACGGGGTACCTGTTGATTCAGTGGTGAAGTTGTTGTTAAGCCGTGTTCACGTTGGTTGTGCGTTTGCTGTAAATGTTTGCGCCGTAAATGACATAATTTTTGACGAATGAAAATAGCCAGACCTCTAACTTGCACAAATCGCAGTTTGGCGAAGGATATTTGACGAAAAAATGTACATGCGTCGTGTGTGCGTGAGTTCCACAATTAAATTTTTTCAAGTTTAGGGCTAACAATATTTAAAATTTGTCTTTACTTGCGTGTAAAAGAAATAAACTCACGTGTAATATATTCAATAAGCTGCCATGCCATCATAGACATTTCAATTGTGGTAGAGATGTTTCATCCAATAACGACTGGATTGTTATTTTTTCTCAAATAACACGTCCACTGATGCAAATTAGGTTTGTTTTCGCAACAGTTGGAAACGGTTTGAAACTATCAAAAATATTCGACAAGTTAAGTTGAGACCGCAATACCGTTGAATTTAACGCAATAAATAGTTGGACCGATATTCTGATTGTTTCAAACCGTTTCCAACTGCTGCAAAAGCAAACCTTTTATTAGCGATATTACACTGCGGATTGTCGGTTATTGATTGCGTAGGTCAATACTATGAAATAATTCAGCAGAATATAACACTGTACAACTGTAATTGGCTACACTATTTCAAGAATATAAGAATATGTGCTCATAATAATAAGATCTGTTATTATAAACTTTATAAGTTTTGATGCATACTCTGTAAATTTTACGTAAATAAGAGAATAATATATACCGTATCAAGAAATAATTTCCCAATGATCTCGAGTGAACTCATTTTATTGTTACCAATGCACGTGAAAAACAAATCTCTTTCACATCTTTGATAAACCGGACAATTTGTTAACATGTGAACCACTTTGACAAATACGACGCAAACGCATTTTTTGCTAATGTGGACGCGCCTTTATAATTAAGTAAATTGTGTGTGTTAAATTGGTGCACAGACATGTTACCTGCTACTTCAGAAGTGTTCAGCATCAGTTGTTAAAACTTAAAAAGAGATTTCAACTATTTGTTTTGAAGAAAATGCAGTATTAAATAGTGTAAATGTGTCTGATAATGGTAGTAGTATAAATATATCAGTTTAAAGACTTAAAACGAAAATAGAATAACGTATTTTGAAGAAGATATCATCTTGACCGCAAAAATTACTTGTTACAGCGTAAAAAACAATTCATCTGCTTAATTTTGTAGAATTGGACATTGAAAAAATTATTTTTCTGCGAACAAATACAGAAATATGTTTCCCGTTTACCAAATTTTTGATGCAAGAATTTGCCCAAGGCATTTAACCAAGTAATACATAATCTGCCGTCAGCTTCCTGCCTGCAATACATTGTTAAAGAAATTGGAACTAGTTTGAATTTATTGACAAGCTATGGTGATTTTTAGTACCCAGCTAACTTCAACACTAACATTTTACTAATTTGAGACATGGCATAAGCTTTGTCTATTTTTATTCTAGAAGTTGGCACCTCGAAATATTAGAAATAAATATATGTATAACGAATTGTCACAACTTCTTGACCAATTTCTTGGGCCAAAAATTGGTAAATGTAACAAGTTGAAAACTAACAGAAGGACTGTATCATTTATTTATTGATGGTTTTAAAGACCGAACTAACACCAATATATCTTTTGCGCAGAAGGCAATTTTTTCAAATACCACCAGCAATCAGAAACAATAAATCAGATCGCTTTTTAATGTTTACCAACTGTTTTACGTGAGATTCTACTAGTTTCAGAGGCAATTAATTAAAGACCACATAATCTGGCTTTTTCTTGCGAGAATTTATTGCAGAAAAATATGTAAATCGCGCCACAAGGCATTTTTTTTCTCACAAAACCGTTTCTGATATGGTTTAAGTTCTGGATTAAAATCATTAAATATGTATATTGTATATCGAGGCAGTGTACATGGTGGTCCCGAGGTAATGGGCCAAAATTCATGGGTAGATTCCTCAGGTAAAAATGTTGCGATTTAGTCCAACTTGGTTTACTCGCAAAGTTGATAGCTCTCTTCATAGATTGTTTATAGTTCATAGAGAGCCCCAAATGCGGTAAATTGAATGTGTAAATTACTAATTTTGAGCTCTATACTTGTCGTAATGAGCCTATTTTTGGCAGGTAGTTTTAGAATTAAAGTTCACACAGTGCAAAGTTATCCATGTACGTAAAACAATTGCATGTTTTTAAAAAATATTTGTTTGGCCAGATCAAAATGACCACCTTTCGACCCTGTCTGATATAAAAATTAACATTTTTTTTTTACTATAAGATTTTGCTGGTGTAAAGCACCCTTAAGGTATTTCATTTTTAATTTTTCATAAGTCGAGCCGCTTAGGCCGAGCAGGAAGTAAACAGAACACTTATATCTCACCTTCACTTGATTTATATGTGAACAAACATATGAAGGAACAGCCTGATGGTATACTGATGAGAGTTAACAAGCCCGAAACCGGTCTATGTGTGGTGGTGTGGCCGACAAGGGTTCTTGGCTGTTCACACAGATACTGCAGGTGTAATTGAATGCCGGTCGGGGTATTTTTATTATCAAATTCTTATCTTTTTTACACAAAAATTATGTGCTTTATGAAAGTGAAAGAAAAAGTATTTGGCTTTGAAACTTCCAATTGTGATAGTTGAAATAATTAACGAAATGTCAAAATCAAGAATTTATTCGGAATTAATAGTTGTAATAAACAGATTTATAGTAAACATATACCTATAGTAAAATATATTCCTTTTTGACAATAATTGCTCAAAATGTCTGCCTCTGCGACACATGTATTATAGCGTTTATTAAAAGATTCATATTTTAAAGTAAATATACTTAGCGCAAAGTGACTCAGCAGCATTTAAAACATAGCTAATGTTTACTATTTTACTGTTCATTATAATTCTTAATTCTAAATAAACCCTTGGTTTTGACATTTCCAAATTATTTTGATTATTTATACTATCAGCCTTGGGCATTTCAAAGCCAAATGTCTGGTAAACGGTGCGAGTCAGCAACTTTAATAAAGTATTATGTAATAAATTGTGTTGACAAAATAAAAATTTGATACTAAAGTATAAAGATCTCTCATTTTTAACACATTCAATCTACCACTTCCGGCGTTCTCTATGAACAATAACCAAAAAACAAAAAATTAAAATAATATGTTACATTTAGCACCCTGTATGTCTTCTAACTATTTAACTGTTGGACTAAGGTACCCATGAATTTTGACCCGTTATCTCGGGACCAACCTGTATAACATCTAAATTAACATATTCCATCTAATCTGGCTTTTGCACACTTTACTGAACTTTACTCCACTACGCTTTAAATTCCTTGTTGAAGTGGAAGACGAAAATACGCTAAACGCGTTCCTTGACTGTTAATTTACATACGAAGTGTGATATTATTTGGCTGGGAAGTTTTCATTACGGGGGCATTATTTAGTCTTTTAATTTGCGTTAAATTAGGTAAGACAGCAAATCTCGACGACGCAACAGGTATCCAGTGTCGCAACCGTTCGGCTTATGGCTTTATCTCGTAATATATCCCATATTTATTCTAGGTTTCGCCACAACTTCCGTCCGTGTCAAAAAGTGACAAATATTTACCGTCGACGTCCGCGACTAAATCTGCTTCGTACTCGAACATGTAACCGCACATCCTGGCCTCAGCGTTGTTATCAGCACCTCCTCTCTAAAGTGCTCGAAGGAGACGCTATTAGTAAATTTTCGCTACGACCTACCTGCTGCAACCCCACGTCGGGTCAGGTCAGGCTATCCTACGTGCCAGTAACTTTTCGCTAAGGAATTATTATAACTTGAGTTAGTGAAGTGTTAAAAGTTAAAGGAACTATGCACCCGAGGTAGGGCTGAAGGGATTATAAGGACCTTTCGAGGAATATTCTACAATAATGGACACGGAGAGCCCTGTCGTTTGGCCGGCTTGGTGTTATTCAGGTTAGAGAGACTCCTTAATAGTTACCTAGGTACTTAGATTCATTGTAGTTTTGTCAATTCACTTTCCAGGAAATGTGTGTAAGGTGGTTTTCAAATAGTTCTAACAGTTTACTAGGTAAATAGTTTGAACAAAAATATTTAGTAAAATAAGGGCAAAGAGCTAAGAAACGCTATGATGTGGCGTGACAATTAAACCCTTAGTGTTTTACATTAGTGCTTATACTGAAAATGATTATAAAATTATGTTTAACATTTTATAATAATAGTTCTCCCTTTAAATGTCAATGATATTTCATGAAAATATTACTTAAATAAAGTATTTGTACCAGTTAATACTTTTTATTACATAAATACCTACTTATAAATCTTATAATACATACTTTTATATGTAAGTAAAAACCTTGCGTATACGTTATTCTAACAAGTATTTAATGTAAATACTTAAAATAGGTACTTCTTATTACGTAAGTGCTTATACTGACAATACTTATAAAATTATGTTTAACATTTTATAATAATGGTTGGCAATAGTTCTCTCTTTAAATGTCAATGGTATTTAATCAAAATATTACTTACAATAAAGTATGTGTACCAGTTAATACTTTTTATTGCATATTGTACCGCCATTAACCAATACAATGCGTAAAATGTATTTTAAATGGAGTACAAACACTTTTTATGAAGTTAGACCTACTAATACGAAGCATAATTAATTCAAATGTAGTGTTTTATGATAGTAGTTAATAGTTGTAAAAGTATAAGTAGTTTACTAAATAGATTCATCTCGTATATTGAATACCATACTACGAAATCTTTTCAAATTTGTGAAATAATTACTTGGTACTTTGTATTACTTAAGTACTGTTGTTTATAAATCTATAGTACCTTTATATGTAAGTACTTTTGATGTATACGTTATTATGAAAAGTACTTAATGCAAATACTTAAAATTAGGTACATATTACTTAAGTACTAGTAACAGGAATTTATATCCCAATTTGGTACTTTTTATTACATAAGTACTACTGTTACATGTAAGTATTTTGAGTATACGTTATTATAACAAGTACGTAATGCAAATACTTAAAAATATGTACTTCTAAATAGATTCATCAGGTATATTGAATACCATACTACGAAATCTTTTCAAATTTGTGAAATAATTACTTGGTACTTTGTATTACTTAAGTACTGTTGTTTATAAATCTATAGTACCTTTATATGTAAGTACTTTTGATGTATACGTTATTATGAAAAGTACTTAATGCAAATACTTAAAATTAGGTACATATTACTTAAGTACTAGTAACAGGAATTTATATCCCAATTTGGTACTTTTTATTACATAAGTACTACTGTTACATGTAAGTATTTTGAGTATACGTTATTATAACAAGTACGTAATGCAAATACTTAAAAATATGTACTTCTTATTACTCAAGTACTAGTAACGGAAATGTATATTTTAATTTGGTACTTTTTATTATGTAAGCACTACTGTTTATAAATCTATAGTACTTTTATATGTAAGTACTTTGAGCATACATTATTATAAAAAGTACTTTATGCAGATACTTAAATAGGTACTTCTTATTACTTAAGTATATTTTATATAAGTCATCAGAACTTAAATGAATTATTTAAGATAGCTTCTTAAAAACTTAAATTATAGTTTGCAAAATACATATATTATATATTTCTTTAACTGATGTTCAGCTTTATGCAAGTTTTTTCTAAAATATTATTAGAATATACCTAGATTTGTTGAAATTTAATAAAATTATCTCATAAGTTTACTTAAAAAACTTTTTTAAAATCATATTACCATCAAAGTTAACGTTTACTTATGGTAAAAAGGTTGAAATGTATCAAATATGGCCTATTTTAATATATACTTATTAAAAATACTTTATACGAGGGCTTGAAGCAAGTACTTCTTATTACTTAAGTACTAGTAAGAGGAGTTTATAGTTTCCATGACTTTTTTAAGTAACCAGTGCTTAAAGTAAGATACTGACTATGTTCTGAAATAAGCAAATTTAATTTTATTAAAATATATAACATCAGATTTATGGAAGTGACTTTATATAATATTCGAACGATTTTGAATTGGTTGATATCTAATAAAAATCTTTTTCAAGTTTATTGGGGGAATGATATAAAAACGTACTACCATAAAATTCAAGCAGAATACCATAAGAACAGTCGTTCAGCGTAACCTGTCAACTTGATATTTTACAATTTGTACTTACTTAGCCCACACCCTAAAAAAAGGCACTTACGTTTCAAGTTATTACATATTTTAAGGAGGCATTACATTCATGTGGCGAGCCGTAACTACCTATTGTTCAAAATTTATTGCAAACATATTTTAAAAAAATACAAACGGCACTGGTGAAGGTACAAGAGTCAAGGCCGCGTAATTTTATGCTGACGATTCAACAATTCAGTGACATTAGGGATGAAAATGTTAAAGCAAACACTGCGAAACCCTTATTCTTATACAAGGGGATTTGAGTTAGTTTTTAATATATTTTTTTACATGTTCCTATAAACTTTTTTTCTTAATTTTAAACATAGAATCCGCCCCTAGATTTTCTTAACACCATTCTGTAACATCCTGTATAATTCGTTAATTGTAACACAATGTTATATTTGTTGGACGAAATTTTTATTTTTAAATTGGTCTTGTACATCTCAGTTAAATTTATTAATTATGCATATATATGGAAGCTATAAAATCAATCGAACATTGACCCACTAGTGATACTAGGTGTTCGAACTGTAGGAAATCATAAAATTTGGCTAATAAAAAATGTTCAAATTTAAGCGCCAATTTGTAATTTATGCGTTTTACTACACTATAAACAAATGCAAGGTGGCAATTTTGTAAATCGTCATAATATATAATAATACGTTTACGTAAATTATGTTAAATTCTTTGTTTCATTTAAAAAAACAACTACAACTTACAAACTACCGTTTATAAAGTCACATAATCTTTAAGGGCGCCTATTTTTAGACGCAGTCTAAAAAACTTTTATATATTTCCATACATATAAGCATTGGTTTTCATTTAAAAGCCAACGATGTCTCTTAGATTTTTAATTTAGCATGCACTAAGATATTAAAATCAATTGCTGAATCTCAACAAGATTACCTTTTCTATGTAAAAATCTTTAGTTTTCGTTTTTGCTATGAAATTATAAAAAAATATAAACAAAAGAATATGGGTACTTTTAAAGCAATACGTAAACGCGGGGGTTTTATGTGTCTCTGGAGAAACTGCATTTATTTCCTTTTAGATTTTCAAAAAGAGCAAAAACTTATGGAATTCTGCCAAATTTAATTATTTCTACGCGTTTGGAAAATACTAATTAAAAACTCATCTTTCACACACTTTATGTAAAAAAAGCGTTTTAAAATACATGTTTATATACATTTTTCGTCTTATTTTCGAGCCTAGAAAACGCAGTTAATTTTTTGGTACTACTTTTAGAATCACCATGTATATTCATATTTTCAATCAATAGGACTTAAGTAAATTTGTTTGCTATTTTTATTTCAGATACATATTGAATACTTTGTCTACTGAGTTATTTTTTTAGCACCTAGATTTTTAAAAGTATTTTAAAACATCCTGTAAAAAATTCAATATCAACCCAAATTACTTTTAGTTGATGGCCCAAACTTTCTTATTTAGTATTTTTAAAACTTAGGGAACTTAACGTTTATATGGAGATCAATTTAATGTACATCAGCTTGACTTTTTTTTTAAATACTGGCCTGGATGTTTTGTTTTTAATTTTCATTATCGTTTTTGATTTTGTAATTATTATATTATGTAAAAAATCTAACTTTTTGCATGATTAACAAAAGCAAGAAAAAAACAGTTAATATATTTTAAAACAGTTATATATTTAACAGCATAAATTGACATTATGATTTAACATAAACGTATATTTTGTTACATGAACATCTTTCATTCATTATTTAAATTCGTCACAACATTCAATAACACGAGTGTCACACAAGCCTGTCTATAATAATGATGTAGATGATGGATGAGAAGTATCAAACCTTGAACTTGAAACCTAATAATGCTATTTTGTAGAGAAGAAAAAATGGCAATGAGGAAATGCTATTAATTTTAAAAAATCTACACGTTGTATTGAAAATTTCAACATATTAGTGGGGGAAAAATATTTTATTCATTCAAGAAGTTCAGGCGTTCTTGTGTTAATTTCACATTCTATTTTTTTTGTCTTTTTTTGTCTTTTATCCCAATTATGGGTGATAATTTTATTAATCTAAAATTATATTTCAATTTCAAAAGTGTTGTATTTGAGAGTTTATCAAATTCAGGTAGCAAAAAAAAACCGCGGAAGTGCCGAAACGTATTGTAAATGTTATTTATGACGTTCGATATAGCGAATTCTAAAATCGCGCTGCACGAACTGCCGCCGTAATTCCCGTCAGCGTCCGATTTCGATTAAAAAACACGAAAAACCTTCGGCTGGTTACAAATTCTTACAGGTATCGCGCACACAATTGGAATATTTAGTAGAGGTCGCTAATCAGTATTCAGATATGTCGAACACGTCCCGAATCGATCCTCCGCTCCGTTCCTCCGACCGACAGCGTCCTTTGTAACCGATAAAGAGAACGGATGGCACGTCACTGTCCAAGTTCCAGCGACTCTGAGGAAATGACAACTCCCGTCTGTCACCTAACAATAAGCTGGTGGTGGCTGTTTTAAGCGTCCATCCTGTTTTGTCTGACCACAGGCTCACGCGGCTCCTGTCCGGAATAGTAATTGCGACATTGATATGGCCGGTGAAATTGAAAATGTGTTCTCCGGCGAACGTTCGTCTGTGTATGTCCACGCGACACAATTTGTGTAACTGCCCACAAACTCCTTAAATATCGTCTCCAAAACAAAGCTTTTCGATAACTGCAGGTTATAAATACAATTTCTTGGTACGTCACAGTTGTTACAATTCATTAAAATTCGTTATTTTGTTACAACCACTTGTTTTGACATATAATTTGTAATTTTGTTACTATGACGTTACAATTTGTTTTGTTACAATAATTTGTTCTGACATTACGATTCGTAATTTTGTTATAATTGATTGTTTTGACATTGAAATTCGTAATTTTGTTATATTTTGACATTACAGTTCGCAATGTAATTACAATTACCTACTTATTTTGACATTACAATTCGTAATTTAGTTAAAATCCATTGTTTTGATGTTGAAATTCTTTATTTTATTACTTATTTTGAGATTACAATTGATAATTTGTTACAATCACTTATTTTCATATTGCAATTAGTAATTTTGAAACTTGTTTTGATATTACAGTAATTTTGTTACAATGTCTTATTTTGACATTAAAATTGGTAATTTTATTGCAATTACCTATTTGTCTTGACATTATAATCCGTAATTTTGTTATAATTAACTGCTTTGACATTAAAATTCATAGTATTTTTTGACAGTACAATTGATAATTTTGTTACAATGACTTATTTTCATATTGCAATTAGTAATTTTGGTACTTGTTTTGATATTACAGTAATTTTGTTAGAATATCTTATTTTGACATTAAAATTGGTAATTTTATTGCAATTACATATTTGTCTTGACATTAAAATTCGTAGTATTTTTTGACATTACAATTGATAATTTTGTTACAATCACTTATTTTCATATTGCAATTCGTAATGTTATTACAGTGTTAACATCACAATTCGTAATTTTGTTACTTATTTTAACATTACAGTTCGTATTTTTGTTACGATCACTTGTTTTGCGATGACAGTTATAATTTTGATATAATAACTTATTTAACATTAGAGTTTGTAGTTTTATTACAATTACTTGTTATGACATTACAAATTCGTAATTTTCTGTATTTCGACATTAAAGTTCGTAATTTTGTTACAATCCATTATTTAACTTTAAAATTCATAATTGTGTTACTTGTTTTGACTTTGCAGTTGATTATTTTGTTACAATAAATTGTTTTGACATTATAATTCGTAATTTTGTTTCTATATTTTGACATTACAATTAGTAATTTTCATACAATCATTTATTTTGACCTTATATTTTGTGATAAAAATATTGAGAATGAATATTTGTGAACCACCGAATGGGTTGTCACCCAGGTTTGTCATCGTTTTCTCGCAAAAATTAGAAAAACGTTTGTTTTAAGGGGAGAAAATGTCTGCCTATCTAGTTTTATAATTTCAGATGATCATTTTTACCCTCTTTGACCCTCCTACACCTATAATCTGTAATATTTGACATTTCCTTCGTGTCAAATTATCTTTTGTCATAAAAAGTTTAAAGAAATGTTTTCAGTGAATGTTTTAAAAATTTTACTCTAATATCCGCCCTCTTTATATTTTATCCTCTCGTGCAAATAATACCCCAGAAAGGTATAATGTAAACTTCCCACAAACCCATTTAAATTCATTTTTCTACCTGCTGACCTGCTTCTCCCAAATTCCTAATGATCTTGACACCTTTGTATCACGAACTTCTATAGAGTATTTGCTTCTATTTATTAAATATTCAATAAACATCCAGAACTTTCTTGAACGAGTTCTTTAAAGGTTATAAATTTTATTCAAATGTCACACTTTGGTGAATTTTGTTTAATACAAATTTCTAATGGTTACCTGTACTGAATTATTTTGTGTAATATATTCTGTCAAATGCCAACAGAACATAAAAATGGTGGAAATTCAAGCAATATATTTAATTTTATTACTAATATTTTGAATGCTGCAGTCAATAATACTTCCATCTTATTACTGAAAGAATAAATCTTGTTTCCAATTAAACCGATTGCTATTCTATAAAAGTGAAAGAGCAGACATTGTATCAGACGTTGAATCACATTACTTTCATTTGATTTAAATATGTGAATAATTCAAATTATTTTAACTGAGGCCAATCATTCAAATATATGAACAAATCATGAATTTAGCGATTTTTTTTTCAAAGACGATTTAAGAAACGGCATGATTTAGCTAACGGAACAATTTTTTTTAAATCGGTACGACCAGATGTCATTAAAAGCATTTTTAAGGAATTTAGCGACTACAAGTCAAGGTAATTTTACAAAAACCAGATTCTTTAAAAAGCGGCTAGAAATGAACCAGTTTACAGAAAAGGCAAGTTCTACAGTACTTACTGTAACAAATACTCCTATCCAGTGTGTGCATAAGTATGAAATAAATGAATTATCTCCCAGTACGAGGATATTTTAGAAAATTCGTAAAATTTATTGAACCGATACAATAAATCCAGTAAATTAACAATAAATAATAACATAAAAATGAATTCAGTAATTAGATGTTCAAATTGATAACCTTCTTTTGTTTGACAATATCATTGAATTCTTGCAGAACTTTATTTATTGTGGTCTGAGAAATATTGTCGCAGTCTAATATAATCCTTCAGTATTATCTGATCTACGTTTGTATACTACGTTTTTAGATGCTCTTAAATGGAAAAAACCATGGGGTATCTTAAGTGGCCATTCGGCAGTTCTACGTCTTAGAATCTAATTATTTGGAAATACCACAGGTTTTCATCAGGAATTTTGCAGAATTTTGTTTATACTCTATATAAGGCTACTAAAGTAGGGATTATTCAGGGTGTTAAAAAAGAGTGTAAAATATTTCAGGAGGTAATAGTATGAACCAAAATAAGCAGAAAAGTTTTAATAAACATGGGTCCGCAAAGTAACGGTTGCGGAGATATGGACCACTATTCGTTTTTCAAACATTTTATTTTATTAGGAATAAACCGACAAAGGAAGCTTTTAACAAACAAAAAACAAAGTTACAGAAGATGTTCAAAGTGCCCTCCGTCCATTTCCAAGCAAGCACGACATCTTAGTCTCAACGATATTCGAACTCTTTCGAAAACACCTTCCTTGGTTTGGATTTCTTGACACTTTTGATTGATCCGTAGCTGCAGCTTTTCCAGGCTATTTACATGAGTACCATACACTAATGTCTTTATATATCCCCAAACAAAGAAGTCTAGCTGGAGCACCATCATGCTGGAACTACATTTGTTGCCTCTGATTCAAATGAATGTCTTCCAAAAACTCATACAGTGTGTTCTGCAGAAAGTTGAGGTAAACAGCGCCTGTTAATCGGTTTGGTAAAACAATAGGACCTAGAAACCTGTCCAGATTCTATTAGAGCATGAGGATTTTCGTCGACCCAAATATGCGTATTGTGAAAATTAAACACTCCATTTCTTGTAAACCCGGTCTTATCAGTGAAAAGAATGTTTGCAAGAAAAGGAGGGTCTTCAGCATCATGACGTAGCAAACAGCGGTAAAAAACCAAACGTGCTTGATGACCATTTATTGGATTTAAGGCCTGTACTCGTTGCACATGGTATGGATAAAGCAGTTGCCCGTGAAGGATTCTAAACAAGAGGACCATTAATTCCTACCTCGGCTGATATTTTCCGCACACTCGTACCTGGATTCTGCTCTACCAGTGCTAGAATTTCTTCTTCTGCTCTAGGAGTGGATACCGACCTTGGTCTTCCGGATAAATGGCACTGTTTGCTCAAGGAACCGGTATCACGCAATCTTTGGTGAATTCTTCCAAACATGCGTTGTGAAGGAATCTGGCGATTTGGATAAGCGTCAACATAAAGACGTCGCGTTCCCATTAGCACGGCCATACATGAAATGCATGTCTGTTAATTCTGCGTTAGAGTAACCAGCCATAGCGAAAGAAAACTTGTGCACTGAGAACAACTGTCAAATACGTACTCTTTATTTCACTAAACATCAACTAACTATTATAAGAAAATACACAACGTTTTTGCAAAAAAAAGGGGCTAAAAAACATAAAACATTCCATATCTCCGCAATCGTGCAACTTTGCGGAGCCATATTTATTGAGACTTTTCTGCTTATTTTGGTTCATACTATTACCTCCTTAAATATTTTGCACTCTTTTTTAACACCCTGTATGCAAAATAATATAACTAAAACTCCTTTATAGATACATTTATCATAGGACTAAAGTATCTTGTGTTGGTTGGGGGCCCTAGGATTTAAAAGGTATACTTCTCCTAACACAAAGAGACAAGTTAATTTGGATCCCTTCATGCAGGTATAAACCAGTATTTACTATTATATCAATTTAATTTTCAACCAAATTAATACGATCTTCACTAAGCGAATGTTTTATAATTATTTCATGTATACACTTAAACAGGTCTATTTCAGATCATATTTTGTTCATTATTATCCACTATATCTGAAAATAGAATCATAATTATTCAAAATCATATTTTATAAAAATTTACTGCATTGTTTCTCAAAAGGAACGTTATTAAAATTTGAACGGCATATTTTTAACATCCGAAAATATGAAGCTGTAAATTATCCTCCATGGTTTTCCTATAGAAATATTCGAACCCATCCCATAAATTTCTTCCGAGGCAATAACATCTTATTTATTAATAAATTTAAGAATTCTAAAGACATAATATACGGCAACACCTGTAATAAAATTAACTTGTATCGAAAACATATGTTCTCTATTGAGTTCCGATATTTTTCTACAGTCAGACAGAATAGGACCTCGTATATGGTAATTACTGGATTAATAAATCTCGTTTTATTTGTCCTGTCGGTGAAAGATTTGTGTTATGGGCATATCTGAAATAATCTTTTGAATCTTAATATATCTGGATATATTCATAGTTGTCTGCGCATTTTTGTAATATTATTCATTCTTCCATATTGCTCGGACGCAAATGTTGTAATAAAATTAATAAAAACGTCTTCTAGCAACGTCGAAGAGCCTAAAAAATATAATAACAGAATTTAAGAATTGCAAACCGTGAATTTTATTGTCGTTTATTATATATTAACGGATCGAGTTGTCCAGAAAGTTGAGAGGTAACAACGACCTCTTGTGTTTTATTTAATCAGTTGTTTTAATTTTTTTAATGACTCTAAATATGTTATTAGTTGTATGCTTATTTATATTTGTTCTGTCATTGTTATTAAATGGTTTTAGTAATATTTTCATTACATACTTTTTGAAAACCATAGACACAACGAGAGCCTAGTAGTTTTAATATGTAGAGTGTTAAAAAAAGTGTGTAAAATATTTCAGGAGGTAATAGTATGAACCAAAATAAGCAGAAAAGTCTTAATAAACATGGGTCCGCAAAGTAACGGTTGCGGAGATATGGACCACTATTCGTTTTTCAAACATTTTATTTTATTAGGAATAAACCGACAAAGGAAGCTTTTAACAAACAAACAACCCTCCGTCCATTTCCAAGCAGGCACGACATCTTCGTCTCAACGATATTCGAACTCTTTCGAAAACGCCCTCCTTGGTTTGGATTTCTTGACACTTTTGATTAATCCATAGCTGCAACTCTTCCAGGCTATTTACAGGAGTACCAAACACTAATGTCTTCAAATATCCCCAAACAAAGAAATCTAGAGGGTTCAGATCAGGCGATCTTGGAGGCCATAAAACAGGTCCGGCCCTTGTGCCCTGTGCACTGTGCAACTTGTGCACTGACAACAACTGTCAAATGCGTACTGTTTATTTCACTAAACATCAACCAACTATTATAAGAAAATACACAACGTTTTTGCAAAATAAAAAAGGGGCTAAAATACATAAAACATTCCATATCTCCGCAACCGTTACTTTGCGGACCCATGTTTATTGAGACTTTTCTGCTTGTTTTGGTTCATACTATTACCTCCTTAAACATTTTACACTCTTTTTTTAACACCCTGTATATTAATTATTAATAAACAATTCGATGTGTTTGTCGGTAAAATGGTGATTCCTTTTATGCAAACCTTAAAAGTAACAATTCAAAAATAATTGCATTTCTTTTTAGAGGCGTTTATCGTTTCGTCTATTGTTTTTATTTTAATTATTATGATATATATATATATTAATTATTATTATTATGACAATTACTACTTAGATTCCTTTGAAAAATTAAGAAAACATATTTTTAACATACTGTAATATTTTATTAAGGCAAGTTGGCTTAAATCGTAATATTTTGAAATGAAAAATACTCCATGGGCCAGTACTTACGGACCATCATGTTTGCTGTATATTTGTAATGCGCAGCTCAATGCAAAATTATATTGTTTATAAAACTACAAAGACGTTATAAGATCTACCGGACAAGCAAAGCGGTTTAGAAATCCGGAAACTGAGGTGTCCATTTATATTCTGTTTCCTTTTAACATTAACAACGAGGCCACCTTTGTAGATAAGTATAGGACACGTACGTAACTTATACATTTATTTGTTGTTTGCCGTTTCTATATAATTAAGAGGTGAGGTATCCAATTATAAATATAATTAAATATATGAAGCACTTCTTTCTCGGTTGATAAAACATATAAATTACTGTATTTATTACATCCAAACATAATACATTTTTTCAGTAATCATGTTACGGTTAAAGTGTATACTTGGTTAGTTTGTAAACTAACTAGCTAGTATACAAACCAACGTAACCATTGGTTATTCTGATAGAAATCGCATATTCCACAATATTAGCGGATACTTTATAAATTAACCCAGTCGTTTAGCTAATTTACTTGAAATAATCGGAGATACTAACAACTTTTTTTCTTTGGTTAGTTTATAAACTATCCAATTTGGTCTAGTTGGGATGAAAACAATAATTATGGTAACACAAAATAGCTAATTCTTTGGATGGTATTTAAACTAGAATAGATGCGTCATGAAAAATAGAATAATATTGAAAGAAAAGATTTTTGTAAAATCCTTATAGTTTCTGAGACAAAAAATTAGTAGTAGTAGGTATATTACTACACTATTTCTCTACACTAAATAAACGTTTGGCCAAGTGCACTAGGTTTAAATTCTCACTTTTCTATTACACCTTAATTCAGTATAATATTTGTTACCTGTCACAACAAAATTAGAGATACCTGATATTCACATCACAAAACAGACATCCAAGCGCAAATTACAAATTAATATGTCTTTCTGAAGTATTAAGAGTTAATTAAACAGTATTGCAAACATTAGTAGCATGTTATTTTTAATTTTTAGAAACGTAGTTTACATGTGTATTTTTGCCATAAGTGCACTTACCTACGCCAAAACTTATACTTACCTACACCAAAGCAAACACTTACCTATACTAAAACGTATGCTTACCTTATATTCAGAACATTTTGAAATAAGTTTCTTTTTTTCAAGAAAATCGCAACGTTTTGTTTATTTTAAAGCACCTAATTGAAAAGTGATTCAATGTAAAGTGTTGAACCTTTCAACGCTTTTATGGAAACATCCCGTACCTGTTCAAACATAGTTACCATAAGTGCACTTACCCACGCTAAAACTTCTACTTACCTGTACCAAAGCAAACACTTACCTATACTAAAATGTACGTTTATCTTTTATGCAGATCATTTTGAAATAAATCTATTTTTATCATGAAAATCCCAACATTTTGTTTATTTTATAGTACGTAATTGAATACATTGTATGTAAAGTGTTTTCATTATTTTCTTAATACCATGTGGAACACGAAAGTGTGTACCCCTAATAGCTCTATGTAACGTTTCAACGCTATTTGTGGAAACATCCGTATCTGTTCAAACATAGTTGCCATAAGTGTACTTACTCTCACTAAAAATTATACTTACCTGCACCAAAGCAGACACTTACCTATATTAAAACGTAACTTACCTTATGTGCGGATCATTTTGAAATAAATTTATTTTTATCAAGAAAATCGCAACATTTTGTTTATCTGGAAGCACCTAATTGGAAAGTGATTGCATATAAAGTGTTTTTATTATTTTTTTAATATCATGTGCAACACGAAAGTGTGTACAGTTACCCCTAATAGCTCTATGTAACGTTTGAACGCTATTTGTGGAAACATCCGTATCTGTTCAAACATAGTTGCCATAAGTGTACTTACTCTCACTAAAAATTATACTTACCTGCACCAAAGCAGACACTTATCTATATTAAAACGTAACTTACCTTATGTGCGGATCATTTTGAAATAAATTTATTTTTATCAAGAAAATCGCAACATTTTGTTTATCTGGAAGCACCTAATTGAAAAGTGATTGCATATAAAGTGTTTTTATTATTTTTTTAATATCATGTGCAACACGAAAGTGTGTACAGTTACCCCTAATAGCTCTATGTAACGTTTCAACGCTATTTGTGGAAACATTCGTATCTGTTCAAACATAGTTGCCATAAGTGTACTTACTCTCACTAAAAATTATACTTACCTGCACCAAAGCAGACACTTACCTATATTAAAACGTAACTTACCTTATGTGCGGATCATTTTGAAATAAATTTATTTTTATCAATTTTGTTTATCTTGAAGCACCTAATTGAAAAGTGATTGCATATAAAGTGTTTTTATTATTTTTTTAGTATGATGTGGAACACTAAAGTGCGTACAGTTACCTCTAATATCTGTATGTAACGTTTCAACGCTATTTATGGAAACGTCCGTACCTGTTCAAACATAGCACACCCAATTAAAATTATTCCCAGATCGCATGTTCCGATCACATACGGTATAAAGTGATTTCTGTATCTGATTTGCTTAGATATGATTTATGCCCGTGGTCACGGTACTGGAACCTTATGGTGTCAAGTGTGGGTTCGGTTACAAGCCACTAAAAGAGATATAGGTGCACGTACAACTAGTAACGCAACGCGATAGTGTCAGCAAGTGCAGAGAAAATTAATAATAATAAAAAAAATAGTCCCGAGCCTCGCGTTGTCGGCCAGACGTAAATCCGAATTTAATTTGGTGATAAATCACAGGAGGCTGCGGCGACCGGTGAGCAGTGGGCTGCAAGAAGGTATCATTAAGCGTACGTCGAGGACCTGTAATGAACGTGTACATGATTATGATTATGTAATTATACGATATGTGGTACCAGACGTTCTTGCGTCACTTTTGCTGGTCGAATATTATTCACCGGTTCGAAAAATGAGGTGCGCAAGGTGCTTGGTGAAGATGCGCTAGTTGTTCCTAAATTAATTAAAACTCCCATGCACTGATCAAAACTTTCTAATTTTATCTTTAATATATGTATAATGTAAATTAAAATTTTCCAGTAAAAAAAGAATAACAAAACATGGAAACATGGATTTTCATCACTGTGGAAACTATATGCTTTTAGTGCAACCACTACAGGTACATCGTTTTCTGTTTTGGTCGCATAATTGACAGAGCGAACAAATCCTACCTTCGGTTGGCACAGTGCTACCTTCTTAGAAGCTAGCAATTAACACCGATCTCAGGTCAAGTTGCAACCGATAACCTGTTGTGGCCTTGCGTTTGGGTATTTGGATATTCGTTTACTCAGGAGGAAGTATTTACGACATGTCTGTCGTCAAAATGACAGCAGTAGCTTTCTAAGCGTTTGGAAAGTAGCGTTAGTAGCCAATTGAGTATCTATAATAGAGAAGTTGTGATCTGAATATCAGTATACTCGTATTTGCAGATCTAATCAATTTAAGCATATGTTGAAAAAATGAGATTAATTGACTCAAAGATAAAGGATATATTAATGCCTATAATTCGTTCCGCCCTCAATCGGTGCAACGGGCGATGAGACGTCACATAATCCTATCGTTCGCGCCATCCCGCGAATTATAAATTTTTCGTTACTTAAACAGATAATTTTATAGCTATTTATGCCATCAGTTACGAAATGCCTAATTTTGTGTAACGCGTGAGATTTTTGCGGAACGAACGAAGTGAGTTTCGCAAAAACTCACAAGTTACACAAAATTTCATTTCGTAACGTATTGCATACAAGATTTTTTCTAATTTTGAAGAAAGTAATAAAAAAATAAAATTTAATATAATTGACAAAAATTTGGAAAACATAAATTTATAGTGTTTTCTATTATGTTGCTCTCAGAGTGCTCTGAGTGCAATCTGTGACGTTATAAGTTCTGTTACTCCGAATCCGAGCAGGAGCAATCCTTTTCAGAGCAAAATGAAACACACATTGGAAAAGTAGAGGGAAGATAACCTCGAAATTTCCTTCGGAAATACTTAATTGCAATTTAACTTGAGATCAAAAATTACTATAAAAAATATTACCACAAAAAACATAAAATGTGATTTTCTGGGCTTTCTAGAGATCTTCCTCTTCTACTTCTACTGGGAAAATAGCGACTCCTTTTGAACATTCCAACAAGGATATGGAAAGTTTTTCGTTCAACTCTAAAGTGCTCTTTGAACTGTACTGATAAAAACAAATATTTAGGTAGAAAGAATCTAGTATAAAATAAATAATTTTATAAATTGTAGATGTACTTTACCTGTTCTTCAGTGTACTGAGATACAACGTCCCTTACATAGTTGTTAATTTTGGCTTTAGCCAGTCTTGGTCGTTTAACCATTTCCAAAATGGCTAATTCAACTTCATCATCCGAAGAATCGGAAGAACTAAGAAATTCAGTGACTTCAATGAACCGACGTTTTCTATTCATATCAAATTAAAAGTAAAAAAGTAACACAAAACGAAAAAAACAAATCGCCTGTGATGTTTACTCAACTCAGACCTTCAAATTAAATATGGCCGCTTTGTTTACCTTTCCCTTGCTCCGACAAATTTTTCAGATCAATAGAGAGCGCCCTGGGAGCGTTCCGTCACAGATTACGAGCAAAAATGGAACGCGCACTCTGAGAGCGAGCGCCAAAAGGAACACGCGAATCTGAAACAGAGCACTCTGAGGTTGTTCTGCAAGCAATAATAGAAAACACTATTAGTTTGTTGCTGTTACTACATGTTAGTTGTCAGTTTGATATTTTGTAAAAAAGTCTAGACGGAAGGTTTTTAGCGAGATTGATATATTTTTAGTTTTATTTTTAAAAAATGAGTGATTCAAGTTCTGAAGAGCTACCAAGCGATATTGAAGAAACAGCAGGTAATGCTCTATTATCAGTAATTCCCAAAAAGTCAAAGGCAGTTTATGATTTGGCATACGAAAAATTTGTTACGTGGTGTGATGAGAAGAAAATTAAACATGTTAATGAGAAAGTTTTACTTGCATATTTTGAGGGTAAGAAAGATCTAAAAGTTTCCACATTATGGACACTTTACTCAATGTTGAGGTCTGAACTAAATCTGAAAAGGAATATTGATATTAAAAAATATACAAATTTGGTAGCATATATTAAAAGGCAAGCGGACGGGTACAGTGCTAAAAAGTCAAAAGTTTTTATTAAAGAAGATTTTGCCAAATTTTTAGTGGAAGCTGATGAAAAAGAATACTTAATGGCTAAGGTTGCAATGATAATTGGAATGGCAGGAGCATGCAGAAAAGCAGAATTAACATTTCTTCCAGTTGAAAATGTTATAGACGAAGGAAGCCATTTTCGTGTTGATATCCCACCTTCAAAAACAAAAGTTATAGGGCAGTTTGCAATTACCACTGGAGACATTGAAAATACGAATCTTGTTGAAATATTAAGAAAATATATTAAGTTGCGTCCCCAGGTTCTTAAACACAACAGATTTTTTGTAAAATATGCGAATGGAAAATGTACCAGAAATCCTGTGGGAATTAACACATTTAGCAGTCTGCCAAAAATTATTGCACAATTTCTTGGTCTTTCAAATCCTGTTCTATATACTGGCCACTGCTTCAGAAGAAGCTCTGCCACTTTCCTAGCAGACAGTGGCGCTGATATTTTAAAATTAAAGAGGCACGGGGGTTGGAAATCTAGCTCTGTTGCGGAGGGATATGTTGAAAATTCCATGAATAATAAAAAACTTATAGCGCAAGAAATATTTGGTGAAACATCTAATGCAATATGCGCCGCTTCCCAAATAACAGCAAGTTCGAGCAATGAAAAAAATATGTCGTCGGGAATTAATTTGAATAATTGCAATAATTGTGTTATCAATATTTATAATAATTAATTAATTTATAATTTATGTTTTTAACTTGTATTATAACAGTTTAATAAATAGAATAATTATTTTTGTCACTAATTTTGAAATACATTTTTCGTCACCAATTGCATAAAATTTTACTTTATGCAACTAGTTACAAAAAGTAAGACGTTTCATAATGTCAATCAGTTTTAAAAAGTGTCACTTTATATGTCAAAATTAGAAAAAATATTAATCACACTGTAGACCATTTCAGTTACTAAATCAAGATACTTGATATGAGACTAGAAGGTACAGGCGAATGAGATTGAAGAATAGCAAATTCTCAAACTCTAAAAATCATCCATTTCGCATAATATTTTTGAACTATTTATCATGTTTACCTCTTACCTCACTTTTGGTACTGTTTTACTAGCAGATACGGATGGTGACCTAATGTACAATTTGATCTTTCTAACTATTCTAAATTTAAATATCCAGATTTCAACTGTTGTGTTTTTCGAGTAGCAACCTGCTGTAAATCTAAACATGTCTAAATAAAAGCAATACTCCTGGGCATCGATTTAGTCCAGGGAAGTTAGGAAAAATAGCGGAAATTTTTAGGCACAGCAGATATCGAGATGCGGTTTTCTGCATTGTGTTCAGGAAGGTCTCAGGAAAAAAGTCTATATCGTCTGGTTTAGCCATTTTTAAAAAAAGCCTTCTGGGCCGGAAAATGCATTTTTCAATTTCATCATTACTTGCACTATTATAGGAACGACTGGCACTCGGAAAAATCGCTCGGAAATCGTTACTCGGGATTCTGATGACTTCTCATGCCGTAGTTTGATTAATTTGGAGACGGGCTGCAATGCGCCTTGTATTTACACCCCATACCATATTTAGAATTTCTTGTTCCACTGCTAGACCAGGATCAGCTTGCCTTTCAGATGTAATTCTCACACTGGGAAACATTCTAGTTTCACGTGCATCGTTGAAGACTGTCTGGAATACATGTCTTTCTGGCACTCTTCTGTTCGGGAAGCGACGTCGATATTCAGCAACTGCACGATTAACGCTACCGTTGCAATACCCGTAAATAAAAATTATATCAGCATATTCTCGATGACTAAATGTGGCAGGCATTACGAAATTATGCGTGTACAATACCGACTAAACGGACGCACATGTAAAAATAAATGCGACGGTTATAAAAGAAGCGTTTAAATGACAAACGTCAAAATAAATGTGTCAGTTAGTATTCACTAATATGAGTTTGGGTTAGAATGCATGACCTACTCAAAATAAAATATCAAGTAATTACACCTTTCGCAAAAATAGTAATAAAAATATTTCGGTAACCGTTGATATTCGACCATATGTTCATTAAACTTTTTTGTTCATTTTTGCCCCCTAAACCTCTTTTGAATATTGGCGATTTCCCCCAATCACCCTGTATAATCTATGAAAAAGTCTTTAACCTTTGACACGATGAAATAACCACCTCTTATATATAAATTTCCATCAATCGGTGAATGTTACGTTTCGTAAAATATCGTTTCCCGCCCATGACAACTAGATGATTTACTAACAATTTCTTCCATATCAAGTGTTACCTTACGGTTATTAGTTTACGAGCAATTATTCTCCACGGAGTTGTCCTTACGGTGCTTCGTTCTCGGTTTCCTAGAAGTATTAGAAATATAATATTTGTAATGGTCGGACGTATGTACGCTCCTTTATGTTTTTATATTTTTATCTATAATAGAATGTAGTTTTTACTTGTGATCGCTCGACCACATCGTTTAGCTGGAGACATGATATTTTCAATAAAGTTAGTCTAAAGTTGATCTTCTTTTAATCAAAACCATCACATGGCGCAGTCGGAAAATAATTAACAGTATTTCAAGTAGAGAATTTATTTTAAGTCAATAATTAAATTTAAAGTATAAACTTTTGAAATTTAGTGTGAAAGAAAAATGCCAACTCCAGGTTTGAGGTCACAAATTAGTACAACCATTCCACCGCCTACACAAATGTCATGGGAAGGATGTTTAGCCGAGGCATGGAAATTTTTTAAACAAAAATTTGTGCTCTACCTGCAGGCAACAAGAGCCGATGGCGAAACTACCGAATATAAGGCATCGCTTTTACTATCGTGTATTGGCGATAGGGCCTTAAAAGTGTATAATAATTTTACGTATGAAGAAAATCAGAAGAATATGGATTATGACGTAATTATACATAAATTTGAAAATTATTTTACTCCACAAAAAAATGTGACCTATGAAAGACACATTTTTTTCTTGAGAAATCAAAGAGAAGATGAATCTATTGATAATTACGTAACAGAACTCCGTGATCTAAGTGCTACATGTGAGTTTGGAGAACTAACTGACAGTCTAATAAAGGATAAAATGATTCTAGGCATAAAAGATGTCGCAGTAAAAGACAGGTTATTAAGAATTAATGATTTAACATTGTCAAAAGCATTAGATATATGCAGATCAGCAGAAAGAACAAAAGTTCAATTGGAAAATATTTGTTCTACAAATCCAAAATTGGAATATGAAGCCAAAATTGACAAAATTAAAAAGTCGTGCAAAAAGCAATGGAATTCAAATAAAAAACTAGACACGAAACAACAGTCCTTGCAGGATCGTCCATCTAGCTCTAAAGAATATCATCAGCCACAAACTCAACGTCGCTCTCACTCTAACTCATTTGTTAAAGGACATGTGCGGGAGTGTAAACAAACACCGACGTTCAAGTGCTTCAGGTGCGGGCTAGTGCATGGAAAAAATCAGTGCCCTGCATTTGGGAAAACGTGTTTGAAGTGCCAAAAGTCAAATCATTTTGCAAAAATGTGTAATTCGGTAAATGAAATAAACGTGGAAGAGGAAAATTGGTTTATAGACACCATAAGTGCCAACAACAAGGACTGGGAAGCTAAGATTGAGGTGCACAACGGAACAGAGATCAACTTTAAACTGGATCCAGGGGCACAGGTTAACTTACTGCCATCAAGATATTTGGAAAATTTTAACATTTCGAAGCATAATTTAATTCAAGACAAATCAAATATCACCACATATACTGGTAGTAAAATAAACATCTTGGGTAAATGTAAATTAAAATGTAAATATAAAGAAATTATTCATAACTTGACATTTTATATTGTAAACAAAAAAAATGCGAGACCAATTTTAGGTAGAATTGATTGTGAAAAATTAAATTTAGTAAGATTAGTAGAATGCGTTGAAAAAGAAAATATTAGTAGTAATTATGATGAATTAATTAGTAATTTCAAGGATATTTTTACTGGTATAGGTTGTATAGAAGGTGAATATAAGATAGAATTACAAGAAAATGTCAAGCCAGTTATTAATGCTCCAAGAAAAGTGCCATTTGCTATTCAGACAAAATTAAAAAATAAATTAGACTATCTAGAAAGAAATAAAATAATTGCTAAAGTAAATAAACCAACTGAATGGGTCAATTCTTTAGTTATTGTAAATAAAACTGATGGGGATCTTCGTATATGCATGGATCCAAAAGATCTAAATAAGGTTATAAAAAGAGAATATTTTCCGTTACCGACAGTTGATGATATAATGTCAAAATTAAATAATGCAAAATATTTTTCGGTTCTTGATGCTAGTGAAGCATTCTGGCAAATTAAATTAGATTATCAAAGCTCCTTATTATGCACATTTAATAGTCCTTATGGCAGATATAGATTTTTAAGATTGCCCTATGGAATTTCTCTAGCATCTGAAATATTTCATAGAAAAATAAAACATTTATTTGAAAATATACAAGGTGTAGAATCATATATTGATGATTTTTTAGTTTATGGTACCACTAAAAAAGAGCATGATGAAAGATTAACAAATTTACTAATTAGATGTCGTGAAGTAAATTTAAAATTAAATTCAAAAAAATGTAAATTTGGAATTAACAATTTATTATTTCTAGGACACAAAATTTCAGAAAAAGGTATAGAACCAGATGAAGAAAAAATCGTTGCAATAAAAAATTTTAAGAGACCATCTTGTAAAAAAGATTTAGAAAGATTTTTAGGTATGATTACATATGTTTCAAAATTTATAAAAAATGTATCATTTAAAACAGAGCATCTTAGAAATTTATTGAAAGCTGATGTACAATGGCATTGGGAAGAGCATCATGAAAAAAGTTTTACTGAATTAAAAAACACATTATGTTCAAAACCTATTTTACAATATTATAATATAAAAAAACCAGTCACAGTATCTGTAGATGCCTCTCAATCTGCCATAGGTGCAGTATTACTACAAAATAATCTTCCTGTATATTATGCATCAAAAGCATTAACAGAAACACAAAAAAGATATGCGCCCATAGAAAAAGAAATGCTTGCTGTGTTATTTGGATTAACAAGGTTTCATCAATTTGTTTATGGTAGAAAAAATGTAATTGTAGAAAGTGATCATAAACCTCTAGAGACTATTGTAAAAAAACCACTAAATTCTTGTCCGGCTCGATTACAACGAATGTTAATTGACATACAAAAATATGATATTAAATTAATTTACAAACCAGGTTCAAAAATGATATTAGCAGACGCACTGTCGAGAGCTAATAATAACGAAATTCTAAACAAATCAGATAATATTAACTTAGATGAATTATTAGACGAAAAATTAAATGCTCAAATTTTATTAATTACAAAAAACTTACCTGTGAGTGATAGAAAATTAAAAGAAATAGAAACTGAAGTAGAAAAAGATGCAGAAATGTTAGAATTAATTAAAGTAATAAAAAATGGTTGGCCAGAACATAAACAAAATGTTGAAGATGTAATAAAAATATATTTTTCTTTTAGAGATGAAATATCTTACCATAATGGTTTATTATTCAAAAACTCAAGAATAATAATTCCAAAAAAGTTAAGGAAAAATATATTAATGAAGTTACATTCTAGTCATTTAGGTAAAGAAAAAAGTAAACTCAGGGCTAGAGAAATTGTTTACTGGCCAGGCATGTCTAGAGATATTGAAAATTATATTTCAAATTGCCAAGCATGTGCTATGTATGCAAGATCTAATAAAAAAGAACCTCTAATGCAACACGAAGTTCCTCAAAGAATTTGGCAAAAAGTGGCATTGGATATTTTTGAACATAAAAATGAAAATTATTTAGTAATGGTTGATTATTTTTCCAAATTTTTTGAAATTGCACAACTAAAGAATTTGACTTCGCAATCAATAATTTCTGAAATAAAAAATATTTTTTCACGTCAAGGTATACCAGATGTTTTATTTTCAGATAATGCCCCTCCACTAAAATCAGTACTGTTTAAATCATTTTGTAACGAATGGGATTTTATACATAAAACATCTAGTCCATACCATGCCCAATCCAATGGTCTTGTAGAAAGAACTATTCAGACCATAAAAAATACAATAAAAAAATGTGAGGAAACAAAATCTGATCCTCTAATAGCTTTTCTTGAATTAAGAAATACTCCACTGTACAATGATATAAACTCTCCTGCTCAAATACATTATCAGAGATCATTAAAAAGTATTTTACCAATTACATTCTAAAGTGTTACCTGATGTACAGAATAATAAATCAGTTTATGTAAAATCAAACAATTGTAGAAATATTCCTGGTACAGTATTAAATAAAAATGTTAGACCAAGATCTTATAATATTCAAATGCATAATTCTGGTAGGGAAGTAATTAGGAATAGAAAATTTATTATCAATCGAAATACATCTCACTCTTCATCGGCACAACAGTCGAAATTAAATAATTTTTCTGATGATGATGAACATTGTGTTTCGAATGATAAAACAAATGTAATAGAAAATCAAATTGTAAATAATAATGCAAACCAAACAACCCGTTCTGGTAGAATTGTACGCCAACCAGACAGATTACAATTAGAATAGTTATGTAAATATATGTTATAAAATATTTTCATTATTGTATACTTATATTAAGGATATTATTTTTTTTATAGTTAAGGAAAGGGGATGTAATGGTCGGACGTATGTACGCTCCTTTATGTTTTTATATTTTTATCTATAATAGAATGTAGTTTTTACTTGTGATCGCTCGACCACATCGTTTAGCTGGATATTTTCAATAAAGTTAGTCTAAAGTTGATCTTCTTTTAATCAAAACCATCACAACTAGCATTATACATATCGGTATACACTGACAGTAAACTGTAAGGCAACGTATAGAACTTGCCCGAAATATCTCGGTCTAAGGATAAGATAGTCGTTTGTTTTATTCCTATAGTATTTTACGAGTTTCGTTATATTTGAACCAATTTAATAATTAGACAGAAATTTATGCTGTAACTCAATTGAATGGGTTGCAGAAATTTCACATGTTTGTCCACAAAAACATATTATGGGGAAATGGAAAAAACATTTTACTATTATTTAGAATACATTTTGCTTCATTTTAACGATTTGTATGGGCATTTTTAATAAATCAGTGTTTCGTTACATTGATGTTATTTTAAAAATAAAAATTATATTATACGTTTTTAAACAATGAACATGTGACTTTTATGCATAATTTAATAAAGAAGTAATAGTTATTTTTATTTGAACATACAGAGTGTGTGAATTGCACAAGTTTTAACAGTTGCTTTTTAAAATTAGAAAATAAGTTCATATGAATATGGATGGAAAATTCAAATATTTTGAAAAGAAAACGAATTTTTTTATTGATTTTAATTGTAGAGATAAAATTTTTTAAATTATTACAAATAAATATTTTTTACTTTATGCTGCCTTTTTGGGAAAAAATCCTATAATTGAGAGGTTCCGACCCTTTTCTATCATCTAATTTTTTTAAAACTTACGCTTATGGTTTTTCTACTACATTCACATCAAATCAAATGAACGTAGTTAGTAGACGTGCATTGAAAAGTATTTGGAGAGGAGTAAGAGGCCTGAAGGATGAAATTTTGTATTTTAAAGCGTTAGAACAAAATGCTGAGCTTCGTTTTCCGATATTTCTAATCATTTTCTGTGTAAATTATATTTTTGAGTTATTTAGGAAAACTTAATTAAACATTAAATTTAATTTTGCGATTTAGTTTTCTGAATCGATTACACATTCATGGATATTTGTAATAGTTTAAAAATTATGTGTAGAAGATTGAGGCTGAGTTAGAAAAGTTCAAATGCCAAACCTCTAATTTTTAAGTCACGACCAAAATTAGCGGTAATCTTTCTCAATAAAGCTTCGGTATTTTTTGTTTTAATGTTATGTTGATAAATTAACTCCAATATGAAAATGTGTATATAATAGTGACGTTTTTATCACTTTTGACAGCGGTAAAAAGCTATGTAGCTTTTTATCATCAATAAAACCTCCTGTTCCTCTAAACTAATAAAGATATTTTTTTTTGTTCACTCACATATTTGATCGTTAATTTATCCTGCCAAAAATCACCCGAGCTTTTCTTTTTATGGATAATTTTTTTTAACTAAAAATTTTCTCGAAAAACTGACATTTGACAAAATTAGTCAATGTCAGTTTTTCTCGTAAAATTATTTCGTTTTAAGAGAAGTTTATCCGATAAAAAGAAAAGCTCTTGTGATTTTACTGTTGACTAAAATAGCTTTTATATTAATTCCTGAAAATTACATCTTGATCTTGTCTTTAATCATTACAATGTATTTTCCGCGTAGAACAATTTTCTGCAACGGCTAACTTTTTAATTCTTCTCCGACTACATTCCTACAAAAACTTTGTGTATATAAACTAACGCTTTACGATATATATAGGGAAATTAACATACACCTGAGAGGTCAAGCTTTATGAAGCCGACACAACCATTTAATATTTTAAAAATAATCATTTTCGCTAATGAATTTATAGAGACGCGCACAAGGAAACATCTTTTAATGATTGTAAGCCTCGACGGAGATGATGATAATTTTATGTATTAATTATACCCGTCGATTATTAATTACCCCGAAATTGAATTTATAATTTAATAAATCCTTTTAATTAGGGGCCCCAGAACTCGTTCCATGGGCCCCGTGAACTCGAACCGAATCTCCGGAGGAATTGACCTCTCCGATGAAAGTTCTTTTACCGTCGCATCGTCGTTAAATGTCGTACAAATTGAACATACAGGGTGTGATTTTTAAGTTGGTCATGTAATGTATAATCGTCTATTCTACACCGAGAACAGAAGAAAAAATCTTAAATTTACTCAAATACTGTTTATGCTGGTTTTCTAAGTTATACAGGGTGTCCGGAGTATGAATGCCGTAATTTTAAGGGCTTATATATCTGACTAAATGCAATAAAAAAACTCTTATGAAAAAAATGTCTGAAACGAATAGTTTCAAACAAACTTACGAAACTATCCTATGTAAACGTCATATTGTTTATCTAACGTTCGAAAAGGTTAAATTTTGTATTGGTTTTAACAGTTTTTAAATGTTCTAGTGCGCGCCAATATTCTTGGCAGAATATATGGCGTCGGATGTACAGGGTCAAGAGGAATTATCTCCTATATTATTGCGCTGTATTCACCTTGTAGAGGTGGGCCTCCGAGCCCCTTCACCACTCAGCCTCGAATGCAGGCGGCTCTAGTAATAGCCTCCTTCTGTTTCCTCTAGCAAACCCCGTCGGTAAAGGTTTATCTTTTAGCGCGTTACAGAGGGTACCAGAAATGTAAAAAGCTATATCTAGCGGTCATTAGCTACTCCATGTCGGACAAGGTATGTACATACATGCAGTACAAACAAAATATCAGTTCATTTAATATCAGTGTAATTTTTACTCAAATAATAATGAAAATAAAAACAATAATGAAAAATCATTGAATTAAATCAGCAGAAGTTGCCTAACTAAAAACAAACCTAATAGAAACAATGAATACGTAGATGGAACAAATTATGAAATTAATTTAATATCAAAAATGAGAAATTGTTGAAAACCGCCTTGAAACGTGTTCAAGCACTACAACTCGAAGCAGCAGTAGATAGAGGATGAAAATTTTGCAAAGAAAATATTATCTATGGACTTGTCAACCTTTCCCAGAAGTGGAATTAAAAATTATTCTAGAATTGTTTATGTTTGGATTGAAGAAAATCCTCATCATGAATACCAATTTCCAATAAGGCTTTCCCTTGAACGTGTAGACGGGAAATATGAATGAGATGTTTACTGGACCACAGATTTACCTTCCTACTCTATTAGACAATGTACTAAGGCTGCCCATTTTAGCTAAGAAGTGCATGAATTTGTAGAAAAAACTCGCAACGCGACAAATCATGACCACCTAGGTCACCGCACCTTAACCCTTGTGACAACCACTTTTATTGTTACGCAGCATAACCAGTGCTAATATAATCATCCTGTATATCCCACAATGCGCGGGATTTTCGAAAACAACACTAAATTAATTAGCGGGGAAGAGCTACATAATTATACGAAATGGTTCCGTATTTATTTCAACGTTGTATATTTTAATGGCCGTTTAGAGATAAGCGGAATAAAGGTAGGGCAGGTTGGCGTTTAAAATTTTTAGTCATTAGCGAACATGAATTTGAATATTTAGTACCCTCTTCGTATGTTCGTAACATACACCTTCGAGTAGAAAGGTTCTGTGTACTGGGTTTTCTATATTAGGCCTACTGAAATTAACCTATCAGTACCGCCACTTTCTCTTGTGTACATTGTAAATCATTTAGAGATATATACATTTTTCAATCATTGCGTACACATGAGGTATCAAAAATAATTCTGGTAGGAATAAAATTGCTCTCATAACTATGTAAGTATTTTGTGGTACTAAAAGTACCTATCAATTTAGAAACTTGAATACCTGAGTATATAAAATATTCTGGGGGTAGTTCGTTTGTTTTAGAGTACACATTATTAAGTAACCAGTAGTAGTTCGTAAACATCATAGGTAAATAGGTACTAGTTGCAGTACTGTTTAATGAAAGTACTGAATATTTTTATTATCAGTACTTTGAAACTACTTGCAGTAAAATACTTAAAGTATTAGAAGATACTGATTTTTTACTTACCTCGTGTAAAACTCGACATGAACAAAGGATTCATATAATATCAATTACTATTGGGACCAAACTACACGATTTTTTATAATCTGTTAATAAGACTGTAGCCACTCCCTTTAAAAATTAGTTTTCACACCTTGGCTTGGTATTTATTATGAAATTAATATTTTTAATTAACTAATTTGTTTTCTAAATCCCTTTCTCTTTTGAATTATACGAAATTTTACAAACTAGGTACTTAGAATGTTAAAACCATTATAAATGCCATAAGTGGTGCTTAAAATCACTTTACTTGCAATATTTTCCATTTTATTACGAAAATTTACATTATTATAATGAAATTATAATTGGAATAGGAATAGTCTAATGTGTACGTTCTATAATAAAGATGTTCTCAGCCATTTAAAATTGCCAAATAATCTTACTAATATTTAGTATTATCCATCTTTTATGTCTACCATTTATTTAAACAGAACTTGACTGAAGCATATCTACCTATGATCGTCATTTTTATCTTCTTTCGTAACCTTCGTTCATTTTTTCAGGTGAAACGGCGTCTACCGCTGAAGGTCTGGAGCCTACGCAAATCCACCAGGCCACCAAACCCATGCGGAGAAGACGCGTAGATCGCTCGATGAACAACAACGGTCCCATCGCCACCCCCATCACCGCCTCGGATTACGCCCTGCACAACAACAACAACCACGTTAAGTCTGAGAGGTTGAGTCCTGGCACCCCCGACACCTCCAGCAGGTCACGCTCGGTCACCCCCAGCTCTGCTTCCCATCCGGATACGCCTCCGGCTGCGGAGAACCCCCTGCTACCCTCCGCCGTTTCGGGGAGGAACTACAGCGACTTCATGAGGAGTCTGGCCGCCAAGTACAACAACGCCAATCCCAATGAGTAAGTCAGTCTTCATTGCCCATAATGTTTTTAAACTGCACAAAAAAATCATGTTTTTTCAAATATTTTATTTGACATAGCTATAATCTTCATCTTCTTCATTAGTAACACTTGTTCCATTTTGGAACTGAATGAAATATACAGGACAACACAAAGAACCAAACACACGACACATGTGCTTCAAAAACATAATTGAGGACATAACAGATCATGATTCTGTACCTTTACTCCTGTTGATTTTTTTGAGAAACTGCAGTAAAGGCATTTATTCATTTTATCTTAGAAGATGAAGCTTTGAGTTTCTTCACATTGGTAATCATATGGTGGCTATTTTAATTTAATTAGTATTGATTGGCAACTGTCGTTCTTTTCTGACAGTGAGTCAAAGAATAAAACTATGAACAAAATACATAAGAACGTTGTTATGAACTGCAGGAAACGGCAAAGCATATTTATTCAGTTATTTTACTTGAAGTAGCTTTAAACACTTTGAGAACCAAGCTAATAATGCTAGTGTTTCAACAAGAATTATTGTTATTTTTGCAAGGTTATGCTATGAACTTTTTCAATTTGGTTATTCCGTGGTCAATATAAGGAATTGATACCATTTATTTTTTTAAAATAGGGATTGAACATCACTAAAAAAAAGAAGAAATGCTTTTGCCTAAAACTAAATACTAAGCTTTTGAGTTCTATCCAATTCCATGTCTAGAAAGATAAGCTGGTTAGAAGCATTAATTAATTATCTCCAAGGCGAACCTTTGGCACAGATGGACCGAATTCTCAACGTTCTTTCGACTAACTTCTCTTTGAACCATTCGTCGTTTGCGCTATCTGTTCCAGTCTCCAAATAAGGGTAATTTTTATTAAAATGTCTTCTATTCTATGAGCTTCTTCAACTTGATTGGGTCATAGAGAGTGTCAGCAATTGATAACTTGTTTCCTTCAAAAACCGATTCAAAATCTTAAAACAAAACCAATAATGGAACACAGAAGAACATTCTTCTGAAGAACTAACCTAACAATAGATTTACAGAACAAGAAGGGAGTTTGCTCTGAAAACAAAACTATTGAGGTTGATGAACGAATGAGTTTATTAAAAGGTTTTCATTTTTAAAAAGGTGAGATGAGGGATTTAGTTCCCAAGGCTGAATTTATTAATTTGCTTTGTACATTTGTACCATTCCGCTCATTCGTTCCCAGTTTTTGAACCAAAATAATTATTTTATCGCATGAATTCATCTTTCCCTTGTCATAAGGAACTCTCCTTGATTTCAGCTACTTCAACGCGGCGAGGAACGGATTCCCTCCACCTTTGGACCCTCGCTTCAAGCCGTCCTCGTTCCCCAACCTCCTCCCTTCGCTCGCAGCTCCCCAAAACAAGGAGAACGAGTCGAACAACAAAAAGACCGACTTCTCCGTGCTCAACCCCTTCGTCGGCGTCACCGGGGCCGCCATATTCCCTCCCCTGATAGACATGTCCACCACCCAGACCCTCTTGGCGATGATGAGGAGCGCCAAAGAGGCGGAACTGCAGGTGAGATCGACTCCACTCCGAACGGGAATGGAATTCATCGCATGTTCCTTGTTCCAGGGTCTGTTGAAGAACGTGAAGAGGCAGGATACGTCGTCGCCCCTGGATCTTTCTTCGGCTGCACCTCCCGCCAAGAAGCCCAGGATAAAGACGCCTTCGTCGAGCAGTCCAAATTATGGGAGCGGTGTCTTGGCACCTAGGAGAGCGGAGAGCGAGAGTCCAAAGTTGCACGAGGATATTTCGAGTTGGACCGTGGACGACGTGTGCAATTTCGTGTCGAACATCGATATATGCGCCGAATATGTACAGGTAAGTCTTATTTATGAATTCTAATAAGATATTGGTTGTAACCGTCTGATGATGGTCGAATTAACCCTGTTTTTCCATCAAAGTTTCTTCTAAAGTTATGACATGAAAGATTCAAGTTGAAATTTGATCCTCATACTATTATAATTTTTCTTCCACAAAGTAAAACTCTTCTAGGTTTTAAAGAATTTGTGAAAAATCTATCAATATGTTCCATGATTTAAAATCAAATAAACAACTTTTTGACTTTTGACAAAAAGAATTGAATTACTATGGCATAAAATGAAAAAGATAAACAGATATGTTATGGTGTTGTGAACTGTTGTGGTAACATATAAAGCGCCATCTGATCTTCACTAATTGAAATACAACACGCCACCTATTAATCTGTTTTCTATGGTTTGAGATGTTATGGTAACATGTAAAGTATCATCTGGTATACGCCGTATGCAATTTTAGCTATGATTTTTATTAAATGAATGGAAAAAGTACTAAATTTCCCGCAAGTCTTATGAAATTTAAGTTTAAATTTATACGACACCATCTGTTCTTCACTATCATCTATTGCATTTTTATTTAACCAAATAAAATTTCACCTAAGCACCATTTTTTACTTTGGAAATGGTAAAACACATGAAATTTTCTGTCTTTTGAAATTTCAGTGTAAATTTATTTAACACCATCTGTTCTTCGTCAAATGAATTACAGTACGCCATCTATCTTCATTTGAACTGTTTTTTTGTTTTCTAAGTATAAATAGTATGATGTTATGAACTTTTGTGGTAATATACTGTCTTTCACCTGATGAAATTTCAAATAAATACTATTCTTATTTAGTGAAAGGTAAATTCATAGTATTTTCGACAAAGTCTTATAATATTTCAATTTAAATGTATCTAGCGCTATCTGTACTTCATCGAATGAAACAAAACACACCCTCCATCACTATTGCATTATTGTTTTTCTATACCTTCTATCAGATTATGAATTGTTGTGGTAACATGTAAAGCTCCATCTGATCTTTACCAAATGAAATACATCACGCCATCTATTGCACTATTTTTATTATACTAAGCAGTATGGAGTGCTGTCTGGTAAAGCGCCCTTTGTTCTTCACCAAATAAATTTTTAACTATGATTTTTTACTTTGTGAATGATAAATTCCCATAACTTTCCACAACTTTTATAAAAAGTTAAGTTTAAATTGATGTCATGGCATCTTTATCGAACTGGTTTTAAAACGCCATCTGTTCTTCACTAAATGAAATTTCAACTACGATGTTTTGTTTTATAAATGGCAGGAGGTTATGAACTGTCGTAGTAACATCTAAAGCGCCATCTGTTCTTCACCAAAGAAAATAGAACACGCCATCTAGTAACTATTGCACTGTTTTTGTTTTCTAAACAGTATGTAATTTATGAAACGCCATCTGTTGCTCACCAAATGAAACGTCAACTATGATTTTCACTTAGTGAATGGTAAATATCTTTTAGGCTTCTCAGAACAAGAAACGAGCGTTGCAAGCGATGAATAATTGATGGCAAAATAAATATGTACCTAAGGGAAAAGTTATGGCGGTGGGAACTTTTGTGGTAGTATACAGGGTGTTACAAATTAGTAGGTCAAGTCGTTAACCACATATTCTTTGGACTACAATAATGGGGCTTTTTTCATTTTTAAAATGCAGGATGTTAACATAAAAATGTTTTAAATGATTATGATTGAATTATTATTGATAGCTCCGATGATTTTAGAGATATTTGTTTGAAATTTGGCACATGTTGTCTTAAGTCGGCATACTTTATGTGTAATTATGATTTAAAATATTAAAACACGAACGGGGCAAAGGAGGTTGTAGTACTCACCCCTCTCCCAATTTTTTTAGTACACCTATGATTTCAGAATATTTTTTTGAATAGAGCAAGTTTTTGTTCTATATTTTTTTATTCTTTTATTTTAATTTGAGCCTCTGTTTACATGATATTGCAACTTGTTTGGACGTATTAGGTTTGACACAAATTAAATATTACGTATTAAACGGTCGTTTCTATTTTATTTAGTAAATTGGAATAAACAAAACGGCACAACAAGCAATAAGAAGAAACAAGAATTTTACTCAATTGATATGAAAGTTCAATATGGGTTCCACCTTCACGAATACCTACATAGGTATTCGGTCTCATTTAATAAGACAGTAACGAATATTTTGAAAAAAAAATGTTATTTCATCCTAAAGTACTCTCCATCTTGTACAATGCGTACCTTTAACTGTTGTTTACTTAGTATTAGAACAATATAAACGAAATCTTTCATAAATTCAGATCAACTATTATTTTTTTTACAAAACTCTTTCATGAACTTACTTGATCATTTGGTGGTTTATCAAAACCTGGTCGTGTTCAACCTGACGACACTCCTTCGCATTACGCTCAAAATCTTCAGAACCATTTAAATGAAATCCTTCCTAACCGATGGATTGGTAGAAGGAGAAGATGGTTTTATGGTTCCAATACTAACTGAACAACAGATAAGGGAACGAATTGTACAAGATGGAAAGCACTTTAGGCTGAAACCACATATTTTCCAAAATAGTCGTTACTCTGTCATTAAAAGAGCCCGAGCATGTATTCGTGAAGGTTGTATTGATATTGAACATTTAGAGTGAGTTACATTTTTGTCTTTTTTTACTGTTTGTTGTGCCCTTTTGCTGAATAAAATGGAGATGACCGTTTAATACTTATATTTAATTTGTACCAAACCTAGCAGATCTAATAAAGTTGAAAATTCTCGTAAACCGAGCCTTAAATCAAGATCTTGTAAGAGTGAAAAAAAACCGCTACTAAAAAAAATTGGGGAGGTCTGTGGTTACTACAACTTTTTCTTTTCCTCGTTCATGCCTTGATATTTGAGACCAAAATTACACCCTTTGTCTGCCGACTTAAAATAAAAATATGTGACAAATTTCAAACTAGTATCTCTAAAATCACCTGAGCTATCAACAAAAATCATTCAAATTTTTTTTTGAAATAATTTTAGATTTGACAGCTTGTATTTTGAAAAGGGTAGGAGCTCCATGAATATAAGAAATGTGGTTGACGGCTTGACTTACTAATGTGTAACACCCTGTATATAAAACGCCGTCTGGTTACCTTATGAAATACAACACGCTATTTATTGTACTGTTTTTGTTTTCTATCAACTGTTTTGGTGACATGTAGCGCTATCTGTGTCTCACAAAATGAAATTTCAATAATTTTCTACGTAGTGAATGTTAAATTCAGGGAAATTTCCGAAAATTTTATAACAAAATTCAGTTAAAATTCGCTTAGCGATCCAAATGAAGATGTATTATCTTCAGCTCATGACTGGGACATTTTTTACGGTAAATTGGTGTCCTTGCGCATTTTCCCAATTTCGAATTTTCCTTGCTGTTGGAACTATCGAAAATCGATAATGATTTAAACAATCCGACCCAATATATACCTTGTTGCATATCGTAGAGTTTATTTTACCATTATTTTAATCTAAAAAATATGTGGTTGAAGGGTTGACCTACCAATTTGTAACACCCTATATATAATGCGTCGATTTAACTAAACTTGCCTTAGTCCAAAAGTCAAATTAAGTTTCTCTTTCTAGTATCTACTCTTTCTTAACTAAAAAAGGCAGAGAATGAGATTTTTCTACATTCAACATACAGGGTGGAACAAAAAAGTTGTAACGGTTTAAAGGATTCGAAATCTTTGCCGTTGGCGTCCTCTAGAAGATACACCGAAATGGACAATAAAATTGAATTTGCCATCACAGGAAACCCCCGGATACAAAATTTCGTGAAATTAACGTGAAACAGTCGAAAGCTATTAAAGAAAACGCGATTTATTTTTTAACATTTGACACCCTGTAGCTCCGCGATTATCAACTTTTGGACTAAAGCAAGTTTTGTTAAATCGACTTATTCTCAGCTGTACTTTATGTGGCGAAACGTTGTCCCAACCTTTTAGGGACACCCTGTATACGTTGTTGTCTATCGTAGTTTGTTTTATATTATTTCCTGAATCTCCGCGAAGGCACTGTAACCCACGGGCGTTGTCAGACCATTAGTACTCCTACATGGCTCTCAAACAGATAAACTCGAATTATTAATTTTCCGCATCGAACTGGATCCCGCGCAAAAATCCGAATTAAACACTAAACGAAGTGCTGACCTCGCGGCGCGAGGGTCTCGGAATCGGAGATGAATGTGCACACGTCTACGCCCATTAGAGTGTGTTTTTTGAGCGAACACGGTCGAACGGCGTTCGCGCCTTTCCATCCTTGTATTGCTAAGTAGGCTGTGAAAAGCCAATTAAATAATAATAATTAATTATTGGCGACCTCGAAGCGTTAACGAGGATGGACGGGCGAGTACTTACATTTTCGTCACGTACCGAGATTCATCAATAATCTCGGCGGATCTTCTTTCACTTTTGCGCGAGTCGATCACTCTCGTTCGAGGTTTGGTTATTCGACGGCCGTTCCCTGGTTTGCGACCCGATTCGATTCTACTTCCTTCAGCAGCAGCGCTAACGTCAAAAATTAAATCGGTAATTAACAATTATAAAGGGTAGTTCTCGTGGAAGCAAAATTCGCGAAAAAACAGATTCAGGCAATTTTCATGATGACGAGTTTGATTGGTAATATGCCCTTCCATCTGGCAACACTGTAAAATATAAAAAGCTGTTAAAACAGTATGTTTTGAACGCCTTTATTGCTTTTCAATTTTGTAACTCTGCATCATAATTGATTAATTGATAGTGTAATTGCAATGAAATGCAAGAAACTATAATTAATTACAATTAATTAGGTTTAATTACGGTTATGTTATGCTATCGTTAAATTTTGATGGTTTAATTATTGAATTTCATCCAATCTAACCTATTTTATTAGATTTTGAAATCAGAAGAAATGCCAAGTGTGGTAGTTTTTGTTTGGAATCGACTTCTAAGCTAATTAGATTGGCTACTCTCAGTTACTGGCAGCAACCTAAGTATTATTTCTTCCTATCTGGCAACACTGTTAAATCTAGACATCTGTTACAATAATATGCCTTGAAATTTAGTTTTAAGCCTTTGTCGCGATTCAATTTTGTACTCTGCATGCAATGAATTGCAACAAATTATAATTAATTAAGTTTAATTACGGTTATTTTATGCTATTCGATTGTTAAAGTTTGATGGTTTAATAATTGTTTTTTATTCAATCTAACCTATTTTATTAAACTTTGAATTGGAAGTAGTGCCAAATGTGATAGCCTTTGTTTAGAATCGACTTCTAAGCTAATTTCATTGGCTGCTCTCAGTCACTAGAACTAATTTGAGTGTAATGGCCTCTCATCTGGCAACACTGTAAAATATAGATTTAATTTTGTCATTCTGCGCCACGAT
The DNA here is from genome assembly GCA_037114965.1 of Monochamus alternatus. Classification (NCBI taxonomy): domain Eukaryota; kingdom Metazoa; phylum Arthropoda; class Insecta; order Coleoptera; family Cerambycidae; genus Monochamus; species Monochamus alternatus. Next base: position 52,946,122 of record CM073433.1, on the reverse strand, counting down.
TAATTAATTGGTTGTGTAATTAATTGCAACGAATTATAATTAATTACTATTAATTAGGTTTAATTACGGTATTTTAGGCTAGTCGATCGTTAAATTTTGATTTGATTTTGATAATGTTTAATCATTGATTTTTATCCAATCTAACCCATTTAAACTTTTAAATTGGAAGTAAGGCCAAATTAATGTGATCTCGATTGAGCTAGTTTCATTGAGTTTATTTTAAGCCATTGTTGCGTTTTAATTGTATATTACTGTCATAATTAAATAATAATTAGTAGTGCAATTTCAATGAATTGCAGCAAATTATAATTAATTACGATCAATTAGACTTAATTACGGCTATTTTATGCTGTTAAATTTTGATGGTTTAATCATTTAGTTTTATCCAATCTAAGCTATTTTTATTAAACTTTGAATTTGAAAGTAGTGTCAAATCTGGTTGCTTCTGTTTAGAATCAATCTTTAGGCTAATTAAACGCCCTCCCACCTAAGAAAACGGCAAAATATATTAATCTGATCGAATAATATGAATTTGAATTTGAATTTAGTTTTAAACCATTGTTACGTTTTGATTTTATATTTCTGGTCATAATTAATTGATTTTGTAATTTCAATAAAATATAATTAATTACGATTAATTAAGGTTATTTTACGCTATCGAATTGGTATATTTTGATAGTTTAATTTTGTATACAGTGTAACTCATTTTATTAAAACTCGACTTCAAAGGCGAGTTGATTGACTGCTCTCAGTCATCATGTCGTCATAATTATTTAATTTGTAGCGTAAAATGTGTAGCCTCTGTTTAGTATCGACTTCTAAGCTAATTTAATTTGCTACTTTCAGTTACCAGAACCAACGTGGGTGTAATTAATGTCCACCCATCTAGCAACATTGTAAAATATACAAATTTGTTAGAATAGTATGTTTAAAATAGTTCTAAATCATTGTTGTGTTTTAATTTCGTTTCTTTGCTCCATAATTACTTAATTAGAAGCGAAAATGCAGTTAATTGCAACAAATTATAATTAATTGCGATTAATTAGCTGTAATTACGGTAAAGCGGGCCGCTCTTTGAAAAACGGCGTCGCGTCAGAGCGACTTCTCGCCTGCCTACACTACTGAGACGCGGCAGTCCCTAGCCCTCTAAACTGTTTGATCAGATTCGATACAATAGCGTCACGACTGATCGCAATACGGCAATAATTCTCCGGTCGCGGAGATCCTCTTCGGGACGCGGATAAAACTTACTTATAGATGTTTCGCGCTGGCACAATGAACGCTACAGATGTGTTCTCGCGTAAACTCTTGTACGTGATGGCGGAGGAACTCGCTCGCCCGAGGAACGTGACCGGCGGCCTTTTGAGGGAGCCCCCGCCGACCTGCTCTACTAGGCAGTAGCAAGGACCGGCCGCAACGATCGCCGCCACGTTAACAAATTTTAACGGCTCAATTGTGGGCCCGTTTTCAGCGAAATGCCGTGAAAACGTACACTTGGCAACGTGGCAAGACCTACTTACAAGACGTATGACGTCAGAGACAGTAGGTACTACCATAGTTTAAAGACACTGTATTCTTGAAATAGTGTTTCCTACAAATACAAATAATTTTAAACATTTAAGAACTGAATAATATAGAACTTAGCAAATAACGGGAGAAAACCTAAAGTAAAACGAATATATAACGACAGAAGCGGTCTAACCAACAAATTTTTAGGTAGAGGGATCTTTCAAAACACGTATTTTTTCAATTTAACTGTAGATGTAACTATTGTCACATACACTTACATAGTTCTGCATATAAGAGCGTTCACATTTGTGTAGGTATGAGAGAATAATTGCTAAAATTTGAGGTTAGAATAGCAAAATAATGTGTGCCTTACAAATGCTTTTTAAAAGTTATTATTTTATTTGAAGAGAATTTATTTAGTGGATAGGAAACGTCAAGAATTTTATTTTGAAATTATTTTTGTTATCTGTGTTTCATCTTTCGAGATTTCTGAGAAATACGGCGACCTTAAGGATTTCTTCTCACTTCTTTGATGTGGTCCAATATGCCGCCGTATTTCGCAGCAAACCATATATCGTCTTGATAGGCGCGTTAAGCTTCATTCACATAAGATTAGTGCGGTTACATTGGTACTGCAGAAAAGTTATTAAAAAGGACGCCGTATTCTTGAAATAGTGTTTTCTACAAAATACAAATAATTTTAGACATTAAATAACTGAATAATCTAGGATTTAGTAAATAATAGGAATGTTAACTTATCCCACCTGCAAATATTCAAAGATACTGAAGTAAAACGGCAAGAAATACGGGTGACTTTTGTAACGTTCAGATAAACTAAAAGCATTTTAACTTTTACCAATCTTTTCCAACAATCATACAAGGACCAATCAGAAAACTGCTTTTTTGACAGTAAACAGAAGATTCACATTTTTGCAGGTTAAGTTTTTACGTTAGATTCTAATTTAGATATTTATTTTAGAATTGATTTGTTTCTAAAAAAATGTATGAAGAGGACTGTTTGGTTTAGAAACAGTTACTTTTGCTGCTCTTATTCGCAGCGACGTCAATATGTATAAAAACTATACATGCAAAAAAAAAATGATAAGAAGAACTCGGAGATGGTGGATGCGACCTATTTACCGCAGATAGCACATGCAAGGTGATTTCTATAATTTATATAAAGAAATGTGAAATGAGAATGCCGATTATTTTTTCATTTCGCCCGAATGACAGTGGCAGTGTTTGATGACTTGCTGAAATTAGTGTGGCCTCATTTAACCCACAGTATACTATTATACTTTGATTTAACTAAACATTTAAATATACCATCTATTCCTGCAGATTGTAGGCTTATATTTTATCTAGGGTAGGCCCGATCTCTATATCTACCGGAATTATTTTTTTTAGTCTTAACAACGCCTTTCTACTGCCAAAAAATATTTTTCTATTTGGCATCTGCCTATTCGGAAATTTTTCGGAGTAACATCTAACTGTCACTGCAGTACCCTCAAAACATTCTCCTAAAGTCAGCATCTGCACTGCAGGTATAAGTTTTCGTTATTATATAGTGGGTTGCAATAAATACCGATCAGAATACAATCGTGAAAAGTTTACAGTATTCATTAAAATAAATACTATTATAAAGATCGCCTGGTTGTCTACAGTTTTTGTATTTCTTTCGAAAACGGTGCATTATTAACAAATTTATCAACAGCAACTGCGTTGTATAAAATTAAGTTTTACACAATATTTAGAATGGAAAACGCAACTTATAAAAACTTGCACAAGAAAATGTCACATCAACGTGTTCGGTATCACCAAAAACCTACCTGTGTCAAATTTAGATGGAATGTTACACCTAAAATTTGACCTATTTAATAATCAATTTGAAAGAGATGCAATTATATGTATAAGGACGCTGGTAAATACACGTGTTGACATATTTTTTTATTTATATAACATTAAAATTGTGCCAGAACAAACTGTAAGAATATAACGTCTACAGCGTCTCAAATCAGTCCGTTAAATGTTCGAAGATTTCCTTGAACACACGATTCGATTACACTTGCCTACGCATATGCCTGTTTTATGTCTTTCTTATGATAATTTATCGAAAGATCTAAATGTCATAAATATATTCATATTGTTCGATGGGCACCACTTGAACGCCATGAATTTCGAACAATGCATAACTCGTCCCATTTAGAAGTGTTTCAGTTATATATGTAAATCGTTCCCGTAAAAATGTATCTCATCCGAAATAATTTATGGCATCGCTTGAAACGTCAGCGAAATAAAAGAATTTGACAAACGTTGCTTCGTCGGAAGGCAGACGGAGGTATTTCGAAAATTTCCGAGACTGTTTGCTTCGCCTCAACGCCGGTCCTGTCGGATGTGTTGTACTAAGCATACCTCATGTTCCTTCCATTTGTATTGTGTTGCCAGAGAATTCTCTTCATCGTGTCCGGACACCGCGAGTATCTGTTCTGATCGGACGTCGGGGTCTCCCGATTCATGGGCTCCACGGGAACCTACCGGCACGGATGGGGACAGCACGGGGCTGCTTCTTTATTATATCACCTGTTCCTCACGTACGACGATCTCTGGTCGAAGGAATCTGACAGATTTGTGCGTCTTGTATCTAAAAATGTCTCTAGGAACGAATGCGGCAGCTTCAGAACGGTTAAATTCGTGTTTACGATAATTCTCTCCAGTTAACTTAGAAAATTAAATAGTCGATCGATTTAGAATGTGAATTATTGTTATCGAATACACGGTTAAATATAACTAAGAATATAATAAGAATTAACGGAATTGACCATTAAAAAATTTCCAAAGTTATTTATAAAGCTAAAAACATTTTTTTTTGAAACTATATTAAACCCTTATTATTCGCCGACTCTGACCTTCTGTCAGCCTCGAGGTTAGGTATATGCCACATGTCAAAGGTGTCAAAAGTAGTGACAGAGCAGTGCATTACAGCAGTTGTTCATTTTGGTTTAAAGAGCATTCTGCCACACGATACGACACTATAAATTACACAAATAATGCGGAAAAAATTAAATTTGTGAAAACAAGTACTGAAAAATTATTTCAAACTAATTACCGTATAGGATAATATCTGATCATTGAGTAAATATACTATTCTTTGCTCAATGATCTGATTCAGTCTGCAGTCGCCATCTGTATGCCACTAGTACAAAATGTACTTCGTGCCGATACATTTTTAAACTTATTGTGTTTCTGGAAAATCTGTGTTATCTGTAAAAACCCTTTCGAATATTCCTTCTAAGCTTTGATCAGTGTTCTTTGACGTATGATTGAATTTAGACAATGTTATATTTCACTGCGCAATAAATATCCTCCTTTTCGACTTCTTGTGCGTGTTAACGATTTTCTGCAGTTTCGAATCCCGGTACATTAGCTGGGAAACGATATCGGAATCGTTCTCGTTTTTAATAAACCCAAGCCAAACCGCGGCGTTCCACCGGAGGTTTTTGTCGCTGCCGTGGAAAAGAGATTTTCGATTCGGTTTACATCCGATACGGTTCACACGGATATCTGTGGCCATTCCCACAAGAATCGAGAAAAAATGTGTCCGCAGCATTCTTGTGTTACTCCACTATGTCCATTTAAGTGTGGAGCGGCGTTAGTCATTTGCGCTCTCAGCGGCGATGTAGGAAATTTATCGTTGCGGCGGTCAGACCAGGTTTCAAGAGACCAGGAATTTCAGAATTAATAAATAGGATCATGAATATGGATATTTTATTGGACGGATTTTTCATAATCTTCGTCGCGTACGTTCGTCATTAATCTTCGACGAACTGAATTCCCAATCCGCACTTGTAAAAGGATCTGAAACTTTTTAAAAATATACTCTTACTGGTATGTGTGTAACAATTTGTTGAATTTTACAGGTATATCCACCATATTTCGTTAAATAAAAAAATTATCAACCTTAGTTACATCAAATATTTAAACTCAGATGGGGTCAATCGTATCGTTCTTTGGCAATTTTAGGTCACTAAAGGTAGTAGAAATATATTTTTACAAGTAACACAATGTGTAGATCATATATGTTTACCTTCTCAACTGTCAAAAAATTTCGCCTCGCTACGAAAAATATTCCGGAAATTTTTCTGGTCGCCACGAGTCAAAATAAAGGCATCTTATCGGTTTTAAAGTAGAGGTGTGAATACTATTTTTAATAAAAGAACGCCGATAATATCAGTTTCCTCTGCTGTTACTTTAATATTAGATCAAATTCCTCTTTACGATAAAAGGGATTTAGAAGTAGCAGTTTCTAAATGTCAATCTATCACTGTAGAAATAAAATTTAGCAATATTTTGTCTTGTACTGACATACGAGCGTAAAATAAAAATCATATGTTCACGGAGGAGAAAGGGCACGAGTGGACTTGGTGAAAGGAACTTTACAACTAGAAACAGTAAGATTATCGTGTCATAAATCTTACAAAACACTTGTAACTCAGCCGCAACACATTTTCTATAAACTCTGTTACATGCTGATTGACCCGTGTCAATTTAGAGGTTGCGTCATATTAAAAATCAGTAAATGCACTCCTTCTCTTACTAGTGTCAATGGCGGTTCGTTGCTTTCTGAAGAGGATGGACAAGCTAGTTCGTCTTCCATAACTTTATTTAATATGACTTAGAGAGTAAACCATTAGCATCGAACATCGATTTACTTTTGAAAGTGTAGCATACGAAGTGTTTTAACATTTTTTATAAAGTATTAATAATTTGTGAAACTAACTACTTTGCTGACTAATGCCTCTACGAGCATTAAATTACACCCACAGTAATTACCCATATATTTATTATTATTAGCGTTTATAGATTTAGAGGTATTTAAGCCAGTATAAATCAATTTTCCTATAATTCCTGTTAATCAATTCATGTATATGCCCTTTGGTATCAAAAATGTTAAGGAATTGTTTTATAGGCCAAGTTGAATTCCATAAATATCTAAAATAAAAATCAATCTATCTAAATGTACTAACAAAAAAAGACATTCAATGATTTTCAAAACTCAAATCCATTTTTGAATATATACGAACACTAGGCCATGTCTATTTTCGGTGACAAAATACGACGATTTAACTCTACTTATCTCGCTTTAAAAATACAGGGTGTTAAGTTGAACTGTTAAAGTTGTCTTTTCACAATAACTTTGTCAATTTTTCAAGCAGCAGTTTAAAACTAAATAGAGATACTATTTGTGGTTAACAAAATCTTCAAGAATTTAAAACCTCGGTAAATTACCTACAGATTGTTCTCTATTAAATTTCCAACAAATACGTGAAAAATTAGCAAGTTATTTTGAAAAAGCAATTTTAAAAGTTCTACTGTAACATCCAGTATCTTTTATATTTTGACGCCGACATACGCAGTTAATGGGATGACCTGCTCATTTGCTACACACTGTATATAGCAAAATTTTCTTTAAAATGCTGTTCGCTCTTAAAATTTTTCATAGTTACTTTTTTAACATTTTCATTTTCAAAAGCGTCTGTAGAATATTGAAAATTTCGTAATATTAATTGAACATGTGAGCGTAATACTATACAGGGTGCGTGCAGTAAATTCAAGGGTGTATTCTATAGTTAAAGGTTCTATTAAGGTTATTTTGTTAATTAAGAATAGGTTTCCTAAGGAATCTTTGTGAGATATAGGATTTCCAAAGCTGATAAAAAATTCAAAAATTCAAAACCGCTTGAGATATTTTCTCTTTAATTTTATTGGGTTTTTGACACACTTCTGAAAAAATAAAGAATAATTAAATAAGCCCTTGCGTCAAACGGATCAGTCAAGGCTTATTTTTGAAACTAAGTTTGCCTAAAAAATCTCATACTGAAAAGAGCAGATAAGTAAAAAATAACAAAAATCACATCACTATCGCGCACTTCCGTATTATTGACGTTTCGAAAAACTCGTTTCGTTATCAAAATAGTAGTAAAAGTATTAAACGTATGTCAAGTTTGACAGTTTAAAATTTGTTTATCTGCTTCCATAGAGATGTTAAATGATATTTTATTGTTACTTACTTCTTCTTGATATAACTGTGGCCAGCAATGATCAATGTTTACTGACACACACTTATCTCCGTTGAACAAAATAATCGCGGTTTCTTTTAATTTTCTTTTTGTTGCGTTATCTTCCTGCTCTAAAATTTTTGCCGAACCCCATTGAATCAAATGACGGTTTTCCCAAGCGTGTTCGCAAATTTTGGATTTTTCAAATTCCTGTCTTTTTATATAATTTTTATGTTCCTCAACTCAACAGTCAAACTTGACATACGTTTAATACTTTTACTACTATTTTGATAACGAAAACAGAGAGTTTTTAGAACGTTGATAATACGGAAGTGCGCGATAGTGATGTGATTTTTGTTATTTTTTACTTATCTGCTTTTTTCAGTGTGAGATTTTTTGGTTACGCAAGGCAAGTGTGGCAAAAACCCAATAAAACTAAAGAAAAACTAAAATTATGCCACAAATAAATAGCTTTAGACAACGCTTGAGATATTTTTGGCATATTTTTTTATTATGTTGGTAAAATATAAAATTTACAGCTTACGTACAGTACCAGTAGTGTTATGGTTGCCATAACTTTTTTCAACATGAAAAATGCCATTTCTGAATAACTAAAATTTCCCCTAAACCACTGCCATCAACCCTAAACATAACGAGTAAACGATGACAACATTCTTAAGATTGTGACCCGCCGCGCGGTTCCCGACGGGCCGCCACTGACCGGCATACCCACGGAGGTAACTTTCAGTCGATTTAGTATTTATAAAAACGTCAATTAATCAAAGTTCGACAGCGCACAGCATACGTGTTGCATTGCCCAACTCGTTTCGGCAACGATACCGCCAGTTGATTCGATCTGATACATTTTCGTATTCGTTTGACCTTTGGTATCGCTGCAGCCTCATTAGCATTTCGTGTGTAGGCCCATGGGAGATAATTGGAGGACTGGAGTCAAGGCTTAAATTTTGAATGAAAGTTGTCCGACGGCCGATCTAGATCGAAGCGTTAGATAAGGGGGCCGGGTACAGGAATAAATTAGCGCAAAAATCGAGATCGAGATTCCTTTGTGCGAGCCAGAAAATGAGAACAATAGGCTGGTTCCGTCAAATTTCTTATATATGATTTTTATGCGTTTTTCTAAAGAACAAGATACTGTTATTACGCCTTTAAAACAGTGCTCCTATTTGTGACGTCACTACACGCAACTCTAAACTAGGAAATCTACGGCTAACCATAGGACAGATCTAAAAATCTCAACTAAGACTAGAAACGTGCAAATTAATTCTGTTACCGACAGCGACCAGTTACCTAGGTCACAACTTAACAAACCGAAAAATCACTATTGATTAAATCACAACACCGTAGAAGCTTCAAAACCACTATACCAAATCGACTTTCACTTTCACGTATTAATTCTTCTATAACGACGTTTTCTTTTTTCTGTGTTAATTATAAAGACTTGGAAGTGTGTAATACGAAAGTTTCTGATTTCATTTATATTCTCCCACATTTCTTGGGTTTTAAACAAAAATAATTTTCTATGCTCTCTTCAACCTATATTTAAAACAAAAACTACTAAACAAAGTGAACCTTATAACAAAATCTCATGCCTTTGTCGATACAAAAGATCTCTGCATTGCACCATGCTCTTCTTTGCTTTAGGCCCATTGATAATCAAATAAATATTTTTTATTTTAAAAATGTCGACTTTATATTTTTGATTTTTTTTAATTTAAGTACTAAACGTTTTCCTTAAAGATTTTTTGACCTTTATACACATTGAAAATATTTATAATTTAGCTACTTGTAAAATAAGTGGTATATTATTGCCCATTATTTTATCAGTAATTCCACAGAAATTTTTAGTTTTACAATTTTATTGTAAATTTTTAATTAATGTTATTTCTAAATCTTTGTAAATTTCCCATGTAATTCTATAGTAATTTATAAATTTTTGCATTGTAAAATTTCTGTTTTTATAATACTTAAATAAAGATAAATAATATTGAACGGATTTATTTCGGGATATTTCAAGTTCTAAATAAAATATTAGATAATGTTTATAAATATTTATATTTGAAAATATCTATAAAATAAAATATAAGGAATGTAAATTGAAAATACAAATGAATTTGCCCGTAAAACAATTTTTAACGCTTCATTATTTTTAACTATTAATAACATTTTTATGAAGATATTCCATGTAAGAGCAAAACTAGATAAGGAATGCATATAACGATAAAACAGCAGTTTCACTCAATAGAGTGAAGGTGATCGTACGTATCTTGATTGATTCGGGAAATTTATTTTAGTCGTAAATTTACTAGGGTCAGTAAATATCTACTATAAACTGTCTTAGTCTATTGCACATCGGTGTTATGGGGCAATAAAAATCGATTTTACGTGATAATAAGTCGATCCTGACACATTTATTACTGAAATAATAAAATTCTTCAATGTATTTGAAATGTCACACAGGGAAAAGTAAAAATATACGGTGTATTTTAGTCTGACTTGACTTGACACTACTGTATTTTGCTGTCAGCTGGTTAATTTTCACAATTCTTTTTAATGTGTACTTAAAAAGCTCTAAATTTTCGTTAGTCTTGGCAGTCTTGTCACAAGGTAAGACAAAACAATTCAAGTTTATCGAGTTTAGGTCCAGTTGACACTTGACTGAAAGAGCCCCGATTCTGTTTGGCCTGTTTCGTCCATTATTTATAACTTTTATAGCCGTTTTTGTGCTTTATAACGTCTGCCAATAGACTATTATCGACGATCGACCATATCGATAGTTACGTGTGAGCTCAGAGCGAGACCGAAGCCGACCGAGAGTAGCCACCACTTTTAGTAAATTTTTAATTTTAAATATGGTTTTAAATATGATTCCCATTGCATGGAGTCACCTTAAATATATATTCAAACATGCGAACTATGTAGATGTAATTTAAAACCATTGCGAAATTTTGTTTCTATTGTTATGTTTGAACGAGACTCGTCGTGCTGAACAGGATCATAAAACAGTCCAAGATCGTCACAACTGCCGTTATTGGTCGGACAATCTTCCAAGAGAATTTCGTCAGTACCAAAAAAAGTCAATGCTTGGGCACGAATTTTTGAAGATCGTATTGAAGAAATATTTCAAGAATGGTTGGAAGGAGAAGACCTAATGAATGACCTACACATTCACCATTATCTCCATTGGATTTTATCTTTGAGGTCATTTAAAGACCTATTTATACCACACAGAAATTTGGGGAATTTGGACAAAAGATATTAAAATACCAGAAACCATATCTGATTTAGATGTAATATTTGATAACTGTCATTCAATGTGCACATCGATAAGATTGTTTCCAAATCCAACTGTATATATAGATTTATAGCGCGTTACAGTAAGGACTTTTCTAATACTGAAGCTTTAAAAATCCAGTAGCTTGGAAACCTCAAACTGTTGTCTTCTAAAAGAGATGACATTTACCCTGACATTAGTATCCATCATGATCCTTTACTTCATTCTACTATAATAACAAATTTAAAATCATCATATCCATTACCATTTTTTTTCATAAGATCTTTTTGTTGCTCTTGGTCAGATAGATATAAAAGCCCTTTCAACATTGGCATCCAAATTCTGAACACTGCAATATATTTTCGTCTCCTTATAGTTCATTAAAACAGCCAGAGCAAATAACTGAATAATCGTACCATCCTATATAATTATCAGGTTGAGTCGAAAGGCCAGCGATTGGTCGACTGGAATAAAACGGCAACATATTATTCATTTGTTAACACGCATATTAACAAGGAACTGCTCCGTATTACATTCAGTTCCTGAAACGGACGCTTCCCTTCTCTCCGTTCCACATCTCCGAGCCGTTGACACACAATTCGGGCGTAGAATTCCGCATCGGAATGCTATCCTTATCCTTATTAATAACATTAGTTAATAATGGCTACGGCGTTCACTAGCTAGCCGCGAGAGAGAAGAAAAGGCACATCACAGGCATCGCTGACCGCTATCATTCAATCGGATTTAGTGACCGGAACGGTTTGTGGTTGAATTTCAATTGTTTGACCGTCCGGTGTCGGTCCGGTCTAGTAGTCCGTGTCCGCTGCCCGATGAACTGATTGAGTTTTTTTCCCTAGACGAAGAATGAATGCGATGGCCAGCTCGGTGGGACTGATGAGACCGTGAAGACTGTGAAGTTTCCAGCCTTTATTTGAACGGGTAATGAAATAGACAAATGAATAACTGTTAACGCCACTCTCTTGATGGTTTTACGTCTACTAAAAGCAAGCTGTAATGCTGGAAAATGGCGGAAGCCATCCTTGTTTTCATTTTCTACTCGCAAAGTACTATATACAGGGTTTTCCAAACACCAAATCGCCCCACCAAAAGTTACAAAGCCATGAAGTAACATAAATTGTTAGTTATTTTTGCCATATGGTGGTAGATTTAATGATTACTACATAATAGCAAAGTTTTTTAAAATTTATCAGGTGTACGGCAAATGTCAAACTTGTTAGAAGGTGATTTGACACTTTTGAATTCTCTGTCATGTGTCATGTTATGAATGTCAAAATAGTGTCTAATTTTTTCACTAAAAAAGTTTGCTAAAATATTGCTAATGGACATGCATATAATGGCTGTAATTCACTCGGGTGATTTAGCTCCCCTCGTGAATTACAGCCATCATTATATGCTCTCTGAATAATATGCTATAACACAAAGCATTTTTTGGGCCTACCTTTCAATGTTTTCATCGTCTTTTGACTTGTTCTTTGATAGTACATGTAAAATTTTGAATACACATCTTAAAAATGCTTTGTAGAAAATTAGCAACTGAATCAATCGTTGAAGAGGTGCTCGAGGAAAAATGAACGAAGAAGAGCATTTGTTGAACAGTTTTTGGTATCTCTACACAAGTTTACTCACTAGTCTAAAGATTGTTAAATTAATTCATTAAAAATCATCACAAGTAGCCCCATTTAAAAGAAAATCGTCTCGAATTTATTCTTGTTGCATCATCTCGACAACTTAAGCGGCAATTTGCCTTGGAAGTAGGAATTAAACGGAAAATAAAATGCCCAGCTTGAAAACCTAGCCAGGTAGCTACCAGTTGAGCAGTCGCCAGCAAAACCTCGTCTTTTGCGCGGAATAATGACGATGATTTTTATCCCGGAACGAGTGAGTATGAGCTGCTCCAACATTATCGATATAATTAAATAGGAACTGCTAATGGCGAGGGAACGAGCGGCACACACAGTCATTAAGTCGTTACTGAGTTACCGGAGAATGTAATTTTTGCCTCGACCGGTATTAGAAATACCATTAATTCATAACGAAACTTGTTCATGCGTATAAAGTATAACAGGGCACTGGACACGCGGGGAATATCGATAAACAGCTTTTAAAAATAAAAAAGAGCGGTCGTTTTACTTATGTAGCTTCGGATAGCTTCCGTCAGAACATTTTTATGGATTGCTGGCCTTGCTTCGTCATAAATCAGCCTTTTCTCTTAGTTTACGTTATCTCGGGGTAATTTACATAATGGTTCTGAACTCATTTAAATAATTATATAAATATTAGAATGCGCCGAGAAGCTTCCGATACGGCTACTGACAAATTTCCTACGTGTAATATCTCCTTTTAGCGGCGATTACTGCGTCTCTGAATTAATTCCGATCGAGTGAATTAATTTATATTTTTCGGATAACCCATTAAAATATGCCTGCCTCGAAATATGCGTCTTATTTGATTAATTTTATTTTAATCATGCAGAAATTCCCAAAGCTTTCTTTTTGGTCGGTGTTTCCCAAACCTTAACCTTAAATAACATTAAAAAAAAATCCAAATTAACCCCTGCACATTCATAAACATTCATAAACATGAAATGATTTAAACATATTTACGCCGAAAACAAATATGTTTAAATCATTATTTAAGTCCGCTTTTCATACTGTCATTGACTCAGGTCCAGTTCATTGCAGTGTCGGCTTGATGCGACGTTGCCAAATTTAAATATTTTCCTAGTACCTGCTTATTGTAATGTTAAAATATGTAATGAATGCTATAAATTGTTTTTTATCAACAGTCAGCTTATAATCAGACTTTTATCCACACATATGATCCGTCTAAAGTGATACTTTTCCATTAGTGGAATAAAGTAAATATATTTCACTAGTACAATAATGAAATAATAATAAACGTATAATAAATCAAATTTAATTTATTTACTTTTTAACACTAACATTTGCATTTATAGTATTAGCCATTTAATTTTTTGTTTTATCACATTTAATGCCGATTGCACACGGAGCCAGTGGCCGAGCCAGGATAGTGAGCCAAGATAGTAAGCCAAGACAATTTAACGTTCATATTAAAGCCAATATCATATGCCAGTTAAGTACTAGGACTAGTTTCATTTGCTACCCTACCATGGAGAAAAAACGTCGAGCTCTACGTTTATTTTATAAACGGGCAGCATTATCAATTTCAAACGAAATAATGAAAGTTCTAGATAATAAAATTATTAAGAAAAATACAATTTGGGTTAGATATGAGACCGAAGAGAGATTCTTCAGAACATAATGATGAATTAACTTTATTGTTTCTTCTGCTGGGCTGTCTTACTGTCCTGGCTCGAGCACTGGCTCCGTGTGCAATCGGCATAACTACATTTAAAACTACATTTGCACAAATTACGGATTTCTCTTCTTCTAAGGAACAGCTATATTTTTCTTGGATTTTCCTTGCAACATCAAATTTGTGTTTCATTGAGCACTAAGAAATATCAAGTCGTGCGAATATTTTTTTATTAAATTCCAATATTTCCACAAATGTGATTGTGATTATGGATAAAACGTTTTACATTCGTGTTTCATTGCCTTTTATCCCTTAAGAATATTAAACATGCATGGATAAAATACTACTTAAAACACTTATACAATAAATAACTATTAAAAGTATTCAGTTAAGATATTAAGTTTCAATTTAAAAAATATTCAATATTGAAGTTACAAAACTCCAACGGAGTAAATAATAAACCATTTAAATTTCGTATTTCAATATTTTGTAATAACTTTTACAATTATTGTTGACGTATCAATTTTACATTTGGCGTCGATGGGTTTTTGGGGGCCCCAAATTTAAATATTATATCATTTTTGCACTAGCTTTTTTAGTTAAACTAAAGCAGACGTTCTTTAAGCATACAGGGTGATTCCCAACCTGCTTGATAGTTAACGAAACTCAGATTTTTGCTTTTACTTGTATTGGATTAAGTGAAATCTGAAGAAAAAATGCAACATTTTAATCGCGAGCTAGACGACATTCATGTTTAGTTTATTATGTGTCAAATTAATTCAAGTAAACAAACGTTTGTTTTCATGGCCTGCTTACCGATTCATGTAATCTTTTTCCGTTCCTTACATTATGCGAAACCTCGAGGAAATCAAGAGACATTTTTTTTTATAAACAAGTCATATCTATCATAGTTTGACGTTTAAATTTGAAAATATTGACGTACAAAAAATTGGGGGCGCATTTTACCCTTGAGCTCCCCTGCCTGAGACGTCCCTGACCAAAATTTTTAAACAGTTTTTATGTAGTTTGTTAGAATATTTAACGAGTGTCCTACATACCAAAATTCATAATTATGCGTTAACTCGTTTTGGAAATATTTTGAAAAACATGGTCTCTTGAGGCCTCTTGGGAAGTATTTTTCGACCCCTATTTACAGAAAGAAAATTCGTATATTTGATCGTAGTATCTGCTGCTATGTATGGCACAGTAATTATAGGATACCCAGTATATTACATCAGTAGACGAATTTTGTATCCGTAAAACGTGAAGTCCGTCCCTGGCCTCCTCGCCAACCGCCGCGGACGGCTTAGAACAACCCAAGCGAGCGAGCGACCCCGAGGGCCTTGTGTCAGAGGTCGGGGAGGGTCGAGGGGGCCGGTAGCAGAGCGGCCGAACGGCACGTGGCCGCGGGCCCCCGTAATAACAGGCCCAACGCCCAGAACTCGCGTGCATGCACTTCAGGCCTCCTTTTGCCTACCTTTCTACCGGCTCTCCAGCCTGCGCGTTGCTGCCTACACGGACTTGGGCTCGCTCGCGAATCTCGACCAGCTGGGGCGGAATTCGGGTTTAATTTAAATCGTGGTAACCCTAGAAGTTCAATTGAAGCGTACCGTCAAAGACTGGGCCCATTTTGATAGGAAAACTAGGTAAAATCACTGTCCAGAGATATTCTACTAACTCTATAGAAAAAATAGGTTAGGATCCATGGTACAAAGAATCAAAAACTTTACAAGGGCGGAAAATGAACTTTAGCGAGAGTAACTGATATCTAAAGGTTGTTAATTTCGTAAAGTTGTGGTCACACGGTCTCTGAACGATCTAAAGTTGACAGACAGTTGAATACATATTGGAGCATTTGAATATTGTTTGAATTTGGTGTAGTTGGACAACAGTATTGACGGAAAAATGGACGAATGCCACAATTAATTAAATTTGCTTGTGAAAAGATTTGATTGTGTCATTTATATTTTCAAAATTAAATATTCAATCGAAATTCGTATATTTCTAATGATTCCATTGTTTTGTTATAATATTGTGTGATAGTTCCACTTATAGTGTTATAAACTACTGCATATCGGAAAATATTGTCGAACGTTACAGTTTTCTGGGAAACTTCAGTTTTCTCTTCATTAATTAATTAAGTTTTCATTTAACCTTAACTATATCTTAGTTTGTAATTTTGTAACAGAGTTTTGCATTTTATTGCGGTAGTATTTTTAATTTTGAAATGAATTTGTAGAAAAACTAATCGTTTTAGACATTTTTTTATGAGATTTTTTTTTGTTGCTTTTGATTGGATATATAAACTCCTTTAGTATTGGCACTTATTTTCCGAACATCCTGTATAAGCGTTGCTATATATATATATATACAGGGTGATTTATTAGTTAATTAATGTAATTTGGACATAAGTCCGATTTTGCTTTTATAATTAAAAAAACTGCTCAGAACTGAAAATCTGGGAAATACATATGTAATTATAGTATTAATGTTCAAAAGAGTTTTTCCAGCAAAAATGTTATCATTATTTCTTATTTGAGAAACAGCAGTGTTTATTCTTTCTATCAACCAATCTTTTGTATTAATTTCTTCTTCTAATACAATTTGTTTCATATGCCCCCATAAAAAATCCATCGGATTTAAGTCGGGGGGATCGTGGTGGCCATGTATCTGGACCACCACCTGGAAAAAAAATATTTTTTAAAGGCGTGCTGTGATTGTTTTACATAAAAGTGGATAACTTTCCACTGTGTGAATTTTAATTCTAAAACTGTTTGCCAAAAATAGGTTCATTACGACCAGCATCAAAATTAGTAATTTACCAATTGCAGAATGCTCTTAAATAAGCAAAACCGGACATATGTCGAAATTACATTTTTCTCTTATAATAACGTGATCTTTCATATGACAAGGTTTGTCGGTCACCCTGTATAGAAATAAATTGAGTTTCATCTCCAAACAGTACAATTATATTTTTTTAAACCGAGGCACACAGCCAATGCATCGATACAAAACCATCCGCCATAAAAAAAATACGTAGGCGATTTAAAAATTATTGCCTCCTGTGTAATATTCCAATTACCACGACGTACAAGGTGAGAGATAAATAATTACCACCTGAATTATATAACATTGTTATAAATCGCGATACAAGTCGCAGAGCTACTCATTCGAGATGTTACACGCAGAAGCCGATCGAAACGAACGGTTCGATTGTGACGGTCGAAGATGAAATAGAACGTCGCCATGGCCTGGATCCGTCGATCAAGTTGGCTTTGTCGTAGCCATCACATGACATATTTGGTTGTCGTGACATCTCACTGTTGCTCGTACTAAGGTTACTTGATACGTGAAGGAGTTTTAACAGCACCAGTCTGGACTAGAGTGGATTTAGAGGTCTCTCTTTACGATTATTGAAGTTTAGTTAAGTAAGCGCGACGTAATTTTAAATAAAATGTTAAAAGCCACAACGAAAAGGATTCATAAAATTAAGTAATGCGCGAAAATTTTCTTGGAAAGTTTTACAAGACATCGTTTGAAGAAGATACACATCTCTGGAAAGTTTTAGTTGTTGGAAACTTGCTAAGATGAGAAAATAACTCTTATGTTTCCAAAACTTTCTGAGAAAGTTTTACAAAATAATTATAACAAATGATAAATACTCATGTGGGAAGCTTTGCAGAAAAACTTTACAGGTTTAGAGAGGTATGAATTCCAACAAGCTCCACTTTGTACAATATTTAATCATAATTACTTCTGTAAGTAAAAATTTGTCATCTTGGCTGGTAAATATTTTTTATTTTTTAAGTCTGTAGCTTTCTGATTTCTCTTAATGCAATCAACTGTATAGGTACTGACTAATGTTTTTTCCAATTAAATAGGTACTCCTTAACATTGAATAATGCTACCAGAACGAAGATGATTATATATATATACATATATATATATATATTTAGGTATTAATAATATTGTGTGAAACTAACTACTCAGTGGACAAAAGCCCCAACCTGCGTTGAATTACACCCACAATATCTACCCATATATTACTTATTATTTGCTTTTGTAACATTTTTTTACTGTTTTAGTTAGGTATTTTAAGCTAATATAAATCAAATCTTCTACCATTTTTATCAATGAAGTCATATGTATGTTCTCTGATACCAAACATCTAGGTATGCTAATGAACAATTCCACAGACAAAGCTCTATTCAATAATTATCTAAAGAAAATAATCTAATTTACTAACCTGCTAATGAAACACTATAAATATCTAACTTCACTTTTTGGCAGTGGGAACACGACAAATTCAACCACAATAAATGAGATCTGACCTATTTCTGCATTTTTAGGATTGCTTCTTCAGGTGATCTCCTTTAAGTTGAATCAAATATCTAACTATAAAAATTATTATAAAAATTAAAATTAAATTAAAATTAAAATATCGACAATGACATAAAGTGACATCCTGCCAATGAATTAAATATGACAATATCTACCATATGACTTCATTGATAGGAATTGTAGGAGATTTGATTTATATTAGCTTAAAATAACTTTCTAAAACAGTAAAAAAATGATTTTCTTTCTTTAGATAAGCATTCGAAGTATGCTAATAAGACCTTTTCGTGGGTAATATGTTTCGTATTTTTATTGGTGCACCACTCCTCATAACGAATAAACAAAGTTTCATATGGCAACCGTGATTTTTCAGAATTTATGACATTATGTTTTTTTGAGAATATTTATTATTGGTATATTTTTCTTCTCTTCCTTAAGCAAAAGTATGCAGTCTTCATCATTACCGTCAAAATGTGCGATGCTTTTTGCTACTTACAATATTTACAGCAACATCGAGAGGGGGTGGCATATTAGTATTAAGCAGGCCAAACCTGGGAAACCCCATTAATGGGGGGGTCAAATGTCAACCGGTATCAATCTCTCACATTGACCCAAGCCAACATCCTTCCACCCTACCATACCCGCAGAGAGGGTGCCAATGCTCTCCACGGATACAGGATCATTTCGTATGTTGTTTGACTTAAATCCTCTCGTGCGTACTTAATGTTCTCCGCCGTTATTCCGTTTTTCCCTGGACATTTATTCCTTCCTTCCTTTTTTGCAGGCTCTTCTACTTCCACTCCCTCTTCCCTTACCGGTTTCATCTCCTCCTGTCAAATTAATTTGATTAAATATAAAAAAATTAAACGAAATATAATCTGACATAATTTTCGTGTTTCCATTTAAGTATCTGTGCGTAAAACATTATACGTACTTCAATCCTCTACGCAAATGACGGTATGATCGCGACGGAGTACGGTCCTGTGCAGGTTCTTCAAACTAGTCAACAATTCAGCTTTGCAGAACTCGGATTTCCATGTTGAATACAGACAATGATCCGGTGTAATTCATAGCAAATCATAAGCATTGTTTATGTTTAAGTGTTATCGGAATTGCGTTTTCTGCCAACATGTAACGTAATATTAGCCTCATCTAAACGGTTCATTTTACATTTTATCTGCTTATAACGCACATAAATAGTGCACGCTTTTATCGCAAACACAATTGTTTCTACAACTGCGAATATTAAATAAATTAAATGCAGTTGGTCGGGCTTTGAATATCAGCTGCGTATAATAATAATAATATCCTGCGGGTTACAACAACTGTTTTACTTAACAGAAGAATAATTGTGTAATGTCCAGTAAACACAGGTTGTCTCGAAATTAAAGAGAATATTTATTTTTCCAGGGTGTTAAATGCACTACTCTAATGATGATTTTTTCTAAATAACTCCGAAATCAGTTGAGAAAAATTTAACACACTGATCTTTACATATTTCTTTGCTTGGCGGACACATTAACATTACTTTGACCAAATTGACTATACACTTTTTGCTTCAGATTTGTATGCATTCCTTAACATAATGCTAAGTAGGGTATATATACTCTTTGCATTAATATATACTTTAATTCGGTAGTGCATATCAAATGCCAAAACGAAATAAGAAAATATATAAATTCAACGTGCACTTTTGAAATTAATACACGCATATTTTATTACACTAAACGCAAAATGTTTTGCACTGAGTGTATATTTTTTGCAAAGGACCTCTATCCTCCAACATCATGGTCTTTCAACTGTACACTTTTTGTTTTAGACAACACGTTTTGATTTAGGATAAACTTTTTGATTTAGAGCATACTTTTTGCATTCGATGTCGTTTTACCCCATTAATATAAAGAAGAAATATGTAACGTCATGAAACTCCTCGGCTTACAGCGCTGAATTTCTAAATAAACGCAACATTTTTCGCACTAAGTGTAAATTTTTTGTAAAGGACCTCTATCCTCTACAACAGCATACTCTTTAAACTGGACATTTTTTGTTTGAGCAACACTTTTTAATTTATTGTACTTTTTGCAATCGATGCCGTTGTACACTTTTAGTAAATTCATTTATATGCAGAGATAAAGTAAACAACTATTTCGTATAAGAAGTTGTCAAAATGTATTGTTGAGTTAATAGAGTTTTAGTTTGTTATTAAGAGCGGATTTTTAAAATTTTATCATTATATATATGGAACACATTACCTTGACTAAATACACTTTTTGGTTCAGTATGTGTATGCATTCCCTATCATAAAGCTAAGAAAGTTTATACATTTTTGCATTAATATGTAGGTACTTTAATTCGGTAGTGCATATCAGATGCCAAAAGCAAATAAGAAAATATATAAAGCCAACGTGCACTTTTGTAATTAATACATTCTTGTGCATATTTTGTTACACTAAGCTCAACATTTTCCCAATATATTTTTTACAAGGAACTTCATCCTTCATCCTCTGCAACAGTATGTACTTTAAACTGTACACTTTTTAATTTAGGGTACACTTTTTGATTTAATACTAATTTTTTACTAAAGGTGTCATTTTACATCTTTGGTAAATTCATACACAACATATTATATATTCACAGATTAAGTAAACATAACTATTTCGTATAAGGAGGTGCCAAAATGTATTGGAGTTGAGATATATTTATAAAATTTAGTAACTGGCACAAGTGCTCAATTTGTCACTGTAAACAAAATTTACAAATGTTTATGACATACGTTCCAACCTGGGTGGGAGAAAGGTAAAATTTGCTATAACTTTCTTTTTCAACTTTTAACTAAAAATGTTGCCCCCTTAGTTCTTGACATTCTGTATTTATTATTAAACGCTTTTAAAATATTCAACACATTTTAAGTTATTAATCACCGAACTGGAGCAGTTGAACTTTACACTTAAAAACCCACCTGTTGACATTTAGATTTATTTATGAAACAGATATGTACCTGTACGTTCTTATTAATACCAGCTAAAAGGTCATCGAGAGCAGACACTTTTTAAATTCTAATATGTGTATCAATATGTATGGTGTGTGTGTGTTTGTCAGGTTACATAAACATTTAAAAAAAGTGCCAGGCATTCTGAATGATCTCATTTGTTTCAACCTGTTACATTTGAATTTAATCGTGTCATATTTATTTAAAAGTTTAGATGATGAAATGCTGAAGTAGCAATTATAATTTCATGGAAATTATTATAAATCGATTACACTTAATCTTATAATGGTTATTTTCTATATTGAAAATATTTAGATTTTAATAAGAACACAAAGTGTACACCTTCGCGCATATAAATTCTTACATATTAGCTTGTTGGACGGACACATTACCTTGACTAAATTGTTTGTACATTTTTTGTTGCAGAATATTAAGTAGTGTATATTTTTTGCATGAATATGTACTGTAATCCAGTAGTGCATATCAGTTGCTAAAAGAGAGGAGAAAATATAGAAATTCAACGTACACTTTTGAATTTGATACACTATTGTGCATATGTTTGTTAAATTTTTCTCAGTGGGTGTACATTTTTGCAATAGACATATGTCCTCTACAACAGCATGGTCTTTAGATTGTACACTCTTTGTTTTTATAGAACACTTTTTGATTAAGTGCATACTTTTTGCAAGCGATGTCATTCTTACCATTGTACACCTTTAGTAAAAGCGGTACGGAATGCACGCCATTTATATGCGGTAAACATACCTGTTTTGTATAAGGTGTCAGTTTTAGTTTTTGGTAATCAACACGGTGAATTGTTGGTTATTTATTGCCTAGATCTATAGTGTGAAATATCACACCAGAATGTAATGTTACAACACCAATAGAAAATTACTATTTGAAGGTACCAATTCTATGTAAATTTTATTTGTAACTTTCTATTTCTTTTCTATTATTACCTTGGATTTTATTAACATTACTATGTATTTTTTATGTAAGATTTATATTTATTTTTCCAATTTCGTTATAAACTTTTATTAGAGAATTTTTTCTGTATTACTTTCCGTTTGTAAGTTATAAACAATATCGTCCTAAAGAGTCTGAAATGAAATACCACCTAAAAATCACATTAGCGGTGGAAGGATCAAATAGTCGTTGGAAAATAATTGAATATACATTGTTTAAAGTGCATATATGTCACAAAATACTTGTCATTACTCAATACGAAGAAGAGCTGAAGTTATATCCAGAGCGCCTCATTCCTGATGACATTGCGACGAAATGAAGATGCATTTTCTGTTCGGAAGAATAATTAACCGAAGACTAAGAAGATTGAGACGAAATAGACATCCAGCTACCGATTTTCCTTTTCTTGCAGTCCTCAGCTAAAAACCGCGGTCGCGCCGCCCCTGAACCGACCTTTCATTACAAAATAACACACATAGACATTCGGACGCGCATAAAAAACTGCCTCTTGCCATCGGCAGCCGTACACGCGGAGGATAAATGGCGTCCGGTTGTTGAACAGGCCCTGCCCGGTTGGCAGCCTTTTTCTAATCCAGTTGAGCCCATTGCAAATGTCATAGTGCAGGAGTTATGTGAGATCGATGCTGTCGAACCGCAGCGGCGGCAGCGCGGCGAAATAATTATTATCGAGAGCTGCAGGCCGGCTACCAAGCGGCCACTCTGGGGACACGAACCCGTTTCCAGATTGCTGGCACTCCCTCTAAGTTTTTAATTAGCGACACGAGCGGTTGGTTCTTGAGCGTTTTTCTTGAGTCGGATAATAGCACACCTCAAATCTAATGCATTATTTTCATAAATTTTCTGTTATACAGAATACGCAGAAGAAATGGTTTAACAAAATTACTACATTATTCTAAGCCTCAATTTTGTACAAGGAACTGCCACAATTGCATCTAAATAATACATGTATTTTCGTATAATTCTACAAAAAATGGATTACTTTTACTATAGGTACATTTTTACAAATACAATTTTGTAACACTGCTGCTTGTTCGTCTTGAACTCGTAAGTTATTAGCTGCAGCAATGATATGGTTGCATAAATCTTCATAGTGTCCACTTCGGTGCGATACACTTCATTTTACCAATGTTGAAAAAGCGCGCTTATTTGTTGCATGATTAATAATATTGTTAGCATATTCTTCACGTTTTCCTCTTCTTTGGCAAATTCAAAAGTGCCTCAATGTGCTGTTTACAAATAGCGCCGCCGTTAATACTGTTGTTGGTGTAACATTTGTGAGTAATTTATAGATATACATAGGAATTACATAGCCAATATATTGTAATGATATTAATTTTAAATTTTTACTGAGGTATTGCCTCACCTGTGTCATCGTACTGACCGCCACTGCTCGACGGACAACATAGTACACAACTTATTATGCAGACAGGCGCAATAAAAGTTATTTTAACTATTAGTTACAAGATATTACATGTGTTGTTCATTGTTATCAATTTGAATTAACAATTATAAGGTGTTGTTGCTATTGTTAAATTCCCTGGGATTGTACGTTATTTAGGAAGTTGTTCATTAATAAATAAAGTAATTTTCTGTGTAGTTCATATCAGGTACGTAAACATTAATAAAAAAATACCCAGTTTCTTAATAATATCATCTGTTTCAACCTACTAAATTTAATGACACCTAATTTATTTAAAACACAGTTCTGTGCATATTCTGTCTACACTAAAAAGAAAACTTTTCACACTAAATGTAGGTACATTTTTTGCATACATTTAAACCACAAATTTTGATCTAAATGAGAAAGTATATTACTTTTTGATTTAGAGTACACAGCTTGATTTACTGTACACTTTTTGATTCAGTGTATATATTTAGCATGACATTTTTCGTCTTCGTCATTGTACACCTTTGGTAAATTCAGTCAAAATACATTACTTTCGGGTTTTCATAAAATAAATCACATCTACGTTAAATCTTTATCGCATTTAATACGCTTAAAACACAAATTTTGATCTAATTCAGAAAATAAGCTACTTAGTGATTAAGAGCATACGGCTTAACTTACTGTGCTCTTTGTGATTTAGTGTACACGTTTAGCAAGGCATGTCTCGTCTTTGCCGTTGTACACCTTTGGCAAATTCAGTCGAAATACATTACTTTAGGGTATTCATAAAATATATCTACGTTAAATATATATCGCATTTAATACGTCTAAAACATAAATTTTGATGTAATTCAGAAAGTATGCTACTTAGTGATTTAGAGCAGACAGCTTAACTTACTGTGCACTTTTTGATTTAGTGTACATGTGTGTAGTGTTGAAATGGAAATTTAAGGTTGGTAAGGTTATCCAAAGGAACGAGACGTTCAACAACAACTGCGCGCCATCGTGTCACATGTCGCTTATCAATAACATATCGTACAACATTCATGAAACAGCCGTTCGGTTAGGGTTTTATTACAGAGCCGGTTTCGAAATTTGCAATAACTTTAAACTCGTTTATATCGGATAATACATTTCTTAGGGCAATATTTTGTAAAATGATTTAATTATGCCTACTATCAAAATCACCCTGTATATAGCATTCTGGCACGTTGCACTATTGTAATAGTATCATTTAAGCAATGGCAGGCACTTTTTGTTTTGCTCGGTTGCAAGAGCACGAGGGGCACAGAATTTTAACGCGTCGGAGCGATCCGCTCTAATGCACTAATAGAGCCACCTGGAGGCCGCGTTTGCACGACTTTAAACAGAAATTGTTACAATTTCATTACGCGGATCGATTCTGAGGCGAGACGTGCAGGATTTTAGACAGGGAAAAAGGCCGTCCGGCGTCATTAGGATGATGTAGAGCGCGATCTGCTCACCGCACGGATCGCTTATTTGAAAATAATTCATGCCCCAGTTCGGTCCGGATTCGAATCCGGAGCCGGAGCGGGAAATTGTCCGCGATTTGCTTCAGTGTCACATTATTCGCCTGCGGCATTTCTATGAGGATTCTGATAATAGTTATTTATGTCCACTAACTTTTTTTTTTTTTCGTTGATGTCAATTACTGCCTCACAAACTTTAAAACAGAAAATTTCCAAGAAAATGTTCACTATCAGTATTTTAGTTAAAAGTTTGTTACCAGAAATTATCATATACTGATAAAAATGATAGTAAATTGTTAATTATTATATTTAATTCAGCAGTCGACACCATTCACTAATTCGCATCATTAATTTTTTCTAATGTATTTTATATTACAATTTTTTGCATATTAGATTTCAATTATTTAAATGTGAATGAATATTTAATACCTACCTGAAGTATTGATGGTTTTTTAGATAGTATGTACTGGAGACTGGCCATTAAACTAATTAAGATCGATAATCTTAACAAATGTTGCTGATATGTAAATTTTAGTAAGTTTATTGTTGAATTAACATAATATAATGTCAAATTTTTTTGGCTAGGGTTAGGGAAATTTAAAAAAACTTTTAATTAATTAAACTAAATAAAGCAACTTTATGGCATCTAGAATGAAAAATTTAATATTTTTATTACATATACTGTGTTTGAAACAGACATACTAGAAGCGGCACAGCTTTGGGAGTACTAAAAAATGTACACCACATAAACATTTTATTTAAACAATGATTATATCATCGTCAAAGATCTATATATACTGTGATTATATTATGCAGAAGGAGTACACATATTGAAATGGTGAAAAACACTATTAATGACTGCATAAACATATGTTATGTTATCTACACGAAAAAAAAATCTAATTTATGTGTAAGTTTAATAATATACTTAAAATTTTACGCTTCATTTAAGTGTATATGTATTAATTCAGTAATAAAGTGTATTTGATAAAAATATTTACATATTCTTGACATCTAAGTATTCTTTTACTTAATTCAACACTTTTCTTTCTTAAAATGATTGATTTATTATAGGACAGGTTATTCTTCCTTAAATTATAATTTTATAGAGTTACACGAATTAAAATTATTAATATTTTGTAATAAAGGTATACTGAAATTTAAAATGCGGCCATAGTGCAAAATAATAATATTTATAGATGATAATATTAATGCAACACTTATGCTGATCATTACCAAAACTATAGAGACAAATTAATGGTTGTGACGTTTACAGAAATTATTTGTTCATTAAAAATAGCCGACCATCTTAGTCTTACATCGGAAATTATTCTGAGACCCCTACTGGTTCCTCCCGCTCCGCCACTGGCGTATGTTATCGCGGAGGCCGGCCCGTTTGTTGTTGTCTTCGCGACGGCGATAAATCTCCAATTGGAGTTGTTAATTTTCAATTTGACGTGGACGAGGATTCGAAATGAATCGATTTCGGTCGCCGCTAGTCAATTATGATGATTTGTAATAATCATTAGGGTACCAACAATTGAATATAAGTGACACGGAGGAGCCCGTACTACCGTATCCTCGCACAGAATAGAGATGACAGTGCTATGATTAATTGTGTACGTTCAATTGGATGTTTTGGACGTGGAACTCGCGAAAACTGGATTGAGTTTCACAGGGTTTATGTGGAAAAGATACACGTACACGGAGAAAACAGTTTGTTAATGATCCATGTGGAACTTACTTTAGTTACTCTTCTCTAGATATCGACATTTGATGGTTCCGTTTTATATCTATATCATAGAAATCATGAAATATATAGAACGCCAAAAGAGGTACCGAAAACAGTCAACCTGGTCGCGAGTCAACGCGAGTCTGGTAATATTGCAGTAACTTAGTTTTTATGAGTTGGTTGCACGGAATAGCTTCACACTAATGGGCGAGAATTTCAAAATATGAAAATTTTACGTCCAATTCGTAGAAACATATGTTTTCTATCGTCCAATTACAAACATTCCGTTTTGGTTTCAATTCTATGCTGAGATTAAAATGCAGTATAACCAACAGCTTACAGTAAGTTTTCCCTAGATGGCTGCTTTCTGCTCCTCCATAGTCCGACTATTTTTCAGTGCCTAATCTAAAGGCTTCTGGCGTTATGTGTATGTTATGATTTATTTGATCTATACTGATAAAAATAGGTCTTTAATTTCACATAACTTTACATTGGAAATTTGTGGCCAGCGTAAAGTTAGGTAAAATTGAATTATAATTGTGTGAATGAAATAAGTACACTGTAATATTACCGAAATAGACGTGGATAAAATTCCATTATTATATTATTATACTACAAATTTATAACCATTATATGCTAAATTCCATCGTAAATGTCATCCTACTATAATTTGTATTGACTTATACATTGTTAATAACTATTGTTTCACATATATGACTAAATATCAGTGTGTGAAAAATATAGATAATGAACAATATGCACATATTAAAAAAAATGTATATACCAGAGTTCAGATATTATCATTTTGTTTAACTTGAATAGTGTAACAGAAGATAATTTAAAAATGTATTAATATTATTTTTGTAGCCATATGTCGTCTGATGAAATTGAAAAAATGGAAAACTTTTACTTTTAATGCCATGGAAAAAAGTTGCTATAGTTAAAAAAATCAACTTATTAAAATGTACAAAATGCAGGTTTAAGTGGCTCAACATAATATGCTGGATATCTCTTGCCTACTAACGAATTATTAAGAATACAGCAGGTATTATTGGAATTCAATAATAAATACACTATGCAGGTATAAAAAAATACTTATAGGTACCCTGCTACATTTTCAATTCTCAATAGTTAAGAAGGTCTTGTCAGAATCAGAAAAAACGTCTGCATAGGAAGATTTGTTAGTGGAATTTGTCCATCCATTTTCCAAATTCAACTCAACTAATCCTATTAGGAGGAGCGGATTCCGGTTCATAAGTTTTATTTAATTCCAAATACAATAGCAATATTTGATATCAAAGAAACATGAACTATCATCAAATGCAAAATGATGGAGCCTACTAGATACTGATGTGTAAATTAGATATTGGAAAGGAAACTATGTGCATGTAGGGTCATGATGAACTTTATTTTTTACTCAAAGTTTTTATTAATGAAGCGGACATGTTTGTCTACCACACGTTAACACAATAAAATGCATTAGGTTAGAGGTTAGATCGACGTGCATATGTGCAACAACAATCAAATGAAAGTTCTGTAAAATTTCTTTATAACTTGCTGAATTCCTGAATTTTATTATGTAAAACACATACGAGTATACTTGGTTTTTCTTTAAATTTCCACCCATTTTTGTCATTGTAGCTAAATAGACCGATTAATTAATTAATTGAAATTTTAGCATAACTTTTATCTCTCTGTATTCTGCTTAAACAATTCCTTATACAGGGTGAACCTTAAATAAGTACAAATATTTTAACCAGCAGTATAGTTCACTGTGTGGAACACATAATTAATAGTTTTTTTTACAAAAAAATCAGAAATAAAAAAGTGAAATTTTAAATGAATTTTGTAATTTTTCTGTAGAAAACTTGTTGAGGACCGCTGACTTTCATACATTTATGAGTCATAGCATTGCAGATTGAATGTATGATTCACAGTGTTGCCAGTGTTACACAAATGTCTTTGCTTTTCTTGATATTAAACGCATACGTCAAGCTGCTAATTTGTTATTTAATATTGTGTGTACCTTTATTTTTAAAAATTTGTTTCACTGATTAAAGTGCGAACTCACTTTATGGTTCTGGATTCGAAATGGTTAATACTGACTCATTTGGGGTTATGTGGCGAAAATTAAATTTAATATGCTATGTGAAAATCATAGTTTTTCGTTATTCTTCATAAAATAACTTAAGGAAATTGTGTCTTGTGTCTTTTTATAACAGTGTACAATGACATTTTAACTTGTGAAATGTGGATTACTGATTAAATAGTTAATTTTTTAACAAACAGGTAAGCTTGTGTGCACGTTTATGTATAATTTTTGAAGATTGAACATAGTAATATCACGTAATATCTTCCTAAATACTTTATGGTAGTATGTATTTAACTTGCGGAAATTAATTTTTAATCGTTTATAGTATGGTCAGTTAAACAGTTAAAGTTTATGTTAATAATACTGCGTATCATACTACATACCTAACTTTACTGTTCTTATGCCTCAGACAAGTATTTTTAAAATAGAATTTAACCGTATTACTTTACTATTACGTTAAAGGAAACTTAATATTCATATTAGAGGAGATATGGCAACCTCGCAACAAATCATATGGTTCATTAGGTTGGTTATGACAGCGGTCCTCAAAATGTGGGTATTTTTAAAAAATAATAATATCTCCCTAAATATTAAAACAAAATTAAAAATAACTTTCACTAGACTGATCTATATGACGAACTACACCAGCAGTTAAAATATTTGTACTTATTTAAGGTTCACCCTGTATGCACGCGTCAAGAATTCAGACGATTTACATCATACAAACAACTTTTTTCCATAAAACGAACAATAAAAATGTTTTCTCTCTTGTCCACATTCTAACAGTTTATATACAGGACTTAGGTATATACATCCAAACGCTTAAATTGGTTCGGATAAATTACTATTCATTTATGTCTAAAAAGCATTGTTCTCATATCCCTGCAACTGCCCACGTCCTGGTGTTAGTTTTCACCCCAACAGTTATACGTGAGACGCTCTGTGCCTGGGAGATAGCAACGGTCGATGAAGACATCAACCTAGTTTGTGCAACTGACTATACGGTCACATAACAATTAATTCCAAATAAATATTTCTCGTTCATTTCTTTGAATATTCATAAAAGCGTTCATAAACAAACGTTTTTTCAGCTCCGCTAATTGCTTAATCACCGCTTGCGCGTCGGTAAAGTTCGCCCCATTAGAATTTCAAATGAGGCCGTTTCGTCGTGAAAAATTATAACATTTACGTCGCACGGGCTCATAATCGCGAGGCATTTCTGTAACAAACAGTCTGTTTTCTCGGCCGTCTTGGTCTGTGCTCGCAGAGAACTGGATGCGAAGATGATGGGCGCTGATTATGTAAAAAGATAGACATTTCTATGTAGATTCGGATAATTTACATTATATTATAGTGTTATTACATCAATTACGGCACGGCTCGCCGACAGAGATAGATGCCTGCCCCGAGATTACGGCTTGATGGTTCCCAAAAAAAATGTCGCCCGCCAGGTGCCATTTTGGGACCAAAAGCACCCATGAAATGGCCATGAATACGTTTTTTCGAATAGTTTTATAAAGTGTGTCCTAAAATGATGAATAAAATTCATTTTTTTTTCTAATTAAGATTTTAGAATCCTAAATAGGTACACCGAGAAAGAAAACTGTTAAATTTACTCAAAAATTGTTAGATTAACTGTTTTTTACGGTTATATATGGCGAACCCAAAAACTACTTTACTTAACCTTTTAAAAATGTCTACAAATATTTCTTAATTCAAAGTTATTATTATTATTATTATTTTATTATTTTAATTTGACGTTGAAGTGTTGGTTCTATCAAATGAATTAAAGATTTCAAACACCAATTACAAAACTGTTCTGCATAAACATCATTTTGTTAATCTAACCTTCGGAAAGGTTAAATTTTGTTATTTGTCCTAACATTTATTGTTAATTTATAGTGCGCGCCAATATTCTTGGCGGGATACATGACGTCGGATGTGCAAGGCTGAGAGGAATTCTCTCCTATATTATTGCGCTGTAAAGCCGGACGGCTTCACCTTGTAGAGATGGGCCTCCGGGCCCCTTTTCCGCTCAGCTGGACTGCGTTTGATCCCGTCGGTAAGGGTTTATCTTCTGGCGCCCTCAAGGTACCCGAAAAGTAACAAACTACATCTAGCAGTCATTAACTACTCGAAGCCGGACGAAACACGTGCAGTACAAATAACGGCTATGGGCTTTCATTGGCCAACAAAAATTCTTTTTAAGTAAAAGGCTATATATTTGGGCGGTCAGTTTTACGCAATAAGTTATAAATAATGGACGAAATAAGCGAAACAGAATCGGAGTTCTCTCAGTCTAGTGACAGTAAATTTATAATTATTAGTTTAATTCAACAGAACTGGATCTAGGCTTAATAAACTGTGATTTCTTGAACAAAAACGCTTCCTCAGTTTTGAAGGTCTATTTTAATTTTACTACTAAGTATATTTGAATCTACTTTATTTGAGCCCTTGCTAGGTCACCGGTAATGTCATTAGAGGCCACATTACGAGTCACCTTTCCCCCCTCTTCGTCTTTGTTTACAGATCGGGGTTCGACTGTCAAGTCATATTACACGAATGAATACATAGGCGGTACGGAGAAAAATACCAGGTAGAATCCATCTAGATAATAATCAATTGGGCCACAATGACTATGCAGAACGTCGTTACTGGGATCGATATTTTCTGAGGGTATTGTAAAAATTGAACAATTTTGGCATGATTGTAACTAAAGAGATGAAAAATATTCCTTTTAACTTTAGTATGTGATTGTGGATAAAAGGTTGTACTGCGTTAGTGTTTATGTCGCGTTTTATCCACTTAAGAAAATTAAACGCTCGAACTACGTTCCAGCCTCTAAACATGCTTGTGGGAATAAAATTATGTCTAAAATACTTTTACAAAAAATAACGTATAAACTGGGAAACGAACGTGTTAAATGACATGTACACAACGAGTGTTAGTTTTTGTCTGGCAGTATCTTTTTTCTCTTCTCTGTTTCCGCAGATACGACTATAATTAGAACAAATCGATCTATGACAGCGCTATAATCATGCGACTGCGGTTTTCCTATTTCCGCCACTTTCAGTTCTAAATGCCATCTTATCTGTTATGGCGGTCAGATAGCCCGATAAGTGAGGCCTGCCATGAATAAAATACGTGGAGATTAATTATTAACTCTCGGGCTGAAATTACTGACTTCCTGTCCTGATACGCAACGAAAACTAAATGGAACGTGAGATAAACGATCATTAATATGATTTCTTTGTTTATTGGTGTATAATTTATTGTACCTTTAAAGATATCGATCTTGCGCTTGCGTTATTTTGTCAAGTAATCGTCCGGTCGCGACGTTACAACTAAATTTATTTACTGGGTGGTTCAGATAAAATCTAATACCCATTGTCAGAAATACGTTTCTTTGTTATACAGGGTGAGTCAGTTTTTCTGTAGACAAACTTTAACAGAACATAGAACACATGTTTTTAAGAAGAAAAGTTCCTATAAACATTGTCGTAGAAGGCTTCGTTTCCTAGATACAAGGTGTTGAATATAATTTTTTGTTCTCGAATTTTCATTATAACTTATAAAGGAATGCTTAGATTTTTTTCATATTTGGGGGATAATGCCTATTAATTAAGGGGCATAAAACAAGCGATAAGAATGTTTAAAAACTTGCACAGTGGCGGAGTCGAGGGGGTGTTCAGCCCTTTTCTTAAACAGAACTTCTACTCCAATTACTATTTTTTAAAAAAAAATGTTATTTTCATTATCTACATATAGTTTACCAAAAATAATATGCTTTCTGTTTCGAAATTCCCGTGTGTTTCCGAGTTATTTTGATTAAAAGTTGTGATTCCACAATTGTTAATTAAATATTGTTATAAATTTTCACCAATAACATTAACATCAATGTTCATTCAATGTTATTTTTTTTGTAATTTAATTGCAGTACATTAGTATTTACGCAGCACAAAATAAATAAGGATTGTTAAAATTTGTGTATTAAACAGATTTCAACTTTTGTATTTGAGTATGGCTTGATATAGCGTTGAAAGAATTAAATATTTAACCAATAATTGATAATAAATAAATTACTTAATTTAGTACCACATCAAACAATAAAAATCAAAATAACTGACTCATCCTGTATGCATTGTTTTATTCTATAGTAAAACTACACCGTCTGTATTAGAAAAGGATTAACAAGGCCTCTCTAGATGACGATTTGAATATCTTTTTAAATGGTTTGAGTGTTGAGTGGCACTGAAAACTGGTCTACTGTAAAACCTGACAAGGCAAAGCATCCAATCGGCGACCAGACAGAAAATTGAAAGAAATTCGCAAGAAGGGAAATAAATAACATTCTATAATACTTATTTTATACAGCAAATTCAACTGCTTTTGTGGGTATTGTTATTAATAGAATTAATTTTTGGTTTTAATTAATAAAATAATTTGACATACATGATGTTACGATAACAAAATTATGGGTTTGTCTTGCCCAATTTCCACAAACTAACACACATGTTTCGGCTTCTTGTCCGTTTTGAACGAGTAGGTTATTGGCATCAGCTATGATACGTTTGTGTAACTCATAAATAGACTGCACTTCGGTGCGATACACTTCTTTTTTTAAATATCCCCACAAAAAGAAGTCCGGTCCTCCTCGTCCAGTCTCTTGTTATTAATACTTGGACACGCTGTACATGATAGTGATACTGCAATACGCCGTGGACACCCTGGACCTCCATCTCTTCCACAATTCGGTTTCAAGGTTCCCGCGTCAGCGTTGTATACACTTACACTTACTGCACTCCAAGGTAAAAGTAGCTGCATTTGGCACATATTTATCGGAAATCAATTCTGTTAAAGCATTTTCACAATAAATTAAAACGATATCTATCAAGTACGAGTTTCTATATATCGACACCGTTTTTGACATTTGAAAAAGTAATGTAAATACTCACATGACAAAAACGTTAATACCTACAAAAAGTAATCGGATTTTAATATTCGGAATCGTCTGGCTAGAGACTACAATAGCCCAGCGATGTAAAGGTATGATGCATCTATCCCTAATGTTTTTAGATAAGTTGTGAATTATCCTTTATGTTATAAAACTTAGGATAATCAATAAATATTATTATTTTGCTGTAAGGGAACATTTTAAGACTTCATTTGACCTACAGATAAAGTTAGTTTTTATTGATTTCTACTAATGAAATTAAGATACATTTTATTTAAAAATACATACAATTTTGTTTTATACAATAAAATTATAAATAAACAGATGTTTTGAATATATCTATCTATCTTCCTGGCCATAATCTGTCTTGAATATAAACAAAAAGTATGCGGTTTCCCCAATGTGAACGAATTATTATATATATATTAAATATTACATTGAAAATTCACATAAACATATATCTGTCGTAACGCGGTAGATCGGCGGTTTTCCTGAAAAGTGTTTTCACATGATATAAAGCAAAGAAACAAGCGTGTTGGAATAAATCTCTCTCAAAACTTTTTATTAAACGAAATATTCAGATGGAAAGTTTTATATGGGACTAAGAAGAGCACTGTAAATGTCATTATTAATGTTTACAAGTAATTATTGTTAAATAAGTTAAATGATTTAAATTAACGGTTTTTCGATTTTATACACAGTGAAGTAAGAGTTCTTTATTGTACTAGTGAAGTATAGCTCATTTTATTTATCTAGTGAGTTTACCACTCTAAAGAGTTAATAGAACGTCGATTATAGGATTATTGTGGATAAATTATTTTTTTCGAGGCGAAACCCGTGCGTCGCCGCCCCTGAGCCCGTCTCCGCGCGAGACGCACTCACACACACACGCACCGGCGGCGCGAGGGAGCGGCCGGCCGCGTGGGGTAGCGGAGGGTTGTGGGGGGCCTCGCAGCGGCCTGGCAGGGCGCGGCCCCGTGTGACCCGATCTGCGGCCGCGCCCCGATCGCGAGGTCACTCAACGGCTGCTGAACCAGATCACAGATCTCACAGACTAAATAACCTGTCTTGTCGGCCGACCGGCCGGGGATTGACCACCTCGCCGGCGGAGGGACGAGGACGCTGCATTCCGCCAGAGCCACCGGCTACCGGTCTATTGCCACCAGGACGCGCCGCGACCGGACGGCTTCATTAGGGCGGAGAACCCGCGTCGGTGGGCCCATGTTGCGGTCACGGATCTGGATAGGGCCCTTTCCATGGGTACAGTTCCGTGTAAGATGCAATATTATGAAATATACTCGCGACAAGAATTCAGACGACTTACGTCATACGAACAAATGAATAATTTGTCATATTTTTATCAAAATATTTAAGAAACTGCAACTGATAGTAATAAAACTATATACTACATTAAAAGTTTGCATTATATATTGCACTAAATTGCAAAAAATGATTGTTTTTAACGCGACCAAATATCGAAAATTATGTTGACAATAAAAACAAATGTGTAACGTTAGCCGTGACGTAAGACGTCTGAATTCTTGACGCGAGTATACTTGGAAAGTCAATAAATAGCACCTTCCAAAGATATTCTAGTAAATCACTTCTTCGGTGTAGTCGAATGTGGTGTTTTTTTTGCAGAAAATCGTCAGTTACGAGGGTTGCCAATGGCAGTTTGTCCCATTTTCCATGGTTTTCATGGGTTTTTCAGAAATTGCTGAAGGGATTTTGGCAATAGCACTACTTTTTCTTGAAACAGTTGAATGTGTTAAGATCACCATTTTCCTCGCCTTAAAATGATCAAATTTGTGGTGTTCTTTAGGTACAGAAATTTCGAAAAATAGAACACGTAGGACAAAACTAATATCAAAAATAAAATTCTTAATGTTTTGTTTATCTACTTTTACTATTTAAATTCTCCTCAAATAAAATAATAACTTTTAAAAAGGGTTTGTAAGGAACACATTATTTTGCTGTTCCAGCCTTCACATTTTAACAATTATTTTCACATACTTATAAACAAAAGAAAACAATATTATATGAAAACTATGTAAGTTTATGTTATAACAATATTTACACCTAAAGTTAAATTTTAAAAAATTTTAATAATTTGAAAAATTTCTCTACCTAAAAATTTGTTGGTAGACCACTTTCTGTCCCTTTGAATATTCGCAGGTGGCTACATGTATTTGTAGAAAACACTTACGGCGCCCTTAACAGAATTCTCATAGTACCCTGCGTTTCTGACAGGACACACATTTTTTAAGGTCGTTGTATTTTTCGTCTAAAAATGATCAAATTTGTAATACATAAGATGCCGAAATCTCGAAAAATGAAACAAATAGAACAAAAGTAATATCAAAAATTAACTTATTTATATCTTGTTTATCCACTTGTTCCTAAAACACATATTATTTTCATATTCTAACCCTACGTTTTAACAATTATTTTCACATACTTATAAAGAAGTGAATAATTTTATGTGCAGAACTATGTAAGTTCATCTTATGATAATAATAAATTAAAAAAAAAACATATTTTGAGGATTTCTGTACCTAAAAATTTTTGGTTTAACCTCTTTCTGTCGTTACACGGGTTAACTATGACTAAGGACAAACATTTTAACCACGTGCTCAGGGAGGCCTAAAAGATAAAAAAATTATTTCAGAATTTTACCTCGATATTTAGAAAATGAGGTAAAACCCTCATTGCCTGTGGAAAGTCGGTGCCTCTGATAAGCATCGATTGAGATGGCTTAGATCCATAAATAAAGCTTACATCTCAACAATGTTAACTACCATGCGGTCGTTTTTTGCAGCATTTCTAAATGCAGAAACGACAGTTAGATAAAATGCCTATTTAGAGAATCGAACGAAAGAAATAGGTAGGTACTAAGTAGAAAAGCAAATTTGGTAGGGAAACATTTTTTAAGAATATAGATCATAATTTATGTGTTAAATCACATTTGGCACCACGTTAGCAATGTCTGATGATGAATTTCTCTCATATTTTCGATGACGAAACATTCTGACTTATCAGTCTTCTACTAAAATACACTTAACCTAAACACACATAACATACTCTATGGGACAACCCTGTATTACTGTCATGCTAGTTATTAAAATTTGTGTTAATTAAAAATGGAACACTCTGATAATAAATACATAATATAACACAACAACATAAAATGTGTATTTACACACATCCTGTACATCTAGTACCTACATACAGCTTGTGTCTAAAAAATCTGTACAAAATGCTACCATATATTCCCAATAAATGATGATCGATCCTACTACAAAAAAAAACAATTACAGCAGGGCACAAAAAAGTTATGACGATTTAAATAAGTGTGAAATACTGTAGATGGCGCCCTCTAGGCGCCAAAAAACAATCCTCATGACTTATATTTTGGCCCCCCGAAATATGTGGTAGCATTTTTTCTCAACATTTTACAGATACCCTGTATCTAATTTACCACTAAATCTCTACTAACTAATAATATAAAACTGGTATTAAAATGTTCAAGTACATTTAAGTTTTTACGTGTTAAAGTGTATCTCACAATGGAACTCGATTAACACATGGGTACATTCCAATAATTCAATCAGGTTGAAGGTCAAAGGCTACACAAATATTTGCAATAATACTTTACAATTATATGATTTGCACACATCGACGCTGTTTGCAACACATTCCGCGTATTTTTTAACAAAATACACGGGCACACATGCAGAATTCTTATTAATTTGTTTATTAGCTTGCCGCTCGCGTCCCAGTAGATGTCACAAGGCCACACAATGGCAATTACCATCGTTTGTGGCGAAAAGAGCCAAGAAATATCTTAATTGCATTGGAATATTGATTTATAATGTTGCTATAGGTGAATAATCGTACAAAGCCCTGTTCTTTAGTAAAATGTCCTTTTATTTACTGATATAACTCTAAATCAAAAGGCCGCAAAAGGTTTGCTTGAGCTCCTAGCAGTGGTTCTTTATTTTTGAAAAATTTGTTCCGAAACGATATGAGTGGGAAGGCAACATGCTCTCTAGAGCAGTACAGGGCAGTTTCCCATGATCCAGCCACGTGGAAAAATGTCAGCGTATAAGATATTAGCCGTGCAATGACACGCGGAAGCTGGTTTGCGTTTAGTATAAATTATACTAACTGCACAGGTTCGAAGCCTAGATCTTTAAATAGACAATTATCGATGTGGCATAGTAATTAAGATGCTAATTTCGATCTAACTTTACCTTCTGGACGTCGTAAAATCGATGGATGACAATTTTACATTGTTATATATTCTATCATTGCTTTTGTTTTTCTGATATTGATGTGAACTGGAAAATTGGATACTTTTTTGGTAAAGTATGATATCCAGTCCATTTGAATCCCACAAACGAGGTGTTTCTAAAATGTGGTACCAAACTAAAGCAGTAGAAAGAACGCGCTTATTTATTAAATAAGTAATAATATCGTTAGCATATTCTTCACGTTTTCCTGTTCTTCGGTTGTACTTGAGGTAAAATTTTAATTTCAGTGCACTGAAATTTTAAACATAATATATATTAATAACGGAAAAGGAACCACGAAACGACCGCAATTGGTTAACAGGTTCCATGCTCTCCATCTCTTTTTTATCTATGTTATTGTGCTTATTTATTCCATACTTTAAGTACAGAGTATTCACACGAAAAGGTTAGAATCGACTGTTGCTTTACTATTCGTAGAGATATCTGAAAACTGAAACGTGTATTTATTAACCAATTTTTCACAAAAATTTTAATATATTTTTTTATTAAAACACAATTGAACATCGCGTTACAGAGGATATTGATGTTAACTTAGTATTTTCTTATGAAACACCTTGTATATTGCATTTTTTCCTGGTTGCATTGAAATAAACATGTTACGGGATATACTTTAGTTAATATCAACATATCTTGCAATGCTCAGTTTTTTGATAAAGGAAATACAATTCTTGTGAAAAATTAATCAATGAATACATGTTTCATTTTTATGATATCTCCTAGCAAAGTTACAGCCCAATCTAATCTTTTCGCGTGATCATTGACAATCTTTTAATATACAAATCAGCAGGAGTAGTAAATATTTCATTCAATACGCACACTAGATAGATCTATAGTCAAAGAAAATTGGCAGCATTTTCTCTAAGAAAATTAATTACGATACGTTTTTTGTTTTTTTTATATATGCCTAATGATAAATTTTTACACTGACTGCTCAACATAGATCGTAAACAACAGTTTGGATGGAAAATTAAGCGACATGTTTTAACTTTAATTTTTGTATTCGATATTATAGCGAGATAAAAGTTTTATGACAAAAACCGAGTACGCCCCTGGAATGTACGATTGAATCGCGGACCCCGACAACAACACGCGCAAAGCTTGCATCTCGTGAGATAAAAGTTTTATGATAAAAACCGAGTACGCCACTGGAATGTACGAGTGAATGGCGGGCCTTGCCAACAACGCGCGCAAAGCTTGCATTGTATTGCGAGTTAAAAGTTTTATGATGAAAACCGAGTA
Source organism: Monochamus alternatus (assembly GCA_037114965.1). NCBI lineage: Eukaryota > Metazoa > Arthropoda > Insecta > Coleoptera > Cerambycidae > Monochamus > Monochamus alternatus. The sequence continues at coordinate 52,906,447 of CM073433.1, read as the reverse complement.
CACCACTGGAATGTACGATTGAATCGCGGACCTCGACAACAACACGCCTGAAAGCTTGCATCTCGCGTACCAGGCAGCCCACCCAATTATATCCGGCTCGAAACGCCTCACAAACACCTCCCTGGGGAACCACCTCTAATCCGAGCCGCTTCCTCGAACCGCGGTTCGGCAAAAACCACTTCCAACATTCGAACGCGTTGGTGAGCCGATAAACAAAGTAACCCCAGAGCTGTCGAGATGTTATCAACGCTGGTCGGTGGGTTTCCTCACGCGCCTGGAAACGCAGAACAGCGGGCATTAATGGAATGGAATGGGCATGGACGGATGCGGGTGCCCCAGGACATGACCCGTGAACTTGGCAAGAAAAATGGCACGGAACGTGGTCGGCGGACGCATGGGTGGACATTCGCCGAGGAGATGTCTTGCGCTTGACGAGAAACATTTCTGATATTGTATTATAGATTAAGACTAATCATTAAAGCCCGCACTTCTTCCGCAGATCTCAGGTCCGGACTTCGCGACGACCTTAATATTTGTATGTACTTTATTTATATTAAAGTTGCGGTATTCTAAATAAGAAAGTACCTCGATCGTTGACAGACAATGATATAAAACTGTGTACCGGGAAGTGCTGGATATCTAGCGGAGAAAACTTGAACTGCAAATATTATGTCACAGTTGGAGTGCAGAAAATAACAGGTAGCCGAAACTGAGTTTGAAGGTCATGCGTTCGATCCTGCGGCAAAATTTATATCAATAACAATGCAATCAAATGCATGTGGTATGTTTAATTCGTCTTGATTTCTAATATAATACTTAATTCCAAATTTTGCTCGCCCTGTAAACAGAATTTACTTTACCACCACCTCTTAGTCAGAGGCTGAACTATGTATTGCTAAATTGTGTCAAATTTTTATAGTTTGTAACAGACTTCTAGATAATGAAGTTGGCCGAACTTGCTGAGAAAATGACCCTTATGGAAAAATGCTAATAAATTTTTAGATACTGAAATTTATCAAACTAACTACTTTCTAAAATTGATATATAGTTCTAAATATTCCTATAACATAAACTTACTTAGAGTTACACATAAAATTGTTTGTATATGCACGATAAATTAATTGATAAAAATGTGACATTAGGTTAGCAGCAAAGACCAATATGAAAATACGTTTTTTAAAAGTTAAAACTTTGTTTAAACTATATTTAAATAGTAATAATGAATAGACAGAACTTTAAAGATTCGATTTGTGTGGTTATTTTTGTTCTTCGAGCTTTATTTCTTGAGATTTCAGTACCTAAAAACATTACAAATACGGGTCATATTTTGCCAGAAATACGGCGACCTTAAACGAATTTAATCTTATTCCTGCCAGCTAATCGACAGAAACATCTATTTATTTACCTGCAGGGGCTCGATTCTCGAGTTTAGTGGACCACATTCCCTCACAAAGTGATATAAATTTTCACGAGAAATTGAAAATCTGTATTCTTAACCACTCTCATTGTAATTATTTTCCATAAAAAATTGGGGAACTATTTCACATGGTATACTCAGGAATTTTTAAGTAGAATGATTTCTCACTCGAATTTATTTCACTGGATTCGATAATCAAGGTCCAGGAGTGTTGTTTTTATTCAGACATGTTTAAACATACTACTCGTAAAACAAACCAGTTGCAATGTAAGCGTACGTTGGAATACGTAGTTAGAAGCAACGTCATATTACTAGGCTCATTTTGACGGCATAAAAGTATTTTACAACGACTACACTCAAGTGACTACTACTAGTTTTATTTTATTTGATCAATGGATATTTAACGATTCTAGAATTCTCGAAGATTTAGCATACATATGTTTTAATTATTCACGGATACCTCTAGTTATTCGCCGTTTTGAAACAACTGTGACAGCATCAGGATATTCATTAAATAACGCAGTAAATAATGTTTTTTCATTTGCGATAGTTTATTTCACAGTTATGAGGACCTAGTGATAAAGTGTGAAGAAAAAAATCGATACTGTTTTGCAGAACAATCCTGGATTTTTTGACTTTATGCCGTATAGTAAATCTTTTTGATGGCAAAGAAGTAGATTTTTCTGAATCCACCCTAAATGTGCCATCCATGAAAAATTATACAGGGTTAACTATGACTTAGTACAAATATTTTAAGAGAGGATAGGAAAAAATAAGAATTAATGGAATCACCCTTTAAAAAAATTCCAAACTTATTTATAAAGCCAAAAAAATTATTTTCAAAACTATATTAAATCCCTATTTATCGCCGTCACTGACCGTCTGTCAGCCGCGAGGTTAGGTATATTCTGCCAGTCAAAGGTGTCAAATATATTGACAGGTCCATTGACACGTGTATCAATTTAAGCCGCTTTGAAAGAAAAAAATCTTTACAAAATGTAGATTATTATTTAATGATTTAATGAGAAATGCAGTATGGTAGCACAGAGATTGATACTTGGAGAGATATTAAGAATGTTGAATCATCTTCTGTGTTCTTACTTGTTTAAATTAAAAATTTTTGTACTTCCTGCGGACCTCTCCTTCCCTCGATCGTTCTTTTTGTGTAAAGCGGGGTACCTACTTGGTTTGGCGGTCTTGACCAGGTCGATTACTTACGTCGGGAAAAGCACAAAGGATAACAACAAAATACACGTAAATGTACACAAATACGTAAAAACACTACCACACGTTTACCGCCACGGCATAAAACCCCCGAGTACCCGATCTGGGCCAGTTCTGACACTTATTTACCAAGTTTTGACATCTTCCAAGAGGCCTCTCAAATAATGCATTTTTTGAATGCATTTTTGGCTGCAGCAATGCAATTTCCGATTTGTCAGAAATTCCATGTCGCCACATTTTTTACAAATAATTTTTGGAAGAGAATGCAGGAAACCGCGTTCCGATCCGTCCACCACAACTAGTTTTAGAACTTTTGGACTTTTTACTAGTTTATTGCCTCGACTAAATAATTATTTGCAAAAATTATTCCTATCACGATTTTAGACCATTTATTAGGGTTGTTATGCACAATGGAAGTAAAATTTTATGTTCATTTCTCTCTATGTAATAATAATATTCAAGTAAATATAAATTTTCCTTTTTTAACTGTTCCATTTTTTTTATAAAAATAAATTAAATTAAGGCCAGTTGGTGACCGAATGGTTTAAGGCGTCTGTAGTTGAATCGAGGTGGCCACTCGTTTTCCGGGTTTCTCTCGTTCCTGCACTTAATGGTGGTTAGTGCCTACCAACGTAAGTCGTTCTTGGAAGGCCTGCATAATAATAATATGCCACCCCCTCTCCCGGACAAGTCTCTGACTTCAGTAATTACAATGACGGGTAGAGATATTATATTATTATTATTATTATTATTAGCAACTGAAACGGCTACTGATTGTGTGAAGAAGCAAGGGATGCAAAACTAAACAAATTGATCACATTACAAGGCAATCTGTACGCAAACATACAACCGAGGCAAAAAAAGTATCTCGTCCATTATACGTTCAGTGAGTGCGGCTACTTTACGAGGTACTTTAAATCAACTATGAGATTATCAGCTCCGTTTACTGCTCGCGTATATATGCTATAATATAGTGCCTCGGCCGGGTATGTAGGGCCTTTCGGTCGCGATCTCTTTCAACGTTCCCCGTCTTCTCCGGTTTTATGACGATGTCGCGAAATTATCGGGACATGTTCATTAATGGAGGAGGTACCAGCCGGCGGATTTATGGCGATGTTCAGTTCGACTAGGAGACAATAAGGAAGAGTTCGTTGGGGTTCGTTAAGGAACTGAAACATGAGAATTCACTTCTAGATGATATGTTTTGTACATATGTAGATTAATGTGAACCGATCAAATTGTTAATTTTATCAGTTTGGTGTAAATATAGCGGAGGTTGGGCAGGTTGGTTGTGGTAGCGTATCGTCAGTCGATGGCACTGTGGTGTGACTTGTTTTGTGAGTGTGTTTCACACAAACAAGCAATAAAATTGTTTAACAAACATATATTTTTAAATCTCTTTGTGAAACAATTTTATTGGTTTAGAATGTAACATACGTATCATATCAAGTATCAAATGCATAAAATATGTCATAATAAGTTGTTAGAGCTCTTATCATATAAAATTTTTTCATTCAAATCTTCATAAGGCAGGACAGGACTCGTTTTTCCAATATCAATCCTATAGACAACTTTTTGTGAGACTATGTCAAGATATTATAATAGTACATAAACATTTTTTTTAAAACAAATTTATAAGGAATTTGTCACATTTTAGAAGAATAATTTCTCAAAAATATAACCGTACAGTTAACACCACTAGACCACTGTAGTATATTTTAAAGTCTTTTATGCATAAAAAATAGTCGATGTTGGGAAAATATATTACTAATTTTTTTTTATTACGATTATATATAATAATAATATATACTTAAAGTCATCGGCGATTTTTTTTAAATAAAATTGCTTAAAAATTATAATTATGCATATTAGAAAAGTTTCAAATTAATATCAATTACCACCCATTTATCTTCGATATCACTGTAAAACTATTTTTTAAGATCTATCTTTCAAAAATAGAACTATATTTTTCATATTTAATTGGTTTAATTTAAAGATAGAATATCTTTAGATGGACTACCTACCTTATTACATAATATGTATCAATATTCAATACAGGGTGTTCAGAACATGAGTACCTTTATTTAAGTGCATTGATAAATTTCCACTACACCAAACATAATTGACTTAAAACAATTTTTTTCCTGGCCAACGGTGTTAATATTATGACAGCAAACACGCCTTGAATATGTGGTGACGTACCATGTTTGGCGCTGCTACATAACTATCACAAGTACTTATATCTGAACATACCTGGCGTGAATAGTTTTTTTTTTAAGATTTGCTAACAATATACCAATATAACAATAATAAGTGTTTGAAATGACGCAATATGTCATGCAACTCATGGTTACTAAAAACTTTAATTTTAATTTATGTACAATGTATGTACAAAACACATTATTCACAGTACGAAATAAGCATGTACTATATCCAGTTTAACTGAAAACAAATGGTGATAGAAAAAATTAGTGTGTTAGGCTAGAATTTTTTGTTGCTTTTGGCCAGATATTTCAGTGCATTCATATTCGTAACAACTTGTATAACGTAAATTTTATCTAGTCCAGTATACTCTCCTACACAAATAAATAATTCTTATTTCTACCAACGGGTTTAGAATGAAGTTTTAACATGGATTTAGCCACCACGCATGTTTTTAATGTCGTTTTTTAAATACATTGCATTATTATTGATAGCCAAACACAGAAACTCGCAATATGTTATCTCCGTGCTTCCTACCGTACGTGTTTAAAAAATGGCCATCATCAATTCCCGTCTCCTTGCATTATATAATTCCTAATAAAAAAAGCAATTACATTTGTTATTCCGTAGGCATAAATATGTGGCAACATGAAATCTTGTTTATTAATATTCTTTTATCCGCCGTGCGACCTCGACATAACAACTTTACTTTCATTAATGAGCAATTAAACCTATTGCCATTGAAATTTACTACTACTAGAAATGTCCATAGGTAAACAAACAGATTGGAAAAAAATCAGTCTTTGTCGTTGCCATAACTCACTTATATAATCAGTCGCTTGTCGTTGTTGTCCATGTAAATTGCATTCTTTCGTTCTCCGTACATTTATATTTTATGCAGCGTGTAGACTCATAATTCAGCAATTGTTAATAACAATTGGAATTTCCGACATTAATTTGACCTTTGCGTAATTATTTATATATATTTTGTATTCCACTTACAGCTGTTATTTTTAGAGATAAGACATAATGTTACAGTTACATGTAAAAGTTTCTCTCAAAATCGGTGTACAGGGTTAACTATGACTATGTACAAATATTTTAATAGGGGATAGAGAAAATTAAGAATTAACGGAATCACCCTTCAAAAAAATTCCAAACTTATTTACAAAACGAAAACATTTTTTTCGAAATTATATTAAATCCTTATTTAACGCCGCCTATGCGACTTGTCCATCAAACGTTTACAGAATCAGAGTAGGTAACGGAGGCAACTAGCAACACGACCGTAAAATTTCCAGTCATATTTTAATTCCTGTGTTTACCATGTGGTTACGTTGTAGTTTTGTGTTCTTCTTCAGCTTTTAGTGCCTTTTTTAATTTTTAAACGTGTCATAGTTATTAAATAAAGAAATTTGTGTTGGGTGCCATACTTTCCCACAATATAGTTCGCCGGTTTGGTTTTCTAGGTTATTGGACAATAATGCCGCGGCTATATTAAAAGTTTTCTATTTTCTATTCCTTTCGTTCGATTTTGTTATAATAAATAGGCATTTTATCTAACAATACCTACGGGAAGTGTGTTTTATCGGTAGTGAGTGGTTATACTGAATTAAAATGTTGTAGTTTTGCCAGTTTGTAACGAAATAATGAAAAACGAATGCAAAATAGTGGAGCTAACTGGATTAACTGTTACCTACCTATCTATCAGGTATTATTACTAATAAGAATGTTAATTTTTTCCGTTTCTGCATTTAGAGATGCTGCAAAAAACGACCACATTGTAGCAGATATTGTTGACAGATGTAAGTTTTATCTATGGATCTAAGCTAAGATTTTGGCTGAAGGTGGCAATTTCCAACTTTTGTTATAATTACGAAGCAGTAGCAGGGCCACATCCACAATTTTTTTCAGATTCAGCTTTAAACTCTGAATTCAGCAGCTTTGAGTAGCCAATGACTACTAGATGTGTATACACGTGCTACGTCTTGCGTACTCATGTTCTGTTAACTATTATGACAGATTGTGAACAGCTAAGGTTGCGAGTTATTGGCTTCATTTGTGATATACTGATAAGAACTAACCAGTTCGAAATCAGTACATAAATAGTGGCACCGCTGACGACTAACTGCGGCTGTTTGCTGTAGGCATTTCAGGTGTAATTCAATTCATTCATACTTAAATAATACTGTTCATGGCAATAGAACAATCAATAAAATGTTATCAGGAAATTGATGTTATCACGTCGCGGCAATCTAGACCCAGAAATATAAATAGGTCTAAGGAAATTAAGTGCTCTAAATCATTTCCCAAACAAGTACAGTCGCACCTTAAATCGTCTCTAGAATTAAAACACAGTAAAATTATACAGGATGTTGTAAAATTTCATAGTTGATGACAAATATCGTAAAGTTTTATTTTCCTCTGTATATTATGTTCTCCAAATCTCAATTCTCTATCTAGCAAGCTCTGAGTGCTACGACTTGTCCCATAATTTCGTTAGAAGTGTAAGTTCAGAGATTAAAGTCTGAATTCAGAGATTAATGTCTAAACTTAAAAAAAATTGTAGAAATGGCCCTTCTAGGGCTTCGTATATAATAAATCATAGTAAAGGAATTCCATTGCTAGTAAATTATTTTATTATTTTAAGTGATTTATTAATTTTAATTATTTGTTATTTAATAATTTATTATTTTTAAGTGATCAAATAAATAAATTTTGTTGTTAATCAGCTTGGAATACAATAAGGTGTAAAGAAATAAAGAGTGAAGGTAATACAATGGCGTATATGATGACCTATTTTATATACTGGTAAGTTTTTAAAGCTGGTAAGTTTTTGTTTCACAATATAACAACTACAAATGGCGTTATCCTTTTTTCGTCGACGTCAAGCGACGACCACTTAGAAAGGTCCCTCGCGGTTACCAGCACCTGAACCATGTTCTGTCCTTATTAATGGTTCGCGTGTTAGTTCGGAGCGTTACGCATCCACCTCTCAAGGATCGTGTAGCACACGCTCGGCCCGCTCTCCGTCGATCGCTCTACTTCCCCGCGATGTTTGTCCGTTCCAACGTAACTTTTAAACACCGCCGTAACAGAGAACTAATTAATCTCTCTAACACACATGCAAGAAGTGTACATTGTGCCCGGGTACGTTCACATTCACCGCTCGCTCCCTGTCAGGTGTGAAAAATTAACCGCTAATTTAGATATAATGGCGCTGGTTTGCGATAAATTTCGAGATAGCGGGTTTGCCGGGCTGTGTTTTATTAATTGCGCCTCTGATCTACGGTCGCGCTGGTCGAATGCGTTACTTTGAATTTAGAAACAGTGCGAGAAGAGTTGCTATGCTATCAAAAAAAAAATGTGAAAGTACAAGAGCTTTTACAAACACAATTTTGTAAAAAAAATCAAAAAAATAATTTCGTAAATACACTTCTGCACGGCACTGGAAACTGGTCCACTGTAAAACCCGATCTTGCGCAAGGCATAGCAGTCAGTCGGCGACCGGAACGGCGGCAAAGTATAATAAAAAATGAACGGTCAAAAACTTGAAAGAATTTCTCAAGGATAGAAATAAATCATTTTATAACATTTTATTTTATATCAGCAAAGTCAACTGCTTTTGCCGCTACTGTTATTATTAGTTAATAAAATTAATTCGTGGTTTTAATACCTGACGTTACAACATTTTAAAAATTTTGTCCACTGACGCGTAAACACATTTGGGCCCGTCTTACCCCGTTTCTACGAACTAACACAAATGTTTCTGGTTCTTATCCGTTTTTTTCTTCTTCTTTAACACATAAATGACCTGTTTTTTTGTAACCGCACTGTACCTTTGTTAAACCTACGAGATCCGTTTGTCAAGCATATGACAACCGAATTAACCAAAAATCACTTAGTTATTATGACAATAACACACAATAAGATGTTAAACCGGTGACATTGAAAAAAAATTAAACCGTCCCCAACTTTCTTCTACTTTTCAGGACGTTCTCCAGTGCTACGGGCGATGCCGGTGAAAGAGCCAGTGGCCCGTGCCACGGCGTATTATTATACGCAGTGCTTTATAAGTAATTTTCAGGCTGCTGCACATACCGTCGTTTCGGTTTAATCACTCTAACTGTTATTATACATAATTAAAATTATTTCGCTAGAGAGTAAATTGCGCCATACCGTTCGCTTTCTTGCCATGAATAATAGATGCTCAGTTCGGGCGATGTAGCGAGATAACAATTTAATCAATTCCCATTTTACAAACTACTGTACTTAAATAATATAATACTTAACAGGCCGAGGCCGTGTTTATATTATATTGTGGTGTAACGGCACATCGTTTGTATCTTTCTACCTTGTAGCGAAACCTTTCTATTGATCTAGTTTGTGGATACGGTCCAAGATATATTTCATATTTATAAACATATTTGTGTTTATAACAAAGTTGTTTCACTGTAAGTATATACAGTTTTTACCAAGTTCTAATCTTGTGTGATTCCCAAAGAAATCTTTTGGCTTTCAGAATGTAGCAGCCAATGTACTTAAAGAACCATAACAAATTTTGTCGAAATTAAATCAAGTTCTCCAAAGTTATAAAAGAATTAATGAATATAAGAAGCCCCTTTAACCCCTTTTATATTGGAAACGGCAGATTTTAGAACAGACGTCCTAAGAAAATTCTCCTTTATTTTGACAAGTCTTATCGTCTCCCCCACAGATTTGTAAACATTTCTGTCCCTGTATAAACCTAAGCCCAGTAATATACGGTGATGGTAAAGGTAGGTACCATTTAGCAATTCTGTATTGATTCTTCTCTAGCAATCTGTTTTTATTGGTGTGATAAGTAACAAAACAAATTTACAATCACAATGATAAAATGTATTCAAGGCAATATTGTTGCGTCTACATATACCCGATAAGAACTACCTGTATTATTTATACATACATATATTGTATACTATGCAAATCATTTTTATAAGACGTTGATTATGCACATACTTAGGTTTATTAGGAGGTTGAAAGCGGATTTTTTAATTATAAAAAATTGTTGCTAGAGATGTATACTCGTCGCAACATAAAGGTTTCCAGTCCGAATCGGATCATATTTTGTTTAAATTATTACGACCTCTTGTCCGTAGCACATGTGCTTAGACAAAAACAATTGATACGTATTGTCATAATCTAATCATTAACACCTCCCAAAACTCCTGTTAATAATCCACGGACTGACCCCTTTAAAAATGGTATACGTGTTAAGTTGGAAACCTTTATGTTGAGGACACTGCACTGTACGGATAATTACTGTGTTTTCTTGTCTTTAAAATGAGAAAATTAATGTACATACCGATTCATCTATTGTATTATAGCTGAATGGTTAAGAAAAAATTGTTGATATAGATGGCACACAGCTAAACATCACAGATGGCAGATTCTGTATTTTATTTGGTATTTGAAATTCACTGGCATTTCTGATTCCAAACACATTGTCTTTAAGAAGGAATCTTTTGTTTCTACAGTGTGCCCATTTGAAATGGAATCAGGCCTTTAAAAATGATATTTAATGTTCATTTAAGGTTTTTTAAAAAAATATGGAGTAGTAAAAACTCAAGACAGTTTTTTTTCTATTTTCAAGGCCAGTGCCCTAGTTAGATTTGAAGAAAGACAACAACAGTTTTTGTGAAATTTGACAGGGTAAAAAATAGAAAATAAATTTTAATATTTTGCGCCAGAGTTTTTACTGCTCCATCTTTTAGAATAAAACTGAAATAAATCGGATAATAATTATTTTTACTGTTTCCACTTAAAATGGGTCAAACTGTCTAAGAAAAAATGGCAAACACAAATTTGTTATTCTTATTATGTGGATTTTTAAGGATGTCTCAATAAAAAAACAATTGAACATCAAGTAAATTGTTTCTATAACTTGTATTTACGTACATATTTTTGAAATCAAAACAAATATTTAATTTCAAATGCCATAATAAAATAAATAAAAACCATATGTTTAGATCGTATTTTCTGATAAATGTTTTTTTTTTAATGCCATTAAAAATTTTAGAGAAGTATGTATAACTTTTACCTTTTTTACTTAACCAAGATAATATAATAGATGACATTGTACTTAATTTTTAATTATTTTAATTTAATTCACTACGCTTACACAGTAGCCTATAATATTTTGCAGGATATATACGCCACTGGTTTCTATAACTCTGATTTTAATATAGTTGCGGTAAGAATTCAGACGACTTACGTCACTGACGTTACGTAATTGTTTTCATTGTCAACATAATTTTCGATAATTTGTCGCGTTAAAAACAATAATTTTTTGTCATTTAGTGCATTATATAATAGTGCAAACATTTAGCGTAGTATATAGTTTTACTATTCTCAGTTTCACCTTAAATATTTTGATGAAAATATAATGAATTATCCATTTGTTCGTATAAGTCGTCTGAATCTTGCCGCAACTATATCTCTTTAGAGTGTAAAGCCTGGTCTCATGGACGCGAAATTCGCGAAAATCGTCACGAATTTCGCAGTTTTTGATTTAAATTATTTATGGCGGGAAAGTGTCATTTTCTCGAGAATTTCTCAAAACAGGAATAGTATCGTTATCTTCATCATCTTTTCCTGCCATTAAATAATTCACGCGAATTTTCCTGAATTTTGTGCCAATGAGCACAAGGTTTATTAACAGCTCCGCACCAAACAATCAAGGATAAATTCTTAGAATAACAGCCTCTAAGGGTAAATCATATGATTTCATTCATTTAACGGGTGAAAATGTAGATCAAATTTTCGTTATAATAATGTGTCATTAACAGATGGCGCTGGGGAGTATATTTTTAAAATTCTGCACGTAATTTAGCACTAATTTCAGTACAATATATTTCTCTTTATTTTACAAAACAAAATATGTCTCTAAAGTTTTAAAAAATAATGATTGTTTGCATTGTATACCGTATACAGTGCTGTGTACAGGCACCGTAGTACCGTACATTATTACCATTGCCATCTCTTAGTGAGTGTAAAAGTTACAAATGGTGAACGCTCAAAGGATATCTTTACAGTAACCTTCTCGTTTGCTTTCAGACGTTCCGTGATCAGCGCATAGATGGCGCGGGTCTGCCTTTGCTGACTGAGGAGCACCTGACGACCACGATGAACATGAAACTGGGCCCCGCGTTAAAATTGCGCTCCGTCCTGGCCAAGAAATTGGGTTCCTGCAACGTCTGCCTGCACTGCACACACTGCCACAATTCCTCCGGGTCGCCGGAGCCGACCAACACCCCCGGAAACATGTCCGACTCGGGGGGAACCTCCTGAAATCGGGGGTCGTCGGCCCCGAAAAGAGGTCTCAAGTTTAGATTGCAATATTTATTGTTTATTGAATGAACGCAATATTTAGTATTTTTTATATGGTTATAAAAGTGTAGAAGATAAGAGTGTAATCGAGATTTGAATGATGTAGTTGTTTCGTTTAGACATTATTGAACGAATAATATTTTCATCTGCGACCGGAATTGTTGATAAATAAACTGCACAAACTTTAAATGATATCTCATTTTATTTTCAACGTATACAGTGTGTCCACGGATGGAGTTGACAGGAGGAGAAAGTGTTTTGTTTTTGACTTTATCGAAAAATGCCACTCTTTATAAAAAGTTCTGCTTTTCGAAAAAATGAGACTATCATAGAAATTGTTTTCTTAATTTATGAGCACCCTGTATATCTGATCTAAGACGTTTCTATGGCAGTCTAATTTTTTTAAGAACCAGAACTTTTTATAAAGAGTGACATTTTTCGATGAAGTCAAAAACAAAAGAGTTTCTCCTCCTGTCAACTCCATCCGTGGACACACTGTATATACAGGGTGTCCCATGCTCTAGGATGACCATTGTGATCTCGGAAATTATAAGAAGTGCACCAAAGAAATATATTTTACTCACCAGTAGATGTTGATTAATCTCAGTAACATATCTGCGTTTTGTAAACCATCGGTGGTTCAATTTTTTTTAAGTTTTGATTTATTGCCGCAATACCACTTTATTACAGTAGCTTCTGTAATTTTTCACACTAGCAAAAATTTATATTGAGGCTGCTAGACATGACTAGTTTTATAGCAGCGCCAGCAAATACTTTTTTTTATTTCAAATAAATGATTTTATAGTCACTATTATATGTTTTTTTGCCATTACTATGTGCTCTTAAACTGGTTTAATTATCAATTTTGTCTTTAGGCTTTCATTTTACATTAAAAAAGTACAAGTAAAATTCAAGGTCCGTACAATTTGGACAGAATAATCTTTTATATAACATTTGTTTACTTCACGTAATTTTGCTGGCTTGTTGTATTAGGTAATGTAACTGGATATAGTATATATAGTCCTTGTTTATAATATAATAATACATGCGAAAGACTGGCAGCGCCAGTGATATTGCAACACTAAAAAAAATCTACAAATTATCTTAGCGAGAAATTTGTATTTGTCGATTTTCCTCCAGTGTGGCAAATCCGCACAATTTGGTGTTCAATCAAATGTTTTTAAAGATTTAGGAAATTCTGAATACTTAAGGAGATATCTATAATTTTGAAAATTGATTTGTACTTTTAATGATTTTATTTGAGATTTCTTTCTGTAAAATGACTTCAGTTTTTCAGTTGGACGTTTCGACTTGTCGAGCTTATCATCAAGCAAAGCATACATATATACGTTAAAACATTATAGAGTGTTTTTGCTTTTGTAATAATGATATAACAAACAATATGGAATAGCGCAAAACACACAATTGTAATAATGTAACGTAAAAATATATTTTACAGGTATCTTAAATTTTCCTAAATTGTCTGATATGCAATTTTACATCGCAATGTTGCATAACGCAAGTATCTTACAGCTCTATTAAAAAAGAAAGACAAGCTCATTCAGAATTTGATTTATTAAAAAAATGAGTTGATGATGGGCTCCTAGAAACGAAACGTCGTACTCAGACCAATTTGTAGGGTAGTTTCAAATACATTCAGGAAAAAGTATAAACCAATTTCCAAAATTTTGTTTTGGAAATTAATTTTCGGAATTTAGCGGCACAATTATGATTGAGCACCAATTGTGTTTTCCGAGATTCCAATGGTCACCCTTGAAATTGGGCCGCTCTGTACAGGCAGCAGAATTGAGTACATCAACTTTTCATGCGATTTATTTAAGCTGTTGTAAGATATGTACAAGTAGATTTGTATAGTTCCTAAATAATAAAAGTATTTAAGTATAGAGTAAACTATGTACACAACTTAAAGCCCCCGTCTGATTTATACAAACTTTGAGTGTCCTTAAGGACATTTCAGGTTTTTTAAGATCTGTGGGTGTTTTAAGCACACTACTTATGCAACGAAACTTATCAATTGCTCAATTTTATATTACTACGACTTGTTCATTTGTATATTTTTATATCTCAGAGTAAGTGACGACCTTCCTCCATATTGATGCGTAGAAATACGTCAAATATACCTATATATTGGTATTCTGTACGAGAACTCTTTGAACATCCCCTGTATATAAAGCGAAATAAAAACATATTCTAGGACATATCTTAACAGTACAATGTACGACATACTAAGAAATATATATTTTTTAAAAGATTTTGTACAGTATTTAATTTTTGTTATTGTATTCGTCATAATTTCTTGTACCTTACATTTTATTCAGAACAGAATAAAAATATTTATCTTAAGGCACGTGTTATTTCCACCGATAAAGTCTTTTTCAACCAGTCTGTCCATGCTTATTGATTGAAGAAGCTGATTGACGGAGGAAGTTTAAAATTCAGGTAAGGAAAATGTAATTGCCGACGTTTCGACGGTTTCATTTGTACACCCTCAGGCAATTAAAATCGTTGTGTATAATGTTTTATTATTTATTTTATTATACACATGATAGATAAAGCATTTTGGTAAAGTTGTAATTACCGTAATCCTTTTAGTTGATACCATTTTTTAGAAAAAACTGAATTTTCATATTTTGGATTTAATTTTGCCCTCAACCAATTCAAAGCATGTCGAATCCCGATTCCAATATCAATACATCATATAAGATTACTATTTACTAAAATTATGGTCTGTCAGAAATGTTTGTCTAATTATTTCTTGCGTAACTGGTCGAATTTTTTTAACAGTTCGGTACCAGTTTCTGAGTATTGCTTGGACAGAATTTATACCGTAATCCTTTTAGTTGATACCATTTTTAAGAGAAAATTGGATCATTTATGAATCTAAAGCTTATATTTTCGTTTTAATTTTGCTCTCAGCCAATCCAAAGCGTCTCGAATCCCAATATCAATACATCATAGAAGACAGGAGCTGCCATTGTCTAACTACTTGCATAACTGGTCGAATTTTTGTAGCAGTTCGATACCACTTTCTAACTACTGCTGGGACAGAACTTATACAAAGTGAATTTTATTCACGACTATACATATGCTCTTAGAAGATCGAATTATTTCCGCGACGTTTTCTATATCTTCGCGTAACTACTACTTTGTTATTTTCAATCGTAAACACAAAACTTTTTTGTAGGTAACCTCACAGATGAAAATCACATGGGTTTAGGTATAGCGATATCGCAGGTTATAGTATTGGTCCATTGGAATGTAATTTGACTATAGTTTAATAACAAATTTATCCGCCCCCCCATTTCGGTTGGTTTTCCAGATTTCGAAAAAACTTTACTTGAAGAATTTGCTTCATATTTCGAGCTATAAGCATGTAATGTTTAAGATAAATCTGTATAAAACTGGCGACTATTGATAGTGATCACCAAATTACAATCAAAAGTGCAATTATTTTGTAATGGCGAACTGCTAAACTAAAGTTAAACTCTATTCCGATTATGTGATTACAAGCTCAAACATAACATAAATTGACAACTTCACACATATTACCTTGCGAGCGTCGAAGACATTACAACGCTGACAATATAATTACCTGAATTAGACGATGCGATGCCTGAATGTGACTAACTACCTATTAGGGTACAAATCCGTGAAAATCAGGACCGTACTTAGATTTCATCAAACGGAAATATAAAATGGGATAGATTAACAGTAAAAGATGATTTAAAAATAAATCATACCAATTATGGTAGGTTATGACTTATGTACGACATATCTAATTCTTCAAAAATTACTATACGTGTTGATTTTTAAAATATTCGAATATCATAACCAATTACGTCTTGTATTCACAAAATCAAAGTTGGTGTTAATTTATCAAAAGTCAAGTAAAGCTTCATTAACATAAGATTAGTGCGGTTGCATTGGTACTGCAAAAAAGTTATTAAAAAGGGCGCCATATTCTTGAAATAGTGTTTTCTACAAAATACAAATAATTTTAGACATTTAATAACTGAATAATCTAGGGTTTAGCAAATAATAGGAATGTTAACTCATCCCACCTGCAAATATTCAAAGATACTGAAGTAAAACGGCGAGAAATACGGGTGACTTTTGTAACGTTCAGATAAACTTAACAGTAACGCCTTTGCACTGCAGTTGTATGGCAGAAGCTAACAGCATTTTAGCTTTTACCAATTCTTTTCCAACAATCATACAAGGGCCAATCAGAAAACTGCTTTTTTGGCAGTAAAAAGAATATTCACATTTTTGCAGGTTAAGTTTTTAAATTAGATTCTAATTTAGATATTTAGTTTAGAATTGATTTGTTTCTAGAAAAATGGATGAAGAGGACTGTTTGGTTTAGAAACAGTTACTTTTGCTGCTCTTATTCGCAGCGACGTCAATATGTATAAAAACTATACATGCAAAAAAAAAATTAAAAGGAGAACTCGGAGATGGTGGGTGCGACCTATTAACCGCAGATAGCACATGCAAGGTGATTTCTATTATTTATATAAAGAAATGCGAAATGAGAATGCCGATTATTTTTTCAGTTCACCCGAATGACAGTGACAGTGTTTGATGACTTGCTGAAATTAGTGGGGCCTCATTTAACCCACAGTATACCTACTAGTATACTGTGATTCAACCAACCATTCAAATAGACCATCTATTCCTGCAGATTGTAGGCTTATATTTTATCTAAGGTAGGCTTTTAATTACTATTCGGCAAATGATAAAAACCAACAATTTCCGTAGATAGGGACGTAGTTGACAAAACATAAATATAACCTCTCTGAAGGTCTTTTGACCTTCTTGAGTTTTTGCATGTCGCCAAATTACAACGGAAAAAATCCCCAACTTCTTAAGTCTACAGTAATTTTATGTAAACAGAGTAAATAATATTTAACACCATACAATTACAATACAACAGTACAACTGCAGTGCCATTGCACTAACGTTTATCTGAACGTTACTTAAGATAAAAAAAGCAAGAAATTATTAAGAAAACCATGAATGGTTTTTAACTCAATCGCCAACTATGGCTGTATTCACAAAATCAAAGTTAGTACTAATTACTCAAAATCAAAGTGACAAATGTCATAACGTGTGATAGTTATGTGACGTTTTATTTTGTGAAAAGGGAAGTTAGAACAAAATAAAATCACTGTTAGAACATTATATCATACACTATTTTTTTAGCAAACATCATTAAAAGTACAAATCAACGCATTTATGCGCTTTATGAAGCAAGCCGAGGATAAACAATTCTTATTAGCCAAAGTTATTTTAATCGTTGGAGTATTTGGAGCATGTAGGAGGGAAGAAATCACATATTTGACAGTAGACGCCATAAAAGATTGTCAGTCATTTATTAGTGTCAAAATTCCGAACACAAAATCTCATGTTCCAAGAATGTTTACGATTACTGAGAGATCAATAGATGGTATCAATTTTTTGTCATGCCATTATTTGCGCATTATACTTAAATATATTTTTTGCATATTTTGTCAATTTGTACTCATATAATTGAACCATAGGGACACATATCTGATTTAATCGTAGTCTCCTAAGTACCTTGGCGTTAAACGGTTTGATTTATTTCTTTTTCCAACAAAATAGCACTTATTATGTCTATACCAACTATAAAACAATCATCTGGTCTTGTATTCACCATTCCCCATGCTGACAACAAAGTGGGAAAAACCTAATATTGAAGGTTTTATTGAATTCTGCGTTTGATACGCAGCATATCGATAGCCGTCCCCATTCCTGGACGTTCCCAGAAGATACGCGTCCCGTAGGGGCATTATATGGGTATGCGATTGCCTTTCGCATCCTCGGCTTTGTGAATCGGATAAAATCTGAGGAGGAATAGCGAGCATTCGAGATTATCTGCATGTCGAGGAAACCACCGCGCGGTCTGGGGTTAAACAGATTTGGATGACTGACCGACAGCAAGAGAGAGAGAGCTTTGACGTTGATTTTCTTTACAGCGCTTTTATGTCCGACGAATGTGAAATGTTTCTTACAAAATGTTGCCTTTATAGTGTCATTGTCGGATTTCGTAGGTATGTTTTCTCGGTTCGAGTTACTATTATATTGTTGGCTAGAAATAAATCACATAAAAATACAGTTTATCAAACCAAAGCGTTTCTTATAGTTTTCCTCTAAGTCCTGTGTATTTCCTTAAAGTTTATATCTGGCTACATAACAAGTAAAAATGTGTAGAAACCGTAAAACTATGAAAAAATTGAGGTTATAAATTGGATACGCTGTAAAAAGGCAAAAAATTTATTTTATGCATAATTTATATACAAATAATAATAGGTCATATGCGCCATTGTATTATTTTGTTATTATTTTATTGTGAAACAAAAAATTACCAGCTTTAAAAACCAGTGGCGGAGGTGTAAGTATCATCGATCAGTATATTCCAAAAAATATGTATCACCCTGTGTAATAATACAAATAAAATAGGTCATCATATACGCCATTGTATTATCTTCACTCTTCGTTTCTTTACACTTTTTTGTATTTCAAACCGATTAACAACAAAATTGATTTATTTGGTCAAGTGCATTTTTACGATACTCATTACATTATTAAAATTAAGTAACAATGAAATTACTTTAGTATATTGTATTATAACAGATGTTGGAAATAGCCACTTTCAGCCAAAATGCTTGCTTACTTAAAAAGAAAGGCACAACAAGAAAATTTCTAATAATACCCACGCATATTCAAAGAAAATTGATGTTGAAATCGAGAATCCATTATGGCATTAGGGTTTTCATCAGACCAAATGTGTTTATTCTAGAAGTTCATTATAGCACATCTGGAAAAATTAGCTTCGTCCGTAAACAATATGCCAGCGGAGGCGTATCTGATAAAAATGGAAAAATGAGATACATCAACAATAAGTAAGTTTAGGGCGACTGCTTCAACTGACATAGTGACGTATCTGCATTTCCAGTACTAATGTTAGACGGTCAAGATTTTTCTAACTGTTGTATCTGTTAATTCTCCTTAACTTTTCTCACATAGCGGCGTAAGTGACATACGTCGGTACGTATAGAAATGTCAGATACGCCTCTACGTGATATAAGGGACGATATGTTTGCAAAATCCAGTAGCAAAATTGTAGACGAGCAAGATAGTTTTGCGCTTACTATCGCAAAACTATCCTGTTTGAACTCTTTGAGCATTTGAATATGCATAAGCCATTATTAAAACTTCTTTTTAAAAAAATAAATTTAATTTGACATACGAGTACACAATATTAAATAAGATGACTGCTTCTTACTATTATCGTTTTACATGGCCTCCCTAAGATATGTTTAAGTAATTTAAGTAAAAATGCACTTGATCAAATAAATCAATTTTGTTGTTAATCGGTTTGGAATATAAACAAGCGTAAAGAAATAAAAAGTGAAGATAATACCATGGCGGTTAAGGTAACCTATTTTATTTGTAACATTATACAGGGCGATGTGTTTTTTTGGCAAATATTAATCGATGATACCCATATATCCGCCACGGGTAGTATTTTTTTGTTTCATACCTACTGTCGTTTAGAAATTTAAAACTGTTTTTTTTAATGTTTGCCACGCCGTAGCCGGACAATGGCTGTCCTGAGATCTCACATTTATACAGGGTGTTAAAAAAAGAGTGTAAAATATTTAAGGAGGTAATAGTATGAACCAAAATAAGCAGAAAAGTCTCAATAAACATGGGTCCGCAAAGTAACGGTTGCGGAGATATGGAATGTTTTATGTTTTTTAGCCCCTTTTTTTATTTTGCAGAAACGTTGTGTATTTTCTTATAATAGTTGCTTGATGTTTAGTGAAGTAAACAGTACGTATTTGTTCTCAGTGCACAAGTTTTCTTACACTATGGCTGGTTACTCTAACGCAGAATTAACAGACATGCATTTCATGTATGGTCGTGCTAATGGGAACGCCACCGAAGCGCGACATCTTATGTTAACGCTTATCCAAATCGCCAGATTCCTTCACAACGCATGTTTGGAAGAATTCACCAAAGATTGCGTGATACCGGTCTCTTGAGCAAACAGTGCCATTTATCCGGAAGACCAAGGTCGGTATCCACTCCTAGAGCGGAAGAAGAAATTCTAGCACTTGTAGAGCAGAATCCAGGTACGAGTGTGCGGAGAATATCAGCCGAGGTAGGAATTAGTGATCCTCTTGTTTGGAGAATCCTTCACGAGCAACTACTTTATCCATACCATGTGCAACGAGTACAGGCCTTAAATCCAATAAATGATCATCAAGCACGTTTGGTTTTTTGCCGCTCGTTTCTACGTCATGATGCTGAAGACCCTCGTTTTCTTGCAAACATTCTTTTTACTGATGAGGCCGGATTCACAAGAAATAGAGTGTTTAATTTTCACAATACGCATATTTGGGCCGACGAAAATCCTCATGCTCTAATAGAATCTGGATATCAGGCACGTTTTTCATTAAACATTTGGATGGGTATTGAAGGTGACAGGTTTCTGGGTCTTGTTGTTTTACCAAACCGATTAACAGGCGCTGCTTACCTCAACTTTCTGCAGAACACACTGTATGAGTTTTTGGAAGACATTCCTTCGAATCAGAGGCAACAAATGTAGTTCCAGCATGATGGTGCTCCAGATAGATTTCTTTGTTTGGGGATATTTGAAGACATTAGTGTATGGTTCTCCTGTAAATAGCCTGGAAGAGCTGCAGCTACGGATTAATCAAAAGTGTCAAGAAATCCAAACCAAGGAGGGTGTTTTCGAAAGAGTTCGAATATCGTTGAGACGAAGATGTCGTGCCTGCTTGGAAATGGGCGGAGGGCACTTTGAACTTTGTTTTTTGTTTGTTAAAAGCTTCCTTTGTCGGTTTATTCCTAATAAAATAAAATGTTTCAAAAATGAATAGTGGTCCATATCTCCGCAACCGTTACTTTGCGTACCCATGTTTATTAAGACTTTTCTGCTTATTTTGGTTCATACTATTACCTCCTGAAATATTTTACACTCTTTTTTTAACACCTTGTATAACAAAAGACCCTCATTTTTGGCCAAAGAATACTCCCCTGGATTTTTGACCTGTACTTAAGAAACGCACTGTATACACACGTTTGGAGGGAAATGCCATAGTTGATAGCGTCCTTCTTGTTTCTAAGTTTTCTATTATGCTCGGGTTTCTAAGAAGACAAATATCCGAAGCGATTCCGTTGCCTCATTACAGCGGCAGCTCATAATACAAAACCACTCAATAAATCCGCAGCTGTCACTGCTCCAGATCGAATGATACGAAACAGAATGGGGCATTGTTCCCTCAAAGACATTGTCTGAAATTTTCTCATAACGTTTTATCCGACTTAATATGTTTCCACCGCAATTTTTTTTATCGCAGCGCCGCTTATTGCATTTTTTATGTAGGTAAGCCAAACACTGGGTTTAATTTATTGGGGGCTTGTATATAAATTTCGATAAGCTTGTGCTCGCGACATGTAAGGCAAAATTAATTTTTTTATCATTTGTGTTGAAATAAATAAAACGAATAGAGGTAAATGTAACTTATTTATTATCATACTATTCTAACTACACTTTAGATGAAAACCAATGCCTTGTGATCCAAAGGAAGACAAAATTACAAAAATAAATAGGAATATGTTAGCGATTTTTCATAATTTGATGTTACTAGGATATGCTCTTCAGAAACAAACATACAATGAAAAATATTTGCCATTCAACATTTATTTCTATATATTACATAGTAGTTCAGGTTCAAACGATCAAAGAAAACACACAATGTAATTTTATTGTAAGGGTCGAAACTAGTGTAAACTTTACTGTTACTATTGATAAGTTAATGTTCGCGTTGTTTGGGCTCATGAGTGACGTCTGAATTGGAACAAAAATAGATCAACCCTTCTAATAAAATTATATTCTCTTTTGAAATCCGTCCACTGCTTTACTTCTTGAAACAACTGACGGGGTTGAAGTAACAGAGGCGGTAACGGCTTTGGCGTTTGATTTCGTTGCCACTTCTAAGAGACCTCTCCATACCGTATTCACCGTTGCTCATCTGGTTCATTTCGGCCAATTTCTGTGCCAACATCTCCATCTGCCATTGCTTGTACCCGTTGTCCATCATGGACTGTTGGTCGGAAAGAAGCTGCAAAAATGTGGCACATAAGTAATCGGTTGATAGCAAAATTTGAAAATCAGCCCAAGTATATATCCCATTTTGATCATAATAACATTTATGTTATTTCAAGGGTAAATTTAAAATGACAGCGGTATTATTTCTTATACGTCACCTAAAATTTTAACAGAGTTTCCTAATGACAAGGAATTAGGTGTCGCAATAGTTTAGCATATCGCTGGTGCTCCGGAATAGTGACATATTCTTAAAAATACCAATTTTGAGAAAAGTCGAACATTCAACCAAAAAATGTGGTATTTTATTAGAAACAAGGACTTATTACGTTAACTTGCAATGCAATCAAGAGATGGCGCTGCATGTCATTATTCTTTATAACATGTATCATGTATCATTCTAGAATGTCTGTAAAAAAATATTAACAGTCCAAAAAATGTGTGTATTTTATCAGAAACAAGGACTTATTACGTTAACTTGCGATGCAACCAAGAGAATGCTGCTGCATGTCATTATTCTTTATAACATGTATCATTCTAGAACGTCTGTAAAAAAATATTAACAGTCCAAAAAATGTTTATCAGAGACAAGGACTTACTACGTTAATTTGCAATGCAACCAAGAGATGGCGCTGCATGTCATTATTCTTTATAACGTATTATTCTAGATGTCTGTAAAAAAACATTAACAATGTTGTCCAACTGGAGAACCAACGAAATGTGTCATTTGAATTGTGAAAATGGTCGGCTTATTAAATTTACATTTAATTCGTGGTTTTATAAATGCACATGGGATGTAAGACCAGTTTTGGCAGTTCCCCAGAGTTAAAAGTATTCCGGCAGAGCTAAAGGTAAAATTACTGCTTTCTAATTTTATTTTTTGATCTTTTGGTTCTAGTATTTGCAACATTATTATTTTTAACATAAGGTAGTTACCAGACATGTATTGGTGACAATTTTAATTTAGGACTGTCAAAAATCAATTATGACCAAAATTTGATACATACTTGGGCTTGATTTTTCAAGATCATGTCTTATACTAAGTACAAAGAAAATTAAACACCCATTAAATATTATGTTATTTTGATAGCTTTTTCACGTTTACTTCTCTCGATGGAAGCAAAAAATTATAAAATTTTCAAGTTTATCTGTTACGTTTTTTCTTTTTGGAGTTTGGATACATCGTACTTTGATAACGTAGCATTTTGTTTTAAAAATTTGTCCTCGCATTTGTGTTACAAATGCTGTAAAGCTTGTTGCAAACGATCAACAGAAACACCCTGTGTTATTATTACTATTTATAAAACAATATCTCACATCTAATGCTTTACTCCTTAGAGATGTCGCAACCAGAAGTCAGGACAGAAGTCTAATATAAGAGACTGGTAGGTAAATTGTAAAGGACAGATGTCTAGGGGACTAGACGGGCGTATTGTTGATTAAGCTATCATCTTAATCATTTCAGCAGAAAACAGATTGTAAAACACGATTTTAGTCATTTTATACAGTGTATTCCAAAGTTGAAATAAAAAAATCGCTGAAACAGATTAATTAGTAAAATGGAATTTGTCGCTGTTTTGCAATATTTTCGATTTTTTTTATATGAGAGAGTTACAACATTGTCGACATTTGGTTCATGACTAGTGAGGCAAACAGGCTCCATATACGAACTACAGAATCAACAATGTTTGGTAAATCAAAAAATACGAATACATGATTATTTGAAATTGGTCTACCTTGTTAGTCAAATAAATTCATTTAAGCAAGATTTTTTAAATTATTTCCAGATTTTTCGCGACAAGCACAAGCACGCTTATTTATTAAATAATTCATAATATCCTTATCATATTCCTCACGTTTTCCTATTACAGTACACACATCTGAAATGTAACTAAAACGAATCAGAAACGACAATGAAATTTTCAGAAAGAATTGCTTCTTGAAGATATTCTCTTAACTTTACGGCAGGACTTCTGGTTTTTGCATGATGATGCACCTGCATGTTACCCCCAATGAGTAAGAGAATATCTTAATAGAAATTTTCCGCACCGTTGGATTGGACGTGGCAGCGAAGTTCCTTGGCCTGCACGTAACCCTGATTTAAATCCGCTGGATTTTTACTTTTTGGACTATATTAAATCTTTAGTTTACAAAGACATTATTAATAGTCAAGAACAACTAGGAAAATATTCAAGAATCGGTGAATATTATCAAGCAACATAGAATTTTATTCAACGTCAGACACAATTTAAATAAGAGGCTAAGAAATTGCATTGAAGTCGCTGGTAGTTCCTTCGAGAATCTTTTATGATTAATAATTTGTTAAGATATGCATAATAAAATGTTCAGTTGTTGTAGTGTTCGTCTTATTGTTAATTCAGTTTTGATATCTTAAAACTCTCTAATTTTCCAATTTAATTCCCCGTTGAATCTCAAAAACTTAAATAGTCTGTTTCTCGAAAACGGTTGAGTTTATCGATTTGTAACAGGTATACCTTTTCTATTTAGAATTGAAGGTAGTTCAATAGTTTCTTATTAAAAAAATCAAAAGTGTAAAATACAAATATTAAACATATTTTTACATCGACTGCATAGTATAACTAGCGCCCCCTAGTCGTGACCTCAACACTGTTTGCATATTTGTAATTGTCACCTCAAAAAACATAAGACTACACGTTTTCAAAAGAATCGGTTCATACGTTATTAAAATATAGCAAAAAATCGAAAACATTTTTTCAACTTTAACACCTTGTAGAATGAATAGGAGCACAATTGAATAAGGCATGCGCTTTATTTTGACGTTAAGAGTCTGCACTTTAGCTATGTACCATTATTAATGACTCACCCTGTAGAAGGGCGTTGGAAAACAATATTCACAAGCTGTAGGGTGATCATACCTATCTTTAAATTATTTCATGCAAACTAAACATATTATACCTGAGTGCTTTCGCCCAGATGCGACGGTCTCGCGTTGGCAAAGATTAGGGTCGCAATCAAGAGAACGAAGACGGATTTGGAAAAAAATTGGGAGAAGTCCTGCATCATTGACGGTTCTGCAACAAAAATCTAAGTAAAAATATAAATTATGTAATTTTAAGTAAAATATGATTTATATTGTGCGCTGTAGAAAAGCTTATTTCATTTAACAAAATATATTTTCTGTAATTTTCTTCCTAGAAAATAAATTATGGCAAAAAATCAAGTTCATATTAACGGCAGCTTGCATATTTTTTAATTTTATCCATCCTTTAGTCCTTTTTTTAGAAGCGAGCGTTTACGAAGGTAGATTATGTTAATTAATAAAAAATGAAGGTTTGCTTCGCATCCGGTAAATAAAATTTGCATTTCCAGAGTTAATCCTGACTGATGAGTGTCGTGGATGTTAATGTTGTAATTCGTTTTAATGGCTACTTTTATTAGAATTAATTATTATAGCATTTTCTACTCTCTGAAAAAATCCTGATGACTGCTATGTAATGTGTAAACCCACGTTTGATACTTGCATCATTAATAGTATTCCAGCATATCCTCGACTTTCCTAGTTCAAACTTGTAAACAATGTACACTGAAAAAGTTATTTATGTAAATTTACCATAATTATTCTTGGCCTTTTTATGCCCATAACTGGTATATATGGAATGTCATGGTAATTTTACTTACGATTTGTAAAGTTACTAACGCTATGTAAAATTTCAATATAATTAAACAGATAATACTTGTAAAAATTATATGTATTTTTAATATGGAAATTCGTATACTCGTACTAAATATGCAAATTTACTAATTCTTTGTAAAATTAGAATGTAATCATTCATTTGATGCACATAAAAATAATACTTATACATATATTTTTACCATGGAAAGAAGTACCTGCCTATATCCTATGAAAAATACATACTACTACTGTGTAAGTTAGAAGTGTTATTGCACTATTAGTATAGAAATTATTAAAGCATGCATGCAATACATGAGAAAAGTTAGTGAAATGAATAGGTGTATATACAATATTTTCAACTATGTACTTAATATTTATTGCATACAGTATGAAAGACATTTAATATTTTTTATAATTTCTTTGAAAATATTGATATATGGTGTATTTTTAGGCCCCTATAAATGCAACACCACACAATGTGTAACATGTATTTTTTAAATCACCTTCAGAGAGACTATCATACAATATTTTATAGCACAATTAAACCGTGCACATACTTGAAATGTCTCATACCACTTTAATTTCTACTGCACTACAATATATATACACATAATTGTATAGACAAGCCGACCATTACTGGATCGAGACGCTATAGGCGCATGCGTTAGAATGTGTTTACCATAACTATCTCTGTAAAAATACATAATATTGGTAATTTCTAATAAAACAGAATTTTACACGATTTACTGCTAAAATTAGAAAGCGAAATAGAATTATTGCAATATATTCTGTGAATAATAAGACTATTGCACGCTTTAGTTATTTTTAAGTTAATACATTATTTTTTGAATTAATATTGTAAATTTTCTCAATATTTACAAAATTACAAGAAATAACTATAAAATTACCATAACTAATATAGTAAATAGTATGCAAATACAAATATTTTTTTTGAATTTTTACAGACAGACATTGTTGTGGGTGTATGAAAGAAAATAGGCTTAGCGCACATAATACAATTTACAACGACTACAGAATAAATGACGTACCAGGAAAGGAAGTCAAACTTCTGTAAAAGTTGAACTTTGTTCAACAACCCCCTGGGGTTAATTATTGTGTCAAATATTAACCCATTTTTTATAGTTAATGCTAGAACCCAGGGTACTAAAACTTCCATCACTTCAAAAGTTCTAAGTATTAATCCAAAAGGTCCTAGTAGCCATGTCATTTATGTTGCTGACATAACTGCTAGGGCTTTAAATAAAATTTGTCGGTGTTCAGTGGCGAAGCGTACGGGTAGACAAGGTAGACAGTGTCTACCAAAAATATTTTATTGTATTTTCCAGTTGTGTTGGCAACCAAAAAAAAACACCATCAGGTCGAATTGATTACCTGACCGGCTGATAAGAGATAATTAAGTATATCATAAATGAAAATAATAGCTAGGTTAACATTTTTGCATTTGTAGTTTCTGTGGTCACCGGCAGGCGGCTGCACCACGAACCGCCAGCGTGTAAGCAACTCAAACATTGTAGATTATATCCCTGTATTTAGCACTTTGATAATTATTTAAATTGTGCGTTACATTTTACGGGTGTAATATAAAAACTAAATATAATAAGAAGATAGATATAGAGCATCCAATCGTTTATACAGTATGCGCCAAAAGTATGGAATAAATTCAATAAAAACGAAACAATTATTTTTTGGGAAAAATCCTCGAACAGGTCGATTTTTAATTTAAAAAATACATATTTTAGCGTAAAATGCGAATTTCAAATGTCATTTGTTTTCGAGTAATGACATCATCGATTTTTTTTGACAACACCATATTTTTTTCCTTGATTCTGAAAGATCGTTTAATTCTTTATCAGACAGTACTAAAATTTTGCCCTCTTACATAGGAAAGTTTTCGAGTAAATGACGATTGAATGTTAGAAAACGTAAATCAATTAAAATAAAGCAAAAACGTTATCAAGTTTAGTTTTTCGAATTCCATAGTTCTTTTATGGATCACGTAGGTGAAAATCTTTGCAAAGTGTCATTGTCACATTGACTTTCTAATAAGTATTGTAAGCGACATAGAAATTATTATTCAATTTAAAGTATTATGGCACATTTAACTGTTACTCAAAGAATTGAAATTTTAATTCTTATCGGATGCGGGAATATGACTAGAACTCAGCAGGAAGTTTGCGATTTATTTAATGAAAAATATCCAGATCGCCCTATCAGCCAATCAACAGTCAGTAAGGTAGAGTCTAAATTTAGAAAAACTGGCAATGTTGTAAATATTCCAAAACCTGGACGTCCAAGCATTAATGAAAATCAGAAACAGAACATTTTGATAAGTATGGTGGATAATCCTCATAATTCTTCACGATTGGTTGCATTAAACAATGACACTAGTCAGAGCACCGTGCTACGTATCTTGAGGAAGGAAAAATATCATCCCTACAAAATTCAACTTGTGCAGGAACTCAATGAAGATGATCCCGATCGCCGCTTACACTTTTGAGAAATTCTAATGGATTTATGTCAAGGAAATAGAAATTTACACCGGAAAATACTTTTTTCAGATGAGGCCACATTTTGTCTGAATGGTACAGTAAACCGTCAAACTTGCAGTTATTGGAGTCGGGAAATCCCATTGGATGGCAGAGGCACATACCCACCCTCAGAAATTAAATGTATGGGTTGCAATAGTTGACGACAGAATAGTAGGGCCTTTCTTCTTTGAAGGAACCCTTACAGGACAAAGATATTTAGAGTTTCTAGAAAATGACCTTGTTCCAGCCCTTGCAATAATTTTTCCTAACGATAATGACCCTGACATTCCTGACGATTCCAGAAATCATTCATAATGTGCAAGAAGAATTTCTTCACAGACTTGCGCACTGTCAACAAGTTGGTGGATGGCAATTCGAACATTTAATTTAAGTATAAAATTTAATCAATTGTATTTTATTTTACATACCTCAGAATTGTTGCGTTTTTATGGATAAAATTTACGTTTTCTAACATTCAATCGTTATTTACTCGAAAACTTTCCTATGTAAGAGGGCAAAATTTTAGTACTGTCTGATAGAGAATTAAACGATCTTTCAGAATCAAGGAAAAAAGTATGGTGTTGCCATTAAAAAAAATCGATGACGTCATTACTCGAAAACAAATGACATTTGAAAATCGCATTTTACGCTAAAATTGTATTTTTTAAATTAAAAATCGACCTATTCGAGGATTTTTCCCAAAAAAATAATTTTTTCGTTTATATTGAATTTATTCCATACTTTTGGCGCATACTGTATTAAAGAACTCCAATGAAATTATAAGCAAATTACGTTACAGGCATTTTTGCCTTAATTGTACCTTAGTTTGTAATTTGATAACATAGTTTTGCATATAATTGCAGTTGTATGTTCATTTTTGAAATGTATTTGTAGGCAAACTATTCGTTTTAGGTATTTTCTTCATAAGAATTTTTTTATTGCTTTTAGCCAGATACAGTGAAACACACTGTCACTTTGATACTTGAAGTTGTATTTTTTAATGGATCATCCGATTTTATTTTTTCTTTTTTAAAATATATTGCACTTAAAAAGCCCCGTTATTTGATGAAAAGTAAATAACAGGTACTTAGCGTCCGTCGGCCGTCAGGTGAACCAAGATGAATTCATTACGTTGCCGCTGCAAGTGCTAAAAGTACGCGACAATCGATGCCATTTACTGACGGCGATACAATTCGTTTAGCGGCCATCCCGAGTGGCGGCGGTTGCGAAAATGAAATCGGGCCCGCAGAACGGCGATAACCGCCGCCGCTTTGGTCGCGTCCGTAAATTCATTACTGTGACGGAATGGACAGACACTTTTATTTACCCTTCCCTGAATTTATGATGTCGGCAGCATGCATTAGGGAAAGAACGGGAAGTTTATTGATTTATATCAGGATACATATTCATATTACGGAAAATTGCCGAAAGCGTGGGCATAAGGGAGCATATAATGGCATGAGAACAAGTCGGTAATTGTCGTATAATGTCGGTTGTAACTTTAAAAAAAAATTGTTCAGCACACAGCAGAAAATCAGATATATATTTTACCTCCAACCGTCAATAGATCAGCGCATTAGGCATTACCTTAGCGATTTACGGAAGTAAACAAACATTTTATTTTACTGTAAAAGTCAAGCATTTCACCTGACATTAATATTTATCAATTATCAGTATAGCTGTATGACATTAATCAGAAACCGTTTGCCGTTGTCACAACGTTGTCGCGAATTATTTATAGAAAATTATGGAACAAAACATCAGTGCACGCCATTTGAAACTCGGGAAAAGTCGTTAGAAACGGGTTTCGAAATTCTACTACAAAAATCAGTCGAAAAATACAATCGCTAGTATGACATATTCATGGAATGGTGCAAGAAACACGGAAGAAATGTAGTGAAAATGTTTTACTAGCATATTTTAGAGTTATCGAGTATTCTCCTTCTTCAATGTGGTCGTATTATTCCATGGTCAAAGCAACACTTTCAGTAAAAAATGACTGACATTAGTGAATATAAAAAAGCTTATGGTTTGTTTAAAACAAAAAAGAAGGAATCATATTTCAAAAAAGTCGAAAACTCTTTCACAAGAAGAAATACTTAAAGTTTTACTAAATGCACCGCATGAAATCTACTTGATGATGAAGTAAATTGATATAAATGTAGTAATTATTTTAGATTTGTGTTGTGTTTGCATTGCTGAGCTTTTACGTAATGAAGAACTTTTGAATTTAATAGTGACATAGAACCCAAAGAAACAAATTCTGGTGTTCATATAACTATAACAAAGATGTTGGTCTCGATTTGTGATCATTCCAGAGTTTGAAGGAAAAGTAAAATCTGTAGAATTATTGAACAAATATTTAGCTAACTTATAGAAATGGTAAATGCACATTCCAGCCAGTTGAAATCTGTACTTTTGGAAGTGTACCAAGTAAAATTGCGAACTTTCTACATTTGCCAGAACCATTACTTTATACGGGACATTGTTTTCGTCTCACGTTCAACGCCCTGTACACAAATTGTAATATATTTTGAAAATCTATCGGGCCCTGAATTTATGCTAGTGTGTTTCCTGTATAAAACCTTTACATCTACAATTGACTCCAAATTAATTACCATTCTGCTATTTGTTATGAGGTAATTCAACATCCGCAGTACAAATTCTCAAATTGTGTAGTAGTTACTCGGCAAGCAGTTAGTTCCTGACGCGTTTACCTGAGAACGCCCCTAATCTCCATCTGCAGCACACGTATACACATTAAAGTCTATTTGTATAAACTGGAATTACGGTTGTTTAATCTAACTTAAAGCTTGCAGATAATTAAAAAGGCTTTAGGAAGCTCCATCGCGAAAGCTCCTCGTTCCTAGCACCGTTATACGAGCAGCAACAGTTTGTTGCAGGATCTTCTACAAAGTTCCCGTTATTTCGACGCGTGCATAACGAATCCTCACTTTGTTTAAACGCAACTATCTGTTTGTTTTGTAAATCTTGGACAGCAGCTTGGAATTTGCCACTGTGGAAAAATAAACGGGAAATATTAAAACGCTTCACCCTTTCTCATGTTGTATGACATCATGAAATAGTTGCACAAGAAGCAAAATTAGGTCTGTTACCAGCGAAAAGCAAAACTGTGTACTGTCACAGAATTTGCGAAATGCTAAGATTGCCCAGATCGCCCTTACGCGATTCTGGTAAACAAACAAAATGCCGTGTATCGAGGCGGGACTGGAAAAATGGGGAATCGACGAGAAGCGTACGAGTCGTTCGAGAAAGTGGATCTAGAGATGCTAGAATATACCTGGAATATTCGTTGGGTCTATAAAAGAAGAATACACGGCCGAGTTAGTTAGTCTTGTATTACAGCCTTGAATTGGAGTGTTTAGAGCGATTAAAAGTGAAATAGTGAGCTGTAATTAGTATTCAGTAGTGTACAGAGTAGTTAATAACGATAAGTGATTAATTAACAGATTGTTTTTCTGGCAGTAGAAAAAGTCGGATTGGGAAATCCGTGACAGTACGAAAAGGAATTGGTGGAATTCGATAATTGGTGAAAAAAGGGGCCATAGGAGAAGGAACAATTACAGAGGAGGTGCTACTATCCTACTTTTTTAATGTGGGGAAACTGTTTGCTGCCTTTTCGATGTGGACGAAATATTCCATGCTAAAATCAATATTGACAGTGCACAAAGGTATTGAAGGAAGTATGGTGAATTACCTTCATATTTAAAAGTAGAATCAAGAAATTATAAATCAAAGAAGGCATAGATACTGGAAAAACCAAATAGAAGAAATTAAAAATAGCACGTTTTATTTTGAACTATTCACAGGTTGCAACGATCATGGGAGTCGCAGGTGCTTATCGATGCAATGAATTCACCTTTTTGGATATCACCCACGACAAAGGCAGTTACCTAAACGTACTCATTCCGCATTCCGGAAATATTTCATGAAGTTTTACGATCATGGAAGAAGCTTTTTCAGTCAATGCTATAGAAATTACATCAATTTGCGACTTGAAACTGCCGGTGGGAGATTTTTCTTGAGATATGTTCTTCGGCAACATTACTGGTCAATGCTGGGGGTGATATTACCACTATGAAGTGTCATGGTGGTTTGAAATCGACTACGGTAGCGGAAAGTTTTATATTGAAGATTCATTGTTCAGCAAGATGTGAATTGCAGAAAAAAATCCAAGTCCTACCTGGCGAAGTTGTGAGTTCCTCCAGTCCTTCAGAAACTCCTTATCGAGTGAATTTCAATAATCCCGGTAAAAAGGACAAGACCATTCTTGAGATAAATGTTAATATTAATAATAATAATTCTAAATAAAATGCTTTAAAATCGAAGCCAAGTATTATGAATTTTAATCGACTAGCGTCGGAAAACAGACCTTCCTAATACAGTAGTCGTGAAAAAAAAAATTATTAACGCATTCAATGCAATAGTGACATTGCAATTTAAATTTCTACGTCACAAACTACACTTTTGTTTGAACTAATTTTATGAACGCCAAAGTGGCAGTTAGTGACACAACATATCAAATATTTCCGAAAGCTACTAGTTTATTACTACTACTCATCTCAAAATTGCAACTTTTTTTATAACACTATGAGATATTGATAATAGATAAAACATACTTATATCATAAATAATTATTAACAATTTTTATAATCAATTGTTTGAGTTAAAGAGCTCTTAGCATCTACTACTTAAATTTTTTCTTCAATTTTGTATATAAATTTGATAAACAATTCACTGTGTTAAGATTTGTCATTTTAATAGTTATATTTTTATTACAGATGTAACATAACTGCAATAGTGTAACACGCGGTTTTGATGTCGAGAATAGAACAGAGACTATGTCGACAACAGGTATGTAAATGTCTTTTCTTGAATACGCAGAAGTTCCAGGCGTTTTGACATTATTATGAGAAACTGAATATGCGTTAAAGTTCTAGATAATTGAATAATTTATCTAGCAAACACTTCCTTTACGGGAAGTCCCATTTGCTCCCTATTAAAAACTTAATACCTTAGCAATTTGTTGCAATATATATGCTAATCCGCCTGCTACTTCAAAATAGCGGGTCCACATTCCCCTGACTAACCTTAATTTGCAAAGTTGGGAATATTTACTGACTCAACTTGGAGAAGTCAACGGAGAATGTAAAACTTTCAGAAAAATATGTCCTAAATAGTTGTTAATGGTGCATACATAACCTAGGTTGTGCCCTTTTTAAGTTTATTCTAAAGGCATTTAATAACTTAATTCAAATGAATTTTTCTTGTGTATAAAAAAAATTTATTTTGTTTAAACGTCATAAAATGGTTAAAAATAGCCTTTCAATCATAAACACCAGCGCGACAATTAGTAGTTAGGTTAGGTTTTCATGTAATAGTCTGTCAGGTCTGTCTTCACCATCCTCCTCCTCCTCCTCCTCCTCATTATCATCATCATCCTCAACTTCATCCTCATCCTCATTCTTAAAACCTCTATAAATTAAATCCTATTGTTCTTCGTTTTTGAGATTATAGTTACTTTCACACAATATTCTAATACTTCATAAACATTGCTTCTTTTTATTATATTTTTGTATTTTTAACTTAACATCTCATATTTATCTCTTTGGGAAAGTATCAATTGCATTTCAATAATTAAATTAATTAATATAGACGTATAAGTTAAACTTTACCTTATGATTATCTATCATTGATTACTAAGAAATATTTATTAACTAGTATAAATGTCCAATTTACCCATAAAGACTCCTAACTTCGTGAACTTCATTCCAAATTCTGTCCGTATAATTCGGAAATATCAAACTCTTTGAAGTGCCGCAACGTTAGCCGTGATAAATTAATGAAATAAGATATAATTAGGGCTCTGATAAAAAAGAATCTATTAAAACCTTCTTGATATATATTCCGGCAAGTCCAAATTGATTTGCATGTCAAAGTAACGTAATATAACACCGACGATACGTCCGGATGAAAAAAATTACATGGCTGAAAGTGAAAGCTGTGAAACGGACATCATTGAGTTACCAGTATGGAATTTTAAGAACTAATTTAACTAATTTGGCGCGGAAATGAACACGCAAACTTTGTGGAAGTTGTATATATTAATAAGTGTGATATTTGCTACCAAGTTATATACATTTGCTGTTGCTCCATAAAGATCCTTTTATCGATATCCAGTATTATATTTATATATTCGTCAGGAAGTCGTTTGGTGAATTTATCGCCCTTGCAGTTGAATCAACTCTTTAGTGTGGAATTGTTGACTTTAGTTTCTTGTCAAAGAAGCAGATATCTGCTAGGACTGTTAATAAGAGTGAAACTTAAACAAGGATAAAGATCCATTTGGAACACGTTTTTGCAAAGTTCAATAAATTTTCATCTCTGCCTTCTGCGGTGAGACATTGTTGAAGGTCATCAAAATCATCTGTAATTCTAGGAGCAACGATGTTAACTTCCAATACAAATATGGTGTTCATGAGACGCTTAAGATGATATTCCTATGCAGTTGCTTGATAATGTTAGGGGGTCAAATTGCAGACGCCGATTTCTTATCAATTTTCTTGATCAAATCGTGTTTAACCTTAAATTATAAATTTAGAGTAAGTTCTTCATCTTGACGATACAACAGCGTAGTAGCGAAGGTGATGATTGTCTTTTCTTTGTCGACAAATACGGGTAGTATGGCGATTTATTCATCTCCTTTAATTCTTTGATGGTCTGGGTTTCTTCCTGATCATATTTAATTTAAAAAATTTGGTAGTTTCCAAGAGGTTATATCTGACCTTACTTTTTTCGCCATTTCTTGGAGGAGGCGTTGACATGTGGCTTTCTATTGTCTCTGTCCCTTTCTTTTTTAAAATCAAGTAATTGTTAAAGGAAAAAAATATGAAATATAAAAATATTGAAAAAATACATAAAAGCAGTCTATGGCCACGTATTGGAATCTGCTGAAAAACGAATTGAATTTCAAAGTATGGACCTATTCCTAGTAGAAATAAGTGAGAATATGAAATATATATATATATATATAAATGTTTCTAAATACACGGTGTTTTAGAAAAATTTACAAACTTTGGGACATAGTAGAGGAGGTTAAGACATGAAAATCTAAGATAGGAACTCACGCTAACTGCAATAACTTTTTTGAATTAATAATTTTTTAGAATTTGTGTTCATTTCGAACTTAATAGATAATTTAAACGCAGTTTTCTCTAAGATGATGCATTTTAGCGATATGCAACAAGTATACCATTTTAAAACTAATCGAGGGCGGATTTAAAATAACTACCTAATCATTTTCCAAAAATGTCTATCTTTACAAAAATCTGACAGGCATAATAAACTGGCACAGGCACTCAGAACGCCCTGTATATTTAGCTCAAAAAACAGATATTCGTGTTAATCTCACAATTTTTTTTTGAAAATTTGAGTACAGTTACCCAATAAATAAATAAAATTATCGTAAAAATCAAAAAGAATAAATTTGGAAGTTTGTTTAGACACCTTGTATAATTAGTAATCAAACTAATATTTAAGAAAGCTAGCTCATAGATATAGAAAACAAATATTTTCTTTTGTTATAGGTATCTACCTAGATAAAACTCTTATTTTTAGAAACATTCCATTTTATTATTAATTTTGTAACTGAATTTTTACACCTCTCATTTCACCACTTACAAATGATTAGACGACGTGCTTTAAAATAGCATATTGTGAATTTTGAAAGTATAGTAAGCTTTTGTTACTTCTCATCTGTCATAGAAAAGCCCTGGCCCAAGTTCCAAGCAAACGAGTATTGAGAAGCTGTAGGAGGCAATGAGGTCATGACTTACGATAAGAGGGAGCGAAATTTCGAAAACTACTTACCAGATCGACTTAAAATTTTCTGGGTTTTGCTATACATCATAAACGATTTATAAAAAACAGGCAAATAATGTAATTCTTGCGAATTTCGCAGATTTTTATTTAAATTATTAATTTCGGGAAAGTGTCAATTTTTCGCGACTTTCACAAAACAGGGATATTAGTGCTATATTCATCAGTATGTGTGATTAGACAGTTTAATTTTAGCTTCTGAAAAGCTACCATGACAGTCAATTACAGTTTTATGATGAAAATGATAGAAAATATTGGAATTGGCTAGAAGTTGAAACTTTTCCTACTTTTAAATAATCCGCGCGAATTTCGTGTCCATGAGGACAAGCCTTAAGCTGCAACACCTTATAATTTTTTCAGTTGTTTGAAGCCACCTGACGCGGAATCGTGTAGCGCAGTTGCAAAAGTTAATCAAGCCAAAACCCAATTCCGATAAGTCCATTAAACTTCAATGTTACACTGTTAAATAATTTCCACTGCAATTATGCGGCGTTCCACCCGCCTCGTCGGGCTCCAACTTGCAGCAACTCTTCGCCACCCCCTCCCTTAAAAAATAATGAATGGATATTTATTCATACAGCCCTGATGAACCCGAACCGGGGAAGTTTCATGATCAATGATTTTATTTTCAAAAACAAAGATACGGACGCCTCATCGAGAAAATTTGCATCATGTATAGTGGAAATTAAACTTTTTGAATACGTTTTCGATCTAACTTAGGTAATTTAGCAGAGCACCAGCTGTTCACTTCTTTCGGTTCGGCGAGTCGATTTTAGCATCGGGAAAGGATAACAAATAACTATTTGATTGAATGAGGGTATCATAACATATCCGAAGTAAACACTTTTATGATTATTATTTGGTTCAGTTATTTTTATGACTGGTAAATGAATAGTTTTCTATTACATTTGCTATTTTCGTTGCACTATTGAATATACAGGGCGTTCAGTAAAGGAATGGACGACACTTGAACAAAAACAATGTGATTTAAGCCAACTTACTATAGTACAATTTCGATTTCTTAAGAAGTTATAAACCAGAGTTAGCCCTTTTTTATTTAATTTTCTACGGTAATTAGACATAGACATTGTTTATAGGTGTTAGATATAAAAAAATATTTACACAGGTCAAAGTTTGGAAGAAAGAAAAAAAATAGATAAAATAAAAATTGAAATAATGAATACACACTTATAAACACTCATATAAAACAAATAAAAAACATTGAAAAATATGATGACAAATTCCTATAAAATTTTTGCCTGTAGGCCCTCCACACGAAGATATGTGTCCCTGAAGGACGCCGCTGAAAATCGGCTTTTCTTGAATAACTTTTAAAGAAGGTACTCAATATAATTTAATAAAAATGTGATGGACACCTCTTAAAATAGTGTCCTTGAAATATATTTAGCTTTTTTAGTTTACCAGGAGTGGGCTAAACATTACAACTTAATACCTAAATTTTTAACGCCCTGTATGATAAAGGCTTTAAGATAATACATCTGGGCAGCTTCAACCTTAGACTAAAAACAATGTACTTTTGTTTGTTGTCGATAAAATGATCCGTTTACGAGTTTATTTTTAGTAAAAAGGGCCATGATTTCTATTTTGTTTTCTCAGCAAAGGGCGATACAACATTCAAACAGGAACGTTTCATTATAGTATGTTTAATCTGAAAATATATAAAATATAAAATTTTAAAAATGCAGTGGTGTCACAGGAGGCATCAATTATTGAAAAACTCCATAAGAGGGTACAACATGCGTACTTTTTCTCGTATATGATTCAATTTGCGCTTGTAAATTTCTCCAATTTGGCTTTCCTCATAATTTCTTTGTCGCTGTTTATATTCAAAGCTGTATTCAAATCAGATGGGGGCGCTATATTTTGATCAAGTTTATCTCCTGTTGTAATGGCTGCTTTTGCTGGTATATCCACTATTTCACTTGATTTTATTCTAGAATGACCTTTGATCCACACTATCTCCAATTTTTTGTTACTTTTCAACATTAGTTCATGTAAGGTGATACATTTGTCAACCATATCCAGAGGGCACTGCCATCGACGTCTTCAGATCTGCCAACGTGATGGCTGATGACTGGTTACTCTAACGCGGAACAGACATGCATTTCATGTATGATCGTGCTAATGGGAACGCCACCAAAGCGCGACGTCTTTATGATTACGTGATACCGGTTCCTTGAGCAAACAGTATCATTTATCCGGAAGACCAAGGTCGGTATCCACTCCTAGAGCAGAAGAAGAAATTCTAGCACTGGTAGAACAGAATTCAGGTACGAGTGTGCGGAGAATATCAGCCGAGGTAGGAATTAGTGGTCTTCCTGCTTTATCCATACCATGTGCAACGAGAACAGGCCTTAAATCCAATAAATGATCATCAAGCATGTTTGGTTTTTTGCCGCTGGTTTCTACGTCATGATGCTGAAGACCCTCGTTTTCTTGCAAACATTCTTTTTACTGATGAGGCCGAGTTCACAAGAAATTGAGTTTTTAATCTTCACAATACCCATATTTGAGCCGACGAAAATCCTCATGCTCTAATAGAATCTGGACATCAGGCACGTTTTTCATTAAACATTTGGATGGGTATTGTAGGTGACAGGTTTCTAGGTCCTGTTGTTTTACCAAACCGATTAACAGGCGCTGCTTACCTCAACTTTCTGCAGAACACACTGTATGAGTTTTTGGAAGACATTCCTTTGAATCAGAGGCAACAAATGTGGTTCCAGCATGATGGTGCTCCAGCTCATTTTTCCATGGCCGTTAGAGAGCATTTACACCAAACTTTTCCACATAGATGGGTAGGAAGGGCCGGACCTGTTTTATGGCCTCCAAGATCGCCTGATCTGAACCCTCTAGATTTCTTTGTTTGGGGATATCTGAAGACATTAGTGTATGGTACTCCTGTAAATTGCCTGGAAGAGCTGCAGCTACGGATTAATCAAAAGTGTCAAGAAATCCAAACCAAGGAGGGTGTTTTCGAAAGAGTTCGAATATCATTGAGACGAAGATGTCGTGTCTGCTTGGAAATGGACGGAGGGCACTTTGAACATCTTCTGTATCTTTGTTTTTTGTTTGTTAAAAGCTTCCTTTGTCGGTTTATTCCTAATAAAATAAAATGTTTGAAAAACGAATAGTGGTCCATATCTCCGCAACCATTACTTTTCTGCTTATTTTGGTTCA
The DNA here is from genome assembly GCA_037114965.1 of Monochamus alternatus. NCBI lineage: Eukaryota > Metazoa > Arthropoda > Insecta > Coleoptera > Cerambycidae > Monochamus > Monochamus alternatus. The sequence continues at coordinate 52,866,752 of CM073433.1, read as the reverse complement.
TACTATTACCTCCTGAAATATTTTACACCCTTTTTTTAACACCCTGTATATGCTGTTCTATTTAAAAATAATGTATATTTAGGTCATATTTTAAAAGAGACTCCCTGTAGAGAAATTATAAGTACGCCACTGAAGTCTGCGTAAAAAACTCTATCAGAAGCAATTTTTACCGTTCCGATATCTTAGCTGTTCTCTGAGATACAAAGAATCCCTTAAAAGTATGTTTTTAACCCTGTATCTCAAGAAATTAAGAATGTATCTTAGGTTTCTCGAAGAAGTAGTCCAATGTTGCGAAAACCGCACCCTCTCTTGTAATTTCCAAAATACCCTGTAATTACAACTCAACGAAATTTGAACACCCTGTACTCTAGAATCTCCCTTAAATTTTCCTCATAATATGCACCTTGTCTAATATTACGATAATTAAACATGCGACTGTATTAACAACAACATTAAATTTTAAATACAAAATAATTTCCTGTATATCCGCAAATAGAACATTAAAAAATCCATTGCCTCTATTATTTTATGATATCGACAATAAATAGAAGATGCTTTTGGGAATGCATAAAATTGTTTATATGTGATGATATGCACACCGGAAACGTCGCTTTTATATTTTAATTTTTATTCGAACCCGTAATGGAATATTTTCACAAAATAATATTATTCATCGCAATTTATCGGATATGTAGCGAGATGCAATATTTTCATTAACAATTGCAGATGTTTTACATCCGAATATTGTATGAGCTAAAATACACGGTTTTATGTGACATACATTAAAAATACGTGTCACAAATCCAGTATCATAATTACCGTAAAAATGTTTAATTATATTTTCGCAATTAAATATAAAGCGTATGATTAGTTTATTTTAGCAAAAAACTAGCCAATTTATATTCCATGAGTTTTACACTGTATTTCAACGAAAATTAGTTGATTGATTCATGATTTTATAAATGAGTTTTGGCCAGATCTATCGAGGAAATTAATTTTACCAAATGAATTGAGTAGTCATGTATGAAAATTATTTTCACATATGTTTATTCTTTCACTCAATGGGTTCAAAATGAGTTTAAGATATACAGGGTGTCCGGATCTTATGAGCAATTACTCAGAGCATGATTCTATTGAAAATTTTATCGGGAAGTAACTACCTAACTATATAATGATTTGTATAAACCCTTCAAATAACAGACAAATTTAACAAACGATGGCTGCAATAAAAAGTAAAATATATTTTTTTCGAGACGAGCATTTTAGCTATATAAATCAAGTATAGTACACAATATTATTATTAATTACACTGAGAAAAAACAAACAGTTGGAGCAACAGTTTTTAGACGTCAATTTTTTTTAACTGTTGTCGCAAGAACAGTTTTCTTGAAATAAAACAAAGATAATTCAAATAAAATTACACTGACTATTTAAACTAACAAAAAAAAAAAGGAATAAAATTGTTGGCATCTTACTGCTTCATTCAACGATTTCTCATGTTTAATGTTAAATCAGCTTCATAATTTGTTTCATCTACATGTTATTCTTTTATATTACGTATTTTTTTATTGGGCACAATTTCTGATGATTTAATTCAATGATTTTTCTTTATTGTTTTTATTTACATTATTATTTGACATCAAATTACACCGATATTAAATGAACTGCTATTATGTTTGACTTGACGGTGTCAAATTATTAAATTAAACATTTCTAATTAATTCTCTCTAACCAAAAAAACTTTAATTTCAAAGTGTAAACTATTTTAGTTTAACACTATAAAATGTTGATTCAGATATCTAGCCTGTTGCTTGAAATATTGGCCAATGAAAGCCATTGCCGTTATTTGCACTGCATGTGCTTCGTCCGGCATGGAGTAGCTAGTGACCACTAGATGTAGCTTGTTAGATTTTGCGTATCCTGTAGAGCGCCAAAAGATAAACTTTAACGGATTGGGTTTGCCAGAACAGAAGAAAAAAAGGTGGCATCTAGTAGAGTGGCCACCATCGACCGCAAGCGCAGTCGATACCGAGCGGATAAGGGATCCTAATATTTACATAAAATTTGTAAATCGTGGATTTTTGCGGACGAGAAATTCAAATTTGTTTCTAATTTTAATGTCACTAGTAGAGGACGCCACTTGTGGCACATCATGTTTATTTTAAGTGGCAAAACCTTTTTGCAACTTAGTGTATCGATCTGACTATTGAAACAATCGATTCGCCTACTTGTTTTATTTGAAAAAGGTATACCTTGCTGCAATCGGTAGGAGTAATCATTTTTTAAATAATCCTATTTGAAATGTTCAGTGCACCGAGTAAAAACTGTTTTGGTTTTTGGTAAAGTGCCTTTTCTGCTGAAAATACTGCAAAATGTTACTTGAAGAAGTTGATCTTTTTGAAATTTTGCACGTCTCGATAGTTTACCATTCTGAACAATTTTTTCAAGTAACACTTTGCTGTATTTTCAGTAGAAAAGGCATTTTACCTGAAACGATAACAGTTTTCAGTCGGTGTCAAATAGGATTCGAAAACTGTTACTCCTAACGACTTCAACAAGGTACACCTTTTTCAGATATAACAGGTAGGAGAATCTACTACGCAGCAAAAATGTTCTGCCATTTAAAAGAAATATTATGTGCCATAGGTGGCGCTCTCTACTGATAACGTCAAAATTAGAAATAAATTTGAATTTCTCACCCGCAGGAACCCTTGATTTACAAATTGTATGTAAATATTAGGATTTTTTGAGAAGTTATCTATAAATGTCGAAAATAAAATTTTAACTTTGACACCCTGTATTTTTTTTATGCGACTTGGGATATATGTATGTAAGGTTAAATCGATTTATTTTCACCTAAGGAATATGTTGTCTCATTCTTGTTATTTCATTTAAAAACAGCCTGTATAACAGCAAAAAAAACTATTAACAGTTTTTGAGTAAATTTAACAGTTTTTTTTGTCGGTGTACAAACTGTAAAATAACTTATTTATACAAATTATTCCTGTTACGATTTTAGGAGCAATTTGTAATACCAATATTTCTCTCTGTGTGGAAAAGGAAGACGATAAGGTGAATACTGAGTTATGTTTTTTTTTATATCAAAACTTGCATTGATTGTTTGCTGTAACACAACAACAATGTTTTCTCTGAATAGGCCTAATAGAAGAACAGAAGGATGATGTTTTCTCTGTGTTCAGAGATATTTAAATATCGAATAAAATAAAGCAGCGAATAACATGATTTCAGACAATAAAATTGAGATTTGGAATTCCGTAAAATTTACAAATAAACAAATAGAGCTCCAAGATGAGCAAGGAACAACGAAAAGCTTGAGTAAATTCAAAATACCCCTTACAAATTAAATACCGGCATTTTACTCAAATCCCCTTTACTTTCTTTGTGCTGCAACCGATTACAATAGCACAGCAAGGCTTCTGCTGTTTTAATACGGCCCGTACTAACTGGGGAATATCGAAAGGGACGGTCGTAAAAACGTCTTTTATGCAAATGGTTACATTAAAACAATTAGGGCCTTTTCATTATGGTAGCCATACGGGTGAAGAGTACCCGTGTTGAATGCTACTAATGAATGTAAACACGATTTTTTTAAGAAAGAAAGTAATTTACTTCAGTGAAAAGAGTTTATACTGAAAAAAAAAAACGTAGTGAATGCGTTTCGTAAATATATACAAAACGTTATCATTTTCGTAACAGCAGGAGAATTGAAAATATTAAAAAAAAATATCTGAGTGGATAAGACAACGATTTTATTTTTAAACATCTTAAGTAATATTTTTTATTTTATTCGTAATTCCAAGCATTTTTTGTTAACGACATTTTTCGATAAAACTATGCCTACTATGTTTTATTCAAAAATTCTGTTATTTTATTCGCTTTCGATAAGCCGTGACTGATAATGAAATATGTGAAGAAGAAGGAATGTATTATTATAGAAAGGTCTTTTAACCTAGACAATTTTGTGGCAAAGGCCTTAAAACGGTGCCTGTGACGTCAGACGCCGTTCGTGGTATAGAGCGATGAAGCGCGAGGAAAGGAAGCATTGCAGCATTATTTGTTTGTCAAGACCATTTTAATACAAGTTTAATTGGAAATACATGTAGGTTTAGTTCATAGAAAAAAATTGAGATGTAAAGAATCAATTAAACTGCTTATTGCCGCCAGACGCATCTTCTGATCTGTCAATATGTTTGAAAGATTACGCTGCAATACACTTCAAACCAATGTAAAATTCATACCTCCCCATTTACTTACTTAACTTAAAATTAAAAATAGCCTTAAAATAAAATAAAAAAGACGCGTGCGTCTTGCGTGTTTTTAATATTTTGTTTGTGAAACATTTTCGACGCAGTTAAACTTATGTATTGTGGAAGGGCCCGTGTAATTTCAACTTGGAAAATGGAATAACTTTTCACCAAAACAACAAATAATACATTTTGCGTGTGTTTAAGATGAGAAGTTATTTTCTGGAAGTTTGTTGTACCGAATTTTCGTGTCACGAAAGTTCGAAGAGCTCCTACGTGACAAAGCCTGGATGTTTTTTTTATGTTAATTATGGATACAATATGTTTGTCAATCCAAATTGAACACGGCAAGCAGAGTAAAGTAAGATCGTAATTTTTTTAATTCGCCCGTTATAAAATGTTATAAAAATATAACTTTGAACTTAGATGGCAATCACTGTTCGGACCCTGAACAGGTGGCAGATGCTTTTGCAGAGTATTTTGCTACAATCACGCAAAAAAAAATTATCCGACCATTTTGGAAACTTTAGATCTAACAATTGTACCTTTTCAAATATTTTGCACCATACATTTTTCTATAATCCAGTGACTCAAAATGAAATCTTACATATTATTAATAATTTAAAATACAAGAAAGCCGTTGGTCATGATTGTGTGTCAGTACAATTGTTAAAATCAATGTCAGCTTCTATAATAATTCACCATATTGCTTATTTAATAAATCTATCTAGGTATTTTAACCTAATATAAATCAAATCTCCTACAATTCCTATCAATGAAGTCATATGTATGTTCTCTGATACCAAACATCTAGGTATGCTAATGAACAATTCCACAGACAAAGCTCTATTAAATAATTATCTAAAGAAAATAATCTAATTTACCAAAAAGTGAAGTTAGTTGAGTGTTTCATTAGCAGGTTAGTAGTAAATTAGACGTGTTGTTTAAAAGTGAGACCGGGTACTAAGTCAATGATTTAATAGCCTTGATTTTTACCCTCATTGAGTCAACTAGCCTCTCTTCGCGCTCGAATCTTGTGGCCCTGTTATCGGTTCTCGGTGTAGGAATTAAATTGGACTCGCGAAAACACCGTGCAGGACTGTCAAAATATTTACGTAGATCCACGTCTCCGCCCGAACACCCTAAGTGTTTTGTTTCAGGCGAAGGCTTTAATTAAACCGTCTGATGCAGCGCGCGCGAAACTGCATCGCCGGATCCAATTAATCAAATAAAATACAGTCGCAGTAAAACAGAAGGCGCGAGTAAAAGGACAAATTGAATATTTTATTACGACCGTTACGGGATAGTTTTCCGCGGCCGACCGGGATTTATTAGCCTGCAGAGCGACGCGCTACTGGGCGATGGTGGAGGCGGCATCTCAAAAATTTGCTACTGTTTCATTTGTTGACGTACATGCTTTTGCAATAATAATGACACTTGCTCACAACAGTTTTTGAACTTCTTGAAATTTCGTTAAATCTCTATTGATCAGTGAAATAACAAAGGACTAATGTTAGTAGTTGAAAGTAGATTTCATATCAATATTCATTTTAAAGAGTGCTATTATTATTGCAAGCGATTGTGCATTGAAAATAATTATTTGCAATGTTACTTGTAAAATAAGGGGTATGTTTTTACCCAGCAATTTTACAAAAATCGTATTGTTTTACAATTTCATTGTAAATATGGGCTTGGTATGGCCTAAGTGTTTGAAGATTTCGTATTTTGATTTCATAGTATTTGTAAATGTTCCGAGTGATTTTTTTGTACTTATCAATATCTTTTTTAATTTGCATTGTAAAATTTCTGTATTTTTTTGACACTTACTTTCCTAAAAATAAAATGTAACTCTTCTGTATTTGTATAGGTATACAGGAGGTGCCCGTTTTCAACTATAAGAAAATATAGAGCATGGAAAACCAATAGGGGTTTTTCCTATACCAATTTTCTGTATAACGCTTTCTTTTCCTGATACAACTTTAAAAAAATATTTTATTTTCTTTGTCATTTACTAAACAAATAATTATTTTTCTTGCAAACTTAAGTATTCATAATAAAATGTTCGTATTTTGACGCAATTAACTTTTTTAATTAAAGTCAAGGGCATAGATATAGGGATCTGTTCAACTTTGAACCCCTTAAGCGTCTACGTCGATGGTGAGAAATATTTTTCAGTGCAAATACTAATACTAATTCTTTTTTTCTGGAAAAAGTGCTCTCGATGAAATTCACTAAGAAGATTTCTTTTTCAGATATTTTGACTTTTTTACTAAGAGTTGTCTTATGAGATTACAAAGATCTTAACAATTTGTAACTATAGTATTGACAGTTTGTTTGTTGTGTGGTTATAGCATGTAGAAAGTCGATTAAAATCTTTCTATGGGGACAGATGGATTGGTCGAGGTGGTACAGTTGTTTAGCCAGCTAGATCACCGGATCTCAATCCACTAGATCTTTGAGGTTTTTTTAAGGGAAAAGTGTATGCTTCTGTGGTGTATAATAAACAAAATTTATTACCAACATTATATTTGAAGAGCTTGGGGTGAAATAAATAATATGCTAGTTCGAACAAAATGTTCCTAAGAAATCGATTCTATTGTTAGCATTGATGAACATCAATATCACTTTGAGCACGATTTACATTATTACTGTGTACTTTTAAAAAAACTTTGTGTAATCGAACTGTACTAAATTGTAGCAAGTAGCCAAAATTTAATCCTCGACAATCCGTCTTTGTCTATGCCGCTTCAATTTCTCTTATAAGTAAACAATATAAAAACAGCATTTCAAAACATGAGGCAGCTTTAAGCATCATAACCGGGTTAAGAGGGTTTTTAGTAATTCAAATAAAATTATTCCATATTATTATCAAAATATTTATTTAAATTTAATGAATAGACTTTTATTCCACACAAAAATATATGTATTTTGAAAATTCAAATTATGGTGAGTAAATGTAGTGTTGTATAAATGTACAATAAAGAAAATAAAAAAGTAGGTATATTAAAATTCATCCTCTGAATATTCTGATGAATTATCTTCGTCTCCTAGATTGATAACGATAGGTTCCACGTCAATTAAATTATCGAGTTCTCACATTTTCTCCTCTTCTTTTTGTACATGATGTGTACATCTTTGCCAGTTATCTGCAGTTGCTCGTTCCAAGGAATTTTTTAACAAAATTTTCACGTCACTTAATTTAAACGTCGTATTGTTTCGCGCTACATCTCCTTTTACCTGCGCCCAAACTAATTCGATTGGGTTCACAGTGATAAGGTGGTAACCGTAGTACCGTTATTTGACGATTTGTTGCCATTTCATCGACACATTTTTTCTGATCTTTATTAAGATTGACAAGTGTTAAAGGTTCCTTTTTCACCATATTTGTTTCAAAAGAAATGTTTTTTCCGGATAACCAGTGAATTATATCGGCTTTCCTCCAAGCAGTCGTAGGCGTCCGCTCGGTCTGCCGTGAATGGTAACTGGCATTATCCATGAGAATTACAGACCCCGGAGGAATAAGATCCAACATATGTGTAAAATACTCTTCGAACACATCTGCGTTCATGTCTTCGTGATAGTCACCTGTATTTTTAGATTCAAATAAAAGTAAACCGCCATCTACAAAACCACTGGCACTACCTATATATGTCACTATTAATCTTCGCCCTTTACCTGAAGGTGCCTTGAACCCTGTTGAAAGTCCATCCAAAAATGCTTGTCGAAAACTTTTTACATTTTTATCTTGCCATACTTTTGTTACAGTATATTCCTCGTTTACCCAAGTGTCGTCTAGATAATAAATATTCCTCCCTTCGTCACGGAATTTTCTAATTGATCTTAAGTAGGATCTTCGCCAACAAATAATTTCATCTTTATCGATAAGAACTGACTTCCTATTCTGCTTTCCCCAGCAAAAATTCAACTCTCGTAAGACGGACCATAATTTGCTTCTACTGATTTTTGGCAAATCGTTGTCCTCTGATAGTTCAATTAAAATTTTGTTTAGCGTTGGTATTTCTTTTTTAAAATAAAATTACGATAATTACCTGAAACGAAATATTACCACGCCCATGGCCGGTTCTTATCTCGGGGTTTTATTACTCTCTTTCATTTCCAAACAGACTATAGCTGGCATGAATAAGATTATATTCGTTTTCATATTAATAAAGTATATTTAAATATTAAGGTCGTCGCCAAGTCCAGTCCTGAGATCTGCGAACGACATACATTATGTAAATATACTTCATGCACTTGTGAATATGTTTTTTTTTTCTGAGTATAACGAAGTGTAAATTTACTATCACTTTTATCAGAACAATTCGTATTTTGATGTTTTATACTTTTGATCGCGCGCCTTCGCCATCGATCCAGAGAACGACGGGTTGCGATGAAGCAACACGTTGTTCTTTGTACCCCTGCGACTGCCTCCTTTCGTCGGCTTTGGGTTTGGGGGAAACGACTGGATTTCCGTCTGGGAAAACCGTGTATACCCTTAAACATGCACACCTGTGGAATAAACATCCCCGCGTGATGCCTTATTTACTGCAGTTTTCACAGGAAACTCGTGTGATGGGTGATAAAAAAGTTAATTTTGTTTCCTCACTGTATTTCAGGTTCATACTGCGCTCATGAAGGATGATTTAGTTTTATGTTTTAGTTAAATTAGATTTTTTTTCTTCCCGGTCTTAAAGAACGAACAAAAACTGAACAAGGTGTTTCCCAACTAGATGCAAAGAATTGACAGGCGTGTTCTTCGATTAATTTTAAATGTGAAATGCATTATTAAATATATATCGTATCCTGAAGATTTTCACAATGGCTTAACATAGAAATTTGAATTTTTGGAGTGCACATATGTTATTAAAGGTTCAATATTTGCATGTCTTCTTTTCTTTCCAGTTTGACGCTAGTTTTTATATTATTTATTCTATTCTTCGATCTAATTTGTAATCTTAGTTTTTAGAGAAATATCAGATAAAAATGATTTTTAATTCACGTTTATGTTGAGAAAAATAATTTTACGTTTTTAAGTAGCCTTCATTAAAAATTACATGCTTAGCAATAATATCAACAAACGCGCTTTTCATGTATGCCATATTTAGTCGCGAAAAATTTCTTCTGTCATTTTCTTAAAGTTTTTGAGGAAAAATGAGTTAAAGAACATCCATTGAAAGCCCGTGAATAATTTTCATCAATGCAAGTGTTACTAGTTTTTTAAAAGAATTCTGGGAGGTGTGATAATAACACAAACATTATCGCGTTCACAAATTGCTGCGTATTATAAATATTTGACTTAATAAAGTGGTTTGTAAAATAAAACTAAAACATTGAAAGCACAAAAACTGGATTTGAGTTCACGGACCTGGCCATTTGAAGGGGGCAAAAATCTCGTCATCCCATATACTGTAGCTTTAAGCTTCAATTAAATTTGATTACAAATACTCTTTGTCTTTTTGTTCGTCGCGACTTACACGTATTATTCCTTTATCAAATTTATAATGAAAACGTATTTTAAAATGAAAAAAATTACAAGATTACAAGGTACAAGAGCAAATAGGTTTCTTTTGCACGAATAATACAAAACAAGTTAACGTTTCTTTGATTTAAAAAATATTCGATTATCTTATCTACCAAGAAATTATTATACAAACATCTTAAAGTATGTTTCCGTCTGAATGTTAGAATATATTGTTATTGAACAACAAAGAAAGTGTAAATAAATTAGATACTAACTCTTGTCAGTTTATACATTATGGATCAATAAAGCTATAATTTCGGCGTTTTACAGCATATGTGTCCCTAGATGAGCGGAGCTACGGTAATCTTATGAAAAATGAAAATTTACTTAGACGCTAACCACTCCTGCTGAAATAAAATTGATTGGCTCTTTTCTCTCCTCTAAAACTTCGTTTACCTCGTCTAGAAGTTTTCCAAATTTAGGTCGCAATAAAAGTTCTGTAACTAATAGGTGAAGTACAAGAAGTTTAGAAAATAAAATATAGCCTAAATAAGAGCAGTTTTTCATCAGATCATTTCGTTTTTACAAATTTCGTCCAGTTACGGAGTACCTACAGAATGTGAATAAAACAATACAAAAAAAAACAAGACAAAACGACAAATGTCATACCAGTTATGTTCATGTTATGAATGCTAAAATAGGTATTGTATAATTTTCTCAGTAAAAAGTATAACATTTTACTTGGATATAATGGCTGGCATTCACTCGGGTGATTTACAGCCATTATTATAAGCTGGTTGAATAATATAGAATTACTAGGTGACCCGGCAAACGTTATTTTGCCATATGAATTATTTCTAGTGAATATTTTGGTAGTCGGCTTCCTTCTCATCCCTGCTGTGCTGTTTACTGGGCGAGAAACACAAACCTAGAAAAAATATAGACTGTGCCAGTGTCATATTGCCGGCGACCGCTAATTCATGGCTGCCCTAAAAGGTCCAGAATCACTAAAATTTGGTTTTTATGCCAATTTTCGTTGGTTGTATTGTAGCGTGAATCTCATTTGTTTACTGTGATTGGTCACATTCATGTCACATTCTTTAATGACATTTAAAATGACAGCAAGTTAGTTAATTTCATATTGCAATGCAGCCACCATATTTGCACAACCGCCAACATAAAGCAAATAAAATATCAATTTTCTGGACCTTAGGTCCCTAGAAAACGCGGCACCTGTCACGTGACCTATATCATGAACCGACGTTGTCTATATTTTTTCTAGGTTTGTGGTGAGAAGTGACACCGGTAGACACCTGGCTGATAACTGATCTAGTGATAATCGATCAGTTATCGACCAGGGTTAAAAAGGATTTAATTACTAAAATGGCTATTAATAAATAGGGGTTTGTGATAGAAGGGTGAACATTAAGGGTTGTATGTATTTTTTAATGCCACATCATAAAAAATTAAAATAAAAAATTTTGTCCAAAAAATAAAATAAAATGTTTGGGGTGGACCACCCTCATCACTTAGGGGTATGAAATATAGATTACGACCGATTCTCAGACCTACCGAATATACATATAAAATTTCATAAAAATCGGTCAAGCCGTTTCCGAGGACTATGGCGTCTAAAACTGTGACACGAGAATTTTATATATTAGATTATTTACATTAACATTTATTTCAAGAACGATCTTGTCATTTTGATCGGGATTATTTAAATTCAGTCGATAAGGAAGAAAGTTTGCCAGAAGAACCTGGATTTTTTCAGCAATTGTCATCTTGCTGGACAGTGAATCTTCAATATAACTTTTCGCTACCGTAGTCGATTTCCAACCACCATGACGCTTCCAGTGGTAGTATCACCCCCAGAATTGGCGGGTAATGTTGTCAAAGAACGCCTCATTCATTGTGTAGTATATTTTCCAGTCACATTGACTGAAAAAGTTTCTTCCATGTTCGTGAAACTTCTTGAAATATTTGTTTTCGTATTCGGAATGAGTACGTATAAGTAACTGCCTTTGTCTTGGACATGGGTGATATTCAAAAAGGTTAATTCATTGCATCGACAAGTACCTGCGACTCCCATGATGGTTGCAACTCGTAAAGAGTTCAAAATAAAACGCTCAATGTATAAATTGAAATATTAAAATCATGTATTTTTTACATTAACTTGTAAATATTCCTCATCCGGTGCTTTTTTCAAAAATTATTTGGTTTCTTGTAATGTTGTCTCTTGGGCTTCTTACTGGATTTCAGCCGGAATTAAAAATTCTCAGCATTCTAACTCATTTTTTATGTTGATTTTGCAAATTTTTGACAGATAAACAAGTCCATGTCATAGAAACGAGTCCAAGACTTTTTAGTATTCAGCTGACAATAAATATTCTTGATTAAAATAATTTTGTCAAATATGGCCTTTTTTAAAGTCATAACTTTTGGCTGTGGTCGTGGAACAAGCGTTGAATTACATTCGGGATGTTAACCAGCCTTTAATCCTCTCGAATGGATTATAGGCATGTTAATTCCCTTGTATAATTAATAACTATTTTGTGTATACAATGACCAAATGCTTGTTCGTATTTCTTCCGTGACATCTCTGGTATGTGATTGGAAACAACACTGGAAGCTTTATTATCCATATCGGATGGCAAATCATTACAACCTTTACATAATTACGATAAATAATTCAATGACAGCTATGTTACACCCGATGCAACCTTAATCTATGATTGTATTCAATTACAACGTGTCAACAAAATAGGTAATTACACACTCAACGATTCCATCGCATCGCCAACAAAGTCCTTTGAAAAATATTTAATTCGGCAAGTTCGTAAAAATTGGGTCTCGATACATTTAGTATTGATGGAATGTTTGCAATTATCTTTAAGCCTAAAAGCATTTGCCCCATTTTTATTTGGAAATTGCCTTACTTGTCGTTGCTGCGTCGCATTTTAGAGAATTTATTCTGAGGACGAATTTATCGTATTTAGATTTCACAATTTTTATAAAAAGACATCATATTAGACGCAAATAAAACGCATTGTGAGTGATTTATTATTGCTAGCATTTGCTTGGCAATGGATACGACGTAAAAATGACCTAGAAGTCAGCTTCTATAATCTTTCCTAGTTTTATACAAGGAATGTAAGTTATTATGTTTACGGAATAAATCGCCGTTATTTATTAAGAAATATTATACATACTGCAGTTCTGGTCTTGTTAAATTGAAAAATATTACATGAGTAGTACGTTGAGTTAAAATTATTATCCAATTTGTTATAAATATCCGAAAAATTCGACTAGTTTGCAAAATTGTACGCATTTGTAATGTTTTTTACGCCCTATTGAGTTCCTCGAAGTTAGCGCAGTCTGATATTTTTCCGGGCAAGTATTTTACAGTTATGAAGCCGTCCTTTTGCGCGACATATTAAATAATCTCGTAACCTCGTGAAACGTGTGTAATAGCCACCGTATAGAGTAATATTCCCCACTATATGACGGTGATAAATATTATCCAATAGCTATTATTGCGATTACAGTATCCCACTTGACAGGATCGTATATATCACGCGTCATTAAAGAAAGAAAGTCCAATCGGATTTTCTAATAGTTACAAAATAGGAGAACGACATATAGAGTCAGTTTAAACGGGAAGTTTAGTAGCTTGTGACATAAAAAATACATTTTTGCTAAAAATATTGTTTTTAGAGAAGTACCTATACATATTATTTTATCGGTTTTCATTTAGTAATATGAATTTTACAGTTCTATAATGTCGAAGTAAAAAAAACGTTTTCATTAACATTTGTCTGTTAAATAAAACCTCGCTTTTTAGAAGACTGATTTAAATATTATTACAAAAATTATTATGAACTTAAGGTTTATTATAAACATTGATAATATACTGCCAGTTCCCATGACGCACACTGCCATCAACCTGTAAGTTGCATTATAACAAAGTTCAGCATATTTTCGAAAAATATTTAAATAGTTAATACCTGCCAGATTTCCTTCTGTTGTAACAAATTTTCGAACAATTTTTGTTATCGTATATGGAATCACAATTTGTATATAGAGGTCATTGTATTGAATATAAGTAGCAGTAGCAAATATAAGTACTTGTCATCTTATTTTCCCATATTTTCCGGCTGAAAGCTGTCTAACCAACAAATTTTTTGGTGGAAATCTTTCAAAATACGTATTTTTTTAACAACTATAGCTGTAAATATTGTTATAAAATAAACTTGCATGGTCCTGCTTATAAGATTGTTTACTTTTGTTTATAAATATGTGAAAATAATTGTTAAAATGTGGGGGCATTTTAAAAGGTATTATATTATTTGAGGAGAATTTAAGTAGTAAAAGTAAAACAAAACATCAGCAGTTTAATTTTTTATATTACTTTTGTTCTACGCGTTTTATTTTACATTTCTGTACCTAAAAACACCATAAATTTGAGTATTTTACGTCAAGAAATACGGCGACCTTAAGTAATATGAGAAGCGAATTGAAACACCTTTTTGGCTTCACATTTAATTAGAGCTTTCAGCTTTAACATGCAACAGCTATTTTGGAAATTGTCGCGGATCGTCAGTCACTTTGTGCGCGAATTTAATAACAGACAGGTTCGAATGGCGTAAGGCGTGAGATCAATCAACTTTTGTAACAAGCCTGTGTAAACACCTGGAATGCGGTTGCGAAACGAGGGGGCGACAGGAATTGAAAAGAAATGATGCTCCATTGCCTGTACAAGGATCTTTACGTCCTTAATCGTAAACATAGCTATCACGCACGTCAAAATTTACGAGTGCATAGTAAAAAGCGGGATAACACCCCGCCCTTGGATTTCTCTTTTGGGACTAATTGTAAACTTTCCCGAAATCTGTTGTTCCTGCGTATCGCTGAGGGAAATAAAAGTTTAACTTTGTGCCAGCGGCGACTCGTCATTGGTATTCGAGATATACAAGGTGTTTCTGCAGGAGATGTACATACTTCAATATGTTATTTTTCGTTAAATTTTAAGCAAAACATTTCCTATGAACTTAGGTCTGGGAACGCTTTGTTTAGGATATACAGGATGTTAAATTTAAAATATATTTACATTTTCTTTAATAACTTTCGACTACTTTGAGTTCAATTCATGAAATTTTGTATGCGGAGGTTTCTTGGAACGGGAAATTCAAGAGGGCGCCACAAGTGACCTTTAGGATCCTTTTAAATCGCTTCAATTTTTTTGTGCCACGGTTCCCCTATCTTTTCTATTTAAGAAATGTACACCTTATTGAAGTCTCTAGGAGCAGCCGTTTCCATTATATAGTTGTTAAACCACATACTATAATATGGAATTTTATCCATATTTATATCTGTAATATTATAGTGTACTTATTTCATTTAGAAAATTATTATGTACATAATTTTACATAACTTTACGCTGGTCATTGCCAAAGCAATGTTATGTAAAATTACAGATATATTTTTATTAGTGTAGGGCAACGTAGGGCAGAGAAATAAACTATTCAAGATGTAGGAGGATTCGTCTTCTTCAGATGATGACAGTCCTTCGTTATCATAATACACTTGGAGTGTTACAGCTCGTAGCTACGATTGGTAACGAATATGAATATCTGACGTAATGTTATTACGCTTATTTCTATTATTTTATTGTTTTGTAAAGCTTTTAGATGAGAGGCGTCATTTTTGGAATTACTTCCACATTATACTTCTTTTCATTTTACCAAATGGTTTCTACCTTTCATTAGAACACACTGTAATTCCAATTAAATTAATGTTTTTGTGAATAAAGAACCAAGTTAATAGCTTTCTGTGGTTAACACAGCGAGTTTTCATTAGTGTATCTAAATCAAAACGTGTCGACAATGCTATTAAGTCCTTGGGTATGAGTTATGAGGCTTCATTAACACGTAGGTAAACAGTATTTTAATACCATACAGGATCAGACTTGGTGGTAGTGAGTGACATAAACGAATCCTATTTATGAATGTAAAATTATAGATTACTTAAATAATACATTAAATATAGAGAATATGTATCAATTCTAAAGGTATTTGCAAAATTATTTAATAAAAATTTAGCGTAATTTTACTCAAATCGTCATCAATAATGTCTCAATTTCTATTTTAGTCAAATTTATACAAATTTCCACTGTGTTAATGTAAGTATAAATGTAATTTTATTAATGTTACGTATCTATATGATTACAAAAATATTAAAATGACGGTTTATCGTGGTTTCATAGACACCTTATTTAATTTATTCCCTAAATTTTGCCTGGTTTTCAATTGTACGTCGTAATATTTAATGACATACCAAGTATCATACAGATGGACGAGCTGTTTCAAGATCTGAGATAAACTTTCCAGATCCGTATCTATAAAAAAAATTAAGGTGATGATGGCTGCGCAGGCTCGAAACGTCTAACTAAAAAACCGATAACGTCAATTTTTATATTAGTTTTAAAAATATTTTCAAATAAAGTTAGGAAAATAAGCGCCAATTTTCTAAATTCTTATATTTCCGGAAATATTTGCTAATACAGTATGCTATTGAGCATGAATGCAAATAATGTTCCTTATTTTAAAATATCACAAAGTCATTGTACCTTGGCATATTGCAAAGGTCTAGTAAGAAATCTACTTATTATTGACTTTTTGACAATTTAAGAGAGTTCGAGAGTCACATAGTTTTTCTTGCTGCTGTTATTAGCATCGGCTTCACAAGACAAAGCCTACTTAGATCAATATGTTACCATTACCTTTCCAAAAAGCTATTTAAATAATACCTATAAAAAATGTTCAAACAACAAACAGTTTACTGATGAAATGTGTCAAACTACCTCTAAAATTTTAATACCCCTCTTTATATTTTCAGTTTTATAACAATTCTTAAAATTTATAAAAACTTATTGTGTTTCAAAAATCAATGTTTTCTTTATATTTGTTATAAAATCTCTTTAATATAATCTGTATGTATTAAAATAAACACAGACACAGAAAATAATGAAATAAATATATTTAATACTTTTTGTGCCAATTATTAAAAATGGACGACGCTTTCTCAAAATTAGAAGCAATATTAAAATGGCCTCTTTTGGAATAAAGTTGCTTTATTTTTGTTAAATAATTATCAAGATATTGAACTCTTCTGAAAGTAATTAATATCATTAAGTAGATATTTTAACTTAAACTGAGATAAATTCTTTATCCTAGATAAAATTTAATGTTTTCATATACATTCCAATTTGTACTTGAATAAAATCTTATATTTCTAGTGAAAATTAAACTATTTTATGCTAGAATCTTCATAAAACCGCATAGTTTTATAACTGTCTTATGAATGGATTTATGTTTCCCGCCTAAATGTCTAACCTATTCGCTAATGCTTGTAACTGTTTTTCGATGCTGGGTACAGTTTCAATACGTGCAGTACAATTAAATATGAGCAAAAGTATTTTCATTAAATGTTTTAAAACCTTGATGCCAGTATTGAAATTCTCCAGTATTAGCAATATTTCTTGGGGATTTCTTAAAACAGGCTTTCAATCTTGTGGAAATATTATTGGTCATCGTTTATTTATAAAACTGAATACTTATACATTTCTGTACATTGGGACTACCCTGTGAAGCTTGTAGAAAAATGTCTAGACTATTTAGTATCGATGTCGTTACTTGTATACGAACTTTTAAGCAAATAATTCACGTTTGTTTTTGCGCATGCCGACCTACAATTTTGAAATAGGCATTCAGAGTTCTGTGGTAATCATGCAAAGTGTTTTCGTATGTTTGCGGGCGTGTCACTTTTCGGCGAGTGCACAAACTTCCTGTGGCATCAAATATTCATGAATACAGATGTTGAGCGGGAAAATGAAACCCATCAATTACTGGATGGGTTATCGGAAGGGTTGGCAAGGAAAGTGTGAGACCGCAGAAATCAAATTCCCCACATTTGTCCCTTTCGGCACATCGAATTCCGGTTTTAGAGAGAAAATTCCCGTGTTATACCGCACAAGGAAATGTCTAAAAATTTCCCTCTTCAATTTATTTCTCTAATTAATTTTATCGCGCACAAAATACCTTCTTAATATTCCGGAAAAGTCTGACAAATTTGTGGACTATTCAACTGCATGATTTGAAATTATTTGATTTAGGGTAACTACAGCCTAAGACCTGTTTTATCTTTCACAGAAAACGACTAAATTGAAAAGAAATACAGCTTTAAGTTTAATGATAGTACGTACAGGAAACTGTCCTGATGGAAGCGCTTCCAGAAGTACTTTTGGACAGAGATTTAAGGTCGCCGTATTTCTCGCCGTAAAATTATCAAATTTCTGGTGTTTTTAGGTACAGAAATCTCGAAAAATAAAACACATCAAAAATAAAATTATTGATATTTTGTTTATACACGTTTACTATTTAAATTCTTCTCAAATAATATAAGTTTTAAAAAGCGTTTGCAAGACACATTATTTTGCTTTTCTAACCCTGCATTTTAACAACTGTCTTCACATAAACAAAAGTGACCTATCTTATATGCAGAACTATGTAAGTTTATGTTATGATAATATTTACAATTGCAGATAAATTTAAAAAAAACGTGTTTTGGAAGGTTTCTGTACCTAAAAATTTGTTGGTTAGATCGCTTTATGTCGTTATACAGGCTGTATCACATAAGAGGGCCACTCCCATGTATCTCGCTTAATATGCGAGACACGTCAAAAATCTTTAATTGTTTTTTTGTTGCATTTTTGGAGGCCTTTATGTTCGTAAAAACAAATTTGAGATCCATGGCCAACTTTATGAGTAATAACAAAAAAACCTGTAAAGTGCCCAAACTTTAAGGATGTCTAACTTTTTTATTTTAAGATATAGAGAAAACTACTTATTGGTAGTAAATTTTTATTGCAAAATTGATACCTTCCACCTGATATAAACAGATTTTTGAAATATCGTATGTGGTTTGCTGCGCCCTGTAGGCGGATAAATTATTTTTTTATTGAAGCAGGCTATGGCCACAAAAAATTGCCTGTTTTTTCGTCTTTCATGCAATATACTACATGTTGCCCTTATCTTTTGTATTGTAATTTAATAATTTTTCAATTTTAGTTAAAAAAAAATGTACCTAAATATTTTCGTGTTGCTCAAGATAATGTAGAACCTGTTTTAAAGACGCCAACTGCAAAAAAATAATAAACAGAATGTACTTTTTTTAATGCAAAATACAGATTTTCTTATAATATTATTTTATTACATTGTCTGTGTCAAAATAATTTTAAAGACCCAATTGCTTCTAATGTGAAAACCAATAAACAGGTTTTTTTGTTATTATTCATAAAGTTGGCCATGGATCTCAAATTTGTTTTTACGAACATAAAGGCCTCCAAAAATGCAACAAAAAACAATTAAAGATTTTTGACGTGTCTCGCATATTAAGCGAGATACATGGGAGTGGCCCTCTTATGTGATACAACCTGTATATTCGTTTTACTTCGGTACCTTCGATTCGCAGGTTACATGAGATAACATTCCTGTTAGTTGCTATACTCTATATTATTCTATTCACTATTTCAAGAAATGAAATCTGTTTTAAATGGAAACCAAAATATTTATCTTTGAAGGTTTGATTTATATTATTTTTACTATTACCTTTTTATAGTTACTCCCTTATATTATTTAGTTTAGTATTTACTAGTTTAGTGTAACACTTATATGAATAAAATTTATATTTTTTGTATAAAAATAATCAAAAATTATTATTTATATGAGTACACTTTAAAATGTAAAATTTATATTTCATAAAGCTAATTAAAATTAAATAATTTTAATAGATCACCAATATCTACTATTTAAGCACAATAACTGTTGTTATGACACTGCTACCATATGGTAAGAAAAACTTCCTAAAATGTTAACTCTTTATTTACATTTACTATAAAAACATATAGATATTTTTAAGTATTACACTAAAAATTGAAAATAAATATTTATTATTATAACATATTTCTTTAATGAAAATATAACAAATCAGTTATAAAGTCAAATGAGTCATGCGTGTAGGACGCTGCACATTCTATCGATATATTTTGAGTAAGTATGAAGAGCATACATCAAGAAAACATCCCTAAAAATTACCTTTCATTGTAATTGTATGCAAAGCATATTAAATGAAGTTGAAAGGCATAATGTTTAACTTAACATTTCGAATATATTTCCATGTCTATTTTTTGTTTTTTTTCTCATGCGAATTTTGCTTTGCATTTAAGAAAACACTTGAGAAAATTGCCTCCCTCATGCCTTAATAAAATAAAGATATTTTTTTATTGGCACAGATTCTTTTAAACAAACGACAGGGAGTAAGAAACGAGGGGACATTTTTACTTGGCAAACATAGGAGATTGTTTAGAGACGTCCCGGGAAATTTAAACGCGCGTGACAGCTCAGGTATGAAATTTTCAAGTGTCACCGTGGATTGAGGGAATTTGTGACAAGCGAGACTATTTACATATTTATTTGTTGGATGGATAAATAGTAATTTTTGTATTTAGAACGCGAAATGGTGATAAGGCGCTGCTAGAAAAGACAATTCACTTATACCCCTTTTAGTCTAATGTTACCATCTTCAGCAGAGCCTGTGGAACTTGCCAATAAAACAACGTGCACAGTAAACTTAAGCATTTACAGCAGCAGCCTCATTGAACAACTAAAAGCTACGATACCTAACCGCACTGATTCTGGCATAAATTTAACTCACTGCAACAACTTTCAATTTACATGCAGTGCAACATAAATTGCAGTCGTCCTGTTTATAATAGTTACTGAATGATTGAAATGACGTATTACTTAAAATGTACTTACAAATTGTTTTTAAATTTGATTAGTTATTTTGACACTAATTATATTTTAAGGGAAAACGATGTTTCATTTTATCAAAAAAAAAAAAAAAACGACACATGAAGGTAAAAAAGATATGTATACCTTCTTCTCTAATACAATTTTGAATACACTGTAATTAGGTACAATCGTTTACAATAACAATGGCACCCATTAATGACTCATGACGTATTTGTAATGAAATCTAGTTGAACTCTTTCGAGAGTCATTATTATTGCAAAAGCATGTACCTATTAGAAATATAAAGAAATCTCATACGTGTAGCGAAAATTTTGGATATAGTGAATAAAGGCAAGGGACATATTTCTACGCTACTGGCTTTTCCTAAAATCATACATTGGTAATATAAAAAATTGCTCTATATTTTTTAAGTTAACGATTTTAGAAAACTTTAAAAATGGAACGAAAAAATGGAATGGAATGAAAAAATGGTACGCCAATAGTTTTCTCCCAGATAAAAATTATTTTTGAATTTCCCGTTCAATTACAAAAATAAGAGCAAAATATGCACCTTTATTAATAGTTAATGATTTTCCTTTTTTTTTGCTAAAATTTTAATTCTTGTAACGAAACATTTTAGGACCATAGATTATAAAGCAAACAATAATTTTCGATGTAGCATCACCCCCTTAAATATCCGCATATCATTTAGGAACACCCTGTATTTGACAAATTCCGTCCCAGTAACCCTCTCAACCAATTTAAATATTTTATTCGGTGCCGCACAATCTCTAGTTCGGAAACTGAATTTATTCGACAGCTCCTCGAATTATCGCAAGACATAAAAACGATACGAATCGGACCACGCGTGAACCATATACTGGATGTGATTAAGCTAAATGCCCGAATAAATCTGCTAGCATCCCCTTAAAACAAATACGGCCCGTTACGGCAAACAAATGTCTGTGATATGGTAACGAACATCGAAATTACGTAACGCGTCCCGTACGCGAGCTTTGTGCGTCCGATATTTTAATTAATAGGTTAGGGTAGCACTTGATAAGCTCTAATTATTGGAATGGTTTCCACTGACCCGCGACCTTACCGAAGTCTATTGAAATACAAATGAAATAGGTATTGGTTACGTGGAAAAAGTAGAGTACAGAAAAGCAAAGCTTATATTCAGAAATACTAGAAAAAGAATAGGTGGGCTCTGACATCCGGACTAAAATTAATTTTCATTGTAAAATTGCAACTTATTCATACAACATATTTGTAAACTATTGTATTTGTAATATAATGTAATATAATTAATATAATTATAATATATAATTATAATAAGTAATATAATTTGTAATATAATGTAATATAATGTAATATAATTGTTGTATTTGTAATATAACGGCTGTAATTACCAAACTAAAATTCTCTCTCTAGGGAGATCCTCAAAACGGTTTCTAATTGGTCTGACGTCACAAGCCTACTACAAGCTCCGCCTCGACTCGGTAACCGCGGTTATCTGTCAGTGCGGGAGCAAGTAGAATTAAATATAATTAACTAACTGTTAATTTAATTTGTGTTTATTAAAATTTCATAGTACATATAATGCGGGGAGCCGATTCGTATAATTTGCCAGTAGCAAATTTACAAATGGTGGTTGATTTTATAGCGACCAACGCGAACAGTATTCAACGCAACCTATTACCTACTAGTGGTAGTCTTGTGCAACGTAAAATAAGAATAGATCAACAATCATTTTTATAATTATTATTGTAATAAGAAAAATTATTACATACCTATAGATAGAATTATTCGATGACTTTTTAAAAAATAATTCTATTGATCTTCCTGCCGCTACCATTTTTTTAAACAAAGTAAGTAACATCCGAACGTTAAAGAAGGTCAACTATATTTGCCCATTTTTAAACCATACCTACTACATTACCAAGTGGTCTTCGAAAATTATTAGTTCATGAAACGATAATCGATTGTATTACCAGTGAATTTTGTGTCTTTTTGTTCAGGCACTTTTACACAAGAAACACTAAAAATGCAAATTATGTACACCACACTCAAAGTGAAAATTTATTGTAATTTGAACTTCGGTATACATGAAAATCTTATGAAACGGATTGTACTGGACTGTTTGATAAACTTATTCTAAGTATATTAATTTTAGTTGAGAATTTTTTTAAATGTTTCAAATTTACAAATGCTTAAAAAAAATCCAAAAATGGAGTACTATAATTTGCGTCCGATTTCGGATCTTCCAAAATAAGTGCTTGTAGAATACGATGCTGAATTTACAGATCATATTTATTAGTCAATCAACATATAACTTGTTTTTTATGTTTTTGAATAATTTGAAATTAAGTACTTTTTGCAAGGATATAATTTTGCTTGTGCCTACGATCGAAACAGGAGACCATCCTGTCGAATTATTAAGAACTCCACATTACTCAAACAACCAAGTACAGCAAAATGTCTTCCATGTATTGCCCCCCCTCCCACTTCCTCTACTAATATTTGTCTTAATACCCAATGATAAAACTACAAATAACAATCAATCCACCGTTTTGAATACAAGTATTCCTAATGACCAGAGCAAAATTTTTTTTTATTACTTTCATTTATTTTTAAGTAATTTGGACTATTGTATGTTTATCGTGTTGATTTGGAAACACGATTTTCTGTCACATTTCTCCAATTATTTATATAAAGTGTACGTAGAATATGTTATAAAAAGTCAAACATAAAATTAATTTGACTTCTAAATTACAAGAAAGTTAGAAATAGGTAGTTAAAATATATTTAAACAGTTCCATATTTTTAAAATGTTGATCTTAATAGAAAAATGACTAGGTAACTTTTCAGACTTCACAGAAGATTTAATAAAACTTATTTTTATTTTCAATATTATTAAATAACTAGCTTCATTTTATACATCCAAGTAGTAATAACCTAAATATACAGAGTGTCCAGTAAAGAATGAGCCACACTTTAAGGCTAGCTTTGAACAAAAATAATTGATTTAAATCAATCTATATTAGAACAATTTTGCACCCTGAAGAGCGCCATATTCTTGAAATAGGGTTTTTCTACAAGTACAAATAATTTTATACATTTACGAATTGAATAATATAGAGCTTAGCAAATAACAGGAATGTCATCTTATGCCACCTGCGAATATTCAAAGGTACCGAAGTAAAACGAATATATAATGACAGAAAGCTGTCTAACTAACATCCAAAATTCGTATTTTTTTAAATTTAGCAGTAGATGTAAATATTGTTATAACGTACATATTTCTGCATGCAAGATTGTTCCCTTTTGTTTGCAATTATGTGAAAATAATTGTTAAAATGTGGTATTAGAATAGTAAAATAATCTTACTTATTACTCTTAGTTATTATTTTATTTGAGGCGAATTTAAATAGTTGAAGTGGATAACAAAATATCAAGAATTTTATTTCTGATATTACTTTTGTTCTACGTGTTTTATTTTTCTAGTTCTGTACCTAAAAACTAACACAAATTTGATTTTTTTGATTTGATTTACCTTAAGAAGTTATAGGCCTGAAAATGTATTTTTTTATTTAATTTTTTTCGATAATTTTCCTATTAGTTGGGTAATTGTACTCAAATTTTGGAAAACAAGGTTTTTCGACTGTGTTACTATACTATTTAGAAAAACAGAGATTTTAAAAAATAAATAATTATTTTGAAACAGCCTTCGATTCATTTTAAAAAAGATGTACTTGTTGCATGTCATTGAAATGTACCATATTTGTTGAACTTGTTAATCAATACATAACTTCTAAGAAATTATTAATTAAAAAAGTTATTACAGTTGGTAATGTTGTTCTTATAAAATAAAACCAACACCGAGAAATATGACAACATCTAAGAAACTTTAAAAAATAACTAAACGCAATAGCAAAAACAAAACGTGTATGTTAAATCTATTTTTGAAATATTCATCAGACATTTCCTTGCTAGGTATTAGTTTTGATTTAAATTACATTATTTTTGTCAAAGGAAGTTGGAAGGTAGCCTTAAAATATGGCTCATACTTTAGTCAACACCCTATAGATATACAAGTAACTAAAATCCGTATATATAAAAATAATTGAGAAATGATTTTTCTCTCGTAAGCTTTATTATTTGAAACAAGCAATACCTATTTGTCTTACACCTATAGAACATATGAAGGACCAATCAATTACATAGTATTGGTAAAAGTTCTGCACACGTAAAACTGCATATAGTTTCAAAATGCATATCGTCACACTTAACTTATATTGCAAATATAAAATGATACAAACACATTTAATTCTCTAAGACTCCTACATTTTTCTGATAGTCTTTTATCGGGAAAAATGAACAAATCCTATACAAAAAGCTTTCAGCCTTGGAATAGTAGGAGCGCACTTTGCAAATAGCTTTCAATTTGCTTCTTGAGCCTTTCAGTAAACTTAAAAATTTAAGGATGCGAAAAAAACGTCTACGATACATCGACAAGTGAACAACAACCCTTACCTTCGACTTTTCCTGGGGGCACTCTAGTTTGGACTCACCAGTTACTATGAACGAGGGTGATGGGATTTGAGTTTATATCACCGTTGCGGTGCTGGCGACGCCGGCCAATCCAACGCCCGACCACGTGACGGTGAGGTGGAATCCCGCCAATCCGGAGGGTTGTCGCACATTTTTCTGTACTCCGAAATTACGTGTGGGTTCAAATAGATCCAGTGTAGGTTTTTCATATATTTTTTCCAACCCCAATCCATTCGCGTAAACGATAATTTGGTATTACGTATTTCCCAAAAATAAAAATATATGTATTGAATTACAATACTTTCGCATATACTTGGATATACCGAATGTTTCCAAATAAACGTTTCGGTATATTTCCAAATTTCGGTGAAAGTGCGCGTATAATATAAGTGTCGCTTTATATTCTATAAGTGTATTACGTGTTTTATAGTTAGTTACATACGGGGTGTCCTAATTTATAGATTCATTAGAGTAAAGTGAGGAACAAATGAAGCTCAAATATATCGTTTTAAATAGACTCAAAGAGGCTCATATTTGCAATCTAGGAGAGAAGGTTTCTCCTGAAAATTGATAATTATCTGCCTGCTACTTACATCATCTTTTTTTTATTGGAGGTTAATTTTTTAAAGCGTTCCGTAATCTAATAATACTATGATACTTTGCAAGTCTCAAAACGTCCCCGTAAAATTTCTTATAAAAATCCAACCACTTTAAAGTTTGTATGAAAAAATTAAAAATGTTAATATTTGTGGTGTATTTAAATTTATTTAAGAAATTGTACTACTTTTTTCTTTATGAATAGTTTTCAGTTGCACAATGGACGATTTCTAATATTTAGATCATTTTTAATTATTTAAAGTAGTAATTACTATATCAAAAACATAGCAGGTGTAAATTAACAGAAATAAATTTATTACCTAATTTAACATATAAAGCACATAACAAAAACAAATTTAAAAGATACATTTTTAATACACAAAGTATATCTTTCCTAAGCTCATTACTTATATTCTGCTTTTATTTTATTTATTAGATTTATAACATTCTTCTCTAATACCGAAAAGACAGCATTTTTAGTTTCCTGGTCTGGATGAACTTCTCTGTTGCCATTTCACTAGAATTAATGGTTACCAATTAATGGAATTGCTTAAATAAATTTCAATATACAACTAAAATATTGCTATTTCTTATTTTTTAATGGAAGAAATGTAAGAGGATGAATCAAAATACCTACAAAAATACAGATATATAGCGTACAAACGTAGTGAATACAAACCATCAAACTTAAAATGGATGTACTGTTTAAAAAATATTTAATTTTGTTACAGCATACAGTTCAGTATAAACCTATATCAGACACGTAGTTATCACAAGAACAGACCTACCAATGAACTATACCATGATAAGAATGAAATAAATACTATAAAAACTGTCAACAAAGTGGCAACAGAATAAATTCAATAAATTTTGCAATATAAGTGGGCGAAAACAAAACCAGAGGGCAGGGTAGGTACTGCCAGTTACCAGTGTTAGTCATATGCATTTGCATTGCTTGTCGCGTTTTGCAAATAGATGATATATTTGTAGTTATTTACTATAAATCCTTAACCCACCACACAGAGTACTACACACTGTGCACATACCTAATGCATGTGTGTGTCGTCTGTCATTTGTAATCGGAAGAGCACACAGTCTCCTTATTCATAGAAGAAGAGCTTTTATATGTTTTTTTTTGTTAGCTCTGGTAATATAAACACTAGAAAGCAGCTACTAGAAATCGTCGACATACGCGGTTTTTCTCCATCACAGGAATCATTTCGGTAAATTTAAAATAGTTTCAGCCTGTATATTGAGCTTACCATTTTGATTTTTTTTTAATCAGTAACAGGCGACAATTTTAGCGACTACGTGCTTTTTGAAAACGAGATTTCTTAATATAAGGAAAAAATATTAATATAACTTAATAAAGGCTGTTCTCTTCATATTTACGAGAATATGAGAGTAAAAAGTAGGTCATTTTTTTTTCAAGGAAAATAATTATTATTATATGTAATATATTTTACAATTTTCATCTTTATACAAGGTGTCCCATTTGTAATCTAGCACACTTAGCCATTATTTTAATGAACTTAGTTTTGGCGATTTAAAGATATACAGGGTGTCCGAAATATGAGTGCGTTTGGGAAGCTTCTATTGTTTACTTCATTAATGTTGATACAAAAAACAAATTATGTTACAGGAACATTTATTTAACCTTAGTTGTACCTTAGTTTGCAATTTCAGAATACAATTTTGCATTTTATTGCAATTGTATTTTTATTTTTGAAATGTATTTCTAGACAAACTGTTTGTTTTAGATATTTTTTCATAAGAGTTTTAGTCGCTCTAGTATCGGTACTTGCATTCCAGACATCCTGTATAAATGTTAAAAGAATTAGGAAACATGGAAATTGTATAATCAACAAAGGAAATTTTAAAAAATATAAGATTTGCAAACATAATTGCAAAAATAATCATAAAAATATTTTGGAAAAAATAGGAATATTACAAAACAGATATTAATGAACATTTTTATTTGTGTTAAACGAGACCAGTTTATAAAAATCTGATATACAATATTATTACGTCACATGCTAACACTTGAGCTCATGTGGAACGTCAAAAACTCAAATCTGTGTGTTTGCATGTACAAATCAGTGCAGTGTTAATTCAAGGATTACTACAAATGCACATAGATTTTAGGACCCACTAAAATTTTTAATGTTTGCAATATATTACATATTTTTTTGATTTATGTTGTTTTAGTTGCAGTGAACTGTTCAATACAATTTTGATAATGACATATATTTTTATGTGCTCGCGTTAATAATTAAATAGTTATTGTGTCTACATCAACCGATTTTGGCTTATATGCACCTAGCCATTAAACCCTTCTCAGGTACCGCATTCTCTTCTTGAGGGAAAAATGCCATTGTTCTAATTAGGGTAATGGAATAGGGTAAAACACCTTTAGGCATAGGATCAGAATTATTCAGTGTGGTAATGGTAATTAAAATTGGATTCAAGCGAAAACTGCGTCACTTGGTCTAATTGATTAATACTTCATATCATATAACACGGAAAATGGATAACAAAAGACTGTTTGTTTACTAAAATTTTAATGGGAAATGCGGTTAGTATGATATATTAAAAAATTGTAAAGTGATTATGCGTTATAAACCAAAATTTTGTGATATATCAACTATATCTTGAGTAAAACGTGTATAGTTCTTTTTATATACAGGTTGTTCCGCATAAGAAGCGACATAGAGCAGGTGCATATAAGGGGTCCCAAAATATTGCCATTTAACCACCCTGTATATGACTTGTCACTTTTATACACCGTGTAGATTATAATGGACACAGTGAATAGTTATTTATATAGTTTATTTATATTTTTTTATACTGGCTCTAAAAAAACTGCGCTCTTAAAAGATGAAGACTTTTCATGGGTTCCTCAAGACTTTGTGTTGATAAATTTACCCAATTAATGGGCGAATGGGAATCGGAAAAACTCATTAATATATATGAACATATTAGCAACGTAGCGAAAAAACGATCCTAAACAGGACCGTGCTGCCGGGAACTCCTTAAGCGTATTTTTTGCACCACTGGAAACCTTCCCCTGCGTTAATTCGAATTCCTATACATTCATAATTGTATTATTTAACGTCTGTTGGGTTTTTTCTTCCTGTAATTCCCTCCCGAAAATCTGACCTACTTCGCTAACCTCCGCCCTAATTTTAACACCCTCCTTTTCCCAAAGATTCAGCAGACACCACAAATGTGAAATATCACCCACAGAAGGGAAGGGACAAGCTTTAAAATTAAAAATGGTTCTCGACGAAAGGCCTCCATTATGAACGGAATATGAAATTTAGATTCGGCCCCGTTTTTATAAAGATATGTTAATTTTTTTAGACAGATACAAACTCCAGTTCAGCCGTGCACGGCGATAAGAGCGTTGGGTTATAAATGACGATCCTTAGAAACTCAGATTTCAGGATAACTTGTTTAACAAGTCAGCGCGGCACGCCTGATACGGATGACTTAATTAATGAGTTTGAAAATAAAACAACGTCCAGGAGTCGCTGCTCTTTTTCGAAGCAACTTGTAGATTTTGTTGCTGTACAGGGCCCGCCATTTGAAATTACCCGCACCAAAAAAAGGAGGGTAAAATTTAACATGAAATTTACACCGTTTTTGGTCCAGGGATCCAAGTACGCACGGAAAAAGGATAAAATTTATCCCATAGCGATTTTACAAAGAAGGTTGAGTAATGTATTTGGTAGAATTTTCTTGTAATAGTGTAAATATCTTGTGTATATCAATTACATGGCCTTAAATTTGCCTTAAAAATTAGTCTTAATCGCCTTAAAACTATACCATCTGGCGTTAGTTGGAGAAAATTGTGTTTAGAAACAAGATGTGTATCTACCACTCTATTGATTTAACATACTGTACAAGTTCATAAGGCTATTTATATACTTAAAGGACTGTTAAACCAATGACATTAAAATAATTGCATTTCGATTTAATAACAAAATATTGTAAAAAACATGTATAAAACTCGAATATAAAGCAATTCTTTTTTGTATTCGCGAAATTTTTAAAAACTTGCATGCACGCGCAAAAAAGAGTCGGTTTCTATTCTTATTTTTTACTGTATTAGAAAGGCATTTTAAGCTAATATATATATATCAAATCTCCTATCCATGAAGTCATATACCCGCGTCAAGAATTCAGACGTCTTACGTCACGGCTGACGTTGCACACATTTGTTTTTATTGTCAACGTAATTTTCGATATTTGGTCGCGTTAAAAACAATAATTTTTGCAATTTAGTGCAATATATAATGCAAACTTTTAGTGTACTATATAGTTTTATTACTATCACTTGCAGTTTCTTAAATATTTTGATAAAAATATGATAAATTATTCATGAATAATTGTTCGTATGACGTAAGTCGTCTGAATTCTTGTCGAGAGTATATGTATGCTCTCTGATACCAAACATCTAGGTATGCTAATGAACAATTCCACAGACAAAGCTCTATTCAATAAATATTTAAAAAAAATTAATCTAATTAAATTTACTAACCTGGTTTAATGAAAATATTCTATAAATATCTAAGTTAATTTTTGAAACTATGGGAACTTAAAATTCAACCACAATAGATGAGATCTGACCTATTTCTGTATATTTAGGATTGCTTCTTCAGGCGGCCTCCTTTAAGTTGAGTCAAATATCTAACTATAAAAATTATTATACCAATAAATTAAAATTATTTGACAATGTTAAAAGTAATTAACCTGTCAATGAATTTAAATATAATAACGACCTACTTAATTAATAACGAAATTTTGCCCTTTATGTAATCGTTTTTTATATATTTTTAGGTATTAACAGTGTTGTGTGAAACTAACTACTCTGCGGACTAAATTGATATTGGATTCATTGATTCATTGATAGGAATTGTAGGAGATTTGATATATAGTAGCTTAAAATACCTTTCTAATACAGTAAAAAATGTTACAAAAGCTAATAAAAAAGAATATATGGGTAGATATTGTGGGTGTAATTCAACGCTGATCGGGGCTTTAGTCCGCAGAGTAATTTCGCACAATATTGTTAATACCTAAAAATATATGAAATTATATTCTTATTGTAATAGTTATTTATGTATAAAGTGATA
Source organism: Monochamus alternatus (assembly GCA_037114965.1). Lineage (NCBI taxonomy): Eukaryota > Metazoa > Arthropoda > Insecta > Coleoptera > Cerambycidae > Monochamus > Monochamus alternatus. Next base: position 52,835,881 of record CM073433.1, on the reverse strand, counting down.
CCATTATTGTCATACAAAGTTTTATCTACAATCACTCAACAGAATAAAACTTTTCAGTTATTGACTTTACTGCATCGAGAACATTAATTTTAACAAATAGAACAAAGGTAAGAAATGTATTTGTTGGAATTCCTAATTTGGATTCACAGAGAACAGTCTTTACAATCGTTAATAATAATTTCGGATCCGGAAAAGGCATATTAGGGCTATATTCTGATATGGTAAGATTTGAATCCCTACGATTGCTACAATTACTTGTACATTATTTGATAGCCTCGTGAAAATTTTCTTACTTGTTTAATTTTTTTTCATTGGTGCTATTATCTATGTATCCTCCTGCGACTGAGAACTCTTCCATCTCCCATGTCACTTCAATAAAGTAACCGATGTTCGGCGAAAGCAATGCTCTGTGTATAGAGTGACACTCTGGTAGGTTAAGATAATTAATTAGCAACATCGTTTGATATTTTAGCAATAACATTTATTCCTACCACTTAATTAAAACACTTGTCCTTATTAAATTTTAAGAATAATCGTTCTGGTGTGTTTTCGTTTCTAGGTTTCAAGCCTACATACTTCCTATAGAATGATTAACAGTTTATCGACTTATCTTGAATGTTATTTGTGATAGTAAAAGTTCGACTTTTTCTTGTTTTTGAATCAGGAACTATCAAAATGGATTCTTTGTCAGCATCTTTAACATTCATTTTCATGACATCATGTCTGCAGGCACCCGAAATTCCAATAATTAGAACTACTTGTGATATATTACATTTTTAAAAAATTATATTTTTCCGCTTGCGAAAAAGTTACTGATTTCTTAGGCTTATATCCAACTCCTTGCTTCTTCAAAAATGCCGTCAACTTTTTGAACTTACTTAACTCAATATCATTCTTGGTAGATGTGGATTTTAGTATCGAATAAATCGACCATAATATAACGATGACGATTTTAGTGTCTTTGCTTTCTCACAAAAATAGACGAGGAGTTTTCTGAATATTTACAAATTTTCTTCGACTTACTTAGGTGTATTCTGGATATCACCGTTTTTCAACTAAAATTGTCTCAACTAAACGGCGCAAATTTTACAAAATTTTATATTTATTAAATTTACTACTCAAAAAGAATGCTGTTTACTTGGTTGCTATTAACGACGAGCGTTTGCTGCCAAGCTAAAAACCCTACTTCAATTAGTGAATGTAGATAAAAATAATTATTTTGAAAGTGGCGGATGCGCCGGTAATATTGAGCTGTATAGACGGTATATTATAAACCAAGGGGTATGCAGTATATTATATCATCGGCTGTTGCATTAAATCTGGTACTTTACTCCATGCTTAAACAAATAACTAATAACATTCGGCCGAAAATACCGGAAGCAGCCGCCTAGATTGCCATTTTGGACAGGTAATGAAATTTTGGTTCGGAAACATGTAACATACCTTACCCAACTAACATTTAAGCCTAATAGACTACTACACAAGAAAAATAATTCTAAATTGATCAAGATTTACTACTTTCCTCCATAAAAATAGTCTTCAATGTTACAAAATCTTATGATACCAAAATTTTTGTCAAAAATTTTTTAATTAAGAGTAATATAATGACTTCTAAGTAAAATAAACTATATGTCAATTTATACAGTTCGAAATTACATATTGTTTACCTATTCTATGTTTTCAAATGCTAACATTTCAATAACGTGTAAGACGAAGTTATAATTTACTTAATTTCGCCTTGAAATATGTCTTCAATATCCAAGGATTTTTTAAATTATTACAATAGGTAAATGTTTACATATTTATTACAAAATTGTAAAACTTATTTTGTCTTCAACTAGTAGTTAAAAATAAGGTAATAACTAGTTATTTTACCCTATTAAATCCTTCAATTGGTTTGTTGATAATTTCTAAAGAATATTTAACCATTTCAATTAACCTAATAGAAATATGGTTCTATATTATGGTACAAATTTACTTGTTAATAATACTTCGATGTAAGTGTGTCTTATAAAAGATTTTTAGGAAACAAGCATCCTGTTATATGTATTCCGACAGATCTTCATGTAATAGCGCGTAGAAATTGCTTTGTGTTTTGGCGATCTGCAGTGAAAACCAAGCCCTACACAATATTACAGAATTGTAAAAAACGAATTTAAGCCAACACTGCATATTATGTAAATCAATCTAATGATAATATATCGATAAACACTTCATATATAAGTATTCCTATGGCTGTTATCATGTCAGATGAATTCAGTAGTGCACGTGAATTGAAATTCGAATTGAATTCCGTTCGAAAATGTTTATTTTGTTTATGTTATTACGCATACATAATATTATTGGCTTTAACTTGAATTTTCAATCACAAATAAATCCAAGAGTAGAATTTTATATGTAGGTACCTAATAATAATTTAATTGGTAATAAATTACCATAAAATATCTTCATTTGGAGGAAATCTCAACCACAAAATTAATATTTTCGTGTGACGTCAACATTGGCATAGGCAATCTGCCCTATAGGTTAAAACTTACACACAAATTGACTTCAAAGTTGATTTTATTTGAGCCGCCATGTTGTAATAAACACTAAATGTTTTGTTCATTATTTCTAATTGATTACTCATTAAAATTATGTTAATACAGATAATATTAGTTAATACATTTATGACCAAAGATTATTAAACACATTTTATCACGAAGTAGATTCAGTTTTTATTTTAGGTTATTTTTCAGTATAGAAATATTAAAAAGCAATAGTAAAAATGTATATTTATAAGGCGTGTTATTTTTATGAAAGTTTGGTCATAACATTATACGAAAAAATTTCCTGGGTTGTACAATTTGATGAATGGAAACCAAAAATACAGACTTTATTATATGAAAAATATCTATAAATATGCTAACTCCTACTGTACTTGTAGTTTAGTAGCCTGACTTATAGTCTTTCTTTTTCTTACTATCCCTGTTCGCTATTACAATTTATAAAATCAAACATATAATGTTGTCTCTCTCTGGCAAAAGTATGTCATATAAAGGGCATAATTAGGGTATATTTTGGTAATAATGTCTCTTATATTTTGAAATTTTAACATAAAATTGGTCCGTATTTCTTTTAAGTCCAATTATCTTATTGGAATAAAATTCTTGCCGGCCAATTATTAACTTCCATATTACTTTAGTTTTTTTCCCCACATAAGGAAAAAGGCCAACGAATATAGGTAAACTTGCCTTATACGGAATTGGTCATGAAAATGTTTTGACCAATTCAGAGGTCAAGTTAACGTAATTTTAACTTTAATTGTTTGTTGGGTACTGTACTTATTTTAGTCATATAGTTATTAAAAATTTCAACAAGCGTCAGCAGCAAAACTTGTAATCGGTTCTCGATATATCGCAAACATCCTGGTGTCTCCCGTGTCTTGTCTGTCTCCTCCCGAACGGAATTTATTCTGGGCCAAGCCTTTGCAATTACTTTTTCGAGTGTACTACGCCACCGTCTTCAAGACGAGGTATTTGTTTGTCCGTCGATAAACTCTTTAACTGAATTGATGTTTTCCCTTCATCTTGAATGCCGAAGCAACTGACGTATGACTTGATCAGATCACTGTGTTTTTTTATAATAGAGACGAAGGAAACAAATGCGTTTCGTACAAAAATAATATTAAATTTAACAAGGAAATTTTAATAAAATTGTATAATACAGTGTAGAACATCTGGTTTGGGTCACAATGGACTGACAAGTGAAATACAGAAAAAACTAATTAAGTAGGTATTACTAATTAATTTTTGGGGTTTAATTTAACAAGGAAATAGGAAAACATAAAATGGATATTCAAAATATACGGAAAAAATGACACCAACTTCGCTGGTATTTTATTTGAAATAAAGTGGCAGACTGTAAAATAGCCAAGTTAACCTAACTTTTTTTTATTGTAGTGTAAGGGTATTTAGTTAATACAGTATGCGCCAAAAGTATGGGATAAATTCAATAAAAACCAAACAATTATTTTTTGGGAAAAATCCTCGAACAGGTCGATTTTTAATTTAAGAAATACATATTTTAGCGTAAAATGCGATTTTCAAATGTCATTTGTTTTCGAATAATGACGTCATCGATTTTTTTTAAATGGCAACACTATATTTTTTTCCTTGATTTTGAAAGATCGTTTAATTCTCTATCAGACAGTACTAAAATTTTGCCCTCTTACATAGGAAAGTTTTCGAGTAAATGACGATTGAATGTTAGAAAACGTAAATTTTATCCATAAAAAAGTAACAATTCTGAGGTATGTAAAATAAAATACAATTGATTAAATTTTATACATAAATTAAATGTTCGAATTGCCATCCACCAACTTCTTGACAATGCGCAAGTCTGTGAAGAAATTCTTCTTGCACATTATAAATGATTTCTGGGGTAACTCTGCGTATTTCGTCCCGAATGCGATTTTGAAGTTCTTCTAAATTACAAGATTTATTAATGTACACTTTTGACTTCAAGTATCCCCATAAAAAATAGTTAACAGGTGTAAGATCTGGCGCTCTGGCAGGCCATTCTATCGGTCCGCGTCTGCCGATCCATCTCCCAGGAAAACAGTTGTCCAAAAAATCTCGTATAGGGCGCGCATAGTGCGGAGGTGCACCGTCTTGCCGAAACCATATGGTATCGTCAGGAATGTCAGGGTCATTATCGTTAGGAAAAATTACTGCAAGGGCTGGAACAAGGTCATTTTCTAGAAACTCTAAATATCTTTGTTCTGTAAGGGTTCCTTCAAAGAAGAAAGGCCCTACTATTCTGTCGTCAACTATTCCAGCCCACACATTTAATTTCTGAGGGTGTTGGGTATGTGTCTCTGCCATCCAATAAGGATTTTCCCGACTCCAATATCTGCAAGTTTGATGGTTTACTGTACCATTCAGACAAAATGTGGCCTCATCTGAAAAAAGTATTTGCCGGTGTAAATTTCTATTTCCTTGACATAAATCCATTAGAATTTCGCAAAAGTGTAAGCGGCGATCGGGATCATCTTCATTGAGTTCCTGCACAAGTTGAATTTTGTAGGGATGATATTTTTTCTTCCTCAAGATACGTAGCAGTGTGCTCTGACTAGTGACCTTGTTTAATGCAACCAATCATTTTATGGGGATTATCCACCATACTTATCAAAATGTTCTGTTTCTGATTTTCATTAATGCTTGGACGTCCAGGTTTTGGAATATTTACAACATTGCCAGTTTCTCTAAATTTAGACTCTACCTCACTGACTGTTGATTGGCTGATAGGGCGATCTGGATATTTTTCATTAAATAAATCGCAAAATTCCTGCTGAGTTCTAGTCATATTCCCGCATCCGATAAGAATTAAAATTTCAATTCTTTGAGTAACAGTTAAATGTGCCATAATACTTTAAATTAAATAATAATTTTTATGTCGCTCATAATACTTATTAGAAAGTCGGCGTGACAATGACACTTTGCAAAGATTTTCACCTACGTGATCCATAAAAGAACTATGGAATTCGAAAAACTAAAGTTGATAACGTGTTTGCTTTATTTTAATTGATTTACGTTTTCTAACATTCAATCGTCATTTACTCGAAAACTTTCCTATGTAAGAGGGCAAAATTTTAGTACTGTCTGATAGAGAATTAAACGATCTTTCAGAATCAAGGAAAAAAATATGGTGTTGCCATTTAAAAAAAAATCGATGACGTCATTACTCGAAAACAAATGACATTTGAAAATCGCATTTTACGCTAAAATATGTATTTTCTAAATTAAAAATCGACCTGTTCGAGGATTTTTCCCAAAAAATAATTGTTTCGTTTTTATTGAATTTATTCCATACTTTTGGCGCATACTGTATAAATCAGCGCAGGCAGATTGTTAACGTCAAAATAAAGCGATTGAGCCCAACATGCCTTATTCAATTGTTGCTCCTTTTCATTCTACAGGATGTTAAAATTGAAAAAATGTTTTCGATTTTTTGTCATATTTTAAGAACGTATAGACCGATTGTTGTGAAAATTTGTAGTTTTATGTTTTTTGACCATTATTAATGACTCCCTGTATTAAATTTAATTTTATAAGAACAGATACAAGACCAATTATTTCAAAACTCTTGTAGAATTTTAGATATTTGTTAATCAATACAGGGTGTCCCAGTGTCAGCGTACAAAAATTTACCAGAGGGTAGGCGTGCATCAGAGAAATTTTTTTATAAGAATTTTATTCTTATTTTGGTCTGAACTACCCCCTGGTACATTTTTGTACGCTCACACTGGGACACCCTGTATATATGTATATAATATTTTGACCTATATAATGATACCACTATGGTATTGTCTGCTGCTCTCTCCATCTGTAGCTAAGAACAGATGAATAATGTGCAATTTCTCCCATTGTGCGAACTCCTATCCCGGAGACTTTGCAGGAGTTAATAAAGCTATCTGTCTTATTTTCAGTTAAATGAATTGTTTGGCAGAAATGTAACATTTAGCATCTAATTCTAGGGCTGGTCGTGTCTGGTTTTGATTCGTATTCCAAACATGCAACCGCACAGATGCTGCGTTTCATATAAAACAAATATGGCAGGGTAACGAAACCGAAGCCGGAAAAAATATTCCTGGATGTAGACTTTACTGAATCATTAATATCCAAATTGAACTCAGCTTTTATGTCGAATTGCATATACGTTTGAATGTCTAGTTCAGTTAAATTTGACCCGCTTCCAGATTAAAATTCCATTCATTAATAACACACTTTGAATTAATGCAATATGTTGTACGTTTAATTAAAATTAAACCTAATAAGTTTTATCTTGGTTTGCAGTGTATGTTTTCGGGGTATCCGATTATTTTTTTTATGGATATGGTATGTTGTGTTAGGACCGCTCTGCATCGCCTGAATATCGTAGTTATTACTCTCTCTCTTTCCTATAGCCCCGTGTTCAGTTCATTTAATTTTTCTAAATTAACGCTAAATGCCAAAGGAACAACATACAAATAACAAACTTCGTTGTGAGTTTTATCTTCACTTTGTTTCTGTTAAGAAAAGGACGGACTAGGATACGCAAGGGTAGAGTTAATTTTCTGTGGAAATCGTTTCGAGAAAAGCTCATCACATCATGAGTAGTAGAAGACAAGAGTCATTTCTCTTTTTTATATTTTTTTACTATTGGTCGTAATTGGCACAGACAACTTGGCAGTACAATTTTGTCAACGTAAATGTAAGTTTTCTCACTTTAATATTTATTGAATAAATTGTAAATATTTTAAGCTTATATGGTATTGTATACAGGAAGTGTTATTTATATTATCTAAAGTATACACATTGTATAATGTACAGGGTGAATTTTAAATAGGAGGTTTACTTTTAGCACGACACATCTCAAAAAGTTAGCAAATTCTTCAATGACAGTGTGGACGACCCAAATAGTGTTTTGAAAAGTTGTACATTTAGTAACTAATTTGACTTAAGAAACGTCGATATTTCCTTACTAGTGGGGAAAAAATTTTCCCGTCTTTTATGTGTTTAAGCTGAAGAAATGTTACTGATGTCAATAATGAACATTATCTAAAATAAGAAATAATTTCAATATATGGAAAGAAGTGTGAAAATTACATTTTACCTCCATCAAGTAATTTTTTCATCTGTTTCTTTCAAAAATTTCTCAACTTCAGATTTGCTTAAAACGCTAGGCTTCCTGGATCCGATTCCTTCCTACCGATTTTCCTTTAAGGAAAGCAATTAAACTTGTAAATTTCATTGTCAATATTCTTTTTTACTAAAAATGTTGTTTTTATCATTGAGTAAAGTGTCATCTGACGAGATTTGTAGTTTCTTTAAGGTAACTAAATAGAGGTTATTGATAAACGAAGGTGCCTGACAGTTCAACGGCACATCCACAACTTAATTGGTCGAATAATTCTGACAGTTTAAAACCAATCCCTGACTTTTGTGGGAACGAGCTTACGTAGGACTAGCGCTACCAGGCATAGACATTGAAGGTCACTGACACGCCCCGCATTGAGGGTGACGGTACGTGTTGGTGCCGGTCTAGTGTGTGCTGCTCCATTAAATAGCATGGGTACCTTTATGAGCTGATTAGCGCAGGTATAATGTGACAGATCTTTTAAAGTTAAACCATGCATATTTCAGTTTGTAATAGGCTATAGTAATTGAACAGAATAATTTTAGTAAAGTTACGTTAAACGTTCAACTATATTAGCTATTTATGTATCAAGAGAGTTATGAGGATGTTAATTATCGAGGGCAACATATTGCATACTGTTAATTTGCCCGAGATGATTAACATCCAATAACTCACGTGACAGATAAAGATTTTTATTTCATACTAATGAAATATGAAAACCAAACTTTGTTGGTTTTCAAAATTTAACGAACGTTGTTTAGTAGTTATGTAGGCATGATTACCATGGATATATCAACTGACAAGTTTGTAAATAAAAGTGTATCAAATTTATTAATTTGTGAAAATTAATGGAAACCTGGAGATAAGTGATATTTGAAGCGATTTATTACAAATGGCTAATAGAGCTCGTGCCGCACTACTACCAACAAAGCCGGAGCCAAAATATAAAAAAGAATATGAATCCTGCAGTGGTTGAAAGTTAACTGTATTGAATATAAAAATAAAAGTGAATCTATAATGTTGGTTTACTTTCAAGACATGGTATGCATTTATTCTTTCATGTTGTATTATAATTGACATTGTTTGTGTTTAGTCGGGAAGACATTGTCAAATTCTTTAATGATGCTTCCGATGAATAATTAAACTATAAGAATTACACATTTATTACTCTATTGTGCAGGTGGTTCTGATTATGGGTTATTTTGGGGGTTGTAGAGGTTAAGAACTTTTGAATATGAAGATTAATCATATTGAAGATTGGGGCTTGGTTATGGTGATTGACATTCCGGAAAGTAGCCCTAGATTTAATCGAATCATTTTACATACAGGGGTCCAAGATTTTTGACGTTGCGCGTACTTAGTATAACTCCCAAGGGAGTAATGCACATGTTTATGTTACGATAAGTAAGAGTTTATTTGTTTATAATGTGTTAGTACGAAATAAATTATATTTAAAAAAAAAACTAAAAAAAACACGTTTTAATAGCAAACCGAACTAAAAAGTAGAAAATAATTTTTAAGTATCAAGAGTTTGTATTACAGCAATAGAAAATTCCGACAATCAATTACGACTAATTAATTGGGAATAAGATTAAATTAGAAATTAAATTATTAATAAAATAATTCAATTATAGTAAAAAAAAGCGTGGGGTGCTTGATATTAAATTACATTTATTTCAGTAGTGTAGCTATTTATAAAATTAAAGTCATTATGAAAATATAGTAAGTTTTCAAAATTTTTAAATTCAATTTTTTTTTCCAAATTTTTCCAAAATTTTTTAATTTTCAAATTTTTAATTGAAAATTTTTTCCGAAAATATTTTGATTTTTTTTATAATTATCAGATTTTTATTTATTTCTAATTTTTTTTAATTTTGATTTTATTATAGATGTAATTCCAAAATCCAAAATTATTTACAAAATTTTGTATTTCGAAATTTTTTTAAATTTTGAATTCTGTATTTTTTTGAAATTTTTTTTAATTAAAATTTATCGTTTCAAAAATTTTTAATTGAAAATTTTTTCCGAAAATATTTTGATTTTTTTTATAATTATCAGATTTTTATTTATTTCTAATTTTTTTTAATTTTGATTTTATTATAGATGTAATTCCAAAATCCAAAATTATTTACAAAATTTTGTATTTCGAAATTTTTTTAAATTTTGAATTCTGTATTTTTTTGAAATTTTTTAATCAAAATTTATCGTTTAAAAAATTTTTGAATTCTAAAAATTTTTTTGAGTCGAAATTAAATTTTTTCTAGACAATTTTTCATTCTTTTTTTTTCAAAATGTTTGAATTCAAAATTTCTGTTAAAGTTCAGTTTCGTTTTCGTTCCAAGTTTTGCAATGTAATTTATTACAATTTATCTTGAAGTTTATTGATTTAAAATTAATGCAGAAACTTATTTTTTAACTATTCCTATTATTTTTTTCTCAAAATCTCAAATTATTTCAAAAAAAAATTTAGAAGTAGTCCATTATAATAAGTTTGACTTAATAATTCAATAATTTGCAAAACATATGTAGAAATAAAGTTCCGTGACGACATCTATCGTATCATAATCGTACCATTAATTTTCATTAAATATACTCTAGTGGTAAGAATTTTTTTTTACTTATGTCGGTAAAGAAGAATGTCATTTACCTCGTTCTATGGATTGTATACACTTAACTTGCAAATTAATCTAAATAGTTTCTTTTTTTTATTCTGATGATCCTAGTCAGGACATTAGAACAGAGTTATTAAATAATTGAATTGTCATCAGTCCTTGACCCCTGTGTAAATTTTCTAGCTGATCAGACTTCTTGAAATTGGTGAAAATTGCGCTGAAAGATTCCGTTACATACATAACGGGTCAAGCTAATAAAAACGTGTTAACAACCATTATTATTAACCATCTCTTTCAACCAAACACGGGTCGTTATTTCCGTTCCCTCTGTACATGATACAGTCAACAGGTATAGATCGTATAGTGTTTCAAATTATCGCACCCGTGACTAGCCTAAATAATTAGGAAAGGTCTACGGCTACCGAAACCGTTCCGTAATTGAGCAATTCCAAGTTAATTCTAAACGCCAAATTGCCGGCTAGCCTACAAGCAACCGCCGAATTCGCGCTGTTTTAAATCTGTCCCGCAGCCCCGTATTAACATATATTCAAAACCTGGGGACGGATTTTAACAGTCCATTTCAGTTGTTTTGCCATCGGTGGCAATTTGACGCTGTTAACGATCCAGTTACGATTTTAGGAAGTAATATGTCGACGCCCCAAATACCGTGAGATTGTCGCTAGAGGTTAGGTTTAGGGTTTCGGAATGAGTGGGATAATGTCTTAAAATACACACAACGTCAAAAGTCCAAGACTGTATATAAAATGATTCGATTAAACCAAATGGTTTTTATTAATGTGGTAAAAAAGTACATGTACTTAGGGAACAAAAAGGACAATAAAAAATTGCAGACCATAAACCCTTACTTTATTACCAATGTTTTTACAAATCTGGTCAGTTTGGCAGTGTATTCAGCCAAGTGTTCCTTTGAATTTTTGTACATTATAATGTCAGGACGTGAAATTTCTGCATTTACTCGAGCAAGAATGAACATGTTGGGCATTCCTAGATCATCTGTTGTATGAATAGTATATAGATATGAAGAATTTGATACAGTGGAAAACAGACCACGTGGTGGACGTCCTAGAGTAACTAACGAAAGGCAGGATCGGTATTTGGCGCAATATGCCCGTAGACACTTTCAAGGTACGTTTCGCCCTGTTCTATCGACACCTACTATTAAAAGACGATTCTACAACGCAAATTTACGTGTTAAAACACTATTACGAGTCCCCACTTTATTTCCAAGGCATCGTGCTCCCCGTCTGCAGTGGGCGTGAGAGCATAGAGGTTGGCTTTTACGCCTGTGGCAGACCGACGAAACTAAAATTGGGCTGGTTACTGATGACAATCAACAAAGAGAACCAGGTCGTCAACAGCGACTTCATTTTCCCCGTGAAGTTGCTCCGTATGAAGGGGGTACGTAATGTTTTGGGGTGGAATAATGTTCAACCGCCGCACCCCATTAATTCGTATATCACAGAATGTGACCAGTCAAATTTACATCTAACAAGTTATTACGCCCCACGTAATGAATTAGGTGAAAATGTGTTTATCGACGACAACGCTCGAACACGTCGCGTAAGAAGGGTAGATTAGATTGGCCAGCCAACTCTCCTGACATGAATCCTATTGCAAAGGTGTGGGATTTCGTTGCTAGAACCATTCATAATCATATTCCTCCACTTCAGACTGCAGATGAGTTAGTCGTCCCGGCAGAAGAGGAATGGAACAATATTCCGTAAGAGATCGTTAACCGCTTGATTATTTCAATGCACAGACGTGTCAATATGCTATTGGGACGTGGTGGAGGTCATACCGACTATTAGTCAAGTAGAGAACTTGCTTTGTTACTTATTTTTGATTTAATAAATTTTGTCAAAAAAAAAACTCAGTCAAGTACTCAGTTTATCGAACATATTCTTTCCACAAAAAAAAGATTCAGAAAACAATATGCTTTTATAAATGTATGTGGTTTTTCTGACAAAAAGGTTTCTTTAACAAGAAGGAGGGGGAGTGCAAGACTTTTTAGAATCAGTGAGAAGGAATTATGTTGGTTTGACAGTTTATTCAAAATTGATATTTATGAAGGGGTATTTTGAAATTTATTGCATAATTTTAACCGTGAATTGTTCTCGTTAAAATGGGTAACCTTTCATATAACTATTTTGGCAATGGGAGTAATATTCGATTTTTTTGTTTCACTGGTCGAACATTTTTTTCCAAGAAGGCCTATGTGCAAAAAATTAGATTTATCTGTCTTCAACTTCATTTCTAAAATCGTAGTTAAAATTGACTGTCCAATACGCTTGCACGGTACTTGAAAGTTCAGTTCATTTCATATAATTATGTGCTGTATAGTACCAAAATGATATTTTATTTGAGGAGAATATAAATAGTAAAAGTGGATAAACAAAATGGCAAGAACTTTATATTTGATATTACTTTTGTTCCACCTATTTTATTTTTCCAGATTTCTGTATCTAAAAACACGCAAGATATGGTAACCTTAAAGTGTCTACAAAAATCAGTGAATCCAATCTTGCAGCCTTGACTTGATCAAAATATAAAGACTGCAATATCATAATATTTTTGATAGTGTAGACCTGAGAGCTTTATTTGTTTTATTTCAAGAGAATTTGGTATTATTGAATTAAGACAAAAATGATAACCAATTCAAGGATACATGAGAAATGAATGATTCTAGAGAATTTGTTATTCATCAACCTCACTTGTGTGTACATTCGAGTCTCATCAAATATTTTGATTTAGTAACTGAAATTGTTTATACTCTGATTAATATTTAAAATTATCTCGTTAAGTTAACAAATAAATTGTAATTAACAATCGGATCTTATAGACAAAAAAATGTATTTGATTTTAAAAGTAAATAAACATTAACTAACTATTAATAGGATTAGATTAGAAGTATTGTTTTACTGTTTAAGTGGAATTTGCAGAAAACATATTTTTTTTATTTTAATTTGTGTTCTGGTGCGATTTGCGCCCTCAATTCACAAGAGCAAGGTTCTGGTTTTATCCATTAACACTTATAATTTTATCACCCTGTATGCTGTATGAGCGTGAAGTCATTAGTCGGTAAAACAATAGAAAAAGCATCGTATTAGCAATATTGCATACTTCTCTTTACTTTTATGGATAAACACGTTAAATGGTAAAATTACATTTAAAATGTTTGTAGATACCTACAAAAAATAGTAATGTATCTATTGCATAAAATAGTTATATTACATTAAGTGCGCAAAATCAGTGCTTTTTAATAATACGTGAGAATGTGAATTTTTGGTCGAGATCGTAGTTCGAGACAAAAAATAATTCGAACACTGATTTCGATCACGAAATATAAACAATATTATTCGTCCAACTTATACGTTTTTATCTGGAGTTGCTGTCAATGTCAAAAGTTAAAAAAAAGAAGTCACAACAACAAAATCATTAGTTTTATAACCAATATTTAGCAAACTTTAAATGAGAAATATTATTTTTGAATGCAAGATGTAATACGTAAGTTACATTTAGTTCTCTTGTGACCTTACGCAAGATAAATTCGAAATCGATTCCTTCCACATATATCACATATCGTCTGAGAAAATACAAAAAAGCAATTAAACTTGTTATGCAATAGCTAAGATAGGAAAATACATTTTTTGTCACAAGACGTTACAATATTAAGGTGTTGAAGAAGGTAATAGAATTTTCCATCGACTTTATAAAATCAATCAAATGTATGAGAGATTTGTTCGATTCAGAGATTTTATTTTACTGTACTTTTTGTAAATGTATTTTAGCTAATAAATAAATTTTCTATACAGTGTTTTCGAAAAATAACGAATACATTATTTTTGAAATTGAGAAGTTTTCGAAAACATCCCCTGGCACATCGATTTTGTTTTAAAAAAAGACACTTTTTGACATACGACCCATATTTGTGACGTCATCGTTGTTCGAGATATGACGTCATCGACAATTTCTTTAAATAGCAACCCCCAATTTTGACCATGCCATTTGAAAGAGCGTGCCATTCTACATACATACATCATGAAAAATTATGATGTTACATAACAAAAATTTTAAGAAAATAAAGTTTGAAGATTTTAAAATTTAATTTTCACAATACCTTGCACCTTCCCATTATCCATCACCTGTCCGTGTTTATTTAGATAAGCTCTTCCTGAATCGTTGGATAGGGAGAAGGGGGCCAATTGAGTGACCAGTCAGATCCCCTGATTTGACACCCCTAGATTGTGGGGACACTTAAAAATCAAAGTATACGTTACTAGACCAGTTAATTTAGAAGATTTAAAAGTAAGAATTCATCGCGAGATACATCGTATACATCTTGGAGTTATTGATAATGTCCAAAAAGAATTTATTAATCGTTTTGGCTACTGTCAGGCAGCCAGCGGTACACAATTTGAACATTTAATTTAGTCGATTTTTACATAATCATTATCATTTTTCTGGGGCATTTGTTAGTAATGTACAAGACGTTCTTCGAAACGAGTGGCCAGTGTACTGATTTGGGTTTGAAATTTTCACCGAAATGTATCACACGAGAAACGGGCCGATTGAGTGGCCAGCCAGATCGCCTGATTTGACGTCCCTAGATTATTTCTTGTGGGGATACTTGAAAAACAAGGTATACGTTACTGGACCTGTTAATTTAGAAGAAGTCGTCACGAGATACATCGTATACCTCCTGAAGTTATTGATTATGTCCAAAAAGAATTTATTAATCGTCTTGGCAGCCAATGGTGCAAATTTGAACATTTAATTTAGTCGATTTTTTACATAATCATTATCATTTTCAGTATTGTGAAAATTAAATTTTAAAATCTTCAAACATTGGAGGTTGCTATTTCAAAAAAATGTCGATGGCGTCATATTTCGAACAACGATGACGTCACAAATGTGGGTCGTATGTCAAAAAGTGCCTTTTTTAAAAATAAAATCGACGTGCCAGGGGATTTTTTCGAAAACTTCTCAATTTCAAAAATAATGAATTTATACGTTATTTTTAGAAAGCACTGTATGTATGTTCTTTGATACCAAATATATATGTACTTGCATTTTAAGGAACAATTCCATACATATTGAATTCAACAAATATCTAAAGTAGGTAAATTAATTATTCGGAAATTCAGTACTATGTAGCCTTATGTCAGAAATATTTAACATTTATCATAACTTGCCTCACAGTCTAGGCTCTGTAGCGGTAGACCCGCTATTACAATAGTTTGATTTTGCTTCATATAGGCTTTTACAATCAGAAATACTCCTCAGACAACTGTTGTCCTCTGAGCCGTTACACAGTAGTCTTAACTTACTTTATAGCTTATTTTTACCTCATGAATGTGCTCTTAAGGTTTGTACATTTCCACCCTCCAGGTCCTTGTATACGGAAAATAGAGACTGATACCTTCTTTTTTGTACATATTCTATCTCCATGGTGGCTAATTGTAAAACTTAGACCTCCAAATTAATTGATACGTGTTGTGGAGTACTAAGTATTAGAAACTCTAAACTACAAGTAAACTCGCTCAAGTCCGTTAAACTCGGCTTCTGGAACAGAGCTCATGGATTAGACGTCGGTACAATAATTAAATATTATCATTTTTTCACCAGCTTTGCCAAGAGTTTATCTGGGAAATATTGCAAACTATAACGGCAAGTTTACCTGAAATTAATTTTTGTGCAGATGTATATACAGGGTGGTACGTTTCTCATAGCTCCTCATTGGTGTCTAGAAAACCGTAAAATATACAGGGTGTTAGAAAATGTCATTTAGCGTCATTATTTCTCAACATAAAGAACTGAAAATTGGTACAAAGGGATAAGAATATACGAGAACGATTTTTGCCGGAAGAAAATTTCAACCACCACTAATTTAGGTTATGCAACATTTAATTGTTTTTTTTTTCTTAGGAGTGCCGTATTGGATCTTGACAGTAACAGATGGAGAAAAAATTACCAATATGTAACACTACTATTTTGTTTGCAAAATAACCCATACAATTTTAGAAATACTATAATTTTAATAAAGATCTAGTTGTTATTGACGTAAAACAAAATTAAATACTTAACCAAACAGAATACATTAATATTCTACAAATCAATACTCAAGTGACGTCCATTTTCGTGTACACAAAGCTGAGTTCTTAATCTGATATTGTCCACAACGTTTTGAATTCTTAGTGAAATAGATAGAATACGCAGCAGAAATTCGGTCTTATGTAATTCATAGTCTTTTTACAAAAAAATCAGGAATAAAAAAGGCAAATTTTAAATAAATTTCGTGATTTTTCAATACAAAACTTGTTGAGGACCGCTGTTCCGGGAGTCATGGTGGATGTGAATTCCACAGCGTTGCCTGTGTTACATTAGAATTTTTAGACATGTTAAAGAATGATTGAAATATGTTTATTTATGAAAATATTAATGGCCATCTCCTCCCCTTTGTCATTTCTATACCTTACCAATAAATTGAAAATATTAACCAGATTATCTACTCACAATCATAGTTATCCAGAATTTGTTCATTATCCATTTTTACTATACTCCAACTGATTTATGACAAATTAAATTTAATATGTTGCGTGAAAATCATAGTTTTTGGTTATTCTTCATAAAATAACTTAAGGAAATTGTGTCTTGTGTCTCTTTTTAACAGTGTACAATGACATTTAATTTGTGAAATGTGGATTACTGATTAAATAGTTAATTTTTTAACAAACAGGTAAGCTTGTGTGCACGTTTATGTATAATTTTTGAACATTGGACATAGTAATATCACGTAATATCTTCCTAAACACTTTACGGTAGTATTTAACTTGCGGATATTCATTTGTAATCGTTTATAGTAAGGTCAGTTAAGCAGTTAAAATTTATGTTAATATTGCTGCGTATCATACTACATACCCAATTTTACTGTACTTATCCATAAAGTATTTTTAAAATAGAATTAACCATATTACTTTACTATTACATTAAAGGAAACGCAATATTTATATTAGAGGAGATATGGCAACCTCGCAACAAATCATATGTTTCATTAGGTAGGTTATAACAGTGGTCCTCAAAATGTGGGTATTTTTTTAAAAAATTAATATCTCATCATGAAATATATATTTTATTAAATGAAGAAAATTGGTAGTGTAATGTGTAATACAGATTTAAAAATATCCTTAAATAATTCACACCATTACTTGGTTCTAAAAATCGATTTCTCGTACATTCTAATCCTTCTGTACTAAATTTCAGCGGTTTCTGTTAAGAAACAATGATGCGAGATGGCACTTTCTAAAATCGTTATTTTCAGTTTTTTCGCAATATCTCACCAATGTATGCAGAGATCTTGGATTTGTTTTATTTATTAATATTTTACGTATTTTCCGATTCCCTTGTAGCCATGGAAACCGGACCACCCTGTATACTGTACTGTATAATTTTCAAAATAGTAACGACGATTTGTGATTAAGATATGACTGTTCTAAATTGAAATTGCGCTTTTTGAATGAACCAATCCGAAATGATGTCGACGCTTTCTGGAACGCATCTGGAAAAGGCGTAAAACCTCGTGAGTCACAATCCACGGAATCGATATATTTGCGAAGGCCTTCCAGGTAGTATCCACGATGATAACGCGTAATCTTCTTGGGAACCCTTGCACTTGTTCGTGGTGTTCATATTGTTTATGTGAACAAAGATTAACGAGATTATCCTCTCGAAGATTTTCCGTTAAAGCTAGGATCCATCAAACATATTAGACAGTCCGTCAAATAATTGGCGCCAATTATTTGCTGATTGGTTTATTAAAATTGACTGTTCGAGATAATTAAAATTGTAACGGCTGAGATCGGTTAAAAAGTGCAGGCACATATCGGAGTTCCCGTTTAGAACAAACTAAAATTTTAGCGCCGTCAGAAAACTGAAATTAGTTTTATTAAAAATGCAATGTTAGTAACAAAAACTAAACAGTTTTACGTACTAGTGAAATCTTTTTGTATTTGCTATTTCACACAGAGTTTTATTCACGAATGCATTACAACGTTTTATCCACAATCAGAAACTCTGTTGGTCGAATTCAATTAAAAGGATACGTCATTTTTAAACGCTAACAAAAATGTTCCTTTAAAAACTTGAAAGAGAATTTTCATTATTTAAGAGTTCGAGAGAAAAACGCCTAGTAAATGCAGCCAATAAGGAAGTCATGCTTATACAGGATGTTACAAATTAGTAGGTCAGCCGTAATGGGACTTTTCTTATGCCGTTTTTCATTTTGGAGCTCTCTTTTCAAAATACAGGATGCCAAAATAACAGTTTTAAAGCTGATTTTTATTGATAGCTGAAATTATTTTAAAATATTTAATTTTGACATCCTGTATTTTGAAATTGTAGCTCCCAAATCAAAAGCGACATAAGAAAACTCCCATTATTTTGGAACAAAAAATATGTGGTTAACGGCTTGGCATACTAACTTGGAACACCCTGTATATTTTTTGAATTTCGGCAAACAGTATGCGATCTTGTCAATGTGAACGGAGTATTCTAGATTAAAGACATCTTTGAAAATTCACATAAAAATAAATCTGTCAAAACAGGGTATGCTATTCGCTATTTACTCGACATTTTGAGTGTTTGAGATAAATGGACTTCAGATTCGGATTCAGTGCGTCAAAAAGACAGGCGGGCTTAGTAAAAAATACAGACCACTCTTTTTATTTTGTGTGCTAGTGTAATCCTTCAATAAATTTTAAAGATTTGTATTAATTATTCTTCGATTTTAGTAACACTGAAATAAGACTTCTTTATTTCAATAGTGAAAAATACCAATTTTATTTCTCTAATGAATAAAGTATATGTTGTTACGGCTTTAAATTTCTTGAAAAAATTATTACAGGCAAAAGTTTAACAGGTCTTTTTAGGTATCTTAAAACTAGTTTCGAAATAACTCCAGTAATAAAGAAACGATTTTGATACAGCTTGTACCAGTTATCTTAGAAAAAAATTTAGTTTCTTAGATGTCAAAAATCATATTTTTTGGCAAGAGTAAACTAGGGTTTAAAACGTAAAGGGAACATAATAAATAGGTATCCTAGAAGCGGAAAATTATTTTATTAATTACACACATACACTTTGTTGATAATAACTTTGTAAATTTGGAAGTAAGAAAGTGCATTTTAAGTTAATGCATGGGCAAAGACAGACAAGATGTAAGGGAAGTCGGACGGTTGTAGTGCGCTTCGTATCTCATCGCCTAATACCTACTGTTTGAACGTAAGCGGTTCCTTTAGCAGGCATTAATTGAAAATTCGCTTTCTTAATTCCAAATTTACAAAGTTATTATCAATTGTTTTCAGAAGATACCTAAAGAGGCCTCTTAACGTATACACAAACGATCTTTTATAACTGACCTAGCATTGATTCCTTGACCCAAATAATTCTTTCCCCGCCTGCATAACGTCGCGACGACAGAAAGAAATTCTCGTTAACGACCACGTCGCCTCGCTAATCCCTACGACGTTTCTAGAAGCTAGCTAGGTCATAAATATAGTAATTGCCAATTAGAGATACGTTAATTCGCGCGAAGAAGTGTTGTCCCACGACACGTTACATCAAAGATGCCTTTGACGCCACGTGTTGGGGCGCGGCCGCCAATGTCTACCCCTTTCACGAATTCCCCCAAAAGAGAGGTAATTCTACAGGGTGTAGCGGCGGCGATGCTATAAAAAAGATGGATTCGAGTGGGAGTATCTACCCTTAGACAATCTCTGCCTGTACTGCATTTGTTACAAGTCGTTGGTGTACCAAGGATATATCTCATCAACTCGATAAAAAAAAACTGAAACACGTGGTGTTAAATCGGATCAGGTAGGCTCCATCACACAAAAAGTTCTTATTAAAATAATTAACCGTACCTGTTTGTCTACCACGCCTTAACACAAGTAAAACGTATTAAGTTGAAGTGTTTTGTTGACATTCACTGCGACCAATTTATTGCAGTCATACATTCAGTGTGTTTTTACTTAAATTTGTGGTCCAAAATAGTGGAATGTCGATGTGATTTTAAAGTTAGGAATTTTAAACCCTGTTAAATTTACCAAAACTAATTATACATTATTGGATAATAGAAAGTTCAACTTTGGTAGTGTTAGTATGTAACTCTTTTTATGGTATTTTTACATAAATTTCAACAATTAATTTTTCACATTTAAAAGCCAAAGTAAGAAAAATGAACACATATCTTTCCTAAGTTCATCCTTTATGTGTATTTTGCTGCAGTCAAAAAAAGTGTTAACTTTTTTGTAGATGAGAAAGGTAAACTTAAAATTATTTAAGTCGATATGCACATTGTTTTGATTATCGGCATATTTTACTTTAATAAGATCACATAATATACACTTATCAATATTTTTTTAACTATAAATAGCTTAGCTATTACTAGATAGCAGTATGTGTCAAGGGTTTAAAATTGTGCCCTATAGACTACTCTGCTAGTACACGGTGGCGACGCCCTTAAGATGAAAACAGCGTCATCATTTTTTGTTTTTTTTTTTATTATTGATTTAAATCAAGCTGGCGAAATATATTAACACACAATCGCTTTCAATTTTGAAATGCACGATACTTGTATGGAAAAAAATTATAATAAAACAATCGCAGTAATCATTTTTGAATCAAAATATTTTATTAAAATTCTTGTTTAAAATCATTGAAAAACTCTGAATTCGATGTTTAATTTAATTAAAAAATACGACATTTTAACAAAAAAAAAGTCGAAAATTATAATAGGTATTTCAACAAAAAAATACCATTTTAGTTTTTTGAAACACATTTCATAAATTTAATATCTATATACAGCGTAAAAAAAATAAATATGTCATATATCATTTGAATTGATATAAAACATGCTCGAATACATACAAAATAAGACAATGTACAGATTTACTTGTCAACTAATTTGATATTTGCAAAATTGTATTGTAGAAACAAAGGAATCAGCACAAACTTATCAAAATAAGAAATTTGGGGCAAATTATTTTCCTTCAATCAATTAAACTTCGTATTCAAGTTTTTGAATGACTGGAAATAAGTTTTGTTGATAAAATGATTCGAATGATTTGACATTAATTTAATTTAAATCGAACAAAAAGGAAAAAATGTACCATTTTGTAGCAACTGCCGATAACTTAATTTAATAATAAAATACAAAACTTGTTAGTAAACGTACAAAATTCCATATTTGAAAGATGTAGAACCTTTAACATTTAATTTAGGAAAATTACTCTTATTTGATTGTTTCGAGGAGACTGTCGCGCCGTCGCTGATACACCCTGTACACAGCGTATTATTTCTGCATAGCGGACATGAAACTGTGCCGCTTAATAAAAACGTTTTATTGGTTACGAGAGAGATGAAGCAGCTCTCTATGTTAACGAGATGGAATTGCCTATATGTGTGAGGGCGCCAGAATCATTACCAGAGAGTTTGTTCTCTTTGCTTTGATTCTGTGTGACATAACGTAAATGGCAAGAAGTCTATTTCCGCTTTCTAAAGGCTTTTGGCCACGCCACAGATTATTGTAACATTTATTGTATATAACTAGAGAACAGGTAATTTTTTTACTGTTTTAGAAAGGTATTTTAAGCTAATATAAATCAAATCTCCTACAATTCTTATCAATGAAGTCATATGTATGTTCTCTGATACCAAACATCTAGGTATGCTAATGAACAATTCCACAGACAAAGCTCTATTCAATAATTATCTAAAGAAAATAATATAATTTACTAACCTGCTAATGAAACACTCTATAAATATCTAACTTCACTTTTTGGCAGTGGGAACACGACAAATTCAACCACAATAGATGAGATCTGACCTATTTCTGCATTTTTAGGATTGCTTCTTCAGGTGGTCTCCTTTAAGTTGAATCAAATATCTAACTATAAAAATTATTATAAAAATTAAAATTATTCGAAGTTAAATATCGACAATGACAAAAAGTGACATCCTGTCAATGAATAATTAGTTTCACACAATATTATTAATACCTAAAAATATATTATAAAAACAGGTAATTTTCATAATTATATAGGGTGCTTTGAGAAAACTTTACAAGACTTTACTTTGTTCAAGTGTATACATGTATTAATTCAGTAATAAAGTATATTTGATATAATTATTTACATATCCGAGCATTCTTATACTTAATGCAACACTTTTCTTTCTTAAAATTATACTAAATTTAAGATTTACTTAAAGAATAATATTTTGTTAAGCTATGAATAAAGTAATATTAATTATAGGGTAGGTTATTCCTTCAATCCTGCTTAAAGCCTTCTTTAAATTATAGGTTTATAGATTTATACCTACTAAAATTATTAATATTTTACAGTACATACAGTAAAATTTAAAATGCGGTTATAGTGCCAAAGTGGACAAAAGATGTAGTTTGATGTTGCATCATGTCTACTCAGGTTGCCTTCTGTCGGATGAGTCGTCGGTTGCCTCGCCTCCTATGGCATACTGAGTAGAGCTAACAAGCTCAAAAGCGGCATATGTCTGGTGTGTGTGGTGTGTGACTTTCACAGTTTGAGACAAGTTTTTCTCTATAATGATATAAGGAGGGTAGAATAGTAACTCAAAAATGAGTTTTTTAAGCAAATCTCTCTTATTCTTCAATGTTTGTGAGCTCTAGCAATATGGCCATGTCTTTTTGAAACGCCCTGTAGAATCAAGCACACATTGACTTGCTATAATTCAGTATATCCGTCTTGACGACAAAAAGGTTTCTGAATATTTGTTGACCACCTTATAGCAAACCAGGAAAACGAAAAATATATGCCAGTAAAATATCTGTCAATTTTTAAAGGAAATTCCAATTTTAAAAAAAATTATATGAAATACTTCCCTTCAAATTTGCCAGGAAAACTACATCTATATTTTTTGTTTACACTTATGGAATACTCTTCACAGTTACAAAATTATTCAGAAAGAGAGAAAAATAGAGTTTTTATAGAATTTAGTTTTTCTAATTATTTATTAAACTTACAAAAGAACTAAATGAATAATTAAAGAGCCTTTACCGTTGTCTGTTATTATTATTTGTAATTTAAGTGGCTTTGTATCTCATAACGTTTTCGAGATTTCCTTGTCGCATGATGCGAAACACACTGTATGCCAATCTGCATTTAAAGTACATTATATAAATTCCCCGGTCGCGCCCTCCTGCTAAAATTATTAAACTAACAGTTATAAAGCGCAGTAATTGTGGTCAGTCGTTTACGAGGGAAAATCCTGTGTAGCAGAGAACGGGGAGTTGATGCATTAAAATGTTTCAGTAATTGTACAAAGCGCCAAGCAGGCAAATGTAGGCGTAATTTAAATTCCTACGTTTGCACAATAAAATCTTCGTTTTGCACGCTCAAAAATGTAGCATTTTCCTTCGGCGAAACATCTAAAATTCAACGCTTTGTATACGAAATAGTAAATATAAAGTAATTAACGTGCATCTACTTAAAAAAAGACATTAGGAATTAGAGAAATTTCAATCTCGGAATAGACAGTGTGTTATGCGAAGCACATAAAATATCTTATTCTCCGAACATCAAAACAAATATTTAAAATTTGGCGTCACATGGGTTGACAGCGATAAACACTGAAAATTAGTGTAGAAGTGGCTAATGATCCTCTCGAGGTAGCAGAGGCGGCTAGAATGGCTGTAGAAAATGTGCTGCCGAAGAAATCTGGTGCAGTATATGAAGCTGCCTTGAATTGAAATAAAAACGGCAATCCTAATAACAGCGCGACGACGCGACGGTCCTCCTACGCAATCAGGTATGCTATAGGAGACAGTGACGTCACGCAGCGGTTTGCGCGAGTGATATTCCGAATTGCCCTGCAGTTGTTTTATGTCTCCTTCTCAACGGAATTTGAAGTTTCTTCCTCGAGATTCGCAATTTGCATGTTGCCCAGACCTCGGCCGCAAATTGTCCGTTTCTCTACCCCATTGAACCACATGTAAGAAGGCTTCACGTCTCGGATGATATCTTTGGGAAAACCTTTGGGCATAAAAATTAGCTGCAGCCACTGAATCTTGGTGCAATATACCGTACGCCAGTATCATGTCTATAAGTTCTTCGTTTTAGAAATTATACGCCATACTTTTATAATCGCGTGAAAATAAACTCGAATAGGACCAAGGGCGCCGGCAGGGGGTAAGGGGGGTTGTTGCCCCTCCCCTGGAATATTAAAAATAACGGTTAAAAGGTAAGAATGTTATATTTTTGCAGTTATTTCTTATGTTTGTTTCTATGTTTTTAGAATATAGGATTAGTTTTTTGTGATTTTTTATGATTTGATCACATTTACAGGTGTAATGTTGCATTTTATTTAGGAGTGTAAGTCATCTTTTATAGCATCAAAGATATTATCAAAGTTCCTTGTTTTAAGTTATTTTTATTTTTCATTAAAATTTCGAAAAAACTACCTATGCATTATTTTTGTTGCCCCCCTCCCCTAATTTTTTTTCTGCCGGCGCCCATGAATAGGACCACAACTGAAAATTAAATATTGCTACAAATAGCAAACATATCGTCCTGACCTGTTTACTGCTTAGTTTTTATAAACAAAAAATTTCACTTGATAATTTTTTATCATTATTCGTCATTGTTTGTCCTCAATCTAATTTCCCTAGTTTATGTTTATCGCCCTGTATTAAATCTCCTTAAATGTTAACATTTAATTACGAAACACCCCGTATAGAAGGAATGTCTAATGGAAAATGTAACAAGAAAATCATCCTTCGGATTGTTCTTCTTTCTCACCACCTTCCCATTTTAAATACGCAATCCAGGCAACACATTCCCTGCTGGATAATCTTGTTTTGTTTGCGTTTATTGTTTATTTGCCCCCTGCGATTGACATTTTTGTCAGTAACACGATATCCGCTCGGCTATAATTTAACACATCTGTTGTTCGACGTTATTTTTCAGTCGGCGAGTATATTATTTCAAACGGCAACATGACTGCTTATGCTTAGTACTGTTACAGCAAGCCTGGAATTGTTCTTCCCTCTAATTGAAATTAAAATTTAGAAATGCGTGTTTGTAAATAAGGTATGTTTATCGTTATATTTTTAGCGCAGTCACAATATTTTTAGACTAATGATGGGGGCGAAGGTTAGGGAGAGCAGTAGAGGATGGAAATTTTGAAGGCAAAAACAGCTAAACGTGACTTTAAAAGTTTATGTGTATGTAAAAATTATTTTCTATTGCTTTGTACGAGTTTTAAGTTGTCTGCTGATATTTTTAAGATAAATAGCATATCACAAAGTAAAGGTACCTTTTTATACACCTGTAGATGTAAACAGTAAGATCAGTATACTGTATAAAATGAAAATTTTGATTAACTTTATCTTCCCAAACTCCAAATGCGGGACATATAAAAACAAAACTCATAATTTAAAACTGTAAATGATAGAAATAAGCTTAAATTGAGTTAATATTGTGTAATTTTGATGAATAATTATTTCCAGTCAATGCAAACCAATTTTAGGACAATTATCTGCATCTAATCATTTATTGTATTGTTAACGAATAGTAACAACTCTAATTATTTTTTATATAAAGCTGTTTACACGCCAATGAAGCCCAGAGCTGGGATATTTTCCCCTCTCTTCTATTTCTTGCCATTTTTCTCTCTTAGATCTACTGCTTCTCTCCATCGTTTCCTTGGTCTACCTCTTTTCTTCTTAGTTGGGTAGTTAGGTTTACTCTCTATTTGTTTTATTCATTCTAGATGCCCTATCCATTGCACTCTTTGGAATATCACAAGTTCCTCTATTTTTGGTGTCTGGTATATTCCATATATTTCCCAATTGTTTCTCTTTGCATAACCATTCTTCTTCTTTCTCTCTAGGATTCTTCTAAAGATCTTCCTTTCCCACCTCAACAGATTTTCTCTTGACTTCTTGAGGGTGTAGGTTTCATTGTCATATAACACTGTCGGTCTTAAAATTGTTTGGTGTATTCTAAAAGTTATTCCTCTGTACAAATTTTTTGATTTTATTAAAATATTGATTGCTGCAGAACTTCTGTTTGCTTTTATTATTCTGCTATTAATTTCTTGTTCCTTGTCACTCTTGTTGTTATCAGTGCCCCAAATACACATATTCTTGTACTTCTTCGAACTGCATCCTTCCGTACTTTGTCCTCAATTTGAAATTTATATATTTTTTGCTCCGTTGTTCTCAAAAGCTTACTTTTCTCTTGATTTATCATCTACAGTCCCACTTTATTTGCTTCTTTCACAAGTTTTCTCGTTATCTTTTCAAATTCTCTATTAACTCTTGCAGTTATGACTACATCATCTGCAGGGCTTTGTATTTGGTAACTTTTAAACAAGTGTTTCTCAGTGTGATCTCTTAGGATCTTTTCTAAAAGCGTTGAGAATGGGTCTTCTTGTCTCAGTCCTACGGCTATAGCAAAATTATCTGAATATTCCCTTTTGTTCGCACTTTGCTTTTGGCATTTTCTAATGTCATTTTGAATAGTCTAATCAGTTCAGTTGATATCTCAAATTGTTTCATTATTGTACTTAGTTTATTCCTTTTGACAGAATCATATGCTTTTTTCGTAAGTCAATGGATATATTAATCCCCTCATTCATAGCATGTAGTAAGGATTTCCTTCACCATGAAGATTTGGTACCTTGTAGATCTTCCCTCTCTAAACCTGGCTTAATACTTCCGTATTGGTAGTCCTGTTCCCTGTTCTATTGAAGTTGTCCATAATTTATACCCAGCAATGATATACCTCTATAGTTTCTGGATTCTCCTTTTTTGAAAATTGGTGTAATCAATGCATCTCTCCAATCACCAATCAGCCCATTCTCTTCTCTACATCTTTAATTATTATGACTGCTTTTAAAAAAATATGAAATTTTTTTTCTTCTCAAACAGATGATGTATTTGAACCTCTGGATTATCATTATAATGAAAATTAAGTAAATCTTTACTACTTGAACCTGGATCTACAGACTATGTAATGAATCTGAATTTCTTACAAACAATTTTATCCTCTGAACTAAAAAATATACCCCTACTTATAAGAAGGGAACTGTGGTTCGTACATGATCCTGCTCTTCCTCATTTTAGAATATATGTTAGGGTCCATAATATGAATAATAAGTACAAATTTGATTTGTACCGGTTTGTGTAGAAAAAATCAACAATTGCCTGAACCATTTTACTACCCTAAAACTATTATCAACTTATCTCTGTTAGTCGCTGCGTCATTGTTGCATTGTTTTAACTGACTACCACATCCTCTATGTTGGTTAGTGAGTTATCTATTTTCCTATTTTATCGAAATAAATATTGATATATAATAAAGACAGTCTCCAGAAGTGAAACATTAATATCAATTTAATGAACATCGCGCCTAATATCCCTGTCAAAAAATATACACATTGATATTTATGGTCTCGATTATGGCGCGGAAATAATTTTTATTTCTAGGATGCCGTATGGGATCGCTATACTTGTACAACTAATGGATCGAAGATTGTATATTAATTACACAGCGTTATTTATTATAGTCGGTGTTATTTTCCGATCAGTCTCGTTGTTTCAGCCGTAAAAGGTGTAGAACAACAGAAAAGTTAGTTTTTTTCACACTGGTAGTAGGTCAATATGATATACAAAAAATATGCATACCTACTTCGTTGTTAAAAAAATTTCAGTGTAGAACGAGTCGAAAGATAACGAAAACCTTAGTATACAGGGTGTCTCAGGTTTAATTATTCAGTATGTTTAAATATTTCGAATGTCGCCAGTGGCGTAAAAATTCTGTGTCACTCTTCTTTTATTTACAACAAGAGATGTACGCCACTGTCTAATTATAAAAAAAAAACATAAGATGCTTCAAGTTTTGATTATTTTAGATAAACAATTATTCTTTGTAATTTTCTTTAAAATGCATTGTATTCAAGTAATTGTTCATTTAAAATATCTCTGCATTTCGTAGTTTATGCATATTTGTATCAAAAATTGAAGTAAACTTGAAAAACCACTTTTAAAATTTTGCACATGGCCATAATTAATTCATTAATTTGAGTAACTTTTTCAAGTAACATTTTGTATTTTCAGTGGAAAAGGCGCTTTACTTGAAACAAAAACAATTTTTCCTCGGTTCCGGGATTTTTAAAAATTGATTTTTTTTTCTTGCTGCGACGTGCCGGTGAACTTTGAAAGAACCAATGTTCTTTTAAACTCAATCTCTCAGCGTTTTCTTTAATATAACGTGCCTTTTATTATCTTCCCCTTCAACTTCCACCTGAATTCTCCGGACCACGCCGTAAGTTTTTGTAATTAATTTTGAAAACAAACACCGCATAAGCAAATTGTCACGGCGACGCCATTAATTTGGTACGTGAGAGCTCATTATGTGTCCTGCTGCGAGCGAAAATACCTCCGCCTATCTGAAAGCGAACGCATTCAAAGAACGCAAAATGTGATAGTAGAAGGAAGAGAGACAAAGAATTGGCAGGTCGAAAAGACTTACTGAAGTTTTTTCCGTTGATATTTGCTTTTGAGGGCTTAAAACTAACGATCTTTTAAATAACGTACGTTGTGACCTCCGTTGGAGAAATAATATGTGCATATATATGCTTGCTAAACCTTAAGGTGGTATATATTCCCAAAAATCAATTATAATATGGTAGATTTTATTGCAAAACTATTTGTTTTAGACATGTTTATCAGAAGAGTTTTTTTGTTGCTTTTGGTCAGATACCTCTTGACCACTTTACTATATTCCGTACATCCTGAATAGATACATAATATTTATTACGAAAAACACCTGTACAGAGAAATATTTAACATACCATACATGGGGGACATTTAGATGTACGAAGATATAACCACCTGTACCATTTTGTAGGTGGAATTCACATTATTAATTTAAAACTTCTACTATACTCGACGAATGCAAATCCATTATCTAGTTTTTCGCTAATGCATCCCTTAATTGAGGTCCAGGATAACTTTACAGCGTAGGAATTACATATGAACAGAAGTTTTTTAATGTAATTGCTTTATTTTAGTGCTTTTCCACTAAAACAAATATAAATGATTGACCTTATGCGTTTCAATGTATGTGTTGTTAGAGAATTGTTGTTAATTATTATTGTTAATAATGCCAAATAAATAATTTCGGTGTAGCTGACAGCTACAGTGAAAATGAAAAATGATTTCAGCAAGGTTTACAGTTATGGCCATGGAATAAAATATATATTTAACGATATTTGAAATAACAGAGAGAGAGAGAAGGAGAGGGGTTTCAAACGAAACAATTTTATATTTTCTAGAGCTATTGTTTGCGTTGAGTTACGCATAAAATAATTAAAATACATGTTTTAATATTAACACAGCTCTGTTGAAATTAAACACATAATTCCTCTAAAATTGGTTGTTCACTCGCTGGTATAGGTACAAAAAATATTTGCTTTATGCCCGCCGTAACCTTTGTGTATAAATAATGGAGAGAACAAAGTGACTTATTTCGAAAACGTAGAGAAAATGCTAAAATTAACATGAATTTTTGAACACGGAAAATTATGGTCCTTTTATAATTAATGCTTATTCTGAATGTAATAAGGAAGCATCATAATATTTTTCTTGCGTAAAATATGCTTGTTCAAATTATTATTAGAGATAAACGTAATTTGGTGACTATTAAAAATAAATTAACGATCCAAACTTGTGACAGTTATTGTGATAGTGATAGTTAAGCACAAACAGTGTCAAGTCATTATGTGACAGTTTTAGATAAATAAATTTTTCCAAGGGAGTTTACATTATGGAGAACGTTTTTCATGCAAAAAAAAAGATAACATTGAAATTATTTATTGACATTTAAAGTAAATGTTACATTTGTACAATTTTCAAAATTAATACTAGAAGGAATATTACTTTCGCTTACATTTACAGTTTTTGTGATTGCGCTAGTAGTGGTACCTACTAAAACCTGATTAGCAATTTTGGCCTTATTTTCAATGGAGTTCTCGACATAACCCTCAGCGACTGTCGTTGATTTCCAACCAGCATGACGCTTTATTGTCGTGATATCCACACCAGCATCTGCCAGTAATGTCGCTGAAGATCTTCGTAAGCAGTGACCAGTATAACATGCAGCATCAGGTAATTTTAAATACGAAGCTACTACACTCGGAATTTTTCCCATGGTATTCTTGCCAACTGGCTGCGAACTACATTTTCCTGCTTTGTAGTACAAAAAAAGGCGCTTATGCTTGACGTGGGGAGGACGAAGGGACAGACATTTTCGAAACAATTCAAGCATATTTTCCACATCGGTAACCAGAAAGGTTCGTGGAATCTTTGTCTTAGTGTTTGGAATTTTTACAATCAAGGAAGAGCCTACATCCTCAATATCATCTACAGTTAAATTGACTAGTTCATCAGTTCGACAAGCTCCGGCAATCCCCAAAATTAATCCAACCTATAAAAAATCAAAATACTTAATAATTGAAATACCTAACAACAAAAGTAATCTTACTTTAATTATTAAGAATTCTTTGTCATCTGCACTTGATAGAAAACGGTCGATTTCACCCTTTGTCAATATTTTCGATTTTTTCGCTTGATATCCGTCACCAGTTCTTTTCAAAAATGCGATCAGCTTGGAGAATTTGCTTATATCTATGTTGTCGTAAATTATCAAGCATGACTTAACCATAGAATATTGCGCCCATAATGTGGAATACTTGTAATTCTTTGCATTTTCACTGAAGTATGCCAACAAAACATTCTCGCTGTATACTTGAACATTTTTCTCGGCGCACCACTTTTTCAACCGATTGTAGGCTATATCGTATAAAGATCTTGACTTCGTAGGCAGCAAATTGCTTATTGCAATATTTGTAGCCTCCACAATCTCTTCCGACTCACAATTATTCATTGTGCACCAAAGAAACTTTAAACTAAACCAAACTAGCGCCTTAATTTGACAATTCTTTTTGTTTGTTTTTTTTGTAGTTATGACAATAACTCAACGACTACTAAATAAATGCTCAAATCCGAATACAATAATTCTGGTGCTACTTACTTCATAATGAAATGTTACGTAAGGGTTGAACGTCTACGCACAAGGGGGTAACTCAGAAGGCAGTTTTAGAAAAATATTATAAATAGTTTATTATAAAAATCAGAATCAGAACACAACAGAACAGAAAATATAACAATCCTAATTTCCAGCTGAAGGGTTTAGCCTAGTATACAATTTTACTTACCGCTAACCAGCCTTCATGGCGGCAGGGGGGGAGCCCGGTGCACTTTTCTTGGCGGCACTCGTACCTCACTGTATTCCGAAAACCGACTAACTTTTTGTCTCCTACTTTTGAGCACCGACCCTGTTAACAACAATTTCGCTGCATTTGCAATGTCCCCGATGCATTCACGGCCAGTCAGCAACATTACGCTCTATGCAGGAAATCATTGGTCACCGAACTACTTGGAATGTTATAATTTTGCCGACTTTATTTCTGTTGTAACTTTTTAATAATATTATTTATATAAATAAAATATGATAAAATAATTTTGAATAAAACTGGGTCGATGCTTTCGAGAATAATTTCTAAATTTATTAAAATATATTTCTACTGAAATTTCCATTCTTGACAATATGTGTTTTTAAGTTAATGAGACCGTGGAAAAAATAATATATACCATTCGGGAGAGATGCTATTTTGTCCTCGGTGCATTGCACCTCTGCCAAAATAACGCATTTCTTTCCCATATAGTATAATGTACTATTTCTTATTGTATAGGCAGATATTTTCCCAGCTTTGTAACTTCTTCAGATGGCTCGGACAGACAAACAATGTTGAACAATTCTCCAGCTACTTCAATGCATTTCCGTCAGCTAATAGAAAATATTCTGAAATAAGGCTGAATAAAAAAACAGAATGAACATCCCGCTACCTTCTAATAATTTCTCATTTCCTTGCTGACTTTTCAGCAATCGCACATTTCAGAAGCTAATTTTCCGTGCCTCAGAGACACCTGGCGTCAGGTAGCAGAAGTTACAATCACGTCGATATATCCACGTAAGAAGGACAGTCAAACCTTCAGATTATTAGTGTATCAACGTAGAGATATCCTGCTAATTATAAGGATATTGATCGTTCATTTGTGCAGCTTGCGGAAATATGACGGTAATACAGCGGAAAGCGTTAGATGGAGCGGATGTTATTAAATCACAAATACCTATTATAAGCGTCTTTAGGCGGAACTCGTTTTTTTAAAAATTTATACATTAGCCAATGTTTTGAGTTAGTTTCAGAAAGAACGAATATATTTGTATACTTTTATATTTGCGTATATTATAACTACTCATCTAAATTGGCATTGTTGACTTTGACTTTAATTATACAGGATGTTAACGATAAGTTTGGACAAACTTCACAGACATATTCTATCGATAAAAATAATTGGGATTTGCAATGTTATATTTTTTTTCTTTTTATCCATAACTCCGAGAAAAAATTATTTGACAATATTTGAGCGGTGGTAGTTTTCTAACTATTTATATATGTACTCCAGTGGCGTAGTTACCGGATGAGCAGTGTATATTTTTTAAGATAACAAAAAAGGGTTTTCAAATAAGATTCAATAAAAATTGAATTTCATTCATAATTTTTAAACCGTCACCTAAGATGTATTTTTTATAATTAGGACTTTGTGATTGACTGAAATAATGATTTTAATTTTAAAATTCGGAAATATGGTTTAAATAAAATTGGAATAGAATATTTTTTCTGTATGTTGCTTTAATTAGATATTTGTTTAACTGATTTAAATTAACATATTCAACATTTACAGTCTGCATTGGAATGACAGAAATTTTTTAATATCCCTAATTCCTCCCATTATTAAAAAATCCTTTCGTATAAATAGCTACCCCACCCTCGACGAGAGATAATTGTCGTCACGTCAGACATTTTAAAAGTGTAGGACGCTAATGAAATTTTGATCCTGAGAGTCTTTAAAGCGCGATACTGAGTATCTTGCTAATTAATAATAATTCATTCTCCGATGCTTTTTAAATTGACGATATGAGGCATATTTATTTTTTAAGTAGTCTGCAGAAGCAACGACGCTAAAATTTATATCTGGATTAAAATGGTAATTTGATACGCCTACATTTATTTATAGATGTTTTATAACGCAGAATCGAGACAGAATGTCCATGTCTTTCCATTGCTTTTGCATAAGGACAACGAAGTAAGTAAATAAACATAGAGATATGGACAATGATGATTATACTGATAACGTGTCTATTTCTCCGTCTGACTGTTTTAACCCTTTCTTTCTTATTGTAACAAGAGGGAACGTTTGCCCTTTCCTAACCTGTATATTTTTAGTATTCTGTAGAGACCCGGACAGTGTGTTTAATGTCTCCATATGGACGCAACATAGTATACCATATGAAACGAAAATGATAGTTGGTTGTATATGTGTGTGTGTATGTTTGTATTTGAGTATAATAGGTATTTATATTATAAGTGATATAGGAAGCCAAAGGTGAATTCTATAAACACACGAGTACTATAACATACAGATATGGCATGTATAGTATACAAGATTTTATCTACGCACAATTTATTAAGTTTTTTATACATAATAATAATTACTAATTAATCAACATTATTTACTCTCAACACACATCTACAAGTACTAAATAATCAACAGCTTATTTTGAACATTAATTTTACAATTTTGACAGTTTATGAGGTTAAATCCAGACTGAGAAGAGTTTACCATTGTATTAACAGTGGTACAAATATTCAATTTTTGTTATTCTGTTGAAATACTTCTAATATTTAATATTTCAATTGCAGTTTTCTTTTTATTTTCTTCTGAGATTTCAATGTACCCCTCTACAATTGCATTATTCTTCCATCCACCATGTCTTTTTATCGTTAAAAGGTCGGCTCCAGCATTCGTTAATAATGACGTTAAGATACGTGGGAAACCAGTCCAGTATATTGTCTAGGGTTGGATAATTTAAAGAAACTGGCAATTTTAGAGGGTACTGCCCCAATTGTGTTTATACTCTAGATGTAATGAAAAAACGATAATGTGTATAGTTTGGAGGTCTTATTTCAGCATATTTTTTAATAGTATCCTTTAAATCGACATCTTCTATGTCTTCTGAGGTTATAAAAAAATCTATCAATTTTTTGGACTTTTTCATTTATAACATCTTATTTTAACATGATAGTCAATTCCGCTTTTCTACTGACACTGGCATACTTCCTTGGTTAAGATTGAAATAAAGTAGCATATTTTTTATGTCTACATTTTTTCTTATTGGTAATTTTGTTTTTAACATGGAATAATAACCCCATAATTAAGTAGGTTTACTTAGTTTATTGAAATATACTAATATAACTTTTTCACCAGTTATGTCCTTAATTTTATTTTCATGGCACCATTTCTCATATCTCTCAAAAACCAAGACATACTGTACGCGAGACTTCTGTGACAAAGCCTAAAATTGCTTCAGATGCACTTTTATCGATATTTGCAAATTTTGCAAATTCATTTTTATAGAATTTATATATTTTCCGCAGCTGATGATGTCGGTCGGTTCATCGACCAGCCAACTATGCTGTGAGGTGTCACCTTATGAGTCTAACACAACAGTGACAGATGTCGTAGTTTATGACGTTTGTCAGTGTTGCATTGGCAAATAAAATAATTACCGATTTTATTTGTTTTTTTTTACAATAATAAGAGAAATAGTGCGTGGAAGCCTAATTAATGTGCTTACTTGAAGCATTGTCTGCTAAATCGCGTCGCCTTCGTAATATTTGTCTATCGAATCATCTGAATTTTAATCTATAGTCTGTTTAGAAATGAAAGAGAGTAATAAAAGCTTATTATGTATGCAAATCGTAAATAAATGTAGTATTGGTGCGTATATTCAATATTTTTATATTATGTATTATCGGTATAGATGAGGTGTACTTTTAAAAAAACTTTGTGGGACCGTGTTGTACTAAATTGTAGCAGGTAGCTAAAATTTAATCCCCGACAATCCGTCTTTGTCTATGCCGCTTCAATTTCTCGGTCCATTTCTCTTATAAGTAAACAATATAAAAACAGCATTTCAAAACTAGAGGCTACTTTAAGCATCATAACCGGGTTAAGAGGGTTTTTAGTAATTCAAATAAAATAATTCAATATTATTATCAAAATATTTATTTAAATTTAATGAATAGACTTTTACTCCACACAAAAATATATGTATTTTGAAAATTCAAATTATGGTGAGTAAATGCAGTATTGTATAAATGTACAATAAAGAAAATAAAAAGTAGGTTTATTAAAATTCATCCTCTGAATATTCTGATGAATTATCTTCGTCTCCTAGGTAGATAACGATAGGTTCCACAGTAACGTCAATTAAATTATCGAGTTCCCACATTTTCTCCTCTTCTTTTTGTACATGATGTATACATCTTTGCCAGTTATCTGCAGTTACTCGTTCCAAGGAATTTTTTTAACAAAATTTTCACATCACTTAATTTAAACGTCGTATTATTTCGCGTTACATCTCGTTTTACCTGAGCCCAGACTAATTCGATTGGGTTAAGTTCACAGTGATAAGGTGGTAACCGTAGTACCGTTATTTGGTGATTTGTTGCCATTTCATCGATAACATATTTTTTCTGATCTTTATTAAGATTGACAAGTGTCAAAAGTTCCTTTTTCCCCATATTTGTTTCAAAAGACATTTTTTTTCCGGATAACCATTGAATTATACCGGCTTTCCTCCAAGCAGTCGTAGGCGTCCGCTCGGTCTGCCGTGAATGGTAACTGGCATTATCCATGACAATTACAGACCCCGGAGGAATAAGATCCAACATCTGTGTAAAATACTCTTCGAAAACATCTGCGTTCATGTCTTCGTGATAGTCACCTGTATTTTTATATTCAAATAAATGTAAACCGCCATCTACAAAACCATTGGCACTACCTATATGTGTCACTATTAATCTTCGGCCTTTACCTGAAGGTGCCTTGAACCGTGTTGAAAGTGCATCCAAAAATGCTTGTCGAAAACTTTTTACATTTTTATCTTGCCATACTTTTGTTACAGTATATCCCTCGTTGACCCAAGTTTCGTCTAGGTAATAAATATTCCTCTCTTCGTCACGGAATTTTCTAATTGATCTTAAGTAGGATCTTCGCCAACAAATAATTTCATCTTTATCGATAAGAACTGACTTCCTGTTCTGCTTTTCCCAGCAAAAATTCAACTCTCGTATGACGGCCCATAATTTGCTTCAACTGATTTTTGGCAAATCGTTGTCCTCTGAAAGTTTACTCAAAATTTTGTTTAGCGTTGGTATTTCTTTTTTAAAATAAAATGAGTGTACTTTTCTGCGAATGACATTTTTGAAGAAATCATCTATAACGACTTTTTACCTCCCTGTAGATGATTTTGGGGGATTTACAGTATATTGTTCATTTTTTGTTTCCTTTAAAAGTCTGTCGAAGATAGTCGATTTTCCAATCTCTGTCATTTTGGAACACTTTTCCACGATGTCGTCAACACTGTTGGTAGGATTTTGGTGTTTCAATGCATTTAATACATTTAATATAATAATCTTCTCATTCTGAGACAGCGCACATTGTTTCACGCGTTTAGCAGGTACGTAATCTGATAAGCTCGACATTTTACCCAAACAATATTATATCCACTGGCACAATAGTCACTAAACACAAGTCGAATTTTACTCTACTGCACTAGCACGTCTTCGTATATTCAGCTCTAAGACTGGATTGATCTGTCACAATACACTGGCCCCTGCCCTATGTATCCAGTAAAATATACTAATGTACACCCATTACCTGTTAGCATTAGTGTTACCCGATAATTACCTGAAATGAAATATTACCACGCCCATGGCCGGTTCTTATCTCGGTTCTTTTTGCCTACTTATATAATTTGGTTTGTAAAAATGTATGTATTTTATATCTAATAATAATGGACTGTACCTTCACTTGCACCATGAAAAACACAATACTTCATTATTTTAAGTTGTATCAATTTATAAATTTAAAAGTAACACGTTAACAGAAACGTACACTCAACAGATATTTGAAATCTGTCATAATTTTTAAGAAACGTCAAATTACTGATAGAAGCACTTGACAACTATGACATATGTGCTGTAGAGTCCTGCCACGCGCGGTGAATCACTGCATACTAAGCTCTGTGATTTTAGCAGACGATGCTTAAAGTATAATTAGTAGGTAGTAATTCTAAAGTCAAAAATATTTGGATTAAGTTATATTGAAGCATAGAACTTCATGCATTTTTTATAAAATGCGTTCGATAAATATACATCGCACTAGTGTTATCCTAATATCAATTACCTAACGCTGTTTAGGTAATTGATATTACTGTCGCTATGTATGTTGACCTTTAAATAAGAGTTAAGGATCCGGAAAGAACAGATACACGGTTTCATTACCTAATAATTTATTTATTCTAACACATTAGTATACTGTTAGTAGGTACACAATTCAAAGTAATACTGACAAAAACAGTAAACGATTATAATAGTTGTATGTATACATATTTTCCATAATAAATACAAACACCAAGACAACGAAAGCTTCAATAATATACAAGTTCCTTATTTTTGAGACACGACCTAGTATTAGAAACATGTGACGGCGTTGAAGTAACATCGCCAGTATATTCTGCCCTTCTGCTGACCCATATTGCCGTGGCCTCTTCGTTGTAAGTCCATCTGAAAAAGCAGAACGAGATCGATGTAAAAAAATCTGGTTATATGCGTGACAATGGGGCGAGTCGCCCACAGGGTTTTGTGGGCGACAAAACCTATTATCGCGCAAAGTAGGCGGGGAATGATCTAGGCAAGCTGATTATGTCAAGAAATTTTTTGTTCCAAAAAGTAATTTGAAATCCTTTTTTTATAATGATTTGAAATTGGTTGCTAAGGTGATCTGATGTACTGCGCACTATTTTTTTCTAAAACGATGTAAGGGGGCACAATAAACAGATTTGATGCAGTTAAATAAAGTTGTACACTTCTTTTTAATAATACCTAATTACCTACAAAACTATTGTATTTTTGAGATCATTTCATTGGAATTCCCCGCATCATTATTTGGTTTTAGAATTATTACTACGCGCAGTCAAACCATATCATAAATGACTTTGTACAGAGATATATCTAAACGTATTTATAGCCGTGGAAAAATATTTATGCCATTCGTATTTAATGGGACTACACCTCTGCAGAATCTATGCCCTAATGGTTTGTAAAAAAACGTTAATATTACCGATAACTCTGTTTTGATGCGAATGTGTGGAAACGTCCATACAAATTGAGGTAAATATTCGTTTCGTTATTATAATGAGGAAAGGGTTTTATTCTGGTTGTGTTACAGCCAACACAGAAAGCGTAGGCTACGATACATTGTTCAAAACACGTATTTACAGAATTTATGAATTTTCTATGTCTCAGATTTAAATTATAAAACAGCATAATATAAATTTGTCATTTGACATGTTTCATAGATCATTTATCTTGATTGATCTTGATTAGTTAAAATATTGCTGATTTTTCTGTTAATTTTTGATCTACAGGGTGTCATTCTAGCATACCTTCTGTGAATAAAAAATAAATCGTTTTAAATATAAATTTATCTTAATGAAAATATGCTTAGTTTGACTTCTAGATAACCCTGGTTGTCAATTTTTATATGGTTTTGACATAATTAGATATAAAAAACATATGGCAGAATATTGTAAAGACCTTTTAGAAATTCCCTGTATGATAGGTTCATTTGGGCAAATTCCTAAATTAAAAAAGATATAATAATTACTCTGCTACTAAATTATTATTGCTAGATATTTTCTATGTGAGTTTATTCTTTATTACTTATGTACCTAGCGATTTATATACTCGACCTGATAACTTGATAATAGAAAGATTTTTTTAATTCTATAAAACCCAGTTATTAGAGTAAATTAAACAAGGCAAATTGTAGATGACACAGTCGAACAAAATTTTTCTTTCGTAGGATTTTTGAAAAGTGGTTATCGTCATTATTTTTAAAGGTCTCGTTTTTAATAGCAACTTTCAACGAATTTATAGCTATTTTCTGACATAGACTGTAGAAAATTTAAGCAAGTTTGAAGCAATATCTCTTCACTGAACAAATTAAACTAGTTTCCTCCAGGGTATAAAACAATTTGCAGACTGACGAGACATTTAGAATAAGGAAAAAATAATATTTTTACATGTTATGTCTCATCATCACATTTTCTATTTCTTTATGCGCCTTGTACACACTAAGAAAAATATAACCGCCATTATGAACATCCACTCTACAGAATTGATTTAAAAAGCTATTAACAATTGTATTATTATAAATTATTAAATATTTTCAGCTTCAGCAAATCTAAACATTTTATAATTTGGCTTTACCCTAATAGGAATCTTGGTAAGCAAAATAGAAACAATGGAATAACCGTTTTTTGATTCTTTAAAACTGCATTTTTATTAAAATTTTAATTCT
Organism: Monochamus alternatus; assembly: GCA_037114965.1. Classification (NCBI taxonomy): domain Eukaryota; kingdom Metazoa; phylum Arthropoda; class Insecta; order Coleoptera; family Cerambycidae; genus Monochamus; species Monochamus alternatus. The sequence goes on along the minus strand of CM073433.1, from coordinate 52,795,939 downwards.
GCCATGTATAATTTTTTTCCATTGCAACGTATTTATTCACAATATTTCATTTATGTTAACACCTACAAAATAAAAGTGCTTTTAATACCATTTACATCACGTAACGTGGGATTCCTTTGAATATTCATAGAGAAAAATTAATCAAACGTCATTTTCATGTTCAAACGAAATTTAAGACTATCCTATCAATTAAATAATTACACATAATGCGTCCATTAATCAATTCCTATAAATGTAGGTTGAAATGCAACATGTATCCTTAATGTGATATCTATATAGTATTGATGAGAACCAGTAATTTTCACACTGCAGTCCATAGGGTTTGAGTTGAAACTGACATTTTTTTTTTATTTTTCGAATAGGGATCTTCTTACAGAATCATTTGTTTATGGGGATCAACTGATATCAAAACAACAAAAAAATATTTATTTACGCAATAAGTGGGATATAGACATTATTACCGTATGCATGTGAAGTTTGTAATCCTATAAGTGCCGTAATAATGTAGTATCCCACATATTGCGTACAACATTTTATCTACAACTGTCGAGGCTAATAAGAATAATAGTTTCCAATCTCGTGCCAGAGACATTACGGTAAAAATACAAACAAGCATTTCGCATTGAAAAATTGTATACAGAAGAAAAAATATAGATAACATAACTAACGAGACGGAATTATTAGTATATTTCATCCAACTAAGTCCAGAATAGAATAGCAGAATAGCACCAAAGAGATGAACTCTTTGGTGATATTCTCAATGTTTCTCAATTTAACAATTAATGTTGAAGATGTGAAAACCTTAATTATAAACATTCCCAATACTAAAATCAAGAGACCAGGGTGCTGGGACACAAGTATTTAAGTTTTTATCGAAAATATGTTGCTTCACGTCCACCCGGATTGGTAAAACCCCGATTATTTCTCAGATATGTTAGTGAAAAGTGTAATCGGATGGTGGTCAGTATTCATAAAATCAATGCCGTCTCGCAGGAGAAGTGGCAAAATTTTTGAAATTGGACAACTGGAAAGACACACATTACGATGAACGTTTGCTACCCTTTTAGTTGACGGCTGTGGTGACTTCACTTGCCTTAAAAGACACGGAGGATGGATATCGAGCACTGTGGTGGAAGGCTACATTGAAGACTCACTTTTGAATGAGGAAAATATTACAAAAATAATACTGCCAGTTGATAGTAGTAATAATATACCAAGCATCGTTGTCATTTCTGATTTCACAATATCTGAAAATAATATAATTGTTACTGAAACCGTTTTGGACTACTTTGAGAATTGCTACAAGGATGAGGGTAGTGGCAGTCTTAGTGGTTTATTTAATTTTAATATTTGTTTAAACTGTGTATTTAATATCAATTCAATTACAAATTAAAACTTGATTAATACTTTGAATTTACGGATTAAAACTGAATACTTTTGTTGCTGAGATACAATTTTTTTCTCAATAAGTAAAATGTCAACCTTAGAGATTCCTGACTGTCAAAAATGTCATAGTTTTATGTGTGTTGGAGAAAAATGATTTTATATGACTAAATAATATTTTTACCGATCTAATATCTTCTGGTGATAATGCGTAATTTTTGTTAGATCTCGACGATAGCCTATCCAGTTTATCGTCATTCTTGAGAGCGTCCTGCTGTTCCTCATCCTTCATGGCTTCTTTAAGGGCCACCATCAGCCTGTTCACCAAAAGGGCGGTCCGCTTTTTCGGCACGATCATCTGAAAGTGTCAAAAGTATAATTAACTCATTTAACTTCCACAAAGGGAATAACGACTAGTTTACAAAACATAAACATGCCAAATAGAAAGTTAATTTCTGTACAAATTGGTGTTTATCCTGAACTGTTTATACTTAATTTAAAACACATCTGAGGTACAAGAATAGATATTTTGTAATTGAAGACAAACAGTTTGTATAGGGTTCATTATTTCAACGTGTTATAAATAATACCACGAGTTTTCCACACAAAGTTAACTTTAAATAATTTTAAGAGAAGCGCAAGAAATAGAATAAACCATACAGGCAACTTGTGTTACGTTTTCCTGTTAGTTTTTTTTTAATCATATAGTAAAAATAATAACAGGAATATATATATTATTTTTGTAGTTTTTTCCCAGTATAGAAAGTTATTTTATTTACTAACCAGATTTTTCTGTTTGATAAATCAAAAGGTTAATATATTTATTTAAAAAAAAGTTTTTATTCCTCATATTGCAAAACAGTTGTCTAATCTAAATTCATTAATGTTCAGGCAGCCCACAAACCGCTCGCCTAGCACAGCACTGTTGCCACGTTGTGATAAAATTCCTTGGTATAAATACTCGACATATTTTAACAACGGCTTGAGTTATGATTTTGTACTATTTAACTTTTTTGTTCATTTATACTTTATCTGTCTTATATTGAAGTTATGACAGTGAAACCCTTAATATACAGTATTAGAAAAGCCTGATAGTCCATCTGCCTAGTAAGTCATAGAAATTCGTGCAATAAACAAGGATGACTATATTGACGACGTTTTAAAATAGGATGCGCTCAGTTAGAAGTGACTGCGCAGATGTTATTCTAATTTATAAAACGTCTTCCTATAGCCATCCTTATCTATCGCACGGATTTCTATACTTTACTTTGTCGCTCTCATGTAACGGCATATGGACCATCACCGATTTCCAACCGTGTATATGAAGTAATGACATTATTTTGACTTCCCCTCTATACCCTATTATTTTTTACCATTAGTTTCAGGACACCCTGTATATTTTAACTTGACATCTGCCAATGCCTTCCGCATATTGTCAACCTCACAATTATCCAGTAATAATTTAATAAGAAAATTTCACACCTCTACTTTAAAACCAATAAGAGGCCTTTATTTGGACTCAAAATTTCCGGAAATTTTATCGAGGCGAGGCGATAATTAAGTGGAAATTTTTTGACAGTTGAGAAGGTAAACATATATGATCTACACATTGGCTGGCATCTTATCTATATACGAAATATGGTGGATATACCTACATATCTTCGAAATTGCGTTGTGTTACTTGTAAAATATATATTTATACCAGCTTTAGTGACCTAAAATCGTTAAAAAACGATAGATTGAACTACTACCCATGTGTGTTTTAGCATTTTATGTAACTAAAGTTGCTAATTTTTTTATTTAACGAAATATGGTGGATGTACCTGCAAAATTCAACAAATTGTTTCCATACACTTGCTTTGGATTTTCTTGTATTATCTGGTATTAGGTTTTAAATTTCTTGTCTAATAACTTGTTAATTTTCTTTATCAAATCGCAACATTTCAGTATACAATTATTAAACTCAACGTACATGCGCTTCGAACTAGTAACTGACATCTACTGTGACCGTTTAAATAAAAAGACAAATCAACATATGTCAACAACAACAATACCTTGGCCGAGTCAAATTAATTTAAAATGTCAGGTGTTTAAGAAAATAATTATAGTTTTCAAAATATTCGTGACCTCAAAAAAATTTCCGGAAATAATTCAAGCTCTTGTGATATTATAAGTGAAAATTTCATAAAAAAACGTGCTTTTCCATTTAGGAATATTTATATTCCATCTACCTACTTATACAACCCCACAACGTAATTTAATAAAAAAAGAACTTCTTTCATTTGTTAAATTCCATCAAAAACCATCTCCAACAAAGTTGCCCCGAAATTACGAAAATAATGCGTTCCTTTGTGGCGCTCCTTCGACCAACTGGAAAAAAATTACCAGACCCCCGCAGGACTCCGACGAACTTAGATAGTGCCCGTTGTTTAAAAAAATTCGCGGTTCCCGCAGGAGGCTAATGCAATTGTGTATCGGGGGCCCCCCTCCCGTCGGCTTTCAACAGAGAAACGGTGCACTAATGGCTTGTATTTAGCGCCCATGGAGCCGCTGTCGAACACGCTGCGAGCCGATTAACGGATCATGCCGCAGATGCGACCTACGGAGAGGTTAACTGACCTTCTGTAATCCAATCAACCTTTCGACATCTCTTGTTCTTAATTAACGCCGATCGTTGCACTTCTCGCCTTTTCCGGAGAACTTCGCTGACGAGGATCGATAACTCCGAAACGCGGATACATTTGTGTCCGCGTCAAGTACTGGCTTAAGCTCGCACTTCGGTCCAGACTTGACGACGACTTTAATATTTAAATATACTTTTTTTACGTTCATGCAAAAAACAAAACTTGCCTATGTGCACTCTTGAGAACGACGTCATCTGCGAATGAAGTGCAGGCTTTAATAATGAATGACAATAATATTTATCTGCCCCCACTATAGTAAGTAGGAGGTCAAAATAATATCTACAAAGTAAAACCTCTAATTATATTTAAACTGACACAATATTAATCATAACCAGTGATCACTAGAGGTAATGCAGCGCGGAGTTTAACAGGACCGTAGTCACGAATGAACTTATTAATATGTCCACAGAAAATATGTCGCAGCATGGTACTATTACCAAATAGTAAGGATAAGTCTAGGATAAAATACCTATATAAATCAAGAACGCGTTAATAATTCGTGGCATACTGGAAGTGGTTAAAACATATTATTACGTGCTTTTCTGTAGTGAAACGGTGAAGTTTATCACTTGATATTAACTTGTGTAGGGAAAATGACCGTTCAACGTTTACTGTCGGCAACATACAGTATTTGAAATTATTGAGGCATGAATTATACAGGGTGTTCCAGAATTATGGTCAAATATTTTACCAGTGTATTCCACAAGCCATTTTAGGGGAGATCTTCATATGAAATTTTTCAATTTGAGTCCGTCCTGTTGAGACATTCCAGTCTCAAATATACAACTTTTTTCTCTCTTGTAATTTTTTCATACAACCAACAGTTTTCGCGGATAAAAATAAAACACTTTTCCGTACTCTAAACATCTTTTTGTCACCGGTTATTGATAACCGCAGTAGGCGGTTGCTATGTTGATGTTTCTCTGTTGTCTTGTCAAACAAATCAGTCTTGACAGTTTTTGCAGATATTTTTAAACAACTGACTCTTCCGTACAAATATTAGCTAATAAATTGACGGAATAAGCATACGGTAGGATTGGCAACAGTTATAGGAATATCTTTGTTTAGAATGCAAAAACTGTCAATTATAGACCTAATGGCGATTTGTTTGACAAGACAACAGACAAACATCAACATAGCAACCGCCTACTGCGGTTATCAGTAACCGGTGACGAAAAGATGTTTAAAGTAAGGAAAACTATTTTTATTTTTTCCGCGCAAACTGTTGGTTGTATGAAAAAATTACAAGAGGGAAAAGAGTAGTAAAATTAGATGTAGTATTTAATAAAATGAAATCGCCAATTGCAGAAAAAAGTTCTGAAAGAAATAAATCTAGGGGTTGCTTATTCCCGCCCTCCGGAAACATGAGCCAAGGAATAGACACCACCACAAAATAGCTTTTGACTAGCTGATAATGTGTACCAAAATTGAAATTCCTAAGCGTAACCGTTTTTAAGGAAAAATAAAACTACTTTTTTTTCGCCATTTTGTGACTCGAATATCTCAACAGGAAGGACCTAAGTTGAAAAATTTCATATGAAGATCCCCGCCTGAAATAACTTGTGGAATACACTGGTAAAATATTTGACCATCATTCTGTAACACCCTGTATATTAATATATTTGCTGGTAACTCCTACTAGGTAAAACTTTACATATATTTTCCAAAATGGTATATCCTGGATTTTTTTAATTACGCTTTGCATTTTTCTTTTATCGTACTACTGACGTATATTATTGACATTGTATATATTTGTTTGTACATAATCTATTACGTCAAATTGTTCACATCCATCCAATTTCTTTATTGACTAAAAATCATTCAGTCCTTCAGTAAGTCAGACACAGTATAGTAGTCCCATACACACTGCAATGTGTATGGCACTGTTGTTTGAAATAAACCTAAGCATCTTGATCGGACCATATATAATGAAAACAGTCAATAACAAAATTCATAATATTTCGTGATTGATTTTGTCCAGCACCTTAGCAGCCAGTAAGTGGCTGTCACTAGCATTCCACTTTTTAATGCACCAATTGAAAAATTGGCTATCGACGCACCACCGACTATTACAGCGTTCCGTAAATAAGTAAAACTAAATGCGCAGTTTCAAATGCGAGTCAGCTGTGAAGACCAAGTTTTTTTTATTTGGTTGCGATAATACACTTTTTGTCAAAATTAGATGCGCACACAATTTTTTCAGTGTATGTCAAGCAACTATTTCGATTAATAAATGCAAATTAAAACATCTGCTGAACTTGAAATTTTATTAATTATTAATTAATATGTACAGTAATAGTAAAATTATTATTCTATTTTGCAGTAGTTTGATACTGAACGTATTTTCTTATTTTTCTACTAATTAATTTTATCACATACTATCTAAATATTTCCTAGAATCTATAATTGTTACTAAAATGCGTCGATCTAGTCAATACATTCCTATAATTCAATCTAAACGAGTACCAACCTAAGAAAAATTATAAGGTGTTAAAATTTATAGGAAGGCGCATAATTTGAGCATTGAAGCGGAACAGGATTTCCTCATATTTCAAAAAGACACGACACGAAAGGCTCGCAGAAATCGTACAAACGCTAAAAGTAGCGATTGAAATATTTTCAAAAGCTCATTTTATGCCAGGAAGGCAATTGTAGGAAAGGATATTGGCTTGCCAATTTATTTGAATGAAATTTTAATTGGTCTCCGCTCTGATATGTTCTCGACTGATAGTCACAAAAAAATCTCTGCTTTCGGATAGTATTCTTGATGAATTGCGGATGTTTTTTTAAAATACTTTTTAAAAAAAATCACGCGTGATATCAAATACCAAAGGATAGAAACCAGACTTACAGATTTGGCACAAATTTCAAATGAGAAAGAACTATTAAATGAACTTAGGTGCAAAACCATCGTTAAGTTTGCAGATTAAAGAAGAACGGATCATATATTTAAAAAGTAAATGATTAGTTATTTCTATTAATATAAAATAACTAATTCGCGAAATATTTGTTATTCTTTTACTACACTACACTGAGCAACTTGACCTTGTAAACGATTGATGCAGGGTTGGCCTGACTATTTATTTTCACCTCTATTATCTCCTCTGAAGCTTAAGGAGCTTAAAAAATGTAATTTTGAGACGGTATTGTGTTCACACTCTGTTTAGATTAATTTGGAATATTATTTTCATATACATAATGCCATCTAGATTTGTTTGCCAGTATAATAATGACGTAAAAGCCGGTTTTAGTAACCAGTTTAAGCAATTGCATAACCAATTACGAGCATATGGAATTTAAAGTGGTTAAACTCATATATGTAAGTTAGATTTCCGCAGTTTCTGCCATTGCAACGCTGTAATTATACATCTGCAGGATTAAATGAAGTTTGCTGCAATTTTAGAACTGGCCAAGTAGATCTGGAAATAGGTGGTTTTTCTTATGGAAGACTTGTATATTTGATAATTTAGGAGGTAAGTAATGCCTAATGATATTACATTGTTTTTTATCCAACATTTCTACAAGAATTATATTAACGTGCAACACATTTCATATTCAATAGCTATGACGTAAATGCGCACTTTGAAAAGTGTATGTGAAGAAAAATTTGTTAAGTCAAAATTTCTTAAATACAGGATGTTTCGTAAGTAGAGGTAAAAAATCAGGGGTCAATTTTGTGGCCCGAAATAAGGGTTTTTTGTTATACAGGGTGTCAGGAAATTATGCGTCAAGACTTCAGGTGGTGATTCCTCACAAATCTCCTATAAGAATTTTTCGGAAACTCAATATTAACGGAGGGTCAAAATAAATTTATTTTTTTAGCTTTTCTTAGACAACTTTTTTATTTGTGATTTGATTGTTTTCCAATGTATTACTAGTGCCCTTGTAGATTTATGTTCCAAATATGATGCAAATACTCCAGTGCCAAAGGGCCTAACCTGACCTTAATCTTCGATCTATGGCCCACAACCTTTTTGTTTTCACCGCTTTATAAATTTGAACGGCACCATGTTAAAGAGTATCAAAAATTATTTAAAAAACTATCTCTTGTTGCGATAAAATTAAATGATCCGTTTCTGAGAAAAAATTTTCATGTGTGAACGCTGTTTTAAACTGATATTCACAGGTTCAACTCATCAATACAAAATTTATTCAATAATTACATGATGTTTTTATTTAGTCTATGCTCTTATAATAAGTTCTCGAAATGTTGTCCTTCCATTTCGACACACAAATTCATTCTTCTCAGAAAGTTGCGACGAACCCTGAACAATATACCCACTTTTGCTCTTATTAATGCAAAACTGACAATAATTCGTTGCTTCAGCTCTTCCACGTTATTCACAGTCCTTCTGTAAACCAGTGAATTAACATAGCCCCAAAGGAAAAAGTCGATCGGGTTCAAGTCGGGCGATCTGGCAGCCCAGTCTATGCATCAACTACGTCCTATCCACCTCTCAGGGAAAATTTCATTGAGGTGCTCTCTCACCATTAAACTGTATTGAGGCGGTACACCGTCGTACAGTAGCCACATTGCACGTCGCACTCCAATAGTAACGTTTTCCAACAAAACTGGCAGATCATTTTGTAGAAAGTGTAGGTAAACCTCACCACCAAGCGTTTGAGGAAAGAAATATGGCCCAACTAAATGATCTCCCACGCTGCCAGCCCATACATTCACAAAAAAATTATTTTGGAACCCACGTTCCACCACTAAATGAGAATTCTCGTCACACCAATAATGTTTATTATGTAGATTTATTACACCATCATGAATTGATGAAATTTCTGTTGCCATTATGGAGATTTATAACTGTTGTGCAAAAATTCAGTCGTGCAATCGGATCTAGGCAAAATTTCATGGACTGAGCTTTTGGGAATATTTTCCTGCGATGCAATTAACCTGACGTTTATACCAAGATTATTATCAACTACATCCAAAACACGAACTTCCGCCACAGAAGTTCGAGTTCATCGTGGGCGCCTCGTCTTAAAAGAGCCAAACTCACCTAATCTCTGATGGACAGTACTGAACAACTGCGATTGTGGAATTCTTCTATTTGGAAATGCATCTCGATACAAATGTTTTGCTCTTGATGCATTTCCTGCATCTCAACCATAATAATAATGCATGTCCCGCAGCTCCTTATTTGAATATTTATTATAATTATTATTGTTATTATTCATGTTATCAGTTTTAATCACGATACTCATTACACACAAATGACCACAACAGAATAAATCACATAAATATTATCTGTCAAAAGTAGCTAAGGCAACATTAAGTTATTGTTTTCAAAGCCTCCTTTGTAAATCTTAAAAATCAGTTTAAAATTGTTTTATACATTCTAAATTTTACTCCTCCGGACAAGTTTTATGATTTCATTAAGTGCTTGATTGCTGCCGAACTTCTGTTTGATTTTATTATTCTCCTATTAATTTCTTGCTCCTCATCACAGTTAGCTGTTAGTCATGAGGTTAGACATACTTAATACGCACACCGAATTATCTCAAGCGGTTTTTTAATTTTTGACACGCTGTAGCTGGACAATGGATGTCCTAACACGCCGCATTTATATAACAAAAAACAAGTTCATTCTGTATCTGATTTTTTTTTGTGTAATCTTTGAATCATATTAGTTCAACGCCTCCAAATATCGTCACGAGTTCAAGTCTCTATACATAATTACATCCCTGGGCAATTTTAAGTGTTACATCTTTTTCCACTCCGCAGATGACGGAAAACAACAAGATCCAGTCAATTCGGTAAAATTCCAATACGTACATCTCGCCGCGAAATAATTACCCCAACCCCCTACACCTCGCGTCATCAATTTAAATCCACTGATCTCGCTCAAGCAAAAACTACCCCGGTCAGTCAACCCGGGTGACGACGTGCTCGAGTGGGTCCCATTAAAATCTACAGGTTACCCTCCGATTCGATCGCGTATAGTAGACAGGCAAATTAAAAATTGTAAAGGAAACAACGGTTTGGTCCTGAAAGGTAGTTAAACGCTGAGAGGTCAAGACAAAGGTTATTGGGGGATCTTGCCCCAAAAATTGATGTTCCTTTAATAAATCCTTGTCAAAGGTGTATCTAGGCGGATATCTGAAATGCGCTCTTTTACAGTACTCGTATATGTCATTAGGAGTCTGGAAATAAGGATAAGGATTTTTCATTGTAACAAATTCTCGTGCAAGCAAGCAAATAGCTATTTATGTTTACGAAAAAAGAGTGTTTTAAGCTAAAACACGAATTTCATACAAGATTTTTTTGTGAAAGCGGAGAATTTGATATTCGTATGCTTTTATTTGTATTTTTAAATATTTTGAAAAGTGGGCAGGCAATGTTTCTAAGGCATTGTTTATGCATTGTTTAATGTCAAGGTTCTGTTAAGTTCAAACGTCGTCGCGGTATTTCGTAGAAATTTTTGCGAAAAAATCGCAAAAATAAGTGATAAGGATGAGTATTTGTATATTGAACAAGTTGAAGCTGCGCTATCCACTTTAGTGCCTGAAAAATCGAAGAAGTTATACGAAAGCTGCTACAACAGCTTTGAAACCTGGGCCAAATAATAATATATTGAGAATTGTACAGAAAAAGTTCTGTTTCCTGAAGCTATCCAGTACGTTAAGGCCATCAACTTTTTGGAGCAAATATTCTATGCTCCGCACCATGATTCACCTGAATAAAAACGTAGATTTTAGCAAATTTACAAGGGAAGGAATCACATTTTTGACAGTGCCACAAAAGATGTTCATTTATTAGTGTCAAAATTCCGAACACAAAGACTCATGTTCCAAGAATGGTTACGATTACCTACAGAATTTTTACAACAAAACTTCGTCCACTCAATATGACACATCATCGATTTTTCTTGACGTAATGAAGTAATAAATGTACTCCGCCAGTTGGAATCAAAACCACGCCAAAAAAAGATAGCGGAATTTTTTGGACTCCAATGTCAATGAATACACTAGCCATTGCTTCCGGCGCAGCTCTGCAATAATGTTGACAGATTCTGGAGCGGACACTTTTAGAGCGACATGGAGGTTGGTGATAAAGTTCAGTTACCGATGTTTATATAGAAAATTCCATTGAACAGAAAAATGAAATAGCAAAAAGAATCATATAGGTCAGAAAGATACACCAAATAATATTTTAAAAGAAGTACTCGCAATTAATCAATTCTGACTACTAGTACTTGCATTGCTGTTTGAGAAGAGAAGCTGGATACCGCTAGTATCTAGTTTTGTAACAATTTACATAATTAATTGCAACTTTAAAATTTATAATAAATATATATTTTTCTTGACGTAACAAAGTAATAAATGTACTCCGCCAGTTGGAATCAAAACCATGCCAAAAAAAGATAGCGGAATTCCTTGGACTCCAATGTCAATGAATACACTAGCCATTGCTTCCGACGCAGCTCTGCAATAATGTTGGCAGATTCTGGAGCGGACACTTTTAAAGCGACATGGAGGTTGGCGATAAAGTTCAGTTACCGATGTTTATATAGAAAATTCCATTGAACAGAAAAATGAAATAGCAAAAAGAATCATATAGGTCAGAAAGATACACCAAATAATATTTTAAAAGAAGTACTCGCAATTAATCAATTCTGACTACTAGTACTTGCATTGCTGTTTGAGAAGAGAAGCTGGATACCGCTAGTATCTAGTTTTGTAACAATTTACATAATTAATTGCAACTTTAAAATTTATAATAAATATATATTTTTCTTGACGTAACAAAGTAATAAATGTACTCCGCCAGTTGGAATCAAAACCATGCCAAAAAAAGATAGCGGAATTCCTTGGACTCCAATGTCAATGAATACACTAGCCATTGCTTTCGGCGCAGCTCTGCAATAATATTGGCAGATTCTGGAGCGGACACTTTTAGAGCAACATGGAGGTTGGCGATAAAGTTCAGTTACCGATGTTTATATAGAAAATTCCATTGAACAGAAAAATGAAATAGCAAAAAGAATCATATAGGTCAGAAAGATACACCAAATAATATTTTAAAAGAAGTACTCGCAATTAATCAATTCTGACTACTAGTACTTGCATTGCTGTTTGAGAAGAGAAGCTGGATACCGCTAGTATCTAGTTTTGTAACAATTTACATAATTAATTGTAACTTTAAAATTTATAATAAATATATATGTTTCATTTTTACTTTTAGGCACTAGTGCCTAAAAGAGTGTCAATTCGAAATTCTAATCAATATAAAAATTTTGAAACGCTTTCATATGAAATCTATTTCTGGACGTGTAATATTTTACTATACTTCTTTGAAAATGAAAATTTAAAAATAAAATATAACATAAAACAAACATACGAAAGAAACTTGGAGCATTTTTATTTCCATAACAGTTATATGAATAAAAAACATGTAACTACTAGAGTCAGAATATTGTCACTTACAGTTTTGATTTTGTTTATATTTCGCCATTCAGTAAAACCTGACCTGGCTTTTATTGGTAATCGCTTGTACCGTTTGCTCTAGGATGTTATCGGGATTTTCTTCAGAGTACATTTTATCGGTATAAATTTAATTGACAGAAAATAAACTACGCTCACAATACAGTGTTTGGCATGTATGATGCGTTTCCGTGGTCTCAAATTAGTTCAAAGATGATTTGTTTTAAGTCAGTCTGTCAGATAAGGTGGACAAAACGTCAAAAATATTACATAACATGTATCTAAACATTCATACATGTACGAATTAAAATAGAGAATAGGTACATATTAAATATCAGATAGCATATAGACTTTCTTAAATTTAATTTACTTTGTTGTATATTACATTATTACTAATATAGATGGAAAGAAGTATAATAAAAATATATATTTCAGTGCTCAATTTTCAGGTGCGTCATATCTCCAAATCCGTATACGAGTTAAGTTGATGGAAGTCGAGATGTTCTGTTTATTTTTTCAGTGACATGAATTATTTGTGTCATTGCCCCAAATTTTGGGGGAGTCACTTAGATTATAGTCACAGTAAATTTCGCAATTGTACCAGATATAAAGCACACATACATGTGACAGGTGCAACTGGTGTGTCTGTGATGTTGGAAATTTACTGTCTCCGCCTACCTCGGTTTCTTACTTTGATTTTCTTTATTTGCGTAAATCTTTATACAAGGTGTTTTAAAAAAATATGCTATTATTTTGGGAGTTTGGGGGTTTTGTCAGTATGTATTTTTTTTTACTTTATAGTAAATGTATTTAAGGTGATCATTTTTTGTACAATGAAGTTATACAGAGTGTCTCGAAAAAATAATGTGTCAAGATCATGAAACTTTCTCAAATAGTCAATATTAACGGTGCTAGATACGTTATTTTTTTTAATTTGTTTTTTTTGGGTTTAACTTTATAACGATTTTTTTTTAATTTGGCATACGTGTTTTATAGAGATGCAGTTTCAGGTAAAATCATTGCAGCGCCTTAAATGATAGAAACGATCATAACCTTTTTGTATATAATTTTATTTACATTTTGATTTCATTTCCTTAAAGACTGATAATTTATCTAAAAATTTTATACTGATGTTTGAAGTCGAAAAAACAATCGTTTGCTAGGAAATTGACGTTTAATTTTTTGGGCATACCGGTGAATCTCATTTATTTTATGATGTAAGCAAAGTGTTCGTTAAAAACAACTGAACGATAGCTGTCATAGTATTGTTTTGACGTAGCTTTGACAGTATTTTCAAACCTTAAGGTTTATTCATAGAAGGTAAAAACAGAAAACTAAATGAGAGAATATACATTTAACGAATTTCGGAACACCCTGTATACACCTCGGGTTAAACATTTTAGTCATTTCGATGCATCTAATAAAAAAATTGGTATCATAATTTTGCACATGCACATAGTTGGCAGCATTCTTTGACAGGCATTCGGAAGTTACTGTTCTTTTTTTTTAATAACCTTAAACATTTTAGTCACTTCGATAATTCTAATAAAAAAATTAGACATACCTTCGGAAAACTGTTATTTGAAGTATCATTTAAATTCGTACAAACTTTATAGAAAGTATACGATAGCATTGTCAGATACACTTGTATTCATGTTACAGAAAAATTTCAAGTAACAAACAAATCGCTTCAGCGTTGTATACTACACGAAGTAAAATTGACTATTGATTCTGAATAGGTTGAAAATGTACTTACTAACTGTACTCCAACTGCAATATAAAATAATCATATTTCCTGTCAACTAGATAGACAGGTTACAGGTTCAGATATAGCTGTTTCACTACACTTATATCATTATAATTTAGAACTATTTGACGTGCGTGATATATTTTAGTTTATTTTTTTAATAAACCGCAAAAATCGCAAAAAATTATTGATTGCGTAGTTTACAGGATGAATCGAAATTAAATAGTCAAGCTTCAGGAATATACAATTCAGAAATACTAGGAAAAAAATTAAATACAGAATCTACGTGAGAAATTAGTTGACTCGTATTTTGTTTGTCAGCTGAATAGTATACCTACCCTGGCGAAGTTATAGGCACCTCTAGCCTTTCAGAAACTCTTTATCGAGTGAATTTAAATAATTCTAGTCAAAATGACAAGATCTTCAGTTCTTCAGATAAATGTTAATGTTAATAATAATAATTCTAAATAAAATGATATAAAATCTAATTGTGGAAAACAGACGTATTAAACATTCTTAATATAGATAGTGGTCGTCGATCCCTAAGACTTTTATTTTTTATTTTTATCAAGTTCTCAAAGTTCTGTATACAATTTTTACATCCAGAATATTTGGAAATGCCTGTATTTCAATTATTTTTCCAATGATAATATTCCATTTTTCCAGAATCTTTCACATTCTAATTGATTTTTAGTGATATAAATTTTCCTTTCTATCTATCCCCCAAAATTTAACGCTCTGGACTGTTGCCCTACTTACCCTTCCAAATCAGGCGGTAAATATCTGTATATGGCTGCAGAGGAACGCAAATGAGCTCTATTTCCGATCAAAATGGTCGAAACGGTTTCATTTTCATAGGTTAATTATGCCCAGACACCGAAATTATTATACAGTCTGGTTAGTTAATCTAGCGACACGTTTAATGTTTTAAATGATATGTGTGCAACAGTTTTGCATAACTGCAACAATAATTATCCCTCCGCGACCTCTGCTAATATTGATGAGTCCATCACGAATCAATTAACACGTACCAGCTGGACTAGAACAAATTTTGATTATCATGGAGAGTGTGACTCCATTAATGAATTGAATTGCGCCGGTTGTGGCCCAGATACCTGACCAAAACATGATTGGAAAAGTGCGATACTATTTCTTTGTAAGAAAATATTCCCTCCAAACAAAAAAAAATTGTAATATTATTCTCTATCTGTTACTGTCATGAAATATGGCATCCATAAGAAAAAATTTTTATTTTTATATCTAGAACGTGAAATGGTGATATTTTTATGGAAATTGCAATAAAACAAAACAATTATGTGATGCAATTTAATTTATATTTGAAATCGTTTGAACTGCGTTTGAATCAAGACGATTTAGACGTGGTGGCTATCATAACGATAGCAATCTAAAGATAATGTATAGCATTTCATATTCTAAAGAGGTCAGAAAGTGAAGACGAGCATTTACCAGGAGATGTAATCGAAGCAGCATAAAGTTTCCAAAAAATCATCGAGACAATATGACAATATAACGAATTCAAAGGTGGTATAGTTCGAAGAAAATTCAAAAAGTGTCCGAAGCGGTACTACTGCCATATTTCGAACATAAAATTAAACCTTCGACGTTATTTTTAAAAAGACTTTTTCATTGTAGAACATGAAAGTATTTCACAGCTAGGTGACAAAAAAGTATCACTTTGTCAACTGAAAATATGACGAAAATGTCGACTTTTGATGACAGTTTTCGAAAAAAATAATTGAATTTTGCATAACCAAGGCTACTGGCCGTAAAAATTTTCTTTCGACGAAATATCCAGTCTTGGCTCGATTCCGTCACTCGACAGTTTCTCAAAAGACAGGGTGGCTAATGAACAGACCTATTTTTTAAAACTTTTATACATCCTATTGAATAAAAAAACGTACTTCCAATAATCATTTACGTTCTCTAGGTTTTTTTTTATTCAAACAGAAATGGAAAATTCCTTGTCCGCTTTTAGACAGTCATAATTGCCGTCTGATTATTCAGATAAGCAAACTACACCCAACGTCAATAGTCTTGGACCCCTGTATATAAAATGATTCGATTAAACCTAGTGGTTTTTCCTAATGTAGTAAAAAAAGTTTATGTATTTAGGGAACAAAAAAGACAATCAAAAATTGCAGACCATGAACCTTTACTTTATTACCAATGTTTTTACAAATCTGGTGAGTTTGGCAGTGTATTCAGCCAAGTGTTCCTTTGAATTTTTGTACATTATAACGCCAGGACGTGAAATTTCTGCGTTTACCCGAGCAAGAATGACTATTTTACATGATGCAGGACAATCTAATCATCAGATATCAAACATGTTGGGCATTCCTAGATCATCTGTTGTACGAATAGTACACATATATGAAGAATTTGATACAGTGGAAAACAGACCACGTAGTGGACGTCCTCGAGTATCTAATGAAAGAGAGGACACCGCACATCTACTATTCGAGGACAACACCGCAACGCAAATTTACGTGCTAGAAGACTGTTACGGGTACCCACTCTACTTCCAAGGCATTCTGCTGCCCGTCTCCAGTTGACGTGTGGACGCGAGAGCATAGGGGCCAGTGGCTGTGGGTCTTATTTACAGACGAAACCAGAACAGTCAACAGTGACTTCATTTTCCCCGTGAAGTTGCTCCGTATGAAGGGGGTACCGTAATGTTTTGGGGTGAAATAATGTTCAACCGCCGCACCCCATTAATTCGCATACCACAGAATATGACCAGTCAAATTTACGTCGAACAAGTTATTACGCCCATTATGTACCCCTTACGTAAGAAATTAGGTGAAAATTTTGTGTTATCGCGCAAGAAGGGTTCAAGAAATACTCGAAGCAGGACATATCAATAGATTAGATTGGCCAACCAACTCTCCTGGCATGAATCCTATTGAAAACATGTGGGATTTCATTGCTAGAGCCATTCATAATCATATTCATATTCTCAGACTGCAAATGAGTTACTCGTGGCGGCAGAAGAGGAATGGAACAATATTCCGCAAGAGATCGTTAACCGCTTGATTATTTTAATGCACAAACTTCCACCTTCCACCATGTTCCAATATGCTATTGGAACGTGGTGGAAGTCATACCGACTATTAGTCAAGTAGAGAACTTGTTTTGTTACTTCTTTCTATTTAATCCATTTTTTTAAGTACTCAGTTTATCGAACATATTTTTTTCACAAAAAAAAAAAAGATTTCTATAACAAGAATGAGGGAGGGGGTCCAAGACTTTTGACGTCGCGTGTAATTGCATTTGCCTATTCGTAGCCTGGCAGGTTTTGGCTGGTAAAATTTAGCCAGTTACTCAAAAGGCAGGGTGGCTAATAAACAGACCTATTTTTTGAACAGTTTTAAACATCCTATTGAATAAAAATATACTTCCAATAATCATTTTTTTTTTTTTGTTCAAATAGAAATGGAAAATTCCTTGTCCGCTTTTAGACGAAGTCGTAATTGCCGTCTGATTATTCAGACGAGCGAGCTACAACAGTTTCTTAAAATATTCTAATACGCGGCAATTCTTGAATTCCGATTCGCAATTAAAGCGCGATACTTCCGCCCTACCTTACAATTTTAATAAAGTCTACAGTAAACTAAAAATTTGCGGTTCTCCAACAGAATTTAATTTAAAAACGATACGCTTCCCTCAAGGATTTCAACTTGCCAGGGGGGATTATGACTTAAAGCTGGATATTTTGTCTTCAAACTTCCATAAGAGCCTTTCAACTATTCAAGAAGGAACAGCGAGTGCAGAAAACAACTCTTGGTGTAATCCTCAAATTTTCGGAGCTTCTCTCAGTTTATTTGACGTGTACGGTCCGGATAATACTTTTTTATAAATTAAAAACCAGTATCTAATTATATAGGTTTTATAAATGATCCTCTATTTATGAAGGTCTCCATAACTTATTCTATACTACATTTATTTTGATAATTTTTGCATGTTTGCTTCTTTTGGGAAAGTTAAAAATGATTGTCAGGTCAAGTTTATTTGTCTGCATAGGTACTTATAACGTAGCATTTTGGTTTAAACACTTCTGCTCATATTTGTGTTGCGAGCTGTGAAGCTTGTTACCAACGACATTTTTTACAGGTGTATATTTCTTCCTCAAATTTAAAAACGATAGCATGACCTTCATTTATTGTCATTACCCTCCGTTTTTTCCTCCATTCGTTAAATGATTGTAATGTGATTGTGGATAAAACGTTGTATTGCATTCGTGTTTTAATTGCCTTTCATCATTATAAAATGCTACTTAAAACACTTACACAATAAATAACTATTATTTCTGACTCATTTTTAAATATCAATTTTTCATATATTTTCTTGAAATTAGTCACAATAACTGAATCATCCTGTATATCGTTTGGTGTAATAGTGACATAGATGCCTTAATTGTGGTGGTTATTATATTTCTCAATACATTTTTTGTAAATCAAAAATGGATTTCGTTTCAACACATCTGCTCGTAGGTGTCAAGCAAGTGTATCTGATGATGTCAGGCTTGTACCTGGATTACAAACAAACCAAAAATGATGTTTTTTTTTTAAATCTAAATATAACCGAAATCAAAGATGAAAGAAACGGATACGTCAACAGCATTGTTTTATTAAATGGGACAATTTGTCACATCAAGAGATAAAAAATTAAAATTTAAACCACCAGAATATTCAGGGGTTGTTTTTGTAAATTCATTATTGCTTAATGAGAAAATCTGGTGCAGAAGTTTGTCAATTTTTCGTACAGGTTGTCCGAAATATAAGTGGCTATACTAAAGGGACTTTTATATCTAACCAAAAGCAACAAAAAAGTCTTATTTTGCCAGTGACAAATATATTTTAAAAATGCAACTGCAATAAAGCAGAACACACTAAGAGACAACTGAGGTTAAGTAAAGGCCCCTGTAATGTAATTTGTTTCTTATGTCAATATTAATAAAGTAGACAATAGAAGTTTTGCCTAAAACTGTAACGTACGACAACATTGCAATCCATCAACTGCTGTTGTAAACCTAAAAGGATGATTTGTATTGTGGCTAGTGCGTTTAGTTTTTCTATACCTAGTGCTTGTCTGATATTTATGAGTGTACACAAACCAAAATTAAACAGTTTATAGTAACCATGATCAGTTGCATGACATGTTAGCATACAAATTATTAGCGATATTACATGGTGGATTGTTGGTTATTAATTGCCTAGGTCAATAGTGTGATATAACACATCAGAAGATAATGTGACAACTGTAATGCAAAATTACTACTTATGAATATGCATTTTTTCATAGTAAAACTATGTTTTTCTACAAATCATATATTTTTAGGAAAAATCGTGAAATTTTACATGAAAGATGTACCTAAATGTACCGGGTGGGCAAATTTTGATGTTTTTATAGGCTACCACGTTAACTATAGGAGATGGAGGAGGAAAAATATGACGCCTATCCACCCTCGATCTCCTTTTAAGAAAAATTTTATGGTCAAAACCAATATGACCTATCGTCTTTTGTTTTCGGGTAATAAACAAAGTTTCAAATTTTCCTCTTTGTGATACATATCTGTAACTTGGTCGTTTGTAAAAAAGAAAATAATTAATATGTTCTCGGACACTTTTTTCAGTAGAGTCCAGTGGTGTGCCTAATTTTTTTATATCTTTATTCATTTTTAAGTTATAATCGAAAGTTGCGTTTTTTTTTTAAATACAAACAATAGCTAAATAAAAATCGAAGCGAAAATGTAAAAAATTGGTAACAGGCAATTATTTCAAATGACATGCCTAGTTAAAGAAAATTAAAGAAACACATTATGTTATAATAAATTATTGTCTCAAAAAAATTACAAATAATCATATTTAACCTCACATATTGTATTAATGGGAAAAAATAACAACTTAACAATTAATAAAGTTACACAAAAATGAGTCACGCCACTGGACTTTACAAATAACCAAGTTACAGATATGTATCGAAAAATGAAAAATTTGAAATTTTGTTTATTACTCGAAAACAATTTTTGTTTTGACCATTCATTTTCTCTTAAAAAGAGAGATTGAGCGTGGAGGGACCTCCTATAGTTAAGGAGGTAGCCTATAAAAACATCGAAATTTTGCTCACCCTGTACAGTATTCATATGGAAATTCTTGTAATACAAACGAAAATATATTTTATGAGTATTACAATTGTAACAGATTTGCGGAATACGGATAACGTTTCATATACCTCGCAATGACATCTTCAGGGCACTGTATAGAACAAGCCATTGTAATATAATACTAATGCTTCCATTACCAAAATATCTCTTAAATTGTTTTGAACTAAATATTACATAACTTTCCTGATAAATTCGGGGAGATATTAAAAATGGAGACAAAAATAGACGTATAGAAGTTAAAAATTGTTTTTTTTTTTATTTTCATAAAACGACGTATATAAAAGTGTTTATTCACGAAAGAGACATGACCGTCCCTTTGAAAAATACGGAATGATAAACGGTTGGGTAGTCATTAGAATCATTGATGAAGGCGGCGCTTTGTTTATTGTGACCTGATTAAATGAAATTTGTCGCAGTTACGGCAATTAGCGTTGCTCGTCCAACCGGTGTTTATTAATTTTATTCTTGCCTGCCGACATTTGGCGTAAACGTCTTCCACCGAGAAGAAAAAGTGGGCGGAATTCCGATATACAAAACGGTTAAGCGATCTGAATGCTGCATTGTAGGTTTTTTTCGGCGATAAATGGCTACTTTAAAGGTCTCCGCAAAAATATCAATCCGAAAAGTCGCGTTTTATTTTTTTAGGAATTCCGCCAGTGACACCGCCCAGACTTGGGCTGTATTGGCACTGTAAATAACGGGATATACAGGGTATTTTTAAATGAAGTACCAAAAATGAGACCACAGATTCCTTAGGTGAAGATAAATCGATTTAACCTAACATAAAATTAAAATTTTATTTTCGATCCAAATATTTACATAAAATTTGTAAATCGGGGGTTTTTGCGGGCGAGAAATTCAAATTTCTTTCTAATTTTGACGTCACTAGTACAAGGCGCCACTTGTGGCACATCATGTTTCTTTTAAATAGCAGAACTTTATTGCTGCTTAGTGTATCCATCTGACTATTGAAACAATAGATTCTTCTACCTATTTTATTTGAAAAAGGTATACCTTGCTGTAGTCGGTAGTAATAAATTTTGAAATAATCCTATTTGAAATGCTCAGTGCACTGAGGAGAATCTATTCTGGTTTCAGGTAAAGTGACTTTTCTGCTGAAAATACAGCAAAATGTTACTTGAAAAAGTTATTCAGAATGGTAAATTATGGAGACGTGCAAAATTTCAATAAGATCGGCGAGGTTTGATGAAACCATTTTACAACAAAGCAAGGTTTTATTAATGTTAAGATTAATTTCTAAAGGTTACGTTCTTGTTAGCAAATGTCTTAATTTCTTAAATCATTTTTATTACATACTGTCCTCTGTTTTGGCGAATGCTCCTGCGTACTTAAAAGTGTTAAGATTAATTTCCTTAATTTTTAGAACGTTTGGCAAGAAACTTTTCCTAAGAACTGAAAAAGCATTGCTTAGGTAAGTT
This sequence comes from Monochamus alternatus, assembly GCA_037114965.1. NCBI lineage: Eukaryota > Metazoa > Arthropoda > Insecta > Coleoptera > Cerambycidae > Monochamus > Monochamus alternatus. Next base: position 52,774,069 of record CM073433.1, on the reverse strand, counting down.
TTTAATAATATCTGAATAAACGTACACATAAAGGTTTAAATAAAATCCACTTTTAAATTTGACTCTTCGCTTTTACAAAGTAGAAAAACTAACCAAAGTAGAAATATTTGTTATAAAAAGGTTTGTTTTTCAATAATTGTAGAAAAGCACGGTTAAATTAAAAAATATAGACCATGCATCATAAATATTTCATAAACAATAGGCTAATCCAGTCATTTGAGGTTTGTCTAAATGATCGTATTCTGTTATGTTTGATCAGAAGTCAGTTATGTTTTATTTGCTATAATTTGTCATACAGCACCACGTATATGTGACATATCCATGAAAGAACATCGTAGCGGTTATCCAATGTTTACGTCTAATAAAGCGTCGGCAAAAACATCAAAGAGGGTGAAAGGCAAATCTACAATTACGTTGTGCGTTCCCACTGTCGTTAGTTCTTTCAGCAAAGTTATTATTCCACGAAAACATGTTTGCTTACTCCCGCCTCTCTTCTTATTCGTATTGTCGATGCCGCCCCTCCAAATTCCGCCCGAAAAAGTACACCCAGCTACCCAGCAGTTGTCATAAGGCTAATTTGTAAATGAGGGTACACAAAGTGGGCATTGTATTATTTTTTTCACGCGACGCGACGTTTGACGTCTCCTAAGTCTCGAGTTCTCCTCCTACAGCCCCAAGTTTGATAATGGAGTTGACTTTGTACAGGTATTAGGTGATACGCTTTGAGAAATCGCCGTTTACTTGACTCTAGCGGTGTTAATTTATGCTTTACGCCCTCAATAACTTGGAGGTAAACAAACCCAGGTACGGTTTTAATCTCGCTCTGGAAAAAATTCGGGATCTAATAAAAAGTATTCGTCACGCGTAAAAAATTTATTAACGGCGAAACGTGAAGCGGTTCTTCAAAGCTGCAAATAATCTGCCTACAGCTACAAGAATGGTAAATAAATAAATAATTAACAAAATTAAGAAATATTTTATAATTGTTTGTCTACTTTGTCTGTATGTGACGAACAAAGAAATGCTAGCGCTCTCTACAGATTAAAACAAAATTAATTATTATTGAAAGACCTTTGTAAAGTTTGAGTGCGCTGTGCGATTTGAATAGTTTTTTATAGATGTAGGTTCTTAGCAGTTTTATGACGATGACCAAATAGGATATCCTTGGCCTGCTGATTTTTTCCCAGAAACCGTATTTACGATTTTTTAATAAAAAATCTGTACACGTAGTACCTAGTTCAATGCATATATTTATCCACGGCCTTCTCTGTTAGTCTTCTGGAAATTTCTCTCACCGACAAATAATATTTAATGTGTGTTTTTTTTCTTTGTCTCGTAGTATACTACAGAAAATAACTATTTGGAGTAAATACTAACATCGTGAAAGGAAAATGATATCTAAATATGATATTATATTGTAACATTATAGCAATTTAACAGACAGTACGAAATAAAAATGTGATTGTCACGAAGCGTAATAAATATATTTCTGACAATAGTTTGACAGCACTGAGAACACAAAAATAGTTCATTACTACAGCTGGCAAAACATATGAAATTGTTGTGCTGATGGTTGCGTTGCTAAGTTAAGTTAAGGTGCAGGATAATGTTTAACATTTTGTTTATCACCAGTGAATTTCTTCTTATAGAACAAAAAAAATAATAATATCAAGCCAATATGTGAGCTGTGGGTACAAATTTCTGCACAAAATGTTGACGAATATTTTTCCAAATTCCAGAGATACCCGTAATTATATCAGCAGGTAGTTTTTACTTTAGGTAAATACTAGATATCGTATAAAATTAGTAATTCATAAATTTTGTCTGAAAACTAAAACCACATGATATTTACATATATTCTTTATGACAATGTAAGTTTTACTGATCCTTAGAATATATAAAATACCTATTCTAAGAATTGGCCTAAATAAAATGGTACAAAAAAGAGTTATTTTAATCCAGATGTCAGATCCTATTACTCAGGCAGCATATGACGAGTTCCAGAGTGATTTATGGTTTATTTTAAGGAACGCTAAACGCATTATGTTGGACAATGGTCGTTTCCTACATGTTTTATAAATTAATACACCGGCGTTCAGATTTTTACCCATTTTTCAAAATGTAGGATCTAGTGTACTGTATCACATTTAAAAATTTATTCATTAATTTCAGAGATATGGATAAAAATCGTTTTTTTAAATTTACACTTGTACGTGACATCAAAAAGAAGCAGCTTTGAGCCAATCTTTAAAATTGAACCTCAGAATTATCCGGTAGCATTTGTATTACTTCATTTAAATACATCCTGTATAATGCATATTGGAAATTTTTGGTAAATTCACATTTTAAACTACCAGACTACATTTTTTTTATTGAATGAATCTTTTCATTCAGTCGCTCAGATTTTAGCACTAAATCCAGAACATTTTACTCGATTTATCAAACCTTTCCTACTACTAACCGAGAATGTGTCTCAGTTAGCAGACATATTAATTAATTTGGATTGAATTGAGGCATTGTTCGAAATTAGACATGTTATAGATATGAATAACGATACCGCGAGGTACAATACATTTGTTTCGGCAGGATATACACCTCTAGTTGTACGAACTGTGCCAAGGTTGAAATTTTGTCTGGGGATTCCGATATTCCCACCTGTTATTGAATCAGTACTTAGATACTATTTGTTCAAGTGAAATTTCCAATAACAACTTGAATACTGTCCAATGAAAATTGACAGAAACATCGGATACATTTAGTGACTAATAATATTCGAATGAGGATTACTGTAAAATTACAGCATCAAATGTCAATATGCTTCCTCTCCTCGCGCTTCATCACCCTACACGACATGTTTGTTTTAAATTTTTGGCACGGTGAAATATTTTTTATTAGACACTGTATTCTGTATTCGTACAACACGTCTTCTATTTGCGCGGTGCGCTTTCTATGCCCATTTTACGAGTCTATTTTGCAACTTTATTCAATACCAATGTATATTTAACAAAAAAACACCTAATAATATCACAAATGACAAATTAACTCTTCCAAACGTATATACTGCGTTGTCCGAAAGCATGGACTGTATTTGGGTATACGTGCGGACGGTGTCTGACGTCACAGGTGTACACTGCGGCGGCGACCGTGTTGTGGGGGCTTGGCCAGGCTAAATTTAAATACCGTTTTTAGGTTTATTTATCCACGAAATTCCAGGACAAACGCCACTTCGATTAAAATAGACATTATTTCTTCTGCATGTATTTAGAGGACTCATGTAACTTATTATTTTTGACATCTTAAACTTAATAAAGCATATTTCCAGGTTCCCCACAATTTCATTTGAAAGGGCAATTTTATCCAAGTTTCTAATGAACAACACTGAATGTACTTAAAAGGGTTCAGTTTGCTTTTAATTTTCGTTTAAAATTTAACTGACTCGTATATATAATTGTTTGACCTTTTGTTCCGAGATTGCCGATGTTTAAAACGTGTTAAAAGAGAATATGTGCGTATTTATTCAAGAGGAATAGTATTAATTTTTTAGTTATACGTATATTTTACTTTAATAACTTATTAAAACATAGTTACTGTGTTTTTCTTTGACCACTAAAAGTATCTACAAACTTGATCGTCTAGTTTTGTTTGTATGCAGTAGTTTTCTCGCGCTGTGTTGGTTATTAATCACGAAAAGCCATGTTGAATTTTCCTCCGCGTATTCTACGCCATTCTGTCTGTTCGCCCTTCGTTAGCTTAAATATAATAAACTAAATTATTTGCGGGAAAAAGTCGAAACAGCCGCCAGCTGTCTAACTTTGTTCTGCCAAATCCAAGATAAAAATAAGTTCCAGAGAAAACCATCGCAGGAAGCTATAAAATTAGGAGACGCGTGTAACAGGTTTGTGTGCACTGTAAAAAAATAATTACACATTTTAACACAAAAGAAGCACCATACTGTGTTATTCGGAGTCCACATGGGATTGTGTATATTTGTACACATTTCTCTGTATATAGCAGTGTTTTAAAGGTTTAACACAATCCATTGTGTTAATATAACAAATGTTATGTGTAGTTTTTACACATTTCAGTATTATTTGTATCATTGAAGGTGTAGACTTTACACATTAACATGTCAATTTTATTGTATAATAGGTATTGACATGGAAGCTCACCTACCTTTTTAGTCTGTTAATTATATTCATGCTATCGAAATAATTTCTAATATTTAAATCACTTTTGACACGTATATCATACACAATTTTTTCTACAAAACAATCGGAAGAACTTTAAACTCAATAAAAATGAGAAATCAAATAATACCACACAGATCGCAATGTTTATGAACGAAAATTTTCGTAGTAACCAGTGCTGTTGTTAGTTACGGAAAAAATGCAAAAATATTGACAGCATTTTCTAGTAATATTATAAGTATAATGAATAATCTCGATAATGAGCCGCCAGTCGAGCAACATTGGAATTATTGCCGGCGAAATCAAAGGAACAGTATGAAATCGCTTATAGACGCTTTTCGGAATGGTGCAACATTAAAAAGGTCCCGGGAAATGTAACGAAAGTGTTTTACTGGCATATTTTGAGGAAAAAGCCAAGATATGGAAATCGTCAACGCTGTGGTCAAATTATTCCATGATCAAAACTATGTTAAAAATAAACCAATATCAATATATAAGCAAACATTATAAACTTATTGCTTTTTTAAAACGGAAGGGTGAAGGATATCAAGTAAAAAAGTCAAAAGTTTTGACGAAGGCGCATATCGACAAATTTCTCACAGAAGCAGAAGACGAAAAGTATCTGATGATGAAAGTCGCAGCAATAGTGGGTGTCTTCGGGGCGAGTCGACGGGAGGAATTGTGTCAGATGACCATCGACAATATCGAATATTTGGGCACTTCGGTTGTTGTGACCATACCAGATACTAAAACGAAAGTGCCTCGAACTTTCAGTGTTGTTGGTGAATTCTATTTAAACTTTTTTAGAAAGTATATGGCACTCCGGCCACCCAACGCTGACCATAGACGACTTTTTCTTAAATATATGAAGAATAAATGTGTGAAGGATCCAGTCGGAATTAACATGTTTGGTAAAATGCCTGCCGACATTGCAGAGTTCTTGAATCTACCAAATCCTCAACTCTACACCGGACACTGTTTTCGTCGTTCATCGGCGACATTGTTAGCAGAATGTGGTGCAAATCTTACTACCATCAAGAGACATGGAGGATGGAAATCTTCGACGGTAGCTGAAGGCTACGTTGAAAATTCACTGGAACAGAAGAAGGAAATTGCGTGCCAAATACTTCCTACTGCTGCAACTACTAGCAAGACCACCAGTACTACCAGTAGTATTTCTACAGAAAATAGATGTCACACATGTTGACAGTAAAACCAACTTAAGTATGATGACTCCGCAGGGAATTACAATTTCAAATTGTTCTAATTTTACTATAAATGTTAATAGTAATAACTAGTTAAAATGTTGGTTTGTACTTATTTAAAATAAAAACTTGTTCATGTGTTTGTTAAAACGTTTTATTAATTTTCAAAACAAAATTTAAATAAACTTTGATTTACTTTTAACACGCGTGTCAAAAAATGACAGTTTTAGCATCAGAAATGACAATTAAAAAGCCCACTTTTAACAGTTTTGTAGAAAAATATAATTTTTCTAATATCTTAATTTTGACGTTTTCTATAAGTGTTCCCAGTCGTTGAGAATACATCAAATATAGCTTTGAATGTTCTGGGAAAGGTCAAAATAAACGTATTACAAAAATTATAATTTCAAAAACAAACAGGAACATAACAAACTAAAAAAGTAGGTGAGTTTTTGTTTCAATATATAGTATCTTCAGAATTATGGTGTTACATTAAAAAAAAAGATATTTTCATTTTATTGTTATTAAAAATATATACTTGAGTTCAAATGAACAACAACCAAGTTTTCTAACAAAATATTAAACAAAATCAATAGTAGTAGTACTGGTACATATTCTAATAAGGGACTTATACAGTAAATAACATTCTAGTAAATCATAAACAACGAAACAAGAAACATTAAACAAAGATATATTTAGGCACTATATAATAGGAGTTTACAAAAAATTAACTGGAAGTGATCTGAACATATCATTTTCTTTCTCTAAAGTTACAAGAAAATCAGAATGCAGAGTGATCTAAAACGTCAGAGTGGGCTCCCAACATATTTAAGAGTTATAGTCCTAATTAGTTTTAGCGTTATCAGATTATCAGCAATATTTGTTATAGTTAGGTAAGTATTTACCATTTTCTTGGATTAAATCTCAATTTAAATGTTAAATGTTTTTCATTTGAACACAGCGAACAAGAGCTATCTGAACACAACAACGCTACACGACCAACATACTGTCGTGACGTTTGTTAGAACAGCGGATATACTGCAGCTGTACAATTGTACTCAATCAGTCAGGAGTAGGGATATTGCTCAAATTGGTGTATTTTTAACACATTACTGGAAAATATTACACAAATTCAGTATATTTTATTATAATACTAATAATTTTAACACATTTTGTATAAAATGTATAAAAAATACTTTTAAAACTATTAACACGGAAATTATACACACTCTAAATTACACAATGGAATATCTCACTTACACAGCAACTTTTTTTACAGTGTATAATTCTTATTATCAGCCACAAGTATACAGAAAAGTATTTTATTGGCCATTTACTTGAATCGTGCAGTAATTTACGATATCTTTACATAAACTATTTATTTGCTTTAATATATCTAACTCTTCGGAATAACGTGCTAAGACAAGCGAAAGTAATTCTTGTACTTCTTTGCTTAATGTATTAAGCTGGCTTCCACCTTCCAGTCAGATAAGATCTGTTTTATTGTAGATCTAAAACTCTGGTTGGAATATATTTTGCAGAAGGCGGATTTCTTTCCCTTGAAACATTCGTTTTATAATCTGACTTGATAGCTGCTCTTACATTTGTTTCAATAATTCTAAATCATTTGGTCCAACCTTTAAACAACCCAGAAAATTTGAAATCGATCGATGAAAAATAGTTTTAGGAGAAAAAAATTGGTACTGTTTTGCAGAACAATCCGAAATTTCCTTATGCCGTATAGTAGATCTTTTTTATGGCAAATAATTAGATTTTCTGAACCCACCCTAAATGTGCCATCTATACAAAGTTGTATATACTTTAAACATGCCCCAGTTACCTAACTCGACGTTGAACAAATGTTTTTGAAACCGAAATGGATTATTAGCGACAAACGCCATAATCTAACACCTGAACATTTACACCAATTGTTAGTTTTTCAATTTTATTCCAGTGCTACAAGTGAACAGTGTAGAATATTTTGCAAATTAATAAAAAAATAAAGTTTTTTAGGTATATTTGCCCCTCGGTAAAAAATGTCTTAACAGAACTATAACTGACATTGACTGCAATAAAACTAACTGGTTATTAATAGTACTCTGATTAGCAAAGAAACAGAGACATAATGTTGCCAACGTAAATTGCTTTACCTTTTTTTATTTTAGGCGACCTTGTTTTTTACTGGTCAGTGCAGTTTCTAAAACTGATATAGGTATGTGACTAATTTTTAATTATGCTTTTTGAAATACTCTTTTCACCTGAGTTGCATTAAGGCCATAATTCAAAGAAACAGAAACATTTAGAAGATTCTCCTTCGCCCAATTTCACATCTCTGCTCGGTGAGATCTCGCCATACGCTGTCGCGTGCCTTCCCCGCTTTTATTTTAATTAAACAAATCTGCATGTTCGTCGTAGAAACAAATCACGATGACATAAACAACGCGGCAATCCCAAAAATGGCAAAATAACAGTGCCAGTCATACTCTCTTTCTCTCTCTGGGTGGCAGAAAAACTTAACAGCCAAGAAAAAACCGATCAAAGAGGTAAATTTCACATAAAACGCAAATAGTCCAGTAAAACATTTGGAAAAAATGTTTTAAAATAAATTAAATAACTATCTATACAGAGTGTGTCAGATATTACTGGCGTCCCTGGTAAGGGTGATTGTACAGTCGAATGAAGGAGATATATTCAAATATACCTATAGCAATAGTTCTAAGTTGTAGTTAGATATCTTTAGTCTAATTATACAGTATGTTTAAATATTCTCATTATCATCAGTGGCGTAGAAACCCTGTGGCACTCTTCTTTTATTTAAAATAAAAATGATGCGCTACTGTCTTATTTAAAAAAAAACGTAACGCACTTTAAATTTTGATTTTTTTAAATTGCAGCAAATTTACTTTATTTTTATTGTTTTAGAAAGGTATTTGAAGCTAATATAAATCAAATCTACAATTCCTATCAATGAAGTCATATGTATGTTCTCTGATACCAAACATCTAAGTATGCTAATGAACAATTCCACAGACAAAGCTCTAATCAATAATTATCTAAAGAAAATAATTTAATTTACTGATCTTCTAATGAAACACTATAAATATCTAACTTCACTTTTTGGCAGTGGGAACATGACAAATTCAACCACAATAGATGAGATCTGACCTATTTCTGAATTTTTAGGATTGCTTCTTCAGGTGGTCTCCTTTAAGTTGAATCAAATATCTAACTATAAAAATTATTATAAAAATGAAAATTATTTGAAGTTAAATATCGACAATGACAAAAAGTGACATCCTGTCAATGAATTAAATATGACAATACCTACTTGAAAAATGTTCACCTTTTATGTAAAAGTTTTTAAAACAGTAAAAAAATGTTACAAAAGCTAATAATAAGGAATATATGGGTATATATCGTGGGTGTAATTCAACGCAGGTTGGGGCTTTTGTCCACTGAGTAGTTAGTTTCACACAATATTATTAATACCTAAAAATATATAAAAAATTTGCTTTACTTTAAAAATATCCCAAAAAATTTGAAAAAATATAGAAAATTTCGTGGTTCTTTGGATATTTCACAATGTTGCGCTAGAGGTCGAAAACTTGAATGATTGATGCCCCACTCCATTCAGGCGACAAAGTGACTGTGCTAAAATATTATATTAATGTTCCAGAAGGTTTTTGTAGTGGACTAACGACGACGATGATATCATTTCTAGCCCACGTGTTTTCCGGCGTAGGTTCCACGTTTTTCTACAGTTTCCGCGTGCTAGGGAACAATTAAAGTTTTAATTCTAGAAATTAATTGGCGTAAAATTAGAGTTGCGTCAGTAGATGTCGCTGATATCTTAATTGGAGCTGTAATGCGATAGTGGGGTTGTTTTCGAAACAACTCGAAACTTCTTAGAGGCCAAAGTTTAATAAAATCGTTAAAATTGGATCGCCAACGTCATTCTACATTGTTAGGTATGCTGCATATGCGCGGGATTTTCCTTAAATTTATAAGTTGCACATAGAAGACCTACAAAACTTATTAAACTGTTTCCAAACACTTCTCATTTTTGTATGTCTTTAGCAATTTAATGTTGATCTCCTTTTCTAATAAGTAATCAGTTTCCTTATCAAAATGAAACATGTCGAACACTGGGTATAACAAATTCAACAGAAGTTTGTAAAAAATGATTAAAAAATTTAATCTCAACAGTCTATATCAGGCAAAAACAATTTAATTTTGCACAAATCGTAGTGAAAAAAAGAGTGATCTGTTTGCAATAAGAAAATGTTCGCCTATTGAAAATTATTATTAAAGAACCAATTGTTTTTTAAAACTACTGTTAAATACAGATGAAACACCTTAAGAGAATCTACAATTAGAATAAGTAATTGCAAGGCCAATCTCCTTAGTAGCTATAGTAGTAATTATTTCTGTGGAATTTGTCCCAAGGTAGGGAGCAATGTTATTCACCGGTATGCCAAAAGCACTTTTTCACTAAACTTGCCACTAACATTTATACGAAAACTCGTCCTGTTGCTTTGATTTACTAGACAGTAACTTGAAAGTGGTTTTATTAGCAGCTTCTTCAATTTCCGTCGAAAGAATTTCATTTTCTTGACGACTTTCCATGCCACAAAATTTGAAGTTACTTATTAACAAACGACGATTGATTACGTTAGCAACAATAAACTTCATGGACAACTGGATTTCAAACTGATATAAATTTAATAACGTAAGAAATGCGTTGATTTGTACTTTTAATGTTTATAGAAAAAATATTGTATGTTATATGTGATAAAAGTGAGTTTATTTTGTTCGATGGGATGAGACACTTTGTCACTTTTAGGATTTATATCATAAAGAACTATTTAAAATATTCGTGTCTTGAATACCTTAAATTTTTAAATCTAACTTGGTTCTCTATACGAGTATACCTTTTGTATAAGATCATCTAGAATGATACTGTATGAATTATAATCAACAATGCTACAATTGTATTTTTTTCTGTTCTATTTTCAGTATAAAAGATATTTTTACTTGACTTTTCACCATTATTTTTCCAAGTGTTTGTTGATTTTGACTACTTCATAGGGATATTTACAAAATTCGTATAAATGTTTCATTACCTCTGTTATACAATTTCAAATTTTAAAATATTTTTCGTTAGCAAACAGCGCCAACTATTATCCTTGCGACCGACATCAAAAGATTCATCAAGTAGAGCCTCACACCGCATATCCCACATCATTTCGTCTAACGTGTTGCCTAAACCAAGTCCTAAAAAATCTCGGTTTCGTGTAAGTTTCCGGTGAATAATTAATTTACTTTTTTGAACATCCAAAGGGAATAACAGATAAGTGTGGTATACGTTTGGTATAATTTCGTAAACACAAGGCCTCTGAAATCCTGGGTGATGATCTCTTCCAAGACATTTTAAGTCAAAGCTATGTATAGAAGATATTATTATTATTATTTAAAAAGTTGTTGTCGATTCCCAAATCGTATTTTATTAATAAGACACCATCATAATTTAAAAGCTTTGCTGTAATTCTCCAATGCAACTAAACAGTGAAAAACAATTGCGAAATTTTTATCTGTTGTGACAGTTTTTGCCACACATTTCTAATAAATGTAGCAAATTCTATTCGGTGAACTTTATTATTTTTTGAATAAGTACAAGCAGTCTAGGCAAAAAAACAGTATTTGTTTTCATATGATATATTCTCAATGAGAAGTGTCAGAGTTTTGGAGGTTTTAATAATCATTATAGTTTATAGAATTAATATTTGAAGTGTTGTGATAAAATGTTTTCCCATGAAAAAAAAGTGGACATGCTGTGAATTTTCGGAGAAACCCAGAAAAATGCATACGGGCAAGAAGATTATACGCACTGAGATATCCCTAAAGAAATCTTCCAAATCATCAAATATTTTGCAAATTGAAAAATATTCTCCGTCAGAATAAGAAATCATTTTTAGTTAACAGGGTGAGACAAAAACAGTAACCGCTTATGAAAATGTGGCACGTTAAAATATTGTACAATGAACTATGCGGCTGATTGTTGAGGCAATTTGGTTCAAATCGTAATATTTTGAAGTGAAAAATCTGATATGTTTTCATGGGCCATTACTTATAAACCACTCTATATAACAAATTAAATTTATTAAAAAAAATATATTTTTTGAAGTGTTTTAATTCATTTTTCGATAGAATGGCGCATGCGCCAGTAATATTAAGTTGAATTGTATTTTATTCGAAATACAATTTTAAATACAATATAATCGTTAGAAATCGAAAAAGCATTGTGTACCAATATCTAGACTAGAAAATGAGTTACAGGAAAATATAAAATTTTAAGAGTGAACAGCAAATAAGGTAAAAATGGGCTTCAAGTTGTATCTAATTTGTAGCATCCTGGGGATGGTATAATAAAATACCTAAACGTCTGCTTTTTAAAAAATATATAAGTTTTCCTTAAGTGGACCTAAAACTTACTTATTACATTACCGACATAAATAGCAGCCTTGCTTTCGTACATATATTTTTAATCATTACTTTTTACATGAAACATAAGGAAACCGCTTAGAATTTAATTCTGAACAATAATTATTAATAAAATTTAAAAATAACTAAAGGAAACTACTAAATAAATAAATAAAGTCATATGTATGCTCTCTGATACCAAACATCTAGGTATGCTAATGAACAATTTCACAGATAAAGCTCTACTCAATAATTATCTAAAATAAAAATTAACCTTGCTTAATTTACTAACCTGGTTTAATGAAAACAATCTATAAATATCTAAGTTCACTTTTGATACTGTGGGAACACGAAAATTCAACCACAATAGATGAGATCTGACCTATTTCTGCATTTTTAGGATTGCTTCTTCAGGTGACATCTTTTAAGAAGTCAAATATCGAACTAAAAATTATTATACCAATAAATTAAAATTAAAATTAATGTCGAAAGTGAATTTAACCTGTCAATCAATTACCTACTTATTTAATGAAAAAATAAAATTACCCTTTATGTAATCGTTTTTTTATACATGTTTTGGTTGCTTTCGTACATATATTTTTAGTCATTATTTTTTGCATGAAACATAAGAAAATGACATAATTTAATTCTAAACATTAATTATTAATAAATTTTAAAAGTAACTAAAGGCAACTACTAGATAACTTATACACCTATACGCAAAACTTGTGAAATTATTAGCTGAGGACAAATATTTAGGAATAATTAAAATATATTTTTAGTTTACACAATTTTTTTTTATACCTTTATTTTTAGGTAATAACAATATTGTGTGAAACTAACTACTCTATTTGATTTATATTAGCTTAAAATACCTTTCCAATACAGTAAAAAAATGTTACAAAAACTAATAATAAAGAATATATGGGTAGATATTGTGGGTGTAATTCAACGCTGGTCGGGGCTTTAGTCCGCAGAGTAGTTAGTTTCAAGTAAACATCTACCTAAAGTTTCTTGTAGTACAATATGTATTTGGTATTTTTTTACAGTAATAGATTATCCCAGTAACGTATAAATTTACTATAACTTTTATCAGATTATGCAACTGTAATAGAATTTTTTAAATTGAAATTTTATCAGCAACATGCCTCATGAACTGCAAAAATGTATAACTAATACGCTTTTATTTTCTAGAGCATCATTTCGGTAATATATTTCCCTTTTGATGCCCTTTTTACGCGCCGCGACGTCTCTAGAAAATGGAGAGAATCGTAAACTTTTCGGTACAACTATTTTCTTGCATGACGCTTCAGCGAGCGGGCCATATTGTGTTACCCCTTTAATAGCTGCGTCCCAGCAACAAGTTGGCAGCAGCCGACGTTCCGCCGCTTTATACATATGCTTATCTCGGATTTTTTTACCGCCATCGGCAAATTGGATAACTGGTTTGATAAAGTACGGTTTTCTCATGTTTCGCTTCGCCATAGTCAAAATGTATTCATGAACAGAGAGGTTTTCGTAGTAAACTTATTTTTTATTGCCAATGTTAAAAGTATTGAGTAGTTAAAACTTTGTCATTATAAAATATAGTTGCGGCAAGAATTCAGACGACTTACGTCATAGGAACAAATGAATAATTCATTATATTTCATAACATTATTTAAGAAACTGTAACTGAGAATAACGAAACTATACAGGGTGTTCCAGAACGATGGTCAAATATTTTACCAATGTATTCCACAAGCCATTTTAGGGGGGGATCTACATATGAAATTTTTCAATTTGGGTCCTTCCTGTTGAGATATTCGAGTCTCAAAATGGCGAAAAAAATAGTTTTTTTACTTTTATTTAGAAATTTCAATTTTGGTACACATTATCAGCTAGTAAATAGCTATTCTATGGTGGTGTCTATTCCTTAGTTCATGTTTCTAGAGGGCGGGAATAAGCAACCCCTAAATGTATTCCTTTTTTCTGCAATGGCCGATTTTAACAAAACTTTTTTAAATACTACACCTAATTATACTACTTTTTTCTCTCTTGTAATTTTTTCATACAACCAACTGTTCAATCAATATTCTTTCAAATTTGATTACTTTATCTTGATCCCATTTGGAAATATTTTGGAAAAATCTAATTTTGAGGTCCCCATTTAAGGGGGGCGTTTACGGTCTTATAATTATATAACTTTTTTTTCTTATTTTTGATCGTAGAATCCACAATTAATTTTTGCAGGCCAATTTTGAGACACCCTGTATATTACTCTAAATTACAAAAAAGTATTGTTTTTAACGCGACCAATTATTGAAAATTATGTTGACAGTAAAAACAATTACGTAAATTGAGCCGTGCCGCAACTATATACAGGGTGGTTGGAGACATACCTACTAGATTTTTCACATCAAAATATTACGATTTAAGCCAACTTGCCTTATGTTGATAATAAAAAAGATACAGGGTGCCAAAGTTGGAATTTAAAAAATCATTTTTTGTGATAATTACAATCATAATATGTATCGTAAAAAAATAAATATACATATAAACTCGTTAGCTTAAAAAAATAATTAGGTTTAATAGCGGAAATTGTAATTAATCTAAAATTTTATTCACCGAATGGGAGCCACCAAGTTTATGAATGGTTAAAAGGGGTCGATTTCAAGGAAAATTAAATGATTTTATCGCACTGTAATTTATATATTTGTAGTAAATTTCTGAAGTAAAATAAATATACCGCCAAAATGAGGATGCAATGCAATAAAAAATAAACAATTATGTCAAGCTTTCTCTTTTTCTAAAGATGCTTAAAGAATACATACATACTTGACGTATTTATTTTTTTAGAATAAAATTTTGATCTGGGGAATCACCTATGGAAATTTCGTGGCATATTTATACAAGGTGTTCAGTTGCTAATCGATCAAATTTCATCAACAAAATTTACCATTTTGTTTTCTCACTTGACAAGATTACTAAAGTGTACTCAGTAGGTACTATTTGATGTAAATACAAATAACCAGTGGCGCGCCAATTTCTTTACGATGATTACTTTAATAAATTTCAATAATTTCTCATTATATAAGTTATAGTTTTTACTGTCAAAATGCACCGTTTCACAGACAAAAAGAGTGATTAATTTTTACTGTAGTTAAATTATATTCTTTTGTTAACTTTGTGTACATTTTAAGGACACCGTATTTCTCTTTGTAAAATGATCAAAGTTGAGATGTTTTTAGGTACAGAAATCTCAACAAATGAAACACGTAGGACAAAAGTGATATCAATAATGAAATTCTTGATGTTTTGTTTATCCACTTTTACTTTTACTACTTTATAAGAAAACAACAACTTTTAAAAAGCGTTTGTAAGACACACAGTAGTTTGATATTCTAACCCCACATTTTAACAATTATTTTCACAGTTATAAACGAAAGTGAAAAATCTTATATGGAAAACTAATTAAGTTTATGTTATAACAAGATTTCCTGTACGTACTATTTGAAAGATTTTTGTACGAAAAAATTTGTTGGTTAGACCGTTTTTTGTCGTTATATATTCGTTTTACTTTGATATCTTTGAATATTCGCCGGTAGCATGAGATAACATTCCTGTTATTGCTAAGCTCTATATTATTCAGTTCTTAATTGTCTAAAATTATTTGTATATGTAGAAAACATTATTTCAAAGATTTGACGATCTTTAATATTGAGGTAGTTAAACTATAACAAAAACCGGAAAATCATATGAAAAAATTAAAATAAAGAAAATTTTGCTTCAAAAAGAATCCGGGATATAGGAAAACTGCGATGATACAAAGATTTATTAATAACGAATCGTAGTATAGCAAAATGACAAAGTGACTGCATTCAAGAAGGTGGTAGACTGAATATTTATAAACGAGGCTAAGGAAGAGATGTTTAAAAAAAAAGTAAAAATTTGTATTGTTATTGAATACATTGGTATATTGTTGGTTGTGGAAATACCTCACAAGATTTTTTTCAATTCCCTGATATTTTGATTAAAAAATATTTTATGAGAGTTGAATCAGAACCCAGTATTATAAAAAAATCGTTTCAAAATGCAGTTTTTCGAATTTTTAAAGCAATAAATTCCTGAATATTTGAATTTCCTATTGGAAATCTTACGCATACCTAATAAATAGTTTTTAATTTTTTCCCCAAAATTTTGAACGTTTATTAACTAAGTTGCAACAATGGAATTGCCTTACTTTAAAAAAAATGCGTTGATTTGGAGCTCCTCAAATTATTCATGATAATCAAATCGTGTCTTTAATAAATAAATATGGATAAACTTTTTTGATGATAATGTGCGTGGTTTACCGATAATAGAAGTCTAAGGTAATACATATATTGTCTGAAGCTATTTATTTGTGGCATAATTTTAGTTTTTCTTTAGTTTTATTGGGTTTTTGCCACACTTCTGAAAAAACAAAGATTAATTAAATAAACCCTTGCGCCAAACGGATCAGTCAAGGGTTATTTTTGAAACTAAGTTTGCCTAACCAAAAAATCTCACACTGAAAAAAGCAGATGAGTAAAAAATAACAAAAATCACATCACTATCGCGCACTTCCGTATTATTGACGTTTCGAAAAACTCTATGTTCTCGTTCTCAAAATAGTAGTAAAAATATTAAACGTATGTCAAGTTTGACAGTTTAAAATTTGTTTATATGCTTCCATAGAGATGTTAAATGATTTTTATTTTATTATTACTTACTTCTTGATACAACTGTAGCCAACAATGATCAATGTTTACTGAACAGTTTGACATACACTTATCTCCGTTCAACAAAATAATCGCGGTCTCTTTTAATTTTCTTTTTGCTGCGTTATCTTCCTTCTCTAAAATTTTTGCCGAATCCCATTGAATCAAATGACCGTTTTCCCAAGCGTGTTCGCAAATTTTGGATTTTTCACATTCCCGTCTTTTTATATAACTTTTATGTTCCTCAACTCTAACATTCATAGGCCGAGATGTTTCTCCGACATAATGTTTTTTGCATTCACAAGGTATACTGTAGATGCAATTTTTTTAATTTTATATATCATTTTTTGGACGTGTTTTAGACAAAAATGATTGTAAAGTATTAGTTGCCTGAAAAAGTGTTCGAATATTAAATTTATTACCGATTTTTCTTAACCTTTCTGATAATATATGGAATTTTTATTGTATAATTAGTTTCTTGTATTTGTCTTAAAGTGTTAATTTTATCTGTAATATTTTTGAATGTTCTATTAACAAAATTTGGAGGTTATTCATTATTTATTAAAACATTTTTAATAAATTTTAGTTCGTTATTAAAAATATCATTGATTGATGAAATTAATTTTGCTCTATCATATAAACATTTAACAACACCTTTCTTAATATCTAACTAAAGAAAAAGAATAAATATTCTGAATTAAAAATTACCGCGAAGTTTTGTTTTTCTATAATAATGTTACTGATCACATTGCTTCAAATTACAAATAATTAACATTGATGGATATACAATTAAATAAAATATTATGATGACGGTGGACGATGCGCGTAAGATATAAATAGAAAATTAATGAATTCGAAAGTTGTAGAAAATCGTAAAATAGTTCAAAACTCTTAAACTAATTTATTTGTCCAACAAAATAGGGCAGTTTTAAATATTCCTGAATTTTATTAGCTAATTTGCTAATAAATAATTAGTTAAGAAGTTAAAAACAATATATTCAACATTCAGCCCAAGTATGTATCCCATTTTACTCATAATAATATTTTTATTTTATTTCGTCACCTTGGTGATGCTATGCTTCTTAATGTTTATAATGTTTAAAATATTGAAAAAAAAAAATAGGACTTTTATAAATTATAAAAAATACAATAATAGCGACTAAATCAAAGATTGTTTAAAACAGTGATCTCGCTCATTAGAGCTTAAACTCACAGTGCACCACTGATGTTCTATATTTTGCAGTTAGTGCTTTAAAAGTCTGTATAACAAAAATCATCATAAAGTATCCAACTTTTTTTTTATTATCGTACATAAAGAACCGCCGCTCTTCCGCCACCCTCCAGGGAATCCGACGCCCGTCGCCTGTCACCTGCCGCTTCCAAATTGGCGCAACTTGTTGCTCGACCCCAAATTAAAAATGAAAAATCGCGAGGAACATCGAGAAAAAGCCATAAATCACTCTCAATACTCACGGGATACTCGTCGTACTTCACGCCTAGCTGGTAATCGGGGTAGTCGTCGCTCTTGTGGTAGCCGTCGACCTCGACACCCATCACAACACATGCGGTCACCAGGAACAGCACGCGGTGCATCTCGCAGTCCTGCAGGATTTGTCGGCGATGCTTAACAGGCAAGAAGAGACATCATCCGTCCGCTCTCGAGGGTGCTTTGGCGCGCGTTTCCGGTTGTCGTCCTGTTGTTGTTTAGGCTGTAATGCGATAATGCACTGTACGTGAAAGTTGGGAAGCGTGGCTTTTAAAGGGGCGGCGCGTACGCGACGCCGCCGCCGCCTCACGCTGTTTTGTGTTTTCCGCTGTTAGCGCGGGTTGATGGAGTGTTGCCCACATGGTGGTTCTTGCGTGTCGGGCTCGTTTGGGGGTCCCGCTTTTGAAATATTTCCGATACCTCCAGCTGCAGATATACAGGGTGTCCCAAAATTAGCCTGCCAAATATTAACTGTAGATTCTACGATCAAAAATTAAAAAAAAATTATATAATCATAGGTCCGTAGACGCCCCTTAACGTAGCTATTGCTCTTCAAAACGGATCGAGATAAAGTAATCAAATTTGAAATTGAATATCACAATTAGATTGTAAATCTAATGTTCTAATAACAATACCATAACTAATCACAGGCGTGCCAAAATGGTAAATTGTGGAGACGTGCAAAATTTTAAGAAGATCGGCGAGGTTTGATGAAACCATTTTTCAATAAAGCACAAAGATTTTATCAAAGCAAGGTGATCTTTTGGAAATTTTGCACGTCTCCATAATTTACCGTTCTGAACAACTTTTTCAACTAACATTTTGCTGTATTTTTAGCGGAAAAGGCAGTTTACCTAAAACTAAAACAGTTTTTCTCGGTGCATTGAATATTTCAAATAAGATTATTTCGAAAACAATTACTCCTAACGACTTTAACAAGGTATACCTTTTCCGTATAAAAAAGGTAGAGAAAAAGAGAATCGATGGCTTCAATAGTCAAATGTATAAGTTCAAAAAATACTGAGCTCAGAAATGCAATTTAAAAGAGCCATAATGTGCCATAGGTGGCGCCCTCTACTAATGAACTTTTACAGCCTGTATCTTTTTAATATCAAGTTTTGACTAAAGTAAGTTGTTTGTTCAGATTTTAACTTTTGCGGTGCTCGTTCTCTGTCATATCAAATTGAAGGCGCTGGAAAAATAATGTTGCATACCGCTCTCCGCAGTTTTACAATTTTATAGGGAATATGGAATAAATTTAATCAACTCCCTCAAAAACTGCGCTTAAAATGAAAAATATCTGATTTACTTATTTATAAAATATGTACGTACATAATGAATTGGTACCTTTGTTGGATTATCTCGAGTTTATCTTTTTTAGTAGTCATTTTACAGCAAAACAAGACAAGTGTCTTCTTGGAGTTTTCGGACAAAGTACTTCAATATTTGCCGTCCATTTAACGTTTTCTATTACATTTGAAGTACTTTGTTTTTCTACTTGTCTGTCTTGTCGTAAACATAATTTATTTTATTAGTAGGTAGATTAGTAGGTAACTATACAGGGTGTGACGTGCATAATGTATAAAAATTAAACTACACTTCGTGAACGATGTCTGTAATAGAAAAGTCGTATACGAATAAGTCCTATTTGTGAGATTTTTTATCATGTAAATTAAATTTCAATTATGCATCGAAAAATTATCACTAGAACGGTCCTGGACTAGAACTTAATCGTGAAATAAAAAATCAACTGACAGCTTTTCGTGACAATGTAGATGACCTTCTTTTAGTATTAGTTAGATTATACTGGCCTGAATAAGGTTGCATAAAAACGTTTCCGAAGTATTTCATAAATAATAAATCCTTTCCATTTTTTAAATTTTTATACAGTGCTTTCGAAAAGTAACGAATAAATTCATTATTTTTGAAATTGAGAAGTTTTCGAAAAAATCCCCTGGCACGTCGATTTTGTTTTTAAAAAAGGTATTTTGACGTACGACCCATATTTGTGATGTCATCGTTGTTCGAGATATGACGTCATCGACAATATTTTTAAATACCAACCCCCAATTTTGACCATGCCATTTGAAAGAGCGTATCATTCTACATACATACCTCATGAAAAATTATGGTGCTACATAACAAAAATTTCAAGAAAATAATGTCTGAAGATTTTAAAATTTAATTTTCACAATACTGAAAATAATAATGATAATGTTAAAAATCGACTACATTAAATGTTCAAATTGTGCACCGTTGGCTGCCTGATAGTCGCCAAGACAATAAATTCTTTTTGGACATTATCAATAACTTCAGGAGGTATACGATGTATCTCGTGACGAATTCTTGCTTTTAAATCTTCTAAATTAACCGATCTAGTAACGTATACTTTGCTTTTAAGTATCCCCACAAGAAATAATCTAGGGGTATCAAATCAGGCGATCTGGCTGGCCACTCAATCGGCCCCTTCTCCCTATCCAACGATTCGGGAACATCTCATCTAAATAAGCACGGACAGGTGTGATTGTGAAAATTAAATTTGAAAATCTTCAAAAATTATTTTAGATAAGTTCTGAATCGCCTTGTACAATTGCTGTTAATGTACACCAACACATATTTATTTATTTATTTTGCTTCGATGGAATAGTTTCTAGTAGTTTCTATGCCATTCAACCTTTTACACCTCCATCTAAACATATTAATTTGGTAACCTAATTACTTCTCTTTCATGTAGCTTTATTTGACGTCTTGTTATGTCCCCATTTCTTCTACAAAGGTCTCTATAAATTTTCCAGATAATTATAGACCCCAAATCTGCGGGGCACTATTTTGCATCAACAAAGGATTGATCGTAATTGCCTTTAGCAATGACTGACGTGATTATATGGGTTATGAATTAAATAAGATAGTTATGAAAGGTGACTGTTCCAAAAAAAAATATATAGGGTTCAAATATCAAGTTGTTTACTGGCGAACAAGTATAATATTAATTATATTCATTTTCATTAATATTCAGGAACAGATCATCACGGATAACTATCGATTACTAAATTATTACTTAATAATTTCAAGTCATTAACTTTTAAGATTGATCGATTGAAGTCGAAAATAATTAATTTATCCATCATTATACCGGAGCTCAACGTATTAAATGCTTTACAGAGACTTATATAAATGGCAATTCACACTGTCTTGGTATTGTCTTGGCATCTTGCGAGGCTAGGATAAGATCGAAAACATAAAGGTAAGAAACCAACACTACTAAAAATAGAATTCGCAAAAAATCAAACGTGCTTAGTAGTAGTAACGTTTGTTGACTTTTGCGTTAATTTTTTATGTACTTGCTGTCCTAAAAGCAACAAATATTCAGTTATCATTGTCCGGCAATTCTCGAAATTAACAGATTATCCATATTCATAATACTACTAATAATATGATTATATTTATAATAATAATTCTCCATGAAATGTTGGCACAATCAAATATAAACATGTAAGTATCAAATATGATACCAATGTTACTACAAGGGTTGAAAAAATATCCCCAAGTAACAATTTCCGACTCATTTTGGGAAAAGTGTCGACACTGTAATTTGGACACGACACATTTTTAAGGCAGATTGTCGACTATTAGATTATTATGTATCTAAAATTGAACCTTGAAGTGGCCACAATATGTCTATTATGTTCCTAACTTGACCAAAATATGTGTCGATAATGTGTCCAAAAGTTATTTTATATGTGCCTCGTATGTGGTCATGTTGTTTCCAAAATGTGTTCGTTATTGTACTCTAATGAGAGCCACAAATTTGACACATGGTGTTCTCAGTTTTACCGAAATTATTATTTTCTATTCATTGTGTACCAAAATAAATCCTAATAGACACAAATCATATTTCTTCCCGATACATTATGGATAATCATGAACACAGACTTGAAGCCATTCATCTCCTAGAAAACAATGGGATTTTAATTTATCTTGAGCATTTTTCTATTTCTCGCGTAGGTACACTTGCGAACTAAAATTTACCGATAATAGTTGACATGGTACTTCTCAAAATTAAACAAGCCTTAAAAATACCAAATAATTATAAATAGTCGATGTTTTTTTCTTTTTTCGATAAAAAATATATTTTTGTAATTCTCAAAAAAAAACCAAAAACCAATGATATTTCATTATTTAGGACATCATATTTAGTACAGTTGTGGCTTAAATAGTTCTTAAAAGCTTTAATTTAAAATTATATTTTATAGGCCGCCATTTTTGCCAGTGCATTCACGTTGAAGTACTTGTTGAAATATGGCGTACTTATAGGTGGTGCCCAAATAGGACCATGTTTCCGTAATATGAATAAAATTTGCCCCCAAATTGTCCATCCCAACACATTTGAAAATAGAAGAAACAATTTAGAGTAATGTTTCTACATATAGACCAAAAATTTACTGAAATATCACCAACTCCAATGTTTTTCTTTTTGTTGTTTAATAGAAATGGTGCACTTGCTTTCATAAATTCACTCAATCCTCTGAGTAATGTCTATTTCTCTTTTCACACGTCGATAGTAAGTGCTAGTGTGCATCTTTGGAGTAGCACCTTTTTTATTTTAATCATATTGTAACTGTAAAAATAACACTATCACAGATCAACGTTTATCATAACAATATGCGCCATGTCAAGTACACAAACACTTTAACCGGATGAACTAAACTCATTATAGAAACAAAATGGAAATTAAGTGTACAAAACGTTTTTACATAGATACATGTGTGCCTGTACGACACATGGTAGAAACAATAAAGAAACTTTACGTTTAAAATGTACCCAAATGGAAATTATTGTGTCTACTCAACTCATTTCAGTAACAAAATAGAAACATCTTGTTAAGAAACAAATCAGACAAACTTGAGTCTATTTAGTGTCGATCCGTCTGTGTCTAAATATATTTGAAGAGTCCAAACTGACACAAAATAGATACATTTTAAATACATGTGTTTAAAATGTTGCTATTTAGACACGCATATCTTTTTGACATAATAAGTACGAAGTGTGTCGACACAAACTTGAAAATTTTGGACACAATTTGAACGGCGGTAGAAATGCTCCAAAAAGAGTCGACACGATTCAGGCACAAGAAAATTGTGCCCGAGTTTTGCCATAAATTGCTACTTGGGTCCTTCCTAGAAGTAAAAAAATAGGAGGACTGACTGATGCCAAAGTTCATGTGTATGAACTTTAGTGTTACCTACTGTGGAGCCAAAAATTGTCGCTTATTTTGCAGTCAAACAAAAGCTAGATGATGACATTCAGAGACATTCAAACTCTAAATTTGCATCTAAATAATTTTCATTTAGCGCTGGAAGCGGGACGAATTAAAAATTACATTCCAATATCACAAAACTCCGAATTTCTGCGAAAATGTATAACTGGGTCACCTCTGCGCGCGATTACGCAAGCTTTAATAATTTATCCGTTAAGTTTAAGCAAATTTATGTTTATCGCCGACATGCTTCCAACGGAGCCTCTCTTTGAGAACAAAACAGCTCTAATTAAGTTTCGTTATCCGTGAGTCTTGCCGAAGTTTTTTTGACCGAATTCGCTACATTATAATAATGGATAATGCGGTTCAAATTCTTCTTATTTTCATGTATATTTGTTGTTTACATATGAAGTCGTAATTAATATACATTCCCATCAACTAAATGTGTTCAGAAAATTCAGTTTAAGTGGTTGTACGTTTATTTAAAATGCAATTTGATTGATTAAAGTGAAATGCTGAGAAAACAATTATTATTAGACAAATAAGCTGATAAGAAATATTAGGAACAATATTTTAGCGAAATAATTTTCGATATTTTACACTATTTTAATTTCTCTTTGTTCTTTTCAAAGATCAACTTGTAGACAAAATTCCGTTGGACTTTTTTCAGTGTTGTGTTTATGCCATACAGCCTGAATGATCCACATAGAATGTACTCTAACGTATTATTTTTTACAGATATGTGCAACTTAAATTTGTTTTATTAATATGTTGTTTTCAGCAAGAGATCTTTTCCATGAAATTATTCAAAATGGAATGGATTCAAGACATATTCATATCAGGAGTTAAGTTTGGTATCTTAAATTTATGATCATCTATGGTGAAGGTTTTGTCTACTGCCCTGGACCATCGAAATGAATAACACTCAGAAATTATTTTCTTGGTGACTAGGTGTTTTACTAAATCATCTGGCGCTGAGAATATATTTTTGTTGTTGTTCGCATCAACATCTGCATATATATATAATATGATGTTAGTTTAATAAATTATAACCAAATTAAATACCATTAATTATTTTCTTATTCATCTCCCTTATTGCCAACATAAAATCTTTTATAAATCGTGCCATCTACTTTACAGAAGCTATAAGTTAACTATACAATCAGTTTAGAAATCAGGTAATTTAAACACCATCCAGTCATTTGTCACTAATTGGGCTATTGAATCATAGATGGCGCCACATTAAAATATATTCCTGATTCTTGAACTAAGTAGTAGCAGTTTTAGACTTATTCAGCTCAAGAAAGTCTCAAAGATATGGTCGAAATTTTCAAGAGCTCAGAATATTCTGAAATAATTCCTGTAGACTATATCGGCCATGGCGAATCCAAATCTAAACTCAGTTCCTCTCTAGCCCCCGTAGTTTTCGAGAAATTAACTTTTTTTCGACAACGGAGCCTCGTACACAAAAACGGACAACGCCATCGTGTTCAGCGCCCTCTAATGCATACAGAGCCGCCCTTAAATCGCGATTTTATTTTTTGAAAATATCGCGAAATTTTCAAAGGGGTTAGTCTTTCGATTTTGTCGAAAATTTCAAGGGCTCAGAATATTCTGAAATAATTCCTGTAGACTATATCGGCCATGGCGAATCCAAATCTAAACTCAGTTCCTCTCTAGCCCCCGTAGTTTTCGAGAAATTAACATTTTTTCGACAACGGAGCCTCGTACACAAAAACGGACAACGCCATCGTGTTCAGCGCCCTCTAATGCATACAGAGCCGCCCTTAAATCGCGATTTTATTTTTTGAAAATATCGCGAAATTTTCAAAGGGGTTAGTCTTTTGATTTTGTCGAAAATTTCAAGGGCTCAGAATATTCTGAAATAATTCCTGTAGACTATATCAGCCATGGCGAATCCAAATCTAAACTCAGTTCCTCTCTAGCCCCCGTAGTTTTCGAGAAATTAACATTTTTTCGACAACGGAGCCTCGTACACAAAAACGGACAACGCCATCGTGTTCAGCGCCCTCTAATGCATACAGAGCCGCCCTTAAATCGCGATTTTATTTTTTGAAAATATCGTGAAATTTTCAAAGGGGTTAGTCTTTTGATTTTGTCGAAAATTTCAAGGGATCAGAATATTCTGAAATAATTCCTGTAGACTATATCGGCCATGGCGAATCCAAATCTAAACTCAGTTCCTCTCTAGCCCCCGTAGTTTTCGAGAAATTAACTTTTTTTCGACAACGGGGCCCCTTACACAAAAACGGACACCAGACTCGTGTTCAGCGCCCCCAAATGCATACAGAGCCGCCCTTAAATCGCGATTTTATTTTTTGAAAATATCGTGAAATTTTCAAAGGGGTTAGTCTTTTGATTTTGTCGAAAATTTCAAGGGCTCAGAATATTCTGAAATAATTCCTGTAGACTATATCGGCCATGGCGAATCCAAATCTAAACTCAGTTCCTCTCTAGCCCCCGTAGTTTTCGAGAAATTAACTTTTTTTCGACAACGGAGCCTCGTACACAAAAACGGACAACGCCATCGTGTTCAGCGCCCTCTAATGCATACAGAGCCGCCCTTAAATCGCGATTTTATTTTTTGAAAATATCGCGAAATTTTCAAAGGGGTTAGTCTTTCGATTTTGTCGAAAATTTCAAGGGCTCAGAATATTCTGAAATAATTCCTGTAGACTATATCGGCCATGGCGAATCCAAATCTAAACTCAGTTCCTCTCTAGCCCCCGTAGTTTTCGAGAAATTAACATTTTTTCGACAACGGAGCCTCGTACACAAAAACGGACAACGCCATCGTGTTCAGCGCCCTCTAACGCATACAGAGCCGCCCTTAAATCGCGATTTTATTTTTTGAAAATATCGTGAAATTTTCAAAGGGGTTAGCCTTTCGATTTTGTCGAAAATTTCAAGGGCTCAGAATATTCTGAAATAATTCCTGTAGACTGTATCAGCCATGGCGAATCCAAATCTAAACTCAGTTCCTCTCTAGCCCCCGTAGTTTTCGAGAAATTAACATTTTTTCGACAACGGAGCCTCGTACACAAAAACGGACAACGCCATCGTGTTCAGCGCCCTCTAATGCATACAGAGCCGCCCTTAAATCGCGATTTTATTTTTTGAAAATATCGTGAAATTTTCAAAGGGGTTAGCCTTTCGATTTTGTCGAAAATTTCAAGGGCTCAGAATATTCTGAAATAATTCCTGTAGACTATATCAGCCATGGCGAATCCAAATCTAAACTCAGTTCCTCTCTAGCCCCCGTAGTTTTCGAGAAATTAACATTTTTTCGACAACGGAGCCTCGTACACAAAAACGGACAACGCCATCGTGTTCAGCGCCCTCTAATGCATACAGAGCCGCCCTTAAATCGCGATTTTATTTTTTGAAAATATCGTGAAATTTTCAAAGGGGTTAGTCTTTTGATTTTGTCGAAAATTTCAAGGGATCAGAATATTCTGAAATAATTCCTGTAGACTATATCGGCCATGGCGAATCCAAATCTAAACTCAGTTCCTCTCTAGCCCCCGTAGTTTTCGAGAAATTAACTTTTTTTCGACAACGGAGCCTCGTACACAAAAACGGACAACGCCATCGTGTTCAGCGCCCTCTAATGCATACAGAGCCGCCCTTAAATCGCGATTTTATTTTTTGAAAATATCGCGAAATTTTCAAAGGGGTTAGTCTTTCGATTTTGTCGAAAATTTCAAGGGCTCAGAATATTCTGAAATAATTCCTGTAGACTATATCGGCCATGGCGAATCCAAATCTAAACTCAGTTCCTCTCTAGCCCCCGTAGTTTTCGAGAAATTAACATTTTTTCGACAACGGAGCCTCGTACACAAAAACGGACAACGCCATCGTGTTCAGCGCCCTCTAATGCATACAGAGCCGCCCTTAAATCGCGATTTTATTTTTTGAAAATATCGTGAAATTTTCAAAGGGGTTAGTCTTTTGATTTTGTCGAAAATTTCAAGGGATCAGAATATTCTGAAATAATTCCTGTAGACTATATCGGCCATGGCGAATCCAAATCTAAACTCAGTTCCTCTCTAGCCCCCGTAGTTTTCGAGAAATTAACATTTTTTCGACAACGGAGCCTCGTACACAAAAACGGACAACGCCATCGTGTTCAGCGCCCTCTAATGCATACAGAGCCGCCCTTAAATCGCGATTTTATTTTTTGAAAATATCGCGAAATTTTCAAAGGGGTTAGTCTTTCGATTTTGTCGAAAATTTCAAGGGCTCAGAATATTCTGAAATAATTCCTGTAGACTATATCGGCCATGGCGAATCCAAATCTAAACTCAGTTCCTCTCTAGCCCCCGTAGTTTTCGAGAAATTAACATTTTTTCGACAACGGAGCCTCGTACACAAAAACGGACAACGCCATCGTGTTCAGCGCCCTCTAATGCATACAGAGCCGCCCTTAAATCGCGATTTTATTTTTTGAAAATATCGTGAAATTTTCAAAGGGGTTAGTCTTTTGATTTTGTCGAAAATTTCAAGGGATCAGAATATTCTGAAATAATTCCTGTAGACTATATCGGCCATGGCGAATCCAAATCTAAACTCAGTTCCTCTCTAGCCCCCGTAGTTTTCGAGAAATTAACTTTTTTTCGACAACGGGGCCCCTTACACAAAAACGGACACCAGACTCGTGTTCAGCGCCCCCAAATGCATACAGAGCCGCCCTTAAATCGCGATTTTATTTTTTGAAAATATCGTGAAATTTTCAAAGGGGTTAGTCTTTTGATTTTGTCGAAAATTTCAAGGGCTCAGAATATTCTGAAATAATTCCTGTAGACTATATCGGCCATGGCGAATCCAAATCTAAACTCAGTTCCTCTCTAGCCCCCGTAGTTTTCGAGAAATTAACTTTTTTTCGACAACGGAGCCTCGTACACAAAAACGGACAACGCCATCGTGTTCAGCGCCCTCTAATGCATACAGAGCCGCCCTTAAATCGCGATTTTATTTTTTGAAAATATCGCGAAATTTTCAAAGGGGTTAGTCTTTCGATTTTGTCGAAAATTTCAAGGGCTCAGAATATTCTGAAATAATTCCTGTAGACTATATCGGCCATGGCGAATCCAAATCTAAACTCAGTTCCTCTCTAGCCCCCGTAGTTTTCGAGAAATTAACATTTTTTCGACAACGGAGCCTCGTACACAAAAACGGACAACGCCATCGTGTTCAGCGCCCTCTAACGCATACAGAGCCGCCCTTAAATCGCGATTTTATTTTTTGAAAATATCGTGAAATTTTCAAAGGGGTTAGCCTTTCGATTTTGTCGAAAATTTCAAGGGCTCAGAATATTCTGAAATAATTCCTGTAGACTGTATCAGCCATGGCGAATCCAAATCTAAACTCAGTTCCTCTCTAGCCCCCGTAGTTTTCGAGAAATTAACATTTTTTCGACAACGGAGCCTCGTACACAAAAACGGACAACGCCATCGTGTTCAGCGCCCTCTAATGCATACAGAGCCGCCCTTAAATCGCGATTTTATTTTTTGAAAATATCGTGAAATTTTCAAAGGGGTTAGCCTTTCGATTTTGTCGAAAATTTCAAGGGCTCAGAATATTCTGAAATAATTCCTGTAGACTATATCAGCCATGGCGAATCCAAATCTAAACTCAGTTCCTCTCTAGCCCCCGTAGTTTTCGAGAAATTAACATTTTTTCGACAACGGAGCCTCGTACACAAAAACGGACAACGCCATCGTGTTCAGCGCCCTCTAATGCATACAGAGCCGCCCTTAAATCGCGATTTTATTTTTTGAAAATATCGTGAAATTTTCAAAGGGGTTAGCCTTTCGATTTTGTCGAAAATTTCAAGGGCTCAGAATATTCTGAAATAATTCCTGTAGACTGTATCAGCCATGGCGAATCCAAATCTAAACTCAGTTCCTCTCTAGCCCCCGTAGTTTTCGAGAAATTAACATTTTTTCGACAACGGAGCCTCGTACACAAAAACGGACAACGCCATCGTGTTCAGCGCCCTCTAATGCATACAGAGCCGCCCTTAAATCGCGATTTTATTTTTTGAAAATATCGTGAAATTTTCAAAGGGGTTAGCCTTTCGATTTTGTCGAAAATTTCAAGGGCTCAGAATATTCTGAAATAATTCCTGTAGACTATATCAGCCATGGCGAATCCAAATCTAAACTCAGTTCCTCTCTAGCCCCCGTAGTTTTCGAGAAATTAACATTTTTTCGACAACGGAGCCTCGTACACAAAAACGGACAACGCCATCGTGTTCAGCGCCCTCTAATGCATACAGAGCCGCCCTTAAATCGCGATTTTATTTTTTGAAAATATCGTGAAATTTTCAAAGGGGTTAGTCTTTTGATTTTGTCGAAAATTTCAAGGGATCAGAATATTCTGAAATAATTCCTGTAGACTATATCGGCCATGGCGAATCCAAATCTAAACTCAGTTCCTCTCTAGCCCCCGTAGTTTTCGAGAAATTAACTTTTTTTCGACAACGGAGCCTCGTACACAAAAACGGACAACGCCATCGTGTTCAGCGCCCTCTAATGCATACAGAGCCGCCCTTAAATCGCGATTTTATTTTTTGAAAATATCGCGAAATTTTCAAAGGGGTTAGTCTTTCGATTTTGTCGAAAATTTCAAGGGCTCAGAATATTCTGAAATAATTCCTGTAGACTATATCGGCCATGGCGAATCCAAATCTAAACTCAGTTCCTCTCTAGCCCCCGTAGTTTTCGAGAAATTAACATTTTTTCGACAACGGAGCCTCGTACACAAAAACGGACAACGCCATCGTGTTCAGCGCCCTCTAATGCATACAGAGCCGCCCTTAAATCGCGATTTTATTTTTTGAAAATATCGTGAAATTTTCAAAGGGGTTAGCCTTTCGATTTTGTCGAAAATTTCAAGGGATCAGAATATTCTGAAATAATTCCTGTAGACTATATCGGCCATGGCGAATCCAAATCTAAACTCAGTTCCTCTCTAGCCCCCGTAGTTTTCGAGAAATTAACTTTTTTTCGACAACGGGGCCCCTTACACAAAAACGGACACCAGACTCGTGTTCAGCGCCCCCAAATGCATACAGAGCCGCCCTTAAATCGCGATTTTATTTTTTGAAAATATCGTGAAATTTTCAAAGGGGTTAGTCTTTTGATTTTGTCGAAAATTTCAAGGGCTCAGAATATTCTGAAATAATTCCTGTAGACTATATCGGCCATGGCGAATCCAAATCTAAACTCAGTTCCTCTCTAGCCCCCGTAGTTTTCGAGAAATTAACTTTTTTTCGACAACGGAGCCTCGTACACAAAAACGGACAACGCCATCGTGTTCAGCGCCCTCTAATGCATACAGAGCCGCCCTTAAATCGCGATTTTATTTTTTGAAAATATCGCGAAATTTTCAAAGGGGTTAGTCTTTCGATTTTGTCGAAAATTTCAAGGGCTCAGAATATTCTGAAATAATTCCTGTAGACTGTATCCGCCATGGCGAATCCAAATCTAAACTCAGTTCCTCTCTAGCCCCCGTAGTTTTCGAGAAATTAACATTTTTTCGACAACGGAGCCTCGTACACAAAAACGGACAACGCCATCGTGTTCAGCGCCCTCTAATGCATACAGAGCCGCCCTTAAATCGCGATTTTATTTTTTGAAAATATCGTGAAATT
This sequence comes from Monochamus alternatus, assembly GCA_037114965.1. Taxonomy (NCBI): domain Eukaryota; kingdom Metazoa; phylum Arthropoda; class Insecta; order Coleoptera; family Cerambycidae; genus Monochamus; species Monochamus alternatus. The sequence goes on along the minus strand of CM073433.1, from coordinate 52,743,055 downwards.
TTCAAAGGGGTTAGTCTTTCGATTTTGTCGAAAATTTCAAGGGCTCAGAATATTCTGAAATAATTCCTGTAGACTATATCGGCCATGGCGAATTCAAATCTAAACTCAGTTCCTCTCTAGCCCCCGTAGTTTTCGAGAAATTAACTTTTTTTCGACAACGGAGCCTCGTACACAAAAACGGACAACGCCATCGTGTTCAGCGCCCTCTAATGCATACAGAGCCGCCCTTAAATCGCGATTTTATTTTTTGAAAATATCGCGAAATTTTCAAAGGGGTTAGTCTTTCGATTTTGTCGAAAATTTCAAGGGCTCAGAATATTCTGAAATAATTCCTGTAGACTGTATCAGCCATGGCGAATCCAAATCTAAACTCAGTTCCTCTCTAGCCCCCGTAGTTTTCGAGAAATTAACATTTTTTCGACAACGGAGCCTCGTACACAAAAACGGACAACGCCATCGTGTTCAGCGCCCTCTAATGCATACAGAGCCGCCCTTAAATCGCGATTTTATTTTTTGAAAATATCGCGAAATTTTCAAAGGGGTTAGTCTTTCGATTTTGTCGAAAATTTCAAGGGCTCAGAATATTCTGAAATAATTCCTGTAGACTGTATCAGCCATGGCGAATCCAAATCTAAACTCAGTTCCTCTCTAGCCCCCGTAGTTTTCGAGAAATTAACATTTTTTCGACAACGGAGCCTCGTACACAAAAACGGACAACGCCATCGTGTTCAGCGCCCTCTAATGCATACAGAGCCGCCCTTAAATCGCGATTTTATTTTTTGAAAATATCGTGAAATTTTCAAAGGGGTTAGTCTTTTGATTTTGTCGAAAATTTCAAGGGATCAGAATATTCTGAAATAATTCCTGTAGACTATATCGGCCATGGCGAATCCAAATCTAAACTCAGTTCCTCTCTAGCCCCCGTAGTTTTCGAGAAATTAACTTTTTTTCGACAACGGAGCCTCGTACACAAAAACGGACAACGCCATCGTGTTCAGCGCCCTCTAATGCATACAGAGCCGCCCTTAAATCGCGATTTTATTTTTTGAAAATATCGCGAAATTTTCAAAGGGGTTAGTCTTTCGATTTTGTCGAAAATTTCAAGGGCTCAGAATATTCTGAAATAATTCCTGTAGACTATATCGGCCATGGCGAATCCAAATCTAAACTCAGTTCCTCTCTAGCCCCCGTAGTTTTCGAGAAATTAACATTTTTTCGACAACGGAGCCTCGTACACAAAAACGGACAACGCCATCGTGTTCAGCGCCCTCTAATGCATACAGAGCCGCCCTTAAATCGCGATTTTATTTTTTGAAAATATCGTGAAATTTTCAAAGGGGTTAGCCTTTCGATTTTGTCGAAAATTTCAAGGGCTCAGAATATTCTGAAATAATTCCTGTAGACTGTATCAGCCATGGCGAATCCAAATCTAAACTCAGTTCCTCTCTAGCCCCCGTAGTTTTCGAGAAATTAACATTTTTTCGACAACGGAGCCTCGTACACAAAAACGGACAACGCCATCGTGTTCAGCGCCCTCTAATGCATACAGAGCCGCCCTTAAATCGCGATTTTATTTTTTGAAAATATCGTGAAATTTTCAAAGGGGTTAGTCTTTTGATTTTGTCGAAAATTTCAAGGGATCAGAATATTCTGAAATAATTCCTGTAGACTATATCGGCCATGGCGAATCCAAATCTAAACTCAGTTCCTCTCTAGCCCCCGTAGTTTTCGAGAAATTAACTTTTTTTCGACAACGGAGCCTCGTACACAAAAACGGACAACGCCATCGTGTTCAGCGCCCTCTAATGCATACAGAGCCGCCCTTAAATCGCGATTTTATTTTTTGAAAATATCGCGAAATTTTCAAAGGGGTTAGTCTTTCGATTTTGTCGAAAATTTCAAGGGCTCAGAATATTCTGAAATAATTCCTGTAGACTATATCGGCCATGGCGAATCCAAATCTAAACTCAGTTCCTCTCTAGCCCCCGTAGTTTTCGAGAAATTAACATTTTTTCGACAACGGAGCCTCGTACACAAAAACGGACAACGCCATCGTGTTCAGCGCCCTCTAATGCATACAGAGCCGCCCTTAAATCGCGATTTTATTTTTTGAAAATATCGTGAAATTTTCAAAGGGGTTAGCCTTTCGATTTTGTCGAAAATTTCAAGGGCTCAGAATATTCTGAAATAATTCCTGTAGACTGTATCAGCCATGGCGAATCCAAATCTAAACTCAGTTCCTCTCTAGCCCCCGTAGTTTTCGAGAAATTAACATTTTTTCGACAACGGAGCCTCGTACACAAAAACGGACAACGCCATCGTGTTCAGCGCCCTCTAATGCATACAGAGCCGCCCTTAAATCGCGATTTTATTTTTTGAAAATATCGTGAAATTTTCAAAGGGGTTAGCCTTTCGATTTTGTCGAAAATTTCAAGGGCTCAGAATATTCTGAAATAATTCCTGTAGACTATATCAGCCATGGCGAATCCAAATCTAAACTCAGTTCCTCTCTAGCCCCCGTAGTTTTCGAGAAATTAACATTTTTTCGACAACGGAGCCTCGTACACAAAAACGGACAACGCCATCGTGTTCAGCGCCCTCTAATGCATACAGAGCCGCCCTTAAATCGCGATTTTATTTTTTGAAAATATCGTGAAATTTTCAAAGGGGTTAGTCTTTTGATTTTGTCGAAAATTTCAAGGGATCAGAATATTCTGAAATAATTCCTGTAGACTATATCGGCCATGGCGAATCCAAATCTAAACTCAGTTCCTCTCTAGCCCCCGTAGTTTTCGAGAAATTAACTTTTTTTCGACAACGGAGCCCCTTACACAAAAACGGACACCAGACTCGTGTTCAGCGCCCCCAAATGCATACAGAGCCGCCCTTAAATCGCGATTTTATTTTTTGAAAATATCGTGAAATTTTCAAAGGGGTTAGTCTTTTGATTTTGTCGAAAATTTCAAGGGCTCAGAATATTCTGAAATAATTCCTGTAGACTATATCGGCCATGGCGAATCCAAATCTAAACTCAGTTCCTCTCTAGCCCCCGTAGTTTTCGAGAAATTAACTTTTTTTCGACAACGGAGCCTCGTACACAAAAACGGACAACGCCATCGTGTTCAGCGCCCTCTAATGCATACAGAGCCGCCCTTAAATCGCGATTTTATTTTTTGAAAATATCGTGAAATTTTCAAAGGGGTTAGTCTTTTGATTTTGTCGAAAATTTCAAGGGATCAGAATATTCTGAAATAATTCCTGTAGACTATATCGGCCATGGCGAATCCAAATCTAAACTCAGTTCCTCTCTAGCCCCCGTAGTTTTCGAGAAATTAACATTTTTTCGACAACGGAGCCTCGTACACAAAAACGGACAACGCCATCGTGTTCAGCGCCCTCTAATGCATACAGAGCCGCCCTTAAATCGCGATTTTATTTTTTGAAAATATCGCGAAATTTTCAAAGGGGTTAGTCTTTCGATTTTGTCGAAAATTTCAAGGGCTCAGAATATTCTGAAATAATTCCTGTAGACTATATCGGCCATGGCGAATCCAAATCTAAACTCAGTTCCTCTCTAGCCCCCGTAGTTTTCGAGAAATTAACATTTTTTCGACAACGGAGCCTCGTACACAAAAACGGACAACGCCATCGTGTTCAGCGCCCTCTAATGCATACAGAGCCGCCCTTAAATCGCGATTTTATTTTTTGAAAATATCGTGAAATTTTCAAAGGGGTTAGTCTTTTGATTTTGTCGAAAATTTCAAGGGATCAGAATATTCTGAAATAATTCCTGTAGACTATATCGGCCATGGCGAATCCAAATCTAAACTCAGTTCCTCTCTAGCCCCCGTAGTTTTCGAGAAATTAACTTTTTTTCGACAACGGGGCCCCTTACACAAAAACGGACACCAGACTCGTGTTCAGCGCCCCCAAATGCATACAGAGCCGCCCTTAAATCGCGATTTTATTTTTTGAAAATATCGTGAAATTTTCAAAGGGGTTAGCCTTTCGATTTTGTCGAAAATTTCAAGGGCTCAGAATATTCTGAAATAATTCCTGTAGACTATATCAGCCATGGCGAATCCAAATCTAATCTCAGTTCCTCTCTAGCCCCCGTAGTTTTCGAGAAATTAACATTTTTTCGACAACGGAGCCTCGTACACAAAAACGGACAACGCCATCGTGTTCAGCGCCCTCTAATGCATACAGAGCCGCCCTTAAATCGCGATTTTATTTTTTGAAAATATCGCGAAATTTTCAAAGGGGTTAGTCTTTGAATTTTGTCAAAAATTTCAAGGGCTCAGAATATTCTGAAATAATTCCTGTAGACTATATCGGCCATGGCGAATCCAAATCTAAACTCAGTTCCTCTCTAGCCCCCGTAGTTTTCGAGAAATTAACTTTTTTTCGACAACGGAGCCTCGTACACAAAAACGGACAACGCCATCGTGTTCAGCGCCCTCTAATGCATACAGAGCCGCCCTTAAATCGCGATTTTATTTTTTGAAAATATCGTGAAATTTTCAAAGGGGTTAGCCTTTCGATTTTGTCGAAAATTTCAAGGGCTCAGAATATTCTGAAATAATTCCTGTAGACTATATCAGCCATGGCGAATCCAAATCTAATCTCAGTTCCTCTCTAGCCCCCGTAGTTTTCGAGAAATTAACATTTTTTCGACAACGGAGCCTCGTACACAAAAACGGACAACGCCATCGTGTTCAGCGCCCTCTAATGCATACAGAGCCGCCCTTAAATCGCGATTTTATTTTTTGAAAATATCGCGAAATTTTCAAAGGGGTTAGTCTTTGAATTTTGTCAAAAATTTCAAGGGCTCAGAATATTCTGAAATAATTCCTGTAGACTATATCGGCCATGGCGAATCCAAATCTAAACTCAGTTCCTCTCTAGCCCCCGTAGTTTTCGAGAAATTAACTTTTTTTCGACAACGGAGCCTCGTACACAAAAACGGACAACGCCATCGTGTTCAGCGCCCTCTAATGTATACAGAGCCGCCCTTAAATCGCGATTTTATTTTTTGAAAATATCGTGAAACTTTCAAAGGTGTTAGTCTTTCGATTTTGTCGAAATATTCAAGAGCTCAGTATATTCTGAAAATGTGGCGCCATCTATTGCTTAGAGGTTATATTAAACTGCAGATTGCATTATATTACAGATAACTGTAATGTTATTGAATTAATTTAGTTGAGCTTATAGCGTATAGATGACGTTGAAACAAATATTTTTGAATTTATGTGTTAAAACTAAGAATTAAAGAAATACAATTATTTTATAGGTTTTTATTAATGTCTACAAAGTTATGTAAAATAAGTGCTGACTCTTAAACAACTAGCTAGAATTACATCCGTATATAAAAGCTTGAATATAACTTTCAATAAAATATAATTTATAAATAACAAAATATATCCCTTCTGTATACATATTATACCATCACAGCTAAGCGGTAACTAAACGAGATACAAAACAGCGCCACGCTCAAATCCTGCAAATATTGACAGGCGCCGACGATTTCACGTTCAGGATGAAAGGCCCCTCTTGATTCGGCAAGAAAGTGGACGGAATCAGCCTCAGCACACCCGAAGGAATGTTCTCCAGTTCCAGAACGACATAACCCGACCTAAAACACAAACGACGTTTTAATTCACTCTAGACTACGCAAACGAACAATTTCCTCACCTGTAGGAACCCGAGGACTTGGATCTGAAGGGAGCGGTAACCGTCTCGTCGTTAATCTGCATTATGGTAGCCTCAACGCCCAACTGATACTGTTTCGGGCCTTTCAGTTCGACGAGCAGCTGGTTGTTGTTCGAAGACGACTCGATCTCCACCCTGAATTTGGGGTTGTTGGGGTAAGTGGAGGGGTGGTTAGGGCAGCCGCCGGCTGTGATGCCTTTCCACTCTCCGGTTACCTAAAGCGGAAAAAATAGGTACTCTGGTGACACATTAAACACCAGTGGTTGAATTAAAACTATACGGGGTATTTCACATCTTATCCACAATTATTATCCAAACGGGTGTTCGGAAATAAGGCGTAAAAAAATTTAGGTGACACTGCTCAAAAAAATTATGTGTGTGAAGTTAACGTTAACGGAGCTACGTAACCTCAAAGTTATATTTTTTAATTTGTTTTTTTGGCTATAACTTTCTTAATACTGAAATATTTTTTTTCAAATTTGGCACACTTGTTATTAGAGGCGGGACGTGACAAGCTTCACATACCCACTCACACCCATTCAAGTCCAACCTCTACTTCACGTGTGATTTCGTGATCACGACGTCTGTCAATCATGCGTGACCGTAGATCACACGTGACTGTAACTTATGCATGATTTATGCATCCTAATTTCTAAATTATAGTCGACTTCCAAAAATCTAGAGACTGACTCATGTTATAAACCTGCTCACAATTTATAGCAGTCAACACAAAAAAATATACATGCAGCCTGTATATTTTTCCTACAGAATCATGTGCCACATATCTCTGAGAGCATACCCGATTACACAGCTTCTGCTGCAGCAAGTACGCATGCGCTGCAGCTTTTAATTGGCTGCGACGAATTGTCGGATCCAACTGTCTCATTTCCAGCGGTATCATGGGCGGGTATATCGTTCGGCCGGCAAAATTTCGGGTATATCTTTTCGCTAATTTAACTATGAATGTAATTAATTTTAATAATGATTTCGTGTTCTTAAGAATGGAGAGTAATTCAAGCTCTACAGCGTATTCTCAAAATCGTCCTAATTTAACAAGTGAGGAGTATCGGATGATGATATGTATGAAGAGTTAATGTAAGTGATGTTGAAATATGTATTTCATTAACATAAATAATTAAAATAGAAGTTACAAAATTCAAGTAAAAATCCATAAACTTTGCGTCCACGAGGACAAGACCTAAGTGTGATATCCGAGGAATGCGCATCAGGTAGGTGAAAGTAGGTGGTGGTGGGTAATCGCCGTCCAATTTGTAGAGAGGACGACACATTTAAAGTAAATTGTTAATGTGCTAGGTTCAGTCGACGTCAACTTATTTTTGATAATTTTGTGTGCTTTAACTCTTCTCAAGTAGCACGCTTAGGTAATCGTGCCACCCGTATCTTCCGTACTCATTTCTGTGTTGTGAATTAGTCACTCTCTATTACTTTCGACCTTGGGTAATTGGTAATACAAAATAAAAACATTAAATTTTGAAATAATTCTTATCACTTTTATTATCTAAGCCTTAAAATTGGCAAAAACTGTTACACCACTGTGTCTACTAAAAATAATGGATGTTATGTAATGCAATTATTTTTGTCATTTTTGTATATTTTTTATATTTGATCGTATTCAAATTTAGTACGCCTATGAAATTTTGCTCCTCGCACACTTCGTCCGTCGCACTTGTCTACAAGCTAACGATTAGTCACTGTCTAGATTTTTGGCGGTCAATTATAGTTAGTTATATGTCTACTTTATCATAATACTTACTTACTAGCGTTTCTACTTTTACCTTGCATGAACGAAGCACAAGGTTTGAAATTACTATCAAAGCAATACTATGAGAGTATTCAGTTGTTTTCCAAGTACACTTTGCTTACATCGCAAAAGAAATAAGATTCACCAGCATATATGTCTAAAAGATTTAAATGTCAATTTCCTCGCAAACGGTTTGGTTTTTTCACCTTCAAATCAAAATTTTAATAAAACCAAAGACAAAAAGTTTCTTTACTTGCTCTTTCTACATTTTAGTACACTGTAAAAAATCGTTCCCGTATTGAAAAAGTTATAGCCAAAAAAAAAAACAATTAAAAAAAATAACTTTGAGGTTACGTAGCTCCGTTAATATTGACTGTTCGAGGAAATGTTACATGATTTTGACAGATTATACATGCTATACCACACCGAAGGAGAAAATATTGCTAGAGGAACTTTTGAATTATTGCTAGAAAATCGTCTACAACTTTGGACAGCTTTTGTAGAAATAAATAAAAATGGTATGTTATAAACTGTAACAGTTTTTATCTCGTATTCTGTTGGGCTGTTATTACATTTTTTTGTTTCAACAAATAGATGTCTTATATTTAAAAGTGATGATATGATTAAAAATTGTCAGAAAAGTTATAAAAGACCCTGTATGAACGCGATACAACTCGGAAACTTTCCATATCTACAAACTTCGTAATCTGGAAATAGTTTAGAATTTCTCTCGATTTAAAATTTTTGTAACTTAAAAATCTTTTTTATTCAAACCATACAGGATATAAAATAGGTCAGTTTTCCAAGACTAATAGTAATATTCACACAAATCTGAAATTATTTTTTTATTATCATTTATCAGTGTCGCTTGTTGTTAAATCACGTTAAATCAAGTGTGTGAAACTAATAAAATGGCAGAGAACGTAACTGCAATGGAAAATGTTTTTATAAAAACAATTTTTTTTTCTATAATTTTGCAACACGTTATTTCAATGATAGCTAAAGTTTTTCCATTGGCATGTCTTGAAAAACGCGATTTAAAAAAATCTGAAATCCCTTATGCAATCAAAATTTGACTTAACTGTATAAATGATTCTCAAATTTCTACAAGATATGTCGACACTTTCGGAGATTTTGATAAAATTTATTTAAAACGGAAAATAAACTTTAACATCCTGTATTTTAAAAACAAAAGACGACGTAATGAGTGAGGAAAAAAATTTTTGGAATTCGTACATTTGCCTAGAACAATCTGCAGGTAATTTAAATAGAACTAACCTGCTTCTCTTTAGTGTAAGGGTCGATGATTTTGGTCAAGGTAAAAGGACATGTAGCGTAAGCCCTCAAAGTGTAGTATATAGTGGTGGATTTCTCATATTGCGACACGACAATCGTGTACCTCCTGCTGCTCCCAGGGCCCAAGATGATCTTACACAGGTAGTGAGGACTGTTGATTTTTACTCCGTCGATGTAAGGTGGCGGATCATCTAATGCGAAAGAAAGAAATTCAAAATACAACTCAAATCAAAAAGATCCTATCCCTCCCTGTTTACAGGGTTAACTATGACTAAGTACAAAAATTTTAACCACGTGCTCAGGAAGGTCTAAAAGACAATAAAAAATTTATTTCGGAATTCTAGCTCGATGTTTAAAAAATGGTGCAAAACCCTCTTTTCCCACGGAAAGTCGGCGCCTATGACAATCTATCATCATCCGTCATGGCTAGATATGTCAACTGCTGGTCGTTTTTTCAACATTGTCAAGTGTAGAAACGACGAAACGAAACAATTGTATTAATAATAATAATGTCTAAGTACCTGGTAGATAACAGCTAATCCGGTTAGCTGCAGTATTTTGTATTCGTTCTTTCGTTGCACACTGCCAAACTACACTTAGCTGAGTAACAGTAAGTTCTAGGTTATGCCATACTGCATTGCTAATTGCATACCCTCCATGCTCCAACCCATCCAGAAGGCGAAGTTAGTTATAATCTAAGGGTCATTTTTACAGAACACTGTAAACATCTTGGGATGTTATAGTTTAAAATATTACTAATTATTTTATGCAAACATCGTCGATTACTGTTAATATTGTTGCTATTATTAGTATTAACAGAATTTAATTACACAACAACACATGAAGTTTAAAAATTTATCGGCGTGAGTGCACCTTGTATTAGTGACAGATGTCGTCTGTAGATGTCAAATAACGTAAATTTACGGTTACGGTACTCTGATTAGTTTGAAATAATTTTTCAGTACTTGATTTTCGCAAATTTAATTTTTCGCGTATCTTATGTGTATTTACAAACATGTCGTATTCAAATGCCTAGATGACGGATAAGGTGCTGATTTATGGGAGTGTGACAAATGCATATTATCGTGCGGTAGCCTCAAAGACGTTTCCCGAGTATACAAAATATTTTCCTGAATACTTTTTGAACCACATCGAATAGCGGTTTTATGCCGTGGCGGTAAACGTGTGGTAGTGTTTTCATGTATTTGTGTACATTTACGTGTATTTTGTTATCTTTTGTGCTTTTTCCCGACGTAAGTAATCGACCTGGTCAAGACCGCCAAGCCAAGTAGGTACCCCGCTTGACACAAAAAGAACGATCGAAGGAAGGAGAGGTCTACAGGAAGTACAAAAATCTTTAATTCAAACAAGTAAGAACACAGAAGATGATTCAACATTCTTAATATCTCTCCAAGTATCAATCCTGGAAATAATAGATTTTTTTTCTTTCAAAGTGGCTTAAATTGATACACGTGTCAATGAACCTGTCACTATATTTGACACCTTTGACTGGCAGAATGTACCTAACTTCGTGGCTGACAGAAGGTCAGTGACGGCGATAAATAGGGATTTAATATAGTTTTGAAAATAATTTTTGTTGGCTTTATAAATAAGTTTGGAATTTTTTTGAAGGGTGATTCCATTAATTCTTATTTTTCCCTATCCCCTCTTAAAATATTTGTACTAAGTCATAGTTAACCCTGTATATATTTACAGTCAGACTAAATTAAGAGAAAGAATTGTAGATGGTGACACTCCCAAAAAATCCCCAATTTGTGATACAAATAAAGATGAAAGGGATTCATTGAGAGAGTCGCCATCTAGTTGTCCCATTCCTAAGTTAGAGCAGTCCTCTATAAATATGTAAAGTTGTTAACAGTAATATGATGCAATATCAATAAATTCAACGTAACTAGTAGACTTACATGGATAATACACCTTTTTCCCATTTTTGTACACGTACAGGGTGATGTACTCCTTATTCTCCCTAAAATCATCGATATCGGTAATGTGCCTCGTCAGGAGCAACCAGACTGCGCCCGAAGTATTATTACCGACGTCAAGCGAATATTGAGGATTAGAAGCCACCGTATAAAGATCCTTTACGGGTCCCCTACCCGCATGCCACGATCTGCAATAAAATTCACCCTGTAGATGTCAATACGAGCTTAATTTTCAATTACGTCTCACGTTCTAAAAATACGAACTGATAACCGCTGTTCCCATTCATTTTCAAAAAGGAATAAAATATATCGTTAGTAAAAACGCAATTGAAAATGACTTACGAGGAACGTTCCTGTAAAAAAAAGAACTAGGAGGGAACTTTTTTCGCTGAAAACTGAAAAAAAGTTGGTATTTGTTGGAAAAACTGGAAACGAAATAGTTATAATTAACCCTTTCAGTACGGCTGACTGATATATTCGTCATTAAGATTATTGGCAGTTAGACGGGTGCCGAATATATTCGTCAGATGCTAATTTGTTTTCTGAACACCTGCCTTTTGGGGTTCGACGCCTATAAAAGTTTGATTTCGCTCACAGACGACTGACAACCCTTTTCGATCGTTTTTGTTTGTCAGACAGACGGATGCCCAAAACTATCGGCACTGACGAATATTTACGGCAACCGGCAACGTAGCAAAGTCAGGTGAAAGTTGTGGTATCGGGCCGTGCATAACGCCATGCTTTAAAATTTATCATCAACAGATTGAATATACCTTTTCTATTATTTTTATACTTTATTTGTGAAACTAGAAAAATATAAATTGTTTTGTTATTTTTTTTTTCATATTTTTATCTTATTCCATATCTTGTTTATCTGTTTTTTTTTTATGTTGCTTTTATACCTGTTTTTACCAAATAAATACATTTGATTTTGTTTTATTTTGTGATTTTTTTAATCAAGTTATTTTCGATTAGTGACGATGACGAATATAGTCGTCAGCCGTCTATCTGCCACTCCCAAAACTTCCGTCTATATGGCACGAAGCCTATAAAATGCTGCCGTCCTGAAAGGGTTAAGGTTCACTTATCCTTAACATGGTTCTCTACAAGAACGTTCTTTTTTTGATGAGGTGAATCACTAATCAAGGTTCAAACCACGATCCCAATATTGACACATCATATCATTGTTCACAAACATTACAGAACAGATCATTTCCTTAAATATTATACATCCATACAACTCTAGAGATCAATTTGAAAATGACTCGTGGAGAACGTTCCTGAAAAAAAAAGAACATTTCTCACTGAAAACCGAAGAAAAGTTGGTTTCTTTGGTTAATGCTCGACTATAAAAAAAAAAAAATTAAGGATCACTTCTCCTTGACATGGTTCTCTACAAGAACGTTATTTTTTTTGATGAGGTGAGTTCAAACCATGTTCCCAATATTGACACATCATAGGAGAAAGTAGGAGCTGCAATTATTGCTATCAGTTATGAAAATAATTCACAAACATTGCAAAACAGATAATTTCCTCTAATATTATACACCCATACAACTTTAGAGATCACTATCGAACTGTAATACTCACTGATGTATGCAATAAGTGTACTTGAACAGCTCAGGGTTCCAATTCATGTAGAAAACATCGAAGAAACTCAAAACACTGTCGTAATCGATCCAGAACACTCCATTATCGAATTGAGCCGCACTATTCGGATCGTAATTCAACAGATTTTGCAATTCGGGAGTCCAATGCCTCGTATCCAACTCCGAGTAATTCCCCCTCCATCTCAGATGAGACCAGGGATTCTTCAGCTTCAGCAATCTAACCTACAAATGTACGACATTAGTTTTCTCATGTCACAATAAAAGATAACGATAACTTACGCCTTTGACAGTTTGAACGTCCATTACGGCGTAAGCGTGCGTGGGTACTAATCCGCTCCTCTCCGCGTCATTGTCGGATAACTCTCCTGTCGCTACGGTCACCAAGACATCGCCTTTAGCCAGACGGGTCTCTAAGGTGTTGAAAAGGGAATCTCGATTGAAATCGGATTCTTTCACTCTTATGGCAATCCTTTCCGGTATCCAACCTGTTAAGGCGTGTAAATCAATATTCTAAAAAAATATACCAGTGTTTATAAGAAATAAATTGTAAAAAGTATAATATGTACAAGATTGCATTTTCTAAAATCGCTATTTTCAGTCTTTTCACAATATTTCAACAGCGGCAGCAGATTGAATCTGTTTGATTTATTTTAATGCCATAAAATAGGCACAATGTTTTTCTAATTTGAGCCACCCTGTATATTTTAGTTTCGGAAATGCCAATGGTGTGCCATGAAAAATGAACCACCCTGTATAAAAAAATTTAGAAATGATCAAATATAAATAATATAAACATATACACTAACGGAACAAATTAAGGGATCAAAAAAAAAAATCTCAATTTTTTGCAATTTTTCAAATGGCTGTATCTTTGGTAAAAATGATCGTATGTGAGTGAAAAAAAAAGCAATTTGAAGCTTGAAGTGTCTAGTTTATGGATTTTGCGATTAAAATAAATTCCAAGCAACAATTAGCGCAAAATCCTAATGAATATCACGGAAAGAAAACTTTTCGAAATTTTTTGCACTCTTATTTTTTGTGTACGGTCTTCAAAAAAAATTTTTCAACCTAACCATTATATGGATTGGATAGGTTGTTCATTTAGCTTCAATTTTTTTCTTTGTTGGCCTCGATACGACCATTCCTTGCTGAGTTATCAACCTTTGAATAAAAATGCGTCATTTTCTCTTCTCTCAGCAATATCTCAGAAACCAATAGTCGCTCAGAAAATGCAAGGGGGTTTCGGAAACTTGGATCCATTCTCTACAGTGTTCTGGCATGTTTTTTCAGGAAACAATTTTTTTTCACTCTTAACATGACTTTGGAAAATTTCAAACATTTCAAACAACTTAACTTAAGTGGACTGTTTTTCATATGTAATTAACTTTGTTTTAAACACTAATGACTTGCGTATCGCAAATTTGCGCTTCGTGTAAATCGTCTATAAGTTTTACTGTACAGCCTATTTTAATACAAAATAAAAAATTTGTAACACTCACACTATTGCTTCCAGGAAAATCGTAGCCGCCCATAACTTTCATGTATGCCTTTTCCAACAGCGAAATCCAAAACTCGTTCTTATTACTAGAATACGAGCACAACAACCTCCCGTACCTGTCGATCGGAAGACTATCATCTATAATGACCTTCCGCGCCACTCCGTTAACATGCAACTTGATCATGTATTTGCCAAAAGGATTATAAATAGGTTTCCTGTCCTTGGACTGAGGATAAATTATCGCCGTGACTAGCTTCCTTCCGAAACGTTTCTCGTAAGAAGCGCTCACTGCTAGACTGGCAACAAACGAACAATCGGAGATAACCGTCTGCTTTATACTAAGGTAGTTGGGTGCGGGGCCATAAACGATGCACGGGTCAGAGCACAATTCTTCAGGACGAGCAAACTTGTAAAAGTCTCTCTTTTGTTTAGGTGACAAAGTCAAGGGGCCGTCCTTATCGGTGAACGGTATGGAGTACTGGAAACGTTCTGATAAATCTACGCTCATAAAAGGTACGTAATCCCTTCTATTGATTTTAGAAGTGTGCAAGAGCACTAATTTTTCTTCCTCGGTGTATGTGTCCTGACCAGAAACTTTCAAATGAGCGCTGGAACCTCTGTGGAATTCCTTTGGTTTCTGTGCCACGTTAGTTGTTGGTTTTTGTTGTACGACGTGTACGGGTGGCGTAGACGGTGAAGTCGGTGTAGATGGATTTGAAACTGGTGTCGATGATGTAGGTGTTTGTTCTTTTCGAATACCTACAAACGTAAAAAACAAATAACAGTATAACTGTAGCTCTTGTTTATAGTTAGTCAGCCAGTCAAACTTAGTAAAAATAATAGATGACAATACGCTTTAAATCCAAGTCACCCTTGTTTATAGTGTAAATAAGGTTGATATTAAAAGAGTTAGGGAGGGTTAATAAGATGGATTTTATAAGAGTATCGCCATCTATTGTTTTTACTCCTAAGTTTGACTGGTTGACCATCGTCCGGTAAATCATGCTGCCTTTGTAATACTTGTCTGTCGAATCACCTGAATTTCAATATAGAATTCTGTAATGTGATGTAACGTGGCGACACCACTGATACCATTCCAATACTTCACTTAAAACTTTCGTGTCTAAATATTTTACATTTTTCATAAAACTGGGTAACTACGTACTAATAATGGGCTGCTACTCCTGCGTTTTCACCATAAAAACACAATACTTATTATTTTAGGTTGTATCAATTTATACATTTAAAGCAAAGGAACAGACTAGAAAAAATACGGCTGCTGCGATTTAGCCGACAATGGGTTAACTATATTATACAGGGTGATTCTTTAATATTGCCAAACATTTCAGGGACAGGTTCTTTAGACAAAAATAAGAAAAAAAGTTCTCATTAGCATGTGTCCGGAAATGCTTCGTTTCCGAGATACAGGGCGTTCATTTTTTTGTAATCTACTTTTAATACTTGTTATTTCATTTTGTATTATGTTATTTTTCCAAAAAATGGAATAAATAAATGCAGAGCAAAAGTTATTAAAATTATTATTTTGTAACATTTTGTATTATTTTGCATTTTGTATTTTGTATTGTTATTAATGATACAAAAAACGGTTCCTATTATTAAACATAAACCAGTCAATTTTCAAATAAATCGGTTAAAGGACTTGAAATAACAAGTATTAAAAGTAGATTACAAAAAAAATGAACGAAATGTTTCCGGACACATGCTAATGAGAACTTTTTTTCTTATTTTTATCTAAAAACCGTTTTACACACACAAGAATTATAGTAAAAATTGATCTGATGTCTGCTAAAAATAATCGTGAAACTTTTTAGCTGTTTTATACATACGAGAATTATATCAATAACTTAATGGAAATTTTTATTCGTAAAAATATAGAACATGTTCTATAATCGAGAAAGTGCGGCAGAATTTAGGCAAATCTCCAGTTTGGCAATTTGTAAAGTAACGTGAAATATACATCCAAACTTTAATAAAAATTCTTCGCAAAAATTTGCCCATAATTTTTGTTATAATTTTCGGAAGAAATCTCTTGTGTGTAAAACGGTTCTAAAGAACCTGTCCCTGAAATTTTTCGCAATATTAAATCGCCCTGTATAACAAACAAGGGTGTAGCTAATCAAACTGTACCTTTCAACTGTTCTGCTCTATCTAAAGCCTGCAAAGTAAGTGTCTTCAAATCGCCTTGCATCAAATCCGGAAACTGCGTAATATACTCAATCGCTTTGGTGTACAGTTCCACGGCATCTTCTTTGTCCCCTTGCTCATCTTCATCTATAGCTTGTTGTAGCAGAAAATAACACTGTTTCTGTCTTGTCTTGCTACCGTCATTATCCACAATCTTACTATCTACTGGCGACGTGTTCCTGAGTTCGCTAGCACGGTTCTTGTATTCCTGGGCTTTTTCTCTAAGGGAATCACCCTTTTCCGCCTCAGTCGTTATTGCTACCTGTTCCAACAGCCTAGCGGCAGCCTCATAATAATAAGCTGATATTTTCGATTCACCCTGTTCATCGTACTGAACTGCTTTCTTGGCAGCCTCCACTGCATTATCTAATAATTGAGCAGGGTTAGACATTGTATTCCTTGCTTGTTACAGTTTCAATTGAAAAGAACTTAATAGTAAATTATTTCATTAATTTGCCGTGTGATTCATAACATTTTTATAGATATGACAAAGGTTATCAGATGCAGTATGCATAAAATGCAATCACATAATCACTAAGTATATTTTTCAACTACTAGGATAACAAAATTATTGTTTAATTTTTGATTCATAACCACAATAATTGCCCACTCGTTAGTTGCAAACTGTAAAATTTTAATTTTTTTACTTCGTTTTTTGTTTCAGCCAGGCATAAAACATAAAGTTCTAACTGTGGCGTCCTCTACAATCCTTAGAATTAATTAAGCAAAAAAACTGTAATCAACTGCAAATTATTTTACAGCGCCCTCTTTTGCTCAGTAGAATTAAAATAATTCGTTTAACAGTTTCCTATACAAGGTTCTGCCATCAATTTAAAGATATCTTGTACGTCTTGAGCTACGCGCCATCTTGTGACGGAAAGTATCAATACACTTAAAAAGACGTAGTTATCTGTATAGAATAGTATCCAGCTGATAATAGTTCATATAAGTGTCTTCTAGATGGCCAAGAGAACTAAGTCGCTGAAGTAAAACTACGATCAGACTTATTCTCAATTTATTCAAATTCATATCATACTATGGCTTCAGCGGGTTCTCTTGGCTATCTAAGAAACACCTATGATCAAGTGCATTATTACCACAGTATAGGGAGACCAGTAGAAACACTCGGGCCGAAATAATAAGTCGCGCATAGCAGCTCGCGCATACATTTCAAGCTGCAGAGACCTCAGTTTACATCTAACTCTGGGAGTGCAAACATCGGTTATACAGAGGCGTATTAAAGCGATATTTTGAGTCTGATCGAGAAACGAGTCGCTGCGCAACAGTTAGATGTTTAAATATATCATCTATAAATAGTAATTTAAGTTTCTTTAAATTTCCTAAAGACATAAATAAGTAACAAGTAATCTATAATACACTGTACAAACCATAAATGATATATTACTGCTATTGTCTTACCTATTAACTTATTTCTTAAGTATATTATTGGAATATAAATACTTCTCATGAAAGTGAAGTTTAAAATATACATATTTATATTTTTCACAAATACAATTTTTTATTTTAGAGCAAAGTTCTGTGCAGAGGCTTCTAATAGAGAAGATATATTAGAAAAGCTGCTCAGGATTAGTAATAGTTCATACAAACTATGTCAAATACATTTTTAAAATAATATGTTTTCTAACGATTCGCGCAATAGATTACGCAAAGAGGCCGTTCCAACGTTTCCTGCACAAGACGGCTCATCTTCAAATTATGTAGATGATCATATTTCTTGTAGTCACTATAATGAGAGTAAGACTCAAAACAAAATAATACAAAATAATTTTTTTAAATTTACATTTTACTGCACTTTTATCTCCAATTTAACAATTTTCAAAGTTAAGTAAACATAATATTTCTGTTCTGAAAAATACTTGTCTTCTGGTTTACGTAGATCATTTAAGACAAAAAAATCATAATAAATTATTTGTCCACTAAACTTCAAACCTCAAATTTTAAATTTAAAAAATCCTAAAAAATGTAATTATCACTAATAACAAAAAAAGTAAGTAAATAAATAAAAATGTTTTGTAGTGCAATAATATATATTTTAAACTATTTTTTTAAAAGAGTCCAATTCTCACTCACACTGTATGTTAGTAGCAGTAAATGATAGTAGATAATACATGTTGAATTACCCATTTATAACTGTATAATGAATTATTATATAATGTGGATAGACATAACGTAAACTTTCATGTGGAATAACTACACTTTCACGCGCAAATAAAAAATTCTTATTCCGGTCCTGATCACCGATTCTGTAAATTCTATCGGATGTGCTATCGCACTCACATTTCGAGGTCACCGTAGAAAACTGAAAACAGTTCAAAGAGCCGACAACGGAGTGAAGCTGCTGGTCTACCTATGCTGTGTTATTACGATACTCATTACACTACTTAAAATAATAATACTTTAGGTGAGATATAAGTGGTCCGCTTACTTTCTGTTCGGTCTAAGCGGCTCGACTTACAGAAAGCGACCTACATTGCAGCAGGTACAATCGTTTGCAATAATAATGACACTCTCTTAAAACAGTTTTTGAACTTCTGGAAGTTCTGAGTAAAAATTTCATTAAATCTCTAAGGAGGAGGTGAGTGGAACAACTAATAACTAATATTAAAAATGTGAAGTAGATTTCATTACAAATACATCAGAAGTTCTAAAGAAATCGCAAAATTCATTTTAATGAGTGTCATTATTATTGCAAACGATAGTACTTAACGCAGACCTCTCGCCCTGGGCGACGAGCCATTAAATCTGAAAAGGATACTGCAGGAAACAACTACTCCGCGGACTAATGCCCCGACCGGCACTGAATTACTCCTGCAGTATCTATGTGAACAGCCAAGAAGAGAAGAAGAAGAAGAAGAAACGTGTTTATTGTGGAAATTCATTATAGCATCTCTGGAAAAATTAACTTCGTTGGTATTTTTTAACTGGAAAATGCTAAGACCCCACATTTACATGTATAACAAAAAAAACCTTACTTTTGGCCACATAATCCGCCCCTGAAATTTTGACCTCTATTTAAGAAACACCTTGCATATCATAGGCGCATCCGCCAAAATATCAAATATAAAATCTATTTTGATATTTACAGAACTTACTAAGATTAATGTCATCAAAAATTTATATGTGACATAGCTGTACAACCTACTTACAAGTTAAAACTGATTGTACATTAAAATTAATTCCATATTTGTTAATTTAGTGGATGAACAGTAGGAGTGTCCACCCACTGAAATAAAGTACACACACACCCCTTCCATTACAAAATCAATGACTCAGTTCTGCCCGCTCAAGCAGAAAGTATCAAAGTAATTCTCGTGGCATATTTTTGAATTGTGCAATAAACTTATCAGCTTGCTAAAGTATAGATACCATTCATTACTTGCATTTTTAGCTCGGCCCATATCTCCCATTAAATTTAAATGTAACTGATCGGAAAAAAGATACGACTGGAATTTAATTTGTCCATTATATTTGTTTCGATGGAATTAAACGAACAGATTTAATCTGTAATAAATTTTATAAAAATCGCTCTTCTACTGAATAATGTATTAATAAAAAACTGGAAAATAATGCGCAGAAAACAATTCCCCGAGTTTGTTTGTCGTATAGTTTTCCCATCTGTCACGCTTTATTTTTACAATTAAAAAAATACTAAGGTGAATGTATTAACTTAACAAATATGTAGTGGGTACTAAAATATAAACAAACCAATATTTTACACGTTAACCATCCTTTTTTATTGAGGTCGAGAACCCTTAAACAGCCAATTGCTAAAGAGACAACCTTTTGACTTTGACATAGCGGTTAACAATCGAACAAACTACGGAAAAAAAACCTGTTGAAAAATGTGGATTACTTATTTATTAGGACAGATCTTGTCCTTGAAGTCACCTCGAGATTTTTTCTAGTATATAAGTGATATTAGTTTATTTTAGCATTCACGTTCCAACAAATACAGTTACAGGGTAGGTCAAAAAAGTACAGTATGTATGACAATAAATAAACGATACAAGATAAAAGAATTTAGTACTGTATTTGTATTATAAAATGTACCCGGGTGTATATACAGGGTGTCCGGGAAAATGTGGGAAATCTCTCGGGTGCAGATAGAACATGAAAAAATGTGACAAGTTCCTATAAAATTTTTCCTACAGGCCCTCCCTATGGAGATATGTGTCCCTGAAGGAAGCCGCTGGAAATCGGAGTAACTTTTAAAGTACTTAATATAATTTAATAAATATTTAATGCGATGGACACTAGTAAGGACCTCTAAAAAATAGTGTCCTTGAAACATTAGCTTTTTTAGTTTACCAGGAGCAGGCTAAGCTTTACAACTTAATGCCTAAATTTTTCACACTCTGTATGATAAAGGCTTTAAAATAATAAATCTGGATAGCTTCAACCTTAGACTAAAAAAGGTAGTCTCGTTTATTGTCGATAAAATTAATTATTTACAAGAAAGAGAATAATAAACGAATTCATGTTTTATTTTTAATAAAAATAATTATTTCTATTTTGTTTTCTCGACAACAATGCGATACGAAATTCATTCAAACAACAGGAAAATTTTATTTTAAGATGTTTAATCCGAAAAAATACAAAATTTATAAAAACGCAGTGGTTTCCCAGGAACCACCTTAAATAAATTGTTGGGAACAGTTCATAAGAGGGGAACATAGTTCGAACATTTTCTCGGGGCAAATATCTTCGTAGAGAGAGGGCCTGTACGAAAAACATTATAGAAACTCATCTTATTTTATCATGTTCTATCTACAGATTTGCCACATTTTCCCGGACACCTGTATATATTCTCCAGAACTTTTTTTTGAAAGCAGCTATAGTTATAGTAAGTATAATATAAAAAAATATAAATAAAATATTCATGTTTTACCAAGAAAATTGAACAATTTTGTGTTAGAAAAATAAATCCCAATAAGACGTATTCAATTTAGACAACTAAAATAGCACCTGATGGTTCTTATTTTTTAATTAATCTAGGCAACTAAATTTGCATTTAATACTATATACTATAATACTATTATATACTCCCCTGTTACTCACAGCAAAACAAACACAACACAATGCAAATCCATAAATACAGTAATGCAATAAATACACTAATTTTTTTTCACAGAACTTGACAATTTGAACATTTCTTTGCATAGCAAAAACCTCAATGGAAAATGAAAAATAATTAGTGTAGCTTTGACATAAAATGCCAATAAATTGTTCAAAATAATGTCGTGTAATTATCACGAATCAAATTTTAGGTAGAAATTCTTAAATGTGAAGAAAATATTCTCATCTGGCAACACTTCACACTCCACTCACAGGTGCGTGATATATACGAATTTTTAATATTCAAATCCCATAATTGACCTATGACGACCTATATTACTTTACTTCATTTGCTGTAAGGAATCGAATCTAGGTTTTCTATATTCTGCATTAAAGACGCCACACGCTGTATATACCTTTAGATCTCGTTCATGTGTTTTGCTTTTGGATTTACGAAATGTTTCGTATTCTGTGCAAGTGAAAGCAAATTATTAGTACTTAAATTTGTAGCACAATTCGAAAAAAGTTGTCGTTTCGCAACGAATCATCTTACTGTTACGTAACATCACCTATGAGTTGAATTTTGACATTCATGTTAGATATTAAGAAATATAATTCGCAGAAAGAGAAAGTACTTTCACTTGTACACACGCGTACGTTTCACACCAGTGCACTCTCAACTTACACCGATCTCTGATCCTGACCGACTTTCGGTGCGGTTTTACCTTAATATGATACATTTAAATTACCTATATAAAGTTAACTATGCACAACAACAAATGTATGGAATAAGGCATACGACGTGTGGCAATTAAGTTCCGGGAATTTGTCAATGAAAAAACAAGCAAATTAAATTTCGCCAAAATTTTATTATCGGCATTCACAATAGTCTCCCTCTAACTCTGCACAACGATTCCAACGTTGCTCCCACGATTTAAAGCACCCTCCGCAGTTAACCCGTTCATCACCACGGTTACAGCTTCTTTGACCTCCTGTACGCCGCCATGATGAGTTCCCTTGAGGTGCGACTTCATTCTGGGGGAATAGAAAAAAAATCGCAGGCGGTAATATTGGGGCTATAGGATGGGTGCGGCAACGTTGGAATGCCTTTTTTGCCAAAAATTCTTGCACAATGAACGAGGAACATAGAACTGTCCAGTCACTGTCTGGCCGACAGGAACATATTCTCGATGAATGATGCCGTGGATATCGAAAAAAACGATCAACATTGCCTTCAGTCGTGACTTGGACATCTTCGCTTTCGTTGGCCGTTCTCGACCCTTTTCCACCCACTGCTGACTTTGTTTACGGGTTTAGGGGTCATACTCGAATATCCAGGTCTCGTATTCAGTGACTACCCGACTCATCCAGTCTCTACCGTCGCTCCGAATGCTGAACAACAAATCCTCGCAGATCGATTTTCGCATGTCTCTGTTCACGGGTAAGAACTTTTGGCAAATACAAGGTGAACCTTAAATAAGTACAAATATTTTAACCAGCAGTATAGTTCTCTGTGTAGAACACATAATATGTAGTTTTTTAATAAAAAAATCATAAATAAAAGTCAAATTTTAAATAAATTTTGCGATTTTTCAATAAAAAATTTGTTGAGGACCGCTGACCGGACGATGTTTATGAGTCAGTTATGAACCATAGTTTTTCGTTATCCTTTATGCATGTTTATGTATAATTTTTTTAATTTATGAACTTGCGGAACCTCATTTTTTAATCGTCAGTTAATAAAGTTAAAATTTGGGTTAATATTACTGCGTAGCGTATTACCTACCCAATTTTACTTCTCTAATCACTTAAAACCAGTATTTTTTAATTCAATCTATGCAGATTAACGTTAAAAAAATTATTTATTTTAAGGACGATATGGTAATCTCGTCTTGAATGGATCATCCGGTTTATTATGTTACGTCAGTGCTCTGTTCTACATGATCAGCGATCCTCAAAATGTGGGTATTTAAAAAAATAATATTTCCGTAAATATTAGAAATTTTTAAAAATGACTCACTAGACTCATCTATATGGCGAACTACACCTGTAAATAAAATATTTGTGCTTATTTAAGGTTCACCCTTTATTGTTGAGGATTTGGAACATCCAGAAACAAAACTAGATATGTATTACATGGCATTTTCCCATAAGTATTAATGCCAACTGGCTGCTTGATGTATTTTCAATTTTTGTACCTTACAAAAAATCGAGTATGATTTGTGTTGCGTGGCCTCAGTGCTATTATCGTGACATCGTCAAATAAGAGCTCCTAATAATTTTGAATATTTTAAAATAAATCCAATCTGCATATAAAATCTATTTGGACCGTCGTAGATTAAATTTCGAATGATCGATAAGAACTTTGTTAATAAAACTTGTATAACTAATAGTTAGTTATTACTGTTATGCACATTATAGTTATCGAACTAGGATCATCAATAACTATAATGCCACTTTGTCAATTTTCCAATAAAAAAATCGCTAATATAAAATATAATGAAATAGTGATGAAGAACAAATCGTAGTAGGCTTAGAAACGTAACCTGATCATTATACATCCATGAGGTACCTAGGTACAAAAAAATAACAATCCAAATCACATTAACAGAAAAAGTAAATCACTTTTCCCATATAAAAAATAAGCAATACTCATTTTAGTAAGAAAAGTAGCAGTAAAATAGATAAAATATGACCACATCGACAAATTAAACGTGTTCACCATTATGACACTAAAGAGAAAATGATTACGAATGCAAACACTACAAACCGTTACTTCCTCAATTGAAACCGCAGCTCTTATTCCGATTATTCAATTAATAAGCGTTTGATAGGTGAGTAAACATTAAGCCATCTTGTACGGTTGTTCGAGAAGCGGCAATTAATATTTTTAATGGAATTGTACTCCGATCCAACCTTGGGCATTAAAAATTGCGATTTTAATATAACTTTTTTCGTGGCGATAATAGAAAACCGTTGTCTCGATTGACCTCCCAAGAACCAACAGAAAAGGTGAAGCTCGTTTTTTGTCCCAATTCGGCTTTCATTGCCGAGAGATGACGGCTGCTTGTTAAGCAGGTGAGTTTAAAAAAAGTGACTCCAATATAGGGTGTGTCTCTTATGAAAAAAAAATTTTCAATACGAATAATTTTTCTACAAGTACCTACATTTAAAAAAATATAAATACAACTACTTTATATACAAGTCAGTGAAACTATATATTTCTGTCAAGACACTTTTTGTATCAGAGCCTACGGAACTTGCCAATAATACAATGTACGCAGTAAACTTGATCACAGCAGTAGCCCCATTGAATACCGAGAGCTAAAAGCTACGATAACTGACAGCACTGGATCTGGCATAAATTTAACTCACTGCCGTATTGGCATTTTCAATTAACATGTAGTGCAAAATTAGTACATTATGCAACGATCATGTAATGATGGTTATTAATACACGAGCATTAACCGGGATACGAAACGAGCCGAAGGCGGGTTTACATGAGAGTTGCATACGCTATTTTTTCTACACCCGATAAATAATCAAAAACCATAAATTTTATATTTTTATTGAACACAATAGGTAATAGTAATTATTCGTATGAACTGCATTTTCTTCTTTCTCCGATATGTGTGGAGGAGTCGATGGTAATTCTTCTATATCGCTGATATCAGATATTTTGATAAATTAGTTTAGCTAGGCATCTACGAAAATTTAATCCGTACTGATTTTGACATCTAAAATAACTACATAGGAACCTAGGATAAACGTCAAATGCACAGCATGCTTGATTGAAAAATTATGGTTTCTATTGATTAAAAATCTGTATCGTAATGGGTATCATTATGAAACGGATTATGGGCATATAAGTGCATTGTTATAATACGGGTGTAGAAAAAAATAGTAATCGTCTTGATTATAATAGTTACTATTTGATATTGAAATGTTATATTACACACAACGTCAAAAGTCTTGACCCCCTGTATATAAAACGATTCGATTAAACCTAGTGGTTTGTCTTAATATGGTAAAAAAGTACATGTATAAAAAAAAAACAATAAAGACTTGCAGACTATGAATCTTTACTTTATTATCAATGTTTTTACAAATATGGTCAGTCTAGCAGTGTATTCAGCCAAGTGTTCCTTTGAACTTTTGTACATTATAATGCCAGGACGTGAAATTTCTGCGTTTACCCGAGCTTTACATGACGCAGGACATTCTAATCATCAGATATCGAACATGTTGAGCATTCTTAAATCATCTGTTGAACAAATAGTACACAGATATGAATTTGATACAGTGGAAAACAGACCACGTAGTGGACGTCCTCTAGTATATAATGGAAGAGAGGATCGGTACTTGGTGCAATATGCCCGTAGACACCGCACATCTTCAGCTTCAGTTCTCAGGGCCCACTTTTAAGGTACGTTTCGCCGTGTTATATCGACACCTGTCACCTACTATTCGAAGACGACTCCACAACGCAAATTTACATGCTAGAAGACCATTACGGGTCTCCTCTCTACTTCCAAGGCATCGTGCTGCCCTTCTCAATTGGGCGCGAGAGCATAGGGGTTGGCTTTTACGCCAGTGACGCTAGGTCTTATTTACAGACGAAGAGTCTGTAGAGAACCAGGTGGTCAACAGCGACTTCATTTTCCCCGTGACGTTGCTCCGTATGAAGGAGGTACCGTAATATTTTCGGGTGGAATTTTTAACCGCCGCACCCCATTAATTCGCATATAGCAGAGCTGTATGACATGTCGTTAATTTACGGATTTAAGCTGTACAAAATTCTCTGGCTACGAAACTTCTAGATGAACATTTTCTGTAAACAACGGCAGTCATTTTGAACACTTATTACAATTTTTCCAAACTTACTTTACTCAATTCTTGTATGAAAAGCTCTAAAAACCATTTACGGTAAGTATGTTTAGGAGCACTTGTGATTATTATGTAGAAACATCTGACAATGTGCGAGGTGTGAGGTGTGCGATATTGTCACATATTCATAATGTATTTTGTGTCATAATTCTATTATGTACCAAGAGAAAAGCAATTGTTACGTCAATTATATTTTAGTCGGTGCAATTTACCATACAGCAAAATAAAGGCACTCATATTTTGGACAGCCTGTATTGCGCTATCCTCAATGTACAACAAATAACAGTGTTTTTTTTACGATCACATTTTGGTGTTATCGTTGTTGAGACCATTTGTAAAATATGTCCGTTAACGGTTGTTATACCAAATGTAAGTAACCTGTGAACAGAACAACGAACCCAGAAAATATCCCATCTTGAATATTTGGAGACAAACATCAACTTTTTAACAAGCTATTAACGATAATTACCCATTTATTTCCTAGACCACAGTTCACAGACCAGTACATTCAAATTACTGGCACAAAATAAGGAAATAACAAAAATTTTAGTTTTGTAAACAGTACTTATTTGTTGATTAAACAAATCGAGGAAGTACCGAGAACAATGAAAGATTATGACCTTTAAAGTATCGGTAAAAGTGGTAGTACTAAAAAATATAATGGCTTTTACTTTTATTGCCATTTTCAGGGGCTTTGTTAAAATGGTATACTTATTTAACAGGTGGCAAAACTATTTGTGTCAAAAAGAAGTTTTATTTAAAAGTAATCTACATATTACTTTCGCTATAAAAATATAGAGAATTTTAGCTAAAGGAAACAACTAATACTTTTTAGTCCTGTCAAATCGAACTGGATTTGCGCCGTTGTTATTTTGCAAAGTAATGGTTATGACATCACAGACATTATTTTTTTCATTTTTAGCGTTATAACGGGAAAAATAAATGAGCATATTTTTAGGCCGACTATCTAAATTGGCTCTTTTTAAGATTTCGCAGGCCAAAAAATTAGTACAATATCTCCGTTTTATATGACGCAAGAAAGACCGATCAAATTTTGCACGTTTCCATAATTTACCGTACAACTTTTGCATATAACATTTTGCTGTATTTTTAGTAGAAAAGATACTTTACCTGAAACGATAACAGTTTTCAATCGGTGCACTGAATATTTCAAATATGATTACCTATTTCGAAAACTGTTACTCTTAACGACTTCAACAAGGTATTCCTTTTTCAGATATCACAGGTAGGAGAATCAATTGTTTCAATAGTCAGATGGATACACTAAGCAGCAAAAAAGTTCTGCCATTTAAAAGAAATATGATGTGCCATAAGTGGCGCCCTCTACTAGTGACGTCAAAATTAGAAACAAATTTGAATTTCTCATCTGCAAAAATCCCCGATTTACAAAGTTTATGTAAATATTTTGATTTCTTACGAAGTTATTTACAAATATCGAAAATAAAATTTTAACTTTAACACCCTGTATCTTTTTATTATGCGACTTGTGAATGAATTTGTGGTCTCATGTTTGCTACTTCATTTAAAAGCACTCTGTATATAAACTTGTTTTTAAGAATATAACTAGGTATCAAGAGCATACGTAGATATCATACGTCTATATCAAATAAAAAAATTTCATAATTCATGGGACTAAAATTTTTGACGTCAATAATAAATGTGCAAAACAAATGCGCTACTTCCGTTTCTATCAGCATAAAAATGAACCCAGATGTTCATCAGTAATAATAACGTTATCGAAACCAAAGGCAGCTGTGCAATAACCACTTTCGAGTCGAGTTGGGCCTTGTAGGTACAAGAAAATGGTAATGAGGAAACCCACTTATGAGCCGCCGTCGCAAAGGGAGAGTTCAGAATTTAAACCGCCTCCAGAAAGACCATAAACCATCGGTCGTGAAGATTTCATTTGGAGTAATAAAACCTCGGTATTTCAATTACTTAATGTTGGCTTGATGTGTTGCAAGCGATGAACATCGACTGTGCCTGGGAAATCTTGTCTTTGTTAATTATACAGGGTGTTTGGAATGTAAGTGCTGATATTGAAAAAGCTTGCATATCCGATTAAAAGCAAAAAAAAAACTCTTCTGAAAAATGTGTAGCAGAAGTAATTTTGTGCACTTACGCGGTAATTATATTTAAGATACTTGTAATTATTATGTATAATAGACAACCTGGTATGGTAGATGTGCGATGTTGTCACATATTCAAAGCCTATTTGCTAATACAATAGGGAAGTATGGGTTTGAAATGTGTTACAAAGCAATATTTCATACATATTGAAAGGTCAGAGAAATGTGTCTGGCGGCAATAATAATTAAAATATTAACATTAATAATTTTTTTTATATATTTTTAGGTATTAACAATATTGTGCGAAACTAACTACTCTGTGGACTAAAGCCCCAACCAGCGTTGAATTACACCCACAATATCTACCCATATATTCTTTATTATTAGCTTTTGTAACATTTTCTACTATATGAGAAAGGTATTTTAAGCAAATATACAGGCTGTATCACATAAGAGGGCCCCTCCCATGTATCTCGCTTAATATGCGAGACACGTCAAAAATCTTTAATTGTTTTTTGTTGCAATTTTGGAGGCCTTTATGCTCGTAAAAACAAATTTGAGATCCATGGCCAACTTTATGAGTAATAACAAAAAAACCTGTAAAGTGCCCAAACTTTAAGGCTGTCTAACTTTGTTATTTTAAGAGAGAGAGAAAACTTATTGGTAATAAATTTTGATTGCAAAATTGATATCTTTCACCTGATATAAACAGATTTTTGAAATGTCGTATGTGGTTCGCTGCGCCCTCTAGGCGGATAAAAACAAATTATTGAAGCAGGCTATGGCCACAAAAAATTGCCTGTTTTTTCGTATTTCATGCAATATACTACATGTTGCCCTTATCTTTTGTATTTATTACATTTTTTCAATTTTAGTTAAAAAAATGTACCTAAATATTTTCGTGTTGCTCAAGATAATGTAGAACCTGTTTTAAATACGCCAACTGCAGAAAAATAATAAATAGAATGTACTTTTTATGCAAATTATATTATATTAAAATATTATTTTATTGGTTTTCACATTAGAAGCAATTGGGTCTTTAAAATTATTTTGACACAGACAATGTAATAAAATAATATTATAAGAAAATCTGTATTTTGCATAAAAAAAGTACATTGTGTTTATTATTTTTTTGCAATTAGCGTCTTTAAAACAGGTTCTACATCATCTTGAGCAACACGAAAATATTTAGGTACATTTTTTTTTAACTAAAATTGAAAAAAATGTAATAAATACGAAAGATAAGGGCAACATGTAGTATATTGCATGAAAGACGAAAAAATAGGAAATTTTTTGTGGCCATAGCCTGCTTCAATAAAAAAAAATTTTATCCGCTTAGAGGGCGCAGCGAACCACATTCGATATTTCAAAAATCTGTTTATATCAGGTGAAAGATATCAATTTTGCAATCAAAATTTATTACCAATAAGTTTTCTCTATCTCTTAAAATAAAAAAGTTAGACAGCCTTAAAGTTTGGGCACTTTACAGGTTTTTTTATTATTATTCATAAAGTTGGCCATGGATCTCAAATTTGTTTTTACGAACATAAAGGCCTCCAAAAATGCAACAAAAAACAATTAAAGATTTGTATATAAAATCTCCTACAATTCCTATCAATGAAGTCATACGTATGCTCTCTGATTTCAAACATCTAGGTATGCTAATGCTAATTCCACAGACGAAGCTCTATTCAATAATTATCTAAAAAAATTAATCTAGCTAAATTTACTAACCTGGTTTAATGAAAACACTCTATAAATATCTAAATTCACTCCTGAAAATCTGGGAACTCAAAAATTCAACTACTGTGGTTGTACAGAACATGTTATTTGAAATCGGACTGAAGCGTTGAATACAATAAATGAGTAAAAATGTAAGTTTGTTTTACCATTGATTTTCTAAACGCCCTGTATAAATTTTGGTAACTTAACAGAAATGTTTAATTGATTTTTTACAGCTACACATTTACACTTTTTCGATGAACTTAAACCTACCTGAATTTCCAATTAAACTTACAATTAAAATGGCCTTCACAAACAAACAATATTGCAATGCTTCCTTTCGTCGAGCTTCATTGCCCTACGCCACATTTTTCTTTCCATTTTTTGTGCACGGTGACATATTTTTTATTAGGCGCTGTATGCTGTATTCATACATACAGATATGAACTAGAGCACACTGCTATATTTAGGTATACATGTGCGAACGGCGTCTAACGTCACAGGTCTACGATGTGGCGGCGACCGTTCTGTGGGGCGTGGCCAGACTAAATTTTGAAATACCGTTTTTAGGCTTATTTTCTCACGAAATTGTCTAGGGCAAACGCCATTTCGAATAAATCAGTACAATCTTTCTTTTGGACGTATTTGGAAAAAGCATGCAATCTCCATTCTATTACCATTGATCAGAGAAAAAAATCTTTAAGTCAATTATGTATTATTTGGTGCAATTATCGACAACCTCCATCTATATTTTAAAAACATATACAGTGTCATGTATATGTTTTTAAAATAAGCGCAATCGGTTAAATGACATGTTTTCGTGTTTTAAACAATGTAAATGTTTAAAATTATATCCAAAAGCAAGCGAGTGTGGATTTAGTATGACTTGGTTTTTTTTAGACGCACGACTATACCTACTCATATCTATTAAGCAGATAAGCTTACCGCTAATGTATTCTTTGTTTGACTATTTTGGGTTATTCATGGTGTTAGTCACCGCTGTTGAAATTTCACAGTACAGAATATATGAATATAGATTGCGGTGCAGATACTTACAAAGAGTCGTTCAAGGAAATTTTTCGTGTTCCGAGTTTTTAGAAATTGAGGTTGTTTCTGGTAAAAATTTGGCTGCTTTAAATATTATAGCTAATTTTCGCCGTTATATGAATACATTTTTCTATTAATTCAAAGGTTGGGAAACACTATTATTTAATTATTTATATATGGTGGGTCACATAAAACAGATGTTTATAATATACCTGTAATCTGAAAAGAAATCCAATTCGTTGGAAAATTTACATTTCGGCTGTATGTAAGCCTTCTTCAGGACAATCCAAGACAATCCGTGTAAAATACAAATATATAAAATAAGGAATAAAATAAAGAATATAATATATTACAGACCAATCCAAGATTGTCCTGAAGAAGCCTTAAATACAGCTGAAACGTAGACTTGCTAACAAATTGGTAGAAAAGTGTTGAATTAAGTATAAAAATGGATGTCAAGAATATGTAAATATTTATATCAAATAAACTTTATTCAAGTTTACACTTGAGTAAAATAAAATTTTGCAAACATTTTAATTTTACATTATTAAACCAGTCCGGTCCTGTTGAGACCCTCAGATCCCCGGTCTACACTTATTATAATAGATTACAGCCTATTTAATGATATACTGATGTTAATGACTTTGGATGACATTGTGCAATAAGAAGCTAGATGTTATGTACCATAATGATTACCTGCTCTAACCATCTCTGACTGAATAAAGAATGATTCAATCTGTTGCCATAAACTGATTGAACGTTGTGCAACCAACTGCTAAGGTGCGAATATTATTGCAAGTATCACATTACAACCGACGCAATGTCTTGCAGTAATTAATTATTTGCCTCGATAAAAAGCAATGCGCAATTTATCAAATGTAGGAATCTCGATACTGGACAAAGGGAGAGTTAAATAAACTGCTCCACAAAAGTTAAGGAAATTAATAAATATAGAGATTTCTTTTAAAGGTTGACGTTTTTTGTTTTCCAAATGGTTCTAGATAATAAATAAAATATTTACTTTCTTATCTAAGTGGTTTTTTTTGCTCATCATTGAGTAATTTTCAGTTTTCGGCTAGTTCTTATCTTTGGAATTTTGGCTTGTTTTGCAATAATGCCTAGAAGTAAACTGAGTGCAGCTGAAGCCAATAGGACCATTGGAATGATCGAAGCGGGATACCCTCAGAAAGAAGTTGCTAACTTCTTTCAGGCCAGTGAAAGAGTAATTTTAAGACTTGTGCATCGATATAGAGAAACAGGAAATATCATTGAAAGACAGAGAAGTAAATGCCCAAGATCGGTTTCTAACTGTATCCACCCTTGAGTACTTGTCGGATGCAACAGCGACTTTTAAGCGCTCCTGGTGTTGCAGTTTAAATTGAAACAGCTCATAGAAGATTGCGAGATGTTAATCTAAGTTCACAGTGACTTTTGAGAAAGGTTCCATTGACATACATTGATATCCGACTTCAGTTAAAATGGGCTAACGAACATGTGAATTGGAGAGATCAATGGAGGTCTGTCATAGATGAGTCGAGATATGGACGGTTTTGGGATAGTCTTAAAACCAAACTGTTTTATTAAGCCCGTTTGACGGTAATAATAAGACTTCTACAAAACTACAGTCACAGAAAGAATAAAAAGTTTTATTGTCAAGTTTTAATGTGTATTAGAAATATATTTGGTATCACATAAACCTTCTTTAAAACTAATTAATTTACAAACAGCCCTCACAAAATAATACTAAACAGCATTTATATTGTTACTTAGGAATAATAATGGTTTATCACTAAATATGTTTCAAAAATTTTCCAGGTTTCTTTTTTATAATTTAATATGGTGCCATTTGGGCAATCTACTTTTGATATTTATCTTCAAATCGAAGTGGAATCGTATATGTGACAACTGTTATATTTTATGACGTTAAAACTGTCAAAGTAAAATAAGCTAAGCAATATTCGAAATGGGGACGTATACTTTTGGTAAAAAAGATGAAATCTACGGATTCCAGACGCTATTCCGGGAAATCGGGTACTACATTTCAAGACTAGAGCAGTACGAGAGGGCACTGAAGTTCTTCGACGAGGCTCTCAAGAACACCCCTCTAGACAAAAGGGCGCTGATCGGAAGATCCAGGGCGAGGGCAAAAGCATGCCTCTACGAGGGGGCACTAGAGGACATCAACAAGGCGTTGAAGATAAACCCCCATGACCTGGCGGTATTGGCGGAAAAGGCGCTTAACACTTACCTCAGCTGCGAATTCGAGGAAGGT
Organism: Monochamus alternatus; assembly: GCA_037114965.1. Classification (NCBI taxonomy): domain Eukaryota; kingdom Metazoa; phylum Arthropoda; class Insecta; order Coleoptera; family Cerambycidae; genus Monochamus; species Monochamus alternatus. The sequence goes on along the minus strand of CM073433.1, from coordinate 52,709,935 downwards.
TTACTCCAGAACACCAGACTCCTGCCCATAAGGCAAAAGCCGGACAACTTCTACATGGGGTTCATGCATTGTTCGAACGCCATCGAGAACTGCGTCGGCGAACGAGCGGGAAGGCCGCTACGGGACCACTTCCGCTTCATCAGGCGGTTGGCTTGGAAGCGTAACCACGAAGCTCAAATGCCGTTCGAACCCAAACCCAAAAGGAAGAAGAGGAGGAGGAGGTTGAATTCTCTGTTTAAAGAGCTACCGAAGGAACCCATCATTCACGGAAAGATAAAGAAAGCAGCAAAGGTGGAAGCTCCCCCGGATACGGAAAACAAACGTCTAAGCATTAAGGACAGTCTGCACAGTCAGAAAGCCGAGGAGAACCAAATCCCGCCTTTGACTCAACCGTTTCATTTCAAGCCGTTGCAGAACTACACGACGAATATCGAGAACTACATGGCGGAGAAATATCTGGATTCCATGTACCTGGACAAGATCTTCTTGAAGAAGCTGAGGACTCAACCAGGTGCCGTATGCCCTAACAAGAAGGGATCAGCTATAATAATGCAACTGGCCAAAACAGGATACAAGGTCGTCTCGTACCAACAAGAACTCTTAAGAACCAGGAGACCTTTCTACTTCATTAAATACCAAGAAGCCACTGTGTCGGGCGCTTTGAAGGCTAGACAAACGGAAGAACTGAACATCCAACAACAAAACGCCAAGAAGGAAGCAGACGTGCTTCTTTTCAAAATGCAAGAAGCCCTGAAGAATAAGAAGCTACGAGCGATGCTGGACATCGTAGAGAAACTCAAATTATACTGCGACACCAAATCTAAGCGCCTGCTGATGGACAAAGATTTGTACCTGCAAGAAATATACAGGTGCGTGTGTCGAGGATTCTTCGAGCTCAACAGGCTCAACAAGGACCAGTACATGTGGGACCAGGAGAAGAGAATATGCATTGCTTTCGGCTTGCCGGTAAGTCGGCCTCCTTCTGCGGATTCCGTTGTGGAACAATTCCGAAATGTTTTCGCCGACTACAAGAAACTAATCCACACGTTCGAGAAACGACTCCAAAGCGCCACATCCAGTAACGAAACATGCTGGTGCTACCACGAGTTGGCGCGCTTCCATATCGAGCTGAAGCGGTACGAACTAGCCTCCGTATATGCTAGGAAGTGCATACAAGACGGCAACAAGAGCGAGAACTTGGAGTGGGTGATCAACGGCACGATGCTCCTTGTCAAGATCAACCTCATGCAGCACAACAAGAACGACGCTAAGACCGAAGTGCTCTCCGCGTTGGAGGTGTGCCAACAGATAGGCGACCCCTACCTGCAGGAGTACCTGGACAAGTGCGCGGAGGTGATAGACAGACTGGAATTGGACGAAACGCAGGCGCTGAAGGTGCTGGAGCGGCGCGAGAAGAACATCGTCGCCATGATGGCGAGCGCCAAAATGAAGGACGAGGTCTCGCACCTGTTCCGCATGATGGCGGTGATGCCTTCTTCAAGGAGAATGCTGGTGATGCCCGGAGTCAGGATCGAGGAAATGGAAAAGAAGAATAAATTGACCAGGAAGCAGTCGATAATGCAGACGACGGGTAAGGCCGACTCTAAAATTGAAACGAACATGTCCTTCGGTCAGAGGAACATGTCAAAAGAAGCGGCAAAGACGGGAAAGGAAAAGGAGTCTAGAGGGGTTGGATTCCTGGAACTCATACAGTACCACGTGTAAAATCGATCGAGGACTAGTACGTATTGGTACAAGTAAAAACGAGTTTAAGGACAAATGGCTTTTTTACCTTAGGTATTGTGTAGTTCCCTGTATTTCGGAAATTGTATAGATTTTTCGAAATATAATCATAGATTGGTAATTTTTTATTTATTTTTACAACGTGTTAATTTTTCATAATAAAACCAAAAACGGTAATCGCCACACACATTGAAAATAAAAGAATAGTAATCGCTTTTACAATTGTAAATCTATGTACTACAATTTGTTGTGATTATATGTAGATCCAAACACAATTTGTAGTATTACTTCACATACTATCATGCTAACACTTTTATAGTAACCATCTCCAAACATGATTTTACTACAGAAATGTTCCAAATGCTACATATACATATTATTGTATCATTTACTGAAAGTCATATTCGTAATATTCAATTTAACTGAAAAGCATCTGCATCTGCATTAATCTAAAACACATTTATAATTAATTAATCAATTTTGACCCCCAAATATTGTTTTTAAAAAATGATAGTTCATGTTTCTTTACTGAGTTCACCAGCACAGGACCCTATTCGTATGTAGGTATTTAGGCAACTAATCGCCCAAAAACTACACAGCTTGTAAACAAACCGTTCGCTTGGTTTCGTTTTCTCCACACACAGTGCGGTCAATTGGCAAAGTACAGCAACCTACTTCGCAGTACCGCCTGTTTATCTAGCCTTCGCACAATTCTCTCACTCCGAAAATGAACTTTCGTCATTAGACGACGCATCCTTAGAAAACAACGCCCGCTCCTTTCGAAATCCGCAAACAAACAAGAATAATGAACCGTAATTGTTTAATAACATATCCGCCAAACAACAAAGACAATTTCAAACCGTTCTTTATCGGTCATGTGGAATTAAGGTTTCGATGTTTAGCGTCGAGTTTGTTTATCCTCAATTGGGCAATAGCAAATTTATGTTGTACAGTGTGCTGGAAAGTAAAAACGATAATCTCTTTGGCCCATTTTTTTTATTTCGCCCAATAAGTTTGAACTTTAATGTTTATAAACATTCTTACTGTTTGTAAGTATTTATTTTATCTAGTTAATTTTTTTTATTTAATTTTATGGAGTAGTTTGAACATACAGGGTGAACCTTAAATAAGTACAAATATTTTAACTGCTGGTGTAATTCGTCATATAGATCAGTCTAATGACTTTAATGAGTCATTTTTAAAAATTTATAATATTTACGGATATAATTTTTTTTTTAAATACCCACATTTTGAGGACCGCTGTCATAATCTACCTATGCATATTATTTGTTGCGAGGTTGTCATATCTCCTCTAATATAAATATTACGTTTCCTTTAACGTAATAGTAAAGTAATATGGTTAATTCTATTTTAAAAATACTTGTTTTAAGTATAAGTACAGTAAAATTGGGTATGTAGTATGATACGCAGCAAGATTTACATAAATTTTAATTGCTTAACTGACCTTACTATAAACGATTAATAATGAATTTCCGCAAGTTAAATACTACCATAAAGTGTTTAGGACGGTTTATTACGTGATATTACTATATCCAATGTTCAAAAATTATACATAAACGTGCACACAAGCTTACCTGTTTGTTAAAAAATTAACTACATATTTAATCAGTAATCCACATTTAACAAGTTAAATGTCATTGTACACTGTAGAAAGAGAAACAATTTCCTTAGTTATTTTATGAAGAATAACGAAAAACTATGATTTTCACACAACATATTAAATTTAATTTGTGATAAATCAGTTGGAGTGTAGTAAAAATGGATAATGAACAAATTCTGGATTCCTATGATTGTGAGTAGATAATCTGGTTAATATTTTCAATTTATTGGTAAAATATAGAAATGACAAAGGGGGGAGATGGCCATTAATATTTTCATAAATAAACCATTAATATTTCAATCATTCTTTGACATGTCTAAAAATTCTAATGTAACACTGGCAACGCTGTGGAATTCACATCCACCATGACTACCGGAACAGCGGTCCTCAACAAGTTTTGTATTGAGAAATCACGAAATTTATTTAAAATTTGACTTTTTATTCCTAATTTTTTTGTAAAAAGACTATGAGTTATGTGTTCTACACAGTGAACTGTACTGCTGGTTAAAATATTTGTACTTATTTAAGGTTCACCCTGTATACAGTGCGTCCAGTTCATTATTAGGTAAATATAAGGCATTATTGAATATTCCGGAAACAGGCCGGTTTTTGATTTTATTTATTTATTTTTGTTCAAATAATAATTTGAGAAAATACAAATCTATATTCTTGACATATTATAAATTACCAGTACAAGGTAAGGTCTTGCTTTTAACTTTTTAAATGTAATTAAAATTTTATTGTCGTTTTTGATTCGTTTTAGTTAACTTCCAGATGTGTGTACTGTAACTTTGTAATTTGACATGGTAACCGAAGAACAGGAAAACGTAAGGAATATGGTAACGATATTACTGATTATTCAATAAATAAGCCCGCTTTCTCAACATTGCTAAAAATGGATATCCTGATTTAAAAAGTAATTTATTATTATTTCATCATTGTATTTTTTCAAGCTGCAAATACACATTGATAAGTACAAGTAAATCAAATATTACAACGACATAAGACGAAGCGCGTAAAATAGAAATAAAAAAATTAATTAATTTAAAAGTCCGGGCTGTCAAGCAAAATTTGTGAAAAAACTGTGAAACAGTGACAGCTTTCCTGAGGTCTCGAAAGGGGCTGCAAATATATTTATTTAATAGCACATTAACAGCAAACAAGTTTGTAGTATTTTCAATATAAATGGAAATCAGTAAAGAATTCAATATTAATACGAGGTGCGTTCAAGATCTAAGATCTAAGATTAGATAGACACCTGACGTTTGGTTTAAAATATGTGTGAACTCGTTGTGAATGCGTGACAGAGATGGCAGCGCTGTACGGCATACATACCCTCTAGCGGTGGAGACGAGAGTGAGAATTGTTGACATTTAAAATGGTAACTTTTTCGTTACTAGAACAGCGAGTCACTAGTCAGTAGTCACGTGGTAGTCACTAGTTCACTGAGATGTGGTGACGGTGTCATGGATGTGAAAAATGTGCGTTCTGTTGACACGTGACGAAGACATAAATGGGACTTTCTTTTCATCAATTGTGACAATGGATGAAATCGAGACCTTTTTGGTACGACGTTCGGCCTTCTTTGAACTGTTTGATCAACGATCGAACATTTTTTACATTCCTGACGCCATCACCACATATCTCAGTGAACTGATGATAAGTTTTAATGTGTGTCGCACCACGTAAGTTGTGAAATCAAATGATTATTCGCTGTTCTTATAACGAAAATGTCGTCATTTTAAGTGTCAACGACACTTCTCACTCTCGCCACCACCGCTAGAGGATCTGTGTGCCGTACAGTGCTGCCATCTCTGTTATGCATTCACAACGAGTTCACACGGATTTTAAACCAAAGCGCAGGTGTTATCTACGTCCAGTTCCGAAACATAAAATCGGAGACCTTAGAACTTGAACGCACCACGTAGGTCTTGGTGTTTTGATGATACACCCATCCTTTGTGATTTATTTCTAATTTAAAGGCCGTGCCTTCTAGCTTCATTACAAGTAAATATTACAAATACATGTTGCGTAATACATACCAAATAAGATACAACTTTATAGTCGCCTGTTTAAGGAAAACTTTACTACGTGCAAATGGTTTCATAGAAGGCCAATATTGTGTCCCATAAAAACCAATAAACAAAACAGAGCCTAGTTAAGTTTGAACTAAGAAAAACATATATCGGCACGGGGTCGTTTACAGAGTATGTAAAATATATCAGAGAAGTTACCACATAACATAATACTTAAAACAAGAACTGGCTCACCTGTTTTACCTTGTAATTTTTGTCAATGAAAACTATTCTATGAATGCGATGAAGGAATTTTCAAAAAGTTTAAGTATTTGTTGAATATATACAATTTTTATATACAATTTTTAATACAGTGTTCGAAAGATGAGTGCCTTTATTTTGCTGTATGATAAATCATACCAAAGAAAATAGGTATAACTGACTTAACAATTATTTTTCCTGGCCAACCGTTATATAATTATGACAGCAAACAGATTTTGAATATGTGAGAACGCCGCACCCCTGCCATATTTCTTATACCAGTGGCATCCACTCGCAAGCCGTCAGAGTGGTGGAAAATGGGGAAAACTGAATATTCAATATTTCTAAAACGGAAACCCGTCATTTTAACAGGCTGAAACTCGGTAGGTTAATATTTTATAAAATGATCAATTTTCTGCTACCAGTGACATCCATTCGCAAGCCATCAGAGAGGTGGAAAATGGGGTAAACTGAATACTCAATATTTCTAAAACGGAAACAACATCTACTACAGAAACGCTGCTGTAGCACCCGTAGCGACATCAGTATTCAGTATGAATTTCAATAACTGTGTGTTTAATTATTGTACGCTCAAATAAAATGTATTTATTTTTAGTGTTTCATAAACAAAGTTTGCATTGATGTTCCTAAATTTACACTCCTACAAACTTCTGATGCAATTATAAGTGAAAATTTGATTGAGATTTCGTGCATGACTAATACGAAGCAACCGTCTAGAGACATTAAAATATACTGTGTTAACGGTGTTAAGATTATCGATATCAAGGTCGATTCCGCATGATTCACTTCCATTGTTCTTGGAAATGGAGGATTCTACAAGATCATCTTTATTGTTATACGGACGGAAGGAGAATATGATATCCGCTCTGACACATGCAGACGTGAGAAAAAGGAACAAAACAATGATAAACTCAGGGACATACATGTAGATATCTGACGGGAATTGGATATGCATGTTTAGCGTTTTTTTTTGTCTATTTTCAAAACAATTAAAACATTCCATCAAGTAGTTATTAATAAACGATCGTTTGCAAAATATATCTAATAATAGATATTCATGTAACACAGGGAAATTTACAAGATTTTCTTGCGCATGTATATTGCAGATCGAGGCGAAGCCTATAATGAAACGGTACATCTTGCCATTCCTTGAAATCCAACGACACTAAATTTGAACGTGATACATCAACGACTGTAACAGTTATTAGAAGTTTTCGTAAAAAAATAGTTTACTTCATCACCCTATAGGAATTTATATTAATTTTAGGCCCTACGAATAATAAGCATATTATTCTTAACATTTTAGCTTTAATTATTACCAGGTAGTATGTTAGAACACCCTGTATAAAAACAATAGAAAATATGATAAAGATGGGATAAAATAAGGCTACAAATAAATGAAACTGGTAAGTACCTATAGATTTAAATTATACCTAGGTTAGGTTCGCTTTTACTAATCATTTACTGAAAAAAGTCCAGCTAATTGGACAGTAAACGCGTCTTACCTAGTTTCTTCGAACTAACCAACACAAATATTTCTGGTTCTTGTCCGTTTTGAACTCGTAAGTTATTGGCAGCAGCCACTAGTGTCCACTTCGGTGCGATACACTTCAATTTTTAAATATCCCCACAAAGAGAAGTCCAAAGGATTTAAGTCAGGAGATCTTGGCGGCCACGGTACCGGCCCTCCTCGTCCAATCCCTTGGTATTAATGCTTGGACATACTTTACATGGTACGGATATAATTGAGCCTCGTGTATGATACACCACACTGCTGGCTGGGATATTCCTTGTACTTGTAGCGATTTGCCTAGTACTTATTCGAGGGTTCTCTTCAACAATCGCTAAAATGTCTTCCTCCTGTCTTAGCTGCTGCTTTACGCCGTTGATGTTCTGGACCAGCATATCTTCCACGATTCGGTTGCAAATTTCCCGTGTCAGGCCCGCGTTGCACTACCGCGGTAAAGGCGTTTGGCACATGTATACCGGAAAATCGTTCTACCTACAGACAAGAAACTGCTAAAGCGTTTTGTCTTACTTGACCATAAATTAAAACTATATCCATCAACTACGAGTTGCTATACAGGGTGTATGTGGAGCTGGAGATACTGGTGACTAAAAAAAGTCGATTGAGCCAAATATACCATATCCGATTGTTGCCTGTTTCAAAAATACAGGGCGTTCAATGCTAGAATTTTATTTTGAAATATCTCAATAACTTTGAAACCTGTCGCAGTTTTAAAAAAAAAATTGGCACAATTATGATTTGTGGCACGGCAAATAAGAATTTTTAACTAATTTTGACGTCACTAGTAGAGGGTGCCACTTATAGCACATCACATTTCTTTTAAATGGCAGAACTTTTTTGCAGCTTAGTGTATCCATTTGGCTATAGAAACGATCGATTCTCCTACTTGTTGCATCTGAAAAAGGTATACCCTGTAGAGTCGTTAAAAGTAACAGTTTTCGAAACAATCCTATTTTAAATATTCAGTGCACCGATTGGAAACTGTTATCGTTTCAGGTAAAGTGCGTTTTTTACTGAAAATACAGCAAAATGTTACTTGAAAAAGTTGTTCAGAACGGTAAATTATGGGGACGTGCAAATTGAAGAAGATCGGTGAGGTTTGATTTTGAAACCATTTTTCAACAAAGCACAAAGATTTTATCAAAGCAGGCCGATCTTTTTGAAATTTTGCACGTCTCCAAAATTTACCGTTCTGAATAACTTTTTCAAGTAACAATTTGCTGTATTTTCAGTAGGAAAGGCACTTTACCTGAAACGATAACAGTTTTCAATCGATGCACTGAAGATTTCAAATACGATTATTTCAAAACCCTTTGTCAGATATAACAGGTAGGAGAATCGATTGTTTCAATAGAGAGATGGATACACTAAACAGCAAAAAAGTTCTGCCATTTTAAAGAAACTTGCTGTGCCATAAGTGGCGCCCTCTACTAGTGACGTCAAAATTAGTTAAAAATTCTTATTTGCGGTGCCAAAAAACATAATTGTGCCAATTTTTTTTATACTTTATTGAGATATTTCAACATAAATTCTAGCATTCAACGCCCTGTATTTTTGAAACCAGCAACATTCGGATAAGGCATATTTGGCTCAATCGACTTTTATTGGTCACCAGTATCTCCAGCTCCGAGATTTCCCAACCTTTCACAGACACCCTGCATACGTAAGCCATTTTGGAAAACTAATGTAAACACTATCGTAAAGGTTGAAAATACCACTCTTCTCTAAAACTATAAGGATTTTACAAAAATATTTTTTACGATGTATAAAGAGTATCGCTTCGTGTTTCAAAACGTCAGTATTATTTGCTGTGCGATTAGCATAGAAACTGTCTTGCATAATCCTGCTCTGAGATGTGACAAGAACCTTGACTGGAATGATGCACATTCTGGAATAAATATTGAGATAAGGCGCTTTTACTTTTACGCTTCAATATTGCACACTTGTATCGCACTAGTAATAATTACCAGTATCAATAATTTCTACCTAATTGACAGGTTCTTATTAAATAGAGCACGTCATCGATTAACGACTGGAAAAATATCTAATAATGATTATGAGACGAGGCGAAAAAATTATTGACCTTGATATTAAGTTTAGCAGTAATGTTACGTGAAAATTACGTATCTACCATAAAAAATATTCAGATATAGAACAATGCGTCGTCAATCATAAAACGGAGCCGTAACTTAAAAGTAATTAAGATATGATATAATATTTTGTACGACGAACGAATTCAAGGCAATCAGAATTATCTCTCTTCAAATATACAGCGTGTTAGGAGTGTATTTTTAATAAGCGAAACTATTTAGCTGGCGAGGCGATTAACCGGCTTAAGTAGGTGCGGTGTTAAACATAAACATTGATAATAATGAAAGAGAGGACTGTCTTAAGTTGTTGGTCATATCCTAATATAATTTTTACAGTGGTGAATGACTTTATTTCTTTAAGAAGGCTCGGAGGATGCAAGCGAGCCTGTGTATTGAATTATGTTATAGAATAGTGACCTGTGTTCTGTGAATTATTCGGTGAGTTATCACTGAGTATCTTAGCATGCTTATTATCTGTTTACTGCCTAATCTAGTATTTGATTATTGAGTTATTTTAAGATTGTGAATAACAGTGTATTACTGACGAACACGGCGTGTGATACACTTTGTATATGTTTTAAATAGTTTTTCCATGGGACAGATACCCTTCACTGTGATTTTACTTGACTTGTTCTTTATCTGTGCCAATTTTTAGAAATAAACAACAACAGGAAATATCGCAACAATCGATTAATGATTAAAAATGTTTGTTGATCTTATAAGAAAGTTAACAGTGAGATTTTTACGGTTTGTTTTTTTACCAAAGCGACCTCGTCTGTGAAGATTTGTAAGCAAGAATAATCAATATTTGAAATATTGATATTCTATACAAGGGGTATAAGTTTTAAATTCACGAAATTTCAGAATCGATATTACATCGAAAGATGATAATTTTTGGTTTATAACATTTTCTCTTAAAACTTTTTTAAACGTTTCCACGAACAATTTTTTTTAGTTTTATATTACATATTATTTAATTTAGATATGGTTAATTATTAGAGTACAACAGAATGATGCAAAAACTTGCCCATTTTCAATCACATTGTAACCAAACATAATAATGTAGATGTGAAAAACACTATATCTTTTGAACTCTATTTTCTGGAAAGCTAATTGACAAGAGACATTTTTTATCAAGAAAGTTATGAGAAATAAAAAAGTATTAAAAATATTTCCAAATATCTATAGGTGTACATTTTCTTTTTAAAATAGGGGTCCAAAGGGCAAGTCTTTGCACCATTTTGTGATCTTTCCAACAAATTAACCATATCCAAATTAAGTAACATATAATATGAAACTAAAAAAAAAGTTATGCTACGGAAATGTTTACAAAAATAATATTCAACCACCTGTATCTCAAAAACTAAGCATTTTAATGTTATAGACCAAAAAAATTATCCTCTTTCTATGTACTATCGATTCTGCAATACTCTGCATTTAAAAACTGACACTATTAATTCTATATTACTGATGTTTTTTGTTTGCAAATTTGAAAAATAACATTGGCCTATTAAATCGTGGTTACAAAATTGTGATAATGGTAAAAGTTACTTTAGTCAACTTTTAACAATACCTTAGTACTTATGACATTTCCTTGACTTTTTAAATAAAAAAGTATATGTCTGCTCAAACTAAATTTGACACAATTTTCTTTCGTCTTTATTTCAAGGAGGTTCTTTCTTTAATTTTATAGAATTTTTATAGAAATGTCTTCGTAGTATAAAAGTTTAATTTAAAATACAAGTATCCTCTGTGACACCAATACTCTATAAAAAAATTAATTACACACGTTAACACAATATGTGTATACTTTTATACACTTCTCTGTATTTAGCAGTGTGTTAATGGTTTAACACAATTCACTGTGTTAATAAAAACTTTTAATTAGTTAGTTAATCTGGATAACTGCGGTGAGTGGTGTGTTAAATTAACACGGGACGAAGTGCTTCTAACGTTATTGGTAGATATTGTAATTTTAACATACTTTATGTAAAATATATAAAAGAGCCAGAATAATACTGTTAACATCGAAATTTGTTAACTGGAAAGTTTCATTCACAGAAAAACCAAGTTTGACTTTCTATATTTGAAGGAGGAGAAAAATCATTCTTCGTATTTCTTGATATGTTTCCACAAGAGAAATTAGGCTTTTTCTGCAACGTCACTCTGTATATATTTATTTCTAAAAATAATATATATATATATATTTTTCAGTTCGAATATTTATTTTGTCTGCAGCCCCACACATCCATGAGACCCAATTCAGTGCCATTCCACTCACTTTTTTCCACAGTTAGAGACGTTTCATAGGCACCGTTTCCTTCAACAAAAAAGGTCTCTCCAACCCAGATTTGCCGGTAAATGCACAGGCAAGGCAGAAGCGCATCAACCCATAGCCAATAAATATATAATCTAAAATTTGCCAATGACCTGGGGCAACAGACCGTGGACGTGAGCGTGAGTCACCACCTGGAGGCAGTCTCAAGTTTAACCTTAACTTTACCGTTTCCAACGGTTCTGTTTTACTTCACGGAGCCTATAGCTGGCGCAGAAAGAAACCAGCGCCGACCAATTGTTTCCCGGATAGCTGTTTTTAATAGATAATTGTTGCAGTGATAGTCGATCTGACTCAGATTCGGCGGTGAGTCATGGCAGCGAATGCAAGGCGAAGATGAAGAAATCCGATAGTAATATTAAGTTTGCACAGTCATAGTACCTCACTGGCTGCCTCTGGTGTTTTAAGATTAACATACTTTCATTACTCTGGGACTTAATAAAACTATTTTTTGCGATATTGACTCCATTTTTTATGATATATTTTTTAATATTTATTACTATTGCAGCATTTTGGTGAAATAGTTACTATGATAATAATAATTAAGGGGATGAAGATGATGGTTATAATTATGATGATGATGACGATGATGATACCGATGACAATGACGCACGAATGCTGGACACTCGACATGATTTTCTTTTAACGAATATTTTAATATTATGCGTTAATCTGTTATTCCTTGTGCAGGTATGGTCTGTTGCGATTAGTTTTTTATTAATTTAACTACTTAGTGTATTTTTAATCCAGTTTGCCTCGTGTGTTTCAATTATTTATTAAAATTTTCTGTTTATACGAGTACATACTTCTTTGTATGATTTTATTTGTTTGTTTGGTTTTCGCATTAGCAATTAAGCTATTTTTTATTTACCTATTGGGCGTATTAGACTTTGTCACTGCCCCTTTTGTTGATGTTAATAAAAATATATGTTTGGTATAGTTTTACAATGCCTACACATTTCTTCAACCAGTACAACCTACACTCAAAAAAAGAAACATTAGGTTCAAGTGAGCTGATAGTTTTAAAATGAAATAGTTAGCACAAATACATATGTATTAGATGTAAGTGCATTTATTTTAATGAAACTAAATTCAAACTTTATCGTAATCTATAAATTTTCTTGAAATTTATATTATTTTTGAATATATATATTTAAAACAAGTTCTAAAATAGTTTTGACAACTAATATTTTTCTTTCAGTGAAGATAATCGTTTTATTTATGAAAAACCATTACAGTTTCTTATTTTTAAGTATGATACATTTGTTTTTAATACCATATCATTATAATATAAATGTATGAAATACTTAATTGTAACTACATGGATTATTAAGATTAAATATACATGTTTATTAATGTAAGGTACGTTTTCTTCAAGTAAAACTACTACATTTAATACAAATACATAAATGATTTGCTTATAATATCATTTACTTTTTGTTACGGCACAATCAACGATCACACAGAGCAAAACGGTGCGGCCGCGACGCGACGTTTGTACTCAACTTCGTTTCTGACAAGACTCAACAGGTTACGGCACAATCAACGATCACACAGAGCAAAACGGTTCGACCGCGACGCGACGTTTGTACTCAACTTCGTTTCTGACAAGACTCAACAGGTCAACAGCTCCGTTTACTGAATTTCATCTACTGCATCTTAAGACTAACCTGTGATTTCGCCGGTATTATTTATTAGAACTAGAAGAGTACATATACACTGTGTAGTGTTTCTGTTTGTTACTTCTTTTGGGTACATTCATGTGAATAGTGAATACTACGCAATGGAAGAATTATTAAATAACGAAGAATTTAAGGATGCTTTAGCCCGTAAGTATAATAGTTAACTACCCATATAATATACAAAGTAGACTTTGAAATACTATACATTAATAATATAGTAATATGTGGAAAAGTGCAGTCAATATCCTTTGCTTAATTGACTTAAGATCTAAAAAATTTGTGCTTAGGAATATTTAATAAATTCAGTAACAAAATGTTTCATTTCAAGTAAAATTTTTATAGGAATTTAAATTAGTATAATCGCAAAAAATATAATGTTATACCCAGTCATTTCATAAATTTAAATTTAAAATTTGCTGCCACAATTTTTTTCTCTCAATCTTTCTACATTTTTACTAATTATATGTCTTTTTTATATAGGCAATGATATAGATGTTAACAACATATCAGGCCTTAACGAGGAATTAATTAAGGAATTATTTCCTAGCATTGGAGTGAGATTACGATTTGTATCTGCATTTAACAGAATAAAAAATGTAAAGTACTTTTTGGCAATGATGATAAATGATTCCTTTAATGTTATTTCTTTGTAGGAAAATGAAGAAAATATTAGTCCAAACTTATTTATTCTGCCTGAAACAGAAAATAATACAGATTGTTCTGATAGTAATTCAACCGTAGTATCAACACCTTCTAACGTTATTCAGCTTGATGATCATCAAATTAGTGAACTTGTAAGATCTACCTACACTATATTTTATTTTTTTGCCTTGATAAATACGTCGGATATTTAATGAGATTCTGACTAAATAACGATTTTGGATATAGTTCCACATTTTTCTGATCTTTTATATCATTTTTCTTTATGTGCAGTGATATGAAAATATGTTACATCTTTTTAAACACAAAAGTCGTTTAATTAATAATTATTATCATTGGATGCAATAAAATTTAATCTTGTAATGTTTTACTGTCTTTTGAAATATTCAATTATTAAATTATCGTTTTGTTAAGTATAAATGTCACTATTTATTAAAAAAATATTATTCCATAAATAATAAGCTCTCCCAGAGTTTGGAAACTATATCAAAAATTGGAATTTCTATGGAATTTTGGAATTTTTCGATATCTACAAGCGATTTTTGGGAAAAACGTTCTAGCAGTATTATGCAAGTTATCTTTCGAATTGTAATGTGTATAATTTATTTCCAGAATGTAGACGAGTTCATCATCATACCTAAAGAACATAGAACAGTTTCGTCACATTCATTACAAGAACTACTGTTGCCCATCGAATTTCCCAACTTTGACCTTAACACTCTATTATCAACAACTCCAGTTGGTCTAAGTATACTAAATTATTATAAAATTCATGGAAAACTGGAAAATTCGCACAGGAATAAACTTACGGATATTATTGTTAAGCATATATTTAACTTTATAATAAAACAGTAAGTTCACATTTTTAGACACATTACAAGTATAATAATATACACAGTGACTCCTAATTTTAGCCGCCTTAGGCATGAAGAGTTTAACATAATTACCAGCAAAATTGTTTCTCTATTCCCAAGTGAATATCCAGGAACATATTACGTTCCGGCTGTGAAAAAGAGGGATTCGAAAATAGGAAGACCAATTCTAGCGAAAGGGAAACTTGTGGACAAGTGCAAAAACCTTCTGCATAGTTGTGCAGATGTCATTCCCAGAAGAAGAAAACGGAGTTTGGAAGAAGAACAAACTGTAGCACCTAAATTTAATTTAGATGAGCTTTGTGGTAAGCAATATACAGCCGACCACATTCAGTTCATATGAATAAGGTTATATATTTAATTCAAGGTTCACTTAAAGATGATATATTATGGTTACAATTTAGAAACGAGCCATGGGAGGAAGTAATAGATAAATGGCGAAATACATTTGAGTATAGACACAATACATTGAGTGGTGGCACTGTTGATGAGTTTTATAAACAGTGGCCTGTTTTAAAAGACTTACGTGCAGAAATACTTGTAAGATTTAGCATGGTTAAATATTTTCTCTTCTTTAATGTAATTTTTCATCTTTAATTTCAGATTAATTTGGATTTTGAGAAACTGTATCCAGAAAGTAGCTTCAAACTGTTATTAAATTGGACATCAGCGTTTAAAAGTATTGTACAATTTAAAAATAAATCTAAAGATGAATATGTACTTCAACTGTTTTCAATAATTGAAGATGAAGACACACGAGAAGGTTAGTATAATTTTTGTTTAGTTTGTTTCCATATTATCAAGTCAAACCGTTGGGTGATAAATGTACCTATCAAGAGAGGAAACTCAAATTCAAATTTTGGATCAGAGATATATATTAGTTTGGAAAATATTAGTGAGACCTATACGTTTCTTTTTTGTTGTGAATATCTTTCCATGACACCGATATATCTATTTATATCTTGGATTCAAAATTTGACAAGGCTTGGTTTCTTTATAGTATATAGTAGGTAGATATTGTAAAAGCATCAACTAATTATTGGGCGGCTATGGTTTTTCTACTTACCTAATTTACTTCTTATTAAATTTTATTCAATGTGTAATTAAATAAATAAATACAATCACTAAACGGTGATACGAATAATATTGATTTGAATTTTTATTGTATTCGTTTAGAAGACAAATTTGCTGCACAGCTGCTGATACTGCCGTATATCATTCCTCCCAAAGGAAGGCTACGACTAGACAAAGGAGCAGTGTGGAAATTTTCTTCAGCTGAAGCAGCCGAAGCTCTATTATGTCATGCGCGGGTAAGTGAAGCAGTTTAAGGGATAAAAAAATATCAATTGCAAATCAATAAAATTTACATGCCACAGTCATGCGTAATTTTATTTAAAAAAATTAGTTTTGCATATTACGTTAAAGAAAACAGAGTAAAATATGTAATAAGTTTACATTTTAAATGGAAAGCCATTCATTTTCAAAAAGAATCAATAATATTGGAAATTTTACGAATTACGTTCTCTTATTTTTAAATGTAACAATTTTTTATATAAAATTCACTTTACAACTTAAAGAAAACAGTTTAAAACATAGAGGTTTCCTCTGCTTCTTCTTTCAACTATTTAATTTATAATAATATCCTAAGAACCTAAATTGTGCATTAAATGATGTATTTTACTCGTAGGAACCTGGAGATATTGAAAAAATAATTGCAGAGCAAAAGAATAAGGCAGTAATACGCAAACAAAAAGTTCAACCATATATAATAGTAGAGGGTCCTGCATTGACTACAATTAACAAGGCATATATCATCGTGGATGATGTAAAATATCAATTTAACAGTTGCAAGACCGCCGTTGACGTATGCTTTAAACTTTTCCATGTCATTAGTGCTGAATATCCTCCACAAGCAGAACATATTTGGTTGTTAATTCAGCAGGGAATATATGGAATTCATACAAAACATGATAAAGTAATTCCATCCTTAATAGACATAATCGAATTTATTAAGAAACAACTATGAAATGTTCTGCGTGCGGAAGGTGTTTTGTAAAGGTAGAAAAATATTTGTTTCATATAGAATGTATTCATGGTGTACGTAACAACTTTGTGTGTCCTCTTTTAAACTGCCAAAGAGTGTTTCATAAAAGATATGTATTTAAACAACATTTGTATAAAAAACACAATATTCATCACAAAGAAAAGTCAGGAAACAGCTATATTCCAGAATCGAATAAAGTTAATTGTAATGATTCTAATACCACTTATAAATCCATAATTGAACCAAACAATTCTGAAGTACCGAATAAGTCCGAAATAAAAAAAAACATTAAGTCAAAAATGCAACTACATGTTTCCAGTTTTAACTGTGTTTTGAGTAATGCCATCAAAATATTTATTTCAAAATTATACGACAATTTTACAGTATGTAGATCAGCTATTCAAGATGTTATTGAGTTTACGTCAGATTTCTTATCTTCAGGTATGATTGATATTGTGGAAGAAAGTATAAATGAAATATTTTTTGAGACACAAAATTCTGTCGACACAACTTTGCATAACTGTATTAAAACTATGTTTACCTCATTAAAAAGTCCATTTAATTTAGTAAATACAGAATATAAACGCTTCAAATATTTCAAAAAGTGCGATTTTCTCATAGACCCAGTTCCTTACAAATTTGGTGTTTCAACAGACAGGCATTCTAAAAATTATAAAACATCGTTAGTCCTTAAAGAAAGATCTGGTTATATAGTTCCTGTAGCATCGACATTAAAAACATTTCTTGAAATACCAAATACTTTTAAGCCAATTTTGGACTATCATAATAAACTTTTGGAATGTAACGATAATTATGTTATGTATAATGTCCTACATGGGAAATTTTTATCGGAAAATATGGCCTTGTTTAGGAGTAAAATTTGTTTTCCAGTTATAATTTATTTTGATGATTTTGAAGCAGGGAATCCTTTAGGAAGCCACGCTGGCTGTTACAAATTAGGTGCTGCTTATTTATCATTGCTTTCGATTCCACCAGCTTTTTCTAGTAGATTAGAAAATATCTTTTTAGCTCTTTTGTTTCATACTACAGATAGAGCTGACTTCGGAAATGAGCGTGCTTTTAAAATCCTAATAGAAGAACTGAACATTTTGGAGAATAAGGGCATTGTAATTCAGGTAGAGAATATTTCATATAATGTTTATTTCAAATCAGTAGTCGTAACCGGTGACAATCTTGGCATACATTCAATAATGGGATTTGTGGAAAGTTTTTCTGCAGAATATTACTGTAGATTTTGTACATCCACAGCAACAGAAATGGCCAAGCAAACCCGAGAAGATGTTACTAAATTGCGAAAGAAATATAATTATGATAGTCACGTAAAATTTCGTAGTTATGGAGTTAAGGAAAATTGCGTATGGAATTGGTTGAACAGTTTTCATGTGTATGAGAATCATACCATTGATATAATGCACGATCTCTATGAAGGTGTTTACCGTTATGATATGGCACGCATTATAAACCGTCTCATTGGGGAAAGTGCATTTACTTTGGAGTATTTAAACGCCAGAATACAATATTTTTCTTATGATGATTCTGAAAATATACCACCACCCATTAAATTGGACAGTTTAAAAAAAGGAGTAATTATAATGTCTGCATCAGAAATGCACTGTTTAGTAAAGAACTTTCGTTTTCTCATTGGAGATTTGGTTCATACAAATAATGAATACTGGGCACTCTATTTACTGCTATTGGAAATTGATGAAATTGTCACTGCTACTACAATATCACAAACATCTCTAGAACTGTTGGCTACGTTAGTGGAAGAGCACCACTTGCTTTATATGAAATTGTTTAAAGAAAATCTTAAGCCGAAACACCATTTCCTGGTGCATTATCCCAGCGTTATTTCTAAAATTGGACCCCCCCATTTATTATCTTCTATGAGATTTGAAGCCAAGCATAAACAATTTAAATCTAGTGCTCATGCTATACAATCTAGAAAAAATTTACCATATACATTATCCAAAAGACATCAATTAAAGTTCTGTTATAGAGTAATGTCACGCAGAGGTCTTGAAAACATAATATCTTTAGGCGACATATGTGAAGTGGATACCTCAAAATATAAGTCACATGAAATTAATTTGGAAAACTACATTTCTACGTCATGGTATGAAATAAATGGTATAAAATATAAAACCAATAAAATTTTACTTTTCAAAGATTCACACTTTCCTCAATTTTGTCAGATAATAGAAATATTTCTTGATCATAGTGATAATACCTACTGTATTTTTTTTGTAAAGTATTTAACAACAAAATACTTTAATATCCACTATAGGGCATATTGTGTTCAATTCTCTGATAAATGTGGATTCGTGAGCATTTACGATTTGTTTTCAAAAGACCCTTGCTTGCTGATAAACAAAAATAATGAAATGCTAGTTTCAAAAAATTACTAAAGTTGTTACGTACACCAAAATAAAAACAAGTTTGCACATACGTATATTATGTTTAGTTTATTTTACTTACTTACGTTTACTTAAGTTTATTTAATATGTTTTCTTTGTAAAAATAACATAATAAATTATATTTTAGTTAATTATTCATTTTATTTACAATTAACCCAACCTATGTTTAACGAAACCTTATCAAATGATTGGATCAAATATTTATAATTATTAATTTAAAGGTTCCTTTTTTTCAAAGTTAATAATTGTTAAATACAAAACAAGTAGATATATTTATTTCATTTTAGCTATATTATTATTGACTTAAACCAACAAATTCATCATATTTATGTTGACACATTTGTCTACGTTTAATGGGAATAATTGACACTTAAATAGAGAAAAATATGTTTTTAAAATAAAACTAAAAAACATTTGCAGAAAAGCTTTTTATTTTGTGTCAAATATGTCATACATTTGAATAAAATGAACCAGTCTCATATTAAATAATACCAAAAGTTAAACACAAACTAATGTTGATTTACATTTAAGGTAAAAAGGTACTTAGTACAAGTAGTTTATATATTTAAACCGAAAAATGAATATTTATGAGAAGAAATAAAGTCCAATATATATTTTCCTTAAACAAAGAAAATATTTTCTTGCGTATATATAAACGTGTAATCTATTTAAAATAAATATTGTATTCTTGAAATAAGAACATTTTTTTTTCAGTGTAGTGCAACACAGAGGACAAGAGGGAAAAATACCTTAACATTGCAGAATAAAAAAACAGAAACGAATATATTAACTTTAAAATGTTCCTTGGTAATTAAAAAAAAATCTCATATTTCTCTCACATTTCCAGATTTATAAATTTCAAGAAACAAGATTAAAACAGTGTACTCCTCTAAATATTTCATTTGAAAGAGTTGCAGCTGCCTTGTCCCCTTCGAAACCTCTTCTTTGTTTTTAAAACAATCTATTTCTCGATAAATCATATTTGTTTAATACTTCCAGGAACATATTCACACAACCATTTATTTCCTGTCATATTTTTTACATTTTAAATGAAATATCGTCTATTTTTCTAATTCTATTTCTACGCTGGCAAAGTTCCAAAGCGTTCTAAATAGAGAAAACTACGAATTTCATGTTTGTTGATAAACACCGAAGCCTGCGTTACTATGACAATGATGTTAAAAATAACATCAGATTAGACGTTAATGGAACAACCCAGACACGTGCCTAGGTGATCGTTATCGGGCCCTTAAGGATATCGCTTTACCGATACCTACCTTGTAATTTAACAAGAACGTTAATTTTATAATGCAATCATTAAGAATTTTACAAATAATATTACTGTAATCGGTTGTTTTGTGGAACATAAAGCGCTATTCAAATAACTTTATTTAAATAATTTAGTTTTAACAGAAACAAACGGCAATTCTGGATTTGAAAGCTTAAGAATTCTAGGAATTTGGAACGAAATTAGAAGCTGTGTCATTACTTAATCATACAGGGTGATTCAGCAAACCGCTGACAGACTTCTAGGACAGCAAGTACATATAAAAATAAGTTCTGATAAACAAAATGTAGAAGATGCCTCCTTAAAGAGATACAGGGTGTTAAAGTTTCTTCAAAATTATATATTATATCTTCGATAATTCCAAAACGCCTTAAAAATTATCAAATTTGTGATGTTTTTAGGTACAAAAATCTCGAAAAATAGATCATGTAGAACAAAACTAACATCAAAAATAAAATTCTTGATGTTTGGTTTATCCACTTTTACTATTTAAATTCTTCTCCAATAAAAATAATAACTTTTAAAAAGTGTTTGTAAGAGACCCATTATTTTGTTATTTTATAACCCCACATTTTAACAATTATTTTCACGTACTTATAAACAAAAGTGAACAATCTTATATGCAGAACTATGCAAGTTTATATTATAACAATATTTACATCAACAGTTTTCATATTTTGAAAGATTTTTATACCTAAACATTTGTTGGTTAGACAAGTCAGTTCTCAAATATCTAAAATTATTTGTATTTGTAGAAAACACTATTTCGAGAATACGGCACCCTTAACGAGATGCAGGGTGTTAAAGTTTCTTGCAAATCATACATTATATCTTCGATAAATCCAAAACGACTTAACATTTCCATTTCAAACTTACCACATGCCTCAATATTTCACAGACAGCGGTGGCGTAGAGGCGGGTCTAACGTAACCGTTTTAAACCGTTTTTTAACAAATATTTTCTACGCCACTGTTAATTTTGTCAAATGCACACAATTTCTTGGTACTGTTCAATTATTGAAAAAAAATATCTCTGAAAATGTTGATAAAATCAACCATTTTGAAGTAAAATATGTTTGAAATAATTTTGCCTGAATAAAATAATGCGTAAACAAGGAATAACAAAATTAAAACAAAACAAATTGAAAATTTTAAAGTCTTGTCAAACAAGAAACAAGACGAGAGTTTCTTTAAAGTTTTGTTCTTGCTCGGTCTTGCCAGATCTTGTTGTCGACAGTGGTCGATTGGTCGACGTTATAAAGTATAGAAGCTGCAAGTTTTCCGTAATAAATAATGAATGAAATAGACGCTACAGAATTGGAGTTCTTTTAGTCAAGCGGTAGTGAATTTATATTATTATTAGTTTAGCAAAACTGGACCTAAATTCAATAAACTATGATTTTAAAACTATTTTTATATCTCCCTTCTCCAATAGAAATGTAATATTTATTTTTCCAGCTAATATTAACTTAAATATTACCCAATAATTTTAGGAAGTGATAGATTACGTGATTTTGAGTCGATTGCAACAAACATACCTACAAACATATATACCTATATACCAAGTATTATAAAATTTGTGATAATTAATTTTTTAATATTTTTTAATTTAACCGTGCTTTTCTACAATTGTCGAAGTGTAGAAGAAAAACAAAGCGGTTGCTATGAAAACCAAGGACAATTGTTTTCTCATGACATACCAAACTATTTAATAGAAATATTGCTTTTCCTTTTTATGCCGTAACTTTAAATTGCCTTTTAATATTTGAACAATTGAAATAAATATTTAGCTTTTTGAATCTTGCAATTCAAGTCTTGTCTTAGCCTTGTTCTGTATTGCCTTGCCAGACCAAAACAAGATCCAGAAAAGACAGGTCAAGATGCCAATAATTCTCTTAAGTTTTGATGATCTAGAAGTCTGTCCGCGGTTTTATGAATCACCCTCTATAAATTTTTGTTTAGTTTCGTACTTGATTAACGGCCTACTTCGGTGAGAAAGTTGTTAATAATAACAAATTATGCCCTGATCGAAAACAAGATAAGCCGTCCTGCTTTGTCAGATACGTGAGGTAGGAATTCCTGAGATTCCACTGCCCAGGACAAAATACAATAAAAAAAATCGTTGCGTAACATTCCCGCGTCTTGCTATCTGTCTCGATCGGCCGCGTGTCAGTGGTTCTCTTGGTGACACCCTAACCTACAGCGGATATTTTGACACGTAATCCTTCCCGTATACGATGAATTTATATCGCTCAATTGACTTGGAACACGTATCTGAGTGGTTAGTATCGATCGGATAACTCGGAATGGAAATTGTCGATGTCGATGACCACCACGTATACGTTAAACTTTTTATTTCTATCGGTGTGCACTATATTTCTCACGTTAATATCGACTCATCGCATTTTAAATGATGCAATCAGCCCACGTATGTATCCCACAAAATTACATTTACGTTATTTCAATGTTAAATGTTATATTTCATCACCTTATACACACAACTTCAAAAGCCTTGCTATATAGTATATAAATGCAGCCATATTCGTGGAGAGGATTGGCACCCTCTCTGCGGGTATGGTAGGGTGGAAGAATGTTGGCTTGGGTCAATGTGAGAGATTGATACCGGTTGATATTTGACTACCCCCCTAATTAATGAGGTTTTCCAGGTTTCCCTCATTCCTGCACTGAATAGTGGTTAGGGCCTACCAACGTAAGTCGTTCCTGGGCGCAAATGGGGCCTGCTTAATAATAATATGCCGCCCCCTCTCCCGCACAAATCTCCGACTTCTGGGCTAATCCCTGTGATTAGAATGAGGGGTAGAGATATTATTATTATTATTATTAATTATTTCAAATTTACTACAGTTCAAAGATGCTGCTTTATTTCGTAATTATTTTTTGTAGACAACAATTACCTGTATACTACTTATAACATTGAATTTTAAATACCTTGTAATTATGTACTTTTGCATGTAATTATCCAACATCCATTCGAATCAACCTTTATGTTTATTCAAAGTTTCAAATTAAAAACTTTTAAATGTAAAGTTTATGACCTTGTATACAATTCTATCAATTACAGAATATGACAAAGAAACATAATCAACCAGCGTTTATCACAAATATATTTTTTTAGGTTGACCTCTGAGTAGTATGATTGTTGCATACAGGGTGGGGTATATATAATGTATACAAATTAAAATACAGCTTTTTTCGACTAAATGAAAAAACATACTTCTGAGGTGAATTTTCAGAAGGGTTTTCATTAAAAAGTGACTGAAATTATTTGGGGATCTAAGATCAATATTACAGATGAGAGACTGTTCTCCGAGTGTTCTAAGACATATGTGTTTTCTAATATTAACAGAATTTATAATGTAACAGTATGTATGCTCATAATATTTAAATATTGTTTGCTGAATTCAACACCTACAATCAACAGAACGAAGGCTGACGTTGTGAAAAAATAAAACGCATATTCCCACACTTGTATACCTAGATTAAGTTGCGATACCAAATTTGGTTTCGTTATAGCTGAATTCCATGTAAGCAGTTTCTGTAATTATATAGAGCGCATAGTTTATATTAAAATCATTTGGTTAGTTTTAATATTTAATAATATATTATGTCACAAGGAGTGGAAGAAGATCATTTATTGTGCTGAGCGAGGATTGAGACCTGAGCAAAGCACAAAATGGCCTTCTATTTCGAGTAACATAACTATTTTTTTTTCAAGTGCCTTCAAAAAGATTATAAGCACCATTAACTATAAATATTCTTTATTCAGAACTATAATGTTGTAATGTAAAATGTAAAACAAATTATGAATTTATCGAAAAAATTGACAATGAAAACATGACAACTAGTCTAACACCTTTTTCACCCCCTTTCTTTACATACCAACGGTAGTAGACGATCGGGATTGTTATTTTTGTTATTTTGACGAGAATCTATTTCTCTAAATTTTCAATGTTTGAAAATTGGTCAGGTTAATTAGTCAGTTGTTTTGGAGCCTGGATCAGTTTAATGAAAGATATTTTTGCATTGTTAACACCAGCGCCCTATGAACAGTTTGAGCTACTTATGTGTCCTCCTTTTCTTTCAGCAGCAGCTGGTCGACTCGTTTTAGTTAAATCGCAGTTAACTTTATACGGAACCAAAAATAAGGATTTTTTTTGTTATGTAAATGTATGGTCTTAGAACAGCCATTGTCCAGCTACGGCATGACAAAAATTAAAGAAAAATCAGTTTAATTTTTAATTTCTAAACCGCTTGAGATAATTTACCCAAATTCGGCGTGCATATTTACTGCAGATGGAAATGGTACTGAAGCTAGGCGAATTTATATGGAATGACTTATTACCCAACTCTAAATCCAAGAATGTTCAGAAATGTTTTCCAACGTCTTTCGGAGTCAGGCTTCATTTCAGAAAGATCCAATTTCTGGAAGACCTTGGAGTGCTAGAACGCCTGAGTTGGAAGAAACTATTCTACAACAAATTGAAGACGATCCAAATACTAGTACTAGGAAGATCGCTGCAAACCTTAATGTGAATCGTAAATTAGTTTAATCCGTTCTGAAGCATCAACAGTTATACCCGTATGACATACAAAGGTTCAAGCCTTAAGTAACGTTCACATAAACGTTAGTGCAATGGCACTGCAGTTGTGCTGGTGTATTGTAATTGTATGGTGTTAAATATTATTTACTCTGTTTACATAAAATTACTGTAGACTTAAGAAGTTGGGGAATTTATCCGCTGTAAGTTGGCGACATGCAAAAACTCAAAATTCTTGACCTTCAGAGAGGTTATGTTTATGTTTTGTCAACTACGTCCCTATCTACGGAAATTGTTGGTTTTTATCATTTGCCGAATAGTAATTAAAAGCCTACCCTAGATAAAATATAAGCCTGAAATCTGCATGAATAGATGGTCTATTTGAATGTTTGGTTAAATCACACTATACTAGTATACTGTGGGTTAAATGAGGCCCCACTAATTTCAGCAAGTCATCAAACACTGCCACTGTCATTCGGGTGAAATGAAAAAATAATCGGCATTCTCATTTCGCATTTGTTTATATAAATTATAGAAATCCCCATGCATGTGCTATCTGCGGTTAATAGGTCGCACCCACCATCTCCGAGTTCTTTTCATTTTTTCGTATGTATTGTTTTATACATATTGACGTCGCTGCGAATAAGAGCAGCAAAAGTAACTGTTTCTAAACCAAACAGTCCTCTTCATCCATTTTTTTAGAAACAAATAAATTCTAAACTAAATATCTAAATTAGAATCTAATTTAAAAACTTAACCTGCAACAACGTGAATCTTCTGTTTACTGTCAAAAAAGCAGTTTTCTGATTGGCCCTTGTATGATTGTTGGAAAAGGATTGGTAAAAGCTAAAATGCTTTTAGCTTCTGCCATACAACTGCAGTACAAAGGCGTTACTGTTAAGTTTATCTGAACGTTACAAAAGTCACCCGTATTTCTCGCCGTTTTACTTCAGTATCTTTGAATATTTGCAGGTGGGATGAGTTAACATTCCTATTATTTGCTAAACCCTAGATTATTCTGTTATTAAATGTCTAAAATTATTTGTATTTTGTAGAAAACACTATTTCAAGAATACGGCGCCCTTTTTAATAACTTTTCTGCAATACTAATGCAACCGCACTAATCTTATGTGAATGAAGCTTAACTGTCGCAAGACTATCCTGTTCACCTACAATTTTGCCACCGGATTTTGCAAAAAATTGAACAAAATGTTGCCTTTACTGCTGGTATATTGTTTAGCTAATTTTTCCAGAGGTGCTATAATGAATTTCCACAATAAACAGGTTTGGTAAATTGAGTTTGAGGAAAATAATAATCATTTTCAAACTCAGTTTACTTGAAAACAGTTGCCAATACAGATTTAAACAAAGATGGCATTTTTACGTAAAAATGTCGAAAAATTTTGAGACCGACAGCGCTGTGTGGTAGTGAAACCTGGGTTCTCAATAAGAAGTCAAGAGAAAACCTTGTAAAGTGGGAAAGGAAAATCGGGAAAGAAGACGGAGGAAGGCTATGTAAGGAGAAACAATGTAAAAGCCAGAAGAGTGCAGTGGCTAGGGCATTTAGAACGTAGGGAAGATGAAAGGGCAGTTAAGAAAATAGTAGGGACTAAACCTAACTACAAGAAAAAAAGAGGTAGATCGAGGAAGCGATGGAGAGAGGCAGTGGCAATAGATCTAAGGGAGAAAAATGTAACGGATTGGAAAATAAAGGCGAAGAACAGAATGGAATGGAGGAGAATAACACAGCTCTGGGCCTAAAAGGCCTGTAAACAGCTTTATATATATAACTTCCTAAGGATGCGTTTTAAGACACATGCTTATAGTAACTTTTTGGCTTATGCTAATGAGTTCTGTGCGCAGTAGAAGTTTGAGACCCTATTTTAGAAACACCCTGTACGACAGACTGACCGCCAGCGGGAAATTTCACGCACCCCTCGTGTTTTTTACGTAACAATCCCAAATAGCTGTCAACGCACAACAGCGGAATACTGTTCCTGTAATTAATAACATTTAAATTCACAAATTAAGTGAAAGTTCTTCCACCTGTTACGCGGTAACCACTTTCACTTGCGTAATGTCGTCGCACATAACACACTGACTGATTTTTTCCTGTTTTGTTTTATTGTTGGCGAATTCGTTTGTTCTCATTCAGTTTGATGGTGATGTGATAGATTTGTTGCGGTTGTACATTATAACGTTGAAAAAAGGATGTTTCAGTGGTGTGACAATAGAGAAAAACAGCCTGGCATTCATGTTAATAATAACCGATAAATTTTCAATTTTTAACTGTAATACTACTATGTGACTGTTTTTATAACATGATAACAATAACTAAACTTAAAAAAATGAAGCAAACGCCCTCTTACTACATACATATTACAATCTATTATCTATATTACCTCCTCCCATTTCAACACACATATCCAATCTTCGCCTGACTTCTTTGTGGCCCGTATTTATTAACATTTCGCCGATTAACTCGTTATAAACGTCTGTTGCACGTAACTGTTTGTTTTTCTATTTTTACAACCTGGCTAATTAACAAATTAATAACTCTACTACTCAACTTTTTAAGGCGAACTATCGGCACAAGATTTTTGCAAATATAATTGTTTATTGTTCAATTGATCTCAGAATTATTGCAAAAAAAAATCCGATTTTCTAACGATTCCGGGAGAAGAGTTATTAATTTGTTAATTAGCGAAGTTGCAACAATCGAACAATAAACAATTATATTTGCAAAAATCTTGTGCCGATGGTTTGCCTTAATAAGCTAGAAATCCTGGAAAAAAATCCGGTTCTCTAGTGATTTCGGGGGTGGAGTTTTTAATTTGTTAATTAACCCAGTTACAACAATTTAGCAATAAATAATAAAGCTAACACCAAAGTGATAGAGAGGGACGTCGAAAACCCCCGAGTGAACATTTTCCAGACATTTTCGTTGAATCGTGTGTGACATTTGCCATATGTTCAATAAAAATGGGTCATTTGTTAAATAAAAAATTAAAAATTTGCGAACGTACAGAGGTTAGATGTACCTTTTGTTATAAAAAATTCGCTGAACATTTTGCAGAAAACAGCATCTCAATCGGACCTCTCCGGAAAAAGTTACAAGTGAAATACTAATTTGACGTGACTACAAATAGCTCACAGCTGCCGTACACGTATGACGAACAACATTCGTTGCAGGTTCAACTCGTCCTCGGCTCGCTATATGTATACGCAGCTTTATACCGAACATATTCCGGTTTTTAAGAAAATCCGGGGACATCCAAGCAGGTTTGTGAATACACATCTAGGTCCAACAATCTTTGTTTTGCTTAACCATTCCCGGTACAAAACAAGAAATGGCGAAACATTGACCGCGTTTCTTCCACCGCACACTTGATTTTTCCGTGTCCTTATTTAATTCCAAAGAAAATTACATGAGATTTTGGTCGGGCATGGTTGTCGAAATCAAACCACTTGATTCTATTACGCAGTGTTGACGCAGAAAGATATACAAAGCGATAATATATTTTAACTGTCATTCTAATTCTATGTAACTGATACATATCTAAGGAACTAACATCGCCGAATGTCGAAGTAAATCGGTAGATACCGTAGATAAAGAAAAAAAATAATGATAGCGAAGAAGGTTGCTAGATTATTTTTTACTTATTGAGACATGCAGAGGTCATAGAACACATATCTGACTTATGCAACAAATTTAGTGATGGAATGCCTTTCTTCTGTTAAGGGAAATTCTATTAGGATAACTTAGTCGACATAATTATTGTAAAACCGCTATACAGTTTTTTCTACATTAATTCATAATAAACCTGCAGTATATTAACTGCATTAAGATCATTCATTTTGTTCTAAATTAAATTTGAACGGAGACAACAATTATAAACAAACCGATGTGATAGATCTTTCCAGCGCCTTTTTTGACTAAAGTCAAAGGTTAAAAGTTTTTTATTTTTCCTCAAAAATTCTTCATGCACAGGCAAACAAAATTTATATGGTTGCATACAGAATAAAAAATTTAGTAAAACGTGCAAAATCACCACTCACGCACAGTGTGACGAAAAAAACATGTTTGTGCGTGAACAAGAAAATAACATCCCAGTTAAAAATATATACAGGGTGTATCAGAAAGGATGTCGCTGTATTTCTTAAATCAGCGACATTCGTATTAGGCATGATGAGCTCAAACATAATATTCTGGTGTCTAGTATCTCCAGCTTAGTGTTAATCTATTCTTTCTAACTTACCCCTCCTTTAAACGGTTTCTATAAATGCCTTTGCACAGCACCATAAAAAAATCTCAGATGTGGAGGTCAGATCATGTTTACTACAAAAAAGTATATAGTAAACACGGTCTGGCGTCCAGATCTGTGAATTTTTGTTATGGGGCTGTGTAATCAAACAGGCTGTATATCTAGTCGTTGCTGCTAGTTCAACTGTTTTCATTGAAAATCCTACGGTCGGCCCTGGATTACCGTGCCTGCCCATAACGTCTCGTAATAATAATTTTGGGCATATGATGCAATCAGGTATGGTGTTAAGTCACGCAAAGAGGACACTACGCAACTATTAAAATAATTAATGTATGGAGGTGTAGTCTGATCGGCTCCATTATAAACATTTATAACGCATACATGAATGCTGATTGCCTTCACATAATATTATATTTTAAAACATATTGCACACGAAGAAATGCGCGCATTGAAAAAAAATAGATTATACGTGACACCTTTGTGTGTTCTACATTGAGTTGTTACTACTTTCAAATGCACATTTTAAATATAGTGTGTCTCAAAATAAAGGAACAAGATTCATTTTCATTTCAGGCTTTTCAATGAGACTGCTGCTGTAATTGTTTAAGTTTACTGCGCATGTTCTATTATTGGCAAGTTCCGTAGGCTCTGCCGAAGATGGTAACAATTTATTTAAGATTGAAATTTTATTTTGTATTATAATCCATATACATATGTCTCCGCTACGATAATAGAACGCCCCCCCCCCTGTCGTTTAATGGTGGTAATATCAGCTCCTACGTTGACTAACAGAGTGGCAGAAGAACATCTAAAGTAGTGCCCTAAATAAGTTACCAGATGAGGAAAATTGGGATAAGCTGCTATTCCTTGGTTAACACATTTTTCCCTGACATATTTCACAAAAAAATCTTTGACTTGTAATAACTGCCGAACGTAAAGGACAGTATTTGCGGTATGTCTTCATTTGGTCTAGACTTGAAATCACAAAACATCTCGGAGTATGAGTTTTAGAATCGGGAATTCTTATAATAATAATTGAATCTCTTTGTCTTCTATATCATTGATCGTTATCTTTAGTAGTTCATCTCTTCTCAAAGCTCCACAAACACCAATTATTAAAATGGCGTCCAAAATTAGGTAAATCAATCGATTTGCATTAATTGGAATTATCTTTTCTATCACAAATTTATTATCATGTGGTTCTTGTAAGAATCTATAAACTTCCTTGCGTTTTCAAATGGATAGTTTGGCTCGCTAAGCTCGGTTAATAACTTCCATTCTTATCGCAAAAGTACTATTTCGTTTCTAGATACAAAAATGACTACATATTGTAGTTGCATCTCTTGAGGTATGTAACTGTCTTTTTATGTACTGCCACTACCCAAAGTTTGTAAGATACTTTACCAGACACCCTGTATAGAGAGTGCCACTTTTCTACGTTCTACGTTACCGACGCTCTATATTTCATTGTTGGTATAAATAGAAGGTTAATTCAGTGATATAAGGTTTTATACCTACTATTTGGGACGCACTGTATGTAGTTTAATTCTAATAAACAAGAATGATACAGAAACGTACTTTGTAATTAATACAATTCATATGCAATAAGGCTAACGAAAAATTCACGACTTTTTTTCATTATTAACAAGTCAAACTTAAAATTATATTTGTGCGAATTCGTTTAAGTAGAACGACGAATTTCAATGTTATAACACTTTTCACTCTGCTTACTCTTGCAGAATAAACTCCTTGCGTGTAAAATAAAGGTCAGCTCAGGTGATTTGTTCTTACAAATATTGCGTCTACTGCACGGTATGATTTTTTACAGTGGACACTTATCGGTTACAAATTATTGTTGAAGGAGAAACGATTGTTTTCTACAAGTTTTTTCCACCAACCAATTACGATTTTTAATAATAAATTCGTAATATTTTCTAGAATAAAAAAATATTTTCGATCTGTTATAGATTCTTTCAAGACACTGATGAATATTCATTGTAAAGATCGACAGTGTTCGATATAGCTGACACACTTATTTTTATCTGTATAAATCACTAGGGAGTGACATTTGCGTACCGTAACTAAGTTCATTGCAGGTGAAAAGAGAACTTTAGCCATCGAAGCTCGGCTGGTTATTCGACGCACAATATATTGTGGCTCACCCCGCTGCTCTACCAGCTATATTGGTAGACGGTTTTAAGTCATTATTAAAATAGCAAACATTACAAACCGTTGCATTGATTTAGCATCATTTTCGTCAACCTACGACAGATGCTCAGTGGCGTTTGTCTGAAATGTTCCTGTTATACTGGAATTTATAAAATACTCATTAACACAAATCTGCTAAAATATTCATCATCCATTCAACCTAAAACGAGTTAAACTAAATCGATAATTAATATGTAGAGTTAACTATGACTAGGTACAAATATTTGAAGAAGGGATAGAGAAAAATAAGATTTAACGAAATCATCCGTCAAAAAATTTCCAAATCCGTATTTATAGGTTAGGTTATTTATTTTGCACATTTGACGTTTAGATTATACGGCAACCAACAAAACTAAATGGTAAAATTCGTTGTCTTAAGTTTTATGTATTTACGTTGTGATTTTGTGCTCTCCTTCTATTCTTAGTGCCTTTTTTCAATTTTAAACATTTTATGGTAATAGTAGAATAATAGCTACAAGTATTTAAAATGACTTCTGTTCCTTGCAAGAAGCGTTCACCGTACAAACGTCTCGTAGCCAGAGAGTTTTGCCTAGATTCGCCGTAAATTAACATTTTGGTTATCAGCAGCAGCTTGAAACTGCAACGTTGTCGAACGTTACATTACATTACAGCTTTAATGAGTTTTACGGAAACCTCAATTGTTTACTTCATAAATACTGATCCAAAAATCAAATTACGAACAAATTACGTTGCAGGCGCATTTACTTAACCTTAATTATACCTTAGTTTGTAATTTCGTAACATAATTTTGCATATTATTGTAGTTGTATTTTTATCTTCGAAATATATTTTATATTTTTTCATAAATTTTTTGTTAATTTTCGAGCCGAAGGTGAATAATATGGAAAGTTATCGTTTGCTTTGCATCGATAGAAAATCGCGACTCCATCGTACCCACGCCAATGGCTTACCCCGCAACGGTCCGACCCCAACCATCACAAATTTTCCACAATTTTCCTCCCTGTATAATTCATTCTACACTTATAAATCTGGCGTTGTGGAAGATTTGCAATCGAGTACGTTAATTTTCGAGCCTAAGGTAAATAACAAGGAAAGTTATTATTTGTTTTGCATCGACCGAGAATCGCGGCTCCGTCGTGTCCACGCCTGTGGCTTACCCCGCAACGATCCGACCCCGACCATCGGTATTTTTCCACAAAAAGCGGCGCGAGCAACAGGTGACCAATTGTTTTTGCTTCTCCAGCCTCTAGCGCTTATTTCGCGGGAGGCGTAACCGGCCGGCAGTTTTTTTGCGTGCAAGACTTTGCGCGCGTGACGTAACGGCTTTCACTTGTTTCGGTTTCCAGCGCCGTCGTGACGCAACGCGGTTAATAACGGGTAACGATAAGAAAGCGGGCGGCAGATTATAAAAATTAGAGTCACGCGGCGGTGTTGCGTGGCACCGTGTTGTTCCTGCGGCACCGGCGAACCGCCGGGCATGCCGAAAATGTATAAAATTATCGGATAAGGATGATGATTATCGGCCGGATTAGAACGCGGTTGCGTAAGGATGACGTTAGTCGGAATTGTTCCGATGAGCATCGGTTGATTTGTTTGCTTTCTGAAATTATATACGTTCTGACTCGCACTTTAAACCAAGAAGCAAATACGCTCACATGCAATAAAAACGCAAGTTAATATTTGGTAAAATTGGAGGTGTCATTATTTTTTTATTTTTAGTTCAATTTTTTTATTTTTATTATTTTTTTTTTAGCAAACTGTAGATAAAATGACTAATTTCAACTTGTATATCATGTCTTTTGTTAAATGCTGGCTGTTGTATAACCCTAATTTTAAAACACCCTGTGAAATAATTTCGTAATAAAATCCTCTCAAAATACCAATTGTTAATAACCATTCCTTCCCTACATTATGGTTCTCGGTTCATGTCTTTAGGTGTATTGGTTCATTTCTAAGAGCGAAATAGCAAAATTAAATTGTCACTAACAGTTTATTTTAAGAAATATTATTATTTGACGAGGTGGCTTTACTCGTTGTTATCCTAGTGTCAGTTTGATAGTAATTTTTCTTTACACAACCATGATTTTAAATGCGAAAAATTGCTGTTGACCTTGTGCCTTGTTTCTATCCTAATTGTTCAGTATTAAAACAGATTGCTAAAATATTTATCACTAATTTGACTCCGTATTAGCTAAAATAATTCACTTAAATCTAGTATCAAAATATTCACTAAAATATACATGTATTCAGTAATTATCAGTATGTGTATTAATTAAATTTAATTAATTAATTAATTAATTAATTAATTAATTAATTAATTAATCAAATTGCTTTTCAAAATAGACTAATTAGTCGTGCGAATTCAGTATGTGTATTCATTAAATCTACTTCAGTATTCAAAGTATTCGTTAAAATAGTTGCTTGCAAACATTCATGCGCATATTAATTGAAATAAATATGGTTACTGAAAGTGTTTTATAAAAAAAATGGTTCATAATTATTCATAAAAAATCAGTCGCTTTATTGTACGTATATTTATTAAACTAAATATACCTAATTGTTTACTTCTAGCTGTAATTTATTATTGTTCAAAGTATTCATCAAAAGAAATCCACTTAAATGTTAATTATTCATCAATTTAGCTGAGTGTTAGTAAAAATAAGTTCGAGTAGTAATATATATTCAGTACGTATATTCATATTATTAAATCTAAATTGAATATTCATTAAAATAGGTTAGAGCACATGCATATATCCAGTTATATATATAAGTAAAATAATTTTGGCTTAATAATCAATAAATTTTAAAAAAGGAGCAATTAAACAATTGCCTCTTTTATATATAAACATATATCTACCATTTAATACACGTAATCAATAAATTAAATTGTGTGAAGTATTCATTAAAATAAATTTGAACACTCATAAAATAATAATAATATCTCTACCCCTCGTTCTAATCATGGGATTAGCCCAGAAGTCGGAGATTTGTGCGGGAGAGGAGGCGGCATATTATTATTAAGCAGGCCGCATTTGCGCCCAGCAACGTAACCAATATGACGACTAATGAAAATAAATTAAGAATAAATTGAGTAAAACTGTATTCATATTCAATTATATATATTCAATAAATAAACTATTAAGTCACAATATTCGACATATTTATTAAGCAGGCTCACAAAAATTCATTAAAATATAAGTATTCATTTAACGGCTCTTCAAAGTTTGATATATTTTCAGAGACGTCGCGGTATTACAATTCCATTTCCTTTACGTTCAATTATAATCACCAGGAATTTAAAAAAGATATGTATAACTCAAGTTCAATTAAAAACGGCTCCAATTAGAACACAAGTATCTACATTCAGTTCGATTGCATACCACTGACGATAAGAACCACTTAACGTTATCTCTTATGATCGATTATTTCTCAACGATTAGCCATAATTCATGAATCATTCCATCATAGATTAATTAATATTACAGGTTCTTAGAAATGAACAATTTTTTAAAGCAAATATGAAGTGTATATTATCTAATCATTCCGAATTTCATCGGAACGACATCATTATGCCTAAGCTTAGTGTGGGTTGGGTATCGCCTATATTTCTGATTGATGTACTCGATAATAGACATACATAAACCTCTTCTTACTCTTCACAATAAAAATATCAATTTCCATATTCATGAAAACAGAAGTTCAAGTTTATGTCCAGGTCAACGAGTGGGAATGAATTAAAAAAAAAAACTGTGTTTATATCCTTCCTACTTTTATATCATGACAAATTACCACAATAAAAACGGATTCGTCATCCAGATATTTTATACAGGATGATGCAAAAGTGCTAAGTGACCGCAAATGCCATAGAACATTTCATTAAATGCAAAAGAACCATATACGACCAGTAACAAGGTTTTCACTTGACGCCACTTTGATATTTTACTTTACTTTCGCTAAACTGGGTTATCCTTATCCGAAAGGTTCGAGAAAGTAGGCTATGAATGATCACCTCGGCAGGATAATCGGCTGTCTCATATTAAAGGCGCCTTCTCTGCATGAAGTCCATTTTTAGGCAATCGTCTCAAAAAAAAAGAATAGAGCGCTTGCTGGAGACAAGAAAGAAGATTGCCTTGTCAAAGACATGTATCATACAAAAAAACTGCACCTACTTAACTGCAACAGTGGTAAAATTACTTGGACAGGGAAAGTAATAGCTTTTCAGATGTTAATGAAGGACAATTTCAGCTATTTTGTCACGTATTCTTAATACAAAAGTAGATCAAGAGCATCGTTATGTCTGTGCTTAATATTAGTTTAGTAATATAGAATCAATAATAATAATTAAAGTTAAAAATGTAAATAAATCTGTAATCACTTCCAATATATTCAGAAAATTTAAAAATCATTAATGAATATTTCGCGTGTGTAGCAATATATGTTGTAATGAATACTTTGAATATTATATATAATCTAATTTATGTTTACTTAACGAATATAGGTACACATATATTTTGATGAGTACTTTAAATACTCAATAAGACTTAGCTTAATAGGTACTCTTCATAGAAAATATTAATTATCATACATTTTGAGGAATACGTTGTTTTATATGAAGTTACCTATTAAGCAAAGACTGAATATTTAAACTATTCATCAAAAATATATATGTACTATGTAAATAAACATATATTAATATATATCGCTGCACACGCGAAATATTCATTAAAATAAAGTTTTTTAATGATTTTTAAATGTCCTGAATAATTACAGTATTACAGATTCATTTACACATTTAACTTTATTATTGATTCTACATTATAATAATGTAATTTTTTAATAAATTAACAGTAACTACCTACAAACATATGGTTCAGTATTCAAAGTGAATGTTCAAAGTAATCCTCAAAATGTGTGATTAATTTGCTTAGCTTTGAATACTGAACTAAACTCATTTTCATTAATATGAATACTAGATTTAGAACTACGAGTATTTTAATGAATACTTTGAGTATTACAATGTAATATATGTTTACTTAATGAATACACACATATGTTTCTGATGAGACTTTAAACATTCAATGAAACTTAGCTTAATGGTTAACTTCATTGAAAATATTAATTATCATACTTTTTAGAGAATACTTTTAACATTCAGCTTTGAATACTGCAATAAATTTACTTTAATCAATATGAATACT
The DNA here is from genome assembly GCA_037114965.1 of Monochamus alternatus. NCBI lineage: Eukaryota > Metazoa > Arthropoda > Insecta > Coleoptera > Cerambycidae > Monochamus > Monochamus alternatus. The sequence continues at coordinate 52,673,126 of CM073433.1, read as the reverse complement.
GAACGTATAACTACTTTAATGAATACTTTGTATACTCAACTTGACTTAATTTAATGAATACACATCAATACGTGTATTCATCAAATAACTAGGTCAGATCAAAGTAAATCAAACAATTTATTAAAAAACATTTAGTAAATTATTTCTAAAGATATGTTTATTTTCATTCTTGCACCTAAATATCAGAAGCACGTTGAAATCATCAAGTACACTTGGTGACTTAGTGAAACCCAAATATCAGCTGGTCTTTGCTCTGAAAAAATAATGCGTATAACATAAACAACTGAAGATGGAAAAATTCGCCCGAGGCAGATACCAATCTTATCATCGTGTTTACATTTTTTACAATTCCTCCACAAATCAACTGCGCCTCGATAGTGAATACTGATGTAATAGTAATCGGTATTGAATAATGCCGGGGATAATTTTAGGTCAACGGCTAATCTGACGATTTTAACGTTAAATCAAAGGAAGAAGGAAGTCGACATAACATTGTCATTAAAGTTACAGTACTTTTTTACGTAACAGCCACCTTTTGTTGGTTTCGTTCCGGATTACACCGCAGTTGTGGTTGGTTTGACGCTAAAACTGCGTCATATACAAACAGAATAGTAAAACTTCGATTACTGTGCGTTCCGAATAGACGTTTTTATACAAAATTCGCCCAAATATGTACATGCGCTGAGCAAAAGCGGTCTAGGTCAATCTAACCTTTTAATGCCAAGGTCTTGTAGTGGAAATGTTTATATTTTTTACTTCACAGTGATTTTGTATAGCGAATAATCATCTGTTTTAATTGTATCTTGTCTGAAGCGATGTTTATATAAAAAGTATTCCAAAATTGCCAAAAACGACACATATTATTTTTGTTTCTTATCTATTTAAACCTTTGTGCCAGTTATTGTATATCTTCCCGATACTGTGTTGATATGTTTCATAAGCAATAAGTCACAAGTCACTTGGTAATAGTTTAGGACGAAATATTAAGAATACACTTATACAGGATATCTCGAATTGCAGGCACCTAACTTGCCAGGTACCAGAACTTTTAAAAATAAGTTCATATAAATATGGATCGGAAAAACATTTTTTTTTAATTAATGAAAATTGGCACAAATATTTTTTTACTTTATGCTGCTTGTTTGGAAAAAATCTTGAAAAAAATATTATTTACAACCCTTTAACTTTTTCAACGCACGGCTATGGTCTTGAAACTATTAAGTTCATTTAATAGCAAATTTGATTTGCAAACTTTTGTTTCTTGACATTTTTTGACTTGGAGCTCAATTTTTTAGATAATTTACATTTTCATAGTTAATGTCAATAATTTCTGTCGTAAATCATCATAATACATGCTAAGAAAATGTTAAAAAAATGAGCTTTTAATAAAAAAATGTCAAGAAACAAAAAAGTTTGCAGACCAAATGTATTATCAATATAGTTTCAACATCATAGGTGTACGTGAAAAATATTTATACCTGCGAATATTCAAAGGTACCGAAGTAAAATGAATATACAGCGACAGAAAGCGGTCAACCAACAAATTTTTAGAAACAGAAATCTTTTAAAATACGTATTTTTTTCATTTCAACTGTAAAATGTAAATATTGTTGTAACAAAATCTTACATAGTTCTGCATATAAAATTGTTCACTTGCTAGAATAGCAAAATAATGAGTGTGACATATACATTTTAAAAGTTATTATATTATTTGAGAAGAATTTAAATTTCTATTAAACGCAAGCCTTAAAGTGTTAGCAGGTCATCTTTGATCCATTACTTATGTAGAAGCACTACATTGGCCATTACCAAGATTGTTGTAGTTTGTCTCCAAAAACAAATATCCCATTTCCAAAGCCACCTTAATAGAGAAAGTTATTTCACTCTCGGTAAAAACTAACTAATTAAATTAACAAGTACAGAAGTAGGTGAAACGGTGTCAATGAAATAGGATAAAGCGCAATTATTGTTTCTTTTGAGGATGTGGATCGTTTTTCCAGCCGATAGCAACACGTACTTATGGAAAACATTTGCGACCGATATCAAAAAATCTCGTCGCCACCTCGCATACATTGTGATTATAACCTGAATAAGCTTATCTCGTTTTCCTTATCGTTGGTAAACAGAAAGAAAGTGGCAGCGCACTCGATACAGGTTCAACAACCTTTTATGAAAGCCAGAAGCCCCCGCAAACTGCTCACATATCTTATTCATGATCGTAATTACTGTGTAATGTAATTGCTATTCTGAAAGACTTGCCAGTTCTCAAATAGACTGCCGATAAAGCAGACTATTGGACCAGAGTCGATAATTTTTGAAACCAAAAAAAATAATAGTAGGATGAAATCCATTGGAAAAGGAAGAGAATACAACAAAAATGAAAGGAAAAATAATTTACGGGCGATCTGAGGTCGGGAAGTGGAATAAGTACAAGGTAGATTGCTAGACAGGTGTCTGGAGTATCCCAATCAACGGTGTGGCATTTACAACACGAAGCTCAGTTATATCAATCCAGCGTGTTCAAGCACTGTTACCAGCGAATTATCGAATTACGAGTTGGGTTATATTTATGTACGAAATAGTCTTGACTAAATACTTTAGACAAGGTCATTACATTTAAAAACTTTGAATTCAACACGAATTTTTATTAGACATAATTCAATAAAATGACGACAAGAAACTTGTTAGAAATTAATCAACTTTTATATTTTATTGTTGTTTTATACAAGCAATAAGAAACAACAAGAGACATATGAAAAAAAAGAATTAAAACGAATTTAACAACCTTGCAGATATTTTGATAAATTCTGAATATAATATTAAATAAAATTTAATTATAAATAACAAGAAATCTTTGAGAACATTAAGTAATTCACTTTAAAAACGTAATTCACATTTCCCAATGTTACAAAGAATCATAGCGCGCCTACCAAGCTTCTGAGAAATATTATTAAATTTTCGGAATCCAATGTTTATGCATATTACCCGTAAATTTTACATAACGTAGGCGTAACACATGAAAATGTGGTAATCGCTTGACCCTTGCCTCTTAGTATTTACGTAGAAAGATCATGGTCCGACGTATTTAAATGTGTGAATTTTAATTATCGAACCACGTGGTAGTTTAGTTTTATTAATTACTGTGACAGTAAAGGTGCCTAAACTAATCAATCGATCGTTTTTTAAACTATTGTGAAAGTGTCTCATATGTTCATGCGATTAATTTTAAATTTGCAAATAACTAAATTTATATCAACGCTAGGCGCCATGCACCAAAATAAAATACATTACTGTTCTCAATAATACTAGACTGGTCAAAAGATCATCGTTTGGGTTATCTTTCTAAACACACATTATCCAAAAATGGCATATTATAATACATCTATTAATGTTAATGCCGCTTTTTAATTAAAAAATAATTTTCAATTAAATCTTCAGTTTCCGAATGGCTCTACATTCTATAACTTGTTTTTTGTAGCTAAAATTTGTTGAAGCAATTATTGAATTTTATTTAATTTCAGTAACCCGAAATAAAACTATTATAAATTTGTGATGTGGTGGCTAATATTTGATTTCTCTCAGTTGTACAATGATTCCATGTCATTTTTATGTCAACCAGAACCAGAACTAGCGTTATTTGTTTCACTAGACAGAAAAGCACAAGATTTAATGCCTCGGCAAGGCATTAAATCCGCTTTTCTGCCTAGTGAAACATATATATATTTTTTTCAAATTTGTTCCAATTTCACGCAAAATCTCTTTATATTTATTAGTTGCGTTTTATTATTAATAATATCCAAATCTAGCTTGTCGTTAGTATGTTTACCGCTGATGCCGTTTGTTGAATTGTTTGTGTTCACTTTAATGTCATTGTCAATTTTAAAAAATTGTCAATTAACTGTTCGAAATGGGTATAATTAAAAGCGACAATGAGTTATTACCATTAACACCACCTGAGATAAGCGACATGGCGCGAGATGTGGAATTGAATTGATATTACCGGATAAGTCAAAAACTGTCACACTCACATACAGCAGATTCATGGATACACAGAAGAAAAATGTAGGACCTTCCTCTGAAAATGTGCTGATTGCCTATTTTTCCGATATTTCAAAGAAAATGAAGCCTTCGACGTTATAGTCTATGCTATGTTAAAAGCTATCCTGAATTGTGCCAATACCGATTATGCATCGTTACTGGACAATACGTTTCACTATAAAAGCAAAACTGAACAATCTTCAACATTCAAAACAATTCGAGTTCAGGGTGGTCCGTTTTTCATGACAATTATTTAAATATTTTAAGGATGCAAATGAAGAATGCACTGATAATCTTCCATTAAATTATAAATATTAGAAAATGGTTCAGTATGAAATGGTTCAATTTTTAAATGTTGGATTTGTTTTTTTTTTGGTATATTCCGAAAGAAAATATAGAAGACCTACGCGCCTGAATTTTTGTTTTTAGGTCTATTTCAGAAAGTGTTAAAAACGTAGTGGACATTAGATTAAGAACTGAGCTTTCTGTATTTTGTTTGGTTAAGTATTGAATTTTGTTTTATGTCAAGATCTAGATTTTTTATTTAAATTATTGTAATTTGTATATACAATTTTATTCTACATCTGTTTCTGCCATGATCGAATATGGCGCGCATAAGAGAAAAAATAACAAAATAATTTCTCGTATTCTTGTCCATCTACCAAACTTCAACTCTTTCTGTTGAGAAATAATGAGGCTAGATGGCATTTTCTAAAATCGCTATTTTCAGTTTCGGCAGCGCTTTGGTTTTAATGTTCTTGGATTGATCAGTGGTCGCGAGGTTTAAGGCGGCAGTACTGGAACCGAAGTGACTAGATCGCTGTGGGTTCGACCCCCGCAGCCGGTAGACCGTATATAAGCTATATTCGCTCTCTGAGATTGATATCGGTGGACATTTGACTACCCCCGCCCCCCCTAATTAATGAGGTTTTCCAGGTTTGCCTCATTCCTGCACTGAATGGTAGTTAGGGCCAAATGCGGCCTGCTTAATAATATACCGCCTCCTTTCCCGCACAAGTCTTCGACTTCTGATTAGAATGAGGGGTAGAGATATTATTATTATTATTATTACCACGAAAAGGTTAAACTTTTTTCAAATTTGAGCCACTCTCTATATTTTTTCGGTTTCCGAGGAACCAATGGTGAACTACCAAAAACGTACCACCCTATATACAGCGTAAAATATCCATCGCTAATATCGTTCTAGTAATAGTCCGCCACACACCTCTTTTTTACACGATTTGATGAGAAAACGTGAGCGATGCTTTCTTGCACACGTCAAGCAATAACCGTAAGAAGCAGCATGAAATTCAACTCGGTGCATAATGTTACCAAACGTATTATAGTCGACACTAAAAGTAATCTACGAAAAAAGCAAATTACGCACTGGCCGTTGCTCAAATCAATTACCAGCGCAGGCAATGACACATTTCGCGCGGTTTCCAATCAATTTTACCTCTCAGAAATCGTGTAAAGCTCGATCGAGGCTTGGTCGGGTCCTCCAGCAAAACAGGGGCAATCGCCAAAAAAAAACGGGAAAGAAAAAAAGAACTACGATAAGTGAAGCGGAAAGGTTACAAGGAAGTGTCGTATTCTCGGTGAAATGGAGTTTGTTGTTCTAGGAGGCAGGGCGCCAAGGATTTACGAGGTGTGGGCGAGGAAGAAAGGATACAATGCCATGAAAAATTGTTTGCAAACTTGTAGAAGAACGACCCCAGCATTAATCAGTGGATACGTCGCTGTATGGTGAATAATGCAATTAAATATACAGGGTGTTAAAAAAGGAGTGTAAAATATTTCAGGGGGTAATAGTATGAACCAAAATAAGCAGAAAAGTCATAATAAACATGGGTCCGCAAAGTAACGGTTGCGGAGATATGGACCACTATTCGCTTTTCAAACATTTTATTTTATTAGGAATAAACCGACAAAGGAAGCTTTTAACAAACAAAAAACAAAGTTACAGAAGATGTTCAAAGTGCCCTCGGTCCATTTCCAAGCAGGCACGACATCTTCCTCTCAACGATATTCGAACTCTTTCGAAAACACTCTCCTTGGTTTGGATTTCTTGATACTTTTGATTAATCCGTAGCTGCAGCTCTTCCAGGCTATTTACAGGAGTACCATACACTAATGTCTACAAATATTCCCAAACAAAAAAATTTAGAGGGTTCAGATCAGGCGATCTTGGAGGCCATAAAACAGGTCCGACCCTTCCTACCCATTTATGTGGAAAAGTTTCGTGTAAATGCTCTCTAACGGCCACGGAAAAATGAGCTGGAGCACCATCATGCTTCAAAGGAATGTCTTCCAAAAACTCATACAGTGTGTTCTGCAGAAAGTTGAGGTAAGCAGCGCCTGTTAATCGGTTTGGTAAAACAACAGGACCTAGAAACCTGTCACCTACAATACCCATCTAAATGTTTAATGAAAAACGTGCCTGATGTCCAGATTCTATTAGAGCATGAGGATTTTCGTCGGCCCAAATATGCGTATTGTGAAAATTAAACACTCCATTTCTTGTGAACCCGGCATCATCAGTAAAAAGAATGTTTGCAAGAAAACGAGGGTCTTCAGCATCACGACGTAGAAACCAGTGGCAAAAATCCAAACGTGTTTGATGATCATTTATTGGACTTAAGGCCTGTACTCGTTGCACATGGTATGGATAAAGCAGTTGCTCGTGAAGGATTCTTCAAACAAGAGGACCACTAATTCCTACCTCGGCTGATATTCTCCGCACACTCGTACCTGGATTCGCCTCTACCAGTGCTAGAATGTCTTCTGTTCTAGGAGTGGATACCGACCTTGGTCTTCCGGATAAATGGCACTGTTTTCTCAAGGAACCGGTATCACGTAATCTTTGGTGAATTTTTCCAAACATGCGTTGTGAAGGAATCTGGCGATTTGCATAAGCGTCAACATAAAGACGTCGCACTTCGGTGGCGTTCCCATTCGCACGACCATACATGAAATGCATGTCTGTTAATTCTGCGTTAGAGTAACCAGCCATAGCGCCCCTTTCCCTTAATAAGGTACGACTAACGTTACGGAGAAATTACCTGCACTAGGAAATAATCGCTAGACCAGGTTAGTTTGTGCGTGAAATTTGGTAGTAGCGATGATTCACACTGTTGAATTTACAAAAGAGAGGAAATTAAGTTGCCTGCAAGAACTCCTGATTTAACCCCAATTGATTTTTTCATATGGCGATACTTAAAAATCAACGTGTATCCTAACAGAGAGAGTTTGTCGATAGGGTGGATTATTGTCAAGCTACAGACATAATCAGCAGTTTGAACATTTGATTCATTAAAATCAAATAAAACAACAACATAAACTGAATCAGAAAAATATAAGCTTTCATACAATGCAATATAAAATATGGTTGCCGTTTTAAAAAAAAAAAACAACCTTATCTCCTTCCCACCGCCATTGGTTATATGACCCATAAATTTCCAAATACGTGCAAAAAAAGGATGTCCTTTTAAATCGAAATGGCGTTTGTTCTAGACAATTTCGTGGAAAAATAAGTCTAAAAAAGGTACTTAAAAATTGTCTGGCCACGCCACCACAAAGCGTTCGTACGTCAAATAGACGTTGGTATTGAATAAAGTTACAACTAAACTTGTGAAATTGGCACAGAAAGTGCATGTTCTGTATTTGCTCCTACTATTTACGTGATGTAGAATGTTATTCGAGGCATTTGTAAAATTTTGCTATCTGACTTCACCACATTAAATTACCTGCTTTATTGTGAAAACATAATAAACAAAAGTAATAAATAAGGAATTTTTTAAAAATGTTTAAGGATAAATTAAATTAGTAATAAATAACAATAAAAATTTATTAAATTAATTAAAAATATATATAAATGTTAAATATCATTATTCATTACTTTTCAAATTTAGTAGTTCAAGTTGTTTAACGTGAAATTAAATGGCATAACTTTATAAATTCTTAAGGTATTTAAACCATCTATCGGGTACATAGCCAATAGCATTGTCGCGAGCGGATCTCAAAGTAGTAAACAAAGGAATAAGTTACGTCTAACAATACCGTAAATTCACCACATCACCATTAATAATTATCGCATTACCTACACAGTATTTACACTGTGTATCTATGACCCACAAATGTTACAAAAACCCAAAAAAAAAAACAAGAAACAAACGCCTGTTTATATCAGCATAACCTGCATCTGTATCTGAACAACGTGTAACGTCACACCAATGATATCGCGTTTTTGTCCACGTGGTTTTGTTTACCTTCTATAGCAGTTTATTAATATTAATATTTTAATTATTATGTGATTATTGTATAAACAGTATAAATTACGTCTAAATAGTTTTTAGTGCTTTCTCAATAGATGCAAAACCACACTATGCAGACAGACTCTTTCCAAGCACATTTTCAATTAACTTAAAAGATCCACGTTTCGCAATGGCTGCATTCAATTAACTGGTTAATTAGGAGCCGACTTGAGAGGATTGCGCAAAAAGCAGCCCCGCTTTATTTATTATACATCGATCTTTTATCATGGCATGGCCTACTGCACTAGAATGTAAGAATTTCCAAGGTAAGTAGATGGTATTCTTCCGTACCTGCGTGGTCAACAAACTCATTTGTTTCGCGTCGCGATAGCGCGATCCGAGTACTAAAATAGCCAGCGTTGGCTCGATTGAGATAGTACATGGTATGTTGAAAACGTTACAAGAAAACTTGAATTTGCCCTCTGCAATTCTAAGACACGGTTTTTTGCTAAAATTATAAAAATGTCATTAATAAGTGATAAGTACGCATTTATGGAAAAACGAAACCTGTTATAAATAGATAAACTCAACCGTTTTCGAGAAATAGACGATTTAAGTTTTTAGACATATTCATAATTGCCACCTCAAAAAACATAAGACTACAAATTTTCAATACAAGCCGTCCATATGTTCTTAAAATATAGCAAAAAATTGAAAACATTTTTTCAACTTTAACACCCTGTCAATGGCTTTAATTTGACATTGACAATCTGCCCTAAGCTATGTACCATTATTAACGACTCACCCTGTATATATTTTATTATTCAAAAACCTTTGATAGTGTAGATCATTGTACATTAATAGAGAAGTTGAATTGTATTGGACTGAATGCTCCTTTACTATTTTTTTATATCACCTCCATAATAAGTCGCAGTTAATGGTTTTAAATCACCAACTTACTTGGCAACATCAGGAGTGCCACAGGGTTCGAATCTAGATCCTTTGCTATTCATCATATTTATTAACGACTTATGTGAAGTTACTGACTGCAACAAACTTTTATTTGCAGATGACCTCAAAATATATTCTGAAATTAACAGTCTAACAGATTGTATAATATTACACAAGAAAATTTGCAATATTGAAAAGTGATGCAAAGCTAACAAACTGGAAATGGATGTTGCCAAATGTAAAATAATCACTTATTCACGAATATCTTCTTTCGTAAATTTTTTATATACTTTTAACAACACTGAACTTCTAGTACTAGTACTAGCTACTGAAAGTAAGGATGTAGGTACTATTTTTGATAATAGGCTTGATTTTGTAGAAGATTGAGTATGCAGTAATTTTTGGCATTCAATATATATTTACAATATTTAAATAAAGTTCAGAGGAGGTTTACGAAGTACTTATTTTTCAAAGTAGACAACATTTATCCTGATAGAGACTACCCTAAGATAGAAGATATTACATTGGTATAATACCGACCTGAATAGTATTAACTTCCCAACGATAAAAACCGCACTGAAAAATTTCGAACGTTGGTTTATTTTGGATACTATAAAATAGAAACGCATCATATTGTTGCATATTTAAAATTATTTAACAATTACAAGTAATCATCGACCTTTAAAGACATGATAATTTATACCATTCCTATTACCAAATCCTTGTTATGCGATATGCGATAACGATAAATTAGTTATTTGGTAGTTGTGAGCCGAATCACATCTTTTCTAATAATAAATATTCATTGAAAATGAATGATATTTACGTCAGTATTGTGTAAACACGAATGAGTTGTGATTATTCTTCTTAGGGTCACGGCTTACCTCAAAAATACGATAGACGATACTAGGAACTAATTTATTATTCCTTGAAAAAAGTGTTGTGTGTTAGCCGTGTGGTGTCTAGAGTCCAAGACAGAATATTAGTTCGACCGTCAAATTCCACAAAATTTTAAATTTCCAAGTAAATGACGAAACACGACCAACATTGAGTGTTACTAGATTTAATCAAAATGTGTATCCGATTACTCATGTTGATCGTCGAAGTATTAAGTCAATAATTTATAAATGTAATGTACCATCTTTAGAAATTTGCCAAGGGCAAGGGTTATAACAATATTTACGTCTACAATTAAATTTAAAAAATATGGATTTTGAAAGATTTCTATACCTAAAAATTTGTTGGTTAGATCGTTTTCTACCGTTATGTTATATACGAGGTGTGGCAATTAAGTTTCGGGTATTTAGTTATAACTCGGAAACTGACAACACTGCATCGTTCGTCAACGTAGACAAAGTCAGCAGTGTGTGGAAAAGGGTGGAGAGCGGCCGACGAAAGCGAAGACGTCCAAGTCACGACTGAAAGCAATGTTGATCGTTTTTTTCGATATCCACGGCATCATTCATCGTGAATATGCTCCTGTCGGCCAAACAGTAACTGGACAGTTCTATGTTGGCGTTCTGGAACGGCTGCGGGCCCGCGTTTTCCGTGTGCGACCCGAGAACGGCTGGATCTTGCACTACGACAACGCGCCAGCCCATTCCTCGTTCATTGTGCAAGAGTTTTTGGCAAAAAAGGCATTCCAACGTTGCCGCACCCACTCTGTAGCCCCGATATTACCCTCTGCAATTTTTTTCTATTCCCCAAGATGAAGTCGCACCTCAAGAGAACTCATCATGGTGGCGTACAGGAGGTCAACGAAGTTATAACCGTGGTGCTGAACGGGTTAACTGCGGAGGATTACCAAGAGTGCTTCCAATCGTCGAAGCAACGTTGGAATCGTTTTGACGAAATTTAATTTACTTGTTTTTTCATTGACAAATTCCCGAAACTTAATTTCGACACCTCGTATTTGCTTTACTTCGGTATCTTTATCTTTGAATATTCGCAGATGGTATGAGATTTCTGTTATTCTCTAAGCTTTATATAATTAGTTCTTAAAAGCCTAAAATTATTTGTATTTACAGAAAACACTATTTCAAAAATACGGCGCCTTTAGAATTATATTGTTTATGTTGATTGTTTACATTCATGGCTAACATGATAGCGACTTTAAAGAGAAACGGAAAAATCTCAAAAAATAATCAATTTAACCCATACAAAGTCCATATCATGGAAAAAAATAATTTAATTTTGTACAACTTAAATAAGTAACAAAATACAGGGTGTTCTGTTTGAGGTACTACACTTATATTTTCATGATTATAAACTGAATTTTAAATTGATTTTTTTTTGTTAGCTGTGGATATCTTATATATCAGAAACGACACCCTTGGGCCCTATGCTTATATAACAAAATTATCTTAATTTTGACCATCGAATACGCCCTTGGGTGTTGTGCACGTAATTAGGAAACATCCTATATATCTCATTTGGTTCTCTATATAGCTTTAGTCTAAGGCCATCGCGAATGACCTTGTTTATTTTTAAAGTAGTAATTGGTCAATATTTGCTGTAATTTAATAAAATAACTGATTTAGATGATGACAGTTTACCCTTCAGTATAGAAGAAGAAAATATCAGAACAACTGCGCTTAAATGCACTACACTTAATATTTATAATAAATAGCTTAGTTGCACAAAATTTTATAAGTATAGTAGGTACGCATCATTTTTTCCATTATATATGTACTATTATAATAAACTGCCTTATGGTAATAAAGCAAATGATCTTAATGTATCTACTATGATATGGCAACAGATAAACGTTTGTATACGCGCAATTCTAATTTTCATAATCAAGGTCAATCAGGTTTTTCATTTTTTTAATATAATGTTTACTTATCTACATGTTTATAAACATTCGTGTGACCGCAAACTTCAACTAGTACTAGAAATTAGCAAGAACAAATGAAATTTTTTGATACCGAAGTAAATAATGTAATAAAAATATTTGATTCTGCACTACAAATGAATCTAAAAACAATTGTCTCATGTGTTGAACCGCATTTGGCGACTTACTTTTTTATTCTGATATAAATAATTTCGGATAACACAAAAGTGTTTTTTCGTGTTACATTGCAGTTAACCCACTTTCTTTTTGATAGTGCAATTTGTCACCGCGCTCTATATTCCAAAAGATAAATCTCGCGGACATGAGGGCAGGAGTATTAAACTCTCACAAAAATGCGGGCGAGCGAATTTTGGGACAAAAGCCACGCGCACTTCAAAGCCTTATCAAATTTCAATACAATTTGTACCGATCGTTACGAAATCTGTTATCGCGTTTCGCGTTCCTACTCGTCGCACACCAAGTTTTAAATTCCACGCAAATCACACGTGTCGTCTATAATATAATTTTCTTGAGATCCAATGCCAAAGTTATTACTGGCCGCTAATTCTTTTCGTGATATTGCGAATGCGGAGTCGATAATTGGCGCAAATCGATCGCCGACTGGCATCTCCTTATTAAAACAGTTCCACATTTGTCACTTAAGTTTCTAGGACTACCGAAAACCACTCGACTGTACTCCTTTAAGGCTATTGAATCCTGCCAACCGTTACCGTGTATGAGGTCATCGAATTTGGTGAGGTCGCCGAATATCAACCAGATTAATACGAGGGTGAATCAAATATAAACAAATTTGTATTATAATTCTCGCTAGGTAAACGAGTCGCGCGATGTCTTCGACCCTGGACAAGCATCACTGAGGTCAACATTCGCGTGACTGCTATGTAATTTTTAAACTGCGAAATAGTTGAGCCAAGTGCAAGTCTTGTTTAAACAAAAAGACTAAGAATTAAAATATTATTAATGAAATAATAATAATAATCAATATTATTATACATAATTTAAATTCTAGTACTACATAATGTAAAAATCGTTCATTAACAAGAAGTTAACCGAGCATAAGCATAACTGATCAGATATTGAGAATGAAGCTTCCAATGTTGTTCACAATCTCGTCCCAGAGATATCACGGAAGAAATACGAACAAGCATTTGGTCGCTATGAAAAATGGTGTAGGGAAAAAAAGACATTTAACATAACTGACGAGAAAGGATTATTATTATATTCCAAGGAACTAAACAAAACACGGACGCCTTCATCTCTTTGATGCTACTCAATGATAAAAATAGAAATTTCACTGAAGAAGAATATCGATATCAAAAAATACTTAAATTTGAAGCGAAAATCAGAAGGTTAGAAACCTAAAAAATCTAAGGCATTATCAAATAAGGAAATATCAGGTCTTTAATAATGCGGACGATGATGAATTTCTGCTCGTGAAAGTAGCTGTATATTACATATATGTTTTTTAGTAAAAACGTTTTATAACCAATATTTATTTATTTTGGGTTATTTTGATTACTGGTTTGGCGGACTCTTGTTAGCAGGAAGAACAAATCTACTTGTAGAAGATGTGAAAGATGAAGGACTATGCTTCCAAGTCATGATAACCAATACCAAAACAAAAGTGTGTAGGAGTTATTTGTAACATCTGGAAATACTGATAGCTTGAATTTAATAGAACTATTAAGAAAATACATCAAATTAAGAACTGAAAACTGTAATCATATTCGCTTCGTTCTTCGATTTAATGCTGGTAAATGTACCAAACGACCTATTAGTATAAATACTATTGGCAGCGTGACAAAACTGATTGCACGATTTCCTAAACTGACTAATCCAAATGCGTATACTCGACACTGTCTTTTGAGTATAAAAGAACATGGTGGCTGGAAGTCTAACTTCTACTGAAAACCAGAAACGCACAGCAATGAGAATTCTAGGTGAAAACGAGAATATTGCCTTAGAAGAAACATTCCGTCAACAACCCAAAGTCATTTCACCAACATCTAAGAATTGTGTTCACACTCAAAATATTTCCAGCTATTCAAGCAAATCTGGTATTAATTTATCTAAATATAAAGATTGTACTGCCAATGTAATTAATAAATGAGTTTCATATGATCTTACATATTTTGTTTATTTGATAAATGTCTAATTTGAGTCAAATTTAATTACAAGTACAATAGAGTACAAAACAAAGTATATATATATATATATACATGAATATAAAACAAAACAAACACTTACGTATCAAGAACTTTTTAAGAATAGATTTAAAGACATGCAAGTTTTCACTTGACTTTATATCACTAGGGAGTACATTAAAAATTTTCAAGCCAATATGGTCAGGTGACTTGGAAGCAACTGATAATTTTACAAATGGTAAACGAAACTGATGTTTAGTTCTAGTATTTATAGAATGAATATCTCGATTAAGCATGAATTTATTTTTATTTTTATAAATATATACACATAACTCTAAAATATGCAATGATGTTGCGCATAATTTTTGTTTTGCTACTATTTAAATATAAATGGTTTTGTTTAAATCAATCACATAAGGATCGCATAATTTTGTCGCATTTATTTTGTAAATCATTATCAAATTTGTGTGATATAACCAGAGAGAGATCGTCTGCATATAATGAAAAGCAAGCATTATCCAGTATAGTCTCAACACCGTTAATATATAATATGAACAAAACAGGACCTAACACTGATCCCTGTGGCACTCCTGATTCAACTGCACTTAACTTAGATGTAACAGATGTTACATCATTTCGATAGTAAATAGAAGTGAATTGTTTTCTGTATCTGATGAACGAGGAAATCCACTGTAATGATTTACCTCTCAGACCATATTCATAAAGTCTCGACAGTAATTGATGCAGTCGAATGCCCTACTTAGATCACAAAAGATCCCAACAGGGCACTCGCCTGCCTCAACAAACTTTATTATATCACTATAAAGAGAAAATATGGCTGACATTGTAGATTTATTACCACAAAAACCGAATTGTTTTGTTTATTAAAAGATTCAATCCTAACGAAGTTGCAACAAATTACAAGATGCATACCATCGCATGTCTTGTACTACCTAATTTGTTCGTAATTGAGCAGAAACAATAAAAATTTATGGTAATACATGTATGTACCTGTGCATGGTTAAGTCTGTGTAAGCACGCCGTAACCTTCGGGCCGCGTTATTAATAATTACGTGTTAAGTGGATAGATCAACAATAATAATAGCAACGCGTCGATGGCATATAGCAATGAACTTGGATATTAACTATGTGTTTACTCAACCGATTAGAAGATCGATATTGCTGTGTAGTTTTCGTGTTTCGTAAACTTTTTCACCGTTCGTTCAATTGCCTCGATATTACCCACTAATAGGCATTGGAACTACAATTGTCACAAGGTATCAAACAATCAAACTATAAAAAAGTTTATTAATTTAAAGCAAATTTAAGAAAATAAAAAAAATCCTTTTTTTTAATTTCAACCCATGAAGGTACAATGTGTTTAAAATATAATCAAGGTACAGTTTATGTCATCGATATAAGAGAATAAAAAAGACAACATAAGCAACTGCAGGACCGTATTTACTTGTATTCGCTCAATTTCGTCAATAATAATTTAAATCAAAAAGAAGTATACAATAATGAATGTAAATACGACTATTTGGCAAAAGACAAATACACATATTTTGATTAAATATTGCATGTTACGTAATTTTAAATTATTATTTTCCAGCAAGGACTCGAAGAGGATGATATTAGGATAGGATAGGGAAAGGGTACGTAAGGGAAACAAAAAAAAAAGAGAGAAAAAAATAACTAATAAGTTAAATTATACATATTTAAAATAAAAACAAAATAAAAAAAATAATAATGTCACGGATTTCCTAATCCGTCTTTTTCTTATTGCCAGAAAAACAATCCGTTAATTAATCACTATCTTTATTAACTACTTAGTACACTACTCAACACTAATTACAACTCAACTACACACTTATTTAATTAATCGCTATCTAAATCAATCTGAATTTCCAACTAAACACTCTTATTCCAGACTGTCATTCAAAACTGAACACTCCAAGTGTCCATAAATGCTTTTAGAGCTTTAAAATTTAACATTTATACCTTCAGACGAGATGTTATTTATTTACCTTTTTTTATAATAAAACTGCGATGAAATTAAAGTACGTCTATCAGATCTAGAGATTAATATCTTTTCAATTTCCTTTGTTCATTGAAAAAACTCAATGTAATAAGCACTTCTTTGCAAATGGGTACTTGAAAAACTGCGCTTAAACTGATACTGCACCACACGTACATTGTGTGGTACACATAATGATGAAAATATTACGAATAAAACATTGGATTAGAACTGGATATTATTCTGGAAGGATTAATGATAATAATGTAACTAGAAATGGTACAGAATATATCAAGTATAACATTGAGATGAGATTAAATATCAGCATTTTGTTATAAATTTTAATTAAGCTTTTATTAATGCTTCCATAACAATAGAATACAGGGATTTATTCTTTAAACCCTTTGAAATAATTGAAATAATTTAGATAGGAAGTTTTATTTTGTTGACAGTTGTCAGAGTAGATGTCTGGAAAATGATCAATAAGTATCAACAAGGCAATTTTAAGAACCGTTTGTAAACGTTTTGAACGAAAAAACAGCTAATTTTGGTAAATTTCTGCCCAACCTAACGATTGAAATATCATTACGAAAATATTTTGCTGCCCTAAATTCAGAGCCTAACATTATTATTCACTTTATAAGACCACATAATTATTAATAGTTTATTGCATGTGAAAGTTATCTTGCAACATTTTTGTATATCTATTAAAATCGAATTTAATTAGTCTGACTTGAATTTGATGTTGTAATAGTGTGATTCAATATGTCTGTGATGAAATTAAGTCATCATTAAACAGTAAACATTTGAATTGTGTACACTGAACTCCCGTTAAAACACTGTAAAAAGAGTAGAAACAAAGGCGGTCCCAGGTTGACGTCTTGAGGTACTCCTGAATAAGCTTGTGATAGAATAGATGTTGCTATATGTTTGGTATTGGTGGGAAAAATGAGTCAATATTTATTATACGGAAAAAGGAAATGAAATACAATAACATATAAAAAAGTGAAAGTTACTAGAAGAAAAATATTCATTTTGTTTTTTCTTTTCCTTGTCCAGTTTTCTTGTATTTCAAGTAAAAATCTAAGTGGAAGACAACTGAAAAAATTGTAATAAAAGTTCAGCAGGAAACTAGATAAATTTAATAAAAAAACTAAGGTATACTAAATTTATTCAACAATTCGATATGATATACAGGGTGTTCAGTAAAGAATGGGCCAAACTTCAGATGTAGATAATTTGGATAGAAATAAACTGAATTAACTCAACTTACCTTAATCCAAAAGTTGATACTAACGGAGCTACAGGGTGTCAAAGTTGAAGTGATTATTTTTCGATCGCATCGACCGTATTTTATGAAATTTGGTATAAGGGGGTTTCTTGGGACTAGAAATCGTCGAATATGTCAACGATTTTGGTGTATGTGCTAGAGGGCGCCACCAACGATGGTTTGGACCCCTTTAAATCGCTACGACTTTTTTGTGCTACACTGTATCTCATTTTGGACTGGAAAATTTTTCTTCCCTATCTTTTCTAGTTAAAAAGGTAGGTAAAGTCAAATTGTTGCGTAAGTAATGGGATATAATGTAACAGCAAAATACTGCGCCCAAACTGCGTTCAAACACATTTTTTTAAATAAGTTCTGATTAACCCTGTATATGAAAACTGTTTTAAAAAATTCCTAGTAAAAATGGGTTTTTATTTATTTACATGTGAAATATTTACAATCGAGCCATTATACTTTTTGTGAAACTATGGTGCAAAATAATCCTCATATCTCATCTGTCAAAATGACAGTTTTGCTGAGAAAATTACAACCTCATTCTTTGTCCTGCGACTGTCGAAAACAGTGTCTGTCGCAATCTTACTTGCTCCAACACACTTGACTTGAAAATTTAAATACAAAACGTTTTTTTTAACGACCGCAAAGGTAGACCAGACCGCATTTTTTGTATTACAAACGATATAGAAGACGAGGTTAAACGATTTCACGGTCACTACAGCGTGTTATTTGTTTTAAGCACAATAGACCAACAGCGATTAATTATTATAATATTGATATTCAGCCACGACAATTACAATACGACACTGAACATAAGCATTAGTCGACCTTCAGTAATATTATTATAATATAATACTTAATTTTATTGCACTGTTTACCGGTTATTTTTAGACGGTATTGTGCTATAAAATTAGTAGAACACTGAAAAAATTCCACCGGCGCATTATTTCCGATTCGACAAGAAAAAAAGTGGGATCATCATTATTCAACGAAGGTATGGGACGAAAACCTATTGTTTTCTCTGTAGGTATTTTCAATGAGAAGCATGGTCATAAATATTTATAGCTAAAAAATGGCCATCCAAGGCGAGACCGCGGAAAATCGTATAGTTTTGTGTTTAGGAGGCCTCTCGACAACGAGGAAGTCCTTTGTTATTCCTCCTGACGTTATTTCAATGGCATCGTCCGTAAAACCACACACTGACTGATTTTTGAAAATTTGAGTTCCGCTGATTGCCTGAATAGCACATATAAGGTAATTTTCATCGCCGTGTAGAAGCATGTTTTTTGTTTTTATGGTACCTTGTAAAATTATTAAAACGTTAGTTACGTTAATGATATTGTGAACAACCGCTTGTACAACACGGTTTTCCAATATAGGTATAGTTGCGACAAAAATTCACTTCCGTCATATATTTTAATCATTTTGCATTTTCAAGAAAGTGCAACTGAGAATAATAAGACTATATTACACTAAATGTTTGCACTATATATTAAATTATTTAAAAAATATTGTTTTTAATATGCCAAACTATCGAAAATTATGTTGACAATTAAAACAATTGCCTGACGTCAGCCGTAAGTCGTCTGAATTCTTGCCGCAACTATACAGGGTGTTTTTAAATGAAGTAGCAAAAATGAGACCACATATTCCTTAGGTGAAAATAAATCGATTTAACCTAATATTCCAAGTCGCATAATAAAAAGATACAGGGTGTCAAAGTTAAAATTTTATTTTCGATATTTTTAAATAACTTCTTAAGAAATCCAAATATTGACATAAAATTTGTAAATCGAGGGTTTTGCGGGCAAGAAATTCAAATTTGTTTCTAATTTTGACGTCACTAGTAGAGGGCGCCACTTGTGGCACACCAGGTTTCTTTTAAATGGCAGAACTTTTTGCAGTTTAGTATGTCTGTCTGACTATCGAAACAATCGATTCTTCTACCCGTTTTATTTGAAAAAGGTATACTTGGCTGAAGTCGGTAGGAATAACTATTTTTGAAATAATCCTATTTGAAATGCTCAGTGCACCGAGTAAAAACTGTTTTGGTTTTAGGTTCAGGCCTCCATAATTTACCGTTCTGAACAACTTTTGCAAGTAACATTTTGCCGTATTTTCAGTAGAAAAGGCGCTTTACCTGAAACGATAACAGTTCTCAATCGGTGCACTGAATATTTCAAATAGAATTATTTCGAAAACTGTTAGTCCTAACGACTTCTACAAGGTATACCTTTTTCAGATATATAGATTGTTTCAATAGTCAGAGATGGATACACTAAGCAGCAAAAAAGTTCTACCATTTAAAAGAAACATAAAGTGTCATAAGTGGCGTCCTCTACTATTGACGTCAAAATTAGAAACAAATTTGAATTTCTCCCCACAAAAACCCCTGATTTACAAATTTTATGTAAATATTTGGATTTTTTAACTTTGACACCCTATCTTTTTTATTATGCGACTTGAGATATAAGCATGGTATTAAAATCGATTTATTTTCTCCTAAGAAATCTGTGGTCTCATTTTTTGCTACTTCATTTAAAAACACAAACAGATATTTGAATATCTTATAAAAGCCAATTTAAGCTCAAGTTAAACATTTATGTTATAATTTAGAGTTTAATTCGAAATATGACGATGTGGGTTAGTACCTGAAGTAATAAAAATATTTGAAATGAATAAAAACATCCTTGCCGAAATAAAATTTGAGTAAATAAAAATGATAGAATTCTTAGAAAACTAAATTCTTTTTGGTACACTTTAGCATTCTGATAAAATAGTTTGATAAAATACAGAAAATATGAGAAACTACTTAGATACAGTGCTTTCGAAAAGTAACGAATAAATTCATCATTTTTGAAATTGAGAAGTTTTCGAAAAAATCCCCTGGCACGTCGATTTTGTTTTAAAAAAGGCACTTTGTGACATACGACCCATATTTGTGACGTCATCGTTGTTCGAGATATGACGTCATTGACAATTTTTTTAAATAGCAACCCCCAATTTTGACCATGTCATTTGAAAGAGCATGTCATTCTACATACATACATCATGAAAAATTATGGTGTTACATAACAAAAATTTCAAGAAAATAATGCTTGAAGAATTTAAAATTTAATTTTTACTCCTTACAAAGGTTAAATAATAAATTGTAAATTATTTAATTTTAATATTGGGTATAATCGAAGGGCTTTCTTACTTACTTTCTTACTTCTACTATAGTCCACTGTATCGTATAATAATTTTCTCCACCTCAGAAACTAAGATGCAAATAAGCAGTTTTTCATTAATTTGTGCGTAAAGATAAATTACATAATTTTTATTCATAATAGATTATCTACACCAACCAAAATATTATATAATATGCTGCTTCTCGTTCCCTCACATTTCTCAGGATTTTCCTAAGACAACTTGCCGCACTGTTTCTCGAGATTGTATGACGCAACGTTTCCTCATTTTAAAGTAAGATCTCGAGCCTTTTTCGTCCTGTGCGTCACACAAGTGCGATGGAAACTTAACCAAATGTCATAGATTACATAAATCGACATTTACGCCAGATCTACGTGAAAACATGTTTCGAATCTCGTTAGGATGTCTCTATTTCATCCCATTAAGATGCTTTACGTGTGGGGCTCTATACATTATTTATGACGTGTAAATGAAAAGAAGGATACGGTTGATTGTACCAGAAAAGTAACAAGAACAGAAAAACAATGAAAGAGAAAAAGTAGAAATGTGTCTTTTCAAGAAAAAATATTTAGGCCGCATTGTCAGACTGGTGTCATTTCTTATTGGTTTTAACACTGAACATGTTTAAAGGGTCAGTAGTGTAGATGTATAGGGAGAGTAAACTTTTAAAATATAATAAATGTCCGATCTTGACCGCTGGACGCAAGGACGATCCTATCGAAGTGATTTTGGTGCAAAAAGATTGTAGCTCGAAAATTGTTTTAAATATTTTTATTATTGACGCTCTAAGCATAATTTTTGTCGTTCATTTTATATTATCAGAAGCAACGAGTCCTTAAATTTTGTAGATGAAGAATAGTCTAACAATGATCAAATCGATAAAAAAAATAATTACAAAAAAAAACATAGCACGCCATTGGCTTAGAATATAGTGAGCGTAATATGTTCGTTAAGTACCTCGCACAATCCAGTCAAATGTTACAGGAGTGTTCCAGGTCAAATCTGAACATACTGTATGTAATTATTATGTCAGCCAGTAACGAATACTGGAAGATATCGTCACTAGAAGTAGAATTTTGATACCACTAAATTCAATCAATCTATTTGATTCCTTACACATATTTACGGCTCACCTTATACAGGGCGATTTTGAAAGTGGGGTATTAAATTTAACTGATGACAGTAGGCATTAAAATAAATCATTTTACAAAATATTGCCCTAATAAATATATTTTAATAACCGATATAACCGAGGTTAAAGCTATTGCAAATTTTGAAGCCGGCTCTGTAATAAAACCTTAATCGGATGACTGTTTCATAAATGTTGTACGACACGTCATTGACAAGCGACATATGACACGACGGAGCTCAGTCATTGTTGAATGTCACGCTCCTCTGGGTAACCTTACTAACCTTAAACTTCCATTCCAACCGAACCAACGTATTATACCTCTTAGAAAAGAACCTAAAAAATTGTATAAGTTTGTTTAAAAAGTGTAAGAGATGGAATGCTCACAGGACCAGAAAACATCTCTGAATTCATAAACCAGTATTGAGCTTATTCGCCATATGTTTCTCGTATGTCTGCACTCCTGCCGAGCTGCAGTCCTGCTGATACCGTTAAATATTTCCCGACGAAAGCGGTACAACGTTTTTTTCCTACAAACCATGCGAAGCCGGTCCTGCTCCAGCGATTCTATTCCTTCGTCGTTACCGACGGACGTCAAAAAATGGAAGTGAGAGCTCCCTTCACAGATCATCAGCTCTCAGTGAAAGGAGAATAATCGGTAGCTGTGTGCACATCTTGGCGTATTTTTTGAATCCGTTTCCTACATTTTACGACAAGATTATTCATGAGAGGTAACTGGAAACTAGTTTCGGCCGGATCGCACGGCATGTGGTAATGCGACTTAATTCGATTCAAGGTGCTTCACATAATAAAACACTGGAATTTATCGATTACGCCGCTTTAAAAGGAAACTGGACTTAAAAAAATTCTTAGTATAGCTAGCTCAAAAAATTGTTAACAAATCGATTCAATCATTACCGAGTGATTTAATGCAATATATTTATGAGAGAATTGGCACCCTTCCTGCGGGTATGGTAGGGCGGAAAAACGTTGGCTTGGATGAAATGTGAGAGATTGATATCGGTTGGCGTTCGACCATCCCTCTAATTAATGACGTTCTCCAGGTTTCCCTCATTCCTTATTGAATGGTGAACGTTAGTCGATCCTGGGCTAAATAGAAGTCTCCTAACTTCTGGGCTAATCCTCGTGATTAGAATCAGGGGTATATTATTGATATCAGGAGATATTATTATATTATTATTATTAATTTAAAAGTGAACAGCAAATTTAATATTTTGATACATAAACATATCTATTATACGTTTTAAATATACTGGCCCATTATTTCCTCCTGAGATCCTGAAGGTTAGCCGTTGGCCACCACGCTCACCAGATCAAACATCGTTAGATTATTTTCTATAAACAAAATACCAGGAAGAGTTGTAGGGACGAATACAAAATGCTGTCAATATTTAAAGGTCGGATGCATCAGTTCTTCCTAAATTGTATCATGTCAACGCATCCTTCACAATGTGAAGAAATTAAGGGCGCCACGTATTCTTGAAATAATATTGTTTAATAAATACAAATAATTTTAGACATTCAAGAACTGAATAATATAGAGGTTAACAAATAACGGGAATGTTGTCTCATGCCACCGGCGAATATTCAAAGGTACTGCATTAAAACGAATATACAAGGTGTTCGGGAAAATGTGGGAAATCTCTCGGATGCAATTTTTTCCTACGGAGATATGTGCCCCTGAAGGACGCCGCTAGAAATCGGTTTTTCTTGAATAACTTTTAAAGTATTTAATATAATTTAATAAAAATTTAAGTAATAGACACTAGTAAGGACCTCTTACAAGAGCGCCCTTGAAACATATTTAGCTTTTTTAGTTTACCAGGGGCGGGCTAAGCTTTACAACATACCTAATGCCTACACCCTCTATGATAAAGACTTTAAAATAATAAATCTGGGTAGCTTTAACCTTAGACTTAGAAAAAAGGTGTGACAGCGTTTCATGAAAAAAAAAACAGATTCGTATTGCTAGCTTCAAAAATGACCTTGAAGTGCATGTTTTACAGTCATCATCATTATTTACATCAGAATAACATAAAGTTATGCCAAGTGGTGCTCTGTTTGACGATTTATCAATGCCGAAGTTTGTCTGTCTCCGAGTTTTTACACTGTTCAGACGTCGATATAAATTAATGACTATTTTTACTATCTTTATTTTGAGAACGAAGGTTAATCACCCACGTTAAAAATTCTTATTGTAGCAAGTACATGAACCATAAACCAAAGATCTACGACCTACGAGTTGAAACTTCAAATGTTCAATCAGGTTGAGGTCCTCCAAGGTGAACGGCCTGGGATTAGACGATTTGCACTGTAATTAATTACTTTGAAATTTTGCGCTTCCCAACTGTTACCCTTGCTACCACTGTGGGAAAAAAACAGCAGAAAATGGCGATACCGCTACATCCGACAGAGATGGCCGTTACCGAAGGTCGCGAACCTCTCCAGTTATTATGATATGAGATTCCTGGAATACCCC
Source organism: Monochamus alternatus (assembly GCA_037114965.1). Taxonomy (NCBI): domain Eukaryota; kingdom Metazoa; phylum Arthropoda; class Insecta; order Coleoptera; family Cerambycidae; genus Monochamus; species Monochamus alternatus. The sequence goes on along the minus strand of CM073433.1, from coordinate 52,648,769 downwards.
ACATTCCTTTTCAGAACAACAGCTGAAACGGGACCGTGCGTAAAAGTGGCACATACACCGCGCGACATAAACATGGGCAAAGTTGGGGCTCGAAATCGAATTAAACCCCCAAAAATATTTATAAACAACTCACAACACAGTTCACCCGGGGTTTTAGCCCCCCCCCAGATTTGATAACCTAACTTCGCTCATGGACATAATTCCAATTTTATTCCCTTCGCCGAGTAATAACTCGATTTCAGTGAATCAGACAAATCAGACAAATGGAAGAAACCAGCGATGAGCGATGGAAACAGCAAAGATAAGATACAAATTGAAACAAGCGATGTGTGCCTGAAGGGTAAGATTTCAAAAGGAAAACAATGAAAATGTGCAAGCTTAAAACTACAGAGATTAATAATAATAAGAGCTGTAGAGATATATCGAGAAAGGTATCCAGAGTGCCTCATTCCCGATCATAGAACATTTACAAGATTAGAGGCGACCTTGCGACGAAATGAAGATACATTTTGTGTTCGGAAGAATCGAATAATTGACCGAAGGGTAAGAAACAATGTTAATCCAAAATCCACGAAATTATATACGGCGAGCTAGGCCGGGAATTGAATTTGGATAATTCAATGAGTTTTAAAGACGAATAGGTATCATGACCACAAAATTCACAATTCGGAGTATTTGCCTGAGCGTTGCATTGAAAACAGACTTAATTTTAAGCTCAAATTGTAGAAACTCTTGATCAAGGTTCAGATCGGCACGTTCTTTGGACGGACGAAAGTCGGTTTGCCAAACAGGCGCAACGAACACTACTCCACTAAAATTTCCATATCCAGTCCAAAACCAAGGCCATTTTGGAGTAAATGTTTTGTGTTGTGACATTAGCGGTAGGCATTTAATTAGGCCTTATTTTTATGAACATATACAGCGTGAGCTACTTACATTTCCTACAAGAACAACTTCCTGCACTTCTAGTGAATGTGCCTTTGCAGCTAAGAAGAAACGTATGGTTTTAGCACGATGGACCTCCACCCCACAAAGCCAGGATTGTGCAGCAATATTTAGATAACACTTTTCCAGAAAAATTGATTGGGATTAATGGACCAATGGACTCCTCGATTTTTTTATTAGGGGGTTTTAAAAAATAAGGTTTACAAAACACCTTCCTTCGCGGGATATTAATCATTTGAAAGAAAACAATCACAAACGCTTGTAATGAGTTAAGCCTTGAAATGGGAGGAGGTCATATAGAGAATAGATTGTAATATGTGTGCAGCATGAGAGCGTCTGCCTCATTTTTTAAAGTTATTGTTATAATCCCTTTTTGTTTTAACTGTATTAAAGAAATATCGAGTTTAGTCCTTTTATTTATTTTAACGGCATTTTAAACAACGAACATTCAATTATTTTCCAACGACTACTTGATTCTTCCACCGCTAATGTGGTATTTATTTTGAGACTCTTTAGGTTATAAGCAATATATTGCAGTTTATGACATTTTTCGTATAGCAGCGCGCATACATCTTCTGTCTAGCTAACCACTAGCAACAATAAGCCGACATGTGATCACGTAACTGTAAAAAATTATTGGTTTATCGCAACGAACTTGAGCAAACGATCCTCGTTGACATAATGCCGCTATAATAGGAGAAAATTATGCCGTGTGGCAATGCGTACTTGTTATCGGACCGTTTCGCAACACTTGCAAATGGCAATAGCAATCAATACGTTTCAATTATTTCTTCGTGGACGTTGGAAACCTCGGCGGCGAGTACTGGAACTTCGAAGAATTTCAATAACCAATATTTTAATAGATACGGATTTAACAACACAAATAGCTATTTATGCTATACGTGTTAAAAGTAAGATTTTATTTTGTGAGTGAAGATGATTAAAAAACGAGCGTAGCGTGTTTTTTAACTTCACGAACAAAATAAAATCACTTTTAACACGTATATCATACACTATTTTTTCTACAAAACAATCGGAAGAACTTTAAACTCAATAAAAATAAGAAATCAAAAAATACCACTCAGATCACAATGTTTATGAACCAAAATTTTCGTAGCAACCAGTGCTGTTGTTAGTTACGGGAAAAACGCAAAAATATTGACAGCATTTTCTAGTAATATTATAAGTATAATGAATAATCTCGATAATGAGCGTAACGAATCCATCCCTGCTGAAATCAAACTTTTACTGGCATATTTTGAGGAAAAAGCCAAGATATGGAAATCGTCAACGCTGTGGTCAAATTATTCCATGATCAAAACTATGTTAAAAATAAAGCAAGATCAAGATATAAGCAAACATTATAAAATTATTGCTTTTTTAAAACGGAAGGGTGAAGGATATCAAGCAAAAAAGTCAAAAGTTTTGACGAAGACGCATATCGACAAATTTCTCACAGAAGCAGAAGACGAAAAGTATCTGATGACGAAAGTCGCAACAATAGTGGGTGTCTTCGGGGCGTGTCGCCGGGAGGAATTGTGTCAGATGACTATCGACAATATCGAATATTTGGGCACTTCGGTTGTTGTGACCATACCAGATACTAAAACGAAAGTGCCTCGGACTTTCAGTGTTGTTGGTGAATTCTATTTAAACTTTTTTAGAAAGTATATGGCACTCCGACCACCCAACGCTGACCATAGACGACTTTTTCTTAAATATATGAAGAATAAATGTGTGAAGAATACAGTCGGAATTAACATGTTTGATAAAATGCCTGCCGACATTGCAGAGTTCTTGAATCTACCAAATCCTCAACTCTACACCGGACACTGTTTTCGTCGTTCATCGGCGACATTGCTAGCAGATTCTGGTGCAAATGTTACTACCATCAAGAGACATGGAGGATGGAAATCTTCGACGGTAGCTGAAGGCTACATTGAAAATTCACTGGAACAGAAGAAGGAAATTGCGTGCCAAATACTTCCTACTGCTGCAACTACTAGCAAGACCACCAGTACTACCAGTAGTATTTCTACAGAAAATAGATGTGTCACACATGTTGACAGTAAAACCAACTTAAGTATGATGACTCCGCAGGGAATTACAATTTCAAATTGTTCTAATTTTACTATAAATGTTAATAGTAATAACTAGTTAAAATGTTGGTTTGTACTTATTTAAAATAAAAACTTGTTCATGTGTTTGTTAAAACGTTTTATTAATTTTCAAAACAAAATTTAAATAAAATTTGATTTATTTTTAACACTCGTGTCAAAAAATTACATTTTTAACATCAAAAATGACAATTAAGCCCACAGTTTTGTAGAAAAAATTACATTTCTCCATTTTTCATTTATCAATACTTAAATTTGAGATTAAAACTTCCATCGAACAAAAACAAGAAATTCTCCCATAAAAAAAGAGAAACTATACTCCACCTAAGAATTATTAAGAATTATTATTATTAGTATACAGTAAGTATTCTTGTGTTTTGATGTTGAATGATGGAAAATATTCCGGAACCCTCAACGCTTCGAAGTAAAACAAGTTTTCGTATTTGCATATTGCATATTATTTTCATATTGCAAGTGTCTTTGATCAAATAAATCAATTTTGTTGTTAATCGGTTTGAAATACAAAAAAGTGCAAAGAAACATAACGTAAATATATTTTATTTGTAATATTATACAGGGTAATATATTTTTTTTTGACAAATAATGATCGATGATACCCACACCTCCGCCACTGGTAAGTTTCTAAGCTGGTAATTTTTTTGTTTTCTACCTACTGTCATACTAAATATGCACACCGAATTTGTTTAAATTATCTCAATCGTTTTAGAAATTAAATGGTTGTCCTAAAACCTCACATGTTTATGTCAAAAAACCCTTATTCTTGACGCCCCTGGATTTTTGACCACTACTTAAGAATCATCCTGTATAACAAAGTACGGGCACGTGTAAGATAGAGGTGGATTACTCTGTATAAAAACAACCTAAAAAATAATTTAGGAATTTTTCGAGTCATCATGAGAAACTATAATTATGATAAAATTCAACAATTATACAAACATTCCAACAACAATCTTAACATCGCATATTTTGTACATGCAATTACATATTTTACTAAATATATAAAACTTGAAACGTTCAAAAAGTACTTGTAGTGACAGAAATAATCGTTTTATCAGAATTAATCTAAGAACTTGTACCATTCTTCGGTTTAGATTGAAATCTTCGTAGTTAAATCGATTTAAGTTTGGGTAACCCATTGTCTTGATGCTGATAAGGTAAAATCGTCTCACAGCTCTTCTGAGCGTTTTACGTTGACATCGTGGATTAAATCATCAAGTTCTTCGTCAAATAATTCATCAATTCATTCATCAAAATCATTCCTGCCAACCGAGCTATAGTAAAGATAAAAACAAAAGTAACTAATCTCCTACTGTCATTTTTGTTAGATAACAAGAAAAATCCTTATTTAACTCTACCGTTCCATTCACAGCATCATTAAATATATTAAAACAAGTAGACAAATGCTTAATCTCACTATTTGCTTATGTAGGTACACATTTCTTGAAAATATTCAAGACAGAAATGAAACACGACAGAAGAAAAGCACGAATTTATTTGGCAGGTTATGCTTATCCAATTTTTTCTTGATGCGAAGAAGGGTTAACTTATTTATAAAGCGAAAGCAAATTTATTTCGAAACCATATTAAATCCCTTTACCACTTTACCCCCTCTTTATGGACGACTATGACCGTTTGACGTTTGGAGAGTACTGCAACCAGTAACGCAACTGAGGGAACGGAAGACTATTCGTTAATGCAAAATTCGTTGTCATGATTGAAACCATTTGTACTTACATTGTGATTGTCTGTTTTCTTTCAGTTTTTTAGTTTCAAACGTTTTATAGTAACTAAAAAATGGAAATCGTGACGGGTACAAATATTTGCTTACCATATGGTTCGTCCTATGCTATGTGCAGTGTGCTTTTCTACAGTCGAGGGTAAATCCAGTCAAGCTACGCTTATCTCGCGCGGGTGCAATCCAGTTTTCTATTAGTATTCTTTTCATTAAATTACGCTTTCTTAGAATAAAGGACCATTTTATTTAGCTGTACGAATTTTCGACATTTCTACATTTGGCAACGCTGTTAAAAACAAACGCATGGTAGTTGACAGATCAAAACCATATCTGACGATGGTTATCACAGGTAAAGATTTTGCGGAAGAAAATAGGCTTTTGTCCCATTTTTTAAACTTTTTTTACTTTAAATTCCGAAATATTTTTTTTATTGATATCTGACTTGCGTCGACAGAAATTGGAAAAACTCCTTACGTCTTACGTTAAAAATGTTAGTTTTATTCCCACCAATGCTCTCATAAAGAAATTACAACGGCGTAATTCCCTTTATCAGTCAACTCGAAGGCCGTTTGGAATCCGAGATTGCAGCAGGCCGGGGTCGGTTCCATTACGCAAAACAAAAGAGTGACGACGGCTTGTGTTGTTGTTTATCGCAGTTATCGGTGTAAACAAAACAAGTGCCGTCGCAGAAGGCGCACTCGGCTTCCACGTTTATTTGGAAGCAGAGTACGAACGGGCGACCTTGACGGAGATAAGGAGGTCGGTACATGGTGATATGATAACGAGGCACACCCGTGGTGTAGTGGCTCCGAGCGTACTTGAAATGTTCGCGAATCAACAGCGGAGCTGATAAGAGCGTTTGGTGGAGATCGGGGTGAGAGCATTGAACTTAAAAGACAATCAGTGGCTGTCTTCCATGAGTTGCTACATATACACCTATATTTCGTGAAGCTTTGAACATGTATAATATAAAAACTGAACTATGAGAGAGATGAAGAAGAAACGAGGATGGGTGAAGAACAGAGCCCGAAGTAAACTGCAAGAGAAACAGTAAACTCAATAAACCTCAATTTCGAGCCCCTGATATTAAAATAACGCATATAAAAATTGATAAACCAATATGTCCTGAACTTAGCTGTAAAACCACCGCTTCCTATTGCAGGAGCTATTCCTTAAGAATTACAAGAAAATGCTCAAAAAGTACCTTTTACAGCCGACATCTTGGGTGCAGGTATACTTAATCTTCACAATACGCACGTTTCAGCTTTTCAAAATCTTCATGTAATAGTTCGACAGTCAAATTGAGCAATAATATGGATATTAGTAAATATATCAATGTTATTGCGTTCCTCAAAAGGAAATCAAGTGGTTATAGACCCAGAAACTCCAGAATATTTACCAAATCTAATGTTTCTAGATTATTTACAATATCAGACAAATATGTTTTTCCACGGTCGGCAGTAGAAATCAGTTTCTATGACATGAAAATTAAAACAGAAGTAGTCGATTATTCCCAAGCGAGTATAATGCTCCCAAGGGAGTATAATGCTCCCAAGGGAGTTTACATTATGGAGAACGCTTTTCATGCAAAAAAAAAATAACAATGAAATTATTTATTGACATTTAAATTAAATGTTACATTTGTACAATTTTCAAAATTAATATTAGAAGGAATATTACTTAAGCTTACTTTTACAGTTTTTGTGATTGCGCTAGTAGTGGTACCTACAAAAACCTGATTAGCAATTTTGGTCTTATTTTCAATGGAGTTCTCGACATAACCCTCAGCGACTGTCGTTGATTTCCAACCAGCATGACGTTTTATTGTCGTGATATCCACACCACCATCTGACAGTAATGTCGCTGAAGATCTTCGTAAGCAGTGACCAGTATAACATACATGCAGCATCAGGTAATTTTAAATACGAAGCTACTACACTCGAAATTTTTCCCATGGTATTCTTGCCAACTGGCTGCGAACTACATTTTCCTGCTTTGTAGTACAAAAAAAGGCGCTTATGCTTGACGTGGGGAGGACGAAGGGACAGGTATTTCCGAAACAATTCAAGCATATTTCCCACATCGGTAACCAGAAAGGTTCGTAGAATCTTTGTCTTAGTGTTTGGAATTTTTACAATCAAGGAAGAGCCTACATCCTCAATATCATCTACAGTTAAATTGACTAGTTCATCAGTTCGACAAGCTCCGGCAATCCCCAGAATTAATCCAACCTATAAAAAATCAAAATACTTAATAATTGAAATACCTAACAACAAAAGTAATCTTACCTTAATTATTAAGAATTCTTTGTCATCTGCACTTGATAGAAAACTGTCGATCTCACCATTTGTCAATATTTTCGATTTTTTCGCTGATATCCGTCACCGGTTCTTTTCAAAAATGCGATCAGCTTGGGGAATTTGCTTATATCTATGTTGTCGTAAATTATCAAGCATAACTTAACCATATAATACTGCGCCCATAATGTGGAAGACTTGTAATTCTTTGCATTTTCACTGAAGTATGCCAACAAAACATTCTCGCTGTATACTTGAACATTTTTCTCGGCGTACCACTTTTTGAACCGATTGTAGGCTATATCGTATAAAGATCTTGACTTCGTAGGCGTAAATTGCTTATTGCAATATTTGCAGTCTCCACAATCACTTCCGACTCACAATTATTCATTGTTCACTAAACAAACTTTAAACTAAACCAAACTAGCACCTTAATTTGACAATTCTTTTTGTTCGTTTATTTTATAGTTATGACAATAACTCAACACTACTAAATAAATGCTCAAATCCGAATACAATAATTCTGGTGCTACTTACTTCATAATGACAAAATATGTGTTTTTAAGTTAATGAGACCGTGAAAAAAATAGTATATACCATTCGGGAGAGATGCTATTTTGTCCTCGGTGCATTGTCAAATTGCACCTCTGCCAAAATAACGGATTTCTCTCCCTCGTAGTATAATGTACTATTTAATTTGTCTTCGTTATTCCTAAAAATACGTTCATTAGTAATGTTTCTTTCATGCTCGTTTTAAAAAAGGTAAAAACAATTTTTGAAAAGCACTTAATCCAAGTTTTTATTAACATTATCGAATCGATGCGTATAATAAAAACAAGACGTCATCACTTTAGTCTGAAATACCTTCTACATCTGCATTAAGCGATTACCAGATGCTTTTGGTAAATTGCAGGCATTCATAATATGTCAATTGCATGGAGCGTGGAGTCGCTTAGCCAATAATTGAATAACAAACATTCCACATCTTTGACAAGCATCAATTAGGCAAAACGATAAATGTCTCCACATCGTCCGCAAATATCAATTAATTTCATCTTTAATTGCGATGTCACAAGAGCTTGCTGGCGCAACAAGTCTATAACGAAACTGCAACTTATTTCGATAAGACGAAATTGGAGGAGAGAGAGCTGAATGAAGCCGGTACTTAAAATAGAGTTGAGATCTAAAAACGTTTGTTGTCGAGATGCGTTCTAAAATTAGAATAGAAACTTTCTAACGATCTATGAATATAAGCACAAAGTGTGAAATTGCAGGCTGACTGCCCATTAGAATATTTCAGAGACTACTGCGACTTCAATTTTGAAAATTTAGACTTTTGGGTTTTTAGTGATGTCTACTTGCTTATTTTAAATGAAACACCCTGTATATTTTTGCTTATTTGAATTCTACGCTAATGGTCTTCGAGATATTTCAATTCATCAAAAAAAGCTGCTTTTCTTGATAGTCTAATTCAAAATTGCCTATTTTTTACATCAGAGAGATAGGGGGATGCCTATCATTTATTACATATATTTATTATAGATTTTATTTTTGTGACAATTAATTAAAATAATCCAATTTCTTGCGAGGATGGCTGTGGAATTGTTAGCACACTTAAAAACAAAACAGCAAATATGTCATAAGTCATTATTTGCTTTGTTGTTTTGTTTTTAAGTTTACTAACAATTTTACAGCCATCCTCGCAAGAAATTGAATTATTTGAATTTACCTACTCATCACAAAAATTGTCAATAACAGAGAAATTAAAAGATAAAGGTATAGGGTGTAACATGGATAGACAGAGGATAAAATTCCACAACAGTTTTTGATGTAATATACAGGATGTTACAAGTTTTGGAAGTGCGAAGATAAGCAGTTTTTAAAATATCTGTAACAAATAATAACAATAGCATCCCCCTATCTCTCTCTTTTAAATATCAATACTTCAGTTTGCACGATGTTAAAAATAGACAGTTTCGAAATGCCACTTTTTTTATAGAATTGAAATATCTGGAAGACCATTAGATATAGATCACCGTATTTCTCGCAGTAAAATGATCAACTTTGTGGTGTTTTTACATACAAAAATCTCGGAAAATTAAACATGTAGAACAAAAATAAAATTATTGATGTCTTGTTTATCCACTTTTCCTATTTAAATTCTCCTCAAATAAAATAATAACTTTAAAAAGCGTTTGCAAGACACATTATAACAATTATTTTCACATACTTATAAACAGAAGTGAACAATGTTATATGCAGAACTATGTGAGTTTATGTTATAATAATATTTATATCCGCTGTTAAATTTAAATAATACATATTTTGAAAGATTTCTGTACTTACAAATTTATTGGTTACACTGCTTTCTGTCATTATAGGTATTTATTTGTGTTTGCAGAAAACACTATTTCAAGAATACTTCGCAAGCATAAAGAAGCTTGATAAAAGTACCCTTAAACTAAGGCGTAGAATAAAAAAAGCAAAAATATACACTTCCATAACCGGAAGTGTTACAAGAATTATTTAGAGAGAGAACCCTCGAAAATCCCAAAGCCTAAATTTTCAAAATTGAAATCGAAGCATTCTGTATACCTATAGGATTCGACTGCACGTTATACACCCAATATTTTTAGAATTTTAAGGTAGTTATATCGAGTTAAAATATTTTTGATAACATATCCTTGAAAAAGTCTAGACCAAAGATTAACTAAAGTGGATTGATAAGATTTTTTATACGAAAAAATCACATGGCTTTTGCATGAATTTAAGGGAAGAAAGGCGAAAAATCTGTTCTCAGTCTAGACGTATACAAGTAGAGTTCTTGAATTTTGACCTAGTGTGTCCGGTTATGAGTCGTTTTATCTCATGTGAAACTGAAACCCAAAATGGAAAAAATATATAGTTTAACGACCTGATTTGGAACAACGTAAGTCTACAAAATTGCCAATGACAATTGACTGTGTATTATTGGTTTAAAAGAGTGTGTAGTTAGAGGAAAAAATATATAAAATGTACAGGATCATCATCATCTATTATACTTTAACAGCAAAACCACCTTATTTATTACTCGTTTAAGAAAAAAATAGTAGATAAAAAAGTTAATTTTTTAATGACGTTTAAAAAAACAATTGAACATCTAGTCAGAAAGGAATATTTTCAATTGCTGTAAAGAAATACAAATTATAAAAACAATGTATACGATGTTCGATTAGCAAAAAGTTTGAGTAATATTTCCTTCCAGATACACTCAACATGAGAATACTTATAAATTTGTGATGTGACAGGTAAAATTACATAAATATCATTTGTTTTGTCAATAGTGAAACTTATACAGGGTGATTTAACAGCTCACCGACTAACTTTGCCATATGAAAGATAATGCCATTTAAAAAGAAAACGTCATCTGGACATATATCCGATTTTGTTTATCTAAGAAGATAAGAGGTTCCACAATATTAATTTTATAACTTTTAGTTTCATATGCCTCATAAAAAATTTCAAGGGATTTAAGTCAGGCAATTTATGAAGCTGGACCACCATTTCCGATCAAAAATTTGATCCTCCTAATTCCTTAAATAAGCAAAATCGGACGTATGTCCGAATGACGTTTTGTTCTTAAAATGACATGATCTTTCATATGGCAAAGTTTGCTGGTGAGCTAATAAATCACCCTGTACAATGGTATATACAGCATGCGCCAAAAGTATGGAATAAATTCAATAAAAACGAAACAATTATTTTTTGGGAAAAATCCTCAAACAAGTCGATTTTTAATTTAAAAAATACATATTTTAGCGTAAAATGCAATTTTCAAATGTCATTTGTTTTCGAGTAATGACGTCATAGATTTTTTTTTAAATGGCAACACCATATTTTTTTCCTTGATATGTGGATATTGTGACTAGTCTTAAAAAACACTCTGTTTAAATAAAAGTAGCATATCCTGGCGAATAAAACTTTTTACAATGATTTGAATTTTAATTTTATTAATTAATAAATCCATAAGTTATTGCAGTTTCTTTTTGGAGTGCATAATTTTGCTCCAACTAGTCAACCTGACTGTCTGAGAAAAGACAGACTGGCGGTCATCCAGATATACGAAGGAGGCAAAAACGTTTTAATCTTATTAATTATGTATAATAACGGTGCGGCAGACGACGTGACCTAAAATGCTTCAACACAGGAAACAGTTTTTGTGGTAATAAACCACATGAGTAACAATAATTATTATCTGCTGTAAATAAATAAACGGATGACAAACAATTTTAATATTTACAGGACTGTAAATATTAAAATGATTTCTCTTCTAACTTTTGTAATGAAAAAATTACTCTTAAGACTAGAATATCTGATACCACTTAAAAATGTAATATTTCTAATAGTAATGAGGGGTTATATCATATTTCACGAATGATAATGTTTGGCAATGTACAACACTCGACAATAATTAACGAATTACACACACATTGTTCAACATGTAGCGTGAATAAAACATAATATTTTCCATCTTAATTTATGATGTAGTACAAATATTTAACAGTGACGATAAATATTTGAGTAGAATTAAGAACGTACCTATTATCTGCTGTTATCAGAAAGAGGTGTACTTCCCGATATCATATTTTTGAGATATATATTCATGGAAATTATGACATACTCTTTTTATAATTTTGTAGAATGATTATACGTTACGGATACAAATAAACTTTCCCACTTTTTCATCAACCTATTCACGATTATGCAGTCCTACCTGTCGGATACTGTTTTACATAACATGTAAATGTGACTGTGGAATTTCCACAGGAAAATGTAAACAATCGCCAGCCTCGCAGGTGAATTTTCCACTACGAGCCTGTCAATAAATATTTTAATCGCAACAGGTAATTTGTGTATGTATTTTCCTCAATAAACTCAAATCATTAATAATTATTTGACACATTTTTTTGTATTTCGGAATACTTTGTAAATAAAATGGAAATCGTTTCTTGAGATGGTGTGATCTGAAAAATGTTAGTGGCAAGTTCAGTGAAAAAGAGCTTTTGGCATACTTTGAAGAAAAGTCCCAAATATGGAATCGTCACATGTTAAAATGTAATTTTAACACCCTGTATATTGAAACAGGGACGCCCAAATAAAAAATGGTATAAGGAAGGTCGCATTATTTTTGTCCAAAGAATACGTGGTTAATGTATGGCCTTCTATTTTGGAACCCCCTGTATATACACAGGGTGGTTCGTATGTAATGGTCTATAAGAATTATTTTTACTTTAAAATATTATGATTTCGACATTGGATCAAAAAATGTTTCTGATTCATTAATTTCTTGCCAAAGTTATGAGCGTTATGTTTATAGTGTTTTTATAAACAATTTGTTTCGTTGTAACACACACACTAAAGGGTAATGGGTTGAAATCTGGACTATATAGCGGTCAAGAAAACATACTTCCGCGGCGTTCAGAATGATGGTTTAGATATGTCCGTACATGACGGGCAAAATGGGTGGTACCATGGCAACGCATCAAATAGATCAATAAAGTTATTTTACAGAAAATTTCAATATGTGATACGTCCGTTAAAGTTTTATTGACAATAAAAAACAATGATATCACTTATTTCCGAATTTGAAAAATTAATGTATCGGTATATTTCGATTTTCCCAAAGTAACTGATTTTAACCAACAATAGATAAACACATTTTGAAATAATTGGTAGGTAGCTGTTACAAAAATATTTCTTTCTACAATTATTGTTAAGATGGGACTCGAACACGAACTTCTTATTGTTTTATTTATTTAAGTGCATGGTTAATTTTCCTAGTAATCCATACTGTAAAACTTAAATTGTCCTACAGCAGATTATCCGGGCTTATATAAATGTAATGACTGGGGCTTTCTTTATAATTTAGGGAATATTAATAATTACATTGGCTCTCAATTTTATAAGCCTCTATATTACCCTTTAGATAATTATGGATTTATAACATAATTAAAATCACATTTTCCAAATGGTACACCCCTAATATTAGTAACCTTAAATTAAAAGATAAACAACAGGATTTCTGTTATATAGGAATTCAAAAGTCTTAACAATAACCGCAATTCTATAATAAATAAATAATCATGACACTGCCAATTTTGTTTTTATTAGTTATGCATCGCGTTTGAATATTTGCAGCTTATCTGAAAAATGTCTTATTTTGTCAAGAGTTGTGCCCACATATTAGCTCAGCCTCTATCAGCTATTTTTGCAATCTACTTTTCAAGAGACATGGAAATTATCCGAGGTATGCCTAGTCTTTAAAAGTGGCAATCAGTCAGAAACAAAAAAATGTACAACGATATCAATTCCGTGAAACTCTTCTTTGAAGATTTTCGAGACTGTGTTGTCCAATTGCACATACCCAGTGCCCAGTGGTAAATTCGATCAACACTAGATAAAAAATTCTATAACATTATAATGACTTTTTCAGTAAAAATGTCATACCTTATGGAAATACACGCCTTTCAGGGCGCCGCATTCTTGAAATAGTGTTTTTTACAAATACAGATAATTTTAGTCATTTAGGAACTGAATAATATAGTTTAGCAAATAACAGGAATGTTATGTCATGCCACCTGAGAATATTCAAAGGTACCGAAATAAAACGAATATACAGGGTGTCCCAAAATAGAAGGCCATACCATTAACCACATATTCTTTGGACAAAATTAATGCGACTTTCCTTATGCCATTTTTTATTTGGGCGTCCTTGTTTCAATATACAGGGTGTTAAAGTTACATTTTAAAAAACTATTTTTGTTAATAAACCCATTGTTTTGTAAGATACACACTTGAAATTTTGCACGTACTTTTATCTTATTCCGTCATACTTATCATGTAATTTTGGTGAAAAAAATCGAAGGGCGAATGGAGGTAACTGAGGGATGCAGTACCCTTTATCCCCTCCAATTATTTCTAAGTACGCCTATGCAGCTTTGCAATATCAAATGTAGATTTTCTTCTGATCATTTTACATCTTTTGTAAATTTTTGTTTAAATGCTCCGTTTTGGAGAAAAACGCCAATTTGTAGTGCCATTAAATCTATCATTCACTATAATTTTCAAGTGAAACTGAAATTTTGTGGATATACCTATTATTACAATGCCTTGGCAACTTAGCAAATCGTAATACTTACTGAATGCATATTTGTTAATTAAAATAAAAAGATAATATCTTTCAAAATATAAGGTTTTCGCTACTTAAAAGGGCACGTACATGTGTTAATGAGGAGGGTGGGCAAGTAGAACGTTTGTTAAATTAGTAGTAATTAATAAATTATTTTATTTAATGTTATTTAGGTAAAAAGTATATTATGTTGATCATTCATTATTACTATTACTAAACAAGACTATTATTCTTCAGTTGATAAGAGAAAGATTTTAATGCCATATTATTTTTTCAATTCATAAGTATTCCTCAGTTTATAAAATTTAAAATTATCCATTATGTTTTAATTAGCAATTATTCATTCAGTAAGTATTACGATTTGCTAAGATGCCAAGGTATTAGTAATAAGTATATCTACAAAATTCTTCAGTTTCACTTGAAAATTATACGGAATGAAAGATTTATGGGCACTACAAATTGCCGTTTTTCTTCAAAACGGAGCATTTAAACAAAAAATTACAAAAGAGATAAAATGATCAGAAGAAAATTCTACGTTTGATATATCAAGAAAAAGCTGCATAGGCGTACTTAGAAATAATTAGAGGGGATAAAGGGTACTGCATCCCTCAGTTACCTCCATTCGCCCTTCGATTTTTTCCACCAAAATTACATGATAAGTATGCCGGAATAAGATAAAAGTACGTGCAAAATTTCAAATGTGTATCTTACAAAACAATGGGATTATTAACAAAAATAGTTTTTTTAAATGTAACTTTAACACCCTGTATATTGAAACAGCGATGCCCAAATAAAAATTGGCATAAGGAAAGTCACATTATTTTTGTCCAAAGAATATGTGGTTAATGGTAGGGCCTTCTATTTTGGGACACCCTGTATAACGACAAAACGCGGTCTAACCAGCAAATTTTTAGGTACAGAAATCTTTCAGAATACATCATTTTCTAAATTCAACTGTAGATGTAAATATTTTTATAACATAAACTTACATAGTTCTGCATATAAGATTGTTCACTTTTGTAAGTATGAGAAAATAATTGTTAAAATGTGGGGTTAGAATAGCGAAATAATGTGTATCATACAAAAGCATTTTAAAAGTTATTATATTATTTGAGGAGAGTTTAAATAGTAAGAGTTGATAAACAATACATCAATAATTTTATTTTTGATATTACTTTTACAGGCACAAATTTGATCACATTCGCTTTAAAAAATGATGTGGCCCATTACTTATGCAACATTCTGTATTTCTAGTGAACTTGATGTTCAAGGATAGGTTGTGGAGTAGTATACACTAACTTTACGAATGCATTTGATCATATTGACCATGAACTTCCCGTAAATAAATTAAATACTTTTGGATTTACCTTTCTCTTAGCAACATTTTTAAAACGTATCTATTCAACAGAAAAATTTCAATGCAACCACGAATATGTCTCAAGTTCGTATGCAGTTGTGAACAGCACAGAAAATCGTGGTTTGCTTTGAATCGCCCCACCGTGTCGACACCAATGACTTGCCTTGCAACGTTTCAGCTCTAATCGTGATATCTATAAAATCGTTTACAACTTACGTTTCAAAATTACATCTGGAATAAAGTGGTAAATATAAAACTACAGGATAAAACTGATAATCGAAGAAATTACATCGATTTCCCAAATTGACTTTCGTTCTGATTTTAACAACATTAGAATTTGACACACCTTGGACGATTCACCTGGTATTCTTCAAACCGATAATTACGTGCGACCAAAATAAAAACAATTTTATTTGTGCTCTCCTTTGTTAAGTATCGACTTTATTCGAGGCCTCGCGCCCGACCGCACTGTGGGTTTTAAGAACCAGTGACCTGTATGTATATTTATGGCCCATTGTCTGGAGCCGGTATTGTTGTGGGGTCGCATGAATATGTACCACCTTGCACGTCAACAGGGACTAAACGCCAGCGCTGGAATTTTCTTTGTAGTGTGCCTTTACAGCTCATGAACATGAAACGTATTTTACAAATAGAAGAAAAACGGATATGTTGCTTTTCCGAGAGCCAGTGAATAATATATTGACATAAACCAAAAAGTAGGCTGCGCATAGTAAAAATAACACTGTTACATTATCATTTTCGTCGAGTTTACGATTCACTGCGATGTGATAGAATGAACAATGGGCTTTGCTATTAATTCCACGTTAATATAAATATCTATACTTAGAAAAAGTATTTAGTTCTAAATCGTTTGCATGTAATATGTAGCACTTTACTGTACTGCACTGTAAAAGTATTTAAGTTAATATAAATATATTTTCCTACAATTCCCATTAATGAAATCATATATATGTTATTTGATGCCAAATATCTAGATATGTTAAGATACATTTCCATAGACAAGATTGAACAAAGATCTAAAAGTTCTAAATCACCCTTCACTGTGATTGCTAAAAGGGAACTGTTTATACTAAACATATTCTCATTTTCTTAAAACTGCAGTTTTATTTTGTTGCAATGCAATTGAAAACGATTCCAACATATCCCCATATTGTATATTACTCAATTCACACATTATCCGTTAAAAAAAACACTTCTCAAACTAATTGCATGCTTAATTACTTTCGATTGGTTAGAAAGCAAAAATACGCACCGAGTTTTCACTTTGTATAAAAACCAAGCTCTTCTCCGAGCAGAAAAAACCTGTTGCTATTAAAATCCTGTAACATCATCTTCAAATGCCAAGACATTCTCTAATATCTCGCCCGCATAATATTTCTTTGATATGCCTAGAGTAGATCGTTCGTCCGAGGCTCTTTTTATCTTTTTTGCTTCGTTATATGAAAGCATAACTCTTCTTTAGAAATGTATAATTAGTGATACTATCATTAGACACGAATAAAATATTTCCTGAATAATAATAATTAATTAAGTACCTCCAAGCACCAGCAGAGATAACTACATTTTTCACCAGCTAGGAAGACGTAAAGAAGTTAAAATTACAGGTCAGTACTAATAACTTTAATTCTACAGACAACGTCAAAAGTCTTTCACCCACTCTATATAAAATGATTCGAGTAAATCTAGTGGTTAAAAAAATACATGTACTTAGGGAACAAAAAAGACAATGAAAAATTGCAGACCATGAACCTTTACTTTATTACCAATGTTTTTACAAATCTGGCCAGTTTGGCAATGTATTCGGCCAAGTATTCCTTTGAATTTTAGTGCATTCTAATGCCAGGACGTGAAATTTCTGCGTTTACCCGAGCAAGAATGACTGATTTACATGATGCAGGACATTCTAATCATCAGATATCGAACATGTTGGGCATTCCTAGATCATCTGTTGTACGAATAGTACACAGATAGCGGTATTTGGTGTAATATACCCGTAGACATCTCACATCTTCAAATTCAGCTCTCAGGGCTCACTTTCAAGGTACGTTTCGCCGTGTTATATCGACACCTACTATTTGAAGACGACTCCAGAATGCAAATATACGTGCTAAAAAACCATTCCCTACTCTACTTCCAGTGGACGTGAGAACATAGGGATTGGCTTTTACGCCAGTGGCGGTAAGTCTTATTTACATGCGAAACCAGAATTGGGCTGATTACTGATGACAATCGACGAAGAGAACCTGCAGAGAACCAGGTCGTCAAGAGCGACTTCATTTTCCCCGTGAAGTCGCTCCGTATGAAGGGGGTACCGTAATGTTTTGGGGTGGCATAATGTTCAACACCCCATTAATTTGCATACCACAGAATATGACCAGTCAAATTTACATTGAACAAGTTATTACGCCCATTATCTACTCTCAACGTAATGAATTAGGTGCAAATTTTGTGTTTATGGACGACAACACTCGGCCACATCGCGCAAGAAGGGTTCCAGAGACACTCGAAGCAGGACATATCAATAGATTAGATTGGCCAGCTAACTCTCCTGACATGAATTCTATTGAAAACTTGTGGGATTTCGTTGCTAGAGCCATTCATAATCATATTCGTCCACCTCATACTGCAGATGAGGTAGTCGTGGCGGCAGAAGTCGTCGCTTGATTATCTCAATGCACAGACGTGTCAATATACTATTGGAACGTGGTGGAGGTCATACCGACTATTAGTCAAGTAGAGAACTTGCTTTGTTACTTCTTTTTTATTTAATGAATTTTGTCAAAAATATCACACATTTGCTAGTTTTGTAATTTTCTAAGTACTCAGTTCATCGAACATATTCTTTTCACAAAAAAAAAAAGATTCAGAAAACAATATACTTTTATAAATGTATTTGTTTTTTTTTTCTGACAAAAAGATTTCTTTAACAAGAATGACAGGGGGGGGGGGTCCAAGACTTTTTGACGTTGTGTGTATCTTCTTTAGTGTTCTCAGATATCGAGCTGAATAACACTGGAGAAAATTTTTCCGTGTATAAAAAATTGATCGTATTTACAAATTACAGGTTTGCAGAACATTGCTTTTTGCTAAAAAAAAAAAATATTTTATAACTGGCTTCATATTATTATTTTTTAAAGAAGAACAAATATCCGCAAAACAAAACTTATCATATATCAAGTATTATCATCATACATATTTATTGTTAGAGGACACATAAATAAAAATAAAGTGGATTAAAAAACTGTACATTACCCACTAAGGAAGAATTTTTTTTTCTCGATTTCATTAAAAACCGCTATCAATAAGTACCTACCTCAGTAGAAGCAAGCAATAAATATCAATGAATTTTTATTTATAATCCATAAATCAAATGGTAGTATTATTTCAACAGGTCTAATATAACTCACCCCATCAATCAATAAGCATCAATGAAATTGCAACATCGGAATGAAATAAAAAATGGATATTTTAACAGTTGTTTTGTTGCTCAAACTGGAAAATATTAACTTTTAGAAAGTAACCACCATGAGAAAAATTAGTTACAGTACAAGATTTAATTGCCTCTCTGGTATTTATTAGGCGATGCGCAGCCGAGCTGCTGAGAGCAGCCAAGGCATTAAATCTATTTTACTGCGAAGTTAAACATATAATTTTTTCGCCGACCAATTTTAATTTTATTATAATAGGAAACGACGCTATTTATTGTATATTATTAAAATTGTATGACACTTCTTTTATGAATAATAATAATCTCATCAGGTCGTCTTTGGTTGCTATGAGACAAGCGTTATTAACACAGTAATCGCCATATTGTTCATATTTAAATCCATAACTATTTATTATTTGAGATAGATAGAGTGTAATTTATTACCAGAAAAATCGAAGAATATATATCGGCAAACATAAAAAAAAATTCTTCTTCAGAAAATGTACTATTGGTACTGCTGGTTTCTGCATTAAGCAAAAGTATGAAATGTTCATTTTGGTCAATGATTGCGATGCTCAGAACTATTTTGAATGTCTACAATAACATGGAGATTGAAAAGTATCTAAAATTAAAAGCAGTCTTGAAATGGCAATCGGATGGACATCGTGCTAAAAAATCACGCGTTTTAGAAACTGAACACATTGAAAATTATCTAATGGAGGGCCCTGATGATACGTATTTAGGTACAAAGGTAAGAATAAACAAAATATTTTTCTCGAAAAATACTATTATTATCTTAGGTGGCAATGATTTTTACCAGACCTGGGGCGTGTCGATGTGATCAATTACTTCTAATAAACGTTGGAGACATTGAAGGCATAGAAAATAGATTGCTGCTCACTCTGCCAACTACAAAAACAAAGAAAAAAGATCCTTTATTGTAAGCGAATATTTAGACAGATTTTATCAATTCATAAAACGAATAAACATAGGGAGAGGAAACAGCCACTTGATTCGGATTTAAAATTTCCTAATGACAATTATTTATTATTTTGAGTTAAGAGTAACGCAACAGCGCGATTCAGGTGCAACCTGTCTGTTTTTGTTTTGAAGTGTAGCGATAAATTTCATTAATAAGTTCTACGTATTAGGTAAATAATAAAACAATGTTTGTTTACAAAATTGCCACCTTGATTCGATAGCAATAGCGCAAATGATAACGTTTGTGTTATAAATAGGGATTTGTGTATGTTATCGCAGGATTTCTTAAAACGTAAATCTTCTTAGGAAATTCCGTTTTTATAATTTAATATCAGGAAGAAACGTAATGTATGCATAAGCTGGAACCTTCAATTGTTTTAGATGAAATTTTATATAAAAATTCATTATCATATTATTATCGTGCAAGAAAACTTACATTGATCTGCAGCCTGGATGTTGTTGATCTTCCTAGAATGGTAGGTCCTGTCATGGGGTTCCAATCCTTTGTACGCCCCAATAAAACAGCAATAAAAGCCTGATCGCTGATGTTGTGAATGCTCCTTGAATTCTCAAGACGTTTTTGGGCTAATAATGAAATAGAAAAATGAATATTAGTCGTTTAGAAATATTTTATTTTCTTAAAGTTTTGAAATGAAATTAAGCGCTTCGTATTCTTGAAATAATGTTTTCTACAAATACTAATAATTTTAGACATTTAAAAACTGAATAATATAGAGCTTAGGAAATAAAACAGGAATTTTATATCACCTGCAAATATTCAAAGGTACCGAAGTAAAACGAATATATAACGACAAAACGCGGTTAGGCCAACAAATTTTTAGGTACAGAAATCTTTGAAATTACTGTTTAACATAAACTCACTTAGTTCTGCATATAAAACTGCTCACCCAGATTTATTATTTTAAAGTCTTTATCATACAGGATGTTAAAAATTTAGGCATTAAGTTGTAAAGCTTAGCCCGCCCCTGGTAAACTAAAAAACCAAAATATGTTTCAAGGACACTATTTTAAAAGGTCCTAGTGTTCATCACATTAAATTTTCATTAAATTATATTGAGTACTTTAAAAGTACTTCAAGAAAAACCGATTTCCAGCGGCGTCCTTCAGGGACACATATCACCGTAGGGGAAGCATGAAGGAAAAAAATTTATAAGAACTTGTCATCTTATTTTTTCATGTTCTATCTGCACCCGAGAGATTTCCCACATTTTTCCGGAGACCCTGTTATACGTATACTTAAAGGACATCCAGCATACCAAATTATTTATAAAATAAAAGTTTTTTGGGTCTAGAAGCAAGGGTGCCGGCAGGGGGAGCCAGGGGGGGCAAGTGCCTCCCTCCTGGAAGTTAATATTCCAGTTAAAAATAACAGTTAAGAGGTTAGAATTTTAAACTTTTTACAGTTATTTCTTGTTAATTTTGTTTCATTTGTTTCTATATTTTTTAGAATGTAGGATTAGTTTTATGTGATTTTTTATGATTTGGTCACGGTTGCAGGTGTAATATTCCATTTTATTTTATTTGGGAGTGTAAGTCATCTGCTATAGCACCAAAGATTTTACCAAAGTTTCTTATTTTAAGTTATTTTTTCATTCAAATTTAAAATAATACTACCTACCCGTTATTTTTGCTGCCCCCATATTCTGCCCATGTCTACAAGATGATTTAAATTTCCCGAACAAGAAGTCATAGTTGAATTTGCCAAGACACTGTACATTCTAGTAAATATCATAAACAAAACATATTTAACGTTTGAGAAATATTAATAGATATTGTGGTAGCATGGCGATGCAAGATTTCTTGTTTGTGTCTGATGACGTGCTCCTCTACACGTGTTGTAAATGTATCTCCAGTGTAGGGTATGCTATCAGGGCATGATAAAGACAAATCATGTTACGTACAGCGATGTATGCCTGAATAAGAAACGTGTCTCAAAGCATGCAGATCTCTGTCTAGTAATTAAATAAAAATTATGCTAAAATTTAAGTAATATCAACGTTGGGATAATAAAATATTTTATTATTCGTTGTTGCTTTAAACTTCCAGCAGGTAGACATCAGGGTAAGCTGTTTGAACTGAAGAATCGAAAACATCGTTAACAATTTTAATACCTACCTGCTTTTTAAACCAGGAGGTAGTACGACATGACCGTAATACAAAATTCTTCAGATAAAGAGGCATTAGAATCTAAAATTAACCTTAATTTGTGTTCTCATTAAAATTGGGCACGTTTACAGATAAAATTCAAGAATAACTTATCGCGTCCAGGTCGACAGCCTTGCATCATGAACAAAAAATGGGTACATGTCAACACACAATATATAAAGCGCAAAAACAAAGAGCTGCTTTATTGAAAATATCGCATAAAAATAAGTCAGTCACATTGATACGATAAGGAATTCTCGACGGCTCCACTGGCGACTAAACTTTCGCGGCCTTGGATCGGCTATCAGCTGGTCCATTAAACCTGGGAAAATATTTCGCAATCTCTACAGGGTGATTCATTAATAATGGGACAGAGCTTGTTGCTGACCTCAAAATAGAGCAATTAAGCCAAATATCTTTATTATTTTTCGATCGCATCGACCGTATTTTATGAAATTTGTTATAGGGGGTTGCTTGGGACTAGAAATCCGAATATGTTGACGATTTTGGTGTATCTGTTAGAGGGCGCTACCAACGATGGTTTGGATCCCTTTAAATCGCTACGACTTTTTTGTGCTACACTGTATCTCATTTTGGACTGGAAAAATTGTCTTCCCTATCTTTTCTACTTAAAAAAGGTACACCTTGTTCACATATGTATGTTCACATATAAATTGAGTGCAGGTAAGATGTAACTGGTCTGCTACTTCCTGCTCGGCCTAAGCAGCTCGACTTGCAGGAAGCGACCTACATTGTCGTAGGTACTTAACCGCAGACCTCTCGCCCTGGGCGATGCGCCATTAATATTTATTTCGTCTATATGAAAGTAGCCCCTATTATAATACTGAAATATATCATATTTCTTTTCTACTTAAAAAAGGTACACCTTGTTGATGTCGCTAGAAGCAATTGTGAACAGGATGCGGTTTTTACAACATAAGGCTACTTTTTCGAGAAATTTAAGATGCCGCAATCAGAATTTTCATATACCTCATCATTTTATCGATACAGGGCGAAATTAGAAAAATCTACTTTAAGGGATTCTTCATATCTCAGAAAATATGAGTGACATACTTGACATAATTCATCTACAGGGTGTCTCTTTTAAAATATGACCAAAACATGCAATTTTTATATGGAACACTCTGTATATTTTTATGCAATTCAATTGTATTATTTTCTGATTCATAATGATATAACAATTGCTACTATTTTGAAAATTGTCAAAAAATGTTAAATTGATAAAACCGTATTAAAAATGTAGGCATTAAGTTGTAAAGCTTCTGGTAAACTACAAAAGCTGAATATATTTCAAGGACACTATTTTAAGAGGTCCTTCTTAGTGTCCATCACATTAAATTTTTATTAAATTATATTAAATACTTTAAAAGTTATTCAGAAAAACCGATTTCCAGCGGCGTCCTTCAGGGACACATATCTCCATAGGAAGGGCCTGTAGGAAAAAAAAATAGGAACTTATTTTTTCATGTTCTATCTGCACTCGACAGATTTCCCACATTTTTTGGGACACCCTGTATATTCGTTTTATTTCGGTACCTTTACCAAAAACATCGACTTTTAATTATACTTATAACTTAATTGTTTAAATAACTGTTTTTGTGCATCTATTTTTTAAGTAATTAAGGTAGAGTTCATAAATCAATTTTATATAATTTTATCAAAATGATGATGCCCAATTTTGACAGTTTCTAAAATATAAAAGTGCAGCTGTAATATATCAATATGAGGCAAAAAATAATGCAATTGAATTTCGTTAAAAATATACAGGGTGTGCCATATACAAAATTGTATATTTACGTCATATTTTAAAAGAGCCACTCTGTATAGAAATTACAAGTGCGCCCCGGAATCTACATAAAAAAGTCAATCAGAAGCAATTTTTGCCATTCGGATATCTCAGCTATTCTCTGTGATACGAAGGATCCCTTAAAAGCAATTTTCTTTTATTTCACGCTGTATCTCAAAAACGAAGAAGGCTATGAAAATTCCGATTGCGGCATCTAAATTTCTCAAAACCTTGCAATTGGGACACACTGTACTACTGTTTCGATCTTAAATTTCGTAAAGGACAGAGAATAAAAAATTCGAGGTTTTTTTTCAGTCAAATCACTTTAAAATAACAAAAAAGTGCACTTGCTCGGATAAATGTACCTACATTTTATTTTAAATAATAAGAATATCGAATCTATCCTTCAGTTCTTTACGCTTTGCAGACGATCCCCCGACAAAAATTGGGTTAAAATTACTGTACCGCTAAAAATATTTTCGCAATGCATTTTTTACCGTCCCAAGTTTACCCTTGGAACGAAAAAAATCTAATTATAATATCGTGACAAAAGGTTCAACAACAACTTGTGGATAAACGAGCTATTTTCAACGTTTGGGCAAGGCCAGTGTCAAACACAGAAACGATCATTACTAAAACAATTTTTTCCACGAAAATTACGATTCATGTATCGATAATTGTTATCTATAAACAAATCTTTGCAGTTTTTATTGTAAACAGTACCGCCTAGGTACGGATTTGGAAAACAAATTCGGGAATCTAAAGTGTGACATTGATACTTCGTAAGAAAACGGAAATGATAATTTTCTCGGAAATGATGAGACATAATTCTCTTCGATTTATTGTACCTATATCGAAGTTTAATACAGATATTGCCTTAGAAAAAATTATTTATATTTACATTATTTAGGTACACTGCAAACAATTTGATCCTAATCAAACATTTGAAAATTGTCGAATTGCATTTAGTTATTAAATATCATAAAATCGATACCAATATTACTAATTTCTAGTTTATATACCTATTTATAGAATAGACTGACGTGGTATTTTACACGCTACAAACAAAGAATGAATTATTTATTTTTTTTACATTAGCTATGCTATGACTATCATACCAAACACGTTATTTTAGGCAATTTGCTGAATTTTGGACAGAGTATATCGATCAAAATTTTAGGAAAACGCATAACGCTGATATCAATCCATAAAACACCATTCCGACACCTATTTAGAAAAAAGAGCTTCATGTTAGAAAGCTGTTTCAATGTTTTTATTTTCTGATTTTCGAAATGTTTTATTTATTCAGCTAAATAAGGTCTGGGTGACTTAGGTGGGGAAACATCAGAGCTGAACTTAAAAATTTTAATAATTTTCATAAATTAATTAATAATAAAACTTTTTTCGATTAATAATAAATGCTTTTTGTATCTGTAATGTCACCTAAACTCGACAGTTTTTATTCAATATCGGTTATTAATGTGTCAATTTTTATAAAGCTTCTACTTTTATCAATTACATTTTTATTGTAATATAGAGTGATCTCTGATAGTTATATAATACATAGAAGAAATTAGCTTAATTAGATTTGAGTAGTGATAAGTTTTGTTCATTTAAAAGAACATATACATTTTGATAAAGGATTATCCTTAATCTATAAATGATACTGCAGGAAACAACTACTCCCCGGTTTCGGGCTTGTTAGCGCTCATCAGTATGCCATAGGTGAGATGACCGACAATTGAACTGGCTGTTCCTTCATATGTAGGTTCACATATAAATTGAGTGCAGGTAAGATGTAACTGGTCTGCTACTTCCTGCTCGGCCTAAGCAGCTCGACTTGCAGGAAGCGACCTACATTGTCGTAGGTACTTAACCGCAGACCTCTCGCCCTGGGCGATGCGCCATTAATATTTATTTCGTCTATATGAAAGTAGCCCCTATTATAATACTGAAATATATCATATTTCTTTAAATTTATTTCTATTATAATATCACATTATTCCTTTATTAGATACATTTTTATTTGTACCAAAAGTAGTACTAAACAAAATTATATTAAATACGGCCCTGGTATGGACACGTGTTATGAAATCTCAAACTACACCAACCAACAATGTTGACAACGATCAAACAAGCGGTAATACGACATTATTCAAATTGATGTCTGTGATTGGTGGGTGAGAGGAGTGGGAAATTGGCAGGATGCGCAAAAGTTTTTGACTTATCTCCCTCCCTAAATCTATGGTATTTACTAAACAAAATTTCTTAACCTTGACGTACAAAATAGGATTTTAAAAAATGATCGTTGAATTCCAAGGCACTACTTGCAGTAGTGAATTTAAATTCTTTAATTAGTTATTTATCGATATTAAAAAATGTCCGTAAAATAATTGAGTTCATAAATAACACTGACATATAACATTGATTTAATTAATGTGTTCAAAGTTATAAAAAACTAGAGGTTAATTAGTTATAACTTGTAGTCTTTTTTTTTGTTTCCTTTAGAACGATTGACTGATTTTGCTTTCACCTAATAACATTTTTATAAACAGTATGTCTATCTTTTTTTTATTTAATCTAAGAATAACAATCCGATTGCACACAAAAACAAAAATATGGTCCATCACACCAATTTAAGAGTAAACATTGAAAAACCTTTAAAGGTTTAACGAAATTACATGGACGTACTATTTTCGTCAACGGAATAATCTAATCAACTTTTTTGCGCAATCCCTCTCGAAAGCATTTCGAACTGTGCTAGCGCTGTTGCATAATGATTTGGCAATGTTTTGCCGGACGTTTTTGCGAAAACTACATCGGAATCGTATCCTGAGCTTAATTCCATTCAAGCACGGGTAAATTTTAGGCTGATGGCATAACACCACAATAGTTCAGCTTTTGAATGGGAATTATCTAGTATGAAATTTTTAATACACCAAAACAATGATGCCGGGGAACAGCATCTGAATCCATTTCTTGGTGGCTGGGAAATATTCAAAATAACGAGTATTCTTGAAATAGTGTTTTTTACAAATACAAGTAATTTTAGACATTTAAGAACTGAATAATATAGAGTTTAGCAAATAACAGGAATGTTATCTCATGCCACCTGCGAATATTCAAAGGTACTGAAGTAAAACGAATATACAGGGTGTCCGGAAATGATGAGCAAAAAATTCAGGGGATAATTCAAGACCGATCAAAATTTTAGGTACAGGTTTAAAAATATGTTTTTTTTTCAATTCAACTGTACGTGTAAATATTGTTTTAACATAAACTTACATAGTTCTGCTTCAACTTCAATAATTTTATTTTTGTTATTGCTTTTGATTTACGTGTTATTTTTCAAGATTTCTGTACTTAAAAAACACCACATACATATTTGATTACTATACGGCGAGAAATACGGCGACCTTAACAAAAAACGTCTCGAGTCTACACATTAAATCCAGATAGCTATCAATATCAAACAATTGACGAAGAATTCGCATTCAATTGTATACCATGGCCACCTCGATAAAGCCGACAAGAGTTTCATTTTTCGCCAGGTATTTCAAAAAGACTAAAATAGAAAGCTGTGGCGTATACGTAATTTTCTGAAATGGTTGTAAAATCTCATACAGGTGCAATAAACGGCATTTTTAATACAATATTTAGTTATTACGTCTGTTTTTATTGGCCTGGCACCAAGATTATGGCGGTACGAACGAAGTGAAAGCGTTTCCTAGGGATATTTTTTCTTTCGGCGTTGGGTAATACAGCAAATAAACTTGAACAGCTATTAAACGTGCTCACTTAAATTTGGTAAAAATGGTATAACTAGATTATAAAAGGATAAATTGCTGGACGTAATTCAATAATTTCAAACATTCATGATAATTATCTTTTAACATTAAAATTTAAAATAAAATATTTCTTGCATAAAAAAATAGTATCGTCATTATTAACATTGCAATAGTGGCATACACTATCTTAACACTCTATATTACTCTTAATGTATAATATATATTTATACAGGGTGAGCCATTAACGCGAGAAAGTTCAGTAGCTCCCTTGTTTTCACGATACAGAAAAGAAAATTATAATAAAAGTTACACAGAATGAAGACACCTAAACTATAAAATTAATTTAAAAGATATAGGGTGATCGATAAAAACACGTCAAATATTACTTTTTTATTGGTAAATCCTGTATAATTTTGAACATATGGATTTCTGAGAAAATTCTGCATATCGTACTATATACAGTTTAACGTTTTAGTGGAAGGTTGTCAAGTTACGTAAAAAATACTTAGAATTTTGAAAAAAAAATATGGAAAAATTGCATTAACTACCCAACTACTCGGTCTACATCAACTTCTATATTCTGTAGCTAAAACTATTTGTTTTTGAGATATAGCAAAATTTTTTAAAATACTTAATTTGTATTACCTTTGATCGCACGAGATGGATTAACAAATATGATATTTCAAAATTATCTTCTACTCGTACAATTCCAGTAAATATTAACCTAATGTACAATCGTTTGCAATAATAATGACACTCTCTTAAAACAGTTTTTGAACTTCTGGAAGCTCTGAATAGAAATTTCATTAAATGTCTCTTGGTAAGTGAAACAACTAATAATTAATGTTAAAAATTTAAAGCAGATTTCAATATGAATACGCCAGAAGTTCAAAAGAAATCGCAAAATTCATTTTAGTGAGTGTCATTAATATTGCAAACGATAGTACCTAAGCTTGACCTTCATATAAGCAATTCTAGAGGGACGACAACACAAACATTGTCGGAGTTGCTCATTTTTTCAAAATTAAAGGTGATAAAACCTTGTCTAATCTGTATGAACTTTACCTTATACCGATGATTCAGACATTTTTTTTAAAATTGACCCACTGACCGGATATACTATGTTTAGATATATCACCCGCTCCGGTATATCCTTTGTTCAAAACCGAAGACCGATAAGAATTATGCAATAAATGTGCCAGCGAATGAGTATCTGTACCTTACTGCAACGTAGGTAATTGATAAGGTACCTTACACTTTGTTTTTAATAACAAAGACCGTAGACATAGCTGGTTTATGGATGAATCAGGTACAGTTTCAGAAATCATATAAAACTCATTAAACTAGGATAGGGATTGTGGGCAATTGTGCTTCATTACCCGTTGAGATGCTGATATTCGGTCAACAGTCTTCGATAGAAATTTGTGCAAATTGTTGAGTGAACTCTGATCACATGAATTTGTGTAATTTTAGTACAATTACTTTTATTTGGTGAAGTGAGTCGATTTTATCCGTATTTGTGGGAAGGTGGTACTTTCTGCAATTTTTTAGAGTTGCCTGTAAGTATGATGCCGAGTATTTATAGTATAAGTAGTGAAATAATACATTATAAGAGAGAATATGAACGTATATGAACCAAATAAGAATAGCCGACCGAAAAATAATACAGTAGAATCGAGTAAATTTCAGAATACTTTGTTTGTACTACAAAAACAATAATGTTATACATATGAGAACTGAATACTTAATATAGAATTTAACAAATAACAGGAATGTTATTTCCAGCTAACTGCAAATATTCAAAAGCGGTCTAACAAATAAATATTTAGATGCAGAAATCTTTCAAATTACGTATTTTCTTAAATTCAACTGTAAATATTGTTTGTTATAAGACAAACTTACAAAGTTCTGCATATAAAATTGTTCACTTTTGTTTATATGTGAAAGTAATTGTTAAAATGTGGGATGAGAATAGCAAAATAATGTGTGTCATTCAAATGCATTTTAAAAGTTATTAAATTATTTGAGGAATATTTAAATAGTAAAAGGGAAATTTTATTTTTGATATTACTTTTGTTATACGTGTTTTATTTTTCGAAATTTCTGTACCTAAAAAACACCACAAATTTGATCGTTTTAGCGCGAGGAATACGGCGACCTTAATCATTCTGAAGTAACGATGCCACAATATTTTAGTGATGAACGCACTAAAATATTGTTGTTCTGTACGGTATTAGTTTTAGTACATCGTTTATACAGGGTGAGCCAACTCCCTTGTTTTCACAATATAGAAAGAAAAAATATATAAAAGTTACACAGAATGAAGAAACCTAAACTTAATTTAATGATGAATAAAAACAAGACACGTCAAATATTACATTTTTTAAATGGTACACCCAGTATATTTTTAAACATAGATTTCAGAGAAAATTGGGAATATCGCACTATAAACAGTTCAACATTTTAGTGCAAGGTTGCCAAGTTATGTAAGAAATACTTTGAACTTGCATTAATTACTCAACTGCTAACCCTTGGAGCAAAAATATGTGACGGAATTATAGACAACAGCTTCTATACTAGCTAATAGCGACTATGTTATACAGGGAGTTGTTTATAGATACGTTCATTTCAAGAAGTTCAAACACAATATTTTTAAGTTTTTCAAATGGAACACGCTGTATTTGATTTTTGAAATTTATTAAGCATGTTCTATACCTATAACTATTAGTTTTTGAGGTACAGCAACATATCTGAAAATACTTAGTTTTTATTACTTTCAATCGCACGACAAACAAATTAGTTGTATATTTCAAAATTATTTTTTTGAATACCAGCAAATATTAACGTAATGTACCTAATATTGACCTTCATACAATCAATTGTAGAGAGACAACAACACAAACATTGTCGGAATTGCTCATTTTTTCAAAATTAAAGTGATAAAACCTTGTCTAATCTGAATGAACTTTACCTTATACCGATGATTCAGACATTTTTTTATTTAAATTGACCCACTGACCGGTTATACTATGTTTAAATATATCACTCGCTCCGGTATATGCTTTGTTCAAACTCGAAGACCGATAAGAATTATGCAATTGATATTTAAATACGTGCCAGCAAATAAGCGTGTATCTGTACCCTACTGCAACGTAGGTAATTGATAAGGTACCTTACACTTTGTTTTTAATAACAAAGACCGTAGACGTAGCTGGTTTATGGATGAATCAGGTACAATTTCAGAGATCATTTAAAGCTCATTAAACTAGGATAGGGATTGTGGGCAATTGTGCTTCATTACCCGTTTAGTACTATATGATGCTGATATTCGGTCAACAGCCTTCGATAGAAAGTTGTGCAAATTGTTGAGTGAACTCTGATCACATGAATTTGTGTAATTTTAGTACAATTACTTTTATTTGGTGAAGTGAGTCCATTTTATCTGTATTTGTGGGAAGGTGGTGCTTTCTGAAATTTTTTAGAGTTGCCTGTAAGTATGATGCCGAGTATTTATAGTGTAAATAGTGAAATAATACATTGTAAGACAGAATATGACCGTATATGAACCAAATAAGAATAGCCGACCGAAAAGTAATATAGTAGAATCGAGTAAATTTCAGAATACTTTGTTTCAATTCAGAAAATGTTAATTATGTTTCAATTAAGGGCTCTGCATATAAGATTGTTCACTTTTGTTTATAAGTATGTGAAAATAATTGTTAAAATGTGGGGTTAGAATAGCGAAATAATGTGTGTCGTACAAATGCAGTTTAAAAATTATTATATTGTTTGGGGAGAGTTTAAATAGTAAGTGTATAAACAAAATATAAATAATTTTATTTTTGATATTACTTTTGCTCTACGTGTTTTATTTTTCAAGATTTCAGTACCTAAGAAACACCACCAATTTCATCATTTTACGGCGAGAAATACAGCGACCTTAAGTCATTTGTATTTCAAAGTCCTATAAGGTGGTCATATTTTTTAGAAAATAAAAAGACGAAATTGTAGGATAAATTGAAAAAAGAGAAGTTCATAGTTTGGTTAGGTCAAATAAGATGTAAATGAAGAAATCTGTGAAACAAGTACAAATCATATACTCGTAACAAAAATATAAAAAAATAACAAAACGGTAATATATTTTACTATAAAGCACATGTATTAATATTATTAATCATTTTTAATGTATTTCTCACCAAGAAATGATAAAAATTTCTTATGTATTAAGTACCGAAATCTCGAAACTAATGTTAAGTACAAAAATAGAATTGATGTTTTGTATTTTCATTGCTAATATATTTAAATTTTTCTCAAATAAAACAATAGCTTTTAGCGTTTGCAAAACTCGTTATTGATATCCTGATGCTACAAAAATTACACATACCTATAAATAAAAGTAAACAATTTTAAGTTTCTTACAAATATATTTTCATCGTGTTAAATTTAAAAAAATAAGTAATTTCATATATTTCCGAACCTAAAAATCTGTTAGTTAAACTTTTTTTGCGGCTATTTGTTCGTATATCTTCGCTATATTCATAAAAATAGTCAGGTGGCATGAGATAACATTCTTAGTATTTGTTAAACTTTATACAGTGTGTCCCAAAATTAGCCTGCCAAAAACTCAGTATGGCCCCTCAAATTGGAAATTGAGAATCTAATATTCCAAAAATAATTCCTCGTAATTAATCATAGGTGTGCCAAACAGGGGGGTCACTGGGTAAATATTGCCCTAACTTTTTCATATCTAGAAATTTCTATCAGATCAAAAAATTAAAAAATGATAACAATTTCACAAAAACAGTAGGTACTCTTTTACTTCGATAAATTGTTCCGTTTTCGAGTAATATTAACCTAGAATTTTTGTGACATACCACAAAAATATTAGATAATGGAAACGGTCAAATTGTCCGTAGTAGGTTTTGAGGAAATATTTGTAACTTGTTTCTTATTTTTGGTCATATAACATACAGTTAAATATTGGCAGGCTCTGTTATTAAATGTCTTTGTAAAAACAATATTTCAAGAATACAGGGCACTTAATAAATTTCATGATTCCATTATTATTATGGCCTATAATAAGTATAATTAACATAATTATCTTTCCGAGTTAAAAAAAACTATGTATAAGAAGCAATATACAATCACAAAGTCCAATATTTTATGATAAATATACCTCCGCCTATCTCTACGTTCAAATATTATAGTAATTATAATAATTATTGTTTATTTACATACTAATAATAATAGCCGGCTTTTTCTCCTAGAGAAAGTTCTTACCGAGCAGTTTAAATCGCACCTCAACTGATTTTCTTGCGAGTGAATTGAACCCGTCTATTCTTTTATGCGTTTTGCGCTGTCGATTGTTTAACATGACAGGTTATACAGGTCACTAGATATACACTTAAGGAAGGTTACATAATCCGTTAGTTTAAGAACGGTAGCTACCAGCAGTGCACGTAAGCTGGCCGTGTGTGAATAATAATGTAAACATTATTTCACGCAAAATGGCAACTATTTCGATATTTGACGCCAATACGTGCTCTCCCGAAAGGTCGCGTTTGAATTTACAATTAGACCACGATTTGCGATTAGGTAGATGATGACGGACTGACCTTGAAACTGCAAAGATTTGTTAGGTCGACGGCAAAATCGCCAGTAAGCAAGCCCGTTACTTTCCTTTCACACCCTGTATGCACCTATGAAAGGAATTGAGAAGGCTGTGGAGGGATAGCTTTACGACTGACATTTCAAGGATATAAAATCGTATCTAAAGATGCACAAAAATCCACCCAGTAGGTGGAGGTAAGAACCTTACCCTTAGTATTCCGCTAACGTGATACTAAAATATAAGTAATGCTATAATCGAACTTTTTTGGGGGGGAGGGGTGAAAGGCGCTTAAAAACATGAAAAACCGTGAATTGTATCTTATTAATAATTTAGATCAATCATCAATAATTATACAGGATGTGATAATGTTTACAATGTCGCATACAATTGTCTCAATGTTCAATGGTCATAAATGATTTTATGATAAAAGATCTAAATGACTGGTCCACCTGCCAAACAGTGACAAGTCATTTAAAACGGTGTACCTATAACGGTATTATACCTTGGAGAAAACTTATAATCGATACAGTGAAGATGTTCTTTCTAACCTACTCAAATTTTTTTTTAGACTGTCTCAACAAAAAAGTTTTCAACGAATTTCATTCATGAAAATATGCATATAAAAACGGCGCGGCACGTCTTATTTAGAAAGAAAAATAACGATTTCAACTGGCCCGTGGCCACCTATGACTTGTATTAAAAAACACACAACTTTAGGTTATAACTCAAAGATTAATAAAGATAGAAAAAAAATTGGGAACGCCACTGGACTCAAAAAAGTGTCTTTTTTTTCTAACTTTACAAACAACCAAGTTACAGACGTGTATCGAAAAGTGAAAAATTAAAAATTTTCTTTCTTACTCGAAAATAAAGGGGGTCATTTTTTTCTATATGTATACTATAGTTAACGAGATAGCATATAAAAACATCGAAACAAGTATCAAAGAAAAACTAGAGAAAAATGCAACGTACTAGCCATAATAGTACTATGACTAATATAGCTTTTAGGTTATCACAGCGTTGCCGAGCAGATTTGCAAAAAATTCCCCATAGATGTTTTGAAATTTCCTTAGATTATTAATACTTTCTCCCCTAGATTTAAATCCGCGGAAATTTTAAATTAGTTGGAAAGATTATTGAAAAATGCAAAAATCACAATAATAAAACAAATAAAAGCGAATTTTGGAATAACATATATATGTTTATCATATAAACAACTAAAACATATACGTATACCTATGTAAAATATAATACTTTAAAACAACGCTGAAATAATTAAAATATACAAAAATAAACTTCAACAAAATATTTTTTCTCCAAACACAAAAGAAAGTTGTTGTTTGTAAAGAAATAAAGTAAATCTGGCCAATTCTGATCATTAGAGTAGAAATAATTTTAATAAATAATTGTTATATTTGAAATTAGTATTCAATGACTTTGTCGTTTTAATACACATTTTAAAACCGATAAAAAAATTTATATTGAAACTAAGTTTCCATATCTCTCTAGAGGTGCCAAAGTTTCTCTACAGTAGGGAAATTTTCCTAGAGTTGACAACGCTGGGTTATCAGCAGCAGCCTGACACATTGCAATGTTGTCGAACGTTACAGTACGTTACAGTTATAACGAGTTTTCTTGGAATCTTCAGTTGTTTACATCAATAATACTGATACAAACAACAAATTACGTTACATGAGCTTTTACTTAACCTTAATTTGTAATTTCCTAATATAGTTTTGCATTGTATTGCAGTTGTATTTTAAATTTTTGAAATGTATTTATAGAAACACTATTAACTTTAGACATTTTTTCAGTTTTTTGTCGTTTTTGGCCAGGTATACAAGACTTTAAAATTACGGCACTCATACACCCCGTAATAATTTTGAATTAAAATGAATGTATCTACATTCTACGTATCTAAAACTGTTCGCCAATTTATAATCTTGTCAGTTTTTTATTTTGCCACCGTAGCGCTACAAACAAAGTACATTGACACGCAAATTTGATTTGGAACAAGAGACAAGTTCAAGTCAGTAGTAGCGGTATTTTGGTAGATGCTGATGCTTTTATAAATTCGCTGGTAAGACACATTCATTATTTTATAATAATGCAAAAAATCGCTTATAACTCATATCGATATGCTTATGCTGGATAACAACAGGTACACAGACAAACAGAAATATTAACAAAACAAAATTTAATCTGCTACTAACAAGATATTAATCTTAAATGACGAGATTCTTTTAGACCCGACACGTAGATCTCGATACCTGAATCAGGTACTAAAAATACAGGATTACCATAGCATTAGGTAAAGGTACTTTAAAGAGAGTGGGTGATTCCGGAAATGAGAGTGTATATAAAATATACAAGCAGCCAAGTTCAAGAATGCGCTTACTCATAGAAGCCAAAGCTATTCTAATCATTTTGTTTAATATATTAGTCACTGCGCTCATACTGTAGATTTTTTTCATACAGATTCGGTTATTAATAATATACCCACAGATCAGGTAGGTACCTACTCATTGTCTAAAAGAAGTTTATCACTCATATTAGTCAATATTTTTACCAACTTATTATTTACATCCAACAGAAATTTATCATTATCATAGAAATACCACGTCATTGTGAAATAGTAAAGCATCTCGTCGATATTTATAAATAAACTAATGCGCCATTACTGGTTATCTAAATAAACGTCTGTAATGGATTCGAACTGTAATTGTTTTGTAAATAAGTAGGGAATAGTGACAGTGACGTATGCTTTTGTTTTTTTTTTATAATCAGTTTACGTCAGTACAGAAATCTGCACCGAAAATTTGGCGACGTTTCAAATATCTGACGTAAAATATTGGCAATATCCGATATGGACCGAAAATACTTTTTGATACTTAAAATATAGTTTGGCTACTCCAAATTTTAATAATTCGACAAAGTTTGGGCAAAACCGGAAATGATGTCGACGAAATTACGTTTATTTTTTTAAACAGCTATGACGAAAAAGTAGATATGGCTATTATATGTCGTTGCATTCTATTAAAAATGGTGGTGGTGTTATAGCTCAAAAAATAGATAATATTGCAGAAAAGTGGCAATTTTTATACAGGGTGTTTTTAAAACAGCGTTTTCAAACTTCTACTGCGTATAAAACTCATTAAAATAACCCAGAAAGTTCCTATAAACGCAGGTTTAAGGTCGGTATTTCTCGTACAGAAACCTAAAAAAATAAAACACGTAGAGCAAAAGTAATATCGAAAAGATATTACTAGAGAGAACTTATATTGTAAGTTTATGTTATAACAATATTTACATCTAAAGTTGAATTAAAAAAAACGTTACATTTGAATATTTGCAGGTGGCATGAGATAACATTCATGTTATTTGCTAAACTCTATATTATTTAGTCCTTAAATGTCTAAAATTGTATTTATAGAAAACACTATTTCAAGAATACGGCACCCTTAAGTTTGCGATTTAAACCACCAACAGTAACTTTTTGGTTTATTGTAACGAATTCTGTACGTAGTAGAAATTTGCAACCCTAATTTAGAAAGACCCGGTACACAACTGACTAATTTCAACGACTTCTGTCCTATACCTATATTAATTTCCCATCATTTTGAAACATACTGTATACAGTCTACTAGGAATCATAAGATGTCATGCATAAAATAGACCGATTTATTAAAAAGTTAGAAAATACGCCGCGTTAACGTTTCCGAAAATTTCAACATATTAAAGTATTTCCCGAGATTTTGCATCATCAAATAAGTGGTAAATATCAACGGGAAACCAGAATGTTATGCGTCAACATCGCGCCGAGTAAAATAATAATTATTTAGTGATAATCATAACGTGGACTGGTTTGCAACCTCACACAAGCTTACAGAGACAATGTGCGTAGTACGTTTTTCAGTTATTTACTATTAAAGCA
Source organism: Monochamus alternatus (assembly GCA_037114965.1). Taxonomy (NCBI): domain Eukaryota; kingdom Metazoa; phylum Arthropoda; class Insecta; order Coleoptera; family Cerambycidae; genus Monochamus; species Monochamus alternatus. Next base: position 52,611,394 of record CM073433.1, on the reverse strand, counting down.
GTCGAGATTGAATGAACCAACGGAGGTATGTAAAAAAATAATAATAAGCCGTGCACTGTGTGGCTGATTGCGATTTATTCCGAATCGGTAATCGCTCTTTTAGAGGACAATACGTATCGCGATATTAAAAAGAAAAAGTTTATAACACGGCGTATCCCGCGCGCCTTTATTCAGTCTGTCGTGAGACTTCGACGGGATTGTTTGTATAGTCATTCCACCGTGGATTTCATGGGGCTTGCTAACCTTACGAACAGTAGAATGCCCAGCAGTCGAACAGTTTTATCTTACAAGAGCCGAATGAAAGTTCAAATTTCGCGCGTCGTCTACAGGGAACTCTGCCGTGCATCTGTCTGCAGTTTTTGCGAAACCGCGGCCGCCTGAGCATCTCACCGCGTGGTGTACCGAATTTTAAGAGTTTTTAATAAAAACGTGGATTTTACCGGAAGGAAAAAAAATGGAAAACGCAACAATTAGTTTATTTACTCACCCGACTGTGCTGACGGCGATGTTTGTGGGTGCAGGAGTGTTGATTTTAGTGTACATTTTAAAGTTAATCCGCAAAGATGAGGATGTAGTTGTACAAAAATCTAAAAGTAAGCTATTTGGATTAAATTACCTTAAAAGATCACATCCGCTGCAACATAACACGGTTACTTATTTAGTTTAAATTACTCGTACCGTTAAAAATGCAAATGCCGAGAACTACATTACGAGTTTTGGAGCACGTGCTTTGTGAGGTTATTTTTGGCAGTAGGCTATGCATGACGGGGGAGAGTCAACACGAAATCCAATGCATTCTAGATTATTAAAAACACGCCGGTTGATCAATTTTAATTTTTTGACGCTAGTAATTTTTGGTTCGAGCGTCTTGTACCAACTTTAACTTGACAGAAAAAACGGCGACGTCAAAGTGACGTTTTTGCTAAATTTTCTTTGTTTCGCAGATGAGATACCGTCACATTCCGAGAAAAGAAAGGATGCCACTCATAGCGGGAAAACAAAAAAAAAGGTAGCTGATAACAGGTGGACTGCAAGGAACGAAAAACAGGCCTACAGTCACCCCTGGCTCCTCACAACCCTGAAGGGACATACTGGCTCTATCTTGGATATGGATTTTAGCAGCAATGGCAAATATCTGACTTCATGTGGTGACGGTGAGTACCTTAACATAATTTTATTTCACTCAGTCTCTAAATTGTTTCCTTGCATTTCCCATTGCTTATTTAATATTAAAAGCATACATTTTGGCTTTGTTTTTAAACAGTTTAAGGCCAGTGTAAAATTATATATAATTTTGAATTAAAACAATGCAGTAATTAATTCGAAAGGAAAGGTGGTGTGATTGAGATGACTTCGTGCTAATTTACTGCGTCTCTATACACACGAGTGCTGAAATGTTATTTTTGTGTGCAGAAGATCCAGACCCCGGCGGTTTAGCCAGCGGCGAAAGCTCCAGTTCGAGTTCAGAGTGCAATAAAGAAAGTAGTCGATCTCCCTCAGTAGAACCCAGTCCGAGAACAAAGAACGGCCTGTCGCGCAGGCAGAGAAAAAATCGTCGCAGGGAACCCCCCTCGACAGAAAAACAGAAGAAGACTAGAGCCAAGAAACTCTCCTCCTCAGAGCCCGATCCGAAGAAGTGCATGATGGAAGTCAGGCCGCTGAAACAGTTTTCCAAGTTCCCGGGCCCTTCCGACATCTTCGAAAAGTTACTTCGCACCTACATGCTCACCCCCGACCAGCTGCTGCTGTACGGGTATCCCGTGGAGACAGTCTACTGCTACGGCTCCGTAATGATTTACAAGAGCCCCAGGGCGCCCACCCACACCTTGCATTACAAAAAGACCAAGTTTGACGTCAACGCCAGAGAGTTCGTCCCCAAATATGAATCCAACGACAGCGGCCAGGGTTCCAGCAGCTCTAGCGACTCTGGGGACAGCCTGGACTCAGAGGAGTCGGTCAGCGTGTCCGACAACGAGACCTCCCCGCACCACCAGCTTCACAAGTCCAGCACTTGGCCCATGGCCCACAGCATGCAGTATGAACGCACGTGCGTGAGATGCAGCAACATTTTTTACACCACCGCCAACAAATACATCACCCGCGAGAAGTGCAATTACCATTGGGGAAGACTCCGAGCCGTGTACAGCCCAGGCGAAAGGAATCATGGGCAGAAAGAATACAACTGCTGCCGGGGCAAAGAGGGCTCTCCGGGTTGCACCAGGGGCCGCGTTCATGTATGGAACGGCATCGTAAGCGGCGCCAACGGACCTTTTGAAGACTATGTGCGCACCCAACCGGGAAAATGCCACTCGCTAGATGGGACTTACGGTGTTTTCGCAGTGGACTGCGAGATGTGCTACACAGTGCGCGGCCTTGAGTGCACCAAAGTGACGGTGGTGGACGTGGAGGGGCGCACCATGTATGACGCCTTCGTGAGGCCCGAGCACGAGATCGTGGACTACAACACCCGCTTCTCGGGCATCACCGCTAGCCATCTATCGAAGCACGCCAAACCGCTGCGACAGGTGCAGACCGAGCTGCTGCACATCATTAACGAGAACACGGTACTCATCGGACACGGGCTGGAGAACGACCTGCGGGCCCTAAAAATCGTGCACTGCAACGTTGTGGACACGGCCCACTCGTTTCCCCACCTGAAGGGGTTGCCGTATAAACGTTCGCTCAAGAACCTGGCGGCCACCGTGCTGGACCGCGAGATCCAGTGCGAGGACACGGGCCACGACAGCTTCGAGGACGCTTGCACGTGCATGGAGCTGATGTTGTGGCGGGTGCGCAAGGACTTCCGGGACTACCTGGAGTCCCGCATCGCAGTCAAGATTCACCTGTGAGTGTATTTTCGCTCGTTCACCGCATCCCGCTTATAATTTATTGAAACGCCTTCATCTGTCCATCCCCCCATCCATGACGTGACGTGCCGTGTGAGTGTATGTGTGTGTGATATTATAAGGAGAACCGTTGTAAAAATAGATCCCAGAATGTTCCTTATACGACTCTCTTATTTTAGTGATTTTTAACTTGAATCTCGTTTTTTTAATTGCTAGGTTAAGAATTACGAGTGATTCTCATGAGATTTTATGCGATAGGTGGATTTTAGGGCTCGCGTCGTACTACGAATGTTTTTTTTTTTGTAACTATGCCACGTCACGTTTTTAATAATGTTCACATTGTGTTCACACCTCGATATCGAAAGAACTGTGGATATTAACGATTTTTTATGTAGTTCTACACAGCTGTGTGTAATTTTAACTTGTGACGATTTAACTTAGGCAGTTTGTGAGGTTTGAAAAAAAATAATCACGATTTTGGAGTTGGAGACTCGCACAAACATATCACAGAATTCAGTATTCGAAACAGAAAACGACAATAACTTGTTAAAAGTGCTATTTGACTCTTAAAAAGCATTACCTCGTATTGACGTCACACTTTCATTAGATTTTTTAAATGTGCCCACACGAATTGGATCGGATATAAGGTTGTGCTTTTTAAGTTCTCTTGAATTTTCAAATTATTCGTTATAACATGATGATTTCCCTCCTTTTTCTCGTGTACGAATTTGGGAGGCTTAAATTTGTTGAGACTGATTATTTTAAATAGTATTTTGTTGTACACGGGACGTTCTAATCTGTTATAAAGGGAAACTGACATTACTGCATACATCACCCTCATTTTCATGTTCAATACATCACAAATTTCTTTGTTTTTCACAACTAAAGTTCGAAAAAATCGAAGCTAGTCGAGCTTCATTTTTTCTCAGAGCCTACTTGAATTTTAAATATTTTTCAACAAACGTTTCCTTTCATAATCGATTAGTCCAGACGTGTTTGTTGAAGGGATTCCTAGATAGGTTAAGTTCTAATAATTGTAAAATCTGCATATCGAGTGCAGTTACTCATACTTCGTTATGTTGAAACAGCTATTGCCTAGTTTGATTTTCGTTTTAAAGTTCCTTTGGTGCATTTGTTCTTAGTTTCTGTCGACCGACTGATATTTTTGTATTGAAGAAAAATGAAAGAAAAAAAAACCTGTGTCGGGCAAAAATTGGCTGTGTTCGCAATGTCAAATCACATTGGTACTATGCATGTACCATATTTTTTAATAAAGTTTTTATAAAAACTTTCCTGTATATTTTACTTGTTTACCTAACCTTCACCGTTCGCAAAAGTGAAAGTGTTAACGAGAAATTTCCTCTGCCAGAGTTAAGTAACAAGGCAAATAATGTTGAGCAAACCGGTTTCTAAGATGTCCAAATGATATATACAATTGCGATAGTTACTTGAGATTATTAAAAATTTGAAGTGCAAAGTTTATTACGAAATTGAATAATAGGAACGATTCTTACGGGGAAAAATAAATTTGCAGTACAAATCTACACTTAGCAGAACAAAATATTCCAAGTAAGAATTTACAATCCATCACCGAAATCAGATTACGATTGTATTTGTTAAGTGATAACTTTAATAGTACCGAGCGGTACCTACTTATTAAAAGATAATGTTGGACTAAACTTCAAATAAAACTTACGAGAATGTCAATATCAAATAACAGTGATAAAATTTTATATATGCAAAAATATATGACTTACATAACTCATAAAAATTCATTAAATATTTATTTTAAACATTTCACTCATTTGTTTATTGTTAAAAATAGATATAAATACCTACTAGATTTATGCAAAAAATGTCGAATTGTGAATACGTAATTATTCCAAAAAATTCTTATAGCACAGATTAATCTGTGCTTATAGATTCTAATTGATTTATACAGAAAGTCATAACTAACTTTAACATCATTTAACTTAAAAAAAAACAACTTATATTCTAGGTTGTGTTTTTTCGAGGTTTTTTTATAAACGGATTGTTCAAAACATTAGAATTATGCTAAAATCAGGAATATAAACAAAAACTAGAGATAAACATCCATAAACTAAGTATGATAGAAATCTTGATTAGAGTTAAGTCAAAGATTAAATTTTTAACTTTTTTTTTAAACCAATGCCAGTCATAATTGATATACAGGATGGACCATTAATAATGAACCAAAGATCATCTTGGAACAAAATTTGAAGATATGGCCAAATATGTCTAAGTAAGATGTTGCGGTGGGAAAATATACAGGGTGTCAAAATTGAAATTTTTTCTAATAACTTGAGTATCTCTCAACCGATGTTGATTAAATTTCGTAGGAAAACATTTTTAACAAAAAAGGAATCATAATTTACGGATTAAATCAAATTCGGTCATAGAGGGCGCCACAGGCGCAATGCCTGATGATGATTATCTCTTATTTTTGGTTGACGAAACGTTCTGATTCTAGAATCCAGATTTTCTGAAAAATTTCAGTAGAATTTTTAGTCGTGCGTAAGAAAAGATTTTTGAGGCAGTTTTTTCCCCTAATCGGTAGGAATTATCAAGTTCTACCAAGTGTACCTTTTTTACGTAGAAATGACGCCCAAATAAGATTTTGTAGTCAACCGAAACAACGTTTCGTCAACAAAAAATAAGAGAGAAATTTATCAGACATTGTTAATGCGACACCTTTTATGACCGAACCAGATTTAATGCATAAAAAATGTTTCCCTTCTAAATTTGGCGACAGCAATACTCGAGTTATTACAAAAAAAAAAAAAACTCAAAAATAATCATTAATGGTCCACCTTGTATAATTCAAATATCTGTCTACCTAGATAAGTAACGAAGATTTAAAAAACTGTAATTGCGTATTCTACCAGTTATTGTTTATATAAATGAGACGCCAATATTTTGGTAATTCCTGGAAATGTAAGCATGCAGGCCTGACAACCGTTTAAAATTATTGGGGTAGGTTCAGTAATTTAAGCAAATAATATATTTAAATGAACTTTGGTATATCTAAAAATACACGATAAACAAAAAACTTTTCTGGGTAGCTAATCTTTGGTCATACTACCTAGCTATAACTTTAGGTAGGTTATTATAATCTGTTAACCATGATTTCACAACTAAAGTCAACTTTCACTTTTTAGTAGCAGAGAAAAAGATCGTGGGTGCGGTGCATTGATATATGCGCTATTTCTCCGCTTTCTTTAACCGGTTAAAACCTTCTTAAGTAGGTCATTTAGCCCAGTCTGCTCAGTCAGTCACGAGATAAATATTCCGACTTGACTCTCAATACCGAAAATCGAAATTAAATTAAAATCTAACTGTTTCACTCAAGCATCGGCCTTTTGGATTGCCAGATCTGAATCTTTGACCCAGAAATATTGTTTACCTATGTGTGTCGATAGTTATTTATGTAATAGTATAAGTGATATCGATTTATTTTTCTTACAATCTGAATCGTACAGGCCTAATTCCCTGTTGACTAAGTGAGCAATGTTAAAATCAATGATGACAATTTATAATAATACAGATGGGAGAAAGTTTCTCAAACGCAAAAGTAAAGGCTATGAGCCAAAAAAGGATTTTTTCCTAACGTATCGCGAAAAGCGTTGCACAGTTCAGCCCATTGGGCAAAAAATACATTTGCAAAAATGCCAAGCAAAATTGCTAGTTTTTTGGGTTTGCCAATGGTAGCGTAAGGGTATTTGGCCGACAGCATGGAATTGAAAAATAAAAATGCAAGAATGTTGGCTGACATGTCACATGAAAGAAGTGAAACATCATCTTCACGTTTGACTACAGTCATAGGCAGTGACAATAGTTCAACGGAAAATTCTTGCAATGCGGGAAATAATTTCAAGTCATTATTGTAAATACAGTAGAGACAGTTAAGGATTTATAAATACTTATTAGCATAACTCCCAAGGGAATTATGAACATGTTTATAGTTACGGTAACTGAGGGTATTTGTTTAGAATGTGTTAGTATGAAATAAAGAAATAAAAATCTAAGTCTCTAATAATCTAATCTTAAGTTTCAAACTACTCTGTAAACCCATTTGTGCTGTTCTGCTATCTAGTCGAGCGTTAATTTCTTTCGACGACACATTTTTAGGTTTGCGTAAAAGCGATGACACGCGAGTGAAAGTAGAAAGTCCGCCAAATAAGTCTATTTATAGAAGCGATCTCCGTAATTCGTACAAATTGCATTTAACAAATAAGCAAAATAAACGCAATTTTAACGCCAACGTCTGTCGCACTTTCTTTCGATATCGTACACCCGTTAAGAAAGCAGTATCAACAACCTCTTAATGGCGTATCCGCTCGATCCTACCTAATTGATTTCTAGATAACGATTAGCTACAGTTATACGGAACGGGACCTTGTGGGAGGAGGACCAAACTAGGGTGCATACACGCATTTATAGAAAAAGTTGCGACGTGACCAATTCTTCGTCACATAAAAGAAATTATATAGATTGATATGCTTACAGGGTGTTACATCATCGTATGCCGCACATTATTGGCGGGTTCTGAAAAAAAACAAGTTTCCAGAGGGTTAAAATTTTTCGAGAAGAAAGATTTCATTTTATAACTTTTTTAAAAGGCATCATGAACTTTTTGTACAAACCAATCATATTTAGTTTGAAATTAAGCGGACTATAGATAAGGAGCGATATGTTTGGAACAAAATATAAAGATATAGCTAAATATGTATTTAGAAAAATATTGTTGTGGAGAAAGATACATATAATCCATTACGTAGGGGGTAGATAATGGGCGTAATAACTTGTTCGATGTAAATTTGACTGGTCATATTCTGTGGTATGCGCATTAATGGAGTGCGGCGGTTGAACATTATTCCACCCCAAAACATTACGGTACCCCCTTCATACGGAGCTACTTCACAGGGAAAATGAAGTCCCTGTTGAAGACCTGGTTCTCTCCAGACTCTTTGTCGATTGTCATCAGTAACCAGCCCAATTCTGGTTTCGTCTGTAAATAAGACCCACCGCCACTGGCGTAAAAGCCAACCCCTATGCTCTCACGCCCACTGGAGACGGGCAGAACGATGCCTTGGAAGTACAGTGGGGCCCGTAATGGTCTTCTAGCATGTAAATTTGCATTGTGGAATCGTCTTCTGATAGTAAATGTCGATATAACACGGCGAAACGTACCTTGAAAGTGGGCCCTGAGAGCTGAAGCTGAAGATGTGCGATGTCTGCGGGCATATTGCACCAAATACCGATCCTCCCTTCATTAGATATTCGAGGACGTTAGATATTCCTACAACAGATGATCTAGGAATGCCCAATATGTTCGATATCTGATGATTAGAATATCCTGCATCATGTAAAGCAGTCATTATTGCTCGGGTAAACGTATTATAATGTACAACAATAATTCAAAGGAAACTTGGCTGAATACACTGCCAAACTGACCAGATTTGTGAAAATCTTGGTAATAAAGTAAAGGTTCATGATCTGCAATGTTTTAGTGTCTTTTTTGTTCCCTAAGTACATGTACTTTTTTACCACATTAAAAAAACCACTAGGTTCAATCGAATCATTTTATATACAAGACTTTTGACGGTATGTGTATTTCTTAGTAAAATGTTGCTGTGGATAATGATACTTAGTATCAAAGTTGAAATTATTTTCATTATTACCATTTTCACGTAGAAATGACGGTCGGATAAGATTTTGTAGTCAACGGAATCAGAACGTTTCGTCAATGAAAAGAGAAAAATTCATCATCAGGCATTACTACTGTGGCGCCCTTTATGGTAAAATCTCATTTAATACATAATGTATGATTCCTTTTCTTAAAAAATGATTCCCTATCAAATTTGGAGAGTCGGTTATTGCAAAAAACGAAACCCTGTTAGGTGAACATTTTGTGTTTATGGAGGACAACGCTCGACCACAGCGCGCAAGAAGGGTTCAAGAGACACTCGAAGCAGGACATATCAAGAGATTTGATTGGCCAGCCAACTCTCCTGATATGAATCCTATTGAAAACGTGGGATTTCGTTGATAGAGCCATTCATAACAATATTCCGCAAGAGATTTTTAACCGCTTGATTATCTCAATGCACAGACCTGGCAATATGCTATTGGAACGTGGTGGAGGTCATACCGGCTATTAGTCAAGTAGAGAACTTGCTTTGTTACTTCTTTTTGATTTAATAAATTTTGTCAAAAATGTTACACATTTGCTAGTTTTTAATTTTCTAAGTACTCAGTTTATCGAACATATTCTTTTCATAAAAAAAAGATTCAGAAAATAATATACTTTTATAAATGTTTTTTTTAATGAGGGGAGTCCAAGGCTTTTGGCGCTATGTGTATTTAGTTATACGTTCATATTTTGTCCCAAAGATATCGCTCCTGCTCTATGACCTTTTAATAATGGTCTTTCTCGTATATTTTAGCCATTATTAGATATGCTGATTGCTGATTATACCCAGCAAAATATCTGCATTAAATATGCTCCAGAACCATTACGTTTCCGTCATAACTTTTTATTATGCTTGGTACATGATATTGCAACACTATCAATAAAATTCCAACGATGATACAAATAATCTTAGTAAATCTTTTTTATTGGTCAATTTCCCTCAATGTTATACCATCCTTTTTCGGTTGCAGATAGGGCCGTCTTCATCTGGGACACCAAAGATCTAACTCAGAAAGACCGAAAATCCCTTCGGATCAACATAGAATTCGATTATGCTACCTTGGTGAAGTGGAGTCCTGATTCCAAAGCCTTTATTATCAACAAATTCAATGAAAACACCGTCGAGGTGTACAAAGTCGAAAAGAAAAAGGATGGGTGGCTGCAAGCTTCCAAGGCCTTAACTTTTCCAAAAGTAAGTTGATAGAGTTGAGATAGTAGATGTTTTATTTAGAACAGGTCACTTCCAATTTCACCTAGATGTATTTAATTCCACATTAAAAAATAATATGGAGAGAAAACTTTGTGAATAATAAGATAATAATTAAACAACCAACAACAATACTATGAATCGATATAACATCATGCATCCGAGTACTTATAAATCTTTTGAATATTTTAAGTTCCTGATAAAAATCCGTTTTTGATGTAAATAGAATCGACCAGCTCCATTGTTATCAATTCGGGGAATACTAAAATTAACACGACCGTAGCCAATGATAATTTTTGGGTCACGATTTTTTTTAAGTATTTATTTTCCTCGCCTCGACCTTGGTCACGATTTACCTCCAAGTGACAAGCATCGTTAACCACCACTATTGGGTATATCTAACGTACTATCAATATCAACATTTTTATTATTTTTTCTTGCTGCGCCAAAACTGTACTGAAACTTCCAGGCACATGAGACGGACGTTATTGGGATGGGCATCGCCAGCAATGGGAGGTTCATCATGACCTGCTCCAACAAAACTGACCTGGTGCTATGGGATCTCAAAGGCCAGAAACTGGCCCAAATCGACACCTACCTCATGAACACCACCTGTGCTAAGATATCTCCCTGTGGTCGTTTCGTCGTTGCCACAGGTACGTATTGGGGTAATAGAAATCAGTGGCGGCTCGCCACGTGACGTACCGGACACTTTAATTTTTTTTTTAATCTAATACAAATTGTGTAATTTACATTTCGACATTAAAAATGTTTTCTGTTTGATCAAAATTAACAGTTACGAAAAAAAATATATTTTAATTATTATTATAAATCGTTAAGACTACCGATTTCGTACAATACATAAGCAAGAAGTGTTGCGAAATCGGCTTCAGTCAAAATTCGCTGCTGTTCATCGGCCTTATTTACGGCGGTTGCTATGATAACGCGGACGCGAATAGGTTATCAGAATTAGCAGGTGTCGCGGAGATTAGCGAAAAATAGACATAAGGAAAATCTAGACAATAGGTCGAAGAATAGACATATACAGGGTGTTTAGTAAAGAATAGGCTATAATTCTCTAATTTCTGTACCTAAAAATTTGTTGGTTAGACCGTGTTCAACTGTTATACATATATTCGTTATATATATAACATTCCTATTATTTGCTAAGCTCTATATTACTCAGTTCTTGAATATCTAATATTACTTGTTTCTTTTAAAAAAACACTATTTCAAGAATACGGCAAACGCATGGCCCGTTCTTTACCGAACACTCTGTATATAAAAACTAAATGGGATTGTTAAATACTTATTTCATATAAAATAACAAATTCACTGTTTATTACAGGATTTACTCCCGAGGCTCGGGTCTGGGAGGTGATATTCAATAAATCGGGGGAATTTGTGGAAATCAAGCAAGTAAAGCAACTAACACTAGGCGGACATTCTTCTGGAGTATACGACGTAGCGTTCGACGTTGATTCCTCTCACATGGCGACCGTCTCCAAAGACGGAACCTGGCATTTATACGACACTAAAGGTGAGAGGGTCAAGTTCATGTTTCGCTTTACATGGGATTCATCAGCAAAGTTCGGGGCTCTTAACAGAATCCGATGTAAATATAAACGTGGTCATGGAATACGCAACTGTGGTTGGATTTTGTTCTCACCTATTTTCGATAATAGAATTCTGTAGTCGAAAGCGAACGTCAGTCTATAAAATAGACATTGGTATTTTATTTCTTCGGAAACTATTTAAATCAGTTTGGTTAACATCGTCATTTCGATAGGTTGGTTAGTAATGAAATCGGGCAGTAGAAATATAGAAACAGAATACCAAAATGACGACAGCGAAGTTTAACTTTAGAAAACAGGCGGGAACAAAATCCCAGCATTCGGGAAGGGAAAGATGTCGATCACACCACATTTGAAATCATTTCCGTTTAATTTTCTTTCTCTTTTGATATTTCGATGCACTTACCCCAAACTTGCCTTCCAAGTGTCTGAGATACAAGGTGTCAAAGTTTGGGATTTTTTCCAATAACTGTTTAATAATTGTATTTGCACAATATTGAGTGTGAACGACTGTATTTCAGATATTTTCGATTTGACGAAGTGGTTTTTACACGTGTTTTTCGACGAATTTATAGTTTTTTTAAGCGACAGTTTAAAAAAATCTAAGCAAGTTAGAAAATATATCTTGCACTGTGCCAATTGCACAAATTTTTTAAGGATGAAGTTTACAGACTAATAAATTAATTTAAAATATGAAAAAGCATATTTTCACCTGTTAGTTTTATAAAGTGTCCAAAATTTTACTTGCTAATTGTACACTGAGAAAATTGTGTAAAGCAATACTTGTTTTTTTCATAAAATTTATATAAAAAAAAAAAACGTAAAAATTTTATCTGCGGTACAAAAATATGATGGTGTTTTAAATGTATGCAAAGGCTGCAGATGGCGCCTGACAATATGCAGCAAAACTATCAGCTAATTTCAATTTTGTATACCAGAAACACACCATATATTTTGTGCAAATACTATTAAATAATTTTATTGAAGAAAAATTGAAACAAAATAACTGACAGCCTGCATCTTTTAAACTAAGAAGTTGGAGAATATCGTCATACATCGACCATAAAAATACAGAGTCAGTCATTAATAACGATACACAGCTTAAAGGCAGATTGTTAACGTCAAAATAAAGCGATTGAGCCCAACATGCCTTATTCAATTGTTGCTCCTTTTCATTCTACAGGGTGTTAAAGTTGAAAGAATGTTTTCGATATTTTACCATATTTTAAGAACGTATGGACCGATTATTTTGAAAATTTGTAGTCCTATATTTTTTGAATTACGAATATGAAGACTTAAATCGCCAATTTCTCGAAAAGGGTTGATTTTATCGATTTGTAACAGGTATACCTTTTCTGTTTAGAATTGAAAGCAGTTCATTAGTTTCTTATTAAAAAATTCAAAAGTGTAAAATATAAAATGTTAGACATATTTTTACATCGACAGTACAGTATAACTAGCGCCCCCTAGTCGTGACCTCAACACTGTTTATATTCGTAATTGCCGCCTCAAAAAACATAAGACTACAAATTTTTAAAACAATCGGTCTATAGGTTTTAAAAATATAGCAAAAAATCGAAAAGAATTTTTCAACTTTAACACCCTGTAGAATGAAAAGGAACAACAACTGAATAGGCATATTGGGCTCAATCGCTTTATTTTGACGTTAACAATCTGCCCTTGAGCTATGTACCATTATTAATGACTCACCCTGTATATGGTACCACTAATTCCTTCAACACACACGAGCGACAGCTATGAACAACATCTATATAGTGAACAACTGAAATGACAACTGATGGGAGAGGGAACTGAGTACGATTCTGTTATATGAATTGCAGCTTCGGACTCTAGGTCATTTTTCTGTACTAATTACTGTAATTTTTTACAGTCAATTATAAACTGGGCGAAGACACCCGCATAATAAGGGAGGGGAAGTACGAACAAGCCAGCAACAACGCACTTATCGCGTTATCGCCCAACGCGGAAGTGATCGTCATAGCCACCTTCAACATTCTGAGTTTCTATTCTACTCTCACAGGACAACTAGATTACACCATTGAAAGTGTGTTTGCAGGTTAGCATTACGTGTCTTCAAATATCGTATGACCTTGAACTTTAATGCCAATATTTGGGGGGTTCATATGTGTTTGATTTTAAAGCAAAACATTCGTGTAAACATAGGTCCGTTTGGGCTTTAATTTTGATACACGGTATTAATGGTTTGTTTGAGAAATTATTTTAGAAGAAACTATATTAGATATTTTTATAAAACATTGGGGGTGTAAACTAGGCACAATTTTCATAAAAACCGAATTTTTAGGTTTAACGAGTCTCAATATACCAATTTTTTAAAAAAATCTGTAACACATTGCATATCAAATGGAAAAGCGAAAACAGACTTATGTTTATATGAATTTTGTTTCTTGCGCACATCAACCTTCTTAAATATTAGCATACAACTATGAGACCTTATACAACCTTTTTTTTAGGAAACGTAACGCGTTTGATGTTTGATTCGACCGGTAAATACATCCTGGCGTCTGGCGATAAGCAAATAAGGGTTTTCCATAATGTTACCGGCTATCGATGCAACATTCAATCGGCCAAGGAGAAGTTAAAGGAGAGCCAGACTTCGGCGACGAAAGAGAGGCTTCAGAAGTTGATCGTCGATAGTCAGACTTTCTTGGATTCCATCGAGAAGAAGTAATGTCGTTTCTTACTGTTCCGCATTTTTTGTTTATATATTTGAAATTTGTTGATTTGTAATGGCTAATTTCAATTGAAACAGAAATGCTTGCATATTGTAAGGAATATATTCTTCTATTTTTAATATGGATTTTAATAAATTGCACTTACAAAATGTTGTTTGATTTAAATTCGGTAAACCTTTCGCTTTTACAAACTAGAATAGGAATGAGAATGAAGACAAAAATAACAACAATACAATTCATCAGAACATTCAAGGTTGTGCCGTGAGTTACCATGCATGACCCGTCGAATAGTTGATTGGAGAATGATTTTTCTCAAATTTTTATTGATATTATCAAAGGAATGCGTTCGTATATTACGTCAATTTTTAATGAAAACATGAAAGTTGATAGTGACAGATTTCAAATTCAATCCACAAGCATGAACACAAGATAAGATTTTTAAAGAGGATTTTCGCAAGATGTACTGGTTTAGCAAGACGGCGAAAACAGACGCAAAACAAGTCACTGATGTTTACCTTTTTTACCGAAGCTGTATAAAGCAATGCTTCATATCATTAAATCAGTATGATTTAAAAACCCATATTCGAACTCGAAACCTTTGTAATCTGTGCTCGAAATCACCTACTTAGTAGTAGTAATAGATAAGAAGTATAATGCCTCAATTGTGTAAGTATATCCTGAAGTTGGTACTGATTTTCTTTCAATATATTTTGTTTTTAATCTATTTCAGGATAATTTTATCAACAAGCATCTTTTATAAAATTTACATAAATATTCGTAATAGCTGCAATGTATTTTTTGTGATAGTTTGCAATAAATATAAAACCCCTATGTTGAATAACTATTTTGATACCTATTGACTCCGCGTCCGAGAATATTCTTCGCATCGCGAAGTTTGATGGTTATTACTTTTTGTGTCCCTTGTCTGCCCCTTGCAAATTTTTATGTGAACGTCTATGCCCCGATCAACTGAACGCTATTTGTTAGAATATTAAACAAAACTATTAAAACTTAAAAAATTATCAATCATCAATTTTAGTATCTCATTTATCAGCCAACACTGAGAAAATGTGTAAAAAGATTACTGTGCCATTTTTTGCAGTGCCTATTCAAAATCTTAATAATATATGTATTTCTTTTATTTCAGAGGGACCAGTAGAAAATCTATGGTACAGATATGTAAAAACGTGAAAGGAATACGTTCATATAACTATTTAATAAAGTGAGCATAGCTTTTATATTGGAAATCAATATATGTACATATAGAAATGCAATATTTTAAAATCTATGATTATTAGGTACAAAATCTTTTTGTGAAAGACAAATTTTTAAAGATTAAATGTAAAAGCTATGATAAAATATAGTGAATATGCATAATATCGACTTACCTATTACTTTTCTCGTTGAATCTTGCTTTCTTTCTTTCATCTTCATATTACACTTGAATACATTTAACGTCTTAATAAAAAATTCGTTAAGAAACACATTGTTGCCCCATAAATATAATTTAGAGTTTTGTGATAGCATGGACGGATGTTAATTGTTGCGTCAATGCAAGCGCCACCTACTATTGTGTGTTAAATACAATACTTAGAATGTAGTAGATAGATAACGTTACGGAATTGTAATGTTGACTACGCGTAGCTATATTCTGTGGTGACAACTGATAATTGAGATGGCGCTGATGGAGGTTATCAGAGATGCCGCCAGTTATTAAAAACTAAAAAGTTCAGGATTAGGAACTTAATATTTATAAAACTTCTTGCATTATAATAAATTATAGCGATTTGCGACATTTTTCGACAAATGATGTGCTGAGTCAAGTCGTTGGTGCTGGCGCCTTCGCAGCTTGTTCTGCGCTAAATACCATTTGAATTTGAAACGACATCGTCAAGTACATATATACCTATATGTAATGAATCCACATAATATGTATGGTATTGCTATAAAATAGCTATTTATAATTTTGGAACAGAACTTAAGTTCAACCTTTATTTATATATATTTAATCTGAGTTCAACCTATTCATTCATAAAAAAAAAAGTTATATACGTAAGTGTTTGGCGTACTAAAAGCCGTCCTTAATTGAATCAGTAGACAGATATAGGATATTTAATTTTCGTTCTTTTGACAAATTTACCTACTAACGATAATTTCTTCTTTGTTTTCTATTATCTTTTACAAAAATTCACTCACTTTTTTTGTCAACTGCTAGCTGTCATATATATATAAACTTCAAAATTGTAAACTGTTCAAATTAAAAAGTAGGAAAAATGGGAAGAAGCAAACCTGCTCCTTCAAAACCGTGGAGATCACCACCTCCAAGCTCGCAACCCCCTAGAAGGAATTATTATTCGTAAGTTTCTAAATCTGCCAGCCCCATCATTTATAATAAGCATACCTAGGTATGTATTGTATATTCATTTTATAAATTTTATTCCGGTTAATAAATTATCCACTGCTGTTGGCAGTAGTTGTTCTTAAAATAAATTGCAGTAACAATTTTCTCGTGAAAAGAATCACATGATTATGATAAAGCAAGATTTTTTGGCAACATTTTATGGCAATGCGCAATCTATTTCTGTATCAAAACATGTGTTTACATATTTATTGCTGTATCAAGCAACAACTTACAACGTAGATTAAAGTACTGTACTTTAAAAAAATATTGGGCGCAAATTAAAATCAGTTAATTACATACCTATCTTTCCATTCTTTCCACGCTTGCCTTCTTTAATTTTCATCGACTTTGACCTTGTGACGTAACGTGTTGCAACAAGTTACGACACACCACTACACGTCATTTCTTTCCGAAGCATTATTAACACGCAGACGTACCTCAAGATTTGATCGAAAATCACGAAAACTTTCTAGAAAACGTCACAAATTTATATATCGTTCGGCCGGCGCATTTACGTAACATAAGCTTGAAAAGTGCTGAAAAGCGAAGTTAAAAGAGTATTATAAATTTTCCTTTGTGATAATATTAATCTCAAATAACTAAATATGCCTAGACGAGGTAGATCTTCACCATCTCCTTCAAGGTAACTGTAGTTTAACACGTTTGAGGTTATGTGCATGTATTCATGACTTTTTTGTGTTTTTAAGGAGCCACTCGACTCTTCCAGCCAGAACTGCACCTCCTGCTCCTCCTGTTGCTGCCGCACCTGCAGCCCCGGCACCTTCACAGGGTCCTGGACTGTTTGGACAAATGGCTGCCACGGCAGGCGGTGTAGCAGTTGGCTCGGCTATAGGACATACTGTTGGACATGCAGTGACAGGTAATGAAAGATGTTATAGTACTCAAACTAATTTTGCACGGAATAACATTAAATGTGGTTTTTAGGTTTGTTCAGTGGCGGTTCTAGCGAAGCTCCAGCTCCGGCTCAGTCCGCAGCAGCACCTCAGCAACAATATCCTCAACAGGCTTACGGTCAGCAACAATCCGCTGAGCCTTCCGGACCTTGTGCTTGGGAAATTAAACAGTTTTTGGAGTGCGCAGCTACGCAATCCGATTTGACACTTTGCCAGGGTTTCAACGAAGCTATCCAACAGTGCAAAATCAGGAATCGTAAGTACAAATAAGTGTAAAATTAAGAGCTATTATATGGTTTTCTTGGCGTCCGTTCACTATTCTTATTTTTTTTTTTTTTTTTACAGATTTGGCTTAAGGATAATGAGATCTTAGTGCAACAAATTCTAGTAGAAGAACATATTATCCAGGTTGTAGTCAACACTTGGCTTTTCCATTATGAAATATTAAATTATGTATGCCATCTACGTTTTATTTGATGGAGTATTAAAGATGTTGACATTCTTTTTTGTACATTTTATTTCATGTTGTTTTATTAATATTAATAGTTTTTTTTTGTTAAATAGACAATAAAATAGAGTACAAACGAAATACCTTTTTTTATTCAAATGGGTCACTTGGAACAAAAAATGTTAACTTTTTATGTTTTGAGTGTCTATTAATCAGTGGCATTATGAGTTGATTAACCAAGAAAAAAAATGACTAAAGCTTATTTTTAATAAGAGAATTTAAAATAACTGCTACTCGTACTATAATCGCTTAATTTATAGATTAATTGAACAAATTAATCTTTAGTTTATTTTAAGAAATAAAAAAGTTTGACTACAATTTATTAATTTCAATAAATTGTAAATTCACGGATAACGTATTCTAATTTATTTTATTGGTCAATTTATACTTACATTTTTATTATTATTTTTTTTTAATAAACATGAATTTATCGAAAAATTTAAAACTTTATTTGCACACTGTATATTATATTCCAAAAAATATAATGAACCAATGAAAAATACAAAAGTTTCGCAGCAAAGACAAAACAATTCTGTTGACCTTTTTATAAACCCCATTATAAACATATCTTTTTGTAAAGCTGTACATCAACATGGGTGATAATATTTGTAGAATTTACAGCATTTTGAATTCTGCATTCTGCTATAACGTGGACAGAAATTTTAAATAGTTAATAATGTTAACCCTTAACCACAACCTGAAGATGGCATGCATATTCTGAAACTAGTCGCTAATATTAATAAGAATTAAGACTTAATATAGAATTATGAGGTTATTCCAACTTTCTTACGTACTGCTAGCATCTTATATCGAAAATGTAGCATACAGGGTGTTCAGTAAACAATTGGCCATACTTTAAGTCTATTTTATTAATTTTTGAGTTAAATGTACAGAGCGTTCTGAGAGCCTGTGCTATTTATATTTGTTAATATTTTTATATTTCAGTGGCAGGAATCCAATTAAGCAAAAAAGCAACAAAAAATTTCAGAAATAAATAACTAGACAATATTTATATAATTTTTAAGGATAGAAATTTTTAGAAATGATTACTGATTTTATAACAGCCTTTGATTAGTTTTAAAAAAGGTATACTTGTTGTCAAAATACATCATTTTAGAGATAACTGCGTTTAACGTATTTGTCAAGCTTGGGAAATGACTTGCACAAAATTCATAATAGTCAAATAAGTTACCATAATAATTCGTGTCTGTTTTTTGGTAAATACCACGTTTTAAATTCAAATGAGGTAATACATAAAATGAAACAACAAAAATGAAGCAAAAATAAAATAAATATTTTCCAGATTGTACAAAAAACTTTATTAAAAATCATTACAATAAGGTGTCATAAATTAATTGTTAAAAAAGTATTTTTATAAATTAATTATCAGCAATGGCTTTTTTCAAATTCTCTCCAATCAGTGACGAAATTTTTTTATGGATTTTAATACTGGTTTCCAGATCGTTAAGCATCTCGTTAAACTCTGCCAACTCCTTTCTCAGCTGCACGTTGTTTTGTTTGTTATCTAGCTTGCTAGTCACTTCGCTGATAGTTTTATCCAAGTCGATGCTTAAATCTAGCTCCGTCGTTGTATCAGCCTTTTTATCTTTTCCATTCTCGTGCCTCATTTGCTGTTCCACGTATTTCTTGATCATAGGATTGCTGATGTAGAACCAATCACTTTTATTGTAACTTTCCAGAGTGCTTACGTCGTACACAACAATGAATTGATTAAAAATCGATTTGGTTTCGAAGGAGGTGCCGGCTAAGCTTAAATTAGTTTCTTTCAGTTTTTCCAAGGCTAGTACTTCGATAACGTCAGTCCACAGCACTTTTATTATATCGTCAAAGTTAACGTTCGGGTCTAGGTCTCTCAACAAAACGCTCATAATTTTATAGAACGGTTTTTCGGGTTCCGTAAAGACTCTCGTGCAGTACTTTGAAAGGTTAACTTCCAGTTCCAGTTCGCTGCCCGGGGGCCACTTATCTGACCATTTTGGCAAGACAAAGTTCTTCAAAATTTTCTCTAACTTGGAAATGTAGGTCTCGCTTTTCCAAAATTTCGGGAAGTAGTAATAATTGCAAGGGAGACAATCCGGTATTTCACTTTGTAAGAAGTCTTTGAACACTTCGGGGAAATTAGGATATTCGAAGCAGGATTTGTTCAGCACGATTTCCGTCAACTTCGCCACAGCTTCGTTGTATAAACTTACGATGATATTTGGATCGCGTAGAGAAGATTTGTAATGCGAATTCCATTTGGCGAAGCTGTTTGCTTTCTTCCAAATCTCGGTGCACAAATATTTCTTCAGGAAAGAGCTCAGCGTGTCCAGTTCTAAAGGTGGCGGTTTCTCTACTTTACTGGCTAAAAATACTAAACCTTCTTCAACTAAATGTATCAAATTTCGAGGTGTAATGTTTTGGATCAGGATTAAGTAATCTGACACAATGTTCTCCTCGATAAGACTTTGCAATTTACAATCCCCCTCCTTGTATTCTTGCAAGATAACAACGATGGGCACTTTGGTGAACACGCCGAGATCTTTCAAGTTTTCGAGAATCCTCCGCTGCAACAAGGAATTGAAGTCCTTGGCAATGAAAATTATACCGTTTGCGTCCCCGTATCTAACGTATAACCCTCGCTGACGTTCGATGCAGTACGTAACTGACTGCACAGGATTTGGTTTCGCCTGTTCGACTAACATTATCGTGCCGTTGCGATCCTCCCACTGGAAAGCATCTTTCAAAGTGTCTTCGATCCTAACCAGACCGTTTCTCAGCTCGTAATGATCCGGCAAACTGATCTCCACCTTCCAGAAGATATTCTTTTGTAAAGTTCCTCTCAAGTTAAAGAAACGTTGGTTGAGAGCGGCGTAAGTCAACTCGAACAAGTCGATTTTATTAATTTTGTCTTCTTCTATGGGTTCGATGTCTAAAGCCTTGCCGTACTTGTACCTCTTCCTTAATTTCAATGTTAGTTCTTGGGAAGTTGTGTATAACTCTTCAGCGGACTGTTCCACAGTTTTTGTGCTCACCCAAACGGGGCTGCAGTCCATTGCTTTACGTTTCCGCTTGTTCTTTAGTACCGTTTGCTGCCACTTCTGGATTATTTTCAGCAACATACGCTCTTGGATTTTCTGTTTGATCTCCAACAATCGTTCCCGACATACTTCGTCATGAACTTGCTCAACGATATCTCTCAAAACTGACTCCACAGTCTCTCGGATTTCCTTATTCTTCCGACACTCTTCCTCCTTTCTCAATTCCTCCATCCTCCTCCTCAACTCTGCTTCTTGTTTCTGTTTTTTTAACGCTTTCAGTTTTTCTTCCTCTTTCTTTTTTTTCGCTAACAGTTTCCTCTCCGCCTCTCGTTTATTTCGCTCCTTCGTTTCTCTCCGTACTTTCTCTTCTTCTTCTTCTTTCTTTTTTCTTTGTAATTCCTCCAAATCTTCAGTTGCTTGAGGTACAGGTGCCTGAAATTTGTATGCAAATGGTTGTGGGGCAGGTTGTAGGGCAGGTGTTGGTGTAGGCAACACTTTAGGTTTCGTTTGTTGTGTTGCAACCGGCAAATCGAAGTGAAAACCGCCCTTTTTAGGGACTGTAGGTGGAATGTTTTTGAGTGGTTTCGTGACTGCTATTCCACCAAATATGGGCGACGGCTTGGACGGCGATGTATCTTTACGTAAAGCAAAAATGCTGGAATTTGACGAGCTCCATTGGTTCGAATCGGTTTCATCTTTTAGTCCTGGGTCTGTTTTGTCTGGTTTTGCAAGAAATGTGCCTCCAAAGATACTAGCAGTATCTTTAGCAAATATTGATTTCTGCGTTTCCTTCGGTTGCGAGAATAAGCCCAACGTAGGCTGTTTGGGAATGACAGGAACATCTTCTTGCTTCGTTTGAGTAAAGATACTTCCCGCGATACCTTCTTTAGTGGGTTGCTGGAAAATTTCAGAAACGGCAGCACTATCAACTGATGCAACAGATGAATTATCAGTATTAAACGGAACTTGTGCAATTTCTTCCAACTGCATTTCCGTTTGATCGAAATCCGATTCTTCTAACAAATCTTCGAACGAAAGGTACCCTTTTGCATCGAAACTGTCCTGGGGTATGTGCTGTTCAAATGTTTTAGGGGGTAATTCCTTCCCGCATACTATTTTGCCCACGGAGCACGTCCTTTTAGATTCGACGACGTTCAAAGATCTATCCAACAAATACGGTATCTCTGGAAGAACAAACGAGTCTTTATCTAACACTACACGCGTTCCGTCCTCGTTAACAAAGAGGCCATAAGCTTGCATGAAATCTATAGTCGATTCTATATCGTCAAAGGCAAGGAGGTGCTTCAGTTCGCTCAACGGGTACATAGACTTAAAAGCGCGAGAAGTATAACACTTTAAGAGAGTTTTTATAGCTGTAATTCTGACTTGAACGAAGTACCGCATCAATACGCATGCATTGAGGTAAGTCGTTGAGTAGACGAGCTTGAAGAATTTTACGTAGTTGTTTTTGTCTATCGCAGAGTACACGTCGAGCGCAAACTTGACTTCTTTAGACTTCTGGATCTCCTGACGTAATTCTTGCACCTGTAAAAAATTACACACAAATATTTCATATACAAAAGTAATAAATTCATACCTCCCACATGAAATTTCCATCGTTCAAGTTCAGCAGAATAATGTAGGCTCTGAATTCGGCCTCATTGGGGCACTGCACGCCTTTCAGTTGTAAATCGTGGTACATGTATTTTAGAGATTGCAAACATTTGGTGAGATTTTCCGTGTTGATTTTCTGATCAAAAACGGAAGGGTCCTCGGCAACTAATCTCGCCGAACAATGGATATGAAAGCGAGCGCATTGTTCGATCAGTTCCACGGCACCCTGACCGCAGAGTTCTTGCTGTGTTATGTCTTTGCGTATTCCCCGCGTTCTGTCCCACATGAAATGGTACCATTCTGCTAAGTTCACCTAATAATAGATTTGGTGTAAGTACAAATATTAACTACCGATTTCTACTTACGTCGTTAGTTTCACACATATCAATGATATTGTGCATCAAATAGGCCATAGTCATTTGTAGAACATATACAGGTCTTAGTTCATGAGGTAACGGGCTCTCCTGGTCAGCTGAGCTGCGGGAATATTGTTTGATGGCCTTTGACTGATCCATTGATCTTCCGTTATCTTCTTGTTCATACAGAGCGACCTACAGAAAAGATAACGAAATTATAAGTAAAAGTATTTAAAACTTTTATATGCACCTGATGCTGTGTCTCACGCATAAGTCTTTCTTTTTCCGGGCACATATCGGGACATGTTCCAACAGTAGGGGATGATTTCAACTTTATTTTATTCTTCAGTTTTATCCTGATTAATTTATCTCTTGCATCTAATATCCTGAACTTCTCTTCTACCGTAACAGCTTGAGATTTTATCACATTTATGAGTTCTCCATACTTTAAAATTTCTGCTGTGCTAAAAAGGAAATCACTATAAGAAAATATATCTGAGTTACAATTTTTAAAATCCTTAATTAAATCTAATTTTTCACATATTCAAGTAGCATTAACTCACTGTTCTTTTTGTGGCATTTTTTCTTTAGTTTTAGGGACTTTCTTTACTTTCTGTGTCTCTGTGGCCCAAGAACGTTTTAGTTTAGGTACCTTTTCCACTTTCGATGCCTCATTCAGGATTTCAACGCTACCGACTGCAAGATATCCTTTTCAATAAAGAAATTGCTATTAAAAAAACAATATTACCGTCAGAAAAATTATTATAACTCTTAGGAGCAAAACCTCCCATTGCTGCTAATTCAGCACCGACCTCATCATCATCTATCCAAATCGGCTCTGGGTTTTTCAATTTCCTCTTTTTAGACTCTGGTGATTTTTCACTAGAAACTTTAAAAATTGTGCCCTTATATTCACCTGAATTATTTAAGGCGTTCAAATAGCCATCCCTGCTTGTATATTCCACAACACATATCCTAAGTTTAGGTTTAAAGATTAATCTTTTTAATTTTCCAAATTGCCGAAAATACTCCTTAGCTAAATTCTTATCCAAAATGAATTCGGAAGGGCAATTCTTGCAGCTAAAATTGTTTATTTAATTTTTGTTTAACATTCCCATCACGACTTACGTTATTTTGTAACATTCTTTTGATGTTTGAGTCACAGGCGAATCCATATTTAAAAAATTTTTGTACTAATTAAAAAGCAGACTTAACGGAAAAACTATTTTGTGTTCAAAATACGAGGTTTGTCAGAAAAACTTAACCTCAAAATATTTGGTTTGCTACATAAATCCAAGGTCTACTTGAATAGAAGGTGAAGTTAATACAGTTGAATAATCTGTTATGCTACATCTTGCCAACAACTCTATAAATTAAAAAAATATAAACAATTACTACTAAGAAATAATAAAATATATTTCAAATTCTATGATTTTTAAATATTTTGTACCTCATTAGATTTCAAATGGGCTAACCTTTTATTACGACTGATAGTACGTCTTTTAAATTTGAACTACTGAGTTAGGCAACTTAATATACATGCCTCTATAAGGTTAGTCACCTACTTTCAAAATTGTTGTCAAATAACACCAAATAGAATAGCTACGAATTCCCTTTTTCTATTGGCAGAGAGAATTTGTTTTGACGTCTGACACGTTTTAGGTTACGTTGTGGTGTCAATCTGATTCTTATTTGTTTAATTTAATTATCTTCGTTTGATTGTAAGATTGAGGATAATGTTGTAAAGTTCCAGAAAGTTTTATTCGTGTGTAATGAAGCGGTACGGGCATGTCTTTGACAAAAATATCGGCCACGGCGGCTAACATACTGCCCGAATCGAGCCACGATACTGGCGATAATGCTGTCGACGAGACCAATTCAAATTGCTCTACAGATAGCGACAACAACGAGGAGACACAGAGACCGACTCTCGAGTTTCAAGAGCTTAATGAAAACGAAATTCCCACTTTTGCCATAAGAATGTTAAATTTGTGTAGAGAAATTGCCATTGTTTGCCTTCTGATGATAACATATGCTGCACTAACCAAAGAGTAAGTAACATTTCTAAATCAATCCATACAAGAAATCAGGATTTCAATTTTCAGTCCGCCAAAAATTTCTAAAGCTCCAGCAGCTTATCCTTTCTTTCCGAAAGATTCCATCGTTACAGATTGGTATCGAGGCCAAATAAGCAAAGCCATAGAAAATGCCAGGTCCTCAGACATAGCATTTGTAATGTTTTATGCCCCATGGGATGCGGAGAGTCAAGCGGCGCGACAAGAATTCGAAGCCACAGCCAAATATATGTCTGAATATGTCACTTTCGTAGCGGTCAACTGTTGGCAGCCAAACAGCGAATGCAGGAATCAGTATAGCAAAGTATATAGGTGGCCCGTATTGATAGCTTATCCTTCTCATGGGAGAGGTGTCCAATATAATGGACCCATCAGTGCCCCACATATGATAAATTTTCTACAAAAAGTATGCAACCCTATTTCGAGGCTCAGCCAAGAACATCCTATAGAATTTGAAGATGTTAGTATCATTTTTTTTAATGTACCAGCTTAGTGTATTGTTCATGTTTTTTTAGGCTTATTTAATTGTGAATGTAAATACGTCTCCCGGAAGTTTAGATTTTGCGGTTTTATACACGACTGCTTTAAAATATTTAGAAAAGGATCCTTTACAATCTATATCATTCTACGTGCATCCCACACCTACTCCTGAACCGTTACTGTACCTTCATTTGTGGAACGAGACTTTGGTGAGTTTTATTTATAGTTAACGCAGTTATAATTTATTATCGTTTTACTTGTTAGGTATACCCTGTGCAAGAAAAAGGCTGGAGACCTGACGAAATCTTACAGTGGCTTTTTAAAAGCTTTCATCAGGTGACAGCTTGGGTGGCGCCCGTTGGAAGTAAGAGTCTGATACTTTCAAATAGCATTCAAGAAGGACCGTCTCTTATTTTGTTCACTCCAAAAAATCCTTTGCAAGTGATTACTGACTATTACAAAATGGTTAGTTAATATATAGTTTTATTTTATTAAAACACATCTATTTGAGTTTGTTATGTTTTGTTGTCTAATAAAAATTAAATTGTAGCTACAGGAAATCGCCCATAAGTATTACAGTTGCGAAGATAATTTGTTGATCAGTTTGCATAACATAAACATCAAATTACACAGATCGGGTAATTATTGTAATATTTTGCCCTGGAAATTAATATTTATAAAGTCTTTGCAGCAAATATTTTGCGATATAACAACTTAAAAGCAAAGTGTATATCCGAGAAAGACGTATCTAAAAGGAAAATAACTTCCCACTTGAATCAACAAATATGGGCCAATTATTCCCACTGCCATCTAAAGCAGGGGATTCACAAAGATTGCACACTTTTAAACCACAAAATTAATGAATTCTGTTCAGACTTGCAACATAACGAATGTGTAGAACCAGGGCCAGAGTACTTAGAAAAAATTTGCGACGGAAAAGTCCAAAGTGTTTACAAAACCTCCATGTTAATAGGTAAACAAATAAATAAAATTTTTCTATTTTTGCTTGAAAACAAATTTATCCGTAGGTGAAAACGATGAGAGATCGCCTTCAAATTTGCTCAAACTGTGGAGAAGGAATAAGTGTAGGGAATTCGTATTTGCGGAAACGATACAACCCGCCATTTTTGAGAAGAAAAAC
Source organism: Monochamus alternatus (assembly GCA_037114965.1). Classification (NCBI taxonomy): domain Eukaryota; kingdom Metazoa; phylum Arthropoda; class Insecta; order Coleoptera; family Cerambycidae; genus Monochamus; species Monochamus alternatus. Next base: position 52,584,810 of record CM073433.1, on the reverse strand, counting down.
GAAAACGAGAGAAATGATCACAATATTAGTGGTTTGGCGTGTAGAACTAATAAAAGTTTAACTTTTGTGGCCATGGATAGCTTACTGTTCTATCACTTTGCCGAAAGGCTTGGCATCGACGTTACAAACAGTAAAGATAAAAGTGCTGTGGCTATAATAAACGAAAAGGTATGAAGTAGATAGTAGATATATCGTTTTATATACAGAATCAAATAAATATATACTTTTTAGATGGAATCGCATTATATCTTACAAGGACCTATAAATACTCTTACTTTAAGCGATTTTATTCTAAAGTTCACTAATAATCGCCTGTCGAGATCTCTAAATTCCGTTACTACTCTCAAGAGTGCTCAAAATTTGGCACATAAAAACAAAATTGATAAACCGGAGGATAAGCAGAAAGTTTTTATCGAAGAATTAAAAACTGGTTCGTTTCTCCCAACTGTTTTGCAGGAGGACAAGGTAGGAATATTTTTTTTTACGATGCTTGCAATTTCTTAACATTCCGAAATCATTTTTTTTTTTGAAAATTAATCATTAAGCAACGCTTACAATTTGTGAACATTCCGGAATAACTTTTTTTTCGCAATTAATCATTAAAATTTATTTCAGCACCTGGAGTTTTTATATTATCGTCATACATTTTCTAAAAAGTTTAAATGGTTCATTCATACATTTATGTATCCTAAACGTGTTAAAAAAAATCGTCGTAAACATATTTTCAGTCCTCGGGCTCATTTTCATTTAATTTTTTAGGCCGTAGTTGTCTTCTACTACTCAAAACAGTGCACGTTCTGTAGCGGAATCTCCTACGCACTCCTCACAGTTGCCAAGAAATTATCTCCGGTTGAGAATCTCCTTTTCGCCCGAGTCGATGGCGACGTCAACATCTTACCGTGGGAGTACACCATGGACACTTACCCCACCATACTCTTCTTCCCAGCTAGAGAGTGAGTAAACGGAAGATTTCACATTCGTGTTAATTAAAGCGATCATTTTAGGAAGTCGGAGAGCAGAGTGTTTCCTGTTAATATCCCCGTGACAGTGGCTAATTTGATCGGATTCATCTTGACCAATCTCGACCAGACGAGAAAGTTGCACGCGATGTGGGCAATATGCAATCAGATTAAGGTAAATTTGTTTTATCCACAGTTATCTGATAATTGATGTTTCACTCACTCTAGAGCTGTAAAAACCTACATTTTATTCACTAGATAAGTAAAACTGACTTTATTTCACTAGTGATTAACATTAACATGTGATTGTGGAGAAAACGTATTTCATTTGTTTTAGTAGCACTTTATCCACTTCAACATTTTTACATAAATAAAATGCTGTCTAACATTTTATATTCAAACCACTTTTTTTTTTTGTAGTTTGAAGAAGAAAGATTGAATTGTTTCCATACGCTTCAAGGAGAGACCTTGGCGATGATCGACAAGACACTACGAGACTGGAGACGGTCGAATAAGCGTCAGAAACAGGTGCTCCTACACAGACTGAGGCACTTGCGCCAGTTGCACTTCTTATTCGCTCACTCGCCCAGGAACCAGGTACCTGTGGAGAATTCGTTGAAGAAACTGAACGTGAAACCGAGTCACAGTAAAGACTACAGCCTAAAAGATGAACTCTGACCCGTTTTGTCGTGAATACCCTGGTGGATGCCAAATTTCAAAGTGCACTTAACGTTACGAGACATTCCGAATTCTTTCCCAAACAGCTCCCGCTAGTTTGTAACCCCCGTTTAATAATTTTTATTACTCAGTTATCTATTAAAACTGTGATAAGAAAATTAGAAAAACTTTGTACATACCTTATTTATAATGTATAAAATAGCAATTAAAATAAATTTTATTACGATATTTGGCTTACGATTCTTTAAGGGTCGATTATTCGAACGAAATAAAAAACCTTTAAAATATAAACAATACATAATTTATTTTAAACAATGACATACTACGCAACTGCTTAGTAGACTGATAAAATTCAATAACAGTTATAATAAAAATTACCTAAAGCTAGAAAATATAAAGCCATAAAATGCATGCATCACTTTTTCTTGAGATTCACAGCAAGGGATGAGCAATATCATAATTCTGCCTCTAAACCAATTATCAGTCCTGCGAAATGATAAATAATTTTACAGAATTTAAAAAAACCGATTCTTTTATTTAAAATTTTTGGGTCTCACAACGGACCTTGTAGAAAATGGCACATCATTTACTCTTTTGCGACAGTAGTATTTTTCCCTTTGCACAAAATAAATATATCACTATTCCAATAGCACCTGTGTCTCTCTTAAAATAGTGTCTATATCGTCGTTTCTGTTTACTCTCGACTCATTTTTGTTCACCCTGGTCGGTACCTCAGAATCGATCGATTGGAAAACCTGGGTGTCATCTTCCTGACTCAAACTTTTAGAATTGCAAGGCTCTTCGTTGAAGAGAGAGACAAATTTCTTCCTTCTTCAAGATGAACGCTGCGTCCTCCTCTAGAACACAATTAATAAGGGGTTTATTGTTGATTATCGACAAAAGAATGTCCTCTTCTTCAAATGCCTTTGAGCAAGTTGGTTGGTCACTGTATTTTACAGAAGTGTAGGTAAACATCGAATGTTGTGGCAATATTGGCTCTCTAGATTTCTCTCAATTTCTAATGGGATTTTGGTCCACATTGGGCAACTGTATCAATGGGAACCCGTTCCCTTCCTCAATCTGGTAGTCTATAAAATTATGTTTTGAGAACATTGGCTATTTTTCTATCCAATCCAATAACTTCACTCGATTTTCAATGATTTTTTCAATCGCATTACTCTTTTTATTTTTGTTTTCCTTTTCGTCACTTGGCTTATCATTTCAATTTGATTGCATTTTCTCGTTGACCTCTCTGTTTTTTCAATAAAATTTTCAAGACCAAATAAATCACAAATTAAAGGGAAATTGGTTTTCGGTGAAATTGCCCAAATTTTGGATATGTTGTTCCTTTCGGTGTTCAGATCTCCACGGGCACGAAGCTCCCCGATTTTCGCTGATTTTACCACTGCCCTTGCATTTTCGGGATATATATACATATACTCCACCCTACTCCTCCCAAACTTCCACCCTCTTTATAAATTTTCGGCATGATTTTTTTGTACTTCGACAATATCTGCCCCACTCCTCCACCCTCTTTATAAGTTTTCGACGTGATTTTTTTGTACTACGTTTGCTTTATTTAATAATAACTCTTCTATGACTTTGTAGTCATCCACTTTCTTTTATATTAACTCCACCCTTCTCCTCTCGTACCTCCCTCTTTATAAGTTTTCGGAGTGATTTTTTTGTACTTCTACCATTGAATAAAATTACTCAATGATATACCTTATTTATAATGTATAAAATAGCTATTAAAATAAATTTTATTACGATATTTGGCTTCTGGATGCTTTAACGGTGGATTATTCGAACGAAAACATGGAGAAATAAAAAGCCTTTGAAATATAAACAATATATAATTTATTTTAAACAATGACACACTACGCAATTACTTATTAAACCCATAAAATTCAATAACAATTATAATAAAAATTACCCACAATTAAATAAAAAGCTTAGAAATATAAAGCCATAAAATGCATGCAATCACTTTTTCTAGAGATTCACAGCATGGGATGAGCAATATCATAATACTGCCGCTAAACCAATTATCAGTCCTGCAAAATGGTAAATAATTTTACAAAATTTTCTTTTATTTAAAATTTCTGGTTCTCACAACGGACTTTGTAGTCCTTTGGAGAACATCGCACATCATTTACTCTTTTGCAACAAAGCAGTATTTTTCACCTTGCACTAAACAAATATATCACTGTTGCAATAGCACCTCTGTCTCTCTTAAAATAGTCTCTATGTCATCGTTTCTATTTACTCTCGACTCATTTTCGTTCAGCCTGGCCTTGACCGGGACGTCGGAATCGATCAGAGATTGGAAAAACTGGGTGTCATCTTCCTGACTCCAACTTTTAGAAGTGCAAGGCTCTTCGTTAAAAATTTGTGAACGAAGTTCCTCCTTCTTCATGGTGAACGCTGCGTCCTTGTCTACAACACAATCAATAAGGGGTTTATCGTTGATTATCGACAAAAGAACGTCCTCTTCTTCAAACGCCTTTGAGCAAGTTGGTTCATCGATGTATTTTACAGAAGTGTAGGTGAACATCGAATGTTGCGACAATATTGGTTCTGGAGATTTCTCGAAATTTCTGATGATAGAATTTAAGATGGGATTTTCATCCATACTGGGCAACTCTACATAATTCGGATCCCGTTCTCTCTCCATCTCCGGTACTTCGTCTATGGCTGTGTCTTGAGAACTATGGCTGTTTGTTTCTGTCGTATTTTTCGTTGGCTCTACTTGTTTCTCTTCAAATGACAGCTCTTCCTTCTTAATTACATCTAATACCTTTCCTTGATTTCCAGTGATTTTTTCAATCGAATCAGATTTTTTTTTTGCTTTCCCCTTTGGGCTCGTATCGCTTGGCTTATCATCGTTAATGATTTCGATTTGTTTACGTTTTCTCGTTGACCTCTCCGGTTTCGAAAGGGTAGAATTTTTTAAATGATTAGAAGCAGCCCACTTTGACAAAGTTTTTGCATACTCCTAAAATAGCAATAAACAACTAAGACTATAAGAAGTATACAATTAACTACAATTTACCTGTCTTTCTTCCTTCGTTATTCTATTAATCGATTCGCAAAAGCTCCAAGTCAACCTTAACCACCAGTGTCTGTAGTTGTCTCGGAAGTTAGCAAAATTATCGTTGTCGATTCTGCGAAAAAAACGAGTTTACTAATTGTTACAGAATAATAAAAGAAATTAATTTTACTCATAAAAATCTCCTAATTTTCCTACACAGCCTGGATTGGACCAATTAAGCATAGTCCATTGCAATTTCTGATCCGGATTGGTCTAAAAATTTGAGAAACTAAAAATCTGAAGATTCCAAAAAGATTTACGTACGTAGAAACTTCTCTGGGTTAAACCGATGTTGAAATCTCCATGTAATTTTTTAATGACGAGCTTGGAAGCTACTTCATTAAATTCATCGATAATAACGGAGAAATAATCGTAATCAACAAGGAATTCAATCAGCTTCAAGTTAGAGAAGGACAATAACAGCGCTAAACCATGTTCTTCATCAAAGTCTTCCGGGCACGCTTCAATACAGATACTCAAAATAAATACACAAGTGTATAAACAATTTTTAACTTACTTTTAGGAGTAATTATTTGAACTCGAAGACCCCCGTGTACCGTTAAATGGTAATGCCAGTTTACAACATAATGATCTGGAGTTATGATTAAGACAAGAAATTTCGGTTCTACGTAATTGAGCATAGCATTTAAAAACACTGATACTTGCAACTGCATATTCATGTCTTCTTCTTCATTTAGGATAGCACCTTTAAACTAAAATAAACTTTAGTAATCAGTCTAAAACTTCGTTCGTAAACATACTTGTTTCCTGTAGTTCTGATATAAGAAATCTATACCCAAAATATGATAATTCTTTATGTCTTTCAAAGTATTTGTGGGTATGGAAACGACTTTTTCGTCTTTCCAGTGCGACAAAATCCATGGTGAGTTTTTTACCAAAGGCTAAAAATGTGTTCACTATTAACTTCACACAGCAAATAATCATCTTATTTACGTACCTCTTTAAAATAAAACATAACTTAAAAGGAGGAATTAAGCCAGAATTTCATTGTATCTTGAGAGTGCGTATAAAGTCATAACTAAAATATATAATACCTTTATATATAAAATGGCTACGAATACAGAGAAGCTCGTTTTAGTCAAATCGTTGTCACTATCAAAAAAGCCGTATAGTTCGATCATGATTTACAGTAACAGATCATTATCATTTTATATATTTACACATTTATCATTGCAATTTTACAATCAGAACAAGTCGAGTTGCCGAGTGAATGACATACGTCAATGTCATTTGTCATCTGTCGTTGCATGTCAGATTGTCAGTCAGAATCTCATCAGCTCATCTTCTTCTTGTGTGGTAGTACAATTTTTTCCTGCCAATAATAATAAAATTAGCCAGTTAATGGCCGGAATGACCCAGAGCACAGAACATACACACCAGATCAATGTTTCTTATGTGAATCCATTGTGAATGTGAATCACTTCCTTTCCGTTTAGTAAGATTACGTCACAAACCTAGAAAAAAAGGTTTGTGGATTACGTGTTCCTTTTTCTATAACTTTGTGTTCCATTCAGGTTCCATTCCATGGTTTTAACAACTGTTAACAACCTCACTCTTTGACTTTACTGTAAGAAGAATATTTTGCAATTATCGTGCAGCTTGCAATAAAACGGTCCTATGTGGCATTGTGACAGTTTTTGTAGTCACAAAGCATCTGTCCAATATATATTTAATCTGTGCATCTGTCTTGTTTGCAGTTTGTAATATAATTTTTATTACATAGAATCCAGTTCTGTGATCTTCAACTATTTCCAAATTGTATAGGTAAAGATAAAACATGGATAGAAGAAGATTTCAAATTCAAAGTAAAGTGGACGAAATCATAGAAGAAAAAAATTTGTTGCAACTATATTTAGACAAAATTATCAATCAAGTAAGTTGCCGAATACATTACCTTGATCAAAATTCAGTGTTTTGTTTATTTCAGATTAATTTATGTGTTGATCTGGCAAATGGCCCAAGAACATTAAAGCATAAAGATTGCACTTTGATTTTGAAATATGGGTTGGAGGTGTTAAAGAAAATCACTGAAATGACTTTTGAATTAGAGTGTCTTGTCGATCAAAGCCCTTTAGACCAACTAAAAACAGCCACATTTCAAAATTATTCCAATGTGGCAATCAAATCGATAGAGTTAAAAGCAGAAGATACACTGAATACCGAGACACAAGAACAAGTAGCATTGCCTCAGCAATCAGAATTTAGTAATGCAGCTTCTTCATCCGTCCAACTCGAAATTGCCTCTGAAAATAGTAACGTTGAAACGCAGAGTTGTTTTTCTGACATCGATATCCAGGTTTTGAGGGACACATTGAAAAAATTCAATGAGAAAATAGGATTGAATCCTGATTATATTTCTTCTTTGACAGATGTGTACCAAAAGTCTTCACCTAATTCCACAGAGTATTATAATAAACCTTCCACTAGTGAAACAATTCAACGTACAAATTTAGATATAGAAAATAATGTGATTGTGGAGAACGGTTTTGAAATTCCTGAAAAAGATACCAACAAAACGTATGAAAGTGAATCCCAAGAAAATTACAATGCAATTTCGCAAATCGTTGAATCTTCCACCTTCTCGGAAAATGAAACGGTAAATTCTTCTCTATGTCAAGCATCCCATGATTTAATTAAATCTGAAGAAGACACGTCTAATAAATTTCCTGAGAAACCTTACACTGTTGACGAAGACTGTTCTTCAGATTTAAGCAGCGCTAATATGACTCAAAGTTGTTCAAGTGAAGATTGTTTGACAAATGAAACTAACCACTGCCTTATACCCTTAGTCGACGAAAATAGTGTAGTTATAGGAAGTATTGTGGACGAGGGATGTCCTAAGACTGATGACAACGTAAAACCAACAAACGTACCCATATACAGTGCTATAGAGAAATTGAATAATATCAAATTTTTTGACAGGCAAGCCGAGGTTCTGGCTGAAATGCAAGCAGTTAACAGACCCGACATATCGTTGCAACCTACTGAGTACCGAATAAAAAATAGTTGGGAAACAAACGATAAAAAGTCTAAAAAAAAGAAGAATAAGAAAAACAAGTTCAAAGATAACGAGTTTTACGGTAAGTTTGACAGAATTAGCTAGTTTTAGAACACTGGATTAACTGACAACACAAGATTTTTTTATATTGCATAACATTGTAACATTCTTAAAATAATTGTATTTTTTTCGGTTTCCCATTATTATTTTTAATACATGTGTGCGTTTTTTATTTAATACAATATTTGCTTATTTAAAAACTACCTACATACTTTTTTAGAATTAGGCGATAATACAAGGAAAATTTATTCGGCCAATTGTCAAATTTGAATAACAAAGCCTTTGACTGTTTAATTAGCTTCTAATGAACACTTAAAATTTTGTTTCAGTAATGTAGTTTTTCTTTAATCAGAATGTTTTTTTTTGTCCAACTGTAAAAAAAGATGACTTTTTAATCGCTATAAATATGCCAAATTAGGCATTTTTTAATGGCGAAAAGTTTTTTTTTTCACAGTTTGGATACTTTTTTTCATGATCATGTCACTTTTGACATTAACACTAACTTCAATTAAAAACGTATTGAAAAATAATAAACCTACAATGTCAAATGCTTTGGATAGTTGGACAAAGAATTTTCTTTATAATTAGTGCGAGAAATCCATGAATGATTTTTTTGTCTCGACCTATGACATTGATCAGAAATTCACATTCTCACATGCCGTTAACAAACACTGATTTTGTTCCCTTAATTTAAAAAAAAACTTGAAATTTAACAATAGTAAAAAAAATTAATTCTGTGGAGAGAAATAATTATTTTTAAATTTGGGCAATGGGAAAAAGAGACCACCTACATCATGTGATTGAAATTAAAATAGAAAATTACATTCCTTAATGTAAGTAGTCTTACTTACTAATCTTTTTATATTTTTTAATTCAATATAAAAGCTAATGAAGGTTGTTTCTTATAACATTCGTTGTTATTTGGATCAGATTAAAAGAGAGAACACATATTCAACTGAAGCCTGATTTGAATAGTTAAACATTCTGTACGTATATACATTAGCTTTGTTGGAAGAGCGAATTTGCAATCAAACTGCTTTGAAATCTACTTTTCTGAATTGTTGGGAATTATTGATTGAAAAAAACTAGTATTGTGCTCTATGAATATCAAATTTATCATCAGCATTGGCAATTTTATGTTCTTTGAATGCTTTATGTTTTAAAAGCGCATGCGCCTGATGATTTCAATTACTATTTTATTGACCACGATTTTATGTTGGCCTTGTAGAAAAAATAATTGTGGCATCATTTTATGTTCTCATACTGGAATTTAATATTTCAGAATTGGTACCAAAATCTTCGCCCAAGGTAGGTTCTAACTGCGCTTTCAGCCATATAGAGCTGCCTAATGAATTTTACTTGCATATTGTTGATGATGAATCTAGTGCGATCGATGGGTAAATATATTTACGATATTTTTATTTCAGTTTTATTTATAAAATTCTTATTTATTTTTTTTTAGCTTAACCGAAAAATTGAACGACATGTTCAACGGTACAGTATCCGATTACAGCTCGAAAGAAGATGCCTTTAACGCAATAGGCACCTTTTGTTTTTGTTTCGTTTCGTCTTATAACGCTTGGTACAGGGCGAAAGTAGTGAATTGGGAATTGGTATGTGTTCTTGTAACATCCAATTTATAATATTCTTATTGTTTTTCCTTACTAGGAAAGCAAATCAGACGATGTCGTTGTACAGTTTGTGGATTACGGAGACAAGCGAAGAACGACATATAAGAATTTAAGAAGGATGACAAAAGAGTTGGCAGAAATTCCTATGCTGGCAGTTCCCTGCCATCTAGCTTTGGTAAGGCTTTGGTATTTCGAAATCGCGCCCAATAATTGTATTTCTTTATTTTAGATGTACCCACCAAATTCCACGGCGACAGAGCGGTTGACGGAATGGCCGTCGGCTACAATCGACGCCTTGATGGATCTAAGTGGATTGCTGGCCCGTGGGGAGGGCGTAAGGGATAAAATCTTCCGTATAGTCTATGCAAATCAAGAACAGTAAGTATGATTGATACGCACGGAAAAGATTGTGTGGTATCACTGTATTTTTTTTTAGAAATTCGGTGTCTGTCGACTTGTACAACCTCCAAGACAAGGAAGAGCAGACCGTGGGCCAAATTCTCTTGGATTTAGGCCTTGCGGTGCAAATTATCGAGGAATGTGAGTGACCGAAGTCTTATACTGTAATGTTTTGCATTATACAAATTTTACAGATGACGAGGAACATGTGGAGTTGGAGGAGTTTCTACAGGACGTGGACTCCCTGGAAAGGGCGGATAATATCAACGAGGCTGTGATGGGATACGATCCGAGGGACGAGGTTAGAATATGTCGTTTCACCAAGAGCGATGGCACTTGCTACAAGGGAAAAAACTGCAAACTTGAACATGTCCCTTTGTCAAAAGGTAACTCGGTTGAGTTTGTGCATAGAGTGTAGATCAGTGCATTTTTTGTAGTTATTTGTACTTGAATAAATGTGTTGCGTTCTTTTTCATTTGATTTTCCTTCACAATTTTTACCATTCACAAATTTGGCTTCATTTATTATGTTTCCTATTATTATATTTGCTGGCTTTTGATAAAAACTGCTTTTTTAGGCATGATTTTGGGTAAAATTTGGGAAATATATTTGCAAAAAAAATTTTATAATTGGCTCCTAAGTACAAATAGTTTTTTTTTTATTTTTTGCAAAATTAAGTTTTTGAAGTTCCAGGATTATAAATATCAAATTAAAATTTGATCGCGATCCCTATTTTAATTTTTACCATTCACAAAAATGGCTTCATTTATATTTTATATTTTCCAAAGGGACTGTTATTATTTTTGCTCGCTTCTGATAAAAACCGTGATATGTTTGCCAATTTTTGACCCAAGAATTTGGAGACAGAACTAATTCCAATCTTTTTTGTAATTTTTATGGACATAATATTTATTGGAAAATATCAGATTTAGCATTAGGTCTCACATTTTTTTTAAGGGTCGATTTCCGATAAATTTTGGGAAATGTATTTGCAAAAAAAAATTATAATTGGCTCGCAAGTGCAAATATTATTATAGGTATATTTTAATTTTTTTCAAAATTCAATTTTTGAAGTTTCAGCGTTATGAAAATTTAAGATGTAATATCAAATAAAATTTGAGTTGGTGTAAACTAAGAAGAAATATTTTAATAGTCACATTTTACAGTTTCTCCTTTTTTTAAGATTTAAGAAACCTTTTTTATTGTAATGTGATATAGTTTATGGTATGCTGTTATAATTGATTTTTATTATAAGATTTGGTAGTCTTAAATTTGTTAAATAAGTTGACACATTTACTGTAATGGAAAAAAATAAATTACACATAGAAGTGGATTAAATATTGAAAAGTACCAGTTTTAGCAGTAGTATACAATTATAAGAGGGTAATATCGGACAAAAATTGCCAAATAAAATATTGAGCTAGTTTCGGAGATCCCAAAATGGAGTGCATAAATATTTGCAATTTTTTTTTAATATCGATAAATACAAATAGAAATTGTTTTATTAAAAATAAAATAAAAAATATTTGCAAGTGCAACCCTTTTCACATCTCCAGATTGCTAAGCCTTATACAGGGTGTTTAGTAAAGTAAGTTTACTTGAAGGCTAACTTCTTTGGACAAAAATAATTTAAATTAACTTACAATTACTTACTTTGTGCAATTTTGCTTTCTTAAAAAGTTATGGGTTTGAGATTTTATTATTTTTATTTTTCATGATAATTTTCTTATTTTTTGGGTAATTGTACTCAAATTTTGCAAAATTAGATTTTTTTTTTTTGTATTATTTTATTATTACTTAATAATAACTTTTTGAATTAATAATTTGTAAGATGTAAAGCAGGGTTTACAATTACTAAGTTATTTTCAAGTTTAGAGCAATGTAACTTCTGCGAGTACAGCTATTCAATAATAATTAAAGTGATGGAAAATAAATTAACACCAGGAGATCTCAAAATTAAATGAGATCATGTAAATAAAACACGTAACTGAAAAATTAGATATGAAATAGATTCAACAAGAAATTATAATTTTGGGGTAAAAAATTACACGTTTTGTCATGCTAAACTTTCTCCGACGCTAGAATGATAATTCTATAGGAACAAATGAACCAGTTTTATCAATTTTTTCCCCAGACGGCTTCACCACCGACAAAATTCCTATCTTCAAGGAGGCCATGTACAGCTTGACATTACCCGCCAAGGGCGAATACATAAATATTTTGATAACTGCCTACAAAGACGTCTGCAGCTTTTTCGCCCAGATAATATGGAGGCCCCGAAAAGAAAATAGTAACAGTAAGTCTCGTAATTATATCTAAGGTCCAAGATTTCAATAAATAAAGACTTTCTTCATAAGTTTTTTTTTTATTCCTTTAGAGTATGTGATTGACGAAGACCTGTACTCTCTACTGGCAAACATGAACATGCCTAAAACCGTTCAATCGTACGAGACCTTTAAGATCGCTCCGGCCATCGGAGAAATTGTGATAGTGAAGCACTGGTGCAACAAGTGCTTGCGAGCGGTGGTTAGGGAAGAGATTGTGGGAACCGATGGGCAAGTGAAGTACCAGGTAACTTTAGTTCATATTTCCAAAAGGCAATCGTACAAAAACAAATTTAAAATAAAGGTTTTGTTTTTGTTATTGTTTATTTTTTTTTTAAATTTTATTATTTTTATGCTATCTTTTTTTCATGTTGTTATATTCTTCTGTATTATGTTTTTTGTTTTCAGTTGTCATTTATATGACATTGTTTTACTCTATTTTTGAAGTCACTCAATTCTACATTCCACTAGCACTTATTAGCTTTTATTAAATGAATGAAAAAACACCTCGTGTAATCCATATTATTCCGCAACTTTAGTGTAACTCTTCAGACCTTGCAATTTTTAGTGTACGCAACTTGGACAGTGGTACACAACTTTTGAAAATTGCACAATTTTTAAACATATTCACAGGCTGCAATACCAGAATGGCGCCATTTTCCAGGTTGCGCAATACAGAAATGGTACATGTCTGCCAGTATCTTGAGAAGCGTTTCTGGTTATCTTTTCCAGATCTTTACGTTGGATTTTGGGGAGTGTATTAACGTGTCTTTGGACGCCCTCCGGAAAATCAAGCCGCACTTCTTAGAACTCCCATTTCAGGTAAATTTGAGAAATTTAGCGCTGAATCAGTGAAACATTGCAATGTTTTTTAGGCTGTGCAGTGTTATTTACACAACTCCGTTGCTAGGCAAGATTGCGACAAGAAGAAAGCAAAGACGTTCTTCCTTGAAAATTTGTATTATCGTAATTTTGCGGCGCGCACATTGTAAGTGTCGATATTCCCGCAATTTCTCTTCTTCATTACTTCTTTCCACAGATCTTCTGCTCTGCCTATGAAACTAGCTGTATGGACGTTTGATAGGAAAGACATCGGCAAGATGTTGATCGAAGAGGGATTCGCCAAGGATGCAGCTTACGATATAAATCCCGCCGACGAATGTTGTTTGGAACTGTTTTGACCTTTGTCGTACAATTTAGGTGCACAAAGTGGTGTTTGTCTTTGTTTGTATGTATGTATTATTTCCAATTTTGTACTTATTTTCGTGTTTGATTGACGTATTTTTGACGATTATTTTTATTACTATTGGCACTGGTAAATTTACGAATGAATTTGTTACAATGAATATTTTATGACAAAATCGTAACGAATAACTTGCAAAAAGAGTAAAAGGATTTATTCGTCCTTGACGAGTTTTTTTGAGAAATTTGAAATACTTTATTCTGACAACTTTTTTTTCATCATTATGTAAATCTTTTAAACTTTTATCAAAATTTTTTATCACACTTTTCCAAATTTCCAATATTTGTACATAGTAAGTAGCACATCTCCAAGAATTGTTTTTGCTTAATTCTCAGTGTTTGTCTTTTTTCAATGTATATTTTTTTATCTTAAAATATTTGATCTCACAAACGAGCAATATTTTAGAAATATGTGGAAACAACACCTATTAAAACATAAAACTGATTATATTTTCTAAGGATGAAAATTTGCTGTCAATAATTTTAGAGATAAAAATTTGCAAAACGCTCGTACCACTTGATATACAAATAGTTTTTAATGTGTTGGAAAAATAATCATTTATTAGTAAACCAAGTTAAAATCAAACCTGTTTTACATTTACCAATTTTTCATCAAGTAAAGGGAGTGTGCAATAATTTTCCGAGGAGTTATCGCAGTTTGCTATTTTTTTATTACCATTAATTTATCATAAACATCAATTGCGATAGCAAAAAATCATGAACAAAATAGACTTATGACTTCTACCAGACTAATCAAAGTCATTTTTTTTATAAAATTAGCCAGTAAATTAGAATTAGTTCGGTTGTCTCCAATGTCTTGGTCAATTTATTGCAACTAGGAAAGTTACAATATGTTGCATGTACAATCGTTTTCAATATTAATGACACTACTTTCAACATTCAACATTAGTACTCAGTTGTTCCATTTATCAATAGAAATCCAAAGAAATTTCTGCTCAGAACTTCCAGAAACTTATTAAGATAGTGTCATTATTTTTGCAAACGATAGTATCATGGGCCCATTTTTTGGGTTGGTTTTGGTAAATGTAAAACATTGTATCTCAGATTATATGAAAGTAGTTGTAACTAAATTACATAGTCTCGTTTAAGGGATTAGCATTACTATATGACATTTTTATAATTGTAACGAATTTCTCTGTCCATAGAAGATATAAAGACTTTTTATTTTATTATATAAAGACGTTATAGCAATATTTTGTTTATTTAAAAATTAATTGATATACATCACAACAAATTTTATTTTAATTTAAAAAAACCGATGTTTTTTTTTCAATTTATAAATTTAATTATTTTCACACATTGGTGTTTTTTTGTCAGAGGACATATGAACTACCTTCCACAATTCCCTTACACCTGCAACCTTCATAATAATTAATGAATTTGATAGTTGAATACAGATTCTCGAAAAGTTTCTAATATAAAGGGTGTAAAGTACTTGACCAAATTTTAATGTGTATAAACTTATGCCGACAATTGCTTCGATTTCGACAGTTTTAATTAAGTTTGGCAATAATGTTTTTGTTAATTGTAAAATAAGTACAAATTTGATAAGTAACTGTTATCTTTAGATTATAATTTTTGAATTTTTTTTATACAGGGTGTTTAGTAAAGAATGGGCCATACTTTAGCTTCCTTGGAAAAAATAATGTGAATTAAACAACTTTGTACAATTTGGGGCCTGAGAAAGTGCTTTTTTATTTCATTTTTTACAATAATTTGCTTATTGCTCGGGTAATTGTATTCAAATTTTGGAAATAAAACGTTTTTTTGTGTGATAACATGATTAATTTGATTTTTGAGTTAAATGTACAGGGCGTTCTGAGCGCCTGTGTCTCTAGATTATTCCATACAATTTTTTTTTTTTAAATAGATTTTTGGCAATTGCGTGACAGCGTTAACAATGATATTATGGAATGAATAAAACACAGAGGTAATTTTACATTTTATTGAATATATAAAATTGATAGCAACATTTTTTGGTTACTTATAATAATAGAAAGAAAAGAAAACAGAACTTAATTAACAAAATCAAGCTAAATATAATTTCATTAAGACTTCGTTACGACACGTAACGATCATAAACTCTTTTTATTTACATCTGAACTTGTCGAAAAAGCTACAGCAGTATTTATCCTCGTCTGTTTCATAAATCATTACCGGAAAAGATGGCTGTGAAGGCATATACAATTATTATTATTATTATCTTTTATTAATGGGTCCGGTGAGTAGTCAAAAGAGCCTGAAGGTATTTTTTGCACGGCGGGAGGAGGGGAACGCAGGCTGTCACATTTATTCAATTAACGAGATAATTACATTAGCACCACTTTAATTCCATACATTATTTTACAGATGTACAGGTTAAAACAAAAATCAATTACCGGTCGCTAACTAAAACCCCAAATCGATCGATCCAGCCCCGAGTGTCTCCGTACTCTGAAATTTCTCATCCTCGCACCTAATACCTGCCCCAATTCAAAGGGAAGTACTATCTAACCTCACTTTAAGTGTGGGAATCGACGACACCAGCGATTGTTTTCAAATGTCATTAAAGCGAGGTTAGGTGTCGATAAAACCCATAATTGATCAATCCGGTTCCGTGTCTCCGTACTCAGAAATTTCTCACCCTTGCACGTAATACCTGCCCCAACTCAAAGGACACGCTATCTAACCTCACTTTATTGAGTGTAAGAATCAACGACACCAGCAATTATTTTGCAAATGTCAAAAAAGCGAGATTAGGTGTCCATAAAACCTTTAATTGAACAATCCAGTTCTGGTGAGCAATTTCACATCCTCCCACCTAATACCTGCTCCAACTCAAAGGAAACGCTATCTAACACTTTATCGAGTATGGTAATCGTCGACACCAGCGATTGCTTTACAAATGTCAATAAAGCGAGGTTAGGTGTCGATAAAACCCCTAATTCAAAATCTCTCATCCCCGCAACTAACACCAGCCCCAACTCAAAAAAAAGTACTATCTAACCTCACTTTGAATGTGGGAATCGCCTGCACCAGCGATTGTTTTGCACTTGTCAGTAAAACGAGGTTAGGTGTTGATAAAACTTATAATCGATCAATCCAGCTCCGTGCTCAGAAATTTCTCACTCTCGCACCTAATACCTGCCCCAAATCATGAGGAAGTACTGTCTAATCTCACTTTATCGAGTGTGCAAATGAACTACACCAGTAATTATTTTACAAATGTCAATAAAGTGAGGTTATGTGTCGATATCGGAAGCGGGCCAGCCAACAACCCGACGTAAAAAATAGGCCGATCCCAACGATACTTGAGCAACAAACGTAAAATTACACATATAAAAATTGTAACCTATGAGAAACTAAACGTAATAAATATTAAGTTGTAATATCCTAAAGGCGAAATACCTTCATCTCTCCGCTGCCCGTGTCACATTGCTGATCCATTAAGGGAGAAACGGCCTAACGATATGATGCGAAAACACCACACAATACTGATTTTGAGGGGGAAGCGTGAACTTAACGGGACGAAACATAGAGGGCGCTGCACCGCGCGACCAAATCCAGAGTCGACTTGCCGTGTAGAGAAGTTACGTAATAAAGTGAAATAAACCATAACACCATATAAATAATATAATTAGCAGCAACTAAATGTCTATAAATACGAATGCGACGATCCACACTCTGACCGCATTTTTGTTTGTGAGATGGTTGAGCAGCACCATATCCGGTCCCGGCCGGACGATTGGCCCGCGTGACGCCGGCGTGTACAAAAGAAAAGAACATTGTGTGGCGTTCACCTGGTTTTTTTAGATTCAATTTTAAGAATGTCCTTTATCCGTCAGTTCGTGTTTTTTGTATTTTTAGATAAAATATCAATTGTTAAGGTCTACGACAGTCTATGACGACCCGGGGTCGCCTTATTCCACCAGCTTCAGGACCTTTCCGATGGCGATCGTCCTATCTGTAAGAGGAGAAATCGTCGGAATCGAGACAGTTCTTTTAATAAACTTAAGTTACTCACTCTCATCTCTGAGGGTAAACCGACCCATCTGTGGCATGAACTTGAAGGGCTCCAGGCAGATGACGCCCGCGCATTCTATTCTCATTATAGCTACTTGGTCCTGCTTCACGAACCTGGGGCGAGTCTTGCTTTTCTCTCCCGTCTTTTTGTCAACGAGGCATATTAAGGCCTGAAATAAAAAAATGTATGTGGCATTGTCTCCAAAGATGGAAAATGGGGACCCATTTAATATTTAAAAAAAAAAAAACCTCGATTTAGATATAGCAAAAACCATAAAATCAGCAATTGGAACGATAAAATTTTGTCGCTAAAAACTTGTTAATAATGTAACCTCTACGAAATTTCAGTCAAAATAAAGAAAAACTGTTGAAAAATTAATAAAAATCTACATCCTAGCGTCGTTACTGACAAATACTATGAATCGTAAAAAATATTGTCAAAATTAGAGGAAAAAAAGTCAATATGTCAATGTTGTACTCACTTTAACGGTGACCTCCTCGGCAGCGCAATGGATGTGCATGACGGCACTGTAACCCGCGCAGATGATGGACTTGTGCTCTAGAATGACGAGCTGCGCGTCGAATATGCGACCTGTGTGGATGGGGTTGATGGAATCGCACAGAACAAAGCCAGGGCTAACGTCCTCTTCCTCAACACCCTTCACTTTAATCTTGACGTTCTCGCCCGGCACCACCCGACTAACCTCGTCGTCATCAGATAGCAGCATATCTACCGTGACAGGCGTCTGGTAAAGAACAACGTTTATTTATTTAACAAATCCTTGCTTTTCAAGTAGAAACCCAATTACAAGACAGGATAAAAGAAAATACAAATTATAAAAATTATGACAACAAAATAATAAATAAGATATTAAGAATACAATAAAAATTATTTAATACAAAAAAAAATCAAGTAATTGTAGAAAAAAATATGAAAAGAAAAAAACAATACAATTAAATCAGTAATGAGCCAAAAACTCCAAAGTATAAATATAATTTATGATTTTAGATATAAATTAAACAATTGTAGATTTCGCATAAACAAGTATTATTAAACGAGGTAAATTAAAAAAAAAAAAACGAAAAAATGACAAAATATCTCAAAAATACTTACCCTATTGGGCATGATGAGCATGGTCTGGCCTTTCTTGCACTCCCCCGATTCCACCTTTCCCATCAGTACGGTGCCCATGTCCTTGTATTTGTCGACGATGGGCATAATGAAAGGCCCGTCCAACTTCCTGTTGAGGGATGGCAGGTTGTCGATGAAGGGAATGAAGGCTTCGCCCTTGTACCACGAGCATATCTTCTCGTCTACCCTTTCTTTAAGACCCTGGCCGGTCTGGCCCGAGCATGGCAGGAAGAACAGATCCTTGTTGTAGTTGAAGCCCAGCTTCTTGAGATATGGAAGGATTTTGTCCTTGCACTCGTTGTACCTGGAAAAAGGTAACGTCAACAAGTGTTTTATCAAATAGCAGGGTGTATATCAAAAAATGTGAACTCTATTTACCAATTTTTTTTATTGTCAAAGTATGGTTTACAGAAAGTGACAAACAATTTTAATAAGAATTCTGGAGAAAAACTTAATAATTGTCTGTATACAAAATATGGAGAATCTAAATACACCGAAGAATTTTTAATTACGAAAAAATTGCATTTTTCCTATCAAAGTTTAAAATCTGCATTTTAAAAAATATATGTGATGTTTTTAGCTAAATTTTAGTTATTTTCAACTGAATTCAATATTTCTTTATTGGATATAAAGTTAATATTAAATAAGAAAAATAAGGTAATGATTTTAAAAATTGATTTTCTCATACTGGGATTTGATAAGCAAAAATTATTAGAAAAACTATTTTCTAAACTTGTAATACAAATTTTCTAGTGGTCACTATCTTTATTTTTTGAATGGATATAGCAGAAAATGTTCCAATCGTTATACATAATTCACAACCATATGAACAGACGTATAATTACAAAGTAGTTCAAATGTACCATTTTCGTAATTTTAATGTTTTTCCAAAAACTAGAATTATCTTCAAGAATGACTAAACAATAGAACAGTAGTTCAAGTGTACCGTTTCTGTGAACAGATTTTTTTCAATAAAAAAAAAAATAGACATAAACACTTACCGTGCCTCATCCCAGTTTACGGTGGGATCGTCCATCTTGTTCACCAGCACCACCAGGTACTTGACGCCGGCCGTCTTGGCCAACATGGCGTGTTCCCTGGTCTGTCCGCCCCTGTCGAATCCCGTCTCAAACTCCCCTTTCCTCGCCGAGATCACCAAGACTGCCAAATCGGCTTGGGCGGCACCCCCTATCATGTTGGGTACGAAGCTTTTGTGACCGGGCGCGTCCAAGATGGTGAAGTGCTTCTTGTCGGTTTCAAAGAAGGCACGACCCACCTCCACTGTCTTACCCTTGTCCCTTTCTATACAGTAGCAAAGAAAACGAAGTCATAATTTGTGTGACAACTATTTTTCACTTAACTAATCGCCTAATAGTTTTTAGAGGGAATATACGTAATTGGAAATTATAGAAAAATGTATTTTGTGAAACGAGTATCCTTTTAATAAAGTAAAAGTCCAGACTGGTAACACAAAAAATTTGTATAGCTCTTGCTAGCGACCAATTGAAGAATTTGTCTTAAATTGGTGGATTGAAGAGCAAAACCTATTTTAAAGTATTTCTCAGGCTTAAATATTCAAGATTCGGCAACATTTATATATATATATAAGGTTTAAAATATATTGTCATACCTATATTTTAAATATATTTTTAAATTTCTGGAACGTCACAACCAATATTGAGCAATATTGTAACTTTTAAGAATCTGTTTGAAGCTTTTCTGTCACTAAAACCGTCAATATAATATCCAAAACGTATGAAATACATCACAATTGTCAATTTTTTTCAAATAGTTATTTTATGAGATATTCGCAAAATAATATGAAACGTGTGAATATTTTATTTACTCAAGATATTTATAGTGCTGTTGTTAATATTTATTTAACAAAAATATTCATATTAAGACCTAATACTTCTTATAATTGACAATACGCTCTCACGAAGTTTAAATGTGTTACAAACCTAAATACCATCACAAATTATTTTTCCGATATTTACTTTAAACATACCTTGACAAATACCTGTACAACACCGATACACCAAGGTCAATAAAACTTACCTATCAAACATCATATTGAAACTTACCTTCTTGATTAGTATCTAGCGCCCAACTGAGATACCAACTCTCCCTACTCTTCTCTCTGGCCTCTCTCTCGTATTTTTCTAATGTCCTCTTGTCCACCATGCCCGTCAGTGCCATGATCTGGCCTCCGATGGTACTTTTTCCCGCATCAACGTGCCCTATGAATACGACATTGACGTGTTCTTTCTTGTCTTCCACTACCTTCTCTTTAATTTGCTGCTTCTTCTTTATCTTAATGGGGGCCTCCTCAGACGATGGTTCATCATCATCGTCTCCTTCAGGAGTGGTGGCTGGAGGGGCAGACGCCGATGTGCTATCGTCATCGGCAGCGTCCTCCCAAGTACCCCCTTCTCCTCCGGGGGATGCATCACCGTCAGCAGGCGGGATGGGCGGGGGCTCTTTCACTTCCACCTGCTCAGCGGACGTTTCAGTGTTGGTACCTAAGACAGATGGTAAAAAGACGGTATAAGCCTTAAAAACCAAAAACATCAAACTCAAATAAATTATAATTCACACATTTGTATCTTTACCTTGTTTGTATGTATTATGTATACGAATGATCTCTCTATGATATAAAGATGAAATATCTAAATAATAGTAATACAAAAAATTTAATTTAGCTCTTACTAGCGACCAGTTAAAGAATTCATCTCAAACTGGTGGATTGAAGAGCAATTTTTATTAGATATTAGGCGTAACCTATAATAGTATCCTTTACCGTAATTTTCGCAACATATTTTTTTTGTTAATATAAACTTTGTCCTTTTGTTTGAAATTTGTCCTTGTCAATTTAGACATCATTTTTCTATTCTCTATAATCTAATTGTTTAGAAAAATCTGTAATAGAAATATGGCTTAAAACAAAAAATTACTACTTTATAACCATTTAACAAATAATTAGATACTTTTGATGACTTGAATACACAATAAGCTGGAAATTTTTTGTTACAAAAAGAAAGTGAAGGTAAGATTATTTTAAAATTGTACATTAACATCACTTACCATATGGCATGTTTTAATAAAAGAATGTTTGGGAGTACAGGAAGTTTGACAAATAATTACTGACAAAATATGTTACTCTGACAAAGTGAAAAGGAATATCAACGTGCTACAACTTACTACCATAATCCAGAAAAAACTGGTTTATTGGTAAATGATTTAGTTGTCATAAAAGTTTCACATTTATCTTAACATCCGTCCTCACTTATAGAATTCGCGAATTTTATAAAATGACTTTACACATTGTTTCAAAATGGTCTAATTTTACAAGGGTGAAAAGTAAAAAAAA
Organism: Monochamus alternatus; assembly: GCA_037114965.1. NCBI lineage: Eukaryota > Metazoa > Arthropoda > Insecta > Coleoptera > Cerambycidae > Monochamus > Monochamus alternatus. Next base: position 52,562,879 of record CM073433.1, on the reverse strand, counting down.
TATCTTTGTTTACAAAGAGTCTGGGAATTCTATTGATGTGGAATAAAATTGAGCAAGACATACTTGTCTGTTTCATTTAGGTAATGATTTAGTAGCTATTCTGAAGTAGAATAAGTTGGTTTTAGTAAAAAAAAAAACGTTATAAACTGGAGGGTGTATAACCTAAATTAGAGGCAAACGTCAATTTGAACTACACTTGGAACTTACCGTTTAAAATTGGATTGTGTTGGGGTGAGTCATTAGATCCTTGGGAGTTTGTAGGAGAGGGCTTTTCCACTACTTCGGGCGCTTTTCCAAATGAAAATGAAGGCACAAATTCGACAGCATTCACATTCAACGTGGAAAATGGAGCTGTCACATCTGCATTATGTTGTGGTGAATTATTGGTCGATGTAGAATCGGCTTGAGATTCCCAACTGTCCGGTGCTGTGTTGTTTGACATGTTGTGCACTTACGTTTACTTAATTTCTTACAAACACCTTAAAAATCAAAATTAACACTCGATAGCAACTGTACTTCACCCGCGTGCGTTGTCTCGACTTGCCACCGGAACACAATGGCCGAATGTCGAATGTCATTATGAACGACATTTACCGACCGAGCATTTTTCAAATTTCAGAAATAAACCGGAAGTTTCACAGCGCGAAATTCAAATAAAGAAACAATTTAAATTACTCTCTCCCTTATTTTTTTAGCAGTCGTAAATGAAAAACTATTTATTAAAAATGTTTATTTAATAAAAGTGTAACTATGTTATAACATCATTCTGTTTCCGTTTATCGTTCCTATCTATAGAGGCCTCCCTCTGCCTTTCAATTTTCATTTGCCTCTTCACAGCCTTATGCTCCAATTCTTCGTAATGTTCTGCGAACATCAACTTTAACGCAGGATACAAGTGCGGTACCAAAGGCAATTCATCTATCCTGACCTAGAAAAAAAAATCAATATGATTCAGTTCTGCACAGCGAGGCGTACATCTCCACTAACCTGCATGTTATCGAAGGCAATTCCGACGTTTTCGGCAAAATTATCATTGAACCTCGGCAATTTGGCATACCTCTGGCTGAAATGGGTTAAGAGGATATGTTTGGCGTTCATCCTTTTGCCGATATCTATCGCTTGGGACGTGGTGGAGTGCATCTTTATAATGGCTTCGTGAGCTAATTCGTCTTCCATGGTGGCTTCGTGAATCAAAACGTCACTATTAGTACCTGAAAATAACAGATTAGGTTTTCTCTTTTTGATTTTTTAATGTTATTTTTACAAACCGAGTTCCACTAAATTATCCGAGGGCATAGTATCGCCGGAATAAGTAATTTTGTGCCCTTCTTTGTCAGTGAAAGCGACTCCAAATGCGTTGGGGCAATGCTTAACAAAACACGTACTTATACGTGACATTCCCAGTTGCTCCAAAATCATGTCTTTCGTTGAATCCGACACTGTTTGGTTGTTAAAAATCTACACAAAAGATTTATTAATAATAAAATTTAAGAAATAATCAAAAATTTCATTACCAGATCCCCGTTTGGCACTAAGTGGAATTCATTCCTGATGTTTTCGAAACATTTGTCGTAGAAATTCAACCAGGCCAAAATTTGTTTAGGCGCGAACAAATATACCACTTCCTTTTCCATTTTTAGATTGTTTAAGGCTCTTCTCCTGCCCTGCAGGAGCCCTATGAGTCCGATGTGGTGATCGGCGTGTAGATGCGAAACGTAGATAGCGCTTATATTCGCCAACACCCGATCTGCGTCTTCGTGACCGAAGAATCTTATGATCTGCCCGTACGTGCCTTCCCCGCAGTCCAAAAGCATATTTTGGTTTTCGCTAAAATGAAAAAATTGCAACGGCCACTTAAACGTTTATACGGGGCGGTCCTGAGATAATGGGTCAAAATTCATGGATACATTCCTAAGAAGTATTGCAAAGAATTCAGTTTAGTCCAAAAACTGGAAGTTAAAGAAATACAGGGTGTTAAATGTAAAATATTATTTTATTTGTTTTAGTTTTTTTTTTTCATTAATAAAGCCATCTATTCAAAATTTTGAGATTTGGCCTTCTTTAGGTCGAGGAATTTAAATTTGTTCAGAGATTGGTTATTGGCATACATTTTATATGTAAAAAGTGTTGGAAAATAAGAATTTGATATTTAAAATGAGATATGTTAAAATATATAAAAAAATCTGTTATTTTTAACACATTCATTCTACCGTAACTGGCGCCCTCTATGAAGAGAAGTAAATGAATAAAAAAACTGAAATAATATTTTACATTTAACACCCTGTACCTCTTTAACTATCAACTTTTGGACTAAACAAACCCACGAATTTAGGCCCGTTACCTCAGGACCACCCTGTATCGTAATAAACTTACTTTAGTTTCAGTAAAATCCCGCTCGTGTTTCGCGTTTTGTTCGGAATGCAAGAACCGGTACCTAAAAAGGATTTATTTTTTAACGTTTCAGTTTTAATGGCTACAAAACATGATTACCTAAAAATAATATTTGCGGGTATTCGTTAACGTCCAAATTCTTCCTGCCCCGATTCAAGTTGTTGCACAATTCTTGCAACGTACTAGAAAAATTCTCCACCTCCATCGTTTCCTTCAGGTATTCCGCGGGATTTATCTTCAGTTCAGTCACTCTACAAATGCAGTTACAAATTATATACAGGGTCTTCGATTATACCAAATTATAGCGTATGTCCAAATTTATGATTTTGAGTGAAAAATTTAGAAACTATCAATAAAAAACATATAATTTTTTGACAGCCTGTATCTCAAAAACTAAACATTTGCGACTCTAAGCTCTGAATTTCTTTTTCATATTTTTGGATGTAGAATCTGCTCTAGAATTCTCTGAGCAACATTTTGCAACACGTTATATACAGGGTATTACGCACAATAAGTGACACAAAGCAGGTGAATGTAGGGGTGTCCAAAATATTATAATTTAATCAAACTTAGCTATATCTATACAAACTTGCACCCCTGAGGAGTTACTATCCCCAAAGTGTGGTCTTAAATTTAAAAAAATAATAATATCTACTCGACCTATTACCATAGAACCAAATTTGGTACATGATTTAGGTTTATTACTGGTCTTCTTTGATTATGAGTTAAAGTTAAAGCACTATAAGGTGTTCATTGGGGGTGACTTATCTCTAGAATTGTACCATTTTTTTTTCTATGGACCCATTTTAAAAACATTGATATCTACCGCAGAATTTAATTTTAAAATTTGTTCTATTCTTGTCAAATTTAAAGAAATCATGTTTTATTTTAAATTGCATAACAATATTCTAAAGGTGTTTGTTAGAAAATAGTAAAGAATCGTTAATATTATGTATTTTTTACGTTGAGGGTAGTTAGTGGATGGGGTAAAAAATAACATCAGGGATTCGGGTAATTTCTGCGCTGCTGAGTAGGGTGTTTTCAACCCTGAGGGTTCCTTAGGTCAACTTTTTAGAAATTGTTTTCCAGATATTCCCATAAAAATGCCCTTTCCACAAATTTCCCCATACCCAAGACCAACAACGTGAAAAAGCGGTTTTACATATGTAGGGGGTAGTTATGGGAGGATAGAGTGAACAATAACATCCCCATCGTGATCCCCGCCCTCGGAAATCCGTAAATTTTAGTTATCTACCTACCTTAATTTTTTATTTTTCACATAAAAAAAATGATCCGACGTTCCAGCTAGCCCAAGACCAAGAATCTTGAAATTGTGGTGGTTTTTCCCTGATGGGGGTAATATGTAAGGGTTTCAGACCTTCAAGCCTGTACCATCGTTTTCCTCACCCTCAAAAATGGAAAGAAATGCCTCTCAAAAGATCCTAACTAGATAGCACAGCATTATAACATTCTTGAAAATAACTGTCTTTCTCCATGTTTTTCATTACTATTTTTATTTATTTGCGTTTTTTCATAATACAATATTCGTTTATTTAAAAACTACCTATGTACTTTTTTTAGAATTAGAAGAGAATTAATGCAATATTTATTTGGCCAATTGAAAGACAAAGCCTATTAACTTTTTCATTTTTTCTAATTAACACTTTTTTAATATTTAAAAATCATGATTTTTTTTAAATTTAAGAGGAGTAAAAATAATTTTAAAATTAAATTCTGCAAGGGGCAATATCATTATTTTTAAATTTGGTCAACAGGGACAAAAGTTTGGTCCAATTTTAAGGGCGGGATTCCCCCAATGAACACTTTGTAGTGCTTCAAATCAACTTTAACTCATAGTCAAAAAAAAAAAAAAACAACCAATAATGAACCTAAATCATGTACCAAATTTTTAATACTTCTACGTACACCTGCTCTGTGTCAGTTTTTAAGCGGAACACCCTGTAATATTAAGTGACAAATAAGATTTTTACCTGTCTAGGCCCAATTTCGGCCTTAAATGGAAGCTGCAGAAGGTTTTGGGGAATACGTAAGGCTCCGTAGGACTAGCAGGCCTAGATTTCACAGACAAGTTTTCCAATTTTAAATCGTTTTGGAGAGAATTCCCGGATGTCGAATCCTTTTCCTCACATTTCTGTTTTTTATTTAAATGAATCCCTGGATCCTAAAAAAAATTAAAGATAGAAAACATTTACTTAGGTCAATGTGAAAAGTTTACTTCGTCGACAATTTCGACCCCCTTTTCACCTAACAAAGGGAAAAAATCTTCAGAGAGCAAGTTCAACTTGTACTGTATCCTGTGTACTGCCTGGCTCCCCATGCACGAGTTTGATTCGTTCAGAATCATGTGTTGAGTGCTTGCTGAAAAATTCTCCATCCACTTTTTATACCTGTAAAAGCTGTTGGTACAAATTCCACAATTTGGATTAAAATATCTACCTTGGATGCTGTACCACTTCCGCTGGAGTAAAATGCACCACTAAAGTTGCCACATCACTGTCTTCAGTTGCAAAAATTTGATGTTTCTTTAATTCTTCGTTATTCGTCAAGGAATCCAGATATTCTTCAGAAGGACAGTCGACGACTAAATGTACGATTTAATAATTATTTTATAGGAACTTGAAGAGTATACAAACCGATAAAAACTGGCCCCACATCGTCAGGTTCGCACACATCTTTGGAGGTGACAACTTTACCGTTTGGTAAAACAACATCCTCCCCACCTTTGAGTTTACCCAATAGAGGTCCCGGCGGAACACCCATTCGTACACACTTGTCCAAGTTCAAGGCGCCTGGTCTGGGTTGTAATCGACAAATGTACGTCATGGAGATGCCTTTTTCTTTCGTATCTTGCAGGACTTGTTGGGAAGTGATAGAAACCAGATTAGGAGCTACCCGACTCCCACTATCTGGAATAAAAATATGTATAAATATATTATTTTTCATTCATACGATTTTCGGTTTTTCAAATGGGTTTAGGGAGTACCAATTCTATTGGATCGGGATCTGGATCGGGAACGGTGTCTATTTCTGTGTCTACTCTTACGTTCATGGGCGTAGTAATCAACGTTATCTTCAATAATTTCGTCTGAGGTGCTAGAACTTGAACCCGATCTTCTCCTCGTCTTCTTTTCGTTTCTAGTAGATGTAGATACTTCCGACTGCAAGTAATGCACTTAAACATATTAAACAATAAAAATTATTATCTATACCTGGGCTACAGTAGCGTTAACTTCAACGTTTTTAAATTCGTCACGATTTATCTCAGTTTTATTATCATCGACAGGCGAACTGCATGTCCTTGTTATAGGCACATATTTTACAATCATTACGTTGTCTTCAAACACTTTACTTTCACTACAATCAGCCATATGGATTTTTAAGTCTCTTATAACAACAAAACGTTTTGTTGCCGCAAAAATTTCATCCTACAAAATTAAGATTTTACAGAACCAAACATACTAAAATCTTAAAAGATTACCATGCCAGGAGGCCCATGTAATGTAATCTCAGGCACTCCTACGTCCTGAATCGTGAGCGCTGTACCAGGAAGGCCACCGATATTTTTCCAAACCGGTTGTGTTATAAAAATATGTTCCAATTTGGCCAGTTTCATTTTATGTTCATGAGCTAGCCTTTGTGTTCCCTCTCCACAATTAAATAAATACCTGTAATTCACCTGTAATAGATTGCTATAATGTAAACATTAAAATAATTACCTGGATTGATCGGAAAACATATATAAAGCACGAGGTGCCCCTTTAGCACCTGTTCCCAACACCTGCAACGTAACTTTACCGGGTACATATTTAGAAATCCTCTCTTTAATCTTTTTCCTCTGTTTCTGGGCCTCTGCAATGTGTTTTTGCTCTTTTGGCATACTTTTTAGAATATTTATGAGGTTAGATTTGTAGTGTTTTGAATGGAACCTTATGGTAGGACTTAATATGAGTCTGAAATAGGATACTTTAAGGAATATAGGCATCAGGTTTTAAGTGGATTTATATACTTAGGCACGGGTAATGAAAATTGTGAAATACTTGTGAATTTGTGTGATTTGAACTTTTGACGTTGGTGGCCTTGAGTTGTTGTCACAGGTTGGCCAACTTATAGACGTAAAATGTCCCCATATTCAAATCGTATGTTAAAAACAAAATTCTTAAAGTTGTTCTTTTGTTTGAGTAGAAGCCGCGTCTTTAATTTGATTTACGTTTTTTTTTAAATTAAACTTAGAAATGTTTCATAAATAATCGAGTAAAAACGGTGAAAATTTATTATGGTAAAGTGTTAGTGTTTTTCGTTTGTAAAGAAATAACTTTAAGTGAATTAGGTATGCAGCAGGAAACGATATTTAAAAGTTCAAGTAAGTGATATCAATTATTTTCTAAGATACGTTTACAATACGTTTATTTTGTATTTATTTACAATGTGTATTATACTGATATTTAAATAGAGCCATTAATGTCGTGTTGCGAATACAAATGCTACAAATATTACAGTATAACTTTGAGGTTATAAAAATTTTTCCAACAGAATTTATTGCGTAGACTTTTTACCATAGACCATGATGAAAGAATAGTTGTTTTTATTAAATATTGAAAAGAAAAGAACAGTTTTTGAGCACTTTTTTATGTGACTAGGCAAAAAAAAAGTGTTTTAAGGGACATAACACATTTATTGATTAAAAAGTAATACAATTAATGTAAAAAGAAAAATGTACACTGTTAAAGCACTTGAGTACCAAGCGTAATTGCATAATAATCAATTCTAAATAAAAATTAATATTCTAGGAAAAATACTTTTCTTATATTCACTCCTGTATAATATATATTTTTTTTGTAAAAGCACACATCTCGTATTTAATAAAGAAAATATATTCTTTGAAAGAAACAGCACGTGGTAGGAATTTGTGAAATCCAGCAAAAATGCACAAATATTTGATGAAAGGTACGAAAAAAATTGGCTTATGGATGCGTTGAAATGGGGTGTATCACATTTAAATAAATGCCCTGAGCAAAATTCTATATTATATCAAACGAACTAGTTGGATGTCATACATTTTTGCCAGGTTTCACAAAACCCCTGAATACATAACTTGAAAATATAAAGGCTACTTTTTTACACTAGATAAAATGAGCTATATACGCTTTTCGCAAAATCTTAAGGCCCTACTGATTCAGTTGACCAGTAAAAGTTTCAAAAAGGCTTTGTAAATTGGTTTCAAAAAGGTTCCACAAATATATAAAAAGACAAAGGTTTGAGGCAAGGTAATACTTCCGAAGTTGTAGATATAATACTTTCCGAGAACTTGCCACAAAAGTCTGCAATAAAAAACGTTATAAACTGTCAGCACGTTACAAACACAAGAGAAATAGAATTCTATCCGCCTCCCACGGTGAGAACCCACCTTAATCTTTCCAGTCCTTCTTGATTTCGAAGGTCCACTCCCACTTGAGGTGCTCGTTTTTGTCGTCGTCCGTGAAGAGGGAGTGAACGGTGTAACCTCCCCTCGCCATCAGACCCGACGGGGCATCCTCGGGTGGGGTTGTATAAGACTGCATTTCGGTTTTGGGAGCGTAGGAACCGACCATGTGGGTCATTTTGTCCACTAAAAGATTGGAGTGTTACGTTTTCATACACAAATTACAAAAGTGAGAAAGAAACTGCAAAAAGTCAGTGTGAATGATATACACATATGAATTAAACTTTATGGGGAAAAAAAAACATTAAACGATCTTAGATGACTTATTTTCAGAGTTAAGGCTGGATTCGCAGTTGGGTGAAGTTGAGATATGGAAAGGGTCATGGTACTTACTTTGAGGAATATAAAAAAATATATATTTTGTCTATACTATCCAGTATTTTTTAGGAAGCAACAGTTAAATCATTTATAGTTTCGGTTTTAATTTTTATTTAAATTAATCCGCTAACAATCTACTCAACAGTTGTTGAAAATTGTCCTGTTTTATTTCACCATCATCAACATTCAAATACTGACCACATTTTATTAAGAAATTATTGGAAAATTTTTCCTAGTTATTTTCCTATATATTGAAATGTGACAAACATAAAAATCATTAAAAAATATGTCTATATCTATGACTTGCTCGTAAATGAATTTCTGCTTATAAGAATAAGGAGAAGTTGAGCTATTTTCAAAATTATTTTTTAAATTTTTATGTGAAATTGTTATCAAAATTCTAACAAGAGGAAGTCACAGATAATTATCAAAAAGGCCTACAGTTAATAAATGAAGTTAATTTTTAAATAGTTTACAGCTTATTAAAGTACTGCGAAACCAGCCTTGAATTATGTTCCTATTTTTTAGTCATCTGAGATCTACAAAATAGAACATTAATGTGATGATTATTAAACCTCGTTTACCTGGTTCTGGAAACCAATCCAGATAAATTGACAGCATTTTTATTAACAAAAAAAAAAGTATATTAGTTCGCTATGTCCAGATAAAACATTTAATTATTTCAAATTTAAAATTCTTGTGAAATACGCAAAGAAATATTATTTGTCCATGAAAAGTATTTACACGTGTTTTTCTTACCTGGAATTCCCAGTTTGCTTGTTTTTTGCACGTATTTGAGTCCATGAACGATTTCTCTTTGCACTATAAATTCAATCCTAATTCTATAAGACACCCCCTCTTTGATCACGAAGGTTTCCTTTTTCAATTGCGACAAGTCGCCCGTGAGATCGAGGGCAATCTCGGGTCGATCAGCAGCCACTAGGACCAGTCTTTTGACAATAACTTTTCTCGGATTATCGGGTTCTGAAAGAAAGGATAATGGCATCTTGCAATACATGAAAAATAAATGTCACAAAACCCTACAACATTTTTTCGAAAACTCAAAATTAGCAGAGTTAGTGTCACAAAAAATTTTGTTTCAGAATTTCTTATAACATTTTTGTGAGTCTACTCTTCTTTGTATCCACGTTCTTGTTTTCAAGAGGTACTTCATTAACTTTGAAAATGAGTTCGAGTAAGTGGCTATTCATTTAACCCACACGAATATTTAGTCGTTTTCCTCGAAAATGGCTAATATTAACGTTATATAACGCGCAGACCATTTTTAAAGATTTGTTGACTATCTTTAATTACATTCTATTCAAATTTATAGAAATATTGAAATAATAAAGTTCTAAGTCTTTGTTTGAAGGGCAAGGAATGGTTAATCCCTTTGGCATTGGAGGATATGCATCAAATTAAGAACAAAGGTACAAAGGAACACTATCGGTACACTCATAAAAAAGTTATTAGAAATCCATAATATATATATATTTGTTTTTGATATCCAATAACCTCATTAATTTTTCGTGTAGAATCATTCCCCTCCTGGAATATTAACACATCATTTTCAGACACCCTGTATACATTTTTTAATTTAGAAATTAATTCTTTACAATGAGACTTCAAATTCAAGTTTATGTCCAAATAAAGTCCTAAAAACTGTATGCTACCATGTGAATTACATAAAGATATATTACGAATGTTCAAATATATATCTTCAATATCCTATTGATATATCCTGTTTCATTTTTTTCACTGTTAAAATATAAATTATAATAATTAAAATAGTGGACAATATTATTCAAATTATCAGAACATTTATTTATCAGAGATAATTAGTGATATATCATCAGCATGCGCAGTGAAATAACAACCTAATAAAATATAATTTGATTTATATAAAATAAAAAAAATCGGGCCCAAAATTGGATCCTGTGGCACCCCCAACTAGATCAAATGAAGCCCTTGAATGTTTCCTTACACCAAAATATTAATATTTATTTATTATCCTAATTTTTATACATATAACCACCATTTTAATATTTTTAAATTACAAATTGAAATTTTTATTAAAACTGAAATTTCAATAATTTATACATTCAAACTAAACAAACCTTTTTTTAGTTATGGGTTTGTTATTTAGGTAAAGGCCGTGAGAAAGCATAAACATATAATTTGTTTCATTTGGGCACATTTAAAATATCCTAAATGCATCAAACTATCGACTACTTGCCTGAATGCATTCAGCGTCGATATCTTATCAATGTCAATAAAAATTGTTTAAATATATGTGAACTTAGTACATCCTTGGAAAAATGAACCTATAAACTCTCTAATATAACATTTAACGGTAGTTCTAGGTAGTTTTCACGTAACAGTTTGTTATGTGGAATATATCAACGGGATTACATATTTTTGCTTAATACTTAAGAATTGTTATATCAAGAAAGAAGATAATTACACATCAGTTTATATTTATTAATTATTGTGTTACATTTAAAAAATATGTTTACAAAGAATCTAAACCGCATAAATACGCTTGATAACAGTTTAAATCAATTTATTGTTATCAACACAGTAAAATTAACAACAATTAAAAACATATTTTGAGATACGTATTCTTTTAAAAGTTGTACTTTCTTAATTATTCCTTGTTCTTGGTGTTTGAATATGGTAATTTGTTTTGATATAGCTGGATTTATTATTTTTTAAACTTAAAACCAGTTTTATCGCTTTTCTGACAATTAAAAGTATACATACGTATGCAAACATCAAAGAAAAATCCAGCGATATTAAGATTTTGTGTATTTATAGCTAGCATTTGATTACAGAAATAATAAACAAGCGTTCGTTAAGTACGAAAACACATGGTATTGTCAGCAAAGAAATATATCTGAGATTTTTTTTTTATTTTCCAAATTCCTTACCGACAATGACTGGTCCAGTTTGTGCCTGGCCCAGCAAAGCTTCTTTGTATTTCCTCAGACTCTCGTCCTCCTGGTCGATCTGCAGTATTTCCTCGATCGTCTTTTCTGGTGGCGGCTTGTAATTTGATTCGTGCTCGTTCTCCACGATTTCATCGGGAGTCTTTGCTTCTTCGGTCTCAGACATCTTATCTGATAAAAAATATGATATTCTAGATAAACAAAAGATGGATCTACATAGGTGATTCACATATAGGTTATGTCGGAAAACAAAGCAAAATCTATAATCACCGTAACGGAACAAACGAACCATAAAAAATAATTACGTCGACATATTAAAATAACTATTCGTACGTTAATACCTACTCCAATGTTTATCTTTAACGAAGATCGGTGAAATTTTTACCGGAAATCGGACGAAGGTAGAACCGTTTTCTGATCCAATCAAGCGTGCCTATTTGAAAAAAAGTTGAAAGGTGTACTTACTAGATTACGTGGATTTCTTTTTTTTAACCAAAACTACTTGAAATGTGAAAAAAACGGGTGGATTTCTCTCCGCAAAAAATGGGTGGATGCCCCCCTAGTACCACACTCGTCGAACTACGCAAGCGTAAAATTTTCGATACAGGCGCGCAAACTCAATATTTGATTCGTATTTTATTAGTCATCCTGATATTAATTCAAGTCATAAAAAATATCGGTAATTCATGAACGAGAAAGTGACATTAATATTCATCTACACTACTTTTTTAAACTATTGTTTTCTGAGATAGCCAAATAAGCTGGTAAAGTCTTCCTGAATTTGTTTGGATCCATAGGCGTAACTAATTTTAAAAAGATTTTAACTCGTCTAAAATAGTTTTTACCGCGTCCATTATTTTATATTTGTAGGATATACAGGGTGTATCGATAAATAATGGATTACAAGACCACTGGGGAATACACTTCTATGTGTGTGCTAATTAACGGAAATTTTTTAGAGTTGTAAAATGTACTATGAGTTTTTTGGGGACGCCAAATTTAAATATCATACCACTTTGGAACTGTCTTGTAGAGGGCGCCACATATAATGTATCTCTGATCTGAAGTAAAACAAATTCATAACACAAGCACTATCAGAAAACAAATTGTTATAACTTTTTTAAATTGTAGTAATTATACTAGACGGCCGAAAATACAGAGAGTGACTCTTCTGCAGTAAGTACGTATGCGCCACAAGCTTAGGTAATCATGCCACAGTCTATTATACAGTCCAAAACTTTAAATTTGGAAATAATTCTTCATTTTTATTATCTAACGCCTCGGCAGAAACTGTAGAAAAAAAATATATCTCACTAACCTTTAACTTAAGGTTATTGAACGCTGAATCATTTATAGACCGATTTGAGGACATGCTTATTGTGAAAATCAGACAACTTTTGGGCTTTGCGTACTTTGCAGATTAATTTTCGTTGGTATCTCTTAAAGTAGGCGATATATTGGTAAACCTAGGTAATTTTCGAGCTTGTACATCCAATTTGTTACATGTTTAATGTTCTTTAAATGAAATTTTCACAAAAAAGCGAGTAGATACTTTGAAATTTTCTTGTTGGACTGTGTGAATTTTCAGGAAATAACATGCCTGCCATGTAGATCACCTAAAAATTGACAACTGCAGCGATCTTTTCTGTTGTAATCGACTGCAGTAGACAGTCCCACGCAGTTAGCGAGTTATTTTCGGTCTGGACTTCTCTAGGAAGCTAAATAGTCGAATAAACAAAAATATTGAATAACTATAGTTGAAAATAGAAGTTGTTTCATATTTATATTACCGTTTGCGAGGTTTCAGTAGCGCATCAAGCGTTTTAGTTTGGGGGAGAGGAAAGAGAAAAATATAAACTAATTTTGTATGACGTGTTTCCAATATTAGAGCAATACGATTCTATTATAAAAAAATAAATAACAAGCTTTTATGTACAGAAAAAAAACGACGGTTGTAGGTAATACATACCTATATAAATAAAAAATTCTCATGCGAACAGTAAACAAAAACAATGATTTAATTACTAAATTCAGTTTTCTCTTTTACGTTACGTTAAATATGTCGAAATAGAAAACAGGTTATAATAATAATAATAAATAATAATAATAAACTTTATTATTCCGACAGGAAAACCCAATTACAGGAATAAGTAAATTAAAAAAGTTTAAAAAAATATTGCACATTAAAATACTAAAACTAATGATTTTATAACTATGAACATTTAAAAACTCATTACAAGTGACGCACAAAACTACAGATTATATTCATACTATCACTTAATATGTCGCAACTATTTCCAATTTTATTATATAGTCCACATATTAAATTAATTGCAGATTTTATTGCCTCGGGAAATTCGGAGTTTTATTTTGGTCAACAAGATGGAGCAGTCATTTTTGTTATTTAAAAGATTGTACAAAAAACGAATTAAAGAAATATTACGACGTACTTGTAGTGCTTCCATATTAAAGCGATTCAAGTGTTCAACATGGTTAATGCCTATAGGTGGATAGAAGCCATCTTGTCGATAAGCTACAAATTTTAAGCATCTTCGCTGAACTGATTCCAACCTTTGACTGTGCACACCATAAATGGGATATCAGATTATTGACCCATATTCTATACGAGGTAAATAAGGTTTTAAAAGTATGTTCGTCAGAAAAGTCTCTACAATTGCGATATGTAAATCCATAAGTACGGAATGCATTAGACACAATATCATTGATATGTTCAACGAAAGTCAGTTTGTTGTTAAAAGTTACTCCTAAATCCTTAAAACTTTCAACCCGATCAATTGTGTAATCATTAACACAGTAATCGAGCGATAAAATTAATTTTACGGGTGAAGAACATTGACTTACATTTGGAGATGTTAAGAGACAATTGATTTAAATCACACCATAATGATATATTGTTTAAGTTTATTTGAAGCCAATACAGTTTGAAATCATCTACAAATTGCAATTTTTCACATGATACCACGTCTGACAGATCGTTGATAAAAAATATAAACAAAAGTGGCCCCAAATTCGAGCGTTGAGGGACACCCGAAGTGGGAGAAAATGGACGAGAAGTAAAATTTTGATATCTAACCATGAAGCGTTTATCTTCCAAATACGATTTTAAGAGCGAGACCAATGAATCCGGAAAACTGGACAAACGCAGTTTAGCTAATAAAATATTATGATTTATTTGGACGAAAGCTTTTTGAAAATCTGTAAATATGACGTCAACCTGTCCTCCAGCGTCTAAAGTATCTGATACATATTGGCAAACATAGAAAGGTTTATTATTGTATATGATGTACAGAAATGAATTGTTTAGTGAAATAGTAAATTTCACTGTATAACGTGCACTCAAAAATCTTAGAAAAATTGCACAACAAGGAGATATACTCGCGTCAAGAATTCAGACGTCTTACGTCACGGCTGACGTTACACATTTGTTTTTATTGTCAACGTAATTTTCGATATTTGGTCGCGTTAAAAACAATATTTTTTTTTGCAATTTAGTGCAATATATAATGCAAACTTTTAGGGTAGTATATAGTTTTATTACTATTAGTTGCAGTTTCTTAAATATTTTGATAAAAATATTATGAATTATTCATTTGTTCGTATGACGTAAGTCGTCTGAATTCTTGTCGCGAGTATAGCTCTATAGCTCTTTACATCATTATGTTTACCCTTTTTAAATATAGGACATACATATGCACTTTTCCAAGTTGATGCAAGCGTGGAATGTTTAAGTATACAATTAAATAAAATACATAAGGGCTCAACAAATGCATATGCACAATCCCTCAAGATAAAACTTGGAATACCATCTACTCCCATAGTGAAGGAATCTTTCAATCTTTTAAGATTTGCAGGACATCTTCTTCCATAACAGATGATTAAAAAATCATAAGGTTATGATTTTTCATATCCAAAAACATTTATTTTCAAATTTTTAAATTGTTACATTCAAAGACAATGTAATTATTACAAAAAACAATTTTTAAATTTCAAATTTTACGCCCTGTATTTTTTTATTATCAACATCTTATTAAGACAATTTAGCTTAATCTTAATATTTTGAAGGGAACAATCTACACCCTGTATATAAGATATTTCGATAGTAGTTTCCCTAAGTGTATCTAAATCTTATAAAATCGATTGGAAGGGATATAAATAAGTCAGCAACAGTTTCAGATATAGTATTTATTTAAAACATTCTTTTATAAAAACCTATTAGTAATATTATATTAGGTTTCATTGCGGTGATATACAGTATGTATCTAAATTATATTACATAAAATATATTTTTAAATATTTTATATAAAAAAAATTAAAACAAATTTACAAAACATATGTAAGTCTTTTTTGGCACACTCTGCACATAAATTTGCCTGCGAAGTATAAATATAATACAGAAAAATAATAATTATTAATATAAGACCAGAATAAAATTAATATAAATATTACGCATTCACTCATCCACACTGAAATATTTACACAGCCATTCGCTCTTGTAGTCCTAACAGTATCCTAAACCAAAAATGGAGGCTTTGCAGCTCTTCTCAATGTATTTTCCATAAGTATATACAAAACAATAAAAAAATATATATATGGCCAATGTCGCTAAAGTTCCTCTCTATTATTTTGGATATACATACATAGTTTATATATTATGTAGAAATATTAATCTCGTAAAATAAAATCTCTCTGTACATCAACAATTATAAGGTATAAAGTAAACATAACCTGGTCTTTCAAGGATTTTTATAAATAAATATATACCACAGGGTCACAGGCACGAAATTGATAAGGCACATTGCGAAAATTAGCATGTCGAATTTTCCTCAGCTAAAGGGATTCGAATCCTGATATATCACTTCCCTGAAAACAGAAAATGTCATTATTAAAAGTCACATGCTGCATTTACAAGTTCGTCGATAATATCGACATACTTCTAACCAGAACTGTGGTGCTTTTACGCATGCGCATGGTCCTAGACACATTAAAGGGTTATCTGTTAACTTATTGTGAGCTTGCGGATTACTATGCTGTTCTCTGTTCTCTGTTAATATTAAAATGAGAAACCAATGATCTCAGACAAATTATTTTTTATAAATACTGTCCCAGAAGTACTGGCAGTTATTAATTTATATGTTACAAGTATTATAATCTTTTTTCTTTATAATTTCAGTGTGCCAATTTGCAACAATGAAATTACTGCCGCTGCCACTTGTCTCTACTAAAAAGGTAAAATGTGAGTATATATTTTATCATTGCATTAATTAGCCAATAGTAATTTGAACGTGACGTGACCTTTTAAGTATTAACGACGATTTTGGGAAATGTAGATGTCGGTATGGTATATAATTTAATTTTCACAGTAGTTTCTGTAACATTACAATGTTATATGTTCAGTAAACCTAAGAGTACCTGTTGTTTGTAATTTTACGCACCCTATCAGGTTTATACAAATGTGTATGGGGAAGTAAGAACGTGGATCCTAAATCTCTTTCAGCCATTGTGTTTGCCTCCTAAAAATCATGAAACCTTGTTGTATATATGTGCATGGGTTGTCACGTTAACATCCTCTTAAATCCTAGTCGGCTGTTGGAACCAAGTGGGACTATTTTTTATAGGCATATTTTAAATCTGGGCCCATTTTTAAGAAAATCATGTTAGAGAATCATATACACACCACCCGACTTGGATTTAAGAGGGTGTTAACGGGAAAACACAGACCCATTCTATATTTTGCGCTCGAAGAAAAATAACTTACATCATTCGGCTGCTGTGAAGAAGGCTTGGAGTCGTAGTCCGTTCGAAATGATTTCATCGGCGGAGGTATGGTCGTCTCATCGTATGATCTGGCCTCCGATACGGTCCTGCTTGAAAATCAAAAAAGGAATATAGTTCTAATAGTTAATGAAGTTAGTTGCATACTCACGTCACCCTAGGTACTATATCTAACCAGTTGGAGGAAGTTTCCACGTCGTCATCCCTAAAAGTAGGCGAATAAATGTATTATAATATATTGTAGTGAAACTGTGTGTCGAGTCAATTGACTTTGTTGCAATTTTTTAGTTTGACGGATAGTAATGCCAATGATGATTAATATATGATGCAAAAGTGTTGGTATTTAATGTAGAATAAGGATGACCTTGAATCAGTTTTACCTGTCCTGTTAGCTACAAGGACATTGGCCCTATAGTTAACCTGGCCTTTCTTACAAAAGAGTCTCTCAGTTTAGCATCATTCTATTAATCAGAGTTGGCGGAACTTCAACAAGTAAAATTAATTGAAAATAACGTACACCAGAGATTTCCTCAACGTATTAAACTGGGACCTGGTGCCCGTGCTAGACAGGAGGTCCGCGCTGATCTTCTGTATCAGCGTTGCGTTCTCGCTTCTGTCGGCTTCCGTGCCGCACGTGGTACCCAGGGTACCCATGTTGTTGACCACCGTCGCCGACACCTCGAAACCGGCGGAGACGAGGGCGCCGGAAGTTTTCCTAGACGTTGGTTTCTCTTCTAACAGCGTCTCGCTGGGCGCGTTACTGAACTTCCTCTTCGCTTCAGTCTGAAGATGAGAAAGTGGAATAATTTACTATTCAAGAAGCTAAAGGAATTATATTGGACAGGACGTCTGCGTTCTCAACTTTGGTAAAAGACAGAGCATGAGGAAATAATAAAGAGGTCTTCGACGCGAACAAAACTCCATAACTAGCCACTAGCTTTAAATTGAACGTCATGCACCATAAAAACAGAGTGTACAAGAGAGATCTGTTCTTTACGAAAGTGAAGAACGAAAAAATGAAGACACTTTGTTGTATATAAATAATAATTTGGTTACTTTGCTGGGCGATGGACCGGCGTCCAAATAACTCAGAAGTTTTGCCTCGCTGACGGACGGCACTGACGGCTTCCGGGCGTCGAACGTAGTGTAGTTCATGAGCGGAGTCGTGGTAGGCGCCGGATGGTATTTAGCTCTCGGGATCATCACAGTTAGAGACCTATCCTTTTGGTCTGGAAAGGAAATCGTGGTTGTTCCAGTCTCCACGTCCGGGGGATGTTGCATGGAAACCTTCGAGGTCTTCTTAAGAGCTCCTTTCGGTTTCTTCTGCTTCTGAAAGTAAGGCAGAGCCAACGTGATCAAGTGTCGCTAACGTTTTATACGTTTCTATGTATGTATACCTGTTGGACGTAAGGCAGCGTGTTTGTCTCGGATCTGCTATCTTCGGAGCTGGTATCTTGGATCATGGCTCGTCTATCCAATGTACCTCTATTGCCGGAGCTTCCCACCCGTTGAGGGAAGAAGCTCATCCCCGCAGCCACTCCCGCTTTCTTAGGCTTGCGTCTCACACAGGTTAAAATCAAGCACACTAACAGTAGAACGAACAAAATCGTTCCAAGTGTTACTAGTGCTATTAGGAGTACTGCAATAGAAAAGCTAATGATTGGAAACAATATGAACGTATTTGCCTTACCTTTCAGGTTTATGTGGCAGCTCTCACCAGCGTACCATTGGAAGCATTCGCAAAGTACTTCGTCTCCCTCTCTGGAGTAACAAGTGCCGTGATAGTTACACCTTTCGCAGCCAACTTGTTCTGCAGAGCAAATCCTGCCAGGGTACAGCATATTCTCGGATAAATCCGAGTAGCCTTCCCTACAACTGCAGGTGTAGGTTCCTCTTAAATTAAAGCACTGTGCGTTCTCCGAACAGTCGTGGAATTTAGAATACGAACACTCATCGAAATCTAGAGCCTTCAGTTCTTCTATGGACTGAGGAGAAGCGAAAATGTCAGTTCCTCCTAGGCTGTAGTTGTTGTTGCGCAAGTACTTCTTGAAGATGTCTTCCAATCGCACCTCGTCGATGTTGTCGGAGAGCTGCAACATGGATATGATAGTTGAACAAATCAAAAATTAACACCCGTGTTGTTTTACCTGAAGATAGAAACGGGTAACGATACCCTTGGTGGTAGGTCCTGGTCCAAACGCGTGTACTTGCACCCCATGGAATATATCCCTCAAATCTGACTGCATCACCATCCTGTCGAGAGATTCGCGTGTGGCTTGTGCGAATTTTATGAACTCAGTCGAGTTGGAATCGCCTAAATCGTCGAAGTAGTGTAACTGGTCTTTGCCAATTCTGTCCAGCGTTATCTTTAGATTGTACGTGTAGGTCGCTAGAAAAAATAGTAATTCACAATTCATCCGTCTTTATATCAATTGTGTGTTACTTACGTAAGCAAGGTCTGTCTGGGAACATCCTAGCGAATCCTGGTCTACAAACGCACCTCATGACGCCTTCCACCCTCTGACACAGTTCGTTCCTAGTTGCTTTGCAGTCGGGTTCACATCTATCCGTTTTCGTTTCAGGCTTATCTTGATTTGGATGGCCTCCGCCTAGTATTCCAGCCAGAAGGATGTTGTTTACCTTGTTATTTGTTATAACTTCGTCTCTGTTCGGAGTTTCGTAACTGCTATTGGGTACTTTGACAATACTCTTGGTGTTTTTGTCTGTCATCACCACAAGGATAGAATCGTTGTCGTTAATTTCCTCCTCTTCAGTGCTTCTTGAAGGCGGATCTGTTTCGCTTATTATAAAATCGTCTAGATTTTCATCGGATGAATCTGTGACGATTGTAGATGTGTCTTGTACTATTGGAATTGTAAGGCTTGGTCTTATTTGAATAGACGGATAGGGGCTACCGTATGCGTCTGGAGGATACAATGAGCTTCCTTGTTTGATGGTTGTAGTCACGGTTTCTATAATGCTTGTAGGTTTTACCAAAGTGTGGAATTCAGTGACGGTGTCTACAATGGTACTAGTTTCGGTTTTAGTTACCAGTATGGTGAGAGTTGATGGAGGACCTCCTAGGGATGTAATCACAGTTGTTTTAGTTATAGTTATTGTAGACGTCATCGTATAGGTGATGTATCTTGTTGGAATAACCGGTTTCCTTTTAGTAGTGACTGTAGGAACCACCTTCTTCGACGTGCTCTCGGTGGATTCAATAATTTCGTCCACCACTTTAACTTCGTTACCAGCATGATGTACGCCTTGTGTAACAATATCTTTTTTGCTACTGGATTGAGAATTATGGATTTCATAGTGCGTAGAAGTATCACTTTCGATAGGTAACAAGTCTGTTGCATCACGGTTAAGGGAAGTCGTCGTTTCTATAGTATTTTCTCGAAGAGGTGCCTCAGATCCACTGAGTTCCACCACGCTCGTACTTTCTTCACTAGATTCTGTTGTTGTAGTAGTTCCTTGGGACCCATCGATATCCAAATTTGGATGACCGATAATTACTTCCAGGGATGGTTTTGTTTTAATGGTGGGAGACGGAGTGATAATTTTTTCTGTTGTCGAGCGGGTTGTAGTACCTCGATTAACAATATTGTAAATAGGATATGTGGGTCTTTTATGATATATACTACCCTCAGTGGTGACGGGTGTGGTTGTAGAGGTTCTATGAGGACCTGGTTTTCTTGTATACGGTCGCCTAGGCCTTGTGAATCTATTGTAGCGCTCAGTCGTGGTGCTGGTACTGGGCTTGTAAGCCAGTACTTCTTTAGGTACGTCCACTTCCATGGAGAAGATCGGTTTCACAGTTGTGATTGGTTTATTGCTGATGATAGGCTTGTGGGTAGACACCAAAGGAGGTGGACTCATTCCTAAGACTTCCTCGTCTGTAGTAGTCTGAGGCGGGGGTGCCATTGTATCCAGTGGTTTCGGAACGTATGGTTTAACACTGGATGTGCGATCTACTAATCCAGATTCAGTTTCAATATTTGGCACTCTTAAGATATCACCTCCATGCGAATCTACCTCGATTTTTGGGGGTTGCATTTCTACGTTTGGCTTCTTTACAGGTAGTTCTGTAATGAGAGGCGGTGGTTTCATGATCTCCATATCCGATAGTTCTGTCGTAACGTTTGTATAAGTCACAGTGACTTCTCCAGTATTCAATTCAGGCGTTGCTACCTGGTGAATGGAACTTATAGTCGACTTCAAAGGTGGTGGATTAGTAGTAAAATCGTTGATAATATTTACTTGGTTTGTAGGCTGGGAAGGGTTATTGTTAGGCCTAAACGGTTTTTCGGTTTGAGTATTGACTTGACCGCTCAAGTTTGCCGGGGGAGCAATATCTTGAGGTTTGGCAGTTTGTGTATCGATAGGTAAAGATGTGACACTAGGCCTATCTTTGTTTTTATTACTCTTGCGATTGAAGAAGTTTTCTTTGTTCTCTATGGTGTCGTCGATGTATATGATAATCGGCTTCTGTGTAGTAGCTTTTGTTGTTTTTGGTTTATATACTGCTATGGGGCTTTTTGTGTTGAAACCAAATACATTGTCTAGAGTATTTTCCATAAACAATGGATAACTTGGAGTGGTTGTACCAAGCGGTTTGATTGTGGGTGTATTTGGTTTATGAGTACTAGGTGGTTTAATGTTAAAGTAATGATTATGTTCGTCCTTTTTCTTATTCACTTCGGTTATAACGTTTGTAAATTGATTACCACTTACAACAAAATGTTGATTTCCTGGGTCTTCAAACTGACTACCAGCAACTACGAACCCACTGGGGCTGTTTTTATGCTTTTGGGTTCCATTTTGAATGTTCACCTTTTCTGTAGTGGCGTGGAAATTACCGAAACCGCTAGGTTGTTTGATTTCCGGACGTCCGTCGAAATTATTTATTTCATTCGTTTGCTGATTCTCTGGCCTTACTACAGGATTCTGTGGCCTAGATGCAGGAGTATGGGGCCTTACGAATGCATTTTCAGGTCTTACAAAGGTACCGGGTTGAGGTGAAGTGAAAGGTCTAGCATTCTGAGATATAATAGGATGTTTGTGATGAATTATTTCGTTGGCATAATTGGGGAAGTTAACTTGTTCCTCGGATGGAAACCGTATCGTGTGGTTACCTTTAATACTTGGCCGTTGAGTTGTACTAGTTTTAGCCTTCAATATTTCGAAAGGTATTTCCCCTGGTAGCAAAGGCCTACTGTTTGATTCTTGAATTACTTCGCCCTCCTCATTTTCCAGATCGTCGTCTGTGTGATCGCCTATGTCAGGGTCGATGCTCGAGATGTACGACGGAACGTAGGACTGACCGAAGGTATTTTCTGGATTAGCCATATTATATACCTGCTCAGGACCCTGGTGTGGTGTTAGAGGTATAGGTAATGGCCTTTTAGTCGGTCGTCGATTGTATACACGCATAGGCAGCGTGATTTTATTGACTGGAGGCGGTGGGGTCATGTATTCGGATATTTCGATATTGGGTCTAGGTGGCCTTGGACGCAAATTATTTCTTTTTGGTGGTAGAGGTTTACCCTGGTAGGGTAGTTTCGTTTCAATATTTGATGCTGGATAAAGGTCTTCTGGTTTCCTGATCTCTAAATCGTTGTGTTGGTGAAGGGGTCTCTTGTTAGGGGGGACTCTAGGAACTTGCGGTCTGATTTCGTTGACGGGGGAATCGTAAGGACGGTTGTAGTAACCACCGGGTTTTCTGTTGATATATTGGTTTGAGGAGGTTGCATCGTTCACAGGTCTGTGAACTTCGTTCTTGTTGAAATTCTGAGGGATCTGCATGTAACCAGGACTGCCCTCGGTGTGCTGCTCCTTCACTACTTCATACGGAGTCGCTGGAGGCCTGAAATCAATGTCTCCGTGATTTATAACGTGGGCGTTAAAATCGTTATCCTGTTGTACCAGACCGAAGGAAATGGGTGGCACGTTTATACTGATTTCATGGTTGTTTCCAAAAGCCACTTGCCCGTCTTGCTGTGGCTTGCTAGGCTTGATATTAAATTTCACGCTGTGGTCGCTAGAAGTCGGTTCACTGTTAATCAGTTGGTTACCGACCTTGATGACGCCGTTCACTTGTTTCTGATTGGGCGGTTCATTGTGGTAAACTGAGGCCACGTGTGGAACGCCATTGTTGAATTCTATGCCGGAGAATTCGGGTTCGGGGTAGGGAGAGGGGTCATCGAAGTACTGGCCATTCTTGTGGGGTTCGGTGGATCCTCCATAAATCAGCGCCGTTGTTCTGTTGAAGGGAATGTTCACAAAGGCCACTTGACTCGGCTGAATGTTAACCAGCAGCGGTTGACCTGTAGATCTTTCTATTACCTCTGGTAGAACGATGGGTTCGTTAATGACGGAAGGAGGTCTGATGTTGAAATTGTCTATTGGGGAGTTTGGTACTATTGAAGCTTGGTTTTGGGCGTACAAGGGATAGGAATGTTTGGCGACGGATTCGTAGTTCTCTTGTATGGAATGTTGGAGGTTCGGCAAGCTTATTACGTTGTTTATTTCGTTGGATGCGTATATAGGGCCGTAATTGTTCTGATTTATAATAGGATAAGAGTGCTGGTTCGGTGGAAGTTCATTGTTGTTGTCGTATCTGATATGAGTTGAATGCTCGTGAATTTGTTTCCTAGGTGGTGACAATGGAATGTGTTTTCTCTTATCCCCACGTAAATTCTCTTTGGCAGGTGGCGGAGGTCCTATGTAATCAATATTGTTTTGGGCGTGAATTACATTCGGCGACGGTTTATCATTCCTAATGTTCGCGATCGGTATTTGATTGTATTCGTTGTTGTTATTTGTCCAGATCTTGTTTGGTAGCGGCGGAGGCTTCATGCCTATAGGCACGTCGTTTTCTGTGTTGATGTGATTCAAGGGAATGGTGGGAATTCTCGGTCCTATTCTTCCAGGTTTTCCCACAATCACGTCCGAATTCGCTGTTATTACCTCTCCTGGGGATATAGGTATCCCACCATTTAATAGAGGAGCCTCGTGAGTTGCTTTGCCTGGCAAGTGACCTCTCGGAGGGTCCACCCAGTCGAAGGTGGCGATGTTCTGACTCTCGGCTATTTCAAAGTCGTCAGCTAAACCTCCTACTGGTATGTATATGGGCGATCTGTTCTGAACGTCTACAACGGGTGGTACTACTTGCGCGTCTTTCTTCGAGTTCAGTTTCGGTCTTGACGTCGTCGTCGTCGTTGTGGTTATGTTCGCGTCGTTTCGCCTGTTTGGTTTCAAATTGGTACTGATCAAACCGGCCATCGCGTTTAGAACGGGAGTTAGTGCCTCTATATTTATACTACC
This sequence comes from Monochamus alternatus, assembly GCA_037114965.1. NCBI lineage: Eukaryota > Metazoa > Arthropoda > Insecta > Coleoptera > Cerambycidae > Monochamus > Monochamus alternatus. Next base: position 52,538,600 of record CM073433.1, on the reverse strand, counting down.
CAATCCCAGCAAATCTGCGGCTGGAGCTGGTGGCGGTTTGGCGATTTTAGTTCCCGAAGACTGTTTCTTTTTATCATTCTGCAGTTTCTGATTTGGTGATTTGTTTTTGTCTGCGGTTTCAGTTTGTTGACTGGGAGGTTTAGTTTTAGTGGGACTGACCGCGTTTGTTTGAGTTTTGACTTTGCTCTTCGTGGAACGTTTAGTTTTACCTATGGACGTTGATATTTTTGTATCCTTGACAATTTCCGAGCTCAGAAGCGATCCAAGATTGTTTTTCAAGGTAGAAGTTTTCGGTTTAGTATCGAGGGTGGGTGTAGCAGCAAATTGTGCGAACGGATCGTCGTCAACGAAGACTATTGTCGATCCGGTAATTACATTCGATAAAGATGAGGGTTTTGAAGATGTTTCCATACTACTCATGGTTTGCACCGGAACTTTAGTCTTTTCTATAGGTAAGACTTTAGTCGGTTTAATTTTTTCCCGCATCTCGTTTGCAATTGCGGTGATTTCGATCTTTTGGCCGTCATGTAGAGTCGCAACTTTAGTTATGCTATTTGAGCCCTCTCTAATTTCACTTTTTAGTATGTTCAAGTATTTTTTGTCAAGTAAGTCTGGATTAATAGTTTCTGTAACCAAATTTTCTACTACTCTTGTCCGAGAACTTATAATAGTTGGAGTTTGCGGATTATTTTCTTGTAGCATAGTGGTGAAGTAAGTAAAAGTGGTGAAGTAAGTTTTCGTTGCTAGAATGTAGAAATTTTCACCTGACAAATCAACTTTGTGCTTCTTCTCATCTGTAGGAACAGAAGAAGCAGTTGTCACAATGCTGTTTGTTTTCTTAGGATATAGATATAATTTTTCTGTTACAACATCGCTGGAAGTGGAAATATTGGTGTTTATTACAGGTTTCCCGTTCTCCATAATAGTGTTGAAGTACGTATATGTAACGAAATAAGTTTTTACAACATCCGTTGTTGTATACGATGACATCGGTACTGAAGTTGAGTCTTCCATGTCTAAGGCAATGTAAGATGTCATAACGGAAGTGGCTCTTGGTGGCACGCTTTCCGTTATGACTACTTGAGTTATTACTTCATTGGTGCTTACGACAGACGATTCGTCGCCATCATATATCGTCTTTTCAAGGGCGACGGTGCTGTAATAGGTGTTGGTGTCTTTGATTGCAGACACGGAATGCGAAGGTTGTAGAAGAGATAGATAGTCATCTGGAGCAGTAACGGTGTTGGTGACGGTATGTTTTGACGAGACTACAAGAGGTTGTTCTCCATCCAAGATGGTGTTGAGATACGTGTATGTCGTGTGAAATACTCCAACGGATAAGTTTGGATACTGTGAACAAGGGAATCCATCAGAGGTGCTTTACTAGTTATTAGAACACTTACCTGAGTCAAAGTAATGCCCATAGCTGGCGTGGGTAAAATTTTACCAGTGTTTCTTTCCTCAGTGGCTATATTCGATACGACTTGCTCGTGACTAGATACGGTAGTTGTGCTTCCTTCCAAATAAGTCGTTAGGTAAGTGAATGTAGTTAGACACGTCTTCGTTACGAATTGATTTGGATATAGCGAAGATGCCAGGCCATTGAGCTGCAATTTTTTGAAATAACAATTACGAATAGGTATTAAATTTTATAAACGGAACTTACGTTCGCTGATTCTTGCGGCAACATCATGACCATGTGATCCGTTAGTGTGCTTGGTTTCAAAGTGACGGGTTTCTGTACGTTGCTCGGAGCCACCCTCTTTATATCAGGCTCTCCTGGTAAAGTTGTCTTATCTCCAGCTACGATAACTTCAACCCCATTAGACATTATTCTTGTCGCTAGGTTATACCTTGCTTCTTCGTAACCTCTACCTGTGTTTTCTATGGCGAAATATTTATTAGGATTGTGCTGACAGTAAGATTACAATTTCGCTACGATTTTTACATTACTATTTACATTAATTGTTAAATTTGGAAAAGAAAATGAACGTAAAAGGAGACATTCCTGGGATCTGAAGAGATTTATTTTTTACATTGAAATAATTTTATACAAAAGCTGACTCACCTTGGTTAAGAAGTTGAGGTGGGGAGTTATCCAAAGTGGGAATTGTGGTTGTTTCAAGCTCTGTCAGTGTCTGTGTGGCGTCGAAGTCCAGAAGAGTTAAAGTGGTATATTTGGTGAGGGGTTCAGTTAAAACACTCGTCTGTATCTGTGGTTTCACTTCTGTGGTAGAAGTCACAATCTGTTCAGTGCCATGCACTCTGGTCACAATGAACGTATACGTTCTTAGTCTACTTTGTACAACAGTTTTCGTCACTAGTTCGACAGAGGAAAGTACGGTGGTTTTTAAGAGAAGTACGGGGGCGTCTAGGGATTCCGTGAGTTCAGGGAAAAAGGGTTCGTATTCGGGAATGCTTTGGAATGTAGGTGACTCGGTATTCTCATCACTGTCGTCTTCATCCTCGATCACGTTCTCTTCCGTTACGTCTTCCACTTCATCCAGTTTGCTCTCTTCTGAGTCATACTCGTTGCTATCATAATCACTTTCATTTTCTAAATTAATTTCATTATTAGGACTCTCTACTGGTGGTAATGCTTCACTGGGACTCTCCGTTTCTTCATCATCATAATCGTTGTCCATAACATTTTCTGTAGTTATTTCTTCAGAGCTATCTTCATCTGAAACACTTTCTATAACATTTTCTTCAGTTGCATCTCTGCTGTCATCCTGGTGACTAATCAAAGTTTCTTTATTCAAGTGTACTATTGTCGTTTCTACTATCATAGTGGTTGTAGTTGAAGATTTAATAGTTTCGCTTTGTGAATTCACATCTAGAGATTTGTCACGTTTGGGCAAGAGGCGTTTCCTTGTAATCACGATTTTTCTTCTAGGTTTAGTGGCTTGTTGCAAGTGATCCTCAGATTCTTTATTTGGAGGATTCACTTGCTTTAGATAATCTAGTGATTCTGTACTTACGCCGTTTGGATTCTTCAACTGTTTTAGCAGCCTCTTCTTTTTCTTTATTCTAAGCCGCCTTCTGGCTCTCTTAGTAGTCACCTCGACTTTGCTGTCTTCAGTGGGACTTGCATCTGTGGTATTCCTTGGTTGTACCCTAACCAGTTTCTTTACTATCCTCTTCCGTTTCTTCACTGGCGGTGCATCTATAACATCTCTCTTTTTCCTTAAATTAATATTTGCGTCATCTTTAATTCCTACTTCTACATCTAAGTCTACGTTTTTTCCATCCTTTTTCGAAACGTAATTTTTACTGTTAGTTTTCGGATTAATAGACTGGCCCCCTAGAGTTAGTAACGTTTCGACCTTCGGCACGAGCGGGGCTACTTTGCTAAGGTCACTTACGCTAAAAAATCATCGGAAGATTTTTGGCTTTCTTCCGAAGCTTTCACGTATTTAATTTTGTACTTTTTCGACGCTAGGTTAGCCTTGGTCGGTTTTATATTGAATAACTCGGGAGTGTGAGTGGTTAAATGTTTTCTTACGTCGCCTATTATACTCTCCAAGCTTTCTGTTTCTTTGGCAATTTCAGAAGCTTCCAGTTGCACCTCTTTCGCAGTTGGCATGACATAACTGTCATAGTAGTCACTACTGGTCACTTCCGAAGGGTCATTCGCTGTAACTGATGGTCTTACTGGTACGTATGGTATTTGTCTCTTTCTCCTGTTATTTTCTTCTCCGATCGTTACTGTAGAAAGGACAGTCGTGAATTCTCCCGGTGTTCTTCCCGATACGTACAATGTCACCACGCTAGTTTCTTTAGGTGGAGCCACTGGAGCTGGTTTATTCTTCTTGTTCTTCCTCGACACTTTTCGTCTAGGACTCGAGGTTACCTCGTCGGCAGCTTGCAACTCGCTAGAATCGTCTATAGCCAAATTGAACTGTTCTGGTTCTTGATATAGAGCTTGCGCTTTGGGTTGGTCGTTCAGATTGAAAGCGGGTTGTGGTGCTGCTTGTTGTAACTGTTGCTGCAACAGGGGTAACAGCAAAGCTGTATTTAACTGTGGAGCTACGGGAAATCCTAGGGTTGGTGTAACAACGACCGTATCAGTCAAAAATTCTGTGGCAGTGATCACACTTACGCTACTGTCAATGATGGTCGTTAAGATCTCTTTTCCTCTAAATGTAAGTGGTATCACGGTAGAGGTCTGGCTTGTGACTGTAGTTACATAAGTTGTGGTCCTTGTCTTGTATTCTGTGGTTGGGGTGGGCTGCGCCCCCAGTACGGGTTGTTGCAAAGCCAACAGCGGATTGGGCTGTTGTTGTAGACCGCCCAATAGGAGTTGAGAGAGCAGAATGTTTGCAAGCGGAGCTTGAGCTGCTAGCGCTGGTTGGATGGTATTCACTACTTCTTCTACATCATAAACGGTGCTTGGAATTACGTGGGAGAAGGACGTCTTCCTCCTGTTGATGTAAGTGGGAGTAAATATGACGCTAGTAGTCGGCGTTTCGTTGAGTATGAACTGGGTGATCAAGGTGGCTCCGTTATTCCCAACGCCTGTGTTTTCGCTTAACAATACTTTCACTTCTTTACCGATGGCGTTGATAGACGTTGAATATTGTCTAGGATCTAGGATTTCGGTACTGTGACTGGCAGATACAACATTTTTATACTCGGTTATCTTGCCGTTTACTACCGGTATAGTTACTTCTGTGGGTACGTGGTGTGTCACCGTAATCGTCCCGTCGAATTGTGGAATTACGAAGTTAGTATCGATAGTCTGTTGATTGTCCTCCTTTTGATACCTAGCTCTCGGATTGCCTTGACTTCTACTCCTACCAGTCGTAGTTCTTGACTGCTGCCGATTACTTGATGTAGGTTTTCTGTGTACCGGCGCTTCTGTTTGATAATTGTTGTTCCTTAATCGCGGAGCCTTTGGTCTTGATGCTGCGGTAGGTCTGGTAGTTCTCGAGGTGCTTTTTGGTCGCTTGAAGTTAGATCTACCTGAAGAGGGAGAAGAAGATGAAGACGTATCTTTTTCTCTCAGTGTGAACTGAGATCTGCCTTGTTGAGATGTTTTGCTCGGTGATATTCTTTTACGGGTTGTAGGAGCAGACGTGGTAGTTTGTACGGATTTAGCACGATTCTTTGGAGTAAATCTACCTCTCGCTCCATTTTTAGGGCCTTCCGTTTCGGCGTCTTCTTGTGGAGGTGGTGCAGCAGTAGTTTTACCTGTAGGTCTTCTAAACCTCGAATAGGTATCTCTCCTTGTTCGCCTCCTGAAGAACGGTCTTATTTGAACATTACTGGATCTTCCTGTTCTTGTTGATGCAGGTGTTGGAGGATTAGCTGTTTGGGTATTGGTCAGAGAACTGTCGTAATCTGTGTCTTCCTCAACGTCTCCTTCTTCTTCAAGATCTTCCATATCTTCTTCCTCTTCCTCCTCTTCTTCAGGAGGAGGAGGAGTCGTAGTTGTGAATAGCCCTCTTCTGGGGAAGAGTCCGTTAGAACGGGGCCTGCTGAGTAAGCTATTGGGTCTGTTATACGAAACTTTTGGTTTGGGAGTGGTGGATGTGGCTTTTTTGTTATTCAAATTTCCATTTTTACCAGGTCTGGTAGACGCTCTGGAAGATTGGGTAGGACGAGGAAGTGGAGGTCTTCTGAATCTCAAAAGAGGGTTTTGGCTGCGTCTAGATGCACCCTCTGTTGTAGTCTGTAGAGCGAGGGTAGTTTCAAATTCTTCGCCAATGCTGTCAGTTGGATTATCGGTTACCAGAGTTGTCAGATCGTTTTCTTCCTCATTGGACACTTGAGTTACGAGGTTAGATTTAGGTGACCTGTTGAGGCCGGAAACTGCAGTGGGACGAATTTTGGGCCTAGCGCCATAGAGAGAACTTGATCTGAGACCAGCGCCTGCGCTAGAAGACCTGAAACCTCCCCCTCTTCTGGAACTAGAACCGAATCCGCTAGCCGTTGGCTGGATCTTAGCCGAACTTCCCCTTCTTCCTCCGAACGCTGAAGAACTAGCACCTGCAGATGTAGCTTTTGGTCTCGCAAACCGTCTTCCACCAGAAGCAGTGGGTTGAACAACTTGAGCGCCGGAAGAGGTACGTCTACCACCGAATCTATTTGGTTTGGATGCTGGAACGGCGGTCACTGTAGGGGTGAAGTTGGTCCTTGTAATAGTTGCCGCTGTGCTTTGACCAGATTGTTTTCGTTTAGGTGCGAACGTAGGTCTCTGACGGGACGCAAACGGTCTAATAGCGGGAGTGAAAGTTCGTTTCTTTGATTGGAATGTCAGTCTTGACTTTGTTCTGCTACTATCTGGATCGTCTTCTTCCTCTTCCTCCTCACTGGTTTCTTCTGTAGAAGTTTCATCTTCGGCTTTAGAGGAATCGCTGATGGATCCTTCTATAACTACTGGTGAAGGAGAAATAGTGTCAGTAGCAGCTATTTGTTGATCAGGCGCTTGAGTGGGCGACGGTACAATTTCGCTAACAGCACTTGGTTTAACGTTTCCTACCAGGAAGCTGGACGTGCTCTCTATTATCTGAGCATATCTCCCGTCGATAATGGTACCCAAGACTTTGGATTCGTAGAGGGTCGTGGTATCGTTTTGTATGATGGAACCTTCGATGAGTCGCACTAATCCTGTACGATGTATGGGTAGATCTGTGGGCAGAGCTGCTTTCCTTTCTTCATCCACTACGAGAGAACTGGTACTGCTAATAACCTGTGCATATCTGTTATCTGTGTACGTGCCTATAGCTTGTGTTGTGTAAAGCAAGGTGCTGACGCCCTCCGCATCGACAATTTTTCCTTTGTTAATGCTCACCACGCCAGTAGGCTTCAAATTTTCTGTTGCTACGGAAGACGGAGCAATTGTTTCTGTAATAACGGTCGACGTACTTTCGAGAATTTTTGCGTATAGTCCGTCGATGTACGTGCCATAGACGCCTGTTGAATGGATAGTAGTAGTACCGTCATTTTCCTCGGTATTTGTTATAGTAGATAGTAATCCTGTAGGTTTAATGGTACTGGTTATACTGGTTGGTTCTATCTTTGGCTTTTCTATAGTATCATCTAGTTGATTTTCGGTACCTGAATCATTAGTATGTGCGATTTGATTCGAATCTATGTCTGCCGAGTTATTGGCAACATTTGTAACAGTTTCAAGTCTGCTGTTTAAGACAGTACTATTTCCAATGTAGGAAGTTGTGAAGTACGTATAGGTGGTAAAGTATGTAGTTAGATCGTCTTCTCCTACGCTAGACGGTACTATGCTCTCGGATTCTGTAGGTACTATTTCATCCACAGGGGGTGTAGTTACAATCGGAGTAATGCTAATGGAAGGTACTGGGCTAGTAGCCTCTATTGTCGGAGTAACAACATTGGAAATTGTTTCTTCTCGACTTGTAACTTTAGTGGTACCGTTCTTGTACAGTGTAGTCCAGTATGTGAACGTGGTAAAGTAAGTTACTGGCAAGCTCAAATCTTCCGCACTTAGGGTTTGTGTTGGAGTTAACGTTTGTGTGACAACGTTGGTCACCGTCTCCAATCTGCTTACTACATTACTTGAAGTCGTACCGTGGTACATCGTTGTGAAATATGTGAAGGTGGTGTAGCTTGTTTGCAGCAACAAAGTCGGCGATGGAATGATTTCGGAGTCGTTGTTGGATTCTGACACTATTTGATCGTCTAGTAAAACGTTTCTTTTATCTACGTTGTCTATAATTCTTCTATCGCCTTCAGAGGTACTACTGCGCACGTCAGTGACCATCGTTGCGATGGTTTCGTACTCGCTCAGATTCAAGATTGCGTTTTCAGTAATTTCATTGTCTTCTGTCGTAGTGCCTCCGCGTTGCAGTGTGATGTAACCTTGTTCCTTTATACTTGGAGTAGCTGCCACAATATTGTTGTTGTCGTAAATTTCATTATCTTTTTCTGTTTGCTCTTCAGTCAGCGCCGTTTTGTGCTGCCTGTAAATAGTGTTGTAACTGTTCTGCGGCGATATATTTAAGCTGGCGATTTTTCGTCTTATTTCACTTTCTTCGTCATCGTCGTCTTCTTCTTCAGGTAGTTCTAACTGGTCTTTAATACCTTCTTCTAGATCCGTAATTTTCGTAGGTGATATATTACCTTCAACAGCACTGGGTTGTACGGTAGGAGTTACGTAGTTTGTGTACACTTCCGTTCTACTAGAAATGTCAGTTGCACCGTCTACGAAAATGGTGGTGAAGTAAGTGTAAGTAGTGTAATAAGTCTTGATTCCGTTATGAGCGACTTTTTCGCTGTCAAGTGTTGGTGTTGCTTTCGATAAGTGAGATTCTTCGTCGTCATTCTGATCCCCATTTTCATTGTTTTGGAATGTATGAGACGTTGAAGTACTGGCGTCATCTACGCCGCTGGGCTCAATATCTGCTAAATCTTCGAAAGATACCGTTTTTGATTTGTACGTCGAGATTAAGTCATCGTCATTTTCCAATAGCCCAGCTACAGCGGGATCTGTAGCCTCGCTACCTGGCTCTAATGTAGATGTAACGACATTAGTCGTTACGACAATTCTGCTGGCTATCGATGTCGTAGATTCTTGGAAATACGTCGTGAGGTAAGTGTAAGTCGTGTACAGAGTTTTGTATATCAGTTCAACCTCGTCTCCGTCTTCGGTAGTGCCTTCAGTTGCCTCCTCGTCTTCTTCGGTGACGTGTCTTTTTTCTGTAGTGATTTCCTGGGCATTGTTTTCCAGGTATTTAAAAGTAGTTGCTTCCCGTTCAGTAGTAGCCATTTCTTCAAAGATTTCGCTTATCTGTTCAGTGCTGCTTTCCTCTGTTGTAATCCTCAACCCTTCTTCATGTATGGTGGTGATATGTTCATCGTTCTTTGGTGTTGTGGTGGTGTCTACTTGTTGAATAGTCGACGAAGGAGAGATAACGCTATCGCATGGTAAGGTTTGGAAACCGATTTCTGTCGATACCACTTCGTTGGATTTGACAGAAGTCGTAGAGCCGTCACCTACTGGAAGGAAGAATGTTGTAAAATATGTTAGAGTTTTATAAATTGTTGTAGGCATTATTTGACTTCCTTCAGTGCACTCAACATCGTCCGTTTCTTGTTTTTCGTCGTCTTCTTTGAGATGGTCTGGAGACTCGTCTTGTTTGGGAAGCATTTCTGGAGTTGTCTCCTGTATAGGTATGGTACTAATGATATTGTCGCTGGTTGTTAAAATTTCATTAGTTGAATCGAGTTGTTCTAGCGTAGTGGGCAGTTGCTTCGTAGTCTCTGGTAATTTTTCTGTGGTAATAAGGTTTTGTGTGATTTCTTCCTCTGTGGTACTAACTATGCTTTCTTCAACTGCTTGAGAAGCGGCCGGCATCTCTACTGCGCTAGTTTCTATGGGCGCATCATCCTCGAAGAAGATCGTTGTTGCCCCACCGCTGGTTGAACTAGTACTTTCTTCTTGATGTTCGTCGAAGAATATCGTCGAGGCAGTTTCAAGTGGTTGTGTGGATTGTTTAGCCTGCGCTTGAAGTAAAGCGAAGATTTTGGCTATATCTTCGTCGGATGGTGTTGACAACATCGTGGGTTTGCTTTCCGACGGCTGAATAAGATCTGGTGTAAAGGCGGCAAGAGTCGATGTGCTACTTGAGGAGATGGTGGTACTGTCTTGCCCTTGTTCATGAGCTAAAACTGCTGATTTGGCTTCCATATCGACATGTTCTTCCACTGTTTGAGTGTTGGGATCTCTAGACCTATCTGTTTTATCTATAACTATAGTAGGCATTAGCGTTTTGGTTTCTGAATCGTGATCTTCTTCGGTTTGAGTTTGTGTGGGTTGTTCTTCCCTCGGTTGTTCTTCAGCAGGTTGTTCTTCATCGTGTTCTTCAGCGTGTTCTTCAGGGTGTTCTTCAGCTTGTTCTTCAGGGTGTTCTTCAGCTGATTCTTCCTCTGGTTGCTCATCCGGTTGTTCTTCCAGTTCTTCTGGTTTTTCAGTTTCAGATGGTTGCTCTGGTTCTGGCTGCAGTAAGGTGGTTACAACAGGTGATCCAATTAACGTAGCAGTTGGTTGAATAAGAGTAGGTTCTACGGATATTTTTGTAATTTCTGCACTATTTTCTGTAGTGGTGGCCGTGTGAGGAGTGAATATTATCACTGTGTCGCCGACGGTAGTGGTGAAGTCTGCGAAGCCAGTATATGTTATGGATGTAAAATCTCTAGGATTTGGTTTCGTCAAACCGGCTCTAAATAACAACTTGGCCTTTCGTTCGGCGGGTGTGGTAGGTTTGGAACGTTCTGTGCGAGTGTCGAAATCTGGGAAATCTCCTAGGTAGGAAAGTCCAGAAGGAGAGAATTCATTTCGCACGGTGAAGGTAGGTAAGTTGTCCCAAGGTCGTACTTTGGATGGTCCGAATTCTCCTGAAGGCGTTTCCACAGGTTCTTTATGATTTATGATGTTTTCTAGATTTATATCTCTGAGCTGCGGGCTGATTTTGAACACTTTGACGTTGCTTTGCAGGGGAGTATCGCTTTTCTTCTTCAGATTTTCATCGAATGGTACCCTAAAGTTGTTTGAAGGCGATTCCTTCAGCAGTTCTTCCTCTATTATATCCTGGGGGCTTCTTGGAGCGTCTTCTTGCTTGTTGGTATCAAGAGGAACGAGTGGGATGGGACTTTCGGTAGGAAATACGTATACAGCATCAGCTCTGGTAGGAGCGATGAAATCTGTATTTTTTATGAACTGCTTGTTGTTAATGACGTTGGAGTTCAGGTTCCACTTTTTCTTTTTGTACGGGTCGTACGATTTCGAGGGGGAGTCGTCGTAGAGGACTCTGGAACTTTTAGTGAGCAAGTGTGCGTATAGTCGTCCATTGTCTAGGGTGGTACCGAGCACCTGTGTGGCGTACTCGGTCGTTACCCCCTCTTGTATGAAGGTACGTGCCGTCGAGGTAATAAGGCCTAGGTCGGGTTTAACACTGAGGAACCTTCCAAAGGAGGACCTTCCATTACTGTCCACCAGCAGAACTGTGGTGAGATCTATAGTTGAGGAGGGAAACAGTCAGTTTTTACATTACAGAGCAATATGGTACAATTTATGAGAACGTTACTGAGGGGGATAGCTTTGTACAACAGCGTTAGTATGGGGCTCATATAACTGCATACCTTAAATACAAACAACGTCAAAAGTCTTGGACCCCCTTTATATAAAATGATTCATTCGATTAAACCTAGTGGTTTTTCTTAATCTGGTAAAAAAGTAGATGTACATTGCAGACCATGAACGTTTACTTTATTACCAATGTTTTTACAAATCTGGTCAGTTTGGCAGTGTCTTCAGTCAAGTGTTCTTTTGAATTTTTGTACATTATATTGCCAGGACGTGAAATTTCTGCGTTTACCCGAGCAAGAATGACTGCTTTACATGATGCAGGACATGTTGGGCATTCCTAGATCATTTGTTGTATGAATAGTACACAAATATGAAGAATTTTATACAGTGGAAAACAGACCACGTAGTGGATGTCCTCGACTATCTAATAAAAGGAAGAATGGATATTTAGTGCAATATGCCCGTAGACATCACACACCTTCAGCTTCAGCTCTCAGGGCTCACTTTCAAGATACGTTTCGCCGTGTTATATCGACACCTACTATTCGAAGACGATTCCACAACGCAAATTTACGTGCTAGAAGACCATTACGGGTTTCCACTCTACTTCCAAGGCATTGTGCTGCCCGTCTCCAGTGGACGCGAGAGCATAGGGGTTGGTTTTTACGCCAGTGGCGGTGGGTCTTATTTACAGACTGATTACAATCGACAAAGCGTCTGGAGAAAACCAGGTCGTCAACAGCGACTTCATTTTCCTCGTGAAGTTGATCCGTATGAAAGGAGTACCGTAATGTTTTGGGGTTCACAAAAAAAGATTCAGAAAACACTATACTTTTATAAATGTATTTGGTTGTTCTGACAAAAAGATTTCTTTAACAAGAATGAGGGAGACTTTTGACGTTGTATATATATATAATTGTTCGTAAGTACTTGAGAAATTGTTGATCCATAATTATTATTTACTTCTAATTGGCCATATTCCTCAGGGTGGGCGTCTTTTATTTTCTTATAATTATGTTTTTCTAACTTTATTTTAAAGGTGTGCAGTTACATAATTGCAATGGTATTAAAAATTTATTGTATTTATACAGTTAACTACTACTACAGTATTACCATGATTACAAAAGGTATTGCCGATTTCTGTTAGTGAGGACGAAAATAGCCGGCACATCCTTGACATTTCGTTTGATAATGATTGTATATAATGCCAACCAAGAGGATCGTAGAAGGCGTAGATGTTCACGCTCAACTTAATTGATTATTCATAGCAGGATCGTTTTGATGAAAATTTTAAATCTCAAAACAGAAGCGGTCAAATAGATTTATTTTTACAATTTGATGGTTAGAATTAAGGCTTTCTGATACTTTCTAAAACAGATGGGTAATTTAAATATTACTATTACTATTACGAGATTATTTAATGTTGTATATAGTAATTGTTTTGATGCCTGAAGTGAATTGTTGAATAAGAAGATGACTATGAAAAACGTATAAATTTAATAGCAACGACTTTTGACATTTATTGTTTTTCTTACGCGGTTGCGTAACAAAATACTTTTACCAGTATGTAACCAGCAATTACAGGTATTACTCGTTTCATCAATGATTTTATATACAGTATGCGCCAAAAGTATGGAATAAATTCAATAAAACCGAAACAATTATTTTTTGGTAAAAATCCTCGAACAGGTCGATTTTTAATTTAAAAAATACATATTTTAGCGTATAATTCGATTTTCAAATGTCATTTGTTTTCGAGTAATGACGTCATCGATTTTTTATAAATGGCAACACCATATTTTATTCCATGATTCTGAAAGATCGTTTAATTCTCTAAATAAATGACGATTGAATGTTAGAAAACGTAAATCAATTAAAATAAAGCAAAAACGTTATTAAGTTTAGTTTTTCGAATTCCATAGTTCTTTTATGGATCACGTAGGTGAATATCTTTGCAAAGTGTCATTGTCACACCGACTTTCTAATAAGTATTGTAAGCGACATAGAAATTATTATTCAATTTAAAGTATTATGGCACATTAAACTGTTACTCAAAGAATTGAAATTTTAATTCTTATCGGATGCGGGAATATGACTAGAACTCAGCAGGAAGTTTGCGATTTATTTAATGAAAAATATCCAGATTGCCCTATCAGCCAATCAACAGTCAGTATGGTAGAGTCTAAATTTAGAGAAACTGGCAATGTTGTAAATATTCCAAAACCTGGACGTCCAAGCATTAATGAAAATCAGAAACAGAACATTTTGATAAGTATGGTGGATAATCCTCATAATTCTTCACGATTGGTTGCATTAAACAATGACACTAGTCAGAGCACAGTGCTACGTATCTTGAGGAAGGAAAAATATCATCCCTACAAAATTCTTGTGCAGGAACTCAATGAAGATTATCCCGATCGCCGCTTACACTTTTGCGAAATTCTAATGGATTTATGTCAAGGAAATAGAAATTTACACCGGCAAATACTTTTTTCAGATGAGGCCACATTTTGTCTGAATGGTACAGTAAACCGTCAAACTTGCAGATATTGGAGTCGGGAAAATCCTCATTGGATGGCAGAGGCATATACCCAACACCCTCAGAAATTAAATGTGTGGGCTGGAATAGTTGACGACAGAATAATAGGGCCTTTCTTCTTTGAAGGAACCCTTACAGGACAAAGATATTTAGAGTTTCTAGAAAATGACCTTGTTCCAGCCCTTGCAGTAATTTTTCCTAACGATAATGACCCTGACATTCCTGACGATACCATATGGTTTCAGCAAGACGGTGCACCTCCGCACTAAGCGTGTCCTGTACGAGATTTTTTGGACAACTATTTTCCTGGGAGGTGGATCGGCAGACGCGGACCGATAGAATGGCCTGCAAGATCGCCAGATCTTACACCTCTTGGCTATTTTTTTATGGGGATACTTGAAGTCAAAAGTGTACATTAATAAACCACGTAATTTAGAAGAACTTCAAAATCGCATTCGGGACGAAATACGCAGAGTTACTCCAGAAATCATTCATAATGTGCAAGAAGAATTTCTTCACAGACTTGCGCATTGTCAAGAAGTTGGTGGATGGCAATTCGAACATTTAATTTAAGTATAAAATTTAATCAATTGTATTTTATTTTACATACCTCAGAATTGTTACTTTTTTATGGATAAAATTTACGTTTTCTAACATTCAATCGTCATTTACTCGAAAACTTTCCTATGTAAGAGGGCAAAATTTTAGTACTGTCTGATAGAGAATTAAACGATCTTTCAGAATCAAGGAAAAAAATATGGTGTTGCCATTTAAAAAAAAATCGATGACGTCATTACACGAAAACAAATGACATTTGAAAATCGCATTTTACGCTAAAATATGTATTTTTTAAATTAAAAATCGACCTGTTCGGGGATTTTTCCCAAAAAATAATTGTTTCGTTTTTATTTAATGTATTCCATACTTTTGGCGCATACTGTATTTGTTTTTGGGTGTATCTGTTTGAGAAATATAAATGAATGTACACCCGTTTGCATTTCTTGAATTAATATTTATAAAAATAAAAATTATTTCCACCATGATTCATGCAGTAGGCGTACCTACGATTCTTTTGTATTCTAGTAACCATGGCATTCTTTTCGTCCTTCAGGTATCCGACGAATAATTACGAACATATTTTCTTTTGTAGGTCTTTGCGTGCTAATTTGATGTCATTTGAAACGTGAGTCTTGTTGTTCTCATAACCTTCTAGATCGTTTTACGTTGAATCCTTCATACATCGAGCAATATTCGAGGATGTTGTTAGTTTTTGATTTCATTTCGTACCCAGACCAGGGATAAATACGAACTACTAACATGCCTTTCTAAATCTATATCTACAATACCGTTTACCGAAAACTTAGAGGCTCTCCTATGTTAGTATTTTTAAAGTAGTACCTTTATCGTTCTGACGCCTCCTTCTGGGTGATGTGTTTATATAATCTTGACCTGAAAGAAGGAGAAGATATTAGTGAATAGTTTTAAGTAAAGTATTTATCTATAATTTAAAATAAGAGAAAATCGAAGATAATACTAGTATCGTCGCTGTAAAAAAGCGTTGTACTTGAATATTGAAAAGATTCAATTTTAGAAGAAATCCCATCCAATATTTGAGATATTATTTTCATAAAATATTATCGGTTTATTATTTTCTATTAAATGACCGATGATTAAAGGTGCCGTCGCCGTATATTAGCAAAGTAGACAGTAAGATTTTAAACTATTGGCAGATACTGCTACATAGCAATAGCTAAACTATTTATGGCATAAAAAATACCAACAACTGTAGGCTTGTGTCAAATTTTCATGTCAATAAACATCAGCGTATTTTGCGTGCATGCGATTTATTAATCGTGCAATTATTGAGAAATTTCAGAATAAAATTTAAACCTTGAACACCCTGTATTTCTTATACCAGCGACATTCCTATAAGGCATGATGAACTCAAACATAATATTTTGGTGTCTAGTATCTCCAGTTTATTCTTGACTCACCCTGTATATTACAAGTCGACTGGTTTCCTAGGAAAATTCGTACTCTATTGATTTGAAAAACCTGGGCAGTCGCTTTGGCATTTAAAAAGCGACCTGGTCGGACTCGCTCCGTTGCCCAGCATTGAAATGGCACACGGACGGCTCTTAAGCAGGTTGATGCGGAGGAATGTGTGTTTCTGGGTGTAAGTTCACCGCGAACGATGGGTGTGTCATTACTTTCATAATCGTGGAAACGCCCGGGGCCGCTTCACACGGATCCAAACGATCCTTCCGTCTCAAAATCCGATTTGGGCACACGTTAGACCGAATTCTGGGTCAGTTTCGGCTTCAGACGAAAGTTACGCGGATCGGCATCGTAGATCGCAGGCCATCTAGCCAATTAATTGGTACCTGGTGTGCGTAAAAGACGATTAGAATCTTGTTTCGCATCGTATGAGATACAAGTCTTATCAAAGTGACTCGTATTTTCTAATTTAATAAGACAGGCGGTGATTAATTGGTTTTTACATGAAAAAAGTTGATGGATGTATGTTAGTTTCAAGTTATGTTGTAAAATGCAAGCTAATCTGCAATTTCTAGCTTCGTTTTTGGACGACGTAAAACTTAAATGTATAATTCATAGTACCAAATTTAAAATTAACATAATACAAGGTCCTAGACGTACATTTTCACTTACATGAATAAACTATCGTATTTTTATCGAACATAAACTCTGTATCTATTTATCATTTGACCGTGATGTATTAGTTGGCTATAACATGAAGGATATTCAAAATGTTTACTGCTTTCAAAAGCCTCTTCAATTTAAAAAAAATAGTTTTGTTCTGTTGCGTAAGTTCTCATTAGTCTTGGCAATCTTGTCTCTTGTCTCTTTTTAGTGTTGTCTAGGTCTCGCAAGATAAATTAAAACAAGACCAAGACAAGACTTGAGAAGATTTAAAATAAAATCTTGTGAGACAAGACACAAAATATTGCTGTGGCAAAATGTATTGCAAATATGAGAAAGGAGAATACTTAAGTGCGCATGACTTTTCAAATGTCTTTATAATGCGTTCACGCACAGTACAAAACAGGTCATTTCCTTGAAGATCACTGTCAAACCACATTTGAAATAATTCCCGTGTATTTCTTTTCTTCTTCGGCATGTTACTTAATTCACTTATCCTCTCAATTAATAATAGTTGTTACTATAAATTATATTACTATTTATAATTTAAATACGCACAACCAATACAACTTACAGTAGACGAAAAAAAGAAACATATCGACGCGACACCGACTATTACAGCGTTCCGTAAATAACTAAAACCAAAAGCGCAGTTCGAAATGCGAATCAGTTGTGAAAACCAACAAGATTTTAAAGAAACTCTTGTTTTAATTTGCAAAATATAACAAGAATTTTTCAAATTTTACAAAATTTCTTGTCTCAGCCAACACTAGTGCTCGTATAATGCCGCTAAATTTGCTTCGCTTCAGTTCTTAGGTCAGTTAACTGCAAGGTGCAACGGAATAAATCGAGTCTACACTCTGGAATTGCGCAGAAAATTTGAGACGTCCCCATGCAACGTACTGATTAATACTACCCGTATAAAAACACGTGTTCTACTAGCAAGGCAGGTGCTGAGTATGCATATCAGTGCAGGTGCAAAATTTCGATAAGTGCAAATGAATTTTCGATCACGCACTGTACGTACGCTCCGAATTTCAATTTGTATTTGTAAGTAAAATAAGTGAAATTGAGGTTAGCATAACTGACTAAATTACAACTCACTACTACGTCTGGATTTTTAAAGTGCTAAATTTCTGTCATTTCCATTTCTTGAAAATAGATTAATATTAACTGCTTTGTTTCGAACAAAGAACGGACCGATTAGGATTTTGTTCGATTTAGGCATGATTTAAAGATATTGTAATCTTTGGACGTTGATTTAGATAAAGATATGTGTAGGTGGCCAAATTGTAAACGTTGTACAAAAAAGAGGAAGTCAGAAGAAGTGTTCATGGGGGGAATGTTCATTTGATTTTGGGCGCACAGAATTTTGTTTTGAGGCGTAATTTGGAGACGTGTCTATAAAATTAGCTTTATTAAACATTCTTAGAGCTTATGTAACTCAGACTCTATCTAATAGCAGTAAATTGAATGCATAAAATTATATAATTCTTATTTTTTAGCGATAATGGCGTCCCAATTTCTAATTGATTGAAAAAAAGCGTGACGCGACAATTTTTATTGATGAATGTCCATAGTCCTATGCTAATTGGTATCATTTTAAGGCGTAACCGTATTCAAAGGATTAGAGCCGTTGTCGTCTATTGTATTATAAGAAAAAATGGACAGACGTTGGTACCGAATCAAAATATTTAATTGGATTTGTCTATAAACCGCTAATTTGTTCATAACGAAGTACCTACGTATTTTCTTGCGACGTTGGTTTCCAGTGAATCAATTCAACTTAATATAACAGGAATTAGATCTTACCAGTAAAAAAGTGGATCGAAATCACTGGATAATTGTTCGTTAATGTTAATGGTGGTGCGGATACATGTCAGTAGTAAGTTGTTTCAAGCTAATAAAATTTGTGAAACCATGTGAAATTAAATTGCCTTAAAAAGGGAAAGGTATGTCCCAGTTGATCGCATCTTGTTTCAATTTTGGCTACCAACATAATCACAAAGCGTAACCATTGATGATCATATCGGATTGTATCGTATGACCCACTTGAACACCGAATATATTATTATCTTCAGTTGGCCTGTAGCAAAACAGTTGAGCAGAGTTTCGATAAATAAATTGAAACTGGAATGGTAACATTCAGTATGATATTTATGCAGGTGCGAGTATTTATAGAAACGCTAGATAAATTTATTTAGTACTTACTTCAGGCAATTTACATAGTGGAAAGATATTTCAATGTACTGGACAAATGATAAAGTAAAGAATACGGAAATGTGTCATTTTGCTTTTAATTTCGGTAGTATAAAAAAATCATAGCAGGTCTTGAATCATCCTTTTATATAGCTATAGCGCAAATGCAGCCTGCTTAATAATAATATGCCGCCCCCTCTCCCGCACAAGTCTCCGACTTCTGGGCTAATCCCTGTGATTAGAATGAGGGGTAGAGATATTATTATTATTATTATTATAGTAGGATCAGAAGAAGCGATTTTCGATGCCATTTAAAATAATAAAATATTTACTATTTTCAAAAATAAAATTTTTACGAATTTATACATAAATAAAATTTTGAAGTCGTGTAGAGAAGAATTTTTGTAAAAATTTCACAACTAGGAGATTTGAGGGGACCTGATTAGTACCATCTTATCAGGTTTAAAAAAAAACGTTAAGCGATTATATTGCATTTCGAGGGTATAAAAAAATCATAGCAGGCCTTGGATCGCCATCTTACAAGCCGTGGTAGGATTACAAAAAGCAGTTTTTGACGCCATTATGTATACCATTACTCATACCATTATCTGTGTAGGTATTTTTAGAAATTTATAATTCCAACCTCATATCCAATTTAAAAGTAGCGCTGATTTATACCATTTGATGTGACTAGACTGAATAATATTAATTTAGAATCATATCGATCACTTAAAAACTGAATATAGTACAGAATGATGCAATCTTTTCAGTTTGTCAGGAATTTAACATTTTTTATCAGTATTAATGAAGTAAACAATTAAAGTTTCCAAGGAACTCTTTAAAACTATAATGTACTGTAACGTTCGACAACGTTGCAGTGTCAGGCTGCTGGAAAAGAGCTCTAATACCCGTTTGCACCGACATTTTACGAAGAACAACTTAATAAAGTTGTTCTTAAAGTTAAGTTATGCTTATTTTTTTAGAGTATTACACCGACGTATTATAAACCATACTTAGAAAAGTACGTCTTTGTATTGGCAACAATGCACAAATCTAGTAACTTTCGTTACTTTATGTTAGGTATTTTAGTTCTTTCTGTTTTTCTTCAGTTTGTTACATAGAAGTAAGGTTAGATTTCAGTGTAATGTCATGTCTGTGGTGTATGTTTTTGTTATTGTCATTTGTAATATAGGTATGGTTTGAATATTTGAATTAAAGAATTTCATAAGTCACTTATATATAAATACATAAAAATCCTAAGATAGTATGTGAGCGATGATGTCACCTATTCAAGACTTGTTTGCTGTCATAATTCAGTTACCGTTGGTCAGAGAAAAAAAAATGTTAAGTCAAATATGTTTTGTTTCGTGCAACTTATTATATGCAAAATTAAAGCACTCATATTCGAGACACCCTGTATATTCTGATCAGTCCGGTATATCTGACAATGCAATAAACAGCTCTCCTTCGAATCAGATAAGCCTCTATCCCATTAGTCGCATTCACACCTGACGCTTCCAATATTCGTTCCGCAACGGCCGCCGCCGATAGAGCGTTGAAGAGGATAATCCGAAACAAAAGAGGATCGCGAGAATCCTCCGCTTCTGCGATAATCGAGCAGGCCGAACAGCCTGAGGCGTAATCGACTGACCGACTCTGTCGGCTGACCCACATACTACCGTTGCCTCGCGAGTGTATTGTAAATGTGGTGTCTTGGCGGCTTACAGTGCAACGTAAATGGACAAAAACAAGTCCTCTGAAATTCGATGAAAGTTGTTATAACGAGATGTAATAATTGTTTCGCATTTTTAAAAGTAGTTTTGGTTAATATCGATCAAGATCCTCTCGCAAATGTTTGTTTCTACACGGAGATTTTAGAATATGTAGCCCAACATATACGGCAGAAACTAGAGGTCAGAATAAAGTATTTGAAGCTAATTTTCCTATATAACAAACTGCACCCCTAACGAGTTACAGCATCTTGCTAAATCTTTTTTGACTTCTGGTTTCCACTGTATAAGTTTGGTTACACACTTTAGACTCACCTTGTAGAAGAACTGTTAACCAAATATTTTTAAATAAAAAAATATTTCATCTACATATTTCAACATAAAATTCTTGGAAGTTTATATGTCAACTGCACACTGAGAAAATTATATACGCCATTATAAATATTATCACACTACGGAGAATTCTTTTACAGTTATTAATGATACTAGTTCGATATGAACACGTTTTCATAAATTAAAATTAAAAGTTATTGGGTGCTCTTAGTTGACGATGTCATGGTAATCACAGATATCGATTGTTTTAAATTTGACATACGGTGAGCGCTCTATCAAACGATATATAAGATCTGTTCCAACAACCGTCCAGAACTGGTTCAGAACCGTGAGAAATGTTGGACCAACACCGTCTTACGTCGCATTCGCCGAGAGTACATTAACAACTGAACTGACTGACTAATTCTGGACGGTTCGGAATCGATTCTTGCTGTGTTGGAACAAACCCATAGTTTTCGCTCAGTAACTCCTTAACGGATAATGATAAAAATATGCTGTTTTTTAAATAGACTATAAATATTATTTTACGTCGACGCTGTGTTTTGAAATTTTGAAAAAGTGTAAAATTAATTTTTTTTTAAATGAATTTTGCATATTTTCAAAATTTCAAAACACAGCGTCGACGTAAAATAATATTTGTAGTCTATTAAAAAAAAAACACATATTTTTATCATTTTTCGTTGAGGAGTTACTGAGCGAAAACTATATGCATTTGGATCGAGCGCTTACCGTAAGCCTTAAGAGGCATGGTGGTTGACTCTAACACAGTGGCAGAAAGCTATATAGAAGATTCCAAAGAAAATAAGAAGGAAGTAGCCTCTAGTATTTTGAATAACGTTTCAGGCATTGATGGCCCTTCAACAAGTTCAAGTACTCGGGAAATAAACTTATTTTCTAAAAATACAACCCACTTATCGTCTGCTGGAATTAATTTGATAAATTGTTCAGAAATTGTAATTCATGTTTAAAATAAATAAATGTTATTGATTTTTTTATAGATAATAATGACAAGTACTGACTCTCTGTTTTTGTTTATTTTTCACTTTAAAATTCGTAATTTGTTTTTTGTATCAGTAAACAATTGAAGCTTGATAGAAAATCCCTAAAACTGTGACGTACTGTAACGTTCAACGACATTGCCATCTGTCAGCTGCTGCTGTTAACCTAAAAGTATTATTAGTCATAGTAATATTGTGGCTATATAGTATGTTACGTTTTTCTCTAGTGCTTGCTTGATATTTGTGAATGTACATAAACAAAAATGGAACAATTTATAGTAACCATGACCAGCTGCATGACATGTTAATTTATGGTAAATCTGGGAAAACATTTGTAAAGGCTTGTCGCAAGCAACATTGTAACAATTTTACATTTCATTCAGTGTTGTGAAAAGAGCTCTAAGAAAACACAGTAAGCGTATTTATAATTATTGTGTACAAACACCTGACAATCCAAATATGGTATGCTGTCATAATTCTGTTGGTCAGAGAAAAAAAAATTGTTAAATAAAAATCGTTTTGTTTGGTAAAATTTATCATGCAGTAAAATAAAGGCACTCATATGCCAAACGTCTTGTATTATAACAGAATTATTGTTACTACTTGCCGTACTTTAATATATTTTTGTTCAACTTTCAATTTTAGACTTGAAGGCAAAATTTTCTGCCTTAAGAAGTCCTTCTCTGTTGCAGGCCCGTCGCCGTACCATCTACTTCCTGTACAATTTTTTACAGTAACTTAACCTTCTTTTAATTCCGAACGTACTCGAGCAATCTGGGTGTGTATGGGCACATGAGTTCAACTGGTGTTTTGTAAGATCGCCAAGGCTATATGGGCGGCTTTGCTGCCATTAAACGGCATTCAATATTGAATTTGTTAACTCTGGACAATTCTCAGCCATTCCAAGACAATGATATTTCATTTTAAAAACTAAAAGTGAAATAGCGCATAGTTATTAATGGGAATGTTGTCTGTATATGCAGAGTGTTTGGAATATAAGTGCCGATTTGAAAATTTTTTCTGATATGCTATCTTGAATGTTTACTCTTTTATACGAGAAGCATTTTTTGTTAATCCTTGAAAGCATTTTCAGTTTTTGGCAAAGTTTTATTCTTGGCGATTTTAATACAAAATTCAAATTCTTAAAACAATTACAAAAAAAAAAGTTTAATACAGAGTTTGTCTTCTTCGCACTTCAATGACTGCCTGGCAACGCCTTTGCATACTGTCTATCAGGTTGTTGAAGTAGCCTTAATCAATTTCTCGCCACAGGCGTGGTAAAACCCCTCTGAGTTCCTGAAGTGTATGTGGGAGTAGTTGATGCGAATCTAAGGCTCTTTGTAGTTGGTCCCATGCATGCTCAATTGGATTGAGGTCTGGCGAGAGAGGCGACAGTGCCAAGTGCGGAAATACCATAAAATTCCAGGGTACCGACAACAATTCTAGCACGATGATGTCGCTCATTATCATCGAGAATTAAAATAGTTTGCCCAATTGCAGCATGAAACAACGGTTCGACGTAGTCCATTCATGTTTCTATCAAGCACCAACTCTGTACGCCCATTAAAACAAATGCCTCCCTAAACACGCTCTGAATGGATGAACTTCCTGGATGGCTCTACGATTACTGGGCACCAAAAGAAGGGTCCATACTCGACTGGACTATCCGAAAACCGCTCATATCTCGACTCATATGTAAACAATACATACCTCTACTGATCATTTCAATGCACGTGTTCGTTAGCCGATTGCAACCGAAGTCGCATATAATTTTGTGTCAGTGGAACCCTTCTCAAAAGTCGTCGTGAACGTAGATTAACATCTTGCAGTTTTCTACTAACTGTTTCAATTGAAACCGCGACACCAGAATCGTTTAAAAGTCGCTGTTGCAAGCACTCAGAGCCTCTCTACGGGTGGATAGTGTTAGAAACCGGTCTTGTACAGGGGTAGTAGATCTTGGACGTCCACTCTTTCAATGACATTTCCTGTTTCTCTATATCGATACACAAGCCTTGAAATTACACTTTCACTGACCTGAAAGAAGTTAGCAACTTTTCTCTGACGGTGTCCTCCCTCGATCATTCCAATAGCCCTATTGGCTCCAGTTGCACTCAGTTTACGTCTAGGCATTATTGCAAAACAAAATTTTTAGGTTTTGAATAAGAGTTGACTATATAAACTCGAAACAACATCTAATCCAAAATTCTCAAAACGACCAAAGATAAA
Organism: Monochamus alternatus; assembly: GCA_037114965.1. Taxonomy (NCBI): domain Eukaryota; kingdom Metazoa; phylum Arthropoda; class Insecta; order Coleoptera; family Cerambycidae; genus Monochamus; species Monochamus alternatus. Next base: position 52,514,849 of record CM073433.1, on the reverse strand, counting down.
GAACTAGCCGAAAGCTGAAAAAGTCACTCAATGATGGAAAAAAAAACACTCAGATAAGAAAGTAAACATTTTATTTATTATCTAGAACCATTGGAAAAAAAACGTCAACCTTTAAAAGAAATCTCGATATTTGTGAACTTCCTAAATTTTTGTGGAGCAGTGTATTTAGCCATAATATCACGTAGCCTTTCTGTATTTATAAAATTGTGTGTTGAATTACCTGAGAACTACCGATATGCCTTTTAGATGCTTTGACAGTTCTTTTTGCAATTAACGGCTTTTTGATTGCCTCCGTAACTGTTCCAAATTGAAATTAGAATAATAATTTGAAATGGTTTGTTAATTAATATTCGCAACGACAAGGGCCAACGGTATATTTTTTGTGGGAGAGAGCACCGTTCTTTGTTTTAAGATGTCGTTAATGACTTAGTAACAGTTTTAAGAGCCTATGACAAATTGAAGTGCTTTAATTATAAATGCATAGATTACTGTTGTTTTTTGATCTTAAACTATGTATTCTTAAAAAATGTCTATTCGACGAAATTGTAGAAGAATGTTGAAATATATTTTTAGATTATTTCAAATAGTATCTAGATCGCCGTTCCTACAAATTCCAGAATTTAGTCCTCGAATTGGTCTAGACGATTTGTTTCATAATGCCTAGGCGACCAAATAAAAATGTTTTTGTTCATCTAACCATAAACTGTTAAAAAGTTAAACTTATTAAGCAATCCGCATTTGCGCCCTGGAACGACTTACGTTGGTAGACTCTAACCACCATTCAGTGCAGGAGAGAGGGGAAACCTGGAAAACCTCATTAATTAGGGTGGTAGTCAAATGTCGACCGGTATCAACCTCTCACATTGTCCCAAGCTAATATTTTTCCACCCTACCATACCCACAGAGAGGGTGCCAATCCTCTCCACGAATATAGCTGATATACGGTCTACCGGCTGCGGGGCTCGAACCCACACCGGTTTAGTCACATGTCGTAGAGATGTGCAATTTAAAGATTCCTTCGTTAACGGTAAGAGCGTACCAGCATCTGATAAACGCGCGTAAAATCGTGGGCACATCTCTTAGATCAAAGTTCAAGTCGTGTAGTAAATAAACTTTCTTCGAGATTAACCCACTGATATTCTGGATCCGTGTGTTTATTTCTTCGCGTTAGGGTAAAAGCGTCGAACAAACTGAAAGAACGGCATACATGCATAAATTTCGTTAATTTATATCAGAATCGGCACCTACACAGGCCTTAATTCGGTTTTGTATTCCATGCAGAGCGGAAAAGCGAAATTTTACGTTGCCACCGAATACTAAAAGTTTGTCCAAGGCCAAAATGACGATTTTTATAATTTAAACAGAACCACATTAAAGAAAATAAGAGAAATGTTATGGTATTTTTATTTTGAGTTTTCCACATCGCAGTATTAGTTATATTTTATATCGAAAATCTAACAGACCTACTACGTTCCATAAAAGGCAATTACTAAAATAGTAAAATAAATTAGTTAGTTAGAAAAGTGTAAAAAGGAATAAGGAAAGGATCAAAATAAAGGTAACTACTGAAAAATGCCTTGTTAATTTACCAATTCAATAATTTTTAATTTCAGCATTTAGAATTTAGTCCTGTAAAAACATATTGCAAAAACTGAAACTTGGTAAATCGAAGAAACTTGAAAATATCGTAAAAATAAATAAATTTAATTATTGTAACAAAAAGAGAAAATGTTGTTTTACAAAATAAATATGAATAACCTAGTAGGACCTAATTGTATGAGCATAACAATGATTACACAGATGCCACAACAATTTTTAGAGAGAGAGAGAGCGAGAAAGAGAGACCAGATGGTACCTAGAGGTCCTCCAGATGATCTCTAAAGATCACTTTGACCCATGAATCAAACTGTATCCGAACGTAATATTTTTCGATTTTTTTTAGAAACCCAGCCAATATACATATAAAAATGAAAGTTTATTTCAAAACGACCTTCAAAGCCAAGTCCAAGGTTACCAGCGGATGGTCCAATGATCCAAAAAACTTCCGCGAAGATCATTTATCCAATATCCTGATAAGACACCAACTTGAGGAATCCAGGAGAGAGAACTAGCCTTCAGATAAGCTCTAGAGGTCATTTTGACTCATGGGTCGCAACCGCAATCATTTGAAATATGAAAGGCAGTAATATTAATTAATTAGTATCTTCTTTCTTAGTTCGCCCTCAAGATCTACATATATATTTTTTGGTATTCTTTTATTTTAAAAAAAAAGATAAATTCTTAAAATTTTGGATTTAGGACTTTTAAGAGATGTAGAACAATTCTGTGTTGCCGTTGACTAAAAAATCTCTAATATAATTTGTAGAAAAACATTTCCAAGAAGAAATTGTAACAGACCATGGATCTCTGATTTTTTCATCGTAATATTACGCAGCTCAATCAAATTTTACAAGGACGGTTTAGGTAAAATTAGAACACACTACATTCTACTCTACCTGACGGTGGAAAAAGTTCTACCGGAAACGCATTGGTGTAGGTCGCCGTCGTCCTCTCCGTAATAACCGTATTTCTCGTACACATTAACGGAATAGACGCATTAACGATGTATTTACTTAACTGTACCATCGTGGCGATTCGGATCCGTCTGCATTCCGATATAGTAGCGCTTTTCTGTGGCCGGTGGAAAAACATCGGCTGAATCGAGTGTATCATTCAAGGACGGCTAACCCACTTTGCCGCAGAACTGCGATAGAAAAAGGACATGCCCGTAATGTATGTTGTCCGTTGGCAACAACATTATTAATAGATTTGTCATGTGAGATTTGTGTCTTCTCTTCAAGAATTTACAGTATTTTATTCAATTTATATCCTTTTGCCGACTTTACGCTTGTCAGTTTTAAAATTTAAGGCAGCTGATTCAGTAATTTGTGATAAACTTCGTCATTAAACATGGGATAACAATAGTAGTGCAACTCCTGAATTTAGGTTAAATAACTTTCCTGGCTTAATAATCGATTCGATTTCGATTTCAAATATATTGTCGTCTAGAGATAGTCTAAAGAGCAAGTCAACTTGCCGGTGATGACAAAATACATAGTTACCTAGTGAAACATTGCAAGCATATATTTGAATACCCTTTATTAATCCTGTTTAATTTGAGCCTAAAATCTGCAACTTGTTTCCAACATCGGGTGTACCGCAAGGCTCCAATTTAGGTCCGCTTTTGTTCTTGCTTTTTATAGACGACTTGTGTTCCATTATTGATTGTCCTTATCAATATGAATGTATGAATGTATCAAAATGTAAAATCATAACCTACACGAGGCAACCATCACCTGTAAATTTTAATTATACTTATGGCTCATTTCGATGACAAACTGACGTTTGCTGTCCATGTTGAAACCGCAGCAATTAAACAGTTAGGTTTTATTTTTAAAGATTGTAATAGCTTCAACAACATTAAAGCATTAAAGACATTATATTTATCTTATGTCAGTTCCAGGCTTGAATACTGTAGTGTAGTGTGGTCTCCTATTTATAACATAAAAAACTGACCATGTTATCTTTTTTTTGTTTCATCCTGTATACATGTAAACTAACTAAAATACGATTTTACTATGAAAAAATGCAGTAGTAATTTATTTATATTACAGTTATAACATTAAATTCTGGTGTGTTATTTCACACTATTGACCTAGGCAACGAATAACCAACGATCCACCGTGTAATATCACTAATAATTTTTATTAGTGTAGTAAGAGTACTATGTCAAATTCTCCAACAAGTTGCCGGGAAACCCTCTTAGAGACGTTAAAAATGACAACTGTCACAGAGACGAGACTGTCCATTTTGCTAGTGATACTCATTTTCATCAGTATCGGTATGCTGCTGAGCATAATAATGTTTGCCGTGTCTCGTTGTAAGGCCGATAAGGATGCCGGAGTAGCAGAAGTGAGATCTAGGATATTTTTCGTAAGTTGACATTTTTATCCCTGTCTTTATGAAGTCATTCATCTTGGAATTTTTAGATGTTAGGGATATAATACAACGTAAGTCTGAAAAACTAAAGTAGCACTCAGATACGAGAAAATACCACTAAGATTTCTTCGCGATTTATCGTTGCTCCAGAACTAGAGAACGACTTGTAAGGAAGGCATTTTCTAAATAATCCCGTAATGGAATACTTTCCTCCGTAAATTTTTCAAATCGTGGCTTTTGATGCAACCAAGAGAGAGTGACCGCTCATCCTCGAATGAGAACTTTTTCGTGGGATAATTCCATTTACACCGGATAACAAAAAGTGACACTTTTACTGTTCAGGATGTTCCTAATACGATGAAACCAGGATGACCTTGACAGATGAACGAAAGCGTACCAAATAGTTTGTAATTTATGAACTTATTTCAATAAATTCTACACATTCCTTCAGCGGTCTTTAAAAAAAATTATGTGTTATGTTAGGTATATGTATAGAAGATTAGAAGAATAATCAATGCATGATGTATGAGTGAGTGTGTAGTGCCAGTGTAGTGTAGTTCATTAGCATCCTCATTTGGATGCCATTATGGCCTTCATAGGTAACACTCAGTGAATTCAAAATAACACTACAACAACTATAAAAAAATTCAACAACGTTTATTTATTGTAAACATTTTTACAACTTGTGAACAATTTGTTAAACTAATTCCAGCAGATAATAAGCGGGCTGTATTTTTCAAGAGTAAGTTTATTTCCTGAGCGCTTGAACTTGTTGGGCCATCAACGCCAAAAACGTTATCTAAAATATTAGATGGCACTTTTTTATCATTTTCTTTGGAATCTTCTATACAACTTTCTGCCACTGTGTTAAGGCGTCAACCATCATGCCACTTAACACTTAATAAATCGACTCCTGAATCTGCAAGCAGCGACGCAGATGATCTACGAAATCAGTATGTCCAGTATATTGTTGATGATTTGGAAAACCCAGGAACCATGCTATATTACATGGCGTTTTCCCAAAAGTATTATTGCCAATTGGCTGCGTGATGCATTTTCCATTTCTGTACCCCACAAAAAATTCGAGTATGATCTGTGTTGTAACAAAAAGACGAAGTTTTTTTCCTGAAACTTGTAACACCCTCTGTGCAGCAGTTACAGCCGCTGTTGCTAACTGGAGTCTTACTGTAGCCCCATCTTTTGTGAACATTTTATTTTTTTAATCACGATATTATCTGTTTTTATTGGAGATACACTGTGCAAAAAATGCCATTATCTGCGACAGATATTGTTGATCTGCGTTAATCTTTTTTTTTTAATTTTCAATTGTTTTTACATTAAATCTACATTTTGATGTATATTTGACTTGTTTTGTGAGGCGCTCGTTTTAAAACAGTATATCTCCAATGAAAACAGAGATAATATCGTGATTAAAAAATCAAAATGTTTACAAAAGATGAGGCTACCATGTGGCTCCAGTTGGCAACAGCGACTCTAGCTGCTGCACCCCACAGGGCGTTACAAATTTCGGGAAAAAAACTTCGTCTTTTTGTTGCACACCGTATATGTTCAAATAAATTCCGAATAAAAATTTTCGACATAGCATCCGTTCCTGAGAAATCAATGTACAATTGGCGGTTTGCGAGAAAACCAACTTTAAAATTGGGGCTAGTTTTTAGTAGCCGGTTTTTCTTTTCCCTGTGAGCGTATATTAAATTTTGAATGATACACGTTCGTTATGTGCTTTGTTAATGAAACTTATGTAACCAGGCGATCGTCAAGTGATTTCTTTATTATCAAAATTGTTTTTGTTATTACGGCACGTACATTTCTGAAACTTATGTAATGCAGGAACAATCATTTCTGGTAATAATGGCTAAAAACTGTGCTGTTGGTGATCGCGAAGATGTTTAAAAAACAACGATTAGTTACTCAGTTACTATGTAAATTTTGTTTGCTATCCTCTCCAAGTGTTTGGGCAATGTCTTGCGAAAGAATTTCAAAGATGCAATACCTGCGAAGTAGATACCGTGTCGAAACCATGTGAATAATTATTAATTCCACTAGGAGGTAGTGATCAGATCCAGTCCGCGTAGATGAGGCGTGATTTTTTATTTCGAAATGTTGCCTCGCTTTAAATTAACCGATCCATATTTCGCAACAAAATTCAAGTAATTTATTTGCTTATTTAAAAATGTACGTATCTATTTAAGCCAAATAAAAAGAAACGAAATATTGCTTATTTATTCTAGATTGTTGTTTGAATTTTTCACTGTGGGGTGTACAAGATAACCTTTTTAAAAAGTCAAGGCCACTGTACGACCTCTTGTGAAGCGTGAAAGTGGAAGTTCAACATCGGATTAGTAATAATAATAAATTCACATTTAGTCTGTAATCGCTGAATTCTACGGACGCTTTCTGGCGTTACATATTCGTTTTACTTCGGAATTTTCGAATATTCACAGATGGCATGAGATAACATTCCTCTTATTTGCTGAGTTCTATATTATTCAGTTTTTAAATGTCTAAAATTATTTATATTTGAAGAAAACACTATAAAATGCGTGGTAAAAAGCATCCTAGACTTTTCTTTCAAAACGTAGGTACGTGGGAGCGCAATTTTTACATTTCACGCTTATTTTCAAGTCAAGAAAGTAGACGCTAATGATGATAATAATAATGATACGGTGTTAGCTAGGCGGGGTGTTCTAAAAACAGCGCTGCAAATTGTCCGCTGTAATGTAAACAAGATTAATGAAATGGAAAAGTGGACTCGGCCTTAATAGCAGTACCTGCGACTATTTTTGATGAATGTAAATTAGCGGCGTATCGGAATTTAATGTCAGCAACGTGGGAAGTGGGCGTAATGAGGTCTTAAAAAATTAAAACCAGCGATCTGTTGCGTGAAAACAGCGTTTTCGTAAAATGCCTGTAATTAAACTTTTTTCCGTGTTTCAGAAATGATAGGTTTAAAGTCAATAATTACAACGTACAGTACAACTTTAATTTTCGTTCAGATTTTTTATTTTAAATCTAGTTTTTTTATTTAAAATCGAACTGTTCCTTTTCAAAATATACAATACAATTTTTAAAAGACAAAGTATTAAAAGAAACCTGCCTGTTTATGAAACAAAATCTGACATGATTAAAAATCCGTAGCATTTAGTAAGCCTTGGAAATTTAAAAAAGTGTTAAATTAATTCCAGGAAATAATAAGTTGATTGTATTCTTAGAAAGATATTCGAAATATGCCAGAAAAACCTTTTCATTGCTGCTATTCTTGATTTATTTCTCTACACCAATCTTCAGGTTTTGTATAACTTTGCTCTTATGTCTGTCTTGATTTTTCGGGAAGTAGGAAATGTCTTCGATATCCCGAGAGACTCTCGGAATCAGAATCACCCATATACAGGGTGTTAAAAAAAGAGTATAAAATATTTCAGGATGTAATAGTATGAACCAAAATAAGCAGAAAAGTCTTAATAAACATGGGTCCGCAAATTAACGGTTGCGGAGATATGGACCACTATTCGTTTTTCAAACATTTTATTTTATTAGGAATAAACCGACAAAAGAAGCTTTTAACAAACAAAAAACAAAGTTACAGAAGATGTTCAAAGTGCCCTCCGTCCATTTCCAAGCTTGCACGACATCTTCGTTTCAACGATATTCGAACTCTTTCGAAAACACCCTCCTTGGTTTGGATTTCTTAACACTTTTGATTAATCCGTAGCTGCAGCTCTTCCAGGCTATTTACAGGAGTACCATACACTTATGTCTTCTAATATCCCCAAACAAAGACATCTAGAGGGTTCAGATCAGGCGATCTTGGAGGCCATAAAACAGGTCCGGCCCTTCCTACCCATCTATGTGGAAAAGTTTGGTGTAAATGCTCTCTAACGGCCATGGCAAAATGAGCTGGAGCACCATCATGCTGGAACCACATTTGTTGCCTCTGATTCAAAGGAATGTCTTCCAAAAACTAATACAGTGTGTTCTGCAGAAAGTTGAGGTAAGCAGCGCCTGTTAATCGGTTTGGCAAAACAACAGGACCTAGAAACCTGTCACCTACAATACCCATCCAAATGTTTAATGAAAAACGTGCCTGATGTCCAGATTCTATTAGAGCATGAGGATTTTCGTCGGTCCAAATATGCGTATTGTGAAAATTAAACACTCCATTTCTTGTAAACCCGGCCTCGTCAGTAAAAAGAATGAGAAAAGAAAACGAGGGTCTTCAGCATCATGACGTAGAAACCAGCGGCAAAAAACCAAACGTGTTTGATGATCATTCGATTTAAGGCCTGTACTCGTTGCACATGGTAGCAGTTGCTCGTGAAGGATTCTCCAAACAAGAGGACCACTAATTCCTACCTCGGCTGATATTCTCCGCACACTCGTACCTGCATTCTGCTCTACCAGTGCTAGAATTTCTTCTTCTGCTCTAGGAGTGGATACCGACCTTGGTCTTCCGGATAAATGGCACTGTTTGCTCAAGGAACCGGTATCACGCAATCTTTGGTGAATTCTTCCAAACATGCGTTGTGAAGGAATCTGGCGATTTGGATAAGCGTCAACATAGAGACGTCGCGCTTCGGTGGCGTTCCTATTAGCACTACCATACATGAAATGCATGTCTGTTAATTCTGCGTTAGAATAACCAGCCATAGCGAACGAAAACTTGTGCACTGAGAACAACTGTCAAATAAGTACTGTTTATTTCACTAAACATCAACCAATTATTATAAGAAAATACACAACGTTTTTGCAAAATAAAAAAGGGGATAAAAAACATAAAACATTCCATATCTCCGCAACCGTTACTTTGCGGACCCATGTTTATTGAGACTTTTCTGCTTATTTTGGTTCATACTATCACCTCCTTAAATATTTTACACTTTTTTTTAACACCTTGCATATGAATATTATTTTTCACTCATTTGGACCGTCGTAGATTACATTTTGAATGAACTTTGGGTAACCAACGTTACACGCATTATAATGGTCATATTGAACATAGTATCATTAATAACTATAACATAGATACAGAAAAGTATGTGTAATATACACAATTTCGTATGGACCCTAATTAACACAGAATGTGATATTTTGGCTTAAAAGTTAGTTTAATTTTATGAAGAAATCGTCATACAATGAGAGAAATGTTTATTAGCACATCCGAAAACGGAGGACGAAGTATGGTTTTGTGCCTTAGGACAGTCGCTGTCGACTCACTCGACTCAGACTCTCATCGTAATTACACATAATTCCGTATAATATTGACCGGAGGCTGTGGGTACATCTCGAACAGGATTTTACGCTGCAGGAGAAAGTTGCGTACGGTACGAAAAACTTCCAAATCTAAGACTTGTCAGGTGACCCACTTCGCGACGATTGAAATTTTGGACGGCGGTATTCGAGAATGGTAATTAAGTGTTTAGCGGGAACATAATTTATATTAATTAATAAATGAGGTCAGTATCGTCAAAGGAGCTTGAGTGTTTGATTTCATGTGCTGTTACTTAGTTTGTCTTCGCTTTTTGAGGACTTTATTGGTTGCGAGTGTAAGGAGGTCAACGTTGATGTTTTAAATCATTGTTAATATTTATATTTCAATTTTTTCCAATCGCTAACTCTTAATGAGATAACAAAATCTTTTAAGTACGCGGTTTTTTCTCGCCGTAAAACGATCAAATTTCTGGTGGTTTTAGGTACCAAAATATCGAAAAATAAAACATGTGGAACAAAAGCAAACATAAAAACAAATTAATGTGTATAAATTGATATATTTTTGATGTTTTATTTATTCATTTACTACTATTACTATTATTTACTATTTAAACTTCTCAAAATATATACAGAGTGTCTAGCAAGTCGTTACAATAATTTTAGGAGGTGATAGAATATGTGATTTTGAGTTGATTGAAACAAACATACATAGATTGTCGTTTGTAGTAACATTTTTTTCATTTGTAGTAATTTGAAAAAAAAAAATGTGATTGAATAAATTATCCCCCGACTTTTACCACACTAAAATCTGAGTGTTGTTTCTTATAGAGAATCGTTTGTAGTTGATTGTAATGAAAAAATGTTCGTTTGTAGCAGCAAGACAAATAAGTTATGGCTATTTTTAATATTTGCAATATATTCTCGTGTGTAAAATATATAATATGCGCCAAAAGTATGGAATAAATTCAATAAAAACGAAACAATTATTTTTTGGGAAAAATTCTCGAACAGGTCGATTTTTTAATTTAACAAATACATATTTTAGCGTAAAATGCGATTTTCAAATGTCATTTGTTTTCGAGTAATGACGTCGTCGATTTTTTTTAAATGGCAACACCATATTTTTTTTCTTGATTCTGAAAGATCGTTTGAAAATAGTATATTAAACAAGTTTAGAAAAGTAAAGTTTTACTAAACGAATATAGCTTTTGAGTACGATCGAATGAGGAAGTTAAAAGCTGTATGAGTTTAGTCAAACTGTTTTTCTTACGACATTTTGTGTTAGTAGGTAATTATAAGCAAATAGTGAAATATACAGTATGCGCCAAAAGTATGGAATAAATTCAATAAAAACGAAACAATTATTTTTTGGGAAAAATCCTCGAACAGGTCGATTTTTAATTTAAAAAATACATATTTTAGCGTAAAATGCGATTTTCAAATGTCATTTGTTTTCGAGTAATGACGTCGTCGATTTTTTTTAAATGGCAACACCATATTTTTTTTCTTGATTCTGAAAGATCGTTTAATTGTCTATCAGACAGTACTAAAATTTGGCCCTCTTACATAGGAAAGTTTTCGAGTAAATGACGATTGAATGTTAGAAAACGTAAATTTTATCCATAAAAAAAGTAACAATTCTGAGGTATGTAAAATAAAATATAATTGATTAATTTTTATACTTAAATGTTCGAATTGCCAAAGTGTACATTAATAAACCACGTCATTTAGAAGAACTTCAAAATCGCATTCGGGACGAAATACGCAGAGTTACCCCAGAAATCATTCATAATGTGCAAGAAGAATTTCTTCACAGACTTGCGCATTGTCAAGAAGTTGGTGGATGGCAATTCGAACATTTAATTTAAGTACTCGAAAACAAATGACATTTGAAAATCGCATTTTACGCTAAAATATGTATTTTTTAAATTAAAAATCGACCTGTTCGAGGATTTTTCCCAAAAAATAATTGTTTCGTTTTTATTGAATTTATTCCACACTTTTGGCGCATACTGTATAATACCATTCCTTTTTTAATAAGTATACTAAACAGTAACTTTTTCCATCACTTTGTTTTGTACTGTCATACAAAAAATCCTAATTTAATTAGTTATTGTAGATAAAAGAAATTGTTTGCCCTAAAACACTAATTTTGATTTTTGATGTGTTGAATGTCCCTCCTCCGTAATATGGACACATTATCCGGACGTACTGTATATTCCAAAGTTTAATAAACATTTTTCCAGAATTTAATGGTTGTTTCTTTTGTGGACATTTGAATCTGTTCTGATTCTCATCGCATTCTAGTTTATCTACAACTACTGTACGACCGGTGTCAAACAAAATCAAAACCAAGGAAACCACCAAGGTAGACTTAATATGTACACTTTCCTTTCGACGTGCAACGGCCTTAACACGAACCACCGGTCAAATACAATATTTGTTTTCTTGTAATAACTCTTATTTAGTTTTTAAACATGCTCGCGGTTTCACTTTCTTTGTTGCTAAGTCTCTAATTACGCGGTGTTAATGACTTGGATGTAAATAAAACAGCATACGTTTACGTGATAAGTAGAGTTTTATTATCCTCGCGTGATTTTGGTAATTTTTACGGTGGATGGACGCTTAAGTGGCCGTGTAAACGTTATGTTATTGTTTACACCTGTCTTACAGTGTATTGCGAAATATTTATAATTTCTTAATTTCCAGTAATTAGCAGGTAGCTTATTATTTATTTAAGTGCTGTAAAATTTGCCGTTTCCTTTATAAATTATAAATAATTCTATACGTTTTCTTTTAATTATAATTTGTATAAAGTGGATGAACGAATAAGTATATGCGAGTCAATGCTATTGTACAATAGATATTGAATATTGGAATAAGTTATAAACAACATGCAAAAAATAGGCGAAAACCCCAATTACGGACAAAAATGAGAGCCACATCGAATCGTTGGAACAAACAAATGGAATACAGGGCCGCATTAACTAAAGAGGCCACTAGGGCTATGGTTCAAGGGCAAACAAACTTAAGATTAATTTCAGCAGGTTTTAATCACGTTAGAAATTATTTTTTCTACAATAAGCTGCCGTATTATGTTATAAGATTCTATTTTAATTTTGACGCTACGCTGTAAAAAAAATTGCTGTGTAAATGAGATTTCCAGTGTATAATTTAGGACGTGTAATATTTCCGTGTTAATAGTTTTACGCACTATGGCTTTTCTATAGGTTTACACAAAATGTATTAAAATTACTAGTATCTATAATGTATTATATAATAGTTATTTATGCAACAAGTGCAATAAGCACTTTGTACGAGTTGCATACAATATTTTTTCTACGTTCATGCAAAAACCAAAAAATGTTATTTAGATGACACTAGTCTAGGCAAATGTGACGTCGATCTGAACGTTGTCATGATGACAAAACGCTGTAATAGAATGACAGATGAATGCAAAATATTTAATAAATTACTAATGTATAACTCGCGACAAGAATTCAGACGACTTACGTCATACGGATAAATGAATAATTCATTATATTTTCATCAAAATATTTAAGAAACTGCAACTGATAGTAATAAAAATATATACTACACTAAAAGTTAGTATTATATATTGCACTAAATTGCAAAATATGATTGTTTTTATCGCGACCAAATATCGAAAATTACTTTGAGAATAAAAACAAATGTGTAACGTCAGCCGTGACGTAAGACGTCTGAATTCTTGACGCGAGTTATATTAGGAACAACTTAACTCAAACTTGATTTTTACCATTAATATTAAAAGTAAATGTACAACTTGTGCAATTTTCAATATTAATATTTCTTAGTGAATTATTTTTTAATTCTACTTCATGATTTGCGACTTCTGTAAATGTACTAGTACTTGGTATCTGTACATTGTCATTTTCTTCAGGCTGAAATATTTGTTTTGCAACACTGAGTTTGTTTGCAAGTGATTCCTTTACGTATCCCTCCGCTACTGTCGACGATTTCCATCCACCGTGTCGTTTAAGCTCTAGTATATCTGCTCCAGTGTCTGCAAGAAGTGTTGCGGAGGATCTCCTGAAGCAGTGCCCTGTGTATAGCTCAGGATTCTCCAAATGCAGAAATTTTCCAATTTCATACGGGATTTTAGCAAACGTGTTCACACCAACAGCTTGGACAGTGCACTTTTCATTTCGGTAATTGATAAAAAAACGTTTATGCGAAATATGATTGGGACGTAATCTCGTGTATTTATGATATATCTCGATCAAATTGTGTTCCCTGTTCAATACTTTTGACTTTTTTGGCCGAAATCCTACAGAGTTCTGCTTCACAAATGCCATTAGTTTCTTGTAGGTTTTAATATCAATATTTTCTTTTGAACAAAGACAAACTCTCACCATTGAGTACTCAGACCAAAGTGATGAGGGTTTAATATCACTCGATATTTTTGAGAAATATGCAAGAAGCACATTTTCTGTAAGATGTACAACTTTTTTATCGAAGCACCACTCTTTAAAACGATTATAACTTATTTCATACTGTTTTCTTGATTTTCTAGGCAATAAGTTTAATGACGCTGCATTTGCTATTTCACTGACTTCTGGTAGTGTTCCAACAAATTCTTCATCACTATCATCTGTTTTTCCTATAATATTACTCATTTTCAAACTTTAAATTGTGTAACTGTCAGAATTAATTTTTGACTGACGTTTCTAGAACTACAGTTGCATTATCCAAATCATAGTAGTCGTAAGCGCGTAATTGGAAACTAATTTTAAATAAATTGCATTTTCTGGTACTTAATTTCGTAATAAATATGATTGCAAATAATATAAAATATACAATTGCTTGAAACGTAATACAATCTCACAGAAAATTGACAATTCAATAAAGTTTTGTTTTTTTGCATGAACGTAGAAAAAATATATTTATTTATTTGTTTATCAGTGATGTGTTAAAAGTATACCATTTTGTGTAAACTTAACACATATCTGTATTCCCTACTCCTGACTGGTTCAGCACAATTGCGCAAATGCAGTATATCAGCTGTTCCTAGACACGTCACTATGCCATGTTTGTCGTGTAGCGTTGTTGTGTTTAGTTAGCTATCGTTCCCTGTGATCAAATGATGAATATTTCAATTTAAATTGAGGTTTGACCAAAGAAAATTTTAAGTACTTACCAAACTGGAACAAATATTGCTGATAATTGTGATCAAGCTAAAAGTAATTAGGACTACAAATAAAAAGAAACATATCTTTTATTATCATTGTAACATCATAATTCTAAAACACTATATTTTGATAAGGAAGCCCATCTACATTTTAGTTTGTTAATTCTGTTCCTGTTTGCTTTTGAAATTATGATTTTTGTAATACGTTTACTTTTACATATTTTAGAACATTCCAGGTTATATTATGTGCATTCTCGACGCTTGGGAAAATTTCTAGAAAACGTCAAAGAAAGATATTTTCTCATTTCGCGTTTTGATAACATAAAGGGTAATTCTAACTGAATCTCATAAATGATTATTGTAAACGAAGTTCTATGTTATACACGGCTATGTTATAACGCCATTGCAAAACCACTGGTCAACCTTAAAAAAGTAGGCATTACTTCCACACTTTTGGTAACAACAATATGTAATAATGTGAATGTAAAAAAGAATTGTAGTGCTGCCACTATCCCTTAATCCGGTCCTGTAAGTGCGATTTGAAACGCTAGACGATATTGTAATTCCTTTTACAATTATTATTAGTAAATTGTTTTGTACATTGAAATGTAAAGGACAGCATTTTTGATACTAAACAAAGGTTATGTAAGTAGTTGGAAAGGACTTTTACTTAATAAAATAGAAAGATAAAAGTATGTAATTTGTTTTATGTAGAATTATTTATTCATTGCTTGTTCATATACAGGGTGGTAAAAATATGAGTACTTTTATTTTACTGGATGGTAAATATTTCATATCCGTTGCTCTGCACAAGTTATAAACAAAATTTTATCCTTGTTTTCTATCAGCTGTATTTTGTATCCTATAGGTTAAAAATAACCATCCGGTTAAAATATTAATATTAACCCTACTGCTGAAAATAATAACTCCAATTGGTATTCTGTATAAGTTTTTTTAACGGCCCAGTTAAAATTATTTTTCAACCATACGTTAATATTTCAGTGATAGTGAAGTTAGCAGTAAGGTAAAAGCATAGAATATATTTATATAGTATGCACCAAAAGTATGGAATAAATTCAATAAAAACGAAACAATTATTTTTTGGGAAAAATCCTCGAACAGGTCGATTTTTAATTTAAAAAATACATATTTTAGCGTAAAATGCGATTTTCAAATGTCATTTGTTTTCGAATAATGACTTCATCGATTTTTTTAAATGGTAACACCATATTTTTTTCCTTGATTCTGAAAGATCGTTTAATTCTCTATCAGACAGTACTAAAATTTTGCCCTCTTACATAGGAAAGTTTTCGAGTAAATGGCGATTGAATGTTAGAAAACGTAAATCAATTAAAATAAAGCAAAAACGTTATCAAGTTTAGTTTTTCGAATTCCATAGTTCTTTTATGGATCACGTAGGTGAAAATCTTTGCAAAGTGTCATTGTCACACCGACTTTCTAAGTATTGTAAGCGACATAGAAATTATTATTCAATTTAAAGTATTATGGCACATTTAACTGTTACTCAAAGAATTGAAATTTTAATTCTTATCGGATGCGGGAATATCACTAGAACTCAGCAGGAAGTTTTCGATTTATTTAATGAAAAATATCCAAATCGCCCTATCAGCCAATCAACAGTCAGTAAGGTAGAGTCTAAATTTAGAGAAACTGGCAATGTTGTAAATATTCCAAAACCTGGACGTCCAAGCATTAATGAAAATCAGAAACAGAACATTTTGATAACTATGGTGGATAATCCTTATAATTCTTCACGATTGGTTGCATTAAACAATGACACTAGTCAGAGCACAGTGCTACGTATCTTGAGGAAGGAAAAATATCATCCCTACAACATTCAACTTGTGCAGGAACTCAATGAAGATTATCCCGATCGCCGCTTACACTTTTGCGAAATTATAATGGATTTATGTTAAGGAAATAGAAATTTACACCGGCAAATACTTTTTTCAGATGAGAAAATGAAGAAAAACTTCGATTTTGTTTACTCAGCTGTACGTAACGTTACTATTGAACGGTTTTAAATGTTATAATATAATTTAATAGCCACTTCCCTGCCGCTATCACTTTTATAATTTCATGTGTTCATTAACGCGTTACGTACATTAATCAATCTATGAATATTTATCCCTGTTTTTATTCAAGTAAATCTCTTGATGAGGTCATGCTAAAAAAATTTGAAATTAATTAGACATCTAACGTTAATGGGCTGGAAAATGCACTGTATGTTGTAAAAATTCAAAGGACAGTTGCGTCAGGCTGATAAATCATGTAGGTTGGTATAAAGAAATCGTAGGTAAAATGTATTATGTAGTTTTCATCACGATACAGTTTTAAAAAATATGATTATTCAATTTATTTACAAAAACCAGATGTTGAAGTATTCATAATATGTGGGCACATTTAGAGGAAACGGGGTACTCATTACTGTATTTTCTTTTAAAGTCGACGTATTTCTTGCCTTAAAATGATCAAATTTGTGGTGTTTTTTAGGTACAGAAATATCGAAAAATTAGACATGTAGAGAAAAAGTAATATAGAGAATAAAATTAATGATGTTTTGTTTATCAACTTTTACTATTTAAATTTTCCTCAAATAATGTAATAAATTTTAAAACGTATTTGTAAGACACACATTATTTTGCTATTTTAATCCTACATTTTAATAATTCTTTTCACATAGTATAAAATACGTATTTTGAAAGATTTCTGTAACTAAAAATTTGTTGTTTGGACCGCTTTCTGTCGTTATATATTCTAATTACTTCGGTATCTTTGAATATTCGCAGGTGGAATGAGATAACATTCCTTTTATTTGTTAAGCTCTATTATTCAGTTCTGAAATGTCTAAAATTACTTGTTTTTGTAGAAAACACTATTTCAAGAATAGCCTATAACAAATGCGTTGTTTTGACAAGCATTTCTTCCTTTTATTTTAGAAACATTCAATCAGTAAATGCTAAAAAAATATTGTCTTTCAACCATAGACTGTAAGAAAAAATGAGCCGGTTAATATTTAATATAATAATTCCATTTTTTCGTCCATATTTTTTAAAATGTAGTAAAAATTATATACCCTAGGTATTCAATTTTAGCTTTGAATAAAAATGGCAACATACTTTTTTGCGTTAAAAAAATAATGTATCTGTTGACATACTTGAATAGCATTTCAAGTTAGATACACTATTTTTTGAACATCATGTATATCAAAATTTTGTTTTTTCTATGGAAATGAATTATTTATGTTTACAAAAAATAACTAATAAAAAAATAAAATAGTGTTTCTTTTTCGGACAGTAATTCATAAACACAGTAGTGGTTTTATTTTGCATTTTACAAAAAAAAAATACGCAAATTAGTAATAAATTTCTAGTTGAATCTTGACATTAATAATATTATTTCTAAAAAGTAAATATTGGAAATTAAAAAAATATTCAAACATATACATCCAGTCTTTTTTTTTCAAATTCTGAAACAGTTCTGTATCTCATTTAGTAAAATTTCAGCAATATTATTTTCACTATTAGACTTATTGTTTGAAAATCCTCCATAAATAATTATCCATAATGGTTAAATCGGGACTCCGAGGCGGCTAGAACCATATTTTGTTATTCATTTATTTCTCTAAACTGGACGTAACTGATTTCAACATGTTGATGATAGACTTGTATTGTTTCACGTAATTTATTTTATTGTATATACATTTTTAGAATACTTAGTGGAATATAACTTCCTTGTTTTTTGACGTGTGTAAGCACTTTGTGTAATAACACTAACATTTAAAAATAAATAAATAAATAGCATTTATGTCAAAAATTTTATTTCAAACTACTTCGACCTGCTCAATCAACTACTATCAAGAACAATGGCCAATTCACAGTTCCGATTTTACCATTATTAAATTAACGAACATTTTAGACAGCAATATTTTACCAGATAATATGTTCAAATTTAATTTTTTTTTCTGTTTTTAATTGTAACTTTTTATTATATTTGTCTGTAAAATTAAGCCATTTATATTTTTTTAGTTCATAGATCTGTATTTATCTACGGTAATGCTATTGTTCTGATGAGTAATTTTTTTCTGAAAATAATCAATAGAATAAAGTTTTTTACTATGGACAGTAATCTATGAATACATTGTATGTATTTAAATAGCATGTATCTTGAAGGAGATTTGTATGTAACTGTTTAGTATCAAACGACAATAAATCATCGACTAAATTACATGTTTTTTACCATCATGGTATTGTGATACCTCCGAATTCCTATGTGGCGATTAAAAGTGCCAAATGAGCTTCGTATGGGTCCGAGAAGACACCATTACTTACTGTGTCAGTAGGATGAGGATGTTTATACGCCCACCGTTCTTATGCTGGCGTCCGACTACGTATCATAGAGATGAGCTTCAGGCCGTGTTGCCTTGTCTTTATAGAAAGTTCTTGGGAGTCATTTTAATGTAAGACAACACGAGTTCATGATGTGTTTGAACATTTGGGTAAAGTTACGTAATACGTGTGTACCTACCTAAGGAAAAAAATAAGTTATGATGTCTTCTTCGGTAACGATTCGCAAGAGTACTGCGTTAGATAACAAGCAGTTTTTAATTAAAAACAGAAAATGTCAAATATTGCGTCATCGATAGAAGGAAATGACGTTGAAATTTAAATCAACTTGTCTGTTAGAAAGCTTTTGTTGGAAACCTCTGTTAAGTAATTTTACTGTGGCCTGTTTATTTTCCCGATCTTAATCCAACAAAGAGCATAAAATACGTCGTACAAGAAAGTTGTGTTAAAATTTTTGCATTTTGCTGCTTCTTACTTCTTGGACATTGCATTTTTTGCATGATTATCATAGAAATTTTATAAAAACTCATTTCATACTGTTTTATGTATAACGATACTTCCTGAAACTAATAAGACCCATGGATTAAGTCTATGGCATCTATCTATAACGATAAAAACCTAAGTGAGTACCTACTTAGTATAACTTGATAACTACTAAGTTACTCCATATTTATAGAAACTTGCTAATGATTTTACAGATATAAATTTGTTGAAACGTTTAAAAAGCTTTTAATATTTCGTTTATGGAAACACACTCCTAGACCACTTTTTTAAGCTATTTAAATTTCACCTTGTTTTAAATTGATATTTAGGAGTATTTAACACTATTACATGCATATTTATATAAGTAATCTTTTTTTTATGGAAACCAATTTTATCTTATTAATATGTAAACATATAATATATGCCAGTATCTGCGGATTTTCTCTATATTACTTTTTTTGGGTAAGGTTACTACTAATTTTTTAATTTAATTATTTAATATAATTCTTTTGTCTTACTTGTTTGTTTGTTTAATTAATAATAATCTAATATGTTTGTTTTTTCAAATTATTTATATGAACGTATTTTTTGTTTTAAATGGTTTTTATTATAATTCTTCTCTATTGATTCCTATTGAAGCCCTGAGGAAGATTTAAAATAAAATCGAAACGCTGACTTAGTCAGAAAATCTAGACCATTAACTGTATTGTCCTTTTTTCCGATTGTTCCATCCTAAACCTATAAGATGTCACCTAGAGAGACGATTCTACTGTATGTGGTCATCCACTGGGAGTGCCCTGTGTACAACTAGACGTGGCAACGTCGCCAACGACGCGACCGTCGCCGATGCAACGCATTCTGGGGCCCGGGGCTCCGGTCGACCTAACGACACTACCTGAGTACTCCGCACTATGTCTCCATCTCGGTACCGCTAACTTCTGACCTACACTTGCGAGAGGAACACGCGTAACACATCTAATCGGCTAACGGTGCCGGCGCGCGGCTTCCTAGACCCATTAGCGCCTGGTTAGGCGCGTTTTTGTTTACGCGTAGCGTCGCGGTAAGGTCACGGATCCGGGAAAAATGTCCATCAAACTACACCGAGATCTCTTCGATTGACATTTCTAATTCGCTTCTTATGTTGTACCACAGAAATTGCCAATTAATGAGATAATTGCAAAGGATAAGGGACGGCCTATTAGCATTTTGTGAGACGCAATCAGTTAGTGCAGATAATTATATATGGTGCTCAGTAAACAATGAGCCATACAGGCGGTCTTCCTTCGAAAATGTGATTCATTTCGGAAAACAGGAATAATGGCGCTATTCTCATTATTATGTGGGATTAGTAAGTAAGTTTAACTTGAGTTTCTGACAATCTACCATGGTAATCAATGACAGTTTATGATGAAAAATATTGTAGTTAACAAAACTGACTAAAAGTTGACTTTTCTCTCCATTAAATAATTTGCGTGAATTTTTACGAATTTCGCGTCCATGGGGACAAGGATAAAAGATGTTAAACAAGGTGTCCGAAAATAAAATGCAATATATAGCAAGAGTAGATACCCGACGACAAAATAATGCGATATTGCTAAACTTACCTTAGTCAAAACATACAGGGTGTCAAAGTTAAAATTTTATTTTCGATATTTGTAAACTACTTTTAAAAAAATCCAAATACATGCACAAGATGGGCAAGAAATTCAAATTTGTTTATAATTTTGACGTCACTAGTAGAGGAAGCCATTTAGGGCACATCGTGCTTCTCTTAAATGATCCGTCTGACTATTGAAACAGTCGATTTATTCTTGCGTAAATATACACGGCGTTCTGAGCGTCTGTGCCACTATATTATTCCTTTCAGATTTTTTTTAAATATAGAAGTTTTTAGAAAATGATTAGTTATTTTGAAACAGCTTTCGATTACTTTTAAAAAAGGTATAATGTAGTGACACAGACGGTCAGAACGCCCTGTACATTTAACGCAAAAACCAATAGATATATAATCTCGCTTTCCATAAGTTGAGTACAATTACCTAACAAATAATGAAATAATTTAAAAAAAAATGAAATAAAAAAGTACTTTCTCAGATCTGTAACTTAAACAAAATTGTACTAAGGTAGGTTGATTCACAACACATTATTTTTGTTCAAGGAAGCTAGCTTCAAAGTATGATCCATTATTTTCTTAACACTCTGTATGTATACCCATGTATTTGTTTGTACCAAAGTTAATAAAGACATTGTAAAGTATAAATACATTTTAATACAAACAATAGAATCCTGATGTATTAATCGGGATTTTGTACATTTTTTCACATCTCTCTATAACATTGTGTTAAAGGTTAACTGTGTTAATTAATTAATAGCTTCTAATTTTTTTCTTTGTTGAGTAGAGGGTACTAAAGCTAAACAATGTTAAAAGTAGTTTTGTCCACTTTCGCAGTAAATATTGCAGACTAGTAAAGAAATCTTTAGTGCTTTAATATATTATTATTTTTTCAAATACATAACACCCTGTACGTAATATTTTTTTTAACCAATTGTATTGCTTGCCTATCCTTAAATTTATAAGATACTTTTAATGCAATCCTATCAATATTTATTTATGCCGTTACCTTGATTCAGATGGATTAACTATCCTGATATAATTATTTTTTTTATGGAAACTTATTTACCTATCAATTTAATGTAAATGTATAACATGTTATCATTGTGTTTAATGGGTGCAGGATACAGAAATGGCAATATAGGTTGAAATCCAGTTAATGTTTTGCATACAGTTATAGTGCAAAATATTGTACTGGTTATTTTTTTAAATTTATTTGCTTGATTAGTTCGTTTCGACATAACCTGGACGTAGTCACCGCATAGTTCTTCCTTTGAATGATATGTAGTTATGTTTTCTAATATAAATATTTTCGCGAACTTCATTGTGTTACATATATCAAAATAGTAAAACATGGCTTTAGAGAATTGTAAAACTATAAATTTCTAATTATTTGTTTGTAATATTTACTTTTACAAAAACGTTATCGAAATCACAAAGTTTATACCCATTGCAATGATACTCTTACGTTAAACTTTCTCATATATCCATCATTCAAATACAATTTTCCTGTTCCTTCGACGAAATCATGTTAAAGTCGACATATGAAATTTCACTTTTCTACCAGTGGGTTACCTCACAGTACAATTTTTTTTTACCGCAGTGACCGGTTACATTTTGCAAATCGAATTTGCATAACTATTAATTTCTCTAAAAATACCGAAACGTACAACTTCATTTTGCAAATCGCATTTGCATAACTAATAATTTCTCTAAAAATACTGCAGCCTCAGAATTTCTTGAGGCGACCGATATTCTGTCAGAACCCACAAGAAAACATGTTGGAATTGTCCTCATAATTCACTGTTATAACCAACAAATAATTGTCCTATCGTGGGCTTTCTATAAATATTATTTATTCCGATTTAGCAAGATCTATCTAGAGGTGACGTAATCTGTAGAAAATAGATGTAAGCTCGTCGTGATGTATCATAAAATACGTGTTTTATTACTTAGATATTATTATATAGTATGTATTGAAATTATTTTAGGAAAAAAATATTTTATGGCCTTTATAATATATAAAAATTATTAATTTTTTGAAAATAGTCAATAAGCTTGTCGTAATGATTCATAAAATAGGTATTTTATTACTTAGATGTTATTATACCGGGTGTTCCCTGTAAGACTTTCAGTGCGAATATCTCAGAAACCATCATAGCCAGTGCGACGAAATTTGGTATACAGATGGCGCGTAGAATATGATGATAACATACATTTTTATACAGGGTGTTCCATTTTCCAAGAAATCGATTTAATTTTGATTTTTTGGTTGTCAGCCCTGCTAAAACTTATGTTTAAATTAAAATATACTTAATTATGAACACATTCTGATAAATAAACATTCAAAAATTTCAAAATTTAACATAAAAAACCGCCTCCAAAAAGTACCCAAATTTCATTGTTTTGTCATGTAAAATGTGTATAGTCTTGAGCCAGACTTACACAGAAGAAACTAACATCGGTGAACGTCAAAACTATGAATTGTCAAATATTAATGGCATGAAGTATTTTATTTTACATAAATAACGCTAAATAATGGATTTAATGCAATTTACGTATGCACAATGGTGTTATTGAGACTTGTCGATAAAAATTTAGACTTGAGTTGAGGCTTTTGGAGCATTGTGGTCGCCGTGCCGGCGCAGTCTACCGCTACAGCTAGAGTTACAGCGTGAAGATTGTATAAAATATCTGTGAAATTTTTTAAATTATTCCATTATAATGTAATAAAACTTCAATAAATTGTTTTTTTTATGTTACTACAGTGTACAATAATAATTAGGTACACGTATTTTTTATGACAAAATAATTTACAAAATTGTGTAAGTACTTAAAGAATATCCCTGTTTTCCAACTGCTGTAATAATTATTGATTACTTATTTAGCAACAAATAAATTCAAACAAAACCATTTCTAAAACTTTTAATTATAATGTGAACGTGTTTGTCAGATGAAAGTCAGATCTGAACCTACCCTAGCCCCACAAAAGAAAATATTACGAAAGCATAACCTAGAAATGATTGATTCTTGTATCCACATATTTCAGCACTTTACTTATGTACTTATGTTTAAGAAGAACTCTACATCTGTAAAATAGTAAACAATGAACTACAATTTCTGTATTTCATGATACAGAACTGAAATAAAGCAACTGGTTTTTGCTAGGAAGAATCACCTGCAAATGTACTATACCCAGTAGGTAGGTACCTATCAAATAGTCGTTAAAAGCTAGATAATAATTTGTAATTATTGTTTTTATCTTTCAGTTATGTGTGTGCAGTGCCACAAATTACATTAAAACAGACACCAGAAAGAATAAGCGAAAAATACTTCATGCCATTAATATTTGACAATTCATAGTTTTGACGTTCACCGATGTTAGTTTCTTCTGGGTAAGTCTGGCTCAAGGCTATACACATTTTACATGACAAAACAATGAAATTTGGGTACTTTTTGGAGGCGTTTTTTTATGTTAAATTTTGAAATTTTTGAATGTTTATTTATCAGAATGTGTTCATAATTAAGTATATTTCAATTTAAACATAAGTTTTAGCAGGGATGACAACCAAAAAATCAAAATTAAATCGATTTCTTGGAAAATGGAACACCCTGTATAAAAATTGATGTTATCATCAGATTCTACGCGCCATCTAGTGTCTGTATACCAAATTTCGTCGCACTGGCTATGATGGTTTCTGAGATATTCGCACTGAAAGTCTTAGAGGGAACACCCGGTATAGTATACAGGGTGTTCCTAAATAAGTGTCGCAACGAAATACTGCAATTTCCTCTTGAAAAAAGAAACATTTTTTTCTTCTTTCATTTTCCTCTCCGGGCTTTCGTTTTCGAGATACACGGTGTCAAAACTTTAATTTTTTTTAGTGTTTTTCCAATATCTTGGGAACCGCTTGAATTACAGGACTGGGCTTTCGTAAACACATTACCACTATTAATAGCTACTTTTTCGCATCCTTCTCGAATTCATTGGACGTGTCAGTGGTGGAGATTTTAAGGAATCGGAAGGGTTTTTTCCCCCATAACTTTTACGCCACTGGAAAAATTCATTTTTGGCAGCAAATTCCATAATTATCGTAATTTGCACGAATAGTAAATCACACTCGCGCTAATATTTATTCACATGAAAATTTGACACACACCTACTTAGAAAAGAAACAACACTATCAACGCCTGAAAAAAAAAATCACACCAAAATAGATTGATTTTAAATGCAAATAACTCGGAAACAGGCCACCTAAACAAAAATACATTTTTTATGTAGAATTGAATATTCTTTTAGATTTTTTAGCATAAATCAGCAAATTAAAAAATATATGTTTTGATTTACCTAAATAATACGGTGAAACCAGCGCCCCCTAGGAGCAACGTCAAAATAAGCTTCAAATTCGTAATTCTCACACCAAAAAACCCAATACTACCAATTTTCAGAGTCATGTTATCAAAATTTCCTCAATTATTGAGAAATTTCTTAAATCAGCGACATTCGTATACGCCATGATGAGCTCAAACATAATATTTTGGTGTCTAGTATCTCCAGCTTAGTGTTGACCTATCCTTTCTGATTCACTCTGTATACTGAAATAATTTTAATACAAAAATATGGTATAGTCTTTATAATGTAATGTAATAGTTTCTTGAGAACAGTAATAAAAAGTCTTAATTTGGCATAAAGTATCATATTAATGTTGCTTTCTAAATTTTTTGGACAAGAAGGATTATAAGCGTAAAATTGTTATCATGTATCTATTGTAAAAATTAATTGCATAAAGTTTTCTTTTGGGCTATTGACGAAACTAAAATTTATGAAGAAACAACGAAAATAGTATAAAAATTTAAAAAATGGCGGATGCGCCAATGCAAATATTAATAAACTGAAATGTAGGAATATCTTGTCAGATTTCAAATGTCCAAAATATAAAAGACTGTTTCAGCGTATTTTAAAGATACAAAAGTGCGAACAGAAATTATTTCTTATCTCGGCATTTTGAGCGGTGAACGATTTCGAACCTTGAATTTCAAGAATAATTGACTTAACATTGTAAAAGGTTACTTCCTTTCGTATTTTTTCAGGTTTCTAACAATAGACTTATCGGTTAGACATCTACAACCCCAGTGTATTATTAAAAAAAATCCGTAACAACTATCGCTAGGTTCATCGTTGTCAATTACAAAAAAAATTGTCTGTTTTCTCGAGAACGGCTGTAGCAGGCCTCGACCGAATATATTGTTAGAAGGGCATCCCACGTACTTTCCAAAGATGATATCGTCTTCTTCCTCTGATTATGCTCGCGAAAACAATGGATTAGGGGCCCGGTCCCAATACGCAGTGAAAGGATGCGATGGTGGCCTTGCGTAAGCGGGCTGCCATACTCCGTTTTTTCTAGGGGAAAAAATTGAATGAAGATACGAGGATTGCGTGATGCGAGCAGACTCGCTTCGTTAGCTTGCAATGAGACGGGAGAAAATTGGTTTTTAATCGTTTCCTTTCGTCCTGACGTATCAAGGGGGCTGCGGAATCCATAGTTCAACTGTTACCAAAGAATAAATCAAACCACCTTTCACCAAATCATTTGGAAGATTACAACGTTCGATAATTTTTGTTTATTAAAATTAATCTTCATTTCTTCTGAGAGATGTTTCTTTGCGTCATTGTTTAATAATGTCAAAATATACAGGGGTAACTGCTATTAAGTATACAAATTTTAACCGCGTGGTCAGGAAGGCCCAAAAAACAATAAAAAATAGCTCGATTAAAAAATGGAGCAAAACCCTCTTTTCTTGTGAAAAATCGGCGCCTATGATAAGCACCATCTGAGGTGGCATATATCTGTCAACTACCATGCCGTTATTTACAGCATTTCCAAATTTAGAAAGACAAAAATGAACAATTTTATTATTATACAGGGTGTTTCTAAATGAAGTAGCAAAAATGAGACCACAGATTCCTTAGGTGAAAATAAATCGATTTAACCTAAAATACCTTATATCCCAAGTCGCATAATAAAAAGATACTGGGTGTCAAAGTTAAACTTTTATTTTCGATATTTGTAAATAACTTCTTAAGAAATCCAAATATTTACATAAAATTTGTAAATGGGGGGGGGGGGGTTTGCGGGCGAGAAATTTAAATTTGTTTCTAATTTTGACGTCAGTAGTAGAGGGCGTCAGTTGCGGCACACCATGTTTCTTTTAAGTAGCAGAATTTTTTTTGCAGCTTTGTGTATCCATCTGACTATCAAAACAATCGATTCTCCTACCTGTTTTATTTGAAAAAAGTATACCTTGCTGAAGTCGGTAGGAGTAGCCATTTTTGAAATAATCGGATTTGAAATGCTCAGTGCATGGAGCAAAAACTGTTTTGGTTTCAGGTAAAGTTTCCTTTCTGCTGCCTATTTATTCTAAGAAAATCGAATACTAATAGAAAATAGATTGAATGTGCCCACGGCTGTCTTGTTCGATAACCTAGAAAAACAAACCGGCAAACATTAATACCCAACACAAATACCTTTATTTAATTACTATAAAACTTTTAAAATAGAAAAAAATGATAATAAAAATTGAAGGAAAACATTTCAATTGTTACAACGAATTTTACCCTTTAGTGTTGCTGGTTGTCGAACTCTCTAAACGTCAATCGTGTTAAATAAATAATCTCACAGCGAGTGGGCCGTCATAGTCGGTGATAAATAGGGGTTTAATATAGTTTTAACATTTTTTGTTTTGTTTCATAAATACGTTTTTAAGGGATGATTTCGTACATTTTTATTTTTCTCTATCACCCCCTTAAAATATTTGCCCTACTTGTGCGTTAAATTCGATCAAATACTGATAACCGGAACGAACGAGTCTCAGTGACCCACTGATGATTTAGAACGTCGATTAATCAAGTATTCCGGCGCGTTGCGCAACCTACTACGATCTGACCGCCCGCTATATGTTCTAATTGTTACCTAATAAGTTACAAACGTTATTAATGTTACAGACTTTATTAAATTGCATAGCATAAATGAAGTATACGTGGGTTATATAATGGGACCGCTGAAAACTTGTCCGATGTTTAATTATATACTTGATGTTTTATTTTGAAATATGTACTTGTATATCTATTCTTAACTCGGACTTGTTTTATTAAACAAACGAATTATTTTCAAAACCCATGTATATTTTACTATTTCTATTTTGTGTAACTCCAGATCAGCAGGACCTTTTAAACATTGATTTTGATTTTTTTAATAAATAATAAGATAATACAAGGTCATGCAAAATGTATTAAGTACCTATTTTGTTTCATCAGTAACAGAACAGTAACATTTTTATCTGGAAGAGTAGGTTTTGGAATTTTATTACTGTCAAAATGAAGCCGAAGCGACTCGTGACATCCGCTATTTTAGGTCAGCTATACGCGTCCCCGTTGCCATAGCAACCATCGTAAATAACACCGATGAGCTGCAATGTATTGCGTGTGATGCCGATTCTGCGGCAGTTGCTTATGCGTTGTAGGAAATAGGCAATGGTTTTTAAGAAAACATTTTTAGTGTATGTACAACCGGTAATTTTAGGTGAAGCCGTACGTCATATACGTCACTTGATGAGTCGCCACTGATGACCGGTACTGTCAATTAATTCGACCATACTTTGATGTCTACCAAGGATCTAACTTGAGGCCATAACATCTTTATGAATGATATCACTAATGTTGTTCGATTTTTTTAATTTTCAAAAACGTTTTTACCAAATACTGAATGAATGATGTATTATTTTCAAAAAAATCTTTTGAATATAGCAAAAATCTACAGAAAAAATAAATTTTTCTAACTTCAGCGTAATGAAATTGTTGACTTTATGCAAAAATTCAACGCGGAAAGAAAAAATTCTTATGGTCGTCGTATTTATTGCCATGAAATGATCAAATTTGTGATGTTTTTTAGGTACAGAAATCCCAAAAAATAAAACACGTAGAGCAAAAGTATTATCAAAAATAAAATTACTGATGTTTTGTTTATCCACTTTTACTGACTACTTTTAAAATATCCTCAAATAATACAATAAGTTTTAAAATGCATTCATATGACACACATTATTTTGATATTCAAACTCCACATTCTATCAATTATTTTCACATACTTATATACAAAAGTGAACAATCTTATATGCAGAAATATGTATGTTTATGTAAATTTGTTGGTTAGACCGCTTTCTGTCGTTATATATTCATTTTACTCTAATAGCTTTGAATATTCGCAGGTGGCATGAGATAACATTCCTGTTATTTGCTAAACTCTATATTATTCAGGTCAGGCGAATATTCAAAGGTACCGAAGTAAAATAAATATATAACGACAGAAAGCGGTCTAACCAACAAATTTTTAGGTACGGAAATCTTTCAAAATACGTATTTTTTGAAATTCAACTGTAGATGTAAATATTGTTATAACATAATCTTACATAATTCTACATATAAAATTGTTCACTTTTGTTTATAAATATGTGAAAATAATTGTTAAAGTGTAGGGTTAGAAGAGCTAAGTAATATAAATTTTACATTGCTTTTTAAAACAATGAATAAATAAAACAGCAAGAATTTTAATTTTGATAATTTTCCGACATTTCTGTAACTAAAAACACCAAAAATTTGATCACTTTATGGTGTAAATACGGTGACCTCAAAA
This sequence comes from Monochamus alternatus, assembly GCA_037114965.1. Taxonomy (NCBI): domain Eukaryota; kingdom Metazoa; phylum Arthropoda; class Insecta; order Coleoptera; family Cerambycidae; genus Monochamus; species Monochamus alternatus. Next base: position 52,485,320 of record CM073433.1, on the reverse strand, counting down.
CATTCGCATCTGTTGCTACTATTTTATTTGGGGAGAATATAAATAGTAAATATAGATAAACAAAATGGCAAAAATTTTATATTTGATATTAATTTGATCATTTTACGGTGAGAACTACAGCGACCTTAAGTGGAATATGAAGAGGCTCGTGCTTAGGTAGGTTGCAACTATATCCTAATAGTAAATTCTATTAAGCAACTGTCCAATTAAATTATTATTTTTTCAAGTTGTGATTTGGGTTCGGTACCCATCTGCCTCCTGCGTAGACAAATCTGGCGGACCACTGACACACATTCCTGCCATCCATTCATTCGCAGTCGGACGAAGAATGCGCGATTATACGGTTCGCGCTATGGACATCGCTATTCTATTGTTCGGATGGGTTACTGGAAGTTCCCACATGCAGTAACAGTTCTTGCTTCCGGTATTGTTGTGGTAAACATCGGGAATTATATACGAATGATATGGTAGCTACGGTTGTAAGCGTAACCGAAGGTATGCCATTTGCGCATATTTTGTACGTAACTGACCCCGATTACCAAGATAAGCGCTCGAAAGATTGTCATTTGCGTTGAAATCATATTTTTACGCTAATGGCACAGAGATACAGAGTGCATTATGTGTACGGAATCATGTTTATAACTTTTTAAAAAGATCCTGTATAGTACACGTTGGTAATCATGAGTTTTTTTGGAGCCAGTAATTTTAGTTACTATACACTGAAACAGTTATATCTACTACAAATGTTGTTATAGAATAAACTACAAATGTAGTAAACAATATAAGTTCGTTGATGTAATAAATGCAAAAACATTATAGTACCTAATTGGGTTGCTTTAAATTTTAATATACCTAATTATAAAACTTTTTACTGTAATTATTTAACCCTAACGTTATCAAATTTTTTATTAAAAAACTTGAACCTACATTGTTTTTGAAGAAAAAGGTATACTTGTCGTTAGTCTTAGAAATTGGTTGGTTTCGGGAAAATAGTTTTTCAGCAATCAGCTGCATAGTTCATTGTAGAATATTTTAACATAGTAGATGCCAAAATTCCCTTGCAAATTAGATATGTTAAAGGTGGATCGACAAGCAATAAAATTTGTACTGGTGTAAAATGGTACGAATAGTATTTTTCAAAATGGTAGTCAAACTGCAACTTCAGAAGTCGTCCTGAATTATATTTTTTTTCTAAATTGTTGAACCAATTTTTTAAATTGTTTATTATAAGGTTGTAATCTATTTCCTCAAAAATAATGTAGGTTTAAGATTTTTCAATAAAAAATGTGATAACGTTAGGTACAAAAAAGTTACGCTCAGGAATGTCTGTCCAACTACTTGAGTTAAATTTACTGGTAACTCGTTCTCAACTCAACTGAACTGGCCGAATATACTTATTTCTAAAAATTACAAACCGTTTCTAATCGTTGCAGCAACAAACTTATTAAATAAAAAGTACTTAAATAATACCCATTAATAATACACCGTTAGACAATATGTTAAGTGAATAATTCCTAGGATAAGTATCACATATCTTTCCACGTAGGTCCTAGATCTTAATGTCTCGAAGTACAATGTCACGAAACGTGATATATTACTAATACTGTCAATAAATATATGTATATAAGCCAAATAATTTTTTTTTCTTGTTTGGACATTATTACTACAAAATTGTAAGCATATTAATGTGTGAAATAATACAACACATTGTGTTTGGAGCTATATGCGCAACAAAGGCACTACATAGATCTACATTATTGTATAAGCGATTGCTATTCTTTTTTTTCGGTGTATGGCAACAAATTTTGTTGTTTTTTTTTTAATGATACCATATTATTTTTTGTCCTTATTTGGAGTTATTTTTTTACATACGGACGTATAAAATGTGTATAAGGTTGCTTTACAGAATTTTTTAAAAAATATATCATCAGAAAAATTAAAAAATCAGAATTTAAGAGCTTTGTTGAAGGCAGGTGATTCCAGAATAGTGTAAACTCAATCTGTACTCTGTTTTTTTTTTTGCAATATTTTAAATTATGTTGTTGATTTTGTATCTGTTGACCATATTGCCAATAAAATAATTTATTATTATTAATCTTGCTTGTTATAATATTTAATTTTAGCTATTAATTTTCTACAAAAAAAAATATTATTATAAACCACTCGGTATATACGCTCTAAGTTGTTTCCGGCAACATTTATTATTTTTTTAATTTCTAATTTAATACCCGTTTAAAAACAAGAAATATATTTGCCGAAATCATTATTGAACACTAAATAATGTAATAAATCATTAGATAATAAAAAATCAATCGAAATGAAAGTCACTTGTGCTAATAACACTGGACGTGTACCATAAAATTTTGATAGATCGATCGTGTAGAAAGCGGAGTTGACTGACAATTGGTTTTTAGTTTGCTTTCCGGAGCCCATCTCCATTATCGACGGCCTTAATTGGAGGAGAGATGAAGAAAATTGATGTCTGGGAAAATACCAAGTCAATTCTTGAGAGAGTATGGTAAGTAATAATTATCGTTGTTTTAATATCATATATTGAAATTAAGATTTTAAATGTTTGGGAAAGTTTTAGTAGGACATGTTAACAGATAAGAAGATGCATAAAAAACACATTTCAAACATATAATATACAGGGTGTCTGTGAAAGGTTGGGAAATCTCAGAGCTGGAGATACCGATGATCAAAAAAAGTCAGTGAGCCAAATATGCCTTATACGAATGTTGCTGGTTGCCACAATTATGTTTTTTGGCACGGCAAATAAGAATTTTTAACTAATTTTGACGTCACTAGTAGAGGGCGCCACTTATGGCACAGCATGTTTCTTTTAAGTGGCAGAATTTTTCTGTCTATTGAAACAATCGATTCTCCTACCTGCTGTATCTGGCAAAAGTATACCTTGTTAAAGTCGTTAGGAGTAACCATTTTTTAAATAATCGTATTTGAAATATTCATTGCAGCGATTGAAAACTTTTATCGTTTCAGGCAAAGTGCCTTTTCTACTGAAAATACAGCAAAATGTTACTTTAAAAAGTTGTTTAGAACGGTAAATTATGGAGACGTGCAAAATTTCAAAAAGATCGGCCTGCTTTGATAAAATCTTTGTTCTGGTTGAAAAATGGTTTCAAAATCAAACCTCGCCGATCTTCTTGAAATTTGGACGTCCCCATAATTTACCGTTCTGAACAACATTTTCAAGTAAAATTTTGCTGTATTTTCAGTACAAAAGGCACTTTACCTGAATCGATAACAGTTTTCAATCGGTGCACTGAATATTTCAAATAGGATTATTTCTAAAACTGTTACTCCTAACGACTTCAACAGAGTATACATTTTTCAAATAAAATAGATAAGAGAATCGATTGTTTCGATAGTCAGATGGATACACTAAGCTGCAAAAAAGTTCTGCCATTTAAAAGAAATGTGATGTGCCATAAGTGGCGCTCTCTACTAGTGACGTCAAAATTAGTTAAAAATTCTTATTTGCGGTACCAAAAAATATAATTGTGCCAATTTTTTTTAATACTCCGACAAGTTTCAAAGTTTTGGTCACCAGTATCTCCAGCTCCGAGATTTCCCAACCTTTCACAGTCACCCTGTATATATTGTCCAAGATATTTCTCAAAAATATACATGGATACAGAAAACTAGAAATGTATGGCTTTTTCAATTTAATATCTTACATGGCTTCTAAACTCTCTAAATTTTGGTTGGCGATAGTTGTATATTTTTTATTTTGGAGCTGGAATATAGTTACTTTCAAATTTTGATTTTAAATTAAATATAACTAGATGAAGTTCATTGAGTAATCCAATATGAATACATATTTCAAATTATTGTATTCTTTTAAAAATGCTAAGTCATACATGAAAAAGTTCTTATATATTCATATTATATTAAAAAAATTAACTATCTCCAGAACTAAGCCCTATCCCTATAATTCATTTAAAATTGATAGAGGGTTTGATGATATCTGAGGTTGTTATGTTTAGGCAGAAACTTGCGTGTTACAAATAGGTAATCAGTATACAGTGAATATATTAATGGTTCTAATAACATTAATTTATTATTCACATTTGATAACTTGGTTTATATAAATTAGTAGGTACACTTCAGAATATGTATGATAAAAAAAAAGCTCCATAAATAACGTACACCGGGCGCTACTGTATGCAAATGTCAAATATACCTCGCCAGAACAGAACAAAGTGGGATAAACGGTTCCTTTTATCGTCAATAAACAAGAGTACCTTTTTTGATCTAAGGTTGAAACTTCCCAGATTTATTATTTTAAAGTCTTTATCTTACGGTGTGTTAAAAATTTAGGCATTAAGTTTAACCCGCCCCTGATAAACTAAAATAGCTAAATATGTTTCTAAGTTACTATTTCAAGAGGTCCATTCTAGTGTCCATCACATTAAATTTTTATTGAATTATTATATTAAGTACTTTGAAAGTTATTTAAGAAAAACCGATATGCAGCGGCGTCCTTCAGAGACACATATCTCCGTAGGGAGGGTTTGTAGAGAAACATTTTATAGTACATGCATTTATCGCTATAAAATGATTATTTATAGTCTGTTCCAAATAATATCACTTCAACTGCCTAGGGATGAATAATGTGACTGTTACAGGTTATTAAACTTTTAATCATTTTCAAACCATAGTTGGGTCAGTCCGTTGAAGGTAATTTCAAAGCCTACTGATGCATAATATATCAGTTACCAAACCAAGACCGCAGCGTTCTTCTACGAAGATAAATTCCGCAAACCTCGTCGGTTTTGTAACGACCCATGTTTACTTTTTCGCCGCGCCATTACTCAACGTCGCAGATGATGGAACTTACGCAACAGAAACGTCTCATACTTCTCCGGAGAGCGGTTACCGATGTCTCGATCCGGAGAAACCCGCGCCAACGTAACAGATAGCTGAGGTGATGAAACGAACCATCTCTGGTGCGTCCATCATCCACCACGCTCTGTCGCGCACCTGTTGGTCGCGTCGCCGAAGCGTGCCGCGCGTTTTACTCGAGCCGAGTAAGAACAAATCGCCCTAATGGCCTCAGCCGCCGCCGTAACAGTTACGCGCCGCGAATTATACTAATAAAGCCCGGCGTGCTGTTAGATTTGTTGCTAATTGGGATCGGCCGCGTGAAATGATTACCTGAGGTGTAATTGTTGCGTTTGCTACTTTTTGTGCGCTGCGGGTGCACCTGGATGGTCACAATAAAAAAGAAAAATAAAGTATGCTTCATTTTCGACGGTTTTCTGATAACTTTTCTCAGTAGTATGCGAGAAACAATTGCCATGAAAAGCAACCAACTTTATTTTAATTTGATCACCCTGTATATTTTACGATTATGTGTATGACGATATAGGGTTATTTTTGTCTTAAAAATTATTATTTTTGTATAGCTAAATTTATTAGGTATATTTAGTAGAGTGTAAAAACAAAAAATATATGCTCAGAAACTTTGTTTTGCAATTTCTTAGTCGTGCACCTACATTATTTTCCAATTAAAACATTTCTTTCTGTTGTGATAGAAAACAGTGGACAGTGGAACAATGTCAGTGGGATTTACTTAAAAAAGGGTAGGTAAAATAAATAACGTGAATATACTCGTACAAACAAAACAAAAAACAGAACAAACAAAAAAAAGTTATATCACGTTGTATCTTGAAATCCAAGAATTCGTACGAATGTTTTCCCTTTTTTTTATTACAAATCAATTATATAAATTAATAACTAAAATATTTATAAGATCTTATGTATTTAAAAGTTTCTCGGTTCCGGCAATGAATTTACAAATATATTAATACAAAATGAATAGATATAGTGGATAAAAAATTTACCCACTTGCCTGAAAGTGAGTTGTTATTTTTACGTCCTCATTTTTGTGTCAAGTCAAAATTTTTCAGTAGTGAATTTAGATTGGTTCAGATTTTATTTATGATTAATAAATATATCAAACTCGAACTTTCTAATTATGCACTAATCATAAGATTTATGACTAGAATCGTCATTTTTTATGTAACAGCTGCTTATATCATATTCTGATTCATAATTGCATTTTTTATATGAGTAATTCGAAATTTAACACGATGAATTTTTAAGGACGTAATTTGTATGCTATATATTAATCCACGTCCACGTATTTATTACAGTTGTGTTTTATTTTTCTATATACTTAAAATTGTTTAACTACAATACGTCTATGGATATTGTTGACATTTGAACTTCTTACCTCCGCATCTACTGCATTCAACCTTGGGTTAACACCTAATCTATGAGTATTAGAATATTTAAGACTAGCTTTATTAGACTTTTATTTGAATACCTTGCGCGTATTATTTTGTAGAAAAACGTGAACAGCAGCTTAAATTACTTCTAAAGTCAGTGGCGTAGCGTGGACTAATCTAGACGTGAGCATCAGCGAGGCCCTTTTCTTCCACCATTTGATGCTGAATGAACTGAATATTGTGACACATAATAGCTACATGCAAGGTCACAGTGTGCATTAATTTTGGTTCAAATATTTTCGTACAATCGGGAGAAATTAAAAAAAATAAATTTTACAAAAAATTTTTAAATGCTGTATCTTGAAAACAAACGGCGATCGGACATTAGTGTATATAATTTTTTTTTATTATTTGTTGGTCCTTTATCGCGTGATACTATGCATTGTAGTTTTTTCAATGCTACCCAGTATATTTTCAAGAAAATAATGGTAAAAAATCAGAAAATTTGTTTACAAAATTAGTCATTTATGATGAAAGTAGTTAAAGTGTGGATGATCTGAAAATTTCATAATTATAAGGTGTTTAAATGCTAAAAATAAATATATTTTGTAACCTCTTCCTCAGTACTGAAAAATATGCCGATAATAGAGCACACCAAGCAGGGTGTGCAAATTAATTATAGTACATGTGGTAAAGCCTCGGTAAAACTTATTTTTAGTAAGGTCTTTTAGGGTGCTATTCATACTATTTAGAGTTCATGGCGTTCGGTTTTAAATCACCCCCAAAGGGGCCTCGCGCGAGGCCTCTTTAAGTGCGGGGCCGTGGGCGAGGGGCCGCTTCGCCCACGCCTAGCTACGCCACTGTCTAAAATAATGCAAATTAAATTTAAATTTCGATAATACAGGTATCGTGTTTGACTTTAGACACATTTTTTTCGTTTAAACCTTCATATTTCTCTGAAATACTGTTATAGATATTCTGGTTTGAACGATTAATTTGAGACCTTATAGATTTCATCAGTTTATGTGTGAAGCAATATATCTATGTGTTCATAAGTTAATCACATATGAAGGAATTTTACCAGCGACAAATATTTTCTTAATTTGTGTAATACTTAAGTATAACTAATTATATGCTTCGACAGGCCTTGGGTGTCCTATACAAGTGGAGAAAATCATATTTTACGTTCCTAGAAAAGAGATCGAGTATGGTGTCGTGATATCAGCTTACAGAAAACCTGAATACGTACAGGCATATCGTTTACATTTTGATCTGAATGATTATTAACTAGAAATCGGTAATTTTGTTCTCAAAAATATCCTATCTATAAATTTTATTTTTCCAATTACTTCATTTCTTTATTCTTTATTTTCTATTTACGTTGTCCATCTCACGTGCAGTAAGCAAACTGTTTTAAATGATTCCTACACAACTTTACTTTAGATTTTTCCTAGGATATCGTTTTCCTTTCAAACTAATTAATCTCGATCAGTGAAACATCATTTTTATTAACTGTTACTGTTATTACCATCGAGGCTTGTCTTAGTCTTGGCTTTCAGCGATGCAGTTAACAGGCAGCAATTAATTTTCAAGCTGACCGCTCACCGATATGATAAACAGCACTTGCACACGTACCAATAAAATACTGTTATCTAAAATATCGTTACAAGACAATAAAATACAAGTGTGTTGCATTTCTTTCATTGTATAGGAGGTTGTTCCTTGCGTAGGAATCAACTGTATAGGCGCTTGTGAGCATACACTGCAAAAAATGCGATTTTTCAGTATTTAATTTTGTTAAAGTGTCGTGTTAATAGTTTGATAACACTCCGCAAAGATATGTGTATTTTGTAAATAGTTGACGTCTTAAAGTATTACAAATTTTCTCACTAATCCGGTTCGAAGGACCAGAATGGTAGACCTGCTAAATGTGGTCTTAAGTTACTAGGTAGGTGCAAGTAGTTTGTAATAGGCTATACAGGGTGCTTCGGAACTTATAAAAAAATTGTTTGGATTTTTAAATCATTTTCGAACTGCCCTTTTTAATTTTGTTTTACAAAATTGTATTTATAAGGGTCCCCTGTACACTCAAAAAAAATTTTTAAGTTTCAAAGCAAAGCAACCGTCGGTACAACCACTACAAAGTTATTTCATCCCATAAATTCTGCAGTGTCGGTCATAGACATTTTTTCATTTTCCCTTCACTTTTTTTACGTTGACTACCTGCCATGTTACCCCATAAATCTGATAGTCCGAGTTAGCTCGTTACGTCACTGCGATGAGACCGAAATGCAGGTCACCAGACCATCTGAATCCATTTGGCAAACTTAGTATGTGGATGAGTATAGTAGCAGGAAACCAAACCGCACCAACTCAATAGTTTGGTAAAAGTAATCTACAATCTGTGTCACTGTTATGTGCCAGAAATCAATTGGATAACGAATCGTGTGTTTTATAATTGGTATACCTATACACGTCGGCACATAAAATTAAAATGTAAACGAATCGTCGCATAAATCAGTACGTGGAAATGCCGTAAACTGGGGTAATATGACAACTTGATACGATACGATACGATATTAATTTTATGATTTGTGACTAAAGAGGCAATAGTATTTGTACGCAGTACCATGCGGTCGTTTTTTACAGCATTGTTAAACGTAGAAACGTCGAAAATAAACATAAGTACCTGATGGTTAACAGTTAATCTGGTTAGCTGCAGTATTTTCCAATCGTTTTTCGTTCCTTTGTTGCCAAAACTACATTTTCACTCGTTAACAGATAAACAGTTAAATAAGATGCTCATTTATTCAAAGAAAATTGAAATTTAATGTAATTTAGTAATAGAAAGCTCGAAATACACTCGTGGCAGATTTTAATTATAAAATCTTGTACGATTGCCGTTACTCCATTGGATTTACCCTTGACTAGAAAAATAAACAGCACATAACATGTTATACTTATTAGGTAAATATCTGTATCCGAGATATATTTCTTAATTTAATTACTATAAAACGTTTAAAACTAAAAAATACTTACTAAAACCATAACCTAGAATTTTGCATTGTTAGTTGCATACTCTCCAAATATCACACTGGTAAAAGCTTAGAATATTCTAAGGGTCAAAAACAAGATTTTTACAGAACACTGTAACCATCTCGAGATGTTATAGTTTAAAATAACTAGTAGATACTAATTATCTTATGCCAACATCGTCGATTATTGTTGCTATTATTAATATTAACAGAATTTAATTCCCCACAACACAAGAAGTTTAAAAATTTATCGGCGTGAAGTACACCTTGTACTAGCGGGCTATAGAACTTTCTTATTAAATATAAGTCAATAAAATTTAGTTTGTTATGCAAATTCAATAATTTTTCACAGAAGACTGCACTCAGGATAGCCAAATAAAAATTTGTTCACTTAGGTGTATATTGAATCTGTGGTGGTACCTAATCTAATGATCAAAAAGACACAAGTACCTAAGTAGCTAAGTACATGTACTTATTTAATAAGAAGTAAGTTTTTATAAGTAGGTAGGTACTTAGGTACCCAGATATTTAAGAATATAAAACCTACATAATATGCAGTGGCCTTAGACAAATCGGTCGGTCATGTGTAAAATTCAGCGACGCCACTTTTTCAGCTCAATCGACGACAGCAGAGCTAAAAGTCGATTACCTTTCACTCGGTCACCTTGGATATGGTCGAGGGTCCTATAACAAGACTCTTAAAGCATGCAATCGTGCCAAACCTGCCGCGCTTGTAAAAATCGTTTTATCTCGTTTTTGGCATACCTGCTTATGAATACAGGTCTGGCCTTTGCTACATTGCACATTTCAGAGAGAGCAGTGAGGTTTCTTATTCGATCGCACGTTGAAGTCTCCGAACTACTTATGTCTTTATTTCGTATTTGGCTTATGGGTACAGACCCAGTTTACTTGTTTAAGTCTCCTAACTTTTTCGCTTCATCTCGTTTTCTGACATACCTACTAATGGATACAGGTCTAATCATTACTCTATTATACATTTTTTTAGAGATCAATGAGGTTTCTTGCTTAAACGCACGTTGAAATCTCTGAATTTTAATACTCTAAACTGTACCTACGTATTTCAAAATTCTGTTCGCGTCAAAACGTACTTGGCGTATGTATCTGAACGAAAAACAATTTGAGTTATATAGTTTTCTGTCTTAACCCCGTAATGAAATCTCTGTATAGGTTTCTCGTTTAACTGCGCATCGAAATCATTACAATTACTGCTTTTATCAGGCATTTAGGAAATTATAACTTTCGTTTGTATTTTTCGACGCAACATATTTTCCATAAAAGGCTAAGAAACTGTCGACAGCCTCATTGTATGTATCCGAGCAGGAACACAAAGGAACTAGGAAAAATACTTACCGTGGGACGGTAATGCGTTTATGACGCAAGAATTGCTTCGCAATTGCAGCCTACATGTCTGCTTCCTTTTGTCCAGATGCAGAATATCATGAGAATATCGCCGTTTACCTATTGTGTGCAGAAATGGATATTGTGTCATTTGTTACAAGTCGGTGAAATCTGAACTTCCTAGATTAAGTATCTCGGTAGAGTTTGTATTCTTAAAAATATGACGAAAGGGTATCCGCATAAAAATTATCATCATTGAAAATATAAATTTTTAATTTTATACGTAAAATAGGTAATTATTACCCTCTATTTTACCAGTAATCTCACAAATATCCTGTAGTATCATTTTTTACAGTGCACCTAAGCCAGTGCCGTGCGGAAGTGTATTTTTAAATCATTTTTGACCTCCTATTGTTGATTTTATTTTTGCAAAATTGTATTTGTAAGAGTTCTCTATACATTGATTTTTTTTAGATAAGTTCTAAATCACCCTGTATATGTTTCCTAAATCTACACATTCCCTATGGTATTTTCCCTGTTTGTTTATCTTCTCGAGAAAGGAGATTTAAGGTCTCATATAACTAAAAGATGTCTATTAATTTGTTTATTTAGGTACCTACTGATATTTAATGACTTTATTAATTAACACTTTCAAGTAATCTAACCAGAAAAAGTTCATCTTTGTTTTTAACTATTATTAATTTATAATATTTCCCATAACATTAAAATTATTAATTCTGTATATCAATATATTATGCATGCAAATGAAGTTACGTATACTATCTTTTTTTTATGAAATACAGTACATACGTGGGTTGAAATCGCGGAGACATTTTTTACTAATTAATCATTAAAATCCTTGTCGATTGGCAAACGATTTCAAATCCAAGAAACTTTGTTATATAACTTAAGTTACATGTTTCTACAGAATGACAAGTTGATAATTATTATCGGTATGCACCTACCTATTTATTATTAATAATACTGTTTTTGTTAAGTAGTAGCCTATACCTAATTTAATTAATAAGTGTTCTACTTTTGCTTCCTCATTCCTCATAATCTCAGTGCAACGAAAAAACAATACATTGTTTCGCAAATCCACTATCACGTATATAGGAAACTTATATTCTATAACTTTTACGTTACAATAAAGAGCATTATTTGTAGGTATATCTAATAAAACCGCATTGTTTTAGAATAAGTGTATTTAATTGACTGATTTCTTAGCTTTAGTTTCTCCACCACTTGACAATTTGTAGATTGTATTCTCCTTGATATTTTTTTGGCATAGCTAAATTAAGAATTGCTTTTCTCTTAAAAAAATATGTTGTGTATTCGCTGATTGACTGGTCAGATTTTATTAAACTCTAGAAAATATTGTTATTGTGACAAGGTTAGCGAAAACAAACGACTTCCGAATTTCTACCCGTGACTAATTTATATCAAATTAAAAACTAGCAGAACTAGTAGAAGTTAATTTAACAGTAACTAACTGGAGTTTGAGTACCTGCCTATAATGCAACACTTTTACCACTTTTCATTATACTTACAAAACTGTATCAACAGGTTTTTTTCATTACAATTGCTGCACATAAACATAATAGAAAAGTTACTGCACCAATTACATAGTAAAATTAGTTTTTTTTGTTTAAAATAGCTTTATTATTTAGAGAAATATTTTTTGACCCAAAGAAGCAGAAAATTTTGAAATGTACACTAAAAGGATAGTTATCGCTTATACAATTGTAGATCTAGCTACTACAACCTGTTGTGGTTGTAATTTCAAATATAATTTGTATAGTTTTATTTCACATACTATTATGTTCAACATATTGTGTAACGGTGTATTATTAATGGGTATTATCTAGGTATTTTTATTCAGTAGGTTTGTTCCTGCAACAATTATAAATGGTTGGAAGGATATTTCTGACAGTTTCAAACCTAATATGCGACATACACATCTAGATACATTACTAACAAACCAAAATCGTTCATAACCAATACATATAAAGGTTATAAATAATAGAAAACCTACTTCACTCCTCGCTGTTCAGAGATCGATTGCAGTATTTGTTCGGCACATACTACTGCGATACAATTTGTAGCAAATAATACTGCAGTTATCTCTCTGTAGTTGTAACAATGTTAATTATTTACAACAACTCAATTACTATAATATTTTTTCATTTACCACAACAACGTACTTATATGGTTTGTTATCTACATTTGCATTGTTAATTCTACGACAAAATTGTATTCACAAATTTGTAATAATTGTTTCAGCAGTCTTTCTTTCAGTGTAGAGTGTACATGGCAATTACAAACACATTGCTTCTCAATAAACAGATGTCATGATATTGCGCTTATAAAGAAACAAAGTCAGTTTTTGACACTATTATATAACGTCTTTCCCTATTCAAATCTTTATAGTTCTGTCTTTTCTAAAAAAATACCTAAGACAACAGTAATAAGCACAAATCCGCTTATCACGTGAAAGTCACCTTTGAGAATAAACGCCAAAATGCAAATAAAATTTGCTGGAAAATAACATACACAACATGCTGTTGTGGATATTTATCATTTAAAATTTAAGCAAAAAGTTTCTATATCAAATATTGTTTCGCCTGAAGCTTCACATAATAATGTCACTATAATTTCTTATTAAAAAAGCAGTAAACCTTCTTCTTCCTGTCTACAAAATGCGTACAGCCTTGAGGAGTGGCGAAATGTTTTTAATCTCTCACCCAATTAGAATACTAGGTATTCGTCGCACAAGGACGACTAACCCAGATGCAAGGCAAATTAGTTAAACTGCCTCCAACCGGTCTTAGATCGAAGTGCGTGTCCGAACGTAGATTGGGGTCTTCCAATCTCGAGCAAATACTCGTTTATCGACTCGATCGATTTATATCGTCGTCGCCAAGTCGGGAAAAATTTCACGTAATGCCTTCGTACGGTTATGTAACTATGGAAATCGCGTTTCTAATCACACTGCAAAAAAAGTTGTTGTGTAAATGATACTTTTCCAGGCGTAAATTTCAAGATGTGTATAATTTACGTAACATACTCTAGCTCTTTTATACGTATACTAGTAATGTAATAAACTATTATGTTTACCAAACATGTGTTAGGGGTACCCTGTTCCGTGTTAACTTAACACATACACTCAACTAATTGTGTCGTTATTTCAAAATACAATTGGGTGTGAACTCATTTTAACAACAAATTTTGTTGATTTTGTGATTTTACAGTGCAATGCGTAAAAGTTGCACAATGTGTTAATATAACGCTGTTGATTGTATTAAACCTGTAACACATTGCAAGATACAGCGCAATGTGCCAAAATTTATTGTGCTGTTTGTTAAAATGTGTAATTATTTTTTCCAGTGTATGGTTTATATATTTCGCATGACCAGAAATATCTCATTTAGTTTTCTAAAATATTAAAATGGCTGTCAAAATAATCTCTGATTGATATTATTAGTCTGTCTAGCTAGATAGTCTATCAGCTTATTGGTTGACATGAGGATGGTCAAGTAAAGCAAACGAAATGTCGTTCATAAAAAAAAATTGATATTTCTTTTGTATTGACTGAGAATAGTGAAAATCAGGTGTCTCACCTGAACTGTCTACCTTTCACCATTAAAAAAAATGTAAGAAATCGTTAGGGAATCAATTACCTACATCTATTAAAATAACGCGGTAGAATACCGTATAATTTTGTAATGTTTTATTATAAATATTAGCTGATATAAACTCAATGTCAACGGACACGCCTTTGCATGTTTAATTAGGTTTTGGATTGAAACAGGAAAATGAATTAAATGTAATAACTTCAAGGACATTCTGAAAGGATATTACAGAGTTAAAATGTCCCTGAAATTAATTTGGATATGGAATTTATCTACAGATATATCTAAATACTTTTAGTAATAGTAGAATTGCGAGGTACATTATTTCTGTCTCAATGCTCTAATAACCACTAATCATTGACTCCATTAGATAATTTTGCGGAGAAAGACAAAAAATGTGTACCTTTTACTAATGGGTTTGGCCATTTCACATGACTGCAAAAAATTATAGATACCTGTAGAAATAAATGATATTATGAGAAAAAAAGGTAGTATTGTTACAATGTAAAAAATACTTATTTTAACACGAAATTACAAAATATTGTGTTAATCCAGGTTTGCATGGGATTGTGTATATTTTAACACAATTCTTTTATAGCATTATGTTAAAAATTTAGCACAATCCGCTGTGTTAACATAACAAATGTTATGTGTAACTTCTACACTTTTAAGTGTTATTTGTATTATTGAAAGTGTAGACTTTACACATTAAGATGTTCATTTTATTGTAAAATGTTGTATATTACATTGTATTTAGAGAATTAAGGTATAAAGTTATAATAAAATAAAAGACATTTTACTTTATTATCACTTATTATCTATTAGTAAGTAATTTTAAGACCTAATATCCTGAACTACACACTGAAAATCTCATTTGCACAACAACATTTGCAGTATACCTATGCTTTTTATTTATTATTATTTATAAGAACGGTATAATCATGCATACTGTGCACTAAATTGTCTATCACGGTAAGCTTCTAACAAAACAGTAATAAAGAATGTCAATTCAGATAAATTCTAATTACTAAAATGCGTTGCAAGGCGAATGTTTACAGTTGTGGACAATAAAATAATCCGAATTAATCATATTTTATTATTTTGTACTTTAAATCCCTAAACGTTTTAGGTCGGCAACTTTTTCTGTCCATAGCTGTACATCAATAACAACATATCTGAATCTGGTGCAACTGCACCTCGGCAAAATGGTAGTCAGACTGTGAGAAACGTGATCTAACGCACCCGTCGATATGTCGTCCAAGGCTGCCTAGGATTCTAGGATAACTGTGCTTATCATTGCGACTAGTGCAATGATGCTTGGGGCCTATCTACAGGGTGGATAGTGTTCACTTTGGGAAACAATGGATTTACCTACGGCGGTTGAAGTGTTCCTTATTTTGATCGTGAATTCCAAAAAAAGTAAAGGTCAGAGGATTTTGAGAAAATTAAGATTATATATTGAACGTGAAATGTATTAATATCCTAGAGAACTGCCAATAGTTTTTAAGTCTTACTTTTTTATATCAAAAAATGTTGGTTTTTAAGGCAATCTTCGACATTTAAACAACTTCAGAATTCATAATGATGTTTGAACTAAAACTTGGGATTTAAATAGACGAATGCTCATTTTGACTATTAATTTTAAAGAAATAAATTTCGAAGTATCGTTATATTGTATATAAAGTCAAAATTAGGTTTATTTTCTATATTTTGAACAACTGCTTTAATAATATTGCTGACAATATTGATGTTTGATGCTAGCGGTTTATATACAAAATACAAATACAAGGAAAATAACCATAAACAACTTGAGAACTTATTTGATTTTTTGTTTTCCCAAATTCTAATTTGGTATGTTATAAATTCTATTTTCCATTATGTAAAAAAAAATTCAAATTCACTTTTCGACGTATTACCGCCATTAGCCGCAATAGATGAAATCTGACCTATATTTGCTTTTCGAAGATTGCTTCTTCAGGGGAGTTTTTTTAAATTATATAAAATATTCATAAGTTAATATTAAATATACAGGGTGTATCAGTTAAATACAGAAAATTTCAGTATTGATAGAACATTGAAAGAGGATAATTTGTTGGCCATTTTCTCTAAATATGCTTACTTTTTGTGATACAAACATATTGAATTTTAATTTTTTTTAACATTTCTGTTTTCATATTACACATTTATTTATTTGGGTATGGTTAATTTGTTGGAAAGAGCACAAAATGATGCAAAAACTTGCCCATTATCGATCACATCCACCCATTTTAAAAAGAAAATGTACGCATAGCTGTAGCTATTTTTTAATATGAACATCATAACTTTCTTGACACAGTATGTGACCTGTCAATTTTTGAATTTGTTATTAGCTTTCGAGAAAAAACATGAACGCTTTATTTAAAAAACGTTAAGATTAGTCTCTCTTCTATTGGATTGACACAATAAAATAATAAGATATCAGTCAATAAAATAAAAACAATTTCACCTACTGTTTGTAGAAATTAAGATGTTTTAGTCCTAGGACTGATGAAAAAAACATTTTACTTTTCTGACTAAAAATAAAAATGTAGACACCACATTGTGAAAAACACTATACCTACCATATGAACTCGATTTCCTGGAAAGCTAAATAAACATTTCAAAAATCGACAAGAAAAAAATTCTGTCGCAAAACATGACGTTTATTTTTGGGATCCAAACTCCCACATATCTACGCCCATGTGATTGATAATTGGCAAATTTTTGCACCATTTTGTACTCTTTCCTATACTCAAGTTAAAAAATATGTAATCTGACACCAACAATAAGTTATGCTACGGAAACGTTTAATAAAATTAAAATTCAGCTCCCTGTATCTTAAAAATTTAAGCGTTTTAAGACAAAATGTTATAGGCCAAAAAATTATCCTCTTTCGATGTACTACTGAATCTGAAATTGCCTGTTTTTAAAATGATATGCCTTGTACAAAATAAATATTTTTATTTTATATTTTGTCAGCTTTTCTTTAGATCAAAACAATATTATTTTTAATTACAACCTTGGCACTTGAGCTGGTAATTCGATACGTGATCTTGGAGTTATATTTGACACCAAATTCGCTTTCAACATCCGTAGTAACAGCTATATTATCAACTTCTTCAAAACAGAACAATGTTACAGTGATTTCGAAAAGTAACGAATAAATTCATTATTTCTGAAATTTAGAAGTTTTAGAAAAAATCCCCTGGCACGTCGGTTTTGTTTTAAAAGAAGGCTCTTTTTGACATACGACCCACATTTGTGACGTCATTGTTGTTCGAGATATGACGTCATCGACATTTTTTATAAATAGCAACCCCCAATTTTGATCATGCCATTTGATAGAGCGTGTCAACATAGCAAAAATTTCAAGAAAATAATGTTTGAAGATTTTTAAATTTAATTTTGCACCTCCCCATTATGCAACACCTGTCCGTGCTTATTTAGATGAGCTGTTCCCGAAGCGTTGGATAGGGAGAACGGGGCCGATTGAGTGACCAGTCAGATCGCCAGATTTGACGCCCCTAGATTATTTCTTGTGGGGATACTTAAAAAGCAAAGTATACGTTACTAGACCGGTTAATTTAGAAGATTTAAAAGCAAGAATTCGTCACGAGATACATCGTATACCTCCTCAAGTTATTGATAATGTCCAAAAAGAATTTATTAATCGTCTTGGCTACTGTCAGGCAGCCAACGGCCATTTAATTTAATCGATTTTTTACATAATCATTATCATTTTCAGTATTGTGAAAATTAAATTTTAAAACCTTCAAACATTATTTTCTTGAAATTTTTGTTATGTAACACCATAATTTTTCATGATGTATGTATCTAGAATGACACACTTTTTCAAAGGGCATGGTCAAAATTGGGGTTGCTATTTAAAAAAAGTGTCGATGACGTCATATCTCGAACAACGACGACGTCACAAATGTGGGTCGTATGTCAAAATGGGCCTTTTTTAAAAACAAAATCGACGTGGCAGGGGATTTTCTCGAAAACTTCTTAATTTCAAAAATAATTAATTTATTCGTTACTTTTCGAAAGCACTGTATAGTTCACTCTATGTTATGGCGTAGTTATCATAATATGTTCGATCAAAAGTAATGTTTTATTTATGTATACTATCTACTCGGGTTCAGTTAAATAGTAAATTCCTTTTAATTTTGACCTCAATAAATACAGATATGTAGTTTAACTGCATTTACATGTTATATTGTCATAAAAAACGTAAGAAAAGTTCCATACCTGATTGATTAGCTAAGAAGTTGCGTCTGTATTATTAAAACTAATAATCGAGTGTCGAATAAACATTTTTTCTGTAGTCTATCGTCATACGCGTGGAGTTCTTAGTGCTTAGCTCTTAAGCTAGTGCTTTAGAAGCGAAACACCCTGTAAGCTGCTCAATGGATCGTCGAGAGAACCGTTCATCGTGTGTAAACAAAACGGACTTCGATGTGGGTCAGTAGTTCCGAAGACGAAGATGAATTTTAGTGTGCCACAAGATGAGAAAAAACACGCTGACTATGCGGTTTTGGACAACGCGCGATAGAGGAATATAGGACGATTGATGAGAGGCTTGTTTTGGCTTTTTTTTATTACATTGCGAATAGAAGTGAGACATGTTTATCGCTAGTTTGTTGGTCTTAGACGTTATTTGATTTGCAGAATGAAACATATCCAAGGCTTTAAGATAGAGAGCATAAAACACAATAAACAAAAGTAGTAAATAAAGATTTTTTAAACGATATCGCGTTTTCGGCCATGTGGTTTTGTGCACATTCTATGGCAATTTATTAATGTTAATAATTTTATCACAATACTGAAAATGATAATGATTATGTAAAAATCGACTAAATTAAATGTTCAAATTTTGCCGTTGGCTGCCTGACAGTAACCAAGACAATTAATAAATTCTTTTTGGACATTATCAATAACTTCAGGAGGTATACGATGTATCTCGTGATGGATTCTTGCTTTTAAATCTTCTAAATTAACCGGTCTAGTAACGTATACTTTGCTTTTTAAGTATCCCCACAAGAAATAATCTAGGGGTGTCAAATCAGGAGATCTGACTGGTCACTCAATCGGCCTCCTTCTCCCTATCCAACCATTCGGGAACAGCTCATCTAAATAAGCACGAACAGGTGTTGCATAATGGGGAGATGCACAATATTGTGAAAATTAAATTTTAAAATCTTCAAACATTATTTTCTTGAAATCTTTGTTATGTTGACACGCTCTTTCAAATGGCATGGTCAAAATTGGGGGTTGCTATTTAAAAATATTGTCGATGACGTCATATATCGAACAACGATGACGTCACAAATATAGGTCGTATGTCAAAAAGTGCCTTTTTTAAAAACAAAATCGACGTGTCAGGGGATTTTTTCGAAAACTTCTCAATTTCAAAAGTAATGAATTTATTCGTTACTTTTCGAAAGCACTGTATAATTTATGTTGCTAAAACTTGATTTGACATACACGATGTAGTACATATATAGTATAGTAGAGTCGATAGATAAAACCAAAAAAATACCTATTTTCCCGAAATAAATACAATTAAGCATTTATATAAAGACTTTATATTTTCAGCCGAGATATATCTTGGGAAGATAGCTCTAGGACACGTTTATATCAGAATAATAGTGTTAGGAATAACATGTTTTGCTTTCTATGGGAAAAGAAGGAAGTGTTGGAGGTATAATTGAAAGAACATTATAAATTATTTAAAATAATTGCCACTATTATGTAACCGATCTACGTTAAGATGATCTGCACTGCCTTTCAAAATTTTAGACGTGATTTTTATGATACAGTAACCACCCTTACTCGTGCGAATTGTTTTACATAACAAAACAACTTTCACCTTAATCCATACCGAGCCAAAATTGTAAAACGAGTATATTAAAAAATATTTTTTTTGCTACAGAGTACGCTTACGATATAACTGTTTTCTGTTCTCTTTGTTACACTAACTCTAACAAAAAGAAATTAGTTTAATTTTGACTTTTTTTTATTTGATAAACAATGTAAGTAACGTGAATTTTAATCAAGTTGCCACACACAAAATAAATAAAGAAATAGAGTAGAAAATACGTAAGAATGTGTAATCGTGAATAGAACACAGATATTAAACTTGCCAATGCTCTTTTAACAAATCTTAATTTGATTGAAAATTTCACACCTCTATTTTAAAACCAATTAGATGTCTTTATTTTGACTCGTTACTATGGCAACCAGAAACATTTTTTGACAGTTGAGAAAGTAAATATATCTACACATTGGTATCTTATCTATATACTAAATATGGTGGATATACATACATATGAATTTCTTCGAAATTGCGTCGTTTTACTTATAAAAAATATATTTCTACCACCTTTAGTGGCCTAAAATTGCAAAAGAACGATATTGTATTGAGCTACTACCCATCGGAGTTTTAGCATTTGATGTAACTAAAGTTGGTAATTTTTTTATTTAACGAAATATGGCGGATATACCTGCAAAATCCAACAAATTGTTTCCATGCACCGAGTCAAATTAATTTATTATGTCAGGTTTGATTTATACTTGGGGTGGAGCGTAAATTATTGCTGGAAATAATTTAAGCTATTGTAATATTATAGGTGAGAAAAATGAAACAGTGTCACTATTTTTATTACTACCTTAAACACTTAAATGAATATTCGATCCTTTCGGTCACAATTGAGAGTTACGAATAGTAAATTTCCAAGTCAAATTACATTTAATTTTCAGCTGTGTCCCTTCTTCCATCCTTAATGTAGTTTTCTAGCGTAAATCCTTACTTTGAATTCAGTCCGTCAGGTGAATACATTTCCAACGAAACAAAAAACGTTCCTCTAAAGACCGTCGAAATGAAATCCGTCGGACTAGTTTTACTTTTTTCGTATAATCGTCACGAAACCAGAGCTGAACGCGGAAGAAATATTAATTACCGTTTTAGTAGAACGAACGCCGGTGAGCGGCAAAACAGTGGTATTATTTACATTTTCGTTCTACCTTCCTCTTAAAATTGTATCGAAGTGAATCATTAGAAGGATAATTTACGAATTTGTAAATCGATGGCGACCCACTGACATCGATTTTAGTCGTTGAATTCGAATTTTTCCTCGGTACTTTCGGTTCTTGAATGGCGGTTCGAGATAACTTATTGCTTTCTACTGAAATTGACAGAAGCTGTTGTCGTTGGTTCCGTAATGATAATTATTTTGTTTTTCTTGTATTTTCTTCATCAGGACAGTTTTCCATTGACTTTGGTGAGTGTATAAAATATTTTTAATGCGGAAAAAATAAAATATAGATTCCTGGGAATATTCGGAATAAAAATGTTATATCAAAAAATCCTATATTCACGTTTTGCCAAGAAAATTGAACTTTGTACTGGAAAACCAAAATGTCACTGTTTGGCAGTTAGCAGTTGCCTATCCAAAAGCCGAGTCGGTGTTGCCAGATGATATAATTTTGCGGAAATTTGTAAAACGAACAAATAAAGGGTTTTCATACACTAGTTAATTTTGAACTGGTTTTTTTACGAAAATTTAGGCTAGTCGTTAATAAAAACCTTACTAACATCTCAATGATTTTTATTGTTTCCTTAAGACTAGAATCAATAAAAATTAATTGCGAAAGATCAGTAAGGTTTAAAACTAGCGTTTTTTTTAACAAGCCTAAAATTCCGTAAAAATGCAGTTCAAAATTAGTATAAATGTGAACATTAATTTTCGTTTTAATGAAGACAAACTACTTTTCCTAATTTTCACTAACGTTGGGTAATCCACATCTAGTAGTGCCATAATATATGTAAGAGGTGCACTTTTATAATACATATTAGCCTCCCACGACATAAATCCTTTAATGTGATGTTACAATTACCTCATTGTAAGATAATATTCTCAGAGAAGTTACTTCAAGCTTAATCAGTGAGATTTTTTGTAGAAAAAATTACTCACGCGCCAATTTCGTCCGAGGCAGGCACGATTTCCTACTTTTGTTACGTGAAAATAAAATTGTTCGCACGGTAGCATCGCCTCTAACAATGATACCGTCTCTAGAAAGTACAAATGCGGGTGTTTTTAATTCGTTGCGCAATGATCTAGTTGTCTGGATATGGTGACACTATTAGTACTCAAAACGGTGGCTTTCTATGAAGTATGCAAAAAGTTGCGTTTACAATTATAATTACGTTATAAAAGAGAGTATATAGGATCTTGCAATTTCTGCCTACATTGTCTTCTAGCTCAAAAACGAAAAAAGATAACATCCTGTATACAGCGTGTCCCTAAAAGGTTGAGACAGCGTTTCGCCACATAAAATATAGCTGAAAATAAGTCGATTTAACTAAACTTGCCTTAGTCCAAAAGTTAAAGTTGAAAATGGTGTTTATGTTTGCGTTTACTAATTATTATTTTATTTAGTATTAAGATTACTGCAAACAAAAGATTTAGATGTGTTTTTCTCGGAAACCGTTGCTCCAAGCGACAATAAATTAACCTTTCTTAACTATAATAGACTGGGGAAAAGATTTTTCTAGTCTAAAATAATATACAGGATGGAACAAAAAAGTTGTTACGGTTTTAATGATTCGAAATCGTCGCCGGTGGCGCCCTCTAGAAGATATACCAAAATGGACAATAAAATTGCCATCCAAAGAAACCCCTGGATACAAAATTTCGTGAAATTAATGTGAAACAGTCGAAAGTTATTAAAGAAAATTCGATTTATTTTTTAACTTTGATACCCTGTAGCTCCGTGATTATCAACTTTTAGACTAAGGCAAGTTTGGTTAAATCGACTTATTTTCAGCTATACTTTATATAGCGAAACGCTGTCCGAACCTTTTAGGGACACCCTGTATATTCCCATGACTTATTATTACAAAACAACTTTGCAAACCGCCCAAAATGTTACTGTCAACCTATCATTCTACTAAGTCAATGTTACGAATTTTTTTTGCCTGAAATATATGTATATTGATTTGCCACCCCTACACACAAATTCCTTCCATGTCCTATGTGCCTTGGAAGCTTTGGTTTTTTCGCTAAGTTCATTTATAGCGTACTTAAACACTGACACTGAATCTTGTATAAGCCAAAATGTAGAGGTTCACCATTTTCCTCCCCATAGGCACCCTCGTATTGTGAAACACCTTTTGTTCAACACAGAGAGATTCAACCTACAACTGATTCTTATTCATTTCTTGTTAAAAACCATTTTACCAATCTTTAAGTAGCCATAAAATCTATTTGTGTCATTGTTACTTTAAAATTGTATTTTTTTATAAATTTTTGTACAGAATAGAAGGACACTGGTCACTCTCCAGTACTCTAGACGAATAAAAAAATTATAATTTTTATGTTTTGAACTGAGGTATACAAATAAATTAATATAGATTGGTCCATTTAAATTTCATAAATTAAATGATGTTAGTCTTAGTCGTGTTCTCAGAAGAATTAGGGATTGGTTTGAAACTGTCAGAAATATTCGACCAGTTAAGTCGTGAATGTGTTTTCGGTGCATGTAGGTAGCTCAATAAATAGTATGAGTGTGCAAGTATTCCAAAAAAGCAGTATCCTTATATCCTTGCTCCATTTTTTTTTTCTTTAATTTTTCCTCGATCTCCAGCGCTGCCAAGGTACTTTCTTTTCACAGATCTCGAAATTCCTTCAATCTCACCTGAAAAGTATGGTAAGCTATCTGTACGGTAGGTTACTTTCACTCGGTACCCTTTCTAAGTTTTCCAGCCTTGGGGCATTTCTGTGTATAGCACAGCGTTGATGCGTGTAGTCAAGAAATTTAGTACACGCTTATATTGCGTTAATTTTATTACCACCTCTGGTTCTTGCCGTTGGATATCTTTCATCAATTTTACTCTCAGCTGTACGTATACTGAAATTTTGGCTTATGCGACATAGTATGCTATGTATAGCTGTTATTTATAGTTTATATTCATGTACTATTGTACAATGTGTGTACTTTATTTTGAACAGAATGCCAAGGATATAATTATCTTTCTGTTGAATTACTAATAAGTTATCTTGTGGGGTGACATTTTAAATGAATATAACTGGAAATTGTCTGCACTGTGCACTATAGGAATTATTTGTCATTCTGTCGACCTTCACTCGTTTATCTCTGCAAATCGTTTCTATTTTTGTTTGTTAAATTTAGATATATCTCAAGAGGAAATTATTTTTGTGTACTTGTAGAACTTTAGCCAAAATAGTTGATGGTTAAAAAGTGTCAAAGTTAGAATTTTATTTCCGGTGTTCATATCCAAATAATTTTTAAAAAATCCAAATATTTGCATATATTTTGGACATCGGAGGTTTTTGGAGGCGAGAAATTCAAATTTAGAGAGGGCGACACATATGGCAGAACTTTTTTGCGGATTAGTGCATATATCTCTCTATTGAAACAATCGATTCTCCTACCTTTTTTATGTGAAAAAGATGTACCTTGTTGAAGTCTTTAGGAGTAACCGTTTTTGCAAATCCTATTTGAAATTTACACATGACAATGTGAAGATCTCGATCTGCTTTGATCAAACCATTGTTGAAAATCTAAAAATAACGGTTTCATCAAACCTTTCTATCTTCTTGAAATTTGAAATTTTGTATATCGCCGTAATTTACCAGTTTGAATAACTTTTTCTAGTAACATTTTGCTGTATTTTCAGAGGAAAAGGCATATTTCCTGAAATCAAAACAATTTCCAAGGTTCCTGAGATATCGTTAAACAACTGAAAAAAATTTTGACACTATATCTAAAAAACGCGTGCGTTTGTGAACTTACGTTAAGAGGAACTGCTTTTCTTGGAAATAACCGAAGAATCACACCTTTCATTTTCTGAAACATGTTTTGTAACATCCTGTATGTTTTTTTTTAATTAAAAATAATAAATAGCGGTACGCATTTTTAGGTAAGCAACAACTAATAATAAATGGGTAAATACTGTGGGTGTAATTCAACGCTGGTCGGGGCTTTATTTCGCAGAGTAGTTAGTTTCTCACAGTCTTATTAATACCTAATAAAATAATATGTATAAACAACTGTATATTTTAAATTAAGCAAATAAAACAATTTTTTATGAAGCGTTTCGTTGTGACAAATTTCGGAATATTCAGTTCACTGGGCAAGAACCCACTGGTTTCGTTTGCTAACAGTACTATTCGGTTCTCACAGCACACTAGTCCGATTCTGAAATGGTGAATTCGTTTTCAAGGTCACATATTTTGCATAGCAGAAGTATGTGGGACAACTCTTGTAATCGTTACACTACTTGGCATAAATGGATAATGTATCAAGTAGAAGTTGTACAAAGACAATAAAGTCGTCATATTTTCGTTTAAAAAAAGGAGAGGTATGCTATAGTCGCTCTCTTCTGTAATGAATATCGGAATTGAACTCGATATGCCTGAGATTTGAGACTAGAAAGTGAGGAATCTGTTTTGTTGCAAGTCACCGGATTTAATACGATCTCTATACACGTTAGATAGGGAAATGATGAAAAAGTTCAAAAAATTAGGTCACTACGTACAATTCATTCATTTACTGGTATACTCATGGTACAAAATGAAGTGATGCAGTTTCAGAGGGACCAAAATATGTAGAAGTAGAGTTAACGTTTGGGAAATGATCACATAATTAAGAAAATCTTATTAAATCGCAATATATTCTGTCATTTACTGAGATATTGTTGGTATAAAATCAAGTGGTGAACTTTGACATGCACCAAAATATGTAAAAACAGAGTTAACGTTTGGAAAATGATTTCAGAAATAAGAACATCAAGTCATCATAGACAGTTTTATTTACTAGCATACTGGTTGTATATGATGAATTGGTGACGTTTCAGATGTATCAAACAAAATATAAAAGTAGAGTTAACGTTTAGCAACTCAAGAAAAAAATAAAAATGGCATCAGATCTCCTATATTCATTTATTAACGTTTGGAAAATGAAATATTAACAAAATTCAGATCGCCATATTCATTCAATGATGAAATAAAATGATGTTTGAGATGTAGTAAAATATGTAAGAGTAGGGCTAACGTTTAGGAAACGATGAAAATTGGACTGTCATCACCGTGGTCAGATGACAGGTTATTTAAAGGCATACTGATTATATAAAATAAAGTACATATGATCAAAAAATTAAGAGAATCAGATCAGGTTACCATGTATTCGTTCATGTCCAGAAATATTGATAGTATGATATGTAATGATGAAGATTCGGACGTACCAAAATATATAAAAGTGCGGTTAACGTTTGGAAAATGAGAAAAGTTTACGAATTACGTCACTGTGTACAATTTTTGCTGGCATACTGTTTGTATGTAGCTCAAGTGTACCAAGATTTGTAAAAGTATTTATCAAATGATAAAAATTAAGAAAATCATACCAGGCCGCCATGTAGTTATTCGTTCATTGAAAATACTGATACTATGATGTATCACTGAAATACTGATAGTATGAAATGATGAAGTGTCATAAGTATCTAAATTGTAAAATTGAGGGTTAACGTTTGGAAAATGATGAAAACATTAAAAGAAGCAGTTTACCATGCAAAATTTATTAATTTACTGGCATACTGATGCCATAAAATGAAATGGTTACATTTCAGATGTACAAAAAAATGTAAAAATAGAGTTAACGTTTAGTAAATAATCTAGACAAAATCAGATCAGGTCTCAGTGTACGAGTATTAATTTATTTACTGAAATACTGATGGTATAAAAGTGATTTTAGATATACCAAATATGGCAAATTAGGGCTAACATTTCAAAAATATTAAAAAAAATTAAATGCCTCAAGTCACCATGTACATTTTTTTTATTTATTGATATATTTATATAAAATGAAGTAATAATGGTTCAGATCCACTAAAATATGTAAAAGTAGAGTTAACGTTTGGTAGGTGTCAGAAAAAATAATTTTACACAAATACATCTTGCTTCTTTTTTATTTCCGTGTGTACACAAACACCTTGTACTTGTTCGACTCTTCCCCATAAATTAGTATTTTGAATAATAAATACGTTTTTATCGCTGGTTTCGTGACTTGTCGCAAGCGACCGGTTGGTAATCAGGTTTTTTCGTCCACTTTGCAAAATCTGAATAATTTTTAATTACCTCACTAAGAACTGCTTCGTTTCTCGTTCCACTTTTGTCATATTGCAACCGTTTTGCAAGCATTAGCATTGGGGCGAACTATTAAGAAAAAGGAACGAGAAACCGATTGCATTGTCGACGATTTTCTGGTCAGTGTTGCCAGCCATCGCCTAAGGCCTTTCTCAACTTTCGATCGAGAGTCGTTCGCTCTTTTGTTGACTTCAACTGCACCTCTAATAGTTGTTGTATGACCTATACTTATTACGCAATACTTACTGGGATTGTATGGCGAATTTATTTAAACGAAGTTGGTTTTGTTCAGCTTATTGTAAAATAAACAATAGCGAAGCACAAGTACGTGTCTTAAGAAATGTTTTATTCGTTTATACATGATGCCCAATATGTATGGAATAGTGTTCTGTAGGTATAAACAAATTTATCGGGCAATCCCAAGTAACAATTTCAGTTTTTTAATAACCTGCAGGATATTCATAAGAACTGTTTGTAAAATCACTAATAAGTCTATGTTTTTGCGACAGTAACCTTGAGGGTCTGATAACTATAAAAAGGACCCAAAGAATACTGATCTTCAAAAGGTTGTCAAAGCTAAGCATTTAAAACAATTGTAAAACTTGTCCTAATAAGAACAACTTATTATATTGTCTAGATGCAAGCTTATGAAAGTAATAGGTAATAGGTTGTATTTTCATAAATATAATTACTCGATCTTGTCTGCCTAGATAAATCAACTTGAACTGAGATAAATTCTAATAATCCTAAATAAAACTAAACATTCGCATATGCATACCATTAAACGACGATTAAACTTATGCCAGAACCTTCAGAAAACCCCTTAGCTTAATTGGGGTCTTATGAATGATTTTATGTTTCCCGCCTAAATTTCTAACCTAATTCTTATTACTGCGAATGTGTTTCGTTGTATTTTCATTTTGCTCGGTATAGCTTCAATACATAGATGGATAGTTCATCTATGGTCGCCGTATTTCTCGCCGTGAAATGATCAAATTTGTGGTGTTTTTTAGGTACTGAAATATCGAAAAATAAAACACGTAGAGCAAAAGTAATATCAAAAATAAAATTACTGATGTTTCGTTTATCCACTTTTACTATTTAAACTCTCCTCAAATAATATAATAACTTTTAAAATGCATTTGTATGACACACATTATTTCGCTATTCTAACCCCACATTTTAACAATTATTTTCACACACTTATAAACAAAAGTGTACAATCTTATATGCAGAACTATGTAAGTTTATGTTATAACAATGTTTACATCTATAGTTGAATTTTAAAAAATACGTATTTTGAAAGATTTCAGTACCTAAAAATTTGCTGGATAGATCGCTTTCTGACATTATATATTGATTTTACTTCGGTACCTTTGAATATTCGCAGGTGGCATGATATAGCATTCTTGTTATTTGCTAAACTCTATATTATTCAGTTCTTAAATGTCTAAAATTACTTGTATTTGTAGAAAACACTATTTCAAGAATACGGCGCCCTTAATTGGTATGTCTAGTGGGTCATAAATATGAGCAGAACTATTATCAAAACATGTTCTAAAACCCAGATGCCATTATTGACCTTCTCCAATGTTAGTAATAATTTCTTGCGGAGTTCTTACAAGAGTCCTTGAATCTTGTGGAAAATTATTGATCATCGTATAATACTTAATGCTTCGACATTTGTGTCTCGATCGATATCGTCTTTATGATATCCGAGATTACGATATGCCGTCAGCCTAATTCTCTTAAGATACTTATTTCAATTTTATAGAGGTACATTAAAAGCTAATAAGATTTATAGTATATTTAATAAATAATTTGTTGTTTTATGGCATTCTTTGAGAAGGGTATAATTTGTTAAGGGAAGGTTTTTAAAGAGTATGAAGGAAGTCTACAGAAGTATTTTATAGTTTTAAAACCATTTGAATAATTCATGATTTTGGAGTTGCTTGATTAGATCAAATTTTCATTCGAATGCATCATTAACCGTTTTATTGAGCCCATTTGACGGTAATAATAAAACTTCTACAAAACTGTAGTTACAGAAAGTCTAAAAAGTTTTGTTGTCAAGTTTTAATATATACAACAAGGCTATCGTTAAATTATTTCACTCTAGAAATATATTTGGTATCAGATAAACCTTCTTTAAAACTAATTAATCTACAAACAACCTTCATAAAACCTTTATAAAATAAAAGCAAGACTAAACATCATTTAAATTCTTACTTGGGAATATGTCATATTTTTTTATCTTTATCGCCACCCAAAGTAACATAGTTTACGTAAGACCCTGTATAGTTATTCCATATCTTCCCTGCAAACTCTGTAAGGCTACACATTTTTAAATCTACCGAAGTCAACCCTTTATAACAAATACCTAACTTTCTCAGTACGCTCGTAATATTGAAAAGTAGGCAAATATTTAACTACTTCCTGCCTGCCTAGGTAGACTTTGATAATAGCGAATTACGCAACATATTCAGTCAGTTTGTAATTTCCTATTTGGCAATAGCTTACGAATTACCCAACGCCCAGATTACCTCGAACTTCATCTACCACCTAGCGACGTCTTCATAGGGTACTGTAGGAGGAAGGACGAATCGGTGGCGAAACGTATATGCAGATTTGCCTGCCGTGAAAAAATGTGGGCGCGACCACAGCGCACGTTGTTTGCCATGTGGGCAAATTGTAATTAACTGGATATGTTTATTGTTTACGTAACAGCAGTGTATGACAAATCGATGTCGATAACATCGCTATCGTTTAGATGTTAGTAAGCGTGTACGTTAGAAACCCTTATTGTGCATCAAGAAGGCGATTGCATGCGTGGAATGCGCTCCCAGATGCCTAGATCGCAGTCCAATTGAGTATTACATGAAAAATGTTAGCAGTAGCGATGCAAGAGATATTAAAGTTTAATTTGTTTAACAAATCAAAATAGTCTATAATGTAACCAACAGAGTATTTGTCTCTGTCTACGACATTTTACAGATAGAGTTACATATGCAATAGTAGGTTGGGAAAAATACGTAATGAATTGTATCACTATCAAGACCAGCTGTGAAATATGACCTGTGACCAGCTGGTATATTTCAAACATAAAATTAAAACTTCGATGTTATAAAGTACACTGAATGTCAAAGAAATGTAAATATCAGAAAATTTGCAAAACTAATACCATATTTGAAAAGCAAGTCAGTTGGATACCGTCCAAAAAATAATTCCAACTAAAGAGGAAATTGAGAGATTTTTGACAACTTTTAAGGTCGATTTAATAATTGATGTTTGTCGAGCTTTGAGAAGAGATGATATAGAAGATAACGATAGATCATATAGAAGTCAAAGATTCAATTATTATTATAAGGATGTTACTATCTTCAGCAGAGCCTACGGAACTTGCCAATAATACGGGATGTGCAGTAAACGTAAACAATTACAGCAGTAGCCTCATTTAATATGCAATATCGGTTCTTTCAATTTACATATAGTGCAAAATAAATTGTAATCGTCCTGTTTATAATAGTTACTATTTTGTATTGAAATGTTATATTACTTAAAATGTAAATTTTTTAATAAAAAAAAATCATAAATAAGTTTCGAAATAATGACATTTGTTTTATGTTCTTATGATGACCCTCTACATTTTTGATAAGGCTACGTCTATATTTAAGCTAGTCGAGTTCCCATCGAGTAAAAAACCCTGTTATGACGGAAGATTCCTTATTATGACACTACCGTTGATATTACGTCACGTAACGACTTTCTGGTTGACATGCGATGTTATAAAATCCTGTTCTCTGAAAAAATGCACTAATTGAATCGTTCTCTTTCACAGTTTATCGGTTTTTATTACATTTTGATTAACCGCTGGCTTGGTACATCGGCTTTCGGCAGGTGTTTCCTTCCAGTATACAGGATGTTCCATTAATTAATCCAACGAAGCGAAAATTTACTTTTTTTTAATGATCCTCAATAACAAATTAATGATTATCTGTCAGTCGGAAATACTTAAAACTGTTGATGCACAAATAGGTAAGGATTGCGAACTATTTCGTATAATTTTTTAGGATTCATCTTAATAATGCCTTATATAGAGAGAGTTACTGTTTCTTGGAACAAAAAATTGAGTTGAAATTAGTTTAGCTGAAGGGGAGGAGTGTTATAATTTAATAATCAGCCTTTTTCACGGTTCTGATTTTTAAATTAAAGTTAAATTAACTATTGTAGCAGGCTTTTTAAAAGAATTGTATTGTAAGTTTTTAACGCAGCCACATAATAGAGCGGAGAAACTACTGTGTACTTCAAGTAAATAGTGAATGGGAAATAATATAAAACGATTTTGATGAAGTGAAATGAATATATCTGTTGATTTGCCCGTGTGGAAGTTATGCAATCATATGTAAATTTGTTCTTTCTAAAAAGATCTTAGTTTCTTTCTACAATTGTTTTCTTGCAACACATTTGTTGTTTACCACCGGTTCTACCTGTGGGAACTTTTAAATATACAAGCCACAAAATGCACTAATTAGGAGTTAAATTTACTGTAGTTTTGTTACGGGACGATACTATCGCATCTAAACTTAAATTAGTTTATAAAATAAACTCGCTAGCAAAAAAATCAACGTGGGAAAAATTTTAGTATTCTAAATCTTCACATATTTTGATTATTTGCGAACAAATTTATGAACCGTCATAAATTTTTATTAAAGAAGTTTCGATTTGAAAATTACTATTATTCTCCTAAAACCCAGTTTACTCAAAAACCGTTGTCAATATCGATTTAAACAAAACTTATGAATTTTTCAAAAAAATTGTAAAAAAGTTGATTGAAAGAAATTACAGATTCAATTTATTTATGCTAATTTTGTGTTCTTTGAACCCTTCTCAAGTGGCACGCCTATGAAATTTTGCCCCCTGCAACCCTCACCTCTTGTACTCATCAAGTGCTGCGAATGAATCATTCTATTATTTTGGGCCTCGGGTATAGTGTTTTTGGACATGATAATATTTCAAAAACTGTTACAAAACTTGAGTGAAGGAAAGCAAGAAAGTAAACAATGGTAAACACAGAAATCACAAAGTTGACAGTTTGGTTACACCAAATTTTTCTTGAATGAAATGAAACTATCTTTTATTTTATTAATTTTATGAAAGCCAATATTGTTTTACAAATTTAAATATATACATTCTATATTTCTTTCAATTTTTCACTCGGAGTTTGAAACGTCTTAAATATTTCTAATATAACCAGAATATCTCGATATTTAGTGACGACAAAAAAGACATTTTTTTTGCACTTATGTCCAATGTACCTACAAGAAGTCGATCTCTTTTTTAAGAGGAAATTAATGGTCGATGCCAAAATGACCTATCGTCTTTTGTTTTTAAGTAATAAACAAAATTTGAAATTTTCCTTTACTAAATTTTGAGTTATAACCTAAAGTTGTGTTTTTTTAAATACAAACCATAGATGGCCATGGACCAGTTGACATCGTAATTTTTTTCTCTTTGCATTAATATACAGGGTGTCTTGCAAGTCGTTACAATAATTTTAGGAGGTGAGAATACTTGGTTTTGGGTCGATTGAAACAAACATATCTACAAATATTGAAGTGTAGATGAAAAACAAACCTTTTTATAACAAATATTTCTATACTTTTTTTTATTAGGAATGAATGATTTAAATTATTTAACCAATAATATCCAAATCGGCTTCATTACTTAGCTAGAACTTCATAAAAATGGTTTCTTCTGCTTTGTAAAAGCAAAGAGTCAAATTTAAACGTGGATTTTATTTAAATCATTGTGTGTAGGTTTATTCAGATATTATTAAAAACTTACCTAAGCAATGCTCTTTCAGTTCTTAGGAAAAGTTTCTTAATAATCATTCTAAAAATTAATCTTAACACGTTTAAGTATGCAGCAAGCGCATTCGCCAAAACAGCCGTTTAGTATGTAATTAAAATGGTTTAAAACAAAAGACGATAGGCCATTTTGGTTTTTAAAAAAGAAATGGAAAGTGGGGGGGAGGTTATTTTTTCTATCTCCTATAATTAAGGAGTTAGCCTATAAAAACATCGAAATTTGCTCACCCTGTACAATATGACTTCAGTGCCGATCAAAAAAAAATATTTTCACTTTTGTTATTCCCGTAAGCTTAAACAAACGACGAATCACTTCCGGAACAGAAAATAACTAATCTGAAGGTCTTTTACTTCGAAATCATAGACATTAGGCTGCCGCAACGGTATACCGGTATGTTTTACTTTGTGGCCGGTTTAATAATTTAAATATAATTGCTACTCCTGCGTTAACAGTTATTATAGTAGTCTATAGACTACCTCAAGCGCATCCAGAATAGATTTATGGCGGCCTTAGACCGCTCCAAACTGTGCCATATTATTATTTATTGCTGTTAAGAGTATCAATATCTCTATTACACTCGGTCTGTTCAGAAAAATCCTGAAAATAAAGGAATAACTGATCAGAAAACAGAGTGTGCGGCAGCGAAGATTGTTTTTTATCACGGCTATGAAGCTACTACTCAGGAGAATGACAATTTACATCTAAAATATTAAAAAAAACAAGTTTTTATATAATTATAAAAAATATAATTAGCGACCAAATAGAACTAAATCAAAGAGTGTTTAAAACCGATATCTGGTCATTATAGTTTAAACCCAAGTACAGTGCACCCATAATTGTTTTGCTTGTTGCAAAGAAAAACTTTAATTTGATTTAAAAAAGAAAATGCCATACATTTTCTAGAATACAATGAAACTAATTTTTAAATTAATTCATTGCAATGTAACTCGAGAAAGTGGCAGTATTTTTTTTTTCAAATAATTTTCTGCTTTATGACTTCTGTTGAATGTGTAATATCGAATCTTTTCTTACCATTTTTTTTTTTGCACTTAAATCTTTTTATACTGTATAATATAATCTGTTCACATTTTATTCGCGCCAAATTAAATAGAATGTTGAAAATGTAGTAAGAAGTTGGACGAAACAAAACATCAGGGCCTCATCTACATAGCCTACTTCTTCCAAAGGGTGGAACATCTCGCATCGAGTCGTCCTTGGACGTGCAAGCAGTCGATCGTTCTCCCAATCGTGAGCGCCGTGAGAACATCTTTTAATAATGCGGTGAATTTAGAAATCACGCTAATAAATTGGCCATGAGATCGCATCGGCTGTGAATTCGCCTAGCACACTTTCTCCGGTATGCCCGGATCGTAAAGATTACCAGCGATTGTCAATTGTCCGGTGTAACGCCGATCCGAGAGGCCGGTCACACGCATCAGCGGTCGTGAAAAAAGACCAAGCCCGCTTGATTTATGATTAATATCGTCGTGATCAATGTTCCAGAAAAAAGACTGGGTAAACGAGCAGTATTTTTGTTTTTGTGAGAAATACGTGTTAGGTCTAGTCGTCATGGGCGGATTGACGGATTTGAAAAATTGTTGTACCACAAAATTCAGAAAAAAATCCTTTATTAAAAAATCGATAGGGCCCACCCTAGTTTTTATGGAAATACATACAATAAATCGAATTTTTTAGTGGTAATAACTAAAAAAAAGTGCAAAAACAATAAAATTTAGAATTTTTCCGATAATTACAAACAAAAAAGAAACAATTTCTGCCAGTCGCGGCCTTCTAGTTTTATTTTTAAAAATTAAGAAAAATTACTTACATCCAGAAAATGTGTCAGATTAGCTTAATAATAAACAATATTGTATGAAAATAACTACTTATGAACTTAATAATAAAGAATATATCGAGACTTTAGTCCGCAGAGTAGTTAGTTTCACACAATATTGTTAATACCAAAAAATATATAAAAGTATTTTTTGGATTAATTAAGTAGGTAATTGTCATGTTTAATTTTAAATTCATTGGAAGGTTAAAGTCACTTTTGACATTGTCGATATTTAATTTCAAATAATTTTAATTTATTAGTATAATAATTTTTATAGTTAGATATTTGACTCATCTTAAAGGATACCTGAAGAAACAATCCTAAAAATGCAGAAATAGGTCAGATTGAATTGAATATTGAATATTGATTATTGAATTGAATATTCTGGTTGAATTTTCTAGTTCCCACAGTTTCAAAAGTAAACTTTTATAGAATGTTTTTATTAAACCAGGTTAGTGAATTCAGCTAGATTAATTTTTATTTTAGATAATTATTGAATAGAGTGGACTGTGGAATTGTTCATCAGCATACCTAAATGTTTGGTATCAAAGAGCATACATGACTTCATTGATAGCAATTGTAGGAGATTTGGTTTATATTAAAATACCTTTGTAATACAGTAAAAAAATTGCTCATGTTGTAACATTTAAAGTAAATAAGAAAATTGAGCGTAGCATTCATCGTATTCCATTTCTTTTTTAAGATTCAAGCAATCTTTCCTTTGGATTCCTACTTCTTTTCTACTAATAGTACTACTATTCACCGTATTCCATATCTTAATATCCAAGCAAACAATAACGAGCTCTTCTAAGCTCATTAAGTGACGTTTAATTTAAAGCACCTTATTGTGAAGCCTGCAAAGTCGCGGTCGATCTTGGTTTACAGTTCAATTTTCCACGTTATCTTTCTCCTTGTTAGACAGTACCTCACTCATCAATGGGATACAGATAAGATCGCGATTGTGAATACCAATGCATAAAAATCCGTTAAACTTTTTTCTCTTGGGGAACGGACTTTAGTTTTTAGTTTTATTGCTCGCCATTGACGATTGTTTCAATACGACACCGTTATTGTTTTGAGTTAATGTTGTCTTAGCGTGCTTTAGAATGGAAATCGTTGTGAAATATATGATTTTCAACGAATATTTTAAGTCTATAACTGGTTCCGTAAGTTAAAAGTTTGAAAAGTAACTAAATACAGGATATTATACAGGCGGAGTTACAGGTCTTTAAAGTGGGGCCAAATATTTATAAAAAAATAATATCTCTGAATTACATTAACTTGGAATAACCGAATTTGGTACATGATTTAGGTTTATTATTCGTCTTCTTTGAGTAGGAATTCAAGTAAATTGAAACACTACAAGGTATGAGTCGCCTCTAAAACACTTTTTTATTCTTGTTAAATTTTAAAGAACTTTAAGGTTTTTAAGAAAAATGCATTTACTAAAACAAAATTTTATTAGCGTTTATTAGAAGAGAATCAAAAAAACAGTAGAAGGCTTTGTTAAAATTTGATTTATCTTGCATCAGGATATTAATTTTCATAAGAAAATTGTTTTCACTGATGAGGCTTGTTTCATTCGTAGAGGAATTACAAATGTTCACAATTTTCATCAATATTCCGATGTAAACCCTTATGCAATAACTCCTAGACATTTTCAATGCGAATTTAAGATAAATCTTTGTATTTCAGAGAATTTTGAACAATTTCTTTAGTTTAAATTTAATTTTTTTTAGTTTATAGTTTTATTACTGTCAAACTTTAAAGGCAAAGTCTACTACTGACTTTTTGATTTCTTCTAATAAACACTATTAAAATGGTGTTTTAATAAATGCATTTTTTCTTGAAAACCTTAAAGTTTTTCAAAATTTAGCAAGATCAAAATCAACAATATCATTTCGTATCGTCAAGCTAAAGACATTTTATAAACATGCGGTTATTCAAGCTGCTGTTACCAGATAGCCTTCAGCATTATAATAAAGTTGAAAGTATTTTTGTTATATAAACATCTTTAGAGATATTTATTTTATAATCAGTAGTAAAATATCATAGTTTACAGCAAAATAAATAAATATCCATAAACGTGACGCGCAATATTCAATTTTTATTCTCTAATTTGATGCAGAGTGTGGTACTTTCAAGACGTACATTACATAATCTGTTAAATAAAAAGAAATACCATTTTTTCTATTCTAATTTAAGAAATTCTATGTCGTAATCCTTAAAAGTAATCACTCCATATATTTTAGAATTTTATTTTATTCGGTTTTGATTAAAGATTTTGTCTTTGTAGGAAGGCAATATCTGATATATTCAAGGTAATCATTTTTTAACCTGTTATTAAAAAAATAATTCGTAAATACTTTACAATAATCTGGTTCTAGACAGTCAATTATTTTAGTCCAGCCTTGAGTGAAATATATTTATGGTTGAATTAATTGGAAATATAAATAATTAGACACCTAGCATGAACCAAGAACGGATAAAGTGTAAATATACAGGGTGAATCTTAAATAAGTACAAATATTTTAACTGCTGGTGTAGTTCATCATTTAAATCAGTCTAGTGAAAGCCATTTTTAAAAATTTCAAATATTTACGGAGATATTAATTTTTTTAAAAAATACCCACATTTTGAGGACCGCTGGCTGATTTTTCATCCAACAACGTTATGAAACATATGATTTGTTGCGAGGTTGCCATATCTCCTCCAATATAAATATTACGTTTCCTTTAACGTAATA
The DNA here is from genome assembly GCA_037114965.1 of Monochamus alternatus. Classification (NCBI taxonomy): domain Eukaryota; kingdom Metazoa; phylum Arthropoda; class Insecta; order Coleoptera; family Cerambycidae; genus Monochamus; species Monochamus alternatus. The sequence continues at coordinate 52,447,408 of CM073433.1, read as the reverse complement.
GTTCTATTTTAAAAATACTTGTTTTAAGCATAAGTACAGTAAAATTGGGTATGTAGTATGATACGCAGCAATATTAACATAAATTTTAACATCTGAACTAACCTTACTATACTTCAACGATTAAAAATGAATTTCCGCAAGTTCAATACTACCGTAAAATATTTAGGAAGATATTACGTCATATTACTATGTCCAATGTTCAAAAATTATACATAAACGTGCACACAAGCTTACCTGTTTGTTAAAAAAGTAATCCACATTTCACAAGTTAAATGTCATTGTACACTGTTAGAAAGGGACACAAAACACAATTTCCTTAAGTTATTTTATGAAGAATAACGAAAAACTATGCACGCGTTTTTTATTTAAAATGGAAAAAATGTCAACTTTTAGCAAATTTTATTGCTATTTTCATGCATTATGTGGAGTTAACAAGTTTGGCTTGGGCTTCCGATAATCTGTCATGACAGTCAATGACAGTTTGATAATAAAAAATAATATAAAATGTTACACTTGACAAAATTCGCTAAAAGTTGAGATTTTTTCTTCCTTGAAGGAAAGACATTTGTGTAATACTGGCAACACTGTGAACCACACGTTCAGTCTGCAGCACTATGACTCATAAAAGAATGAAGGGTATGTCTAGGCCAGCGGTCCTCAACAAGTTTTCTGCTGAAAAATTACGAAATTTATTTAAAATTTCACTTTTTTATTTCTGATTTTTTTGTAAAAAAACTATTAATTATGTGTTCTACACACAAAACTATACTGCTGGTTAAAATATTTGTACTTATTTAAGATTCACCCTGTATAATAGTACGATGTGTGTTGAGCATAACATTCATTAATATAGTTTTATAATTTGCTGACTATTTTCATGATTATATTTAAAATATTCACTAGAAGGAAAATTTATGCAGTTTCTAAATATTTTTCCAACATTAAATAATTTGCAACAGTATTTTAAATGACATTGTCGATTAATTTTCTTCTTATTATTTTTTTTTGTTTGTTTTTGTTTATTTTCAAATGTTATTCATTCATTAAATGATTCTCAAACCTCAATTCACTTTTGAACATATGAACACGTAAACAGCCACTATCGATGATATCTGATCTATTTCTGCATTTTTTTGAGTTTTGAAAACAATTTATTAATACTTATTAACTGCACAATCACCAACCAAAGACTCAAATTTCTAACACCTAACTCTATACAGAGAAGTGTTGATACGTAACACTTGCATTTAAAATACCAGTTTTGAAAATGTCATAGGTCAAGTCGGTACCATTTCGCTTTATTGGCCGCCTTGATCAATGAAGTAACATTTACTTCGTTTTTAAGTTAACCATATTCAAGTTATTTGTTGATGAATTCGGATTTGACTTCAAATTACCTTCATATTAAACAGCTTTTGTGGTAGTAAAAAATTTCCGTCCTCTGATATTTAGTTATAAAAAAATGTTAGGAATGAATTTGAGGAGATCGAAAGTTTCCAGGTTTTTCAGTCGAAGTAAATTTCCGTGAAAAAACACCCGAAATTTAAATTAAATTTTGTAAGTCTAAGTATTTGGACCGTCTGAAAACGGTGTTAGTGTGGTTTTTATTGGTGTAGGTACTATACAGTATGCGCCAAAAGTATGGAATAAATTCAATAAAAACGAAACAATTATTTTTTGGGAAAAATCCTCGAACAGGTCGATTTTTAATTTAAAAAATACATATTTTAGCGTAAAATGCGATTTTCAAATGTTATTTGTTTTCGAGTAATGACGTCATCGATTTTTTTTTAAATGGCAACATCATATTTTTTTCCTTGATTCTGAAAGATTCTGAGGTATGTAAAATAAAATACAATTGATTAAATTTTATACTTAAATTAAATGTTCGAATTGCCATCCACCAACTTGACAATGCTCAAGTCTGTGAAGAAATTCTTCTTGCACATTATGAATGATTTCTGGGGTAACTCTGCGTATTTCGTCCCGAATGCGATTTTGAAGTTCTTCTAAATTACGTGGTTTATTAATGTACACTTTTGACTTCAAGTATCCCCATAAAAAATAATCAAGAGGTGTAAGATCTGGCGATCTTGCAGACCATTCTATCGGTCCGCGTCTGCCGATCCACCTCCCAGGAAAACAGTTGTCCAAAAAATCTCGTACAGGGCGCGCATAGTGCGGAGGTGCATCGTCTTGCTGAAACCATATGGTATCGTCAGGAATGTCAGGGTCATTATCGTTAGGAAAAATTACTGCAAGGGCTGGAGCAAGGTCATTTTCTAGAAACTCTAAATATCTTTGTCCTGTAAGAGTTCCTTCAAAAAAGAAAGGCCTTACTATTCTGTCGTCAACTATTCCAGCCCACACATTTAATTTCTGAGGGTGTTGGGTATGTGCCTCTGCCATCCAATGAGGATTTTCCCGACTCCAAAATCTGCGGTTTACTGTACCATTCAGACAAAATGTGGCCTTATCTGAAAAAAGTATTTGCCAGTGTAAATTTCTATTTCCTTGACATAAATCCATTAGAATTTCGCAAAAGTGTAAGCGGCGATCGGGATCATCTTCATTGAGTTCCTGCACAAATTGAATTTTGTAGGGATGATATTTTTCTTTCCTCAAGATAAGTAGCACTGTGTGTGCTCTGACTAGTGTCATTGTTTAACGCAACCAATCGTGAAGAATTATGAGGATTATCCACCATACTTATCAAAATGTTCTGTTTCTGATTTTCATTAATGCTTGGACGTCCAAGTTTTGGAATATTTACAGCATTGCCAGTTTCTCTAAATTTAGACTCTACCTTACTGACTGCTGATTGGCTGATAGGGCGATCTGGATATTTTTCTTTAAATAAATCGCAAACTTCCTGCTGAGTTCTAGTCATATTCCCGCATCCGATAAGAATTAAAATTTCAATTCTTTGAGTAACAGTTAAATGTGCCATAATACTTTAAATTGAATAATAATTTCTATGTCGCTTACAATACTTATTAGAAAGTCGGTGTGACAATGACACTTTGCAAAGATTTTCACCTACGTGATCCATAAAAGAACTATGGAATTAGAAAAACTAAACTTGACGTTTTTGCTTTATTTTAATTGATTTACGTTTTCTAACATTCAATCGTCATTTACTCGAAAACTTTCCTATGTAAGAGGGCACAATTTTAGTACTGTCTGATAGAGAATTAAACGATGTTTCAGAATCAAGGAAAAAAATATGGTGTTAATATTTAAAAAAAAATCGATGACGTCGTTACTCGAAAACAAATGACATTTGAAAATCGCATTTTACGCTAAAACATGTATTATTTTAATTAAAAATCGACCTGTTCGAGGAGTTTTCCCAAAAAATAATTGTTTCATTTTTATTAAATTTATTCCATACTTTTGGCGCATACTGTATAGTTTGACATAAAATTAATAAATAAATAAATAAGTTTAATAATATTATATGAACCACGAAAATCTCCATCAATATTGCGGTATGCCGTTAAGATAGTTGACTCTCTGTTTCCTATTTATAGACAAGATTGCCTTGGTGATTTTTTTCGAATGATTTAATAGAAGAAATATTCACAACCTGCTCTAGAGGGACAGCAAAAGGATCTGACCATTATATTTTGGTTGTATAATCATAATTGTCTGCGTCATCGAAGGCAAAGTCACATCATTATTGTTTCTTTCTTAAGCCACATGATTCAATAATATATTGAATAATTCAAAAATAGCAAAGTTAGGATGCTATTAGCTATGATGAAGTACTCATAGATAGGTTTGTTTATTTTTTTTATGTAAAATCCTTGGGATGTTTCGGTATTGAATAACATAAATGTCATATCAAATTAATATTAATTAAATTTGTAGATGGAATATACTTAATTCTGAATACTTCAAAATCACAACACGACAAAACTAAGTGTGCATTTTTTTAAGATGAGAACTACTATTATACAGGGTGGTCGCGATGTAATGGGCCAAAATTCATGACTAGATTCCTGACGTGAAAATATTGCGATTTAGACAAGCTCACCTTAGTCCAAAAGTTGATACTTACAGAGATACAGGGTGTTTAATGCAAAATATTATTTTAGTTTTTTCTTATTTATTTCATAATAAACGCTCATATCGAGATGAAATTTTGGTGTTAGGGGTTTTCTGGGGCGAGAGATTGACATATATGCATTGACTAGGTCGAATGCGTGGAAAATGACAGAACTTTTTTATCTTTCAAAAATCTAATTCTCAGGTAGCAAATTCTGATTTTACAACTTCTTTTACACAAAAAAGCTATACTTTTTGATAGTCGCTATCTTGCACCGTTCTCAAGATATTTAACTTTGGTAATTCGAGTAATCAAAATAAGGTACGAATGTCAAAAAGAACAAGAGTTTATTTCAAATTATAAATTGTGATGAACAATTGAATATCGAATATTACAATAAATGTCCGCCTCCAACTTCAATACATTTATTAACGCGTTTGTTCAAAGACTGCCGTATTTTAAAATAGAGATTCTTGTTACGAAATGATTCGGCGGCATTTACAATTTTCTGCCACAGCTCTTCGCTTATAGTTTCTCTATAGACGACTGATTTCATGTAGCCCCAGAAACAAAAATCCATAGGATTAAAGTCAGAACTACGAGGAGGCCATAATATTCGACTCCCACGACCGATCCAACGATCCGGAAAAATGTGGTCAAGATAGTTCCGTACTCTGACAGAATAATGAGGGGGAGCTCCATCTTGTATGAAAAATAGATTTTGCCGTGTATTCAGTGGTAAATCGTCGAGGTAGTCAACTAAATGGTGCTGCAGGAAGTCTAAATACAAGTCACCATTTAGATTTGGAGGAAGCCCATGTGGACCCAAAAGGTGATTTCCTATGATTCCGCACCAAACATTTATCTTAAATTCATGTTGGAAGTGACGCTCACTGACTACGTGAGGATTTTCATTATCCCATATGTGCTTGTTTTTAAAATTGAAAATTCCTCGACGAGTAAAGGTCGCTTCATCAGTGAATAATACATTATCCAAAAATTCCTGGTCAAGGTTTTGCCGATTGCGCATAAAATGAGCAAATTGTAATCTAGCTGGTAAGTCTGCTGCTAAAAGATTTTGCACGAGTGTAAAATGGTAGGGATATAAATTTTCCTTGTGAAAGATTTTGAGAACTGTTGTTTTACTGACACCGGTTTCTCTAGCTACCTGCTTCCTGCTAACTTCTGGATTTCCTGCCACTCTTACTAAAATTTCTTCTTCTTGGTGAACTGTAACAGTACGCCCCGCGTTATCTCTTTTAGGACGAAAACTACCAGTTTCTCAAAGTCTATTAAAAAGTTCTTGAAATAGTTTCCGATTTGGTTGCCTTCTATTCGGATACAAATCTGAATACCAACGAAGCGCTCGACGTCCAACATAATCTGATTGCGCATATACGCAAACCATATCGCGCATTTCTCCATTTGAAAATAAATTATGGCGTGACATGTTATCTCGCACTACGATTTAGATCATAAAGTAAAGAATACTTTTAATAAGGCACGAATAATACTGTAATGTTACTGACAGCACTAAAATAAGTGGAAAATGTCAAAATTGGATTTTAACATAAGCCTACTTGCAAATTTTTGCCGATTTGTAATTGAACGCGAATACATTGGAACTTTCAATGGCAAATTTTACGATATCGGTGCAAGATAGCGACTATCAAAAAGTATAGCTTTTTTGTGTCAAAGAAGTTGTAAAATCAAAATTTGCTACTTGAGAATTAGTCAAGGGGCGTAAGGTCAGGTGGTCTAGCAGGATAATGGGCCAAATCTTCATATCCACCTTTCGCAATTGTCTGAGCAAGGCTATAAAATGAGCAGGACAGCAGTCCTGTTGCCAAAACAGGTTATTGCGTACTTCTGGCTCTCAAATATTTAAAAATGGTAAACCAAATGTTTCCAAAATGTTTTGGCAACAGGACGACTGTCCTGCTCAGAGGAAGATTTGGCCCAATCCTAACCTTTCACCCCTGGCCTTTTTTCTTTTTTATTCAAATGGTTTGTATATTAGAAATGTTTTTAAATTTGCTAAGTGGAAACTATATGTAGAGACATATCTTTCATATAAAAAACGAATTTTTAGTTTTCACCAGTGGCGCTACAAATAGTGTAATGTGGCATGTGTGTAAATACAATGATTTTATTATTCATTAGTGAATAATGGATATTTTTATTTAGGAGACACATGTATAATGTGTTATACTTTAGTCGTGGACAAAAGTATTTTCACTTTTTAATTTTAAAAGTTTCTGTTGAAATAAGATAAACAAAAATTGAGCAACTAGGTAACTAATAACAATTTCTGATTAACGAACTGTTATTACCCTAAAAATGCCAAATTTTATTGCAGTGTTTTAAAATGTTTGCGATTTACCATAAAAAATTGAATAAAAAAAAATCTTGTCCTTAACGACCTTTTTAATAAAACAAAATTTACTAAGTTTACTGTATTCACATTTTAAACACCTTGTATAATAATACAATTTGGCGTTCTTTATTAGTCCAGTCAATCGTTTTGAATTGATACAATATAAATAGAGATTTTATTTTCGACCATTGAATAAGCTTTAAAAGTTCATATCAATTATTGTCATTTAAATAACGAACTGTTATCTAAACTGTTACTCCCAAAAACATAACGGTTCGCGTCCAAAACAATGACATGTGGTCGACGAGCGACCTCTGCCCTCGAGCTGATTTTTTTCTCGAAACTGAATTCCCTTGTCACTCGATTTATAACGAAAACGATAGATATTACCTCCTTATTACGAGCACGTTACATTTTATTTCTCTTTTTCAATGCACAGTTACAACAGCTGTTACCCACACTGCACTGTAAAACTGAATGTTTGTTCTTTGTAGGTATATTATGCTAGAAGCCGGAATTATTAATTCAGTACAAAATTGTAACGCTCAAGGAACTGCGTTATCGATATCGTGGGTAGGTTGGAATGCATTTATAATACATTTTTTGTACGTACAATCGTTTGCAATAATAATGACACTCTCTTAAAACAACATCTCTATCGGTGAGTGGAACAACTAATAACTAATATTAAAAATGTGAAGTAGATTTCGTTACAAATACATCAGAAGTTCTAAAGAAATCACAAAATTCATTTTAATGAGTGTCATTATTATTGCAAACGATAGTACATCACTAATAACGGATTAAGTGCGAAATATTCGTATAGAGTTTGTCCAGGGACGGGTAAAGCAAGGGTGGTGGCAAGTGCTTTAAACATCCAAATTTTTTTATGCATATTTTTCTTATAATTGAGCAAAAATTAAAACTCTTAGGATTTTTATATACATTTATTGTAATATCGAGACGCATGCTAAGTCCCATTAAAAATCTATGGAACCTGAAACATAGCTGGCTTTTAAATAAAAGAAAACAAATAATTTTGGCATCAGTACATAATCTAAGCTTTGTTTGTGTCTATTTTGTGAGGTTGACATTTATAACATCATAAATTAGACACAAACAAAGCCTAGGTTTATGCCTAAAAGATACTGACATTTGTTTTCATCTACTAAAAATATGTTTTCGAGAAAAATACCTGGGGTGAGAACGTTTTTGAGAAAAAAAAACATAAATAGCTTCTCCTGTTGTCAATTTCATAAATTAGACACAGGCAAAGCTTAGGTTTATGTCTACAAAACAATGGCACAACTTTTCATCTATTAAAAATATTTCTTCGAGAAAAATGCTTGGGGTGGGAACGTTTTTGAAAAAAAAAGTAGTGTCGTCCGTTGTTAATCGCATAAATTAGATACAAACAAAAGCTTAGGTTTATGTCTACAAGATACTGCCATTTGAAATCACCTACTAAAAATGCTTCGAGAAAAATGCCTGGGGTGGGAACCTTTTTGAGAAAAAAAACATAAATAGCGTCGCCCGGTGTCAACCTCATAAATTAAATACAAATAAAGCTTAGATTTATGCCTAAAAGATACTTTCTTTCCACCTACTAAAAATATGTTTTCGAGAAAAATGCCTGGGGTGGGAACGTTTTTGAGAAAAAAAACATAAATTACGTCGCCCGTTGTCAACCTCATACACAAATAAAGCTTTGATTTATGCCTAAAAGATACTATCTTTCCACCTACTAAAAATATGTTTTCGAGAAAAATGCCTGGGGTGGGAACGTTTTTGAGAAAAAAAACATAAATAGCGTCGCCCGTTGTCAACCTCATAAATTAAATACAAACAAAGCTTAGATTTATGCCTACAAAATACTGATATTTGATTCACCTACTGAAAATATTTCTTTAAGAAAAATGCCTGGAGTGGTAACGTTCTTGAGAACAAAAATATATATAGATATATAGCGCCTCGACGCTTAGCCTCGCATTTTGTCAACTTCCTAAGTTAGACACAAACAAAGCTTATGTTTATGCCATTCGTTTCCACCTACTAAAAATATTTCTTCGAGAAAAATGCCCGAGGCGGGAACGTTTTGAGAGAAAAATATATAAATAGCCCCATGAAGCTTAGCTTCGCCCGTTGTCAACCTCATACATTAGTGACAAACAAAGTTTAGGTTTATATCTAAAAGATAATGTCATTTGTTTTCGCCTACTAAAAATGCCTTCGAGAAAAATCCTTTGGGTGGGATCTTTGGAACATTCTGTACGGCTTAGATACCGAAAGATTAGCATTTTTAGTTGAAAATTATATCAAATAATTCAATATTAGTGCTCACACCAAATTCCTTCCAAAATAATAATTTCAAAATGGTAGGTATTTATCGAAATAAAAATAATGTTTTACAGTTTCTTAATTAATTTTGAACCCATGAAAAACTTACTAATGTGCGGACGTATACAAAATGTACCGCGCTTATTAACTTCTTCTGTATACATCACTCACCTTTTATACTATCCACTAAAACGACAAGGATCAGAAACAATCCAACCCGCCTGGGCTGCAGCATGGCCGTAGCAGGATAATCCAATTGAACAGAATCCTCAAAATAAAATATATCTGGAGCGCACTAGAATCACATCAGCCGTAAGCTACCCACATGTTTCACACAAAAAAAAAACAACAGAAGTCGCGGCGGAAGTCGTCCTGTGAGCGCGCGGTGACCGGATGTGCCCTCGCTCCTTGTACAATATAAACACTTGGGTGGCTTCTTCGCGTAACACTCCACAGCGAGTCCAAGAAATAACTGAGTGTGTGCGGTAACTGTCTTGAAGAATCGGCCCCAGTCACCTGTTTGGCGAAGTGCTGGAAGGTAGAAAGCTGCCCGTTCAGCCGAGAGCTGATTGGACACATATCGGGGTCCGAAGTGTATGGAATAATGTCGAGATCGGTTTTTGTAGGCATTTAAAAGACCTCGTTTTATTAAAAAGATTATTTTGTGCACATGAAGACGACCGGAGGAAGTGTCTTATTTTCATATTTATCTGAAACCCGAAAAACGTGTACTGGACTGGACATGCACGGCACTGGAAATTGGTCCACTGTAAACCCTGATAAGGGGTGGAGTTATTAATATAATTAACTTGCAGTTTTAATTAGCAAAATAGTTTGGCACACCTGATGTTACAATAAAAGGACAATGTTAAAAATAGCCGATTTTTGGCTTATCCGGGGGAACGCATAAATAATAAAAAAATCTATTGATTATTGATAATTAACATTAGAAATGGCCCAGAAATACGTCAGATAGCTGGGGAAATATCGCTACTACCCCTAAACCTATATAAACTACCCTTAAATAGCTTTAAATGGATAATCATTAATTATTCTTATAAAATTCGTGTAAAATGAAAAAAATGCTTGAAAATGATTTGAACAGACAGTATGTCAATATAAAAAGTGATAAATAACTGTAAAAATGTCCATTCCACCCCTAAAAATTAAAAAAACAACTTTCAAAAGTTAATGGTGAGCTTACTTCGACATCAAAAATAGATAATGCTTAAATGTTCAAGGGAACGCCTATTGCTAGAAAAAAATTATAATTACTGTCAAAAAATGCAAAAACTGATACTAGAGTACATTAAGTGGGGAAATATTAATTGTACCCCTAAATCTATATAAACTGCCTTTAAATAGCTTAAAATAGATAATCATTATTTATTGTTGTAAAATTCGTTTAGAATGAAAAAAATTCTTAAATCACCTTTAAGGTTCATTTATACTATTGCGACCTGAAAAATGGGCGCAAGGATAAATTGCCATTTTTTCAGTACGCGCTCGCAAAGTGAGAACAATTGGCGCTATTTCGCCATTGAATGGGCACTTTTACAGTCATTTATCACTTTTTATATTGACATACTGTCTGTTCAAATCATTTTCAAGCATTTTTTTCATTTTACACGAATTTTATAACAATAATTAATGATTATCCATTTAAAGCTATTTAAGGGTAGTTTATATAGGTTTAGGGGTAGTAGCGACATTTCCCCGGCTATCTGACGTATTTCTAGGCCATTTCTAATGTTAATTAACAATAATCAATTGATTTTTTTATGATTTATGCGTTCCCCCGGATAAGCCAAAAATCGGCTATTTTTAACATTGTCCTTTTAGACCCGTTTTACCCAGTTCCTACAAATTAGCACAAATGTTTCTGTTTCTTTGTCCGTTTTAAACTTGTAAGTAATTGGGAGCAACTATCATACGTTTGCGTACATCATCAATAGAGTCCACTTAGGTGCAATATACTTCATTTTTCTAAATATGCCCACAAAAAGAAGTTCAAATGATTTCAAGTCAGGAGATCGTGACGGCCATGGTACTGTGTTTCCTCGTGAATGATACGCCACACTGCTGCAATACGCCGTGGACGCACGGAGCTCCAGCTCTTCCACGATTCGGTCGCAAATTTCCCGCGACACATCTGCATTTGCACTACACTTGCACTCATTGCACATCGTAAAAGTAGCTACATCTGGTACATGTTTATCGGAAAGTTAATACGATAAGTAATCGAATATTTGAAATCACCTGGCTAGAGACTTCAGTAGCCCTAGTCTAGTAATAATAACAATCAAAATAATAATCATTGTTATTATTAAAATATACAAGTTAAATAAAATAGAGGTTGAGATTATATTTATAGATAATGACATGACTAAGTATTTAAAGATGTTTTATTTTGTTATATTATTACATTCTTTCTAAATTTAATAAAATATGTACTTTGGTGTCTCAAAATACTCAGTGGTGTTGTATGATGACTGATGAAGTTCGGCTCTTTATTGAATAAACTGTTTAAATCAATAATGTCTAGGTTAGATCTATTTTTTTAAATTTTTTAGCTAAGTAGTTGAGGATAAAATGAAATGGTAATCATGGAGTGACACACACAAGATAGGTTTTCTGAAAAAAGAAGCAAATCAACAATTTTTATATATCGAATGAAGACGACCATTGTTACTTACCTAGTTTTACCATATTTGACACAAATTCTCAGTTTCCAGTTTACACCATACATTTTTATGCAAACTCTAATTTGAAAATGTATTTACAATTAGCGTCCACAGACAGCAGTGACTTGTATCATACATAGAAAAACCACCATTGCGCGTTGGTATCTTCCCCTTCCACTTACTAAACAATGTGTAATATCGACAACGGTTGGTGTTATTTTTACATAACATGTTCTCACTCACACATGTTTTGGTTTCTCTAACCAAATATGTCACGATAAGATCATTTCGTTGTTAAAATGTTAAATTTACTCAAAATTCAACTCTAAATTAATTCACTCATAAATGAGTTTGAACTTACTCAATGTTATTTTTTACTGTGTAGGTAGGTATATTAATTTTGTGCAAGGCATATTAGTTTCCTGAGGTAACTGAACATTGAAGTCTCCACAACAATCTTTGAAATGTGCAAAATGCTATTTTTGCTGGATAGGTTCCAGAAAAGTAGGACACAGTTTAGCTTTTTTCACAATAGATTGGGGGAATGTAATAATATAGTAATTTTTTATTAGGCATATTCTGTATGTATGTAGTTTAGTTTCTGAGCAATAAACATTGAAATTTCTACAAACAGCGTTTCATCTTGGGTTGACCACGGGAGTCAAAGAACTATTCCCGGACTAGTTTGCCATTTACCACACTTTTAACCGTTTCGTTGTAACAAACAGCTTCATTAGCTTTCCTGCGGCGGCAGGTTGAAATCTGAAAAATCCGCACCGCCCGTACCCTACCTTATTTTTGCACGACCAGAATTTGCAACACAAATCGAGCCACCTGCCGCATACCTATTCAGGATTGAACTTGCACTGAATGTACGGAGCGTTTAGAAATTTCATTTGCATTTCGAGGTGCATCCGAAGCTCTCGCCAAGAGACATGCCAGGAAAGCAAAGAGATCAGTTAGTCTAGTTTTCTGTCTTGGAAGGTTCAAGTTTACTTATCGATGACGCCGCTAACAAATTTACAGAAACCGTATACAGTTTGTTACAAATATGAAGGTGTATAATAGTTAGATATTATCTAATTAGTACATAGATATTGCTTAAGGGTCCGTCGCGCGCTTGAAATAAACCGATTTTTTTACGCACTTATTTAGACAACGAATAAATATAGCGGTCCAAATAAAAAACAATCGAAAGACAAAGTTGTTTCCTAAGGCTGCTGTGTAATATTTTTTTCGAAATTTAGTTTTTAATTATTTAAATTTAATGAGTAAACTGTGCAAGAAATCATGATATTTATAATTTATTTGCTTAAAAATAAAGGCTTAAATCGAAAATTGGTTACACGAGGGAAGTAAGTCTGTCTTTTAGCTTTGCAACGATACCAAAATTATATCGAATTGATTAAAATTACTCAAAATTCTATGCTAAATGCCGAACGTCTACAACTTCAGAAACGAATATATTTTAAATGCTGCAACCACGTGTGTTTCACTCAGTGGGATGGGCTTAGAGATTGGTAAATGCGGGCAGGACCGGAGTTCAAAGAAATACATAGTCACTTATAATCTATACGTTCTCAGTTGAGACAATATTGAATTAATCGATCTTATGGAGTTTGATGCTGATCTTTTGTTGGCGGTGGGTCTAAACCTTTCTTGTAGAATACATTTTTTCGTTTAAACCAACAGTTTCGGAAATATAAGAAGTTCTACTAGAATTCCTTAGGTATGCAATTTTTACATTGCTTATTAAAACAATGTCATTTTTTCGTAAGCTTCAAATTGAACAACATTCTCCGCAAATTAAATACGTATTTTCTATATTAAAATAATAAAGAACATAAAACACTGAAAAAATGTAGTCACTATATTTATTTTATATAAAAATTTACCTGCTCTCAAATCTTTGTTATTCTAATTTTAAAGGGGGCAATGTCATAAACATATTAAACACAATCATAAAAATGTTTTTCTCATTATGGAAAATATAGATATTTTTAACTCGTCGAATGAATGCGCTGTCCTAATTCTGAAAACATCTTCTGCATGGCAAGTATGCACACGGCGCACAAACTTAATTTCTTGAAAAGTGTAACACCGTAAACTGTTTTTAAAAAACTTTTTTATAGTTTTGACTACATTTACTCGACATAACTACATATCAATAGTAAATAATTAATATAAGTTTGTAATGCACAAATTTGCTGGGCCGACTTTGGAACATTTTTTTTCGAAGAGGCGTTAAGTTATTAAAAATTGATGTGTACCGTGAGAAGTACTGTAGTTTTTTTACATAAGTTGTAAAAAAACTACGAACATAAGTAAAATCGTTGATTTACAAGCGCGATGTAACGAAAAACGTAATAATTGTCAAATAATGTTTTAAAAAATAAGTAATTTTGACACCCTGTATTTTGTAAGCTCTCAACTTCTGGAGTCACCCTGTATACAGTTTTTAATTGTATAAAAATGTTGTTTTTAACATTTCAACACATTTTAAAATGTAATAAATAATACGTTTAAAATATATGTGTGTTTACCGATTATATTGATGATGAAATAAAGTCGTCTGCTCACACAGAAGAAATATAGGAAGCTATATGTCAATTTTGCATTATTAAGTGTCATACAGTCATCTTTATTTACTACGCCATAAACAGTATGGCTAATTCTGAGACATTTACAGTCTTCCATTTGTATACTCTTTCACGAGAAAATAAGATCTATCGAAATCATCTAACGAAACAGAAATATCCCATCGCACGTATGAAGCATATGTTGCTTCTCTTGAATTATGCATTTTTATAACAAAAAAGTAAACATGGCGTATCGGACGTCGCACTTTTTCATAATTTTTTAAAACTTCAACGTTCTATTGACAAAGACGAGGAAACATTTACATTAATATAAGAATTTATATATAGCTCTCAAGTCTGGTGTCGTGCCGAGCATTTCAATTTGTTTTGCCTTGATTTAGAAATGATATCGCAGCGGTGTTGGAAAGCAAAGAAAATCAACCTTCTAGATAAGAAACATTCCGCTCTCTTCTCAAGATCTTACTTGCAAATCCGTCGAATAACTTCGAATTTCCTGCTCATATGTAGTAGAATATTCACTAGTAACATCAAGTGACCTTTGTCCACGTCCATCGTGCGCCGTATCCTACTTTTTAAAATTCTGCATCACCTTCGAATTTTATCACGTTTCTGTAGGAAAAAATATATCATTTCTAAGAATACGAAAAGCATAGGTTTTCCCTTGTTTGTCTAAAGTATAAAACAAATGTAATGCTTGGTGTGGGCGTATTAAAGCGTAGATATTCCGTAAGCGAGGTAGGGCAATATACAGAGTAAAGTTCGACGACATTTACAAAACCACTTTATGAGGAAAAAAATCAAAAACATCATACCTGCCCTGCCAGTTGGTAATATGAGGCGTTTAAAATTCCTGTGAGACATTTTGGCAATATGTAAAGTCCACTTTTATCGCAAGCTATTTGTGTAGGTAGATGTTTGCATAATTATAGCAATATAAGTATACAGGGTGTTAAAAAAAGAGTGCAAAATATTTAAAGAGGTAATAGTATGAACTAAAATAAGCAGAAAAGTCTCAATAAACATGGCTCCGCAAAGTAACAGTTGCGAAGATATGGAATGTTTTCTGTTTTTTAGCCCCTTTTTTTTATTTTGCAAAAACGTTGTGTATTTTCTTATAATAGTTGGTTGATGTTTAGTGAAATAAAGAGTACGTATTTGAGAGTTGTTCTCAGTGCACAAGTTTTCTTTCGCTATGGCTGGTTACTCTAACGCAGAGTTAACAGATATGCATTTCATGTATGGTCGTGCTAATGGAAACGCCACCGAAGCGCGACGTCTTTATGTTGACGCTTATCCAAATCGCCAGATTCCTTCACAATGTTTGGGAGAATTCACCAAAGATTGCGTGATACCGGTTCCTTGAGCAAACAGTGCCATTTATCCGGAAGACCAAGGTCGGTATCCACTCCTAGAGCAGAAGAAGAAATTCTAGTACTGGTAGAGCAGAATCCAGATACGAGTGTGCGGAGAATATCAGCCGAGGTAGGAATTAGTGGTCCTCTTGTTTGGAGAATCCTTCACGAGCAACTGCTTTATCCATACCATGTGCAACGAGTACAGGCCTTAAATCCAATAAATGATCGTCAAGCACGTTTGGTTTTTTGACGCTGGTTTCTACGTCATGATGCTGAAGACCCTCGTTTTATTGCAAACATTCTTTTTACTGATGAGGCCGGGTTCACAAGAAATGGATTGTTTAATTTTCACAATACGCATATTTGGGCCGACGAAAATCCCCATGCTCTAATAGAGTCTGGACATCAGGCACGTTTTTCATTAAACATTTGGATGGGTATTGTAGGTGACAGGTTTCTAGGTCCTGTTGTGTTACCAAATCGATTAACAGGCGCTGCTTACCTCAACTTTCTGCAGAACACACTGTATAAGTTTTTGGAAGACATTCCTTTGAATCAGAGGCAACAAATGTGGTTCCAGCATGATGGTGCTCCAGCTCATTTTTCCATGGCCGTTGGAGAGTATTTACATCAAACGTATCCACATAGATAGGTAGGAAGGGCCGGACCTGTTTTGTGACCTCCAAGATCGCCTGATCTGAACCTTCTAGATTTCTTTGTTTGGGGATATTTGAAGACATTAATGTATGGTACTCCTGTAAATAGCCTGGAAGAGCTGCAGCTACGGATTAATCAAAAGTGTTAAGAAATCCAAACCAAGGAGGGTGTTTTCGAAAGAGTTCCAATATCGTTGAGACGAAGATGTCGTGCCTGCTTGGAAATGGACGGAGGGCACTTTGACATCTTTTGTAACTTTGTTTTTTGTTTGTTAAAAGCTTCCTTTGTCGGTTTATTCCTAATAAAATAAAATGTTTGAAAAACGAATAGTGGTGGCTAAATATGTTTCAAGGGCACTAATTTAAGAGGTCCTCACTAGTGTTCATCATATTAAATTTTTATTAAATTATATTAAGTAGTTTAAAAGTTACTCATGAAAAACGGATTTCCAGTGGCGTTCAGGGACGCATATCTCCGTAGAGGAAGCTTGTAGAAATTATAGGAAGTTGTCATCTTATTTTTGCATGTTCTATCTGCACCCGAGAACTTTCCCACATTTTCCCGGACACCTTGTATAATTCATAATATGTTAATAAAATATTGTTTTTTAATTAAATCTTAAATTTAGTGCAATTTTAAGAAAGAAAAGTGTTTAATTAAGTTAAAGCTTGGAAGTCAAGAATATGTAAATATACTTTGTTACCGAATTAATGAAAATGGACTTGAATGAAGTTAAAAAGTATATTATTATACTTAAATACAGATTATATATTTTCTTCGTTATTTTCTCTTCAGTTATGTCCCTCAAACTACCCGCATGGATGCCACTGCCATTGAAAATAAAACGGTTTCCACATTTTCCTCAAGGCAGCTGATATTTTATATATTTATAGGTATTAACAATATTGTGTGAAACTAAACTACTCTGCGGACTAAAGACCCGACCAGCGTTGAATTACACCCACAATATCTACCCATAATAAAGATACTAGCTTTTGTAACATTTTTTACTTTATTAGAACGGTATTTTAAGCTAACATAAATCAATTCCTATCAATGAAGTCATATGTATGCTCTCTGATACCAACCATCTAGGTATGCTAATGAACAATTCCACAGACAAAGTTCTATTTAATAATTATCTAAAAAATATATATAAAAAACGATTACATAAAGGGTAAAAAGTTGTTTGATTATTTAAGTAGGTAATTGTCATGTTTAATTTAAAATTCATTGACAGTTTCAAAAGTGAACTTAGATATTTATAGAATGTTTTCATTAAACCAGGTTAGTAAATTTAGCTACGTTAATTTTTTTAGATAATTATTGAATAGAGCTTTGTCTGTGGAATTGTTCATTAGCATACGTAGATGTTTGGTATCAGAGAGCATACATATGACTTCATTGATAGGAATTGTAGGTGATTTGATTTATATTAGCTTTTAAAATACATTTCTAATACAGTAAAAAAACAGTTAAGTGTAGGTAAATCATTTTATTTAGTTCAATATTTCAGTATGATTTAATAATGTATTCTTGATTCCAAAAAATGAATATGTTAATAATAAAAGAATTAGGGTTACTCAAAATTCAATTTAATTTTAGACACTTTACGTAACGCTTATCCAATAGTTTTTTCATAAATGTTTCTATTTTTTAACTCAAATGCCAGAATCCCCTTGTCCGTTTTCGAGGAGAAATTTGAGGAACCGACAAACTCTCGAACCACGGCCTACATCCGTATCCAGTATTGGGCATACGCTTTACATAAGTTTATGTAATTATTTTGCTTTGTGCTATTAGCGGCAACATTTATAAATAACTGCCTACTAATGCCAATACATTCCATAAACAACTTTCACATTTTAGTCTGGAAACGACACAATGTACTTTATCTCGGCAAATTCGCACGGTACGTGCACGCGGGAGACCTTCGTGTAAGCCGCCCAGCGGAGGTGAACTACAGGGCGATGCATTTGTCCTGGTCGCTTCAGTGCCGCCTACCCCAGCTAACGATTTCCTGTTCTATAAAAATCGTAAGAACGTTTCCAGAGCAAATTGTATAGAGCAATATTTGTTCTAAGAACATTTTCAAAAAGCTCTTACACTTATACCATGAAAATGGGCACCGTTCTACAGAACTTTTTAGTTTTTTAAGCTGTTCTGTAAGATCTGCAGGAAATACTTATAGAATTGTTGAATTAACGTCCTCACAGATCTTAAAGAATGTTTGTAACAGTTACAAAGCAATCTCATATAAATTCTATAGCACTTCGTTATACAATTTTTTTGTTGCATGGTGTTCTATTTAGAGAACTTGAAAATCGTTTAATTGTATCTTTTAAAAACAAAATGTTACTGTATCGCACATGTTAGAAATAATATGGATGGGCCAATAAGATGGACCTAATCAGCCTGCATAAGAGTACTCACATCAGGGAGCAGTACATTTTAATGCGGAAAAAGTTTTATCGTGAAATATGGGGTACATAATGGTATTTTATTATTTGGTGCTGGAAATTTAATTAAAAAAAGTGTTTTCTAAAATAGTCAGAAAGTCAGTATATCCGTATTATTGATATCATTTCACCTATTTATATTGTATACATTTTTAATCCTGATTTTTTTCTTTCTTCACAATATGGCGACAGAAAGAAAGGCTTTATCTTGTACTTCCAATGGATTCTCACTAATATGACATTTTGTGTCAATTGCAATGATTATAGAGCAAATATGCTTCGTAAGCAACTACTATAACAGATCTATGCCACTTAATATCTACAGTGTTGTCATATTTTATTGTGGCAGTTTCAATTATTTCAATCTTATTTAATAAAACTAACAAAATTCTTTAACTTCAACATCTAGAAGTGCAAATGGATAAGGCTTGGATTGTTCTAAATTAAATATGTTACTAAATTTCTGTAAGAAAATCAGTTTATATTAGTAATCAAATAAATCTTATCTATCGTAATGAAATTTTCTTTCTGCAAGCAGATAATAATTTCTACAAGTGGCGACTTATTGGGCTGCATTAGTAGTTATCTTATAAATGCTCTAGAAATTATGCTCTAAGATCATTCTTGCAATAAATTTAAAAAACAATTCAATTTCTGAAGGCAAAATAGTTTCATGTGCCACATTAATGCAACAATTTAGTACTCTTGCATAAAAAAATTAAACCAGAAAAAACCAGTAACACTATTGGAATTGTAATTGTAGTGATAATAACTACATAGGGTGTTTGACTCGATGAAGGGCTCGAAGAAACGTTGAACTTAAATCAATATAAACAATAAAAGTTTTTCTAAATATGCTTCTCTCTGTAACACTGAAACATGCGACAACGTTGAAAACTATTAGCTGTTGTTGTATTTTCTCGTTTTGTTTACTTGTATCGTGTTTATTTGGGAGTGTACATAAATAAAAATGATATATTTTAATAACTGTGGGCTGATTTAATGACCTTAATTTTCAGCCAAACTGGGCAAATTCTGTGTGTGCGAGTCTTTTGTGTGATGAATGTAAGCAACAGCAATTATTTTGAATACTTACTATAATTATTTCAAGCTTTATTCTATGTCGTGAAAATACTCGTATCATTCATGGTGGGGTACTTGTGATTATTATGTACAGCAATCTTTCAAAATATGTATTTTTATAAATTCAACTGTAGATGTAGATATTGTTATAAAAACATAGTTTTGCATATAAGATTTTTCATAGATTGTTTGTAGCCTACAGAATTTAATCAAAATATCATACAGTCCATTTTTTTATGCAATTTAGATATTTCTCTTAGCTTTCAAGATATCAGGTTAAGTGGTTTTAAAAAGAAACCCTGTATAAACATGCTCTTGAAAAAATGCTTTCGTGTAAGGAACTGTTATGGCTTGTCAGTTTAATTAAGTCCAACATGCCTATTTTTTTTGTGGAAGAAAAAAGAGAGAGTAAATTAAAAGATAATTATGGTACTCGAAAAAAATATAACTAGCTATTGTACTAATAATGGCTTCGGATTTAAAATACGTTTTTAATTTAAAGAATAAATTAATTACGTTATTTAAGCGAATTAGAAATTTTTATGTTACAAATTCGATATGTTTCAACTTTTCTATAGTATGTTAAATCAAATCTAGGTCTGTCAACAATAGTTTTTTGTGTTGTATTGTTAATTTTTACATTCTTTTTATTATAATTAATTAAATTCGCGTTCTCCGAATAATTTAAATTAACTAAAGTAAACGATAGCTACATATAAAATCGAAAAGGAAAATAAAAAAACAGTGTTCAAGTTTTTTTTTAACTGAAAGTTTTCATGATAATTTCCAAGAAAAGTTGTCAAGCACTGCTCAAAATCTACATCTAAAACGTGTCAAGTTTTACAGTTTAGCAGAAAATCTAAAAATATATATAAAAAAATTACCCTTCAAATAAAACTAGATCCTTTTCGCTTTATGCAGCCCTTCATCTACCCCTGATTTCGACCCTGAATAACTTATATCGAGTTGCTATTTTGTATTGCCGTGGTTTTACGGATGCATTTTTTCAGCATGTTCATTGACGAAATGATTGTGATATCGGCAAACCAGTTCATTATTAATGGTACGTGAAGGTCGGCAAATAAAAGGAGTGTCACCGTTTCATATTGTAGTTTATTTAGGTAATATAACACTGACATTTTTATTTAGACATAAATTTATATGAGAAAAGTTCCTTGTGTACATACATTTTCCTGGATTTCTTCATATTCATATTTAAATCTTAGCATTTCATTTTACAAACATTTATGACCTCAAAAATAATTTGTACAATTTCATTGCAAGTAATTCAAAGTTATCAAACAGTTGGCTTTTCATTTGAATATGTATCTTTTATATACTTTTTACAATACGGTTTGTATTTAAAAGTTTTTCCATGTATTTTGAACTTTATTTTAAAGCGCCATCTATAATATGCTAAGCAAACTGACACAATAAGGAATGTGAAGTTATCCACTTTGTAGAAAAAAGTAGATCCGTTGGTTGAAATTTCAATAAGATTGATAATTGTATGTATAATTTTGATAATTGTATGTATAATTTTGTTATGCCTACCCGCTACACGTCTTTGGCCTCTCGCCAATAAACATGGTCTCTGTAATGTGACGCCATCCTCGGCACTAACACAGATTAAACAAGAATAGATAGCCCACTCTATCCTTGTTGAAGACGGAACAGAGTGTTTGCTGCGCCATCTAACATTTCTGCACAGAACTTTTCTGAAGTAGGCAATATAGATAACTATAAATTGCGTTATTTATGGGTGTATATCCGTACTAAATAATAACAGAATTTATTATTTGAAATGTTAAGACCGCCGTGCGAAGATCTCTCGACACAAACGACCGCATGAGGGTCTAGTGTATATTTTTGTATTTATTTTAAATAAATTTCAGAGTAGTTAATGTAGATTTTTCTACAGCTAAGAAATACTGACTTGTTCGGAAATAGTTCTACTTACAGGTAGGTGGCGGTAGCGCTGCTACACATATTGCTATTTAAATGAACCGGGTGGCCCAAATATAGTAAAAGCATTGTTGTTTAAATGAAACCTGGATTACGATGTATGTTTGTGCTGTTATAATAATTGCATTAAATAATTAATATATAGCAATGTACTATAATGAACAAAAAATATTTATCACAATTATATAAAACACAGACTAGAGGTAATGACAATTTAAATTGTTCTAGATATATGTGTTTAGTTATCACCAATAACATAACTATATTTACTAAAACACCTGCAATTGCATAAAATTACAGATCAATTTAGAGCTTTGATAAATCGTAAATCATTATGTCTTAAGTTCTACATAGTCAAGTGTTCTACCAACGTTGACGGAATAAATGTTCTGTATAAACTTTGCTTCTAGCGATCACCCTGTTCAATCAAGGGGGTTTCATTACATTACCACAACGTTTTTTTTTATTTTTAAATAAATAGCTTGTTTTGATGTATAAATTTTTGACTGAGGTATACGAGTACGTATACACTATTTCAAGGCCGTTAAAATCATGTGACATTTGTTTTGATATAGCATCAGGTGAAGCGATAGCTTACTCATATTGAAAGTTTTTTCTTGACGAATTTTACGGCTTTGATATTTTTGCAGTCTCAAATAGTTTTTCTTATAGTTGCGATAACCATTCAGGAGACTTGTCATAGCTGACGTTACACAATTGCTCTCGCCCTAAAATGATCAAATTTGTGGTGTTTTAGGTACAAAAATCTTGAAAAATAAAACACGTAGAGCAAAAGTAATATCAAAAATAAAATTACTGATGTTTTGTTCACTTTTACTATTTAAACTCTCCTCTAATAATATAATAATAATAATTTTAAAATGCATTTGTCTGACGCACATTATTTCGCTATTCTAACCCCACATTTTAACAATTATTTTCACATACTTATAAACAAAAGTGCACAATCTTATTTGCAGAACTATGTAAGTTTATGTTATAAGTGTTTACATCTATTGTTGAATTTAAAAAAGATGCATTTTGAAAGATTTCAGTACATACAAATTTGCTGGATAGATCGCTCTCTGACGTTATTGATTTTACTTTGGTACCTTTGAATATTCGCCGGTGGCATGAGATAACATTCTTGTTATTTGCTAAACTCTATATTATTCAGTTCTTAAATATCTAAAATTACTTGTATTTGTAGAAATTTTTTTTAAATTTAGTGTAGTATACAGTTTTGTTATTTTCAGTTGCAGTTTCATAAATATTTTGATGAAAATATAATTAATTATTCTTTTGTTCGTATGACTTAAGTCGTCTGAATTTTTACCGCAACTATATTTAAACAATTTTGAACAAATAAAAATGCTCGTATTTCATTGTCATATAGTGAATTGACTATGGATTCTAAACACAAACGACATGGGGTAAATAACTAAAATTTGAATTTAAAAATTATTACTTTTTTAAATTATGTTATTGGAATTGAAACATTGAAAAACCATCATATTTTATTTCATATCTCCATATCGTTATCATACAATCGATTTGGACCGTCTCACACGACATCAAAGATATAACCAGTAACAGTTACTATTTTTAAAATTTATCACCTTATACCTCAGTAGGCATGGCCATAATGGAAAAATAATCATCTTATTATCTTATTATCCAGCAAATATTTAAACGCGCACGGAACGCCCTGTTTAGCGTTCCTTAGTTGACCGCATTAAAGCACACCTGCAAACGCAGAATAATAAAATCACGGTCTATACGGGACTAACATTTGGATCTTCACACATGTTCATATGTAGACAAGGATAAAATATTGAACATTTTGCGATCAGTCTTATTTTTGATTTCTATATAGCCGATACTGTTTTGTGTTATAAATTATTGTGAACTAATATTGTGGATTGCGATTATTTAGAAGTCAGCAAGCTTTTCCAAACTTTTTTGTGACTATTATTTAAAATGCCTAGAAATGTCGCCAAACATGCAAAGCGCAGTAAAGCTGCGAAACAAGCGAAGCTTAGCTGGCAGGGCGGCAGAAATAATATAAATAGGTAAGTACGTATTATTAATTAAAGGTGTATTAGATATATACCTATGATCTTTTACAAAAGACATATATATTTTCTAGATTTGACGAACAAAATGTCAGATATGAAAAAAATTTGGACACAGATGACATGTTAATACACATAATAATAATAACTCTACCCCTCATTCTAATCACGAAGATTGGCCCAGAATTCGGGAGACTTGTGCGGGAGAGGGGGCGGCATATTATTAAGCAGGCCGCATTTGCGTCCAGGAATGACTTACGTAGACGCTAACCACCATTCAGTGTAGCTGATCAATTGTTTACTGGCCTGCGGTGGGTGGAAAACACTATTCAAGTTCTAATGCCTTGCACCGCTCGACCACCGGCCGATAGATCGACCGATAATATTTATTCATGTATTTAATTTCTCAGATGAAGAAAACTCATACCATTCACATAAGATCTCGTAACACTTGAATTAAATAAATTCTAGAATTGAAGCGCTTATTTGATTTTCCCCATGTGAATATTGTGAAAATTAATTAAAACGATTGATTTAGTGTTATTTCAAAATATAGCATAATTAAATGAAATATGTATTGTTGGTACATACAAAAATATATTTTTTATTACAAATCAATATTTTCTTGCGGATAGGTTTAAGCTAAGATTATAATTTTTTTGTGTGTGTTATTTTAATTCTAAACAACTTTAATTAATTTTGTATTATTCTTGATAATTTTCAGATATCTTTATTTTCCCAACATCTTGTAGATATATGTATATACATAAGTATCATTTCAAATTAAAGCAGGCGGATTTATTCATAAATTGAAATTGTGAAATAACTTCATTTGTAACTTTTTTGAATAACAATTTGTTGTACTGTAAAAAATAAATAGTATACTTTTGCTAAGTTTAAATTTTTAAAATTTATACTTTAAAAATAAGCAACTAAAAAGTAAAAAACTAAATTAAATTGAAAAGACAGGAAATTACCAAAAGCCAAGTTCTGTATTGTTTTTTGAAGAAATACATTTTCATAATTGATTGTAAGTTCTACTTTGGATTATTACAAAAATATATTTTAGTTTCACATTATGAGGCAACAACGTAAAAAAACAAAACTATATAGGTACTAATAAAAAATACCTGCCGGAATCCCAAAAAATATATTATTTTACTTATAGAGATGCAAGGCGGTCAAGTCTAACTTTTTTAACATGATATCAGAAGTTTGGAGTAATATTTATAAGGTTAGGTAAATAATTTGAGTTATATTAAGTATTGTACATATTTTTATGTCTGTTGTATTTTCATAAATTTAGAAAAATGTCTTTGTTATTTCACACCGTTAATTGCTAATAATAAATAACGAAATAAGTATCAATTTGCTAAGTGTTTTTATTTCTCTTCTTTCCTGGTTAAAATAATTTAGTGACAAAAACCGAAAAAAAAATTTGCGGCAACTTTATTCATGCGAAAAGTTATGTACATATTAAATATTTCCCCGTAACAATTAATTGCAGTTAGAGTCGGACTTGAGACTATGAGATAGTACTTTTAAAAATAAGTAGGTTTTTTGTTATAAATATTCTACTAAAAAAGCTCACTCACTCTCTTTGAAATACAGAGTACCGAAATTAAAAAAAACTATTTTTATGTGTACAATCGTTTACAACAATAATGACACCCTTATTTTTAATGAAATCTACTTTCAACTTTTAACATTGATTCATAGTTGTTTCACTCACCAATAGAGATTTAATGAAATTTCTACTTACAAATTCCAGAAATTCAAAAACGGTTTCGAGGGAATGTCATTATTATTGCAAACGCATGTACATATTTTTCTAATGGAAATTTTTAACCAACTTAACCGATTTTGAAAACAGTTATTTAAACCATTCATGGTTTCTTATTATTTTGTATTTTTTACTAAAAATGCTTAGGCTTGTGTGTAATTTATATAAGAATTTAATCTCAAAAATAGTAGTATATTATTCAACGACCATATAATGACGGCTGTTAAGGCTTACGGTGAGCGCTCGATCCAAATGCATATAGCTTTTGCTCAGTAACTCCTCAACGAAAAATGATAAAAATATGCGGTTTTTTTTTAATAGACTACAAATATTATTTTACGTCGACGCTGTGTTTTGAAATTTTGAAAATATGCAAAATTCATTTAAAAAAAAAATTAATTTTACACTTTTTCAAAATTTCAAAACACAGCGTCGACGTAAAATAATATTTATAGTCTATTTAAAAAAACAGCATATTTTTATCATTATCCGTTAAGGAGTTACTGAGCGAAAACTATGGGTTTGTTCCAACACAGCAAGAATCGATTCCGAACCGTCCAGAATTAGTCAGTCAGTTCAGTTGTTAATGTACTCTCGGCGAATGCGACGTAAGACGGTATTGGTCAAACATTTCTCACGGTTCTGAACCAGTTCTGGACGGTTGTTGGAACAGATCTTATATATCGTTTGATAGAGCGCTCACCGTAAGCCTTAAATTCACAAGGCACGCGCCGTAGGCGAGTGTTGTAAATCACTATATAGTTTGTCCACGACCCACGACTATTGACAGAGATATTTTAGCAAACTATTTACTGAAAGAAAGTACAATATTTTGACATTCATAACATGTACTTGACACTTTCAGGTTTGGCATTCGTTGCTTCTTTGATAAATTAAAATAAGCAAATAAAACTTTATTTAGTAAACTTCTACCTTTATTCCAAAAAATGTTAATATATTAATTGTTAACGCCGGATATTTTTTGTTTTGTTAGTTCATTCCCGGTACTGCCACTGAAGAATTGTTGACAACAAAGTGGATAATAATCATTAATCATAAGTAAATAATGATTATACACTGCTATAGTGCATTATATACATAATTATACTTAAAGAAATAGGCGATTAATGTATATGTTACACACAATACTCGAATTCGGATAATGTCCGAAAAAAGTGTGCAAAACTAGTTCTGAGCCCAGAAAAATTCCCATACCCGAAGTTATACATTTAAACGGTTACTGCATATTACAAAATACAGAGAACTAGTTTTGGGCATTATAAATTATTCAAAACTAGTTTTGTGCATTTTGAAATGACCAGAATTAGTTCTATTCATTTTCTTATAATTACATTCATTAAGAGTAAGATTATACAATTTTTGTCATTATAGTTTCTGAACTCAAAACTAGTTTTGCATATTTTTTCGAATATTGTGTGTATCATAATCTTCAGAAAATGAAGGAAACTAGTTTTGGTCATTTAAAAATGCACAAAACTAGTTTTGACCAATTTATAATGCCCAGAACTAGTTCTACTATTTTATAATAGTCAAAAGTTGTTTAAACGTAAAATTTCGGGGGTATGGGAATTTTACTGGGCGCAGAACTAGTTTTGCATACTTTTTTCGGACATTGTCTGAATTCGAGTATTGTGTGTAACATATACATTATACAGTATGCGCCAAAAGTATGGAATAAATTCAATGAAAACGAAACAATTTTTTTTTTGGGAAAAATCTTCGAACAGGTCGATTTTTAATTTAAAAAATACATATTTTAGCGTAAAATACGATTTTCAAATGTCATTTGTTTTGGAGTAATGACGTCATCGATTTTTTTTTAATGGCAACACCATATTTTTTTCCTTGATTCTGAAAGATCGTTTAATTCTCTATCAGACAGTACTAAAATTTTGCCCTCTTACATAGGAAAGTTTTCGAGTAAATGACGATTGAATGTTAGAAAACATAAATCAATTAAAATAAAGGCACACACCCAACACCCTCAGAAATTAAATGTATGGGCTGGAATAGTTGACGACAGAATAGTAGGGCCTTTCTTCTTTGAAGGAACCCTTACAGGTCAAAGATATTTAGAGTTTCTAGAAAATGACCTTGTTCCAGCCCTTGCAGTAATTTTTCCTAACGATGATGACCCTGACATTCCTAACGATACCATATGGTTTCAACAAGACGGTGCACCTCCGCACTATGCGCGCCCTGTACGAGATTTTTTGGACAACTGTTTTCCTGGGAGGTGGATCGGCAGACGCGGACCGATAGAATGGCCTGCAAGATCGCCAGATCTTACACCTCTTGACTATTTTTTATGGGGATACTTGAAGTCAAAAGTGTACATTAATAAACCACGTAATTTAGAAGAACTTCAAAATCGCATTCGGGACGAAATACGCAGAGTTACCCCAGAAATCATTCATAATGTGCAAGAAGAATTTCTTCACAGACTTGCGCATTGTCAAGAAGTTGGTGAATGGCAATTCGAACAATTAATTTAAGTATAAAATTTAATCAATTGTATTTTATTTTACATACCTCAGAATTGTTACTTTTTTATGGATAGAATTTACGTTTTCTAACATTCAATCGTCATTTACTCGAAAACTTTCCTATGTAAAAGGGCAAAATTTTAGTACTGTCTGATAGAGAATTAAACGATCTTTCAGAATCAAGGAAAAAAATATGGTGTTGCCATTTAAAAAAAAATCGATGACGTCATTACTCGAAAACAAATGACATTTGAAAATCGCATTTTACGCTAAAATATGTATTTTTTAAATTAAAAATCGAGGATTTTTCCCAAAAAATAATTGTTTCGTTTTTATTAAACTTATTCCATACTTTTGGCGCATACTGTATAGTAATACATAGTAGTATAGTATGAAATTAGCGAGGTTACTGGGCATTCTTATGGATTTCTTCTAACTTTTTTCCGAGTCTACCGTTTTCTCTAATTTTGTACACGCATCACTGTGTTCCTTTGTATCCGTTCTTAATTTGACGCATATCCTCCAACACCAAAGGACCTAAACTGTACTTGGCCTTCAAATAATAACTTAGAACTTTTTTGTTTAAAATTTTTAAAAATTTCATAGCATGTATGTAAATTAAAGGTCGTCGAAAAAACCTATAAATAAGGGCCTCTTGTTATATCACGTTAAAATTAGCTGTTTTAGAGAAAAAACGGCTTCATTCAAACATTCAAGTGCGCTAAATGAACAACCGTTCACTGCAACTCATTTTCAAAATTAATAAAACACGCCTTGAAAACGAGAACGTGGATACAAAGGCACATTAGTGATACGTGTACAAAATTGGAGAAAAACGGTAGACTCAGAAAAAAGTTGGAGAAACTCAGTACTCACAAAAAAGTTATTAGATAATTTCTTTTGACACTGTAACCCTGCTAATTTTGAGTTTGAGAAGTTTTTGTGGCATTAATTTTTCGTATAGAATCACCCACCGCAATATTGATGCATCATTTCTGGACACCCTGTATATAAGCAAAAAAATTCGCAGAGGTTTATAAAATTCGGCATACCATTCTTTTACAGCCGGTGTACGTGTCTGCTCCTGGTTGTCACAATTTGACCTACATTAAAAATATTCTGGTCATAAAAACATCGTAGGTATATTGTCTACGTAAAAATCAAATATAAAAACCTAGCTGTATCCAGGTATGTGTATGCCTCCGCTGCTGCTGCCGGAACATACCTACGTAGCTATACAGTCATACACATCATCACTTTAGCTCGCACCGTTTACCGTTTTCTATATCAACGTGACGCATGACGTCAGAAAACAACATAAAAGTGATTGTATAATATCTACATGAACTAGTAATTTTTGTAGACAGGATAATTGTTTTGACAATTGACAGGACAATAAGTAGAAACCATAAAGGTACCTACCTATCTAGTAAAACTAAATTATAATGAATATAGGTATTTCTACAACGAAGTAATTAGGTACCTTGCTTCCTTTATTTTTTTTTATTGAAACAATGTAAAACTACAATACGTATACGTATGTATGAAATATAGTTTAAATATTTTCATTAATTTGGGAAATAAACATGTCACGTTTTCATGAAAAGGGTTTGACGTTTCTCTGACTTGCCCTGTATTAGCAAATATAAATAATAAAAATGATTCAATAATGTGTGACAAACACACACAGACACACATACCTACATAAACATAATAAATAGGTAAGTTACGTACAAGTATTTTAATTAGCACCAGATATATTTTTTTCAGTTGTATGTAAATCATTTGTTTAAAATAGACCATATAAGTATAGAAATATATTATAATAAATGTTACTATTAAAAACTGAAGTCACAGTATAATTGTGCTGAAATATCTATATAACCGGAACTATTAAAATCTTGTAAATTAAAAATAATTTTCAGGCCACTATGTATAAAATAGTATTTATCATTTTACAGTTATCTGTAACTAAAACTTTTAAAGAGTAGATTAAGCAGCGGAGGCGCCATCTTTGAGGTACATGTCAAACATCAGTTTTCTACGATTTGGTAATAAACATCGCTAGAAATATTCGAAATCGGCAGACATGTTGATATAATTGTCAAATAAAAATTTTGCGCTTAATTTTTACACATATGGCTTGATTTGAAGCAACAATATTTTCAGAACTTGTTTCTTGTCCCGTAACTTAGGTAATGAGAACTTTTCATCGCGATCTGTGACAACAAATCTGGCAATGTTTACCGAATAGAAATACTTGTATTTTATTTTCTAAAGCATAATTTGATTTGAAATTTCTTCATTACCTATTCTGATCTTTTATCTAATAGCACAAGTCAGTTTTATGACTGTAAAAGTTATACGTAAGACGAAAATTATGCTTGAAATTAGGTCTACACTGTCCGACACTTTGAACGCCCCTCTTAACAAATTTAATACAAAACAGTCAGAGTAATGTGGAAACATTAACCTGACTATTTATGTATCAAATTTGTTAACATTAAAGTGGAATTACATTATTTGTTAAAAAAAACCCTCAAAATTCATGACACTTTTATTTAAAACAAACATTTCTGATAAATGAAAATCATTGTAACAAATAAAATACATATTATAAAAGTATAAAGTTGCGGTAAAAATTCACACGACTTACGGCATACAAAGATAATACATTATATTTTCATCAAAATATTTAAAAAACCGCAACTGCGAATAATAAAACTATATTATACTACACTAAATGTTTGCACTAAATATTACAGTAAATTTCAAAAAATGATTGTTTTTAACACAGCAAACTATCGAAAATTATGTTGACAATAAATTGTGCGACGTATAAGTCGTCTGAATTCTAGTCGTAATTGTACTCGTGCAAGTAGTATACAGTTACATATGTTTTTGTAATTTTTATGGTTTTTTCATAAAACACAACCAATATCTTTCTTTGTTTCTAGTTTTTTTTATAATTTTCTCCCTCCGTTTAGTTGCTCCTTGCTCAGAAATAATTGCTACTATACATAAACTTACTTGTCGAACATTACATTTTTAAATTTATATGGAGAACATT
Organism: Monochamus alternatus; assembly: GCA_037114965.1. Lineage (NCBI taxonomy): Eukaryota > Metazoa > Arthropoda > Insecta > Coleoptera > Cerambycidae > Monochamus > Monochamus alternatus. The sequence continues at coordinate 52,416,405 of CM073433.1, read as the reverse complement.
TTTTTAAATTGTTTAATTTTCCTAATAATCTGTTCATGAATAATACCTACATTTCAATTTATTTATTCTTTCATAAAGAATCATCTTGCCCTCTGAAGAAAGTTGTATTTCCTTAATTACCAAACTTTTTAAATTATGTCTTCTAACACTATCTGAAAAAAAAAAACATAATTTTAATGATTAAAATTGCTTTATTTATTAAGAAAGTATACTTTCAATAGCACAAATTGATAAATTTTAATTTAGATCTGAAATCCTTTTTTTTAATAATTATTACATACTTACATTGGATTTTTATGTTACTTGAACCCAAATTTAGTTTTTCGTCTTGACGACCCTGCAGCAACATATTGCGATGGTACAGGAAATTCACAATTGTCATTGTAGGGTTTGGTAGATATTTTGATGTTTTATACAACTGGCTCCTTCTACTTATTATACACTTTACTAGGAATTCTAATTGGCCCCACAGTGCTTTCACATATTAAGATAATTTATTTTAAAAACATAGTCGCCAAAGTATCTAGAATACAAATGTACAAGTTAAAATTAATATAGTTATAGGGATACAGAATACGTGTTTTTACATTTTATATTCATAATATATTCATACGTAAAAAAAACTCAAGTGTGGTGGTATTAATGTGATGGCATTTGTTGCAACCACATTTATAAATTTATGCACATTTGACTTAATATACCTACCGAGAAAATTGAAAATCTTGTAGATATATTGTCCGAAAAGAAAAATTAGGTATAGTTTTCCACCTTTATCAAACCAGACATCATAATAATGATTAGCACAATAATAAATTACGTAGTTTCTAATTCTGTTAATAACCAATCACTACCAATACATTCCATCCACATGCTTCTCACCTCTATACACTTGTAGGCAGTGAAAAACTAAAAACAAATAAAATGATATTATATTTATAGAATAATCTAAAACTATTAAAATAACTTACCGTCCTCAAATTTTATCTTGACAGTCAGGCACACAACAGTTAGTTTCCTTTCCATCACTACAGTTTTTTCAATTTAATATTCAAAAATTAGTTGTTACGGACCTAATACAACATATATTATGCAATGTATGAAATGAATATTATAAGTAAATATATATATTTTTAAGTTACAAGTGCACCTGCATTGGATACGACAACAAAGACAGATACAAATCATCCAAACAAGTTATAAAAGTTAATTTGAAAATTCGACTGATCCGCGATCCACCGAATCGAACCAAATGCATTATTGTCAGATTGTGATAGAGAATTGCTTTAAATTAATTATAAAGATTTTAGTTACGACTTTAAACAACAATATTAAGTATTTATACGTACCTGTCAAAAAATATGTGTTTATTTTTCTCATTTTTATTATACATTAACATAAAATTCGACTATAAAAAACATGAAATTTATTCTTTTTGAAAAATAATGTTTCATTCGTCTTTCCATACATTTTATATATGTAACTTTCGAATAAAATATCTTCTATATGTAGAAAGTATAAATAAATAAACATATTATTTATTTTCAATTATTGTACAAAATTTACGTTTCTTAACACATGTTTGCATTTGCATTAGAACAAAATTTTTAATTTAATGTTATACGTTATTTGAAGTTCATTATCAATAAAAAAATTCAAAATGTCGTAGATCTTAATAATTGTGGGAAATATGGCATCGTTTTCTAGGATGAATTAAATAATTTAGTACAAATATCTATAATATGTGGTGTAAAACTATACTAATTTGAAGGAAGTTCTGTGCAGAAATCATAGATGGCGCCGCCAACAACTCTGTTCCCATGAGTTTCACCCCCCTGCGTCAGGGGTCAGGATCGTGCACAGAGTACCAGAGTAATCTGTGGGATCGTAGTTGAAAAATTTATATTTAATTGTACATATATAAAACTCCTTGCTTTATAGTAAATTAGTGCGGTTTGTAACAATTTTCGTCAAATTATGTGCTTATTCAAAGTCGTTGGTGTTGGTCTTGTACGCAGCTGGTTCTACAATTTAAAACAAGATCGTAAAGCAACCAAACTTATAGCTTAACAGGTATTTTTGCAAATTTTGTCTATTAAATGATTCCAGTTTATTTTATTAGCCATTGTATTTATTAAGATGTGTATGTATACGAGCAGGAGGAAAATTAAATTTCATTATTAACGGGCTATTGTTTACGTGGTGCGTTTTATTTATTTGGTGATAACCGGTTAAATTAAAACCTGAAATCAAATACATACTTTAGCTTTCTGATTTAAAAGATATTTTATGAAAATTAAATACATTGGTCATTGATATTAACTTCTGACGAGTTTTATTTAAAAAAAATCGCATGTGGTGGTTTCCTTACGCCACACTAGTAGTTCAGAATCTGTGCGCCACACGTAGAAGGCTGTGGAAAAAGCGCTATTAGCGGGACGCGCCTAACTTTGTTGGCTTCGTTTCGAAAATGGAGTCGTGTGCTGTTTTTGCGGATTTTTAGTGATTATAATAATATATGTAATAATAATGTGTATGCTAATATTTGATTATATGTGGGTAAGTTTGTTGATCATAATATTATTAAAATTTGCAGTAATCAAATAGAAGTCTTATGCGAAAAATTCGTTAGTTATAAAAAATTTGGTATCTATAACAATTGGGAATTATATTATTATATTCTGGTCCATGAATGTTTTAATTGCTAAACCATAATTTTGACCATATATTTACTAGTTTTCATTTTAGTTGCCTACATATTTTCTATCTTATTCAGTGAAGTTTTTCGAAGCATAAGTTTTTACAAAAATTCAAAGGTAGTTGAGCTATACATCAGATATTATATTATAGTTCAGTTCTTCTGTGTGGTGCAAATATTATACTTGTGCTTCTTTATTTTGATTTTGGCTAATGTAGGTATAAATAATTTAGGTGGGTACCCAGAAATTTTTTTCAAATCGTAAGTTTTTATGTAAATATGTAGGTATTTAAAGAAATTATGAAATCACCAAAGGTGATTATTGAGCTGCATATGTGAACTAGTCCATGTTTTGCTCTACAAGGGTAGGAAGGAATTCTATAGTAGGATATTTTTCACGTAAAATACGAGGTAAAATACCTTTAAAAATTTGAAATCTATATTGAAAAATTCAACACATCTAATAATTCTATCTAGTAGTTGTGTAAATATATTGTACATTTTATTAGTGCTTTAAAGTTCCTCTAATATTGGCTAATATATAGGAATAAAATCATTTAAATTTGGAATGAGGTTTTTAAGAAATAATTTTTTTTACAGGTAGAATAGGATGCAGTTATAGTCGTTGTAGCAGCTAAACCAAGAGGAGACTGTAGCAATGGCTGACGGAAAACTGGTAAGTTGCATGTTGTGTATTTTTTTATTTGAACAGGCTCGAGGCAAAAAGAGGTAATGAAGTCCTTATTAATCTATGAAATGATCTCAAAAATTAGTGCATATAAACTGTCATCAATTTTTCATAATATTTTTCTTACAGACACATGTACCTACTTTATTTTTATTTAAGGCATATTGGTTTTAATATCAAATAAAATTAGGGATATTACCGAGGATATTATATAGAAATTGCCAATTTTCTGCAATTTTTCCTCTATATATTTCATAGTATAAATCGAAAATCTATAGCTCTTCTCAAGACGAATTCATAGTTATGGTTACACAAGGTGTTACAAATTAGTAGGTCAGGCCATTAACCACGTAATTCTTTTGGACTTAAATAATGTGATTTTTCTTATGCCACTTCATTTCTGCATTTCATTTTCAAAATACAGGGTGTCAAAATAAAAATTTTGAAAATGATTTTTATTGATACTTCCTGTAATTTTATAGATATTTGTTTGAGATTTGGTACATATTTTTATCTTAAATCGGCACAGTTTCTGTGTAATTTTGGTTTAAAACATTAAAGCATGAACGGAGGTTGTAGTACTTAGTAACCCTCAATTTTTTTGGTACGTCTATGTTTTCAGAATATTTTTTTAGATAGTATGTTTTTATTCTATTTTTTCACTCTTATAAGATTTTGATTTGAGGCTCGATTTATGAGATGTTGCAACATTTGGATGTTCCAAGTTTTGGCACAAATTAAGTATTAAAACGAGGTCATTTCCATTTTATTCAGTAAATTGAAATAAACCAAAAAAGAGAAATTTAACTCAAACTAAATGTTCAATATCGGGTGTGCGTGAAGTTGGTCCCATAATGTTCAGTTTTTGTAGTGTTGGCTTGTATATGAATAATAATAATAATTGTTTTGGAGTGCTCTATAAATTTAAACAATAGTTTGGTGATTTTTTTTAATATAGGGGAGGGGCAACTTCATGCAGCCACTCATTTATGAATTTTGACATATTTTTTACTCATAATTTAGAGTTTAATTTATGAGTAAATGTTAAACTATTTTTTGCCAACAATCATTATGGTTAGTTTCACGAAGTAATTTGGTTGCAAATCTTGTGATGCATAACTTGAATAACAAACATAGTTCTCATTGTAATTCTTAGGATTAGACTAGAAGTCAAAGTTTTAAGTTGAAAGAAAGAAACATATAAATTAATTAACCATTAATTATTATTAACCCGTAATTAATAGTTTATAATTACCTATGTATAGAACAAGCAGATGATTCAGTTTAGGAGATAAAATGCGGTTCATATTAAAGAAATGCTTTAATGAAAACTTTTGAATGCCTAGATTTCATCTAATTTTCAAGTTCACAAACAATGGAATATTATGAAAATTCATACTTACTTAAATATTACCCATATTACCTACATAAAGCCCGTAATTTATCAAATAAATTAACATGTTACATCGACTAGTGTGATAAATTGACGACTGTCAACTTTGTTAGCATGCCCTATTCAATTTTCACATTTTCTTATAGCTCTTTTTATTTTTAATTTAAATAACATACATGTAGGCAATGCAAAAATTAGTTTACAGTAAAATTACAACAAATTGTCGCACAAGTAGATTATCTAAAAGTTTGTTTTTACTCTCATCTCATCTTATCTCATTTTATTCATAAAGTTAGAGCCACTGTATACAGGGTGTTCCAAAATTAGCCTGCCAAAAATTTACTGCGGATTCTACAACTAAAAACAGGAACAAAAAGTTTTATAAAGATAGCTTGATAAACGCCCCCTAAGGGAAATATGGCTCCTTAAAAGGGGACCCCAAAATTTTTTTTTTAATGTTTCCAAAACTAGGTACAGTAAATATCATGTTTCTCATTTCAATGTTCGAAAAAGTCTATGATCGGGTTGTCTGTTATCTCGATATAATTCCAAGTACCTCGCTGCTGCAAGGCAACCACAAAAATTTTCTTGGGCATAATACATATATCATGTTCCAAAAATTATTATTTATCGGGGCATTTTAAATATAAAAAATTCTACTGCCTAATTTATGAATTGAGTAGTATTGGTATGGTATTGTAGTGACAACTGTCTACTTATTATTTCCACGCACACTACTTCGGAAAAAATAATTTTCTAATTTAATTCCCGCCAAATCTGAAATACTTAAATCATCTGTTTCTTGAAAACGATTGAGTTTAGTCATGAGACATATGAAAATTGTAATTAGGCATACCTATCACTAAAAAGTGTTTTGCGTTTGCGTACTTACCTTTGTATGTAGTTTTTAATCCTTTTTGCATAAATTGTACGATTTTTTATAACGGTGATCCTTAAGCATATCGCCCTGTACATTAGATTGATTTGAATATTATAATGAAGTATTTATACTTATATTTTTAATATACAGCTACAACTAAATTTTAAAAAACTTAAACCATCCTTGTTAATTACAAACTTGACCGAAACATCTCTGCAACTTTTTGTATAATGTGTTGCAATTTGATCTAATTAATTTGTGTATTTTATCAGGCAGCAAAAACTTGTAACCTATTTAAAGCTAGTTACGGACGGTGAGCTATCAAAGTGTATAAATTTTATCAACGAATAGAGTGAATGATATTGCTGATTTGCTATGATTAAATGTATAAAGAGAGGGATGAAAGAATGTATGCTGCTATGAATCTTTAATAAAAGAACGGGTCATACTGCTGATCTGCACCTTCGATAATTGAAAAAATACAGACTGGAATCATAAATAAAAGAACAGGTCATACTGTGCATCTGCCCCTTCGATAATAGATAAAAATTCAAACGTAAATTTTTAATAAAAGAACGTTTCATCCTGCTGATCTGCACCCTCGATAATTGAAAAAATACAGTCTGGAATCATTAATAAAACAGGTCATACTGCTGATCTGCCCCTTCTATAATTGATAAAAATACAAACGTGAATTATTAATAAAAGAACGGGTTATACTGCTGATCTGCAACTTCGATAATTGATAAAATACAGACTGGAATCATTAATAAAAGAACAGGTCATACTATTGATCTGCCCCTTCGATAATTAATAAAAATACAAATGTGAATTTTAAATAAAAGAACGGGTCATACTGCTGATCTGCACCTTCGATAATTGAAAAAATACAGACTGAATTATTAATAAAAGAACAGGTCATACTGCTGATCTGCCCCTTCGATAATTGATAAAAATACAAACGTGAATTTTTAATAAAAGAACAGGTCATACTGTTGATCTGCCCCTTTGATAATTGATAAAAATACAAACGTGATTTTTTAATAAAAGAACGGGTCATACTGCTGATCTGTACCTTCGATAATTGAAAAAATACAGACTGGAATCATTAGTAAAAGAACGGGTCATACTGCTGATCTGCATCTTCAATAATTGAAAAAATACAGACTGGATTCATTAATAAAAGAACAGGTCATACTGCTGATCTGCACCTTTGATAATTGAAAAAATACACACTGGAATCATTAATAAAAGAACAGGTCATACTGCTGAACTGCACCTTCGATAATTGAAAAAATACACACTGGAATCATTAATAAAAGAACAGGTCATACTGTTGTTCTGTCCCTTCGATAATTGAAAAAATGCACACTGGAATCATTAATAAAAGAACAGGTCATACTGTTGATCCCCCCCTTCGTTAATTGATAAAAATACAAACGTCAATGTTTAATAAAAGAACGGGTCATACTGCTGATCTGCACCTTCGATAATTGAAAAAATATAGTCTGGAATCATTAATAAAAGAACAGGTCATACTGCTGATCTGCACCTTCGATAATTGAAAAAATACAAACGTGACTTTTAAATAAAAGAACGGGTATACTGCTGATCTGCACCTTCGATAATTGAAAAAATATAGTCTGGAATCATTAATAAAAGAACAGGTCATACTGTTAATCTGCCCCTTCGATAATTGATAAAAATACAAACGTGATTTTTTAATAAAAGAACGGGTCATACTGCTGATCTGTACCTTCGATAATTGAAAAAATACAGACTGGAATCATTAGTAAAAGAACAGGTCATACTGCTGATCTGCACCTTCGATAATTGAAAATATGCACACCAGAATCATTAATAAAAGAACAGGTCATACTGTTGATCTACCTCTTCGATAATTGATAAAAATACAAACATCAATTTTTAATAAAAGAACGGGTCATACTGCTGATCTGCGCCTTCGATAATTGAAAAAATGCACACTGGAGTCATTAGTAAAAGAACAGGTCATACTGTTGCTCTGCACCTTCGATAATTGAAAGAATGCACACCGGAATCATTAATAAAAGAACAGGTCATACTGTTGATCTGCCCCTTCGATAATTGATAAAAATTCAAACGTAAATTTTTAATAAAAGGACGTTTCATCCTGCTGATCTGCACCCTCGATAATTGAAAAAATACAGACTGGAATCATTAATAAAAGAACAGGTCATACTGCTGATCTGCCCCTTGGATAATTGATAAAAATACAAACGTGAATTATTAATAAAAGAACGGGTTATACTGCTGATCTGCACCTTCGATAATTGAAAAAATACAGACTGGAATCATTAATAATAGAACAGGTCATACTGTTGATCTGCCCCTTCGATAATTAATAAAAATACAAACGTGAATTTTAAATAAAAGAACGGGTCATACTGCTGATCTGCACCTTCGATGATTGAAAAAATATAGTCTGGAATCATTAATAAAAGAACAGGTCATACTGCTGATATGCACCTTCGATAATTGAAAAAATACACACTGGAATCATTAATAAAAGAACAGGTCATACTGTTGATCTGCCCCTTCGATAGAATAGGTCATACTGCTGATCTGCACCTTCGATAATTGATAAAAATACAAACGTGAATTTTAAATAAAAGAACGGGTCATACTGCTGATCTGCACCTTCGATAATTGAAAAAATACAGACTGGAATCATTAATAAAAGAACAGATCATACTGTTGATCTGCCCCTTCGATAATTAATAAAAATACAATCGTGAATTTTAAATAAAAGAACGGGTCATACTGCTGATCTGCACCTTTGATAATTGAAAAAATACAGACTGGAATCATTAATAAAAGAACGGGTCATACTGTTGATCTGCCCCTTCGATAATTAATAAAAATACAATCGTGAATTTTAAATAAAAGAACGGGTCATACTGCTGATCTGCACCTTCGATAATTGAAAAAATACAGACTGAATCATTAATAAAAGAACAGGTCATACTGCTGATCTGCCCCTTCGATAATTGATAAAAATACAAACGTGAATTTTTAGTAAAAGAACAGGTTATACTGTTGATCTGCCCCTTTGATAATGGATAAAAATACAAACGTGAATTTTTAATAAAAGAACAGTTTATACTGTTGATCTGCACCTTCAATAATTGAAAAAATACACACTGGAATCATTAATAAAAGAACAGGTCATACTGCTGATCTGTACCTTCGATAATTGAAAAAATACAGACGAATCATTAGTAAAAGAACAGGTCATACTGCTGATCTGCACCTTCGATAATTGAAAAAATACACACTGGAATCATTAATAAAAGAACAGGTCATACTGCTGATCTGCACCTTGGATAATTGAAAAAATGCACACTGGAATCATTAGTAAAAGAACAGGTCATACTGTTGATCTGCACCTTCGATAATTGAAAGAATGCACACCGGAATCATTAATAAAAGAACAGGTCATACTGCTGATCTGCACCTTCGATAATTGAAAAAATGCACACTGGAATAATTAGTAAAAGAACAGGTCATACTGTTGATCTGCCCCTTCGATAGAATAGGTCATACTGCTGATCTGCACCTTCGATAATTGATAAAAATACAAACGTGAATTTTAAATAAAAGAACGGGTCATACTGCTGATCTGCACCTTCGATAATTGAAAAAATACAGACTGGAATCATTAATAAAAGAACAGATCATACTGTTGATCTGCCCCTTCGATAATTAATAAAAATACAATCGTGAATTTTAAATAAAAGAACAGGTCATACTGCTGATCTGCACCTTTGATAATTGAAAAAATACAGACTGGAATCATTAATAAAAGAACGGGTCATACTGTTGATCTGCCCCTTCGATAATTAATAAAAATACAATCGTGAATTTTAAATAAAAGACGGGTCATACTGCTGATCTGCACCTTCGATAATTGAAAAAATACAGACTGAATCATTAATAAAAGAACAGGTCATACTGCTGATCTGCCCCTTCGATAATTGATAAAAATACAAACGTGAATTTTTAGTAAAAGAACAGGTTATACTGTTGATCTGCCCCTTTGATAATGGATAAAAATACAAACGTGAATTTTTAATAAAAGAACAGTTTATACTGTTGATCTGCACCTTCAATAATTGAAAAAATACACACTGGAATCATTAATAAAAGAACAGGTCATACTGCTGATCTGTACCTTCGATAATTGAAAAAATACAGACGAATCATTAGTAAAAGAACAGGTCATACTGCTGATCTGCACCTTCGATAATTGAAAATATACACACTGGAATCATTAATAAAAGAACAGGTCATACTGCTGATCTGCACCTTGGATAATTGAAAAAATGCACACTGGAATCATTAGTAAAAGAACAGGTCATACTGTTGATCTGCACCTTCGATAATTGAAAGAATGCACACCGGAATCATTAATAAAAGAACAGGTCATACTGCTGATCTGCACCTTCAATAATTGAAAAAATGCACACTGGAATAATTAGTAAAAGAACAGGTCATACTGTTGATCTGCACCTTCGATAATTGAAAGAATGCACACTGGAATCATTAATAAAAGAACAGGTCATACTGTTGATCTGCCCCTTCGATAATTGATAAAAATACAAACGTCAATTTTTAATAAAAGAACGGGTCATACTGCTGATCTGCACCTTCGATAATTGAAAAAACACAGACTGGAATCATTAATAAAAGAACAGGTCATTCTGTTGATCTGCACCTTCGATAATTGAAAAAGTACAGACTGGAATCATTAATAAAAGAACAGGTCATACTGCTGATCTGCATCCTCGATAATTGATATCCTCGCACATAAATAATTTCGTATTTCTATCTATATGTACTATCTAAAAATTTTAAATATCTGAACTCTAGATTTTCAAATTAAATAAATAGATTCAATTTTCAAGTATCATCTACAAATAGAAAAATTGTGTTGTGTGTAATATTGTGTGTAATATATTGTTAGATTATTAGAATAGTTAAGAATTAAAATGGAGAGCAGTCGTGTTTTCACAATAGGTACCCTCATCCTGCTTGATAACCATTAAGCTATTTGGACAACAGGAAAATAGTCTAATTAATACCATCTTTTAAAATTTTCATTTCAATTCTCGATGGATGCATTATACATTATACATTTCATGCATAGTATTCGTATGCCTGTCTTCATACTGCGTGTTTTACACAAATAAGCAAATCCTACAATTACAATATTGCAGTATAAATTTAAAATATTTTCCATAATTTAAATACAAGTATACATAACCTCTTGAATCACTTCTATTGCATTATATAAAATGTGTCTTCACCATTTGGGTTTTTTCGTTTGACATATGCAATCCTAACAAAACTGATTTATTAGTTTGCACTTAATGATCATCGGTTAAATGATTTAGTAAATTAATATGTAAAGAAAACACTTGTTCATTTGGACACATATAGGGGACATTATATCCGTAAGTGTTTTCATCACTGAGACTTTATTAGTTTTTTTAGTTATAAATAAATTTTTGAATATAGCTAAAATTTCACAAAGCACTATTAAATGCAGATATTATAATTGCTGTCAACCCGTATAAATGTCTATGATCTGGGAGCTTCCTGTTTCAGTGGGGTGCAAAAGTAGCTCGCCTCCTCGTGGTGCACCCTGGATAACGCTAAAGAGCTAATACATATACTTCATCTTAATCTAATCTCGGCCCATACCAACTTAATCGTGACATAATTTCAATTCACCACTTCATCTTTACCTACTCTCAACACATAATTTTCACTTTGACAACCTCAATACACACACACGCACCAGTACCTTGACCTATTGTCACAGCACACATCTATTTGACCCTTACGTACTCTCAACAGACATACAAACATCTATTTGACTTTTACCTACTCTCAACACAAACACACACACTTCTATACTTTGACACCTATCATCGTGTTTGTAGCTCGTCTAGGCTCGCATCGAGAAAGACAGTCTTGGCGAACTCAGCTTCGTTAGGATGCTGCCGGTGATACGACTTTGACTCTTTTCTAACTACAATACACTATTTCACATTACTCTCAACACACACACACTTCTATACTTTGACACCTATCATCGTGTTTGTAGCTCGTCTAGGCTCGCATCGAGAAAGACAGTCCTGGCGAACTCAGCTTCGTTAGGATGCTGCCGGTGATACGACTTTGACTCTTTTCTATATACAATACACTATGTCACATTACTCTCAACGCACACACACACACTTCTATACTTTGACACCTATCATCGTGTTTGTAGCTCGTCTAGGCTCGCATCGAGAAAGACAGTCCTGGCGAACTCAGCTTCGTTAGGATGCTGCCGGTGATACGACTTTGACTCTTTTCTAACTACAACACACTATTTCACCTTACTTACTCTCAACACACACACACACACACTTCTATACTTTGACACCTATCATCGTGATACGGCTTTGCCTCTTTCCCAACTACAACACACTCTATTTGAACTTTACCTACTCTCAACACCACTTCTATACTTTGACACCTATCATCGTGATACGACTTTGACTCTTTTCCAACTACAACACACTCTATTTGACCTTTACCTACTCTCAACACACACACTTCTATACTTTGACACCTATCATCGTGTTTGTAGCTTGTCTAGGCTCGCATCGAGAAAGACAGTCCTGGCGAACCCAGCTTCGTTAGGATGCTGCCGGTGGAATGACTTTGACTCTTTTCTAACTCTCAACACATACACACACACACACCTATCATCGTGTTTGTAGCTCGTCTAGGCTCGTATCGAGAAAGACGGTCCTGGCGATGCCAGCTCGTCAGGATGCTGCCGGTGATGCCACTGACTGACAACACAGACTTAGCTAAAATAAATCATGGATATCGTCGATGTCGAGCCGCTTGTCCAGGCTCGAACCAAGAAATCGGTCCTGGTTTAGTCGCAGCTAAACTTTTGCGATGTCACCACTGAAGATGCCGACAGTGAACAGCGGATCTGCCCCCATGGTCACGGCGTAACAACCCAGAAAATTACTATATACCAAATATTCGCACCGGCTGTGAAAGCCTATAAACCACTACAACATTATTTGATCTTTACTTACACCTCTAGGTATCACCGTGTTTGTACCGCTTGTCTGGCCTCGACAGACATCGAGAAAGACAGTCCTGGCGAGACTGGCCTCGTCAGGATGCGGCCCGTGATACGACTGACTTTACACACACTCACTTTCACACTTATCATCGGTGATATGACTTTGACTTTTTCCTAACTACACACTTCTTCTGACCTTTACGTACTCTCTACACACAGACACACACACATACACACATACTTCTATACATTGACACCTATCATCGTGTTCCATTTGTCTAGTACACATCAATTTAACCTTTACCTATCTTCAACACGCACACACACTTACCTTAACCTATGATTGTGTTTGTAGCTTATCTACTCGTATATCTCATCTGTCTCGTCTCATCTCATCAATACAAACATACTTCTTTAGACCTTTTTATAACTATAGCACACATCAATTTGATTTTTACCTGCCCTCATCATGTACACATTTCACAGGTGGATTAGGCCTATTGGGGATACCACTATAAAAAAAACGCGCCGTGTACTCTACCGCAAGGTGGTGTGGAAATGAGTACATAATATGGTATTTTAAATACATCAAAGTGTACAAATTTTATCAACGAATGGAGTGAATGATATTGCTGATTTGCTATGATTGAATGTATAAAGAGAGGGATGAAAGAATGTATGATGCTATGAATCTTTAATAAAAGAACGGGTCATACTGCTGATCTGCACCTTCGATAATTGAAAAAATAGAAACGTGAATTTTTAATAAAAGAACGGGTCATACTGCTGATCTGCACCTTCGATAATTGAAAAAATACGGACTGGAATGATTAATAAAAGAACAGGTCATACTGTTGATCTGCCCCTTCGATAATTGATAAAAATACAAACGTGATTTTTTAATAAAAGAACGGGTCATACTGTTGATCTGCACCTTCGATAATTGAAAAAATACAGACTGGAATCATTAATAAAAGAACAGGTCATACTGCTGATCTGCCCCTTCGGTAATTGATAAAAATACAGACTGGAATCATTAATAAAAGAACAGGTCATACTGTTGATCTGCCCCTTCGATAATTGATAAAAATACAAACGTGAATTTTAAATAAAAGAACGGGTCATACTGCTGATCTGCACCTTCGATAATTGAAAAAATACAGACTGGAATCATTAATAAAAGAACAGGTCATACTGCTGATCTGCCCCTTGGATAATTGATAAAAATACAAACGTGAATTTTTAATAAAAGAACGGGTCATACTGCTGATCTGCACCTTCGATAATTGAAAAAATACAGACTGGAATCATTAATAAAAGAACAGGTCATACTGTTGATCTGCCCCTTCGATAATTGATAAAAATACAAACGTGATTTATTAATAAAAGAACGGGTCATACTGCTGATCTGTACCTTCGATAATTGAAAAAATACAGACTGGAATCATTAGTAAAGGAACAGGTCATACTGCTGATCTGCACCTTCGATAATTGAAAAAATACACACTGGAATCATTAATAAAAGAACAGGTCATACTGCTGATCTGCACCTTCGATAATTGAAAAAATGCACACTGGAATCATTAGTAAAAGAACAGGTCATACTGTTGATCTGCACCTTCGATAATTGAAAGAATGCACACCGGAATCATTAATAAAAGAACAGGTCATACTGTTGATCTGCCCCTTCGATAATTGATAAAAATACAAACGTCAATTTTTAGTAAAAGAACGGGTCATACTGCTGATCTGCACCTTCGATAATTGATAAAGATACAAACATGAGTCGTTAATAAAGAACAGGTCATTCTGCTGATCTGCACCTTTGATAAATGAAAAAAATGCAACATAATTCCATGATTCATTCCAAGCTTCCCACTCATCTGCCAAATATTGAAAAATTAAATTTCCGGAAAATAAAATTTCATGCACGAAGTATTTTAAAACAAAGTGATAGTGAAAAAGTGGGAAAAAGGGCAATTTGTGTCGCTAGTACTTCAGTAATCTGTGTGTGTCGCGCAGAGCTATTCAAACTTAACAAGTGTTCCTCACAGATCATTGGACGAGAAAAAAGTGTTCCTGTCGATCCAGAGTAGCGACATTCTGCAGTCAACGTGGGAATTACACGTGAAGGAGTCCTCGGAAATTGTTTTCTATTAGGAACTAATTAAGCTAATAATGTAAGTACTTTTAATTGCATATGTAGTCATATATGAATTTGCATTTACACATCTATTTCGAATCCTCGCACATAAATAATTTCGTATTTCTGTCTATATGTACTATCTAAAAATTTTAAATATCTGAACTCTAGATTTTCAAATTAAATAAATAGATTCAATTTTCAAGTATCATCTACAAATAGAAAAATTGTGTTGTGTGTAATATTGTGTGTAATATATTGTTAGATTATTAGAATAGTTAAGAATTAAAATGGAGAGCAGTCGTGTTTTCACAATAGGTACCCTCATCCTGCTTGATAACCATTAAGCTATTTGGACAACAGGAAAATAGTCTAATTAATACCATCTTTTAAAATTTTCATTTTAATTCTCGATGGATGCATTATACATTATACATTTCATGCATAGTATTCGTATGCCTGTCTTCATACTGCGTGTTTTACACAAATAAGCAAATCCTACAATTACAATATTGCAATATAAATTTAAAATATTTTCCATAATTTAAATACAAGTATACATAACCTCTTGAATCACTTCTATTGCATTATATAAAATGTGTCTTCACCATTTGGGTTTTTTCGTTTGACATATGCAATCCTAACAAAACTGATTTATTAGTTTGCACTTAATGATCATCGGTTAAATGATTTAGTAAATTAATATGTAAAGAAAACACTTGTTCATTTGGACACATATAGGGGACATTATATCCGTAAGTGTTTTCATCACTGAGACTTTATTAGTTTTTTTAGTTATAAATAAATTTTTGAATATAGCTAAAATTTCACAAAGCGCTATTAAATGCAGATATTATAATTGCTGTCAACCCGTATAAATGTCTATGATCTGGGAGCTTCCTGTTCCAGTGGGGTGCAAAAGTAGCTCGCCTCCTCGTGGTGCACCCTGGATAACGCTAAAGAGCTAATACATATACTTCATCTTAATCTAATCTCGGCCCATACCAACTTAATCGTGACATAATTTCAATTCACCACTTCATCTTTACCTACTCTCAACACATAATTTTCACTTTGACAACCTCAATACACACACACGCACCAGTACCTTGACCTATTGTCACAGCACACATCTATTTGACCCTTACTTACTCTCAACAGACATACAAACATCTATTTGACTTTTACCTACTCTCAACACAAACACACACACTTCTATACTTTGACACCTATCATCGTGTTTGTAGCTCGTCTAGGCTCGCATCGAGAAAGACAGTCCTGGCGAACTCAGCTTCGTTAGGATGCTGCCGGTGATACGACTTTGACTCTTTTCCAACTACAACACACTCTATTTGACCTTTACCTACTCTCAACACACACACTTCTATACTTTGACACCTATCATCGTGTTTGTAGCTTGTCTAGGCTCGCATCGAGAAAGACAGTCCTGGCGAACCCAGCTTCGTTAGGATGCTGCCGGTGGAACGACTTTGACTCTTTTCTAACTCTCAACACATACACACACACACACCTATCATCGTGTTTGTAGCTCGTCTAGGCTCGTATCGAGAAAGACGGTCCTGGCGATGCCAGCTCGTCAGGATGCTGCCGGTGATGCCACTGACTGACAACACAGACTTAGCTAAAATAAATCATGGATATCGTCGATGTCGAGCCGCTTGTCCAGGCTCGAACCAAGAAATCGGTCCTGGTTTAGTCGCAGCTAAACTTTTGGGATGTCACCACTGAAGATGCCGACAGTGAACAGCGGATCTGCCCCCATGGTCACGGCGTAACAACCCAGAAAATTACTATATACCAAATATTCGCACCGGCTGTGAAAGCCTATAAACCACTACAACATTATTTGATCTTTACTTACACCTCTAGGTATCACCGTGTTTGTACCGCTTGTCTGGCCTCGACAGACATCGAGAAAGACAGTCCTGGCGAGACTGGCCTCGTCAGGATGCGGCCCGTGATACGACTGACTTTACACACACTCACTTTCACACTTATCATCGGTGATATGACTTTGACTTTTTCCTAACTACACACTCCTTCTGACCTTTACGTACTCTCTACACACAGACACACACACATACACACATACTTCTATACATTGACACCTATCATCGTGTTCCATTTGTCTAGTACACATCAATTTAACCTTTACCTATCTTCAACACGCACACACACTTACCTTAACCTATGATTGTGTTTGTAGCTTATCTACTCGTATATCTCATCTGTCTCGTCTCATCTCATCAATACAAACATACTTCTTTAGACCATTTTATAACTATAGCACACATCAATTTGATTTTTACCTGCCCTCATCATGTACACATTTCACAGGTGGATTAGGCCTATTGGGGATACCACTATAAAAAAAACGCGCCACGTACTCTACCGCGAGGTGGTGTGGAAATTAGTACATAATACGATATTTTAAAAAATGAAGGTATACATGTTTCATCAATGAATGGAGTGAGTGATACTGCCAATCTATACTATCAAATATTGTGTAAAAATAGGGACAAATAACATATGATTTTGTGAATCTTTAACTATTAAAAGTAATAACAAATTAATTAATTAATAATTAATACAAATAAAAGGATTCAAATTTGACAACTGAGGTAAATACGAAAATGAATAATTAATAAAAGAAATATACTGCTGATCTACAACAATGAAAAATTATAGAAAACGTAATGTAAATAGTTAATAAAATCATACTGCTGATATACAACGTGTTTCAGGAGGTGACGTACATACTTCAGCATGTTGTTCTAGTTCAATTTTAAACAAAAAAATTTGTATAAACTTTGGTCAGGAAACGCTTCGTTTCATCTACAGGATGTCAAATTTAAAAAAAATTATTACATTTTCTTTAATAACTCCACTACTTTGGGTTAAATTCATGAAATTTTGTTATAGGAGGTTTTTTGGGACGGGAAATTCAAATTTTATGGACGATTGGCTGTATCTCCCAGAGGATACCACAAGAAACCATTGGGATCATTTTAAATTGTTTCAACTTTTTTGTACCACGGTGTATGTCATTTCAGAATAGAAAAACATTTCTCCCCTCTACTTAAGAAATGTACACCTTATTGAAGTCTCTAGGAGCAGCCGTTTCCGTTAAAAACTCATCTAAAGGTGATTTATGCAAATTATGTATTAACGGAACTACACTACAAAATGAGTCATTGGAGCTGGTCTATCAGCCAAGGCTTTATATATATGAAGATATAACAATTCAGTAGTAGACAATTTTATTAATAAATAAAAATTTGTTCGTTTTTCTTAAATTCTCAAATAACATGTTTTCTTTTAATTCTAATAAAGCAATTATTCAAAAGATATACTGTTTATATACCCAATAAAGAAACTAATGAAAACAATTATTTATCTTTTAATTATTAATTAGTGATTATGTTGAATTTAAAATATTCTAATAAGATGGATCACTTCTCTGATGTGGTGAATATGCCGCCGTTTTTTGCAGTAAGCCGAAAAAGAACTAGATAGGTAAGTTGCCAGACATTATTCTGTTTTCATAGAAGTAGCTCTGTTGACAAAAAAAAAAAAATAATTTCTTGAAAACACAACCAAAAGGCTAGAAGGAAACCGAATTTAATTTTAGATTCGACTGGTCCGATATAGCTTTTAATTTTTAAAAAATTAATGAAAGTTTAGTAGGATTTGCAATATTTTGAAAGGTCAAAGGAAAGTAAATTTTTGTTTAAAGGCTTAACAATTATAAAAATCATTACGCTTTTATACAGCTCTGTCATGATCACACAATTGATATTCACTAAAGAATTTTAACATAGATATTTATTTATTTATTTATTTCACGGGCAAGGTTCATTTCAGAAACGATGGATTACAGAAATATCAATTTAGATATCGTACAATAATAATATTGGAATAATAACAACAAATATGTACCAACATAAACAATACACAATAGTATATACATAAGTACAAATAGCCACACTAGTAGTAGTATTTGCGGAACAAGTGTGCCTGTAATGAACTTGTAATTTAACGTGACTTAATAGTGGGGAACAGGATACATAAGAATTAATAATATTATAGAGCAGAAGTAAATCTTTTCTTTTACGCCTGTAAGACAGTGGTTTTATATTTAACGTTGCTTCCAACTGGGAGTAATCATAGGGTGGTTAAGGAAAATGTGTTGAGCACTCTCAATTTTGTTAATATGTATATTGAAATAAGGTGCCCATATTTCTCATTTTTTCTTAAAATGCATCTATAAATAGTCATAATAATTGCCGTTTGGAACAATTTGCTATAATTTTAACATAATAATATTATTATTTATCTACGATGCAAACGGAGGAAGATGAATTCGAATTTAAATTTACGAGTGTCTTTCCGAAATACATTTGAGAATCGCAAGAAGCTCATCTGCTATTGGCCCGCACATTTGCAAATTAACGTAACGCTGGTAACGCCATGCACAGTAATGCCTCTAGATAAAATTTCCATTATTTCAAATTATTCAGTGTAGTTCAAATGTTGCAAAGCTTTGTACTTAAAGGTATTATCCATTTACGTCTACAAAATTTTTTCCGAAGTTGTTAATTTAGCGTTTTAAAGGAGATATACTTAATAAAAGACTTATATTCAACTACCTTTATTTTGGCACCATTCTCTATAACTTTACTCCTAAACAGATTTCAGTACATCAATTTATCTCTTCTCTTGATTCTGCACATGAACAAACACTAGTACCAGGCAACACAGTTGCATTTGATTAACGTTATTAATAATGCAACTAAACGTAAAGTCTACATTATGGTATAAATGTCCTTGAGATAAATAAATAAACTCAGTTCCTCTCTAGACCTGGTGGTTTTCGAGAAATTAACTTTATTTCGACAACGGAGCCCCTTACACAAAAACGGACAATAGAATCGTGTTCAGCGCCCCCAAATACATACAGAGCCACCCTTAATTCGCGATTTTATTTTTTGAAAACATCGAGAAATATTCAGACTATAGTCCATCGATTTTGTCGAAATTTTCAAGAACTCGGAATATTCTGAAATAATTCCTGTATACTATATCGCCCATGGCGAATCCAAATCTAAACTCAGTTCCTGTCTAACCCTCGTGGTTTTCCAGAAATTCGTATTTTTTCGTCAACGGAGCCACTTACACAAAAACGGACCACACCAACGTGTTCAGCACCCCCTAATGCATACAGAGACGCCCTTACAACGCATTTTTATTTTTTGATTTTGTGAAATATTTAAATTATTTTAAAAATAATATGGTTTTTAACATAACAGTTGGTGATCACAGATTAGATAGAATGGTACTGCATTTATTTTCAAGTTACCATGAAATACAATTTAAATTTTAATGCAAGCAACACGTCATACAAGCGGGCTCTATAGTGTGTTGCAGATAGTTTGAAAATAATTATATACTTCAGTCCAATTAAATCTTGACTCAATAAAATGCAATGTTCATTGTCCAATGAAATTGCATTGCAGTTCTAATTTTACATTATGCGCCATCTACTCCTCAAGCGCTATAATAAAGTGACGCATTTCAATAATATATTATACAAATTTGCAATTCCGCTTTGCTTCTGACTAATCAAACTTTCAATGAAAAGATGGCGCTATCTGCGAATTTGTAGATTTATACAAATACCAATATTAAAAATACCTGCATACAAGGATTCACGATTCACCTCCGTTTCTTTCTAACGTAGCCACTTACACAAAAACGGATACCACCAGCGTGTTTAGCCCCCTCAAATGCGTACAGAGCCGTCCTTAAATCGGGATTTCATTTTTTGAAAATATCGTGAAATTTTCAAAGGATAGTCTTTCGATTTTGTCGAAATTTTCAATGGCTCAGAATATTCAGAAATAACTCCTGTAGACTATATCGGCCATGGCGAATCCAAATCTAAACGCAGTTCCTCTCTAACCCTCGTGGATTTCGAGAAATTCGTATTTTTTTGTCAACGGAGCGTCCTACAGAGCCGCCCTTAAATCGCGATTTTATTTTTTGAAAATATCGCAAAATTTTTAAAGGGGTTAGTCTTTTGATTTTGTCGAAAATTTCAAGGGCTCAGAATATTCTGAAATAATTCCTGTAGACTATATCGGCCATGGCGAATCCAAATCTAAACTCCGTTCCTCTCTAGCCCCCGTAGTTTTCGAGAAATTAACTTTTTTTCGACAACGGAGCCTCTTACACAAAAACGGACACCAGAATCGTGTTCAGCGCCCCCAAATGCATAGAGCCGCCCTTAAATCGCGATTTTATTTATTGAAAATATCGCGAAATTTTCAAAGGGGTTAGTCTTTTGATTTTGTCGAAAATTTCAAGGGCTCAGAATATTCTGAAATAATTCTTGTAGACTATATCGGCCATGGCGAATCCAAATCTAAACTCCGTTCCTCTCTAGCCCCCGTAGTTTTCGAGAAATTAACTTTTTTTCGACAACGGAGCCTCTTACACAAAAACGGACACCAGAATCGTGTTCAGCGCCCTCAAATGCATACAGAGCCGCCCTTAAATCGCGATTTTATTTTTTGAAAATATCGCGAAATTTTCAAAGGGGTTAGTCTTTTGATTTTGTCGAAAATTTCAAGGGCTCAGAATATTCTGAAATAATTCCTGTAGACTATATCGGCCATGGCGAATCTAAATCTAAACTCCGTTCCTCTCTAGCCCCCGTAGTTTTCGAGAAATTAACTTTTTTTCGACAACGGAGCCTCTTACACAAAAACGGACACCAGAATCGTGTTCAGCGCCCCCAAATGCATAGAGCCGCCCTTAAATCGCGATTTTATTTATTGAAAATATCGCGAAATTTTCAAAGGGGTTAGTCTTTTGATTTTGTCGAAAATTTCAAGGGCTCAGAATATTCTGAAATAATTCCTGTAGACTATATCGGCCATGGCGAATCCAAATCTAAACTCAGTTCCTCTCTAGCCCCCGTAGTTTTCGAGAAATTCGTATTTTTTCGACAACGGAGCGACCTACATAAAAACGCACACCAGAATCGTGTTCAGCGCCCCCAAATGCATACAGAGCCGCCCTTAAATCGCGATTTTATTTTTTGAAAATATCGCAAAATTTTCAAAGGGGTTAGTCTTTTGATTTTGTTGAAATTTTCAAGAGCTCAGAATATTCTGAAATAATTCCTGTAGACTATATCGGCCATGGCGAATCCAAATCTAAACTCAGTTCCTCTCTAGCCCACGTAGTTTTCGAGAAATTAACTTTTTTTCGACAACGGAGCGGCCTACATAAAAACGGACACCAGAATCGTGTTCAGCGCCCCCAAATGCATACAGAGCCGCCCCTAAATCGCGATTTTATTTTTTGAAAATATCGTGAAATTTTCAAAGGGGTTAGTCTTTCGATTTTGTCGAAATTTTCAAGAGCTCAGAATATTCTGAAATAATTCCTGTAGACTATATCGGCCATGGCGAATCCAAATCTAAACTCAGTTCCTCTCTAGCCCACGTAGTTTTCGAGAAATTAACTTTTTTTCGACAACGGAGCGGCCTACATAAAAACGGACACCAGAATCGTGTTCAGCGCCCCCAAATGCATACAGAGCCGCCCTTAAATCGCGATTTTATTTTTTGAAAATATCGCGAAATTTTCAAAGGGGTTAGTCTTTCGATTTTGTCGAAATTTTCAAGAGCTCAGAATATTCTGAAATAATTCCTGTAGACTATATCGGCCATGGCGAATCCAAATCTAAACTCCGTTCCTCTCTAGCCCCCGTAGTTTTCGAGAAATTAACTTTTTTTCGACAACGGAGCCTCTTACACAAAAACGGACACCAGAATCGTGTTCAGCGCCCCCAAATGCATACAGAGCCGCCCTTAAATCGCGATTTTATTTTTTGAAAATATCGCGAAATTTTCAAAGGGGTTAGTCTTTTGATTTTGTTGAAAATTTCAAGGGCTCAGAATATTCTGAAATAATTCCTGTAGACTATATCGGCCATGGCGAATCCAAATCTAAACTCAGTTCCTCTCTAGCCCCCGTAGTTTTCGAGAAATTAACTTTTTTTCGACAACGGAGCCTCGTACATAAAAACGGACCATACCAGCGTGTTCAACACCCCCTAATGCATACAGAGCCGCCCTTAAATCGCGATTTTATTTTTTGAAAATATCGTGAAATTTTCAACTTTCGATTTTGTCGAAAATTTCAAGAGCTCAGAATATTCTGAAATAATTCCTGTAGACTATATCGGCCATGGCGAATCCAAATCTAAACTCAGTTCCTCTCTAGCCCCCGTAGTTTTCGAGAAATTCGTATTTTTTCGACAACGGAGCGACCTACATAAAAACGCACACCAGAATCGTGTTCAGCGCCCCCAAATGCATACAGAGCCGCCCTTAAATCGCGATTTTATTTTTTGAAAATATCGTGAAATTTTCAAAGGGGTTAGTCTTTCGATTTTGTCGAAATTTTCAAGAGCTCAGATTATTCTGAAATAATTCCTGTAGACTATATCGGCCATGGCGAATCCAAATCTAAACTCAGTTCCTCTCTAGCCCCCGTAGTTTTCGAGAAATTAACTTTTTTTTGACAACGGAGCCTCGTACATAAAAACGGACCATACCAGCGTGTTCAGCACCCCCTAATGCATACAGAGCCGCCCTTAAATCGCGATTTTATTTTTTGAAAATATCGCAAAATTTTCAAAGGGGTTAGTCTTTCGATTTTGTCGAAATTTTCAAGAGCTCAGAATATTCTGAAATAATTCCTGTAGACTATATCGGCCATGGCGAATCCAAATCTAAACTCAGTTCCTCTCTAGCCCACGTAGTTTTCGAGAAATTAACTTTTTTTCGACAACGGAGCGGCCTACATAAAAACGGACACCAGAATCGTGTTCAGCGCCCCCAAATGCATACAGAGCCGCCCTTAGATCGCGATTTTATTTTTTGAAAATATCGTGAAATTTTCAAAGGGGTTAGTCTTTTGATTTTGTCGAAAATTTCAAGGGCTCAGAATATTCTGAAATAATTCCTGTAGACTATATCGGCCATGGCGAATCCAAATCTAAACTCAGTTCCTCTCTAGCCCACGTAGTTTTCGAGAAATTCGTATTTTTTCGACAACGGAGCGGCCTACATAAAAACGGACACCAGAATCGTGTTCAGCGCCCCCAAATGCATACAGAGCCGCCCTTAAATCGCGATTTTATTTTTTGAAAATATCGCGAAATTTTCAAAGGGGTTAGTCTTTTGATTTTGTCGAAAATTTCAAGGGCTCAGAATATTCTGAAATAATTCCTGTAGACTATATCGGCCATGGCGAATCCAAATCTAATCTCAGTTCCTCTCTAGCCCCCGTAGTGTTCGAGAAATTAACTTTTTTTCGACAACGGAGCCTCTTACACAAAAACGGACACCAGAATCGTGTTCAGCGCCCCCAAATGCATACAGAACCGCCCTAAAATCGCGATTTTATTTTTTTTAAATATCGCGAAATTTTCAAAGGGGTTAGTCTTTTGATTTTGTCGAAAATTTCAAGGGCTCAGATTATTCTGAAATAATTCCTGTAGACTATATCGGCCATGGCAAATTCAAATCTAAACTCAGTTCCTCTCTAGCCCCCGTAGTTTTCGAGAAATTAACTTTTTTTCGACAACGGAGCCTCGTACATAAAAACGGACCATACCAGCGTGTTCAGCACCCCCTAATGCATACAGAGCCGCCCTTAAATCGCGATTTTATTTTTTGAAAATATCGTGAAATTTTCAAAGGGGTTAGTCTTTCGATTTTGTCGAAATTTTCAAGAGCTCAGAATATTCTGAAATAATTCCTGTAGACTATATCGGCCATGGCGAATCCAAATCTAAACTCAGTTCCTCTCTAGCCCACGTAGTTTTCGAGAAATTAACTTTTTTTCGACAACGGAGCCTCTTACACAAAAACGGACACCAGAATCGTGTTCAGCGCCCCCAAATGCATACAGAGCCGCCCTTAAATCGCGATTTTATTTTTTTAAAATATCGCGAAATTTTCAAAGGGGTTAGTCTTTCGATTTTGTCGAAATTTTCAAGAGCTCAGAATATTCTGAAATAATTCCTGTAGACTATATCGGCCATGGCGAATCCAAATCTAAACTCAGTTCCTCTATAGCCCCCGTAGTTTTCGAGAAATTAACTTTTTTTCGACAACGGAGCCTCTTACACAAAAACGGACACCAGAATCGTGTTCAGCGCCCCCAAATGCATACAGAGCCGCCCTTAAATCGCGATTTTATTTTTTGAAAATATCGCGAAATTTTCAAAGGGGTTAGTCTTTTGATTTTGTCGAAAATTTCAAGGGCTCAGAATATTCTGAAATAATTCCTGTAGACTATATCGGCCATGGCGAATCCAAATCTAAACTCAGTTCCTCTCTAGCCCCCGTAGTTTTCGAGAAATTCGTATTTTTTCGACAACGGAGCGACCTACATAAAAACGCACACCAGAATCGTGTTCAGCGCCCCCAAATGCATACAGAGCCGCCCTTAAATCGCGATTTTATTTTTTGAAAATATCGCAAAATTTTCAAAGGGGTTAGTCTTTTGATTTTGTTGAAATTTTCAAGAGCTCAGAATATTCTGAAATAATTCCTGTAGACTATATCGGCCATGGCGAATCCAAATCTAAACTCAGTTCCTCTCTAGCCCACGTAGTTTTCGAGAAATTAACTTTTTTTCGACAACGGAGCGGCCTACATAAAAACGGACACCAGAATCGTGTTCAGCGCCCCCAAATGCATACAGAGCCGCCCCTAAATCGCGATTTTATTTTTTGAAAATATCGTGAAATTTTCAAAGGGGTTAGTCTTTTGATTTTGTCGAAAATTTCAAGGGCTCAGAATATTCTGAAATAATTCCTGTAGACTATATCGGCCATGGCGAATCCAAATCTAAACTCAGTTCCTCTCTAGCCCACGTAGTTTTCGAGAAATTAACTTTTTTTCGACAACGGAGCGGCCTACATAAAAACGGACACCAGAATCGTGTTCAGCGCCCCCAAATGCATACAGAGCCGCCCCTAAATCGCGATTTTATTTTTTGAAAATATCGCGAAATTTTCAAAGGGGTTAGTCTTTCGATTTTGTCGAAATTTTCAAGAGCTCAGAATATTCTGAAATAATTCCTGTAGACTATATCGGCCATGGCGAATCCAAATCTAAACTCAGTTCCTCTCTAGCCCACGTAGTTTTCGAGAAATTAACTTTTTTTCGACAACGGAGCGGCCTACATAAAAACGGACACCAGAATCGTGTTCAGCGCCCCCAAATGCATACAGAGCCGCCCCTAAATCGCGATTTTATTTTTTGAAAATATCGCGAAATTTTCAAAGGGGTTAGTCTTTCGATTTTGTCGAAATTTTCAAGAGCTCAGAATATTCTGAAATAATTCCTGTAGACTATATCGGCCATGGCGAATCCAAATCTAAACTCAGTTCCTCTCTAGCCCACGTAGTTTTCGAGAAATTAACTTTTTTTCGACAACGGAGCCTCTTACACAAAAACGGACACCAGAATCGTGTTCAGCGCCCCCAAATGCATACAGAGCCGCCCTTAAATCGCGATTTTATTTTTTTAAAATATCGCGAAATTTTCAAAGGGGTTAGTCTTTCGATTTTGTCGAAATTTTCAAGAGCTCAGAATATTCTGAAATAATTCCTGTAGACTATATCGGCCATGGCGAATCCAAATCTAAACTCAGTTCCTCTATAGCCCCCGTAGTTTTCGAGAAATTAACTTTTTTTCGACAACGGAGCCTCTTACACAAAAACGGACACCAGAATCGTGTTCAGCGCCCCCAAATGCATACAGAGCCGCCCTTAAATCGCGATTTTATTTTTTGAAAATATCGCGAAATTTTCAAAGGGGTTAGTCTTTTGATTTTGTCGAAAATTTCAAGGGCTCAGAATATTCTGAAATAATTCCTGTAGACTATATCGGCCATGGCGAATCCAAATCTAATCTCAGTTCCTCTCTAGCCCCCGTAGTTTTCGAGAAATTAACTTTTTTTCGACAACGGAGCCTCTTACACAAAAACGGACACCAGAATCGTGTTCAGCGCCCCCAAATGCATACAGAGCCGCCCTTAAATCGCGATTTTATTTATTGAAAATATCGCGAAATTTTCAAAGGGGTTAGTCTTTTGATTTTGTCGAAAATTTCAAGGGCTCAGAATATTCTGAAATAATTCCTGTAGACTATATCGGCCATGGCGAATCCAAATCTAAACTCAGTTCCTCTCTAGCCCCCATAGTTTTCGAGAAATTAACTTTTTTTCGACAACGGAGCCCCTTACACAAAAACGGACACCACCAACGTGTTCAGCTCCCCCAAATACATACAGAGCTGCCTTTAAAGCTCAATTACTTATTTTTTTTTTTTAAATATTTATTGTTCTCTAAATTATTGCAACTGAACTGAAATTGGTTCTTCTCAAAATTTTTAAGAACTGATAACTAATTTTTCTCTTAATATTAGTAAAGATGAGTTATTACACCGTGAAAATTTAATATTACT
This sequence comes from Monochamus alternatus, assembly GCA_037114965.1. Lineage (NCBI taxonomy): Eukaryota > Metazoa > Arthropoda > Insecta > Coleoptera > Cerambycidae > Monochamus > Monochamus alternatus. The sequence continues at coordinate 52,388,890 of CM073433.1, read as the reverse complement.
AGTACTGGGTATGCAGCCAGTTATACAAGTATAAGTAATTACAGATATGACATATTAGAATAAGTATTCTTATGCAACCAGTTATACAGGCGCTTGTATACTTGGTTGCAGATCAGATCATATTGTTTATACGTCTACGTGGTTATGCAGCCAGTTATACACAAGAAATTGTATGACTACGGCTTCAACGTACCAAACCAACAAATTAAAAAACATTTAAACTTTCCAGTAGTAATTAAACTAATATATTATGAAAAACAGTTTATTTACAGTTAATAAAAGACAACATAATAAATTGTAAAAGATATTAATCCCAATACTTGATTAGGCCGTCCCATCCCGCCGTGATAAGTTTGCTGGGCTCGTGCGGGTGCCACAGAACGCTGATACAGACGTTATCGTGGGCCTTCCACTTCTTGTAGAGTTTGGTAGTCTTCCAGTCCCAGATATAGCACTTCCCGTCCGCATCTCCCGACACAAGGTAACTCATATCGGGGGAGAAGTCTAGGGTACAGGCATAACCAGCCACCATATGTCCCGAGAAGGTCTTCTTACGGTTGATTTTGAACCTGTTCATCGCGGAGAATATCACGATCTTGTTGTCCATGCTCTGGCAGGCCAACCATTTGCCTAGAAAGGGATAATATCATTAGGAAAAGTGTTTATACTTGAAATACGCGAAGTAAATGGCTGAAAAATAAAGTTTTTGCCTAAAAATTAAAAAATCAGGGTGTCCCACCGGCAACGATCGTTATCTGGCAAATTACCAATATGAAAAATAGAATAATTTGGCGACATGGAAATGTTCCTGGAACAAACGCGTGTGAAATATCCAGAAGTCTCTGGTACTTCCGATTATACGAGAAGTCGACATCAATTTCATTATTTTAAATGGGACACTCGATATACAGGGTGGCCGGAGATGATGCGTTAATATTCCGGGTGGGAGCGATTCTACACGAAAAATTGATGCCACAAAACGCTATATTTTTTGAAAACCCAAAATTAGCGGAGTAGAAATTTGTCCTCATATGCGAAATTCGCACAAATTATTTAACAGCGGGAGAAGTCGAGAGTTTCAGCAAATTTTTCTAACGGCAACACTTTCTATCATTCTCATAACAAAACTATCATTAACTTTGCTAATAGATTGTGAGAAGCTGAGGACAAACTTATTAACCCCACATAACGATGGAAATAGAAAAATTCGTTTTAGTAAAATTTGCTATAAGTAGAGACTTTGCAGCCAATAATAATTTTAATAAAAAATTGTGAGATTTGCGTGATTATCTGTGAATTTCGCGTCCATGAGCACAAGGCTTTACAAAGCGTCAAAATAATTGTTTTTTTATAAATTTCATCTAATAACTTTTTGTGGGACTGACTTTTTGTCTAATTTTCTACATATATCACTAGTATTTCTTTATATCCACGTTCTTAATTTAATGCTAAACGTGGCACCGTACTACACGCATACTCTCTAGTGGCAGTGGCGAGAGTGAGAAGTGTTGTTGACACTTGAAATGGTGAGGTTTTTGTTACAAGAACGGCGAGTAATCATTCGGTTTCTCCATTTGCGTGGTGCGACACCCACTGAAATTTATCACCAGTTTACTGAGACATGTAATGATAGTGTCATAAATGTGCGTTCTGTTGACACGTGATGAAGGCATGGATTGGACTTTCTTTTCATCAATTGTGACAATGGACGAGGTCGAGACTTTTTGGTGTGACATTCGGCCTTCTTTGAACTGCCTGATACACAAACACACATTTTTCACATTCATGACACCAGTGAAATGGCGATAAATTTCAATGGGTGTTGCACAGAAAACAAATTATTACTAGCTGTTCTTGTAACAAACACGTCGCCATTTTAAGTGTCAACATTTCTCACTATTGCCGCCACAGCTAGAGGGCCTGTGTATCATACAGTGCTGGCATCTCTGTCACGCATTTACAACGAACTCACATGTATTTTAAACCTAACAACAGGTGTCCATCTGCTACCAGTTCCAAAACAAAAAATCGAAGACCTTAGAACTTGAACGGACCTCGTACATATTAAATAAATTTTTATGAATTTAAACTGGTTTTTCTTGGAAATGGTTGGTCAGAACATTATTTGAAACCCAAGAATATCAAATTAAGAACGTGGATACAAAGAAACACTAGTGATAAGCATAAAAAATTAGAAAAAAGTCGGTATGCTCACAAAGCAGTTGTTTGAAAAAATAAAAAAAAATTCTTCAACGTCCTGGTGCAAGGCAAATTATGGAAACTCGCGGAAGGAAGAAGATAGAAGTTGATGATACAAAATACGCGATTCGTAGAACAATTCATGAATGATATTTTAAAAATGAACTTCCGAGAACAAAATAAATTCAGGTTCATCTCTCAGGATGATGTTAAGCAAATAACCTGAAATCTTTATAAGACTAATCTGGGATTAAAAAAGTTCTTAGTTCAGTTGTTTGGTTGTTAATCATTATTTTTGACAGAACATATAAAAGTTTTAGAAAAGAAGAAACCCTTGTTTTATTAATAAATAAATTATTTAAGTGCTGCATTGAATGACTTAACAAAAAACCATCGGATGAAACTTTGCCTACAATAATAGAAGGGTGCTTACATTTAAACATTTTAGCCATAAGTGTTTTTTTTTGTGGGATATAGGGAACTAAAAATGAAATTATTTCAGTTACACCACATATCTCGAATCTCAAAAATCTTGAATCCTTTAGAAAAAAATTTTTAAATAGTGTTCCATTAGGGATTAGAACAATCGTTATCTGGAAAAATGCTGATACAAAAAAATTTCAAAACTTGGCGACATGAAAAACTCACTGGGGGGGGGGGGTGTCAAAACTAAAATATCTGGAACTCTCCAGCACTTCCGACTATACCAGAAGTCAACACCCTATATATTAACGCATTTTTTGATTCTATTTAAAATTTAAGGGTCCTCAAAAAAAAATTGACTATGCTAGCGTGGATCAAGGTATTTGCAACTTTTTGGTCAAAATTCTTCAGTATGAAGAAAATATTTACATCTGGCAATACTGATCTCATAGTCTTCACTATGATCGATCTATGACGACCTATATTATTTTTCTTCATTTTCTCTGAGAACTTTAGGTTTTTAATATTCTGCATAAATCATACCACAACTTGTATACTAAGAATAAAATTGCACTTTTGTCTGTATAAACACTTACCGTTGGGTGCCGGGGTGACGGCCGGCATACTGTGCATAGTCGGATCGGCTATATACTTCATATCCACGGGGATGTCCCATTCCCACACCCTCAAGGACTTATCGTCCGAAGTCGTGACGAATCTTCTGTTCTCGTCCACAAACGTAATGGAATTCACCGCGCCCAAATGCCTGTCGTACTCCTGAACGATATCCCCGGATCTGGTATCCCAGCAGATGATTTTCTTGTCGGAAGTGCCAGCCACAAACAAGTGCTGCTTATTCCCGTCTGGATTGAATTTTACGCAGTACGGTATCTTCCGGCTGGTAAACCTTGACAGGACTTGGCCCGTTTCCGTATCCCACAGCTTTATGTACCTACAATAAGAAAAAACTCGTTACACAGTTACATAACTTGTAAAACCGCTGCATACCTGTCGTATCCAGCCGAGAGGAAACGATGGCCGGAATTATTGAAATTTATGTCCCTGACCGCCTGTCGATGACCGTAGTAGGTTCTAATACACCTCCTTTCATTGTACACCTCCCATAATTTGATACGGCAGTCCATACTAGCAGATAAGAATAGATGTGCGGTTCTTGGAAACCATCGGATGGCGGCGATCCCTTTGGAATGTCCCGACCACGTGTGGATGTGAGACTTCGGTAGGAAACATTTCTCGGGAGGGGTATCGGATTTGAGATTAACTCCAACGTCCTGTGGTGCGTGTAAGAAGGAACGTCCTTGGTAGTCAATGGCATCTTTGATGTGGAGAACAGATTTCTCTTCTACTGGTTTGTCCTCAATTGGTTTACCTAAAAACAAATACAATATAGTCTCATTCCATACATTATACAATGATTCGTTGTATTATGACATGGAATTTAGCATTCTATTGCATGTTATAGTGCGAAATTTCATATCAATTCCTAAAATTGACAAAATAGTAAACGTAACATCAAAACAGATACATCTCAAAATGTCTCTGGAAGAAATAGAAAGCGGCAGATGATCTAAAATAATCAATGATGTTTAGGGTCCTCAAAAAATGAAATTTGAAAAAGATATGGCTAAAATTTTATTTGTTAAATATCCAAATACGTAAAAAATAAAAGACAATATGTCCATAGGAAAAAACAGTTCTATTTTTAACTTACATGACACGAAATTAACTCAGTAGCGCAAATGCAGATTCTCACATGCATGAATATGCATACGTTATTATCACCACTTTTAATACCAAACTGGAGGTGGTTTTTTACTTACATTAAAAAATATACAATCTTCAATAATGAGAAAAACATACATAAAGGTGTTCAAACATGTCCGAATGACCCGTCTAAATAAATTGAAATGTGCATAACCGGTAAAACCGTAAATCAATACTTTTCACAGGCTTCTTTCCAAAAATGTGTTACATTAAAATTTCACACACAATCAAGTACAGACACTCACCTCGTTTATTTTTCTTAGAAACGAGCTCATCCAATTCGGCCTGCTCCTCCTCAGACGGCTTGGCGACCTTCTGTTCATCGATGTATCCGCCCCAAGGACCCAAGAACCCATCAATATCGCTAGGGTCACTGTTCCTCTTTCTTTTTCTCTTGTCCAAAGGTCTCGTTTTCGTTGCTTCAAATACAGTTAGTACACCTTCTGGATCTTTACCTTGTTCGGTTGACCCTACAACTTTTATTTGTCCGTCTGTACTAATAGACGGATCTAGGGCATATCCGAAACTGGTAAACGTCCTTCTCTGATTCTCGAACTGAAATTCGCTCACGTGGGCTGGTTCAATGTGGCCAGATAACATGTTCCTCTCATTTTGCTGTTGTTGCGTTTTAAAAGGATTTTCGGGGCCTACGACTGGGGCGAATAATTCATCAAACTTCGGATTATAAGTTAACTCTTTTGTGTCAGGGTGAATATGTATTTTGTCTTCGTCCAAGCCTGTAGGGAGTACTGTAGGTGCGGCACAAATTGTTAATTGTTTTTTCAGGGAAAATTGGGGGTCGCTCTCTGAAAGCGGTTTTAAATGTTCACTTTCCGTTTGCAAGTCTTCCTCATCATTGTTGCCGTTATTTTCATCGTCACTACTGCTTGCATACTGCTGTAAGGCCAACATTTTCTCTGATTCTTCTTTAAATATTACAAATATTTTTCTAAACTTAACCTGTACAATGTTCGTTTCACTGATCCATAGAAAATTTAGAATTCAGTTTGACAACTCATAGAACAAAATAAATAAAGAGTGAACCACACCAATATTGGCAATATTGCAAATTTTCAAACGCCTGGATTATACTTGCACATGGCTACACTGCAATAAACGAACTACGTATTATTACACTAGTGCAGAGTTTACGAACAAAGCTATTGTTGTTTACAGAATAATAATATTCTATGGCTGTGACAACTACCATGACAGGACGTCATTAAGCACACTTCTTTCTACTTCTTCTTCTGGATGTTACATGGTACTATTTGCCTTCAATGTCAATTGCCTTCTCTAAACTAAACAAAGAGGTCTTTATTATGCAAGTCTTATCCTTTATCGTAATTTTTATCTAAATACTTTTTTTTTCTACTGCTTGTAATTATTGCAATTATTTATTTTAAACTTACTAAATTGTAACAAATTTGGGTAATTATAACAGCGTAAAACTCTCCAATCTTAACAATAAAATTTCTGCCCCCCCTATTTTCCACGGTGACAATCACGAATTTGAAGTCAGATTTCACCGATCGCATGTAGTTGTCGAATTTTTTTTTTTAAATTGTAACTAAATACATTACATTTGGTTGAAATTGCAATATAACGACCAAAACACTGGACTTTTCTAGAGGTGTACCTAATTTCCTATGCCACTTTTCATTTCAGACCTGTATGTCAAAATAAAAATTTGGAAAATGATTTTTATTAATAGCTCCGGTAATTCTAGATATTTTTTGAAATTTGGCACATATTGTTATCTTAAATCGGCACACATTTTCTGTGAAATTTTGGTCCATATCAAAGCATGGACGGAGAAAAGGGGGAAGGGTTACAATAACAAAAATAGACTCGGTAAAAATGTACCGGGTGTCCAGAGTAACGCTCTCACTCGATTTGTGGCTTTAATGTCATAGTGTACATCAATATGATATATATTTGTACCAGTGGTTACCGAGATATAAAGCAAAATATATGCATTTAAAAAAATTGAACTTCGGTAAATAATTGTTTTAATTCGATGTTCCGCTTTTATTTTTCTAAGGCACGTCAAATCATCTATAAAAATGACACAATTTTTGTATTTGACATTTTTTTGTAACTATAACATTACAACCACAAATCGAGTGTGATGAAATGTTCAAACATTTTTTTTTAAATACTACAACAGTGCCAAGGCGTTGCAAATTTTTATAAGTATGCTGAACATCTTACCTCAATCCAGTGGCGGATCTGATAATGAATTCTGCAAATATGAAAATTTCAATGCCTACGTCATCAAGGGGTTTCTTCATTTTGCAAAAACACAGTGATAGTGGCTTCCAATTCTTTTTTTCTCCTTTACCATTTAGTATTGTTTTGTATCATCAGCAAATACTCCTAAAACCAGAGTATGTTCCTCAGCTCCTTTTCCTTATTCCTCTTCATAGTTTGTACATCTATTCAAGACATTTTTCTTCTCCTAATTAGTATTTTCGCCTGCTCTGTTCTCATTCCTATTGACTGCCTGAAGATTAATAATATGACTTTTTACTAATAATTTATGTGAGTACTATAACTTTATTAACCACCATGATACATTTTTTATAACTTTGCAGATCAGTAGCACGATCTGTTCTTTTATTGATGATTCATATTTGCACTTTTATCAATTATTGAAGGTGCAGATCAGCAGTATGGTCTGTTCTTTTATTACTGTGTAGCTAACCACTTTACAATAGTACAAAATATCAGCAATATGATTTTATTAACTATTCATATTACATTTTCTATAACTTTTTATTGTTGCAGATCAGCAGTATGATCTATTCTTTTATTAATTATTCATTTGTGTATTTATCTCAGCTATCAAATTTTAATCCTTTTATTTGTATTAATTATTAATTAGTGTCTTTGTCATTACTTTAAATAGTTAAAGATACACAAAATCATATGTTTTTTCTCCCTATGACACATTATTTGATAGTATAATACCGAGCAGATAGTAATTGGCAGTATCACTCACTCCATTCATTGATGAAACACGCATACTTTGATGTATTTAAAACATCGTATTATGTACTAATTTCCACACCACCTCGCGGTAGAGTACTCGGCGCGTTTTTTTTATAGTGGTATCCCCAATAGGCCTAATCCACATGTAAAATGTGTACGTGATGAGGGCAAGTAAAAATGAAATTGATTTGTGCTGTAGTTACGAAATGGTCCAAAGAAGTGTGTTTGTATTGATGAGATGAGACGAGACAGATACGATATAAAAGAGCTACGAACACAATGATAAGTCAAGGTAAGTTTGTGTGTGTTGAAGATAGGTAAAGGTTAAATTGATATGTACTAGACAAATGAACACGATGATAGGTGTCAATGTATAGAAGTATGTGTGTGTGTCTGTGTGTAGAGAGTACGTAAAGGTCAGAAGGAGTGTGTTGTAGTTAGGAAAAAGTCAGTCATATCACCGGCAGCATCCTGACAATGCCAGGGGTGTCTTTCTCGATACGAGCCTAGGCGAGCTGCGAACACGATGATAAGTGTAAAAGTGAGTATGTGTAAAGTCAGTCGTATCACGGGCCGCATCCTGACGACGCCAGTCTCGCCAGGACTGTCTTTCTCGATGTCTGTCGAGCCTAGGCAAGCGGTACGAACACGGTGATACCTAGAGGTGTAAGTAAAGATCAAATAATGTTGTAGTGGTTTTTAGGCTTTCACAGCCGGTGCGAATATTTGGTATATAGTAATTTTATGGGTTGTTATGCTGTGTCCATGGGGGCAGATCCGCTGTTCATTGTCGGCATCTTCAGTGGTGACTTCACAAAAGTTTAGCTGTGACTAAACCAGGACCGGTTTCTTGGTTCGAGCCTGGACAAGCGGCTCGACATCGACGACATTGATGATTTATATATTAGCTAAGTCTGTGTTGTCAGTCAGTGGCATCACCGGCAGCATCCTGACGAGCTGGCATCGTCAGGGGTGTCTTTCTCGATACGAGCCTAGACGAGCTGCGAACACGATGATAAGTGTGTGTGTGTGTTTGTAGAGAGTAGGTGAAAGTCAAATAGAGTGTGTTGTAGTTGGGAAAGAGTCAAAGTCGTGTCACAATGATAGGTGTCAAAGTATAGAAGTGTGTTTTGAGAGTAGGTAAAGGTCAAATAGAGTGTGTTGTAGTTGGGAAAGAGTCAAAGTCGTATCACGATGATAGGTGTCAAAGTATAGAAGTGTGTTTTGAGAGTAGGTAAAGGTCAAATAGAGTGTGTTGTAGTTGGGAAAGAGTCAAAGTCGTATCACGATGATAGGTGTCAAAGTATAGAAGTAGGTTTTGAGAGTAGGTAAAGGTCAAATAGAGTGTGATGTAGTCGGGATAGAGTCAAAGTCGTATCATGATGATAGGTGTCAAAGTATAGAAGTGTGTGTGTGTGCATGTGTGTGTTGAGAGTAAGTAAGATGAAATAGTGTGTTGTAGTTAGCAAAGTGTCAAAGTGATATCACCGGCAGCATCCTAACGAAACTGGGTTCGCCAGGGGTGTCTTTCTCGATGCGAGCCTAGACGAGCTGCGAACACGATGATAGGTGTCAAAGTATAGAAATGTGTGTGTGTGTTAAGAGTAAGTAAAGTGAAATTGTGTGTTGTAGTTAGGAAAGTGTCAAAGTGATATCACCGGCAGCATCCTAACGAAACTGGGTTCGCCAGGGGTGTCTTTCTCGATGCGAGCCTAGACGAGCTGCGAACACGATGATAGGTGTCAAAGTATAGAAGTGTGTGTGTGTGTGTGTGTGTTGAGAGTAAGTAAGATGAAATAGTGTGTTGTAGTTAGAAAAGTGTCAAAGTGATATCACCGGCAGCATCCTAACGAAACTGGGTTCGCCAGGGGTGTCTTTCTCGATGCGAGCCTAGACGAGCTGCGAACACGATGATAGGTGTCAAAGTATAGAAATGTGTGTGTGTGTTAAGAGTAAGTAAGATGAAATAGTGTGTTGTAGTTAGAAAAGTGTCAAAGTGATATCACCGGCAGCATCCTAACGAAACTGGGTTCGCCAGGGGTGTCTTTCTCGATGCGAGCCTAGACGAGCTGCGAACACGATGATAGGTGTCAAAGTATAGAAATGTGTGTGTGTGTTAAGAGTAAGTAAGGTGAAATAGTGTGTTGTAGTTAGCAAAGTGTCAAAGTGATATCACCGGCAGCATCCTAACGAAACTGGGTTCGCCAGGGGTGTCTTTCTCGATGCGAGCCTAGACGAGCTGCGAACACGATGATAGGTGTCAAAGTATAGAAATGTGTGTGTGTGTTAAGAGTAAGTAAGGTGAAATAGTGTGTTGTAGTTAGCAAAGTGTCAAAGTGATATCACCGGCAGCATCCTAACGAAACTGGGTTCGCCAGGGCTGTCTTTCTCGATACGAGCCTAGACGAGCTGCGAACACGATGATAGGTGTCAAAGTATAGAAGTGTGTGTATGTGTTGAGAGTAGATAAAAGTCAAATAGATGTTTGTGTATGTGTTGAGAGTACGTAAGGGTCAAATAGATGTGTGTTGTGACGATAGATCAAGGTACTGGTATTTGTATGTAAATATGAAATTGTTGTTTTGAAGAACAATTAAGTTGATATAGTTGAAATAGATGTTTGTGTGTGTGTTGAGAGTACGTAAGGGTCAAATAGATGTGTGTTGTGACGATAGATCAAGGTACTGGTATTTGTATGTAAATATGAAATTGTTGTTTTGAAGAACAATTAAGTTGATATGGGTTGAGATTAAGTCACGACGGAATGTGTGTATTAGCTCTTTAGCGTTACCCAGGGTGCACCACGAGGAGGCGAGCTAATTTTGCACCCCATTTGTATTATCTTATCTTATGTAGTTACTGAAGGTGCAGATCAGCAGTATGACCTATTCTTTTATTAACGATTCAAGTTTATATCTTCATCTATTATAGAAGGTGCAGGTCAGCAGTATGATCCGTTCTTTTATTTTAAATTCATGTTTGTATTTTTATCAATTATCGAAGGTGCAGATCAGCAGTGTCATCTGTTCTTTTATTAAAGATTCATGTTTGTATTTTTATCAATTATCAAAGGTGCAGATCAGCAGTATGACCCGTTCTTTTATTAATGATTTGTCTGTATTTTTTCAATTATCGAAGCTGCAGATGAGCAGTATGACCCGTTTTTTATTAACGATTCATGTTTGTACTTTTATCAATTATCGTAGATTCATCCCATTAGTTTTATATTTTATAATTAATAGTATTATACAACATTAAACTTTGAACATTAACCTTATTTCAAAATTGTCAACCTCTGCCACTAGATAGGTTAGCGCTGGGCTGAAGGACCGAAGTCAATCAACCAAGTGCACTAGTCGTAAACACATACGTATACTCGCGACAAGAATTCAGACGACTTACGTCATACGAACAAATGAATAATTCATTACATTTTCATCAAAATATTTAAGAAACTGCAACTGATATTAATAAAACTATATACTACACTAAAAGTTTACATTATATATTGCCCTAAATTGCAAAAAATGATTGTTTTTAAAGCCACCAAATATCGAAAATTACGTTGACAATAAAAACAAATGTGTAACGTCAGCCGTGACGTAAGACGTCTCAATTCTTGACTCGAGTATACTTATTTTTATATATCTTTATCATTGCAGTTTGCTTTTTGTACTTCATTAGGTTCATGTAGTCTATTTAAAAATATAATCCAATTGCAACATTGATAGCCCGCTTATATGTATAAAGCAACAGTGTAACTGCAGTTAGAAAAATTAACAATTCTTTACTTCTGAAAAACTAACCCCTGCATAAAGTTACACCTTGTCAAATGAAAGTATTTAAGTCAATTTCAAGTCAGTTATAAAGGTATTAGAAAAGATTTTAATTCAAGTGAAAAATTTATAGAGAATTTTGGATATTGCTAAATGAATTTGAAGTTTAAAATAGCATAGCTTGAGCAAATTTATAATAGCTGGAATATTTAAAAAAAAAAAACTATAAAAATGTTCTAAACATTTCAAACTCGGAAAATTGTAAATTTATAAATGATACTGCAGGAAACAACTACTCCGCGGACTAATGCCCCAACCGGCATTGAGTTACATCTGCAGTATCTGTGTGAACAGCACAGACCACAGACCACAGACTTGGTCTGTGGTGAACAGCCAAGAATCCTTGTCGGCCACACCACCAGACATCATAGACCTTAGAAATCATGGACCGGCCCTAGAAAGAGAGGTCCGCTGTCCTGATGCGTACAAGAGGGATGAAGCTAGTCCGGAAAAAACAGATGTTCTATGACAAAAAAATATATAAACATAACCTGACAAAATCTTTCCTAAATAATTAAAACCTTCCTTACAAATTGTTATTATCAAAATGTAATTATACATTAAATTTCTATAATTCGGTCTGTCACACGTCTGTCATAAGTCTGTCATTTACAATTTTTGTTTTTTTCGACCAATGATCTGTGGGTTTTTGCCCGGACTAGCTCTATCTCTGTCGCACAGATCTGAGCATCAACGATTTGTATAGGCAGAAAACGGTTTCGGGCGCGTCCATGATTTATAAGATCTATGCCAGACATAGACCGGTTTCGGACTTGTTAGCACTCATCAACATGCCATAGGTGAGGTGACCGACAATCGAACTAGCTGTTCCTTCATATGTATGGTACATATAAACTGAGTGCAGGTGAGATATAGCAGACCGCTTATTTTCAATAACTACTTTGGTGTCAAATTAACAGTTTTTTATTTCAAATCTGAGTGCCAAAGGGTCTTAAAATCAGTGTGACCAAAATTTAAAAAATATACAGAGTGTCCCCAAATAGGTGAAATGGCTGTAAGAAACAAAGGATGTCATAATTTCAAATCGATAAAATCTAGTAAAAATTTGGAAAAAAATGTTTTTTCACCAGTAAAGTGTTTCTGTATGAGATTCAACACACTGAGAAATATACAAAATTTCAATATCCTAAGCTTACTTTGATTTTTTGCTCAATTGTTCGAAAAAATCGCTAATCCTTCTTTTGGATTTTTAAGGCTCGAAAATTTAATTTTCATTCTGGAATTTGACACCAAAGAAGAGTTATTGAAGCTCTATCATTAAAAGAAAAAACTTTTATATCAGCCCAGAAATAAAACTTATAGAGGTGCTGCACTTTCAAATTTGTCACTCTGTATATGATTAATTTTACACATTTACCATAAGATTCAGTTAATGGTAATAACAGAGCTCAGTCCAAAAACTCTCTAGAAATGAGTTTCGAGGTCACCTTAAAGTAAAAAGTTACGACCTGTCCCAAATTACCTATTACCGACCAAAGTATCAATTTCCACTGGTCGTGCAAAAATTGCAATGGAAACTATTTTCGCTGTTGATCTGAATTTTTGCATTAACATACAAAATGTACAGTGCATCCGACAGTTCACATTAGGTTTTAAAAAAGTTATCTTTTTTCCAACAATAAATTCTAAATTGAAAACTCATGAAATATGTATTGAAAATTTTTTCTTGCGGAGTGTATGAAATATTATTTCCTATATATAAAATGCAGATAACAAATTACAAAACTTTTTGCGAGGATTCAATCGTTAACCAAGATAGCAATTTTTTGAGCTTTGGTGTAATGCTTAGTTGAAGCAGTACAAGGTATTCATTGGGGGCAACTTACCCCTAAAGTTATACCGAACTTCTTTTTGTATTAACCGAATTAAAAAATATTGATATTATCCTCCGTAGAATTTTATTTAATTTTTTTTACTCTTGTTAAATTTAGAAAAACTGCATTCACTGAAACAAGACTTTAACAATGTCCATCAGAAAATACAAAAAGTCAATAGTCTTTCAAATTTGAGAATTACTGGCCAAATAAATTTTACTTCAATTGTCTCCTAATTCTAAAAAATACGTAGATAGTTTTTAAATAAGTGAATATTGTATTATGTAAAAAATGCAAATAAATAATAATTGGAAACATCGGCAAAAGCACAATAATAATTAAAGATGAATGAACGACTCTGATTATTATTTTCTAATGAACACTCTGTTAAAATATTGTTTCAGTTAACAGTTTTTTTAAATTTAATAAGAATTAAAAAAAATTAAATCAAATTCTATAGAGGATAATGTCATTACTTTTAAATTCGGTCAGTAGAAAAAAAAGTGTGGTATAATTTTAGGGGTGAACCCAACCTTGTAGTGCTTCAATTAACTTTAACTCATTGTCAAACATGAACCGTAATAAACCTAAATTATATTTCAAATTTAATTCTTTTATGGTAAATTGTGACACAGGTATAATTTTTGTTTGCAATTTAAGACCCCACTTTGGAGGCTTCAGTTTTTCCAAACATGTCAGTAACGTGGATGTTGATTAAAAAATTCAAAAATAATTAATACGTTCTTCAGACATTTTTTTGAGTAGAGTCCAGTGAAGTATCTAATTTTATTGTAACATTATTTATTTTTGAGTTATAACCTAAAGTTGTGGTTTTTTAAATACAAACCATAAGTGGCCATTTCCATTAATATATAATATGTGGGGTTAAATATGATTATTCACCATTTTACTGAGGAAACAATTTATTCCAGAGTATCAATTTAATTTTTTAAATATCTTTGACAGTACATTTAAAACAAATCATGACGGAATGAGTTACTAAACAAATAATAGTATTATTAAAATGATATATTCACAATAACAATAATTCTGAGAATGTATCCAAGACGTCATTAAATTAATGTACGGAAAAACTAAATAACATTGCTGATACGTAATAATTGAAACGAAAATGTCAAAGATTGGGAACAGGCAATTATTTCAAGTGACACACGCCTACTTCAAGAAAATGAACGAAACGAAATACCTATATTATAAAATGGCAAATAATCATTTTCAACCCTACATATTAAATATTAATGGAGGAAAAAAAAATGATTTCAACTGGTCCATGGCCACTTATGGTTTGTATTAAAAAACACAACTTTAAGTTATAACTCAAAAATTAATAGTTACAAAAAAAATTTGCATGGCACTGGACTCTACCCAAAAAAATGTCTGAAGAACGTATTAATCATTTTTGTCTAACTTTACAAACATCCAAGTTACAGAAAAAGTTTTCTCGAAAACTATACATCCTATGGAATTTCAACTAGTATATCTTATTTTTGTATTATTCTTAAAGTAGTTTTTAAAACCGTTTTAAAATTTAATAGATTTTGACTTTTACCATATTTTTTTCTGAATTATAGCCCCCAGACTGTCCGCACGTGCGTCCCTGACTTTTGTAATGAAACAGTTTTTGCGTTTTTCTTAACGCACGGTTGATATTTACTGGTGCCCAAATTTTAAAAATTTTATCTTTAGCCGATTGAAAGATAACTAAGAAAAATCTTCTTCTATATAACAACTTCAACACCCTGTATCTTGGAATCACGACTTTAAAATGAAAAATGTTATATGAACGACCCCCACTATTTTTTCAAGACCAACTCACATCTCAGTTTTTTTGAAGTATAATCGGGACATCCTGTATATGGACCATCTATTAAAACATATTCTTCAATTTTAGTTAAGTTTTGCTAAACGATGTAGTTAATTTTTTTGTTACAATGTTACATACTGCTTGTTTGTTATTAAGCGAATAATTTTTATACTGTTGCATTACGCACTTGTTTTCTTCCATTCTTCATCTGATCTAAATTGAAGATTGGTGTGATACACGATAAATTTCAGTTATCCAATAACTGGTTGGTATTTTTTAAACCACAAGAAAAAGTAATTTGGAAAAAAGCTTGAAATTTAAAGTACTATCAATATCTATAAAAAAAAATGGTATGCTTTTGAGAAAAAAAATTTGAGCATGAAGACACCCAAGTCATTTGGTTACGGGTTACGGTTTCATTATCTACGTTAATTTCAAGTCTTAGTCAGTCCAAACAAACTTTGTTTGGCAACTCTCACTTTGCTTCAGCCGTTCGTAAGAAAAACACATTTCTCACATGATACAAGAACTACCCTGTACCTGCTCTATCTCGGTTCTTATGCGGAACACCCTATATACAATGTGAACCGGACATAGGAAAATGGTTAAATGGAGAAAGCTCTAGAAAGTTCTGTTGCTACCTTAATGGCGCTTGCAGACTGGACCTAGCCCTTCAGGTTTTTGAGTTATTTTGAAAAAAAAGTTCTTAAATCTCGCGTTTTCGAAAATCATTAACTTTTTTATGTTGAGGAATTTTTAAAATCTGAAAATACCTTTTCACATCAAATTTTTTCGATAAATTCCACTGTATATTTAGATTTTTATTGGGACGTTTGGGTTGGAAGAAACCATTATCAACATTTTTATTTTTCTTATGGACATCGAAACCGAAACGTCGCAATGAAAATCTAAATATAGTAACGGCAAGAATTCAGACAATTTACATCATAGTTACCGTTATGCAATTGCTTTTACTGTCAATATAATTTTCGATATCTGGTCGCGTTAAAAACAAATATTTTTTTTCAATTTAGTGCAATATATAGTGCAAATGTTTATTGTAGTATATAATTTTATTATACTCAGTCTCAGTCTCTTAAATACTTTGATGAAAATTTAATGAATTATTCATTTGTTCGTATGACGTAAGTTGTCTGAATTCTTGCCGCAACTATATACAGTGAAATTCCTTGAAAAAATTTGCTGTGAGACTCTTTTCAGATTTAAAAATTCCTCTAAATAAAAACGTTAAGACAGTTTTCGAACACGCCAGACTTACTTTTTTTCAAAATAACTCAAAAATCTGAAGTGGTACCTCCGATCTGCAAGCCCCATTAAGTTAGCAACAGAACCGTCTAAAACTTTCCCTATTTAATCGTTTTCCTACCTCTTACAATTTCCATGGTGCATTACGAAAATGCATTGTATGTAATGCTGAGATTGATAATTAATATAGACGCTAATGCTGCTAAACGTATACTTTTCTCTGATGACATTTCTTGGATATTTATTTCACGACCCTAATGAGCACGATATGCTGCTGATTACGCCTGTTTCCAGCAAGATTGCTGTATTTGCATTTTCTCGAAGTAAAAAATTACTTTAATAAAGTTTTTCCAAATCGATGCATAGCTTGCATAACTAACACGCTCCCTTGATTTAATATTTAATCACACTATATTTTTTTGTGAGGTTATCTCGAAGGCAAAGTGTGTGTGAACCATAGACCTTATAAATCATGGACGCGCCCAAAACCGTTTTCTGCCTATACAAATCGTTGATGCTCAGATGTGTGCGACAGAGATAGAGCTAGTCCGGGCAAAAACCCACAGATCATTGGCCGAAAAAAACAAAAACCGTAAATGACCGACTCCACCATAGTTTATGAGTCTTTAAAAACTATTGCTAATAAACACACTAAACACAACTAAATCACAAAAGGCACACAAATCATTAACAATAGTAACAGGAAAAGTTTTGTCAGGTTATGTTTATATATTTTTCTGTCATAGAACATCTGTTTTTGCCCGGACTAGCTTCATCCCTCTTGCACACATCAGGGCAGCGGACCTCTCTTTCTAGGGCCGGTCCATGATTTATAAGGTCTATGGTGTGAACACATCAGACTTCATCAAAGGTTTGAAAAAACGGAGAAGCTTAGAACTTTAATTAGTCTGAGGTAAGATAAACTTATAAGCGAAATGGTCCCTATGCATTAAATAAGTAGCTTAATTTACATGTCTATGTAAGAAAACCATTAAGAAAACAAAATACATTATTCAGCTTACCAGTATGGTCTCCTCCTAGTTTAGTTGCCACGACGACCATAGTAGCTGCATCCCATTCCGTTTCTACCTGTAAAAAAATATTCCTTAGAAACATATTTTCAAACAAATTATATTTTAACCAATATAGAAAGAACTTTGCAAGCACAAATAAAAAGTACGATATTATACCACACACCTAACGACAGAATACCTAATGTAGATATGTTGAATTTTCCACTGCAGTTTTTAAATTTTGAAAAGGATTTTATAGAATTAATTCACTTTTGGAAGGGAATCGTTCACAATCAAAACTGAATACCACAAAACATATGTCCTCCCCCTGCACAATAAAAAATGGAGTAGCTCACCCGCAGCTTAACAATCAGCCCTGATGACTTGATTGTTTATTTAAATACAGAACCAGGTACCTATAGGCTATGGCGATTTGATTTGTTTAAAATACATACGTATGATTTGAAAAGAAATTTCCGAATAAATTATGTATACGCTAGCGAATACAAGTTCAAATACAAATTATGATATATTTACACCAGACAGGTACTCAACAGAATTACCTATGTTGAATTTCCCACTACGCGGTTTTCAAACTTTGAAGTGTTCATCAAGTTTCGAATTAACTTTTACGTGGCAAACAATCAAAACTGAAAACTACTGTATTTACCGGAAAACTTTTATAGAACATAATACAAATTCATCCAATTATTGTTAACCTACCAAATTTTGTAGGCTATGAGACTTCAATTTGATTACAAATTATGAAATAATGGTTATCAAACTTACCTAAATAATCAAATATCGCCGGCATGTGCATTTTCTATTATTTTTATCTATAATATGCATATATGTATAATATAATCACTAAAAAATCTACAAAGAATCGGACACGCACCACTCACTGATTTCTTTAGTTACCAAAATCAAGAAATAAGGTGACTGAAATGCAGCCAATCAAAAGTTAGGACGCATCACTTCCCGCGCCTCGTTATTTTCCAAAGCCGTCTCTACGTTTGGCTGTTTTTTTTTTAATCAAAACTTAAGTTACAATTATAACCTATTTAGAATTTAATTTTCGCAAAATTTTTAAACCAGAAGGCTGGATTATGGCTTTCACGGTTCAATTTAGCGGGTTATCGTCTAATTTCAAATAATGTACCACACAAATGTGGCAGTAGGCGAGCTAAAAAAATGTTATTTCCCCCTGTTCACATAAATATACAATTTGTTAGATGCAATGGCAATGGGTAATAAAATAAACTGGAAACATTTCATAGACAAAATTTGCAAATGTTATTACAAATACCTGTTAAGCTGGGACCTTTTTATCTCACATAGGTACACAGAGTAGTAATCTATGCATAGGTATTCTTGAGCGAGCTGCGAAGGACACCACATGGACACCAACGATTTGTCGAAAATTCGATCCAAACCGCACTAAATTTCTACAACACAACGAGTTTTATAAATAAATTATGTTCACAAACTTTTTGACTACGGTACCCGCGTTATATAGCTTAGTCTGTTTAGCGTTGGCAGCGTCCCGTCTCAGCGCCGCCTCAATATTCTCACCTGACGACCTGACGCTCTCGTCACCGTCAAGGCTAATGCGATCATTTCGTAAAGGCAAATTGTTATGAATAATGTTGATCATTTTCAGAAATATTGTAATAAGACTTCACTGTACGGGCAAAAACGTATAGGGACGATTGACTTAACGCTAGACGTGCTAGTGTCGGCCACCTGTAGTTAAGTCTAGAAAACTGGGTCGAGATGCTCTACATATTTTGGTTTGCAAATTGGCTAGATTGAGAAGAAATGCATTAGTCTCGCCCTTGACTATAAAGGGTCTCGCTTAGTGCCCAGGGGGGTGAAACTCATGGGAACAGAGTTGTTGGGGGCGCCATCTATGATTTCTGCACAGAACTTCCTTCAAATTAGTATAGTTTTACACCACATATTATAGATATTTGAACTAAATTATTTAATTCATCCTAGAAAAGTGACGATGCCATATTTCCCACAATTATTAAGATCTACGACATTTTGAATTTTTTTATTGATAATGAGCTTCAAATAACGTATAATAACATTAAATTAAAAATTTTGTTCTAATGCAAATGCAAACATGTGTTAAGAAACGTAAATTTTATACAATAATTGAAAATAAATAATATGTTTATTTATTTATACTTTCTACATATAGAAGATATTTTATTCGAAAGTTACATATATAAAATGTATGGAAAGACGAATGAAACATTATTTTTCAAAAAGAATAAATTTTATGTTTTTTATAGTCGAATTTTATGTTAATGTATAATAAAAATGAGAAAAATAAACACATATTTTTTGACAGGTACGTATAAATACTTAATATTGTTGTTTAAAGTCGTAACTAAAATCTTTATAATTAATTTAAAGCAATTCTCTATCACAATCTGACAATAATGCATTTGGTTCGATTCGGTGGATCGCGGATCAGTCGAATTTTCAAATTAACTTTTATAACTTGTTTGGATGATTTGTATCTGTCTTTGTTGTCGTATCCAATGCAGGTGCACTTGTAACTTAAAAATATATATATTTACTTATAATATTCATTTCATACATTGCATAATATATGTTGTATTAGGTCCGTAACAACTAATTTTTGAATATTAAATTGAAAAAACTGTAGTGATGGAAAGGAAACTAACTGTTGTGTGCCTGACTGTCAAGATAAAATTTGAGGACGGTAAGTTTTTTTAATAGTTTTAGATTATTCTATAAATATAATATCATTTTATTTGTTTTTAGTTTTTCACTGCCTACAAGTGTATAGAGGTGAGAAGCATGTGGATGGAATGTATTGGTAGTGATTGGTTATTAACAGAATTAGAAACTACGTAATTTATTATTGTGCTAATCATTATTATGATGTCTGGTTTGATAAAGGTGGAAAACTATACCTAATTTTTCTTTTCGAACAATATATCTACAAGATTTTCAATTTTCTCGGTAGGTATATTAAGTCAAATGTGCATAAATTTATAAATGTGGTTGCAACAAATGCCATCACATTAATACCACCACACTTGAGTTTTTTTTACGTATGAATATATTATGAGTACAAAATGTAAAAACACGTATTCTGTGTCCCTATAACTATATTAATTTTAACTCGTACATTTGTATTCTAGATACTTTGGCGACTATGTTTTTAAAATAAATTATCTTAATATGTGAAAGCACTGTGGGGCAATTAAAATTCCTAGTAAAGTGTATAATAAGTAGAAGGAGCCAGTGGTATAAAACATCAAAATATCTGCCAAACCCTCCAATGACAATTGTGAATTTCCTGTATCATCGCAATATGTTGCTGCAGGGTCATCAAGACGAAAAACTAAATTTGGGTTCAAGTAACGTAAAAATCCAACGTAAGTATGTAATAATTATTAAAAAAAAAAAAGGATTTCCGGATCTAAATTAGGCTAATTTTAAAATCTATCAATTTGTGCTATTGAATGTATACTTTCTTAATAAATAAAGCAATTTTAATCATTAAAATTATGTTTTTTTTCTTTAGATAGTGTTAGAAGACTTAATTTAAAAAGTTTGGTAATTAAGGAAATACAACTTTCTACAGAGGGCAAGATGATTCTTTATGAAAGAATAAATAAATTGAAATGTAGGTATTATTCATGAACAGATTATTAGGAAAATTAAACAATTTCAAAAATATTCTCCATATAAATTTAAAAATGTAATGTTCGACAAGTAAGTTATGTATAGTAGTAATTATTTCCGAGCAAGGAGCAACTAAACGAAGGGAGGAAATTATAAAAAAAAAACTAGAAACAAAGAAAGATATTGGTTGTGTTTTATGAAAATTACAAAAACATATGTAACTGTATACTACTTGCACGAGTACAATTACGGCTAGAATTCAGATAGTTTGTCGTGTTAAAAACAATTATTTTTTGAAATTTACTGTAATATATAGTGCAAATATTTAGTGTAGTATATTATTCGCAGTTGCAGTTTTTTAAATATTTCGATGAAAATATAATGAATTAACTTCGTATGCCGTAAGTCGTGTGAATTTTTGGCGCAACTTTATACTTTTATTATGTGTAGTTTATTTGTTACAATGATTTTCATTTATCAGAAATGTTTGTTTTAAATAAAAGTGTCGTGAATTTTGAGGTTTTTTTTAACAAATAATCTAATTCCACTTTAATGTTAACAAATTTGATACATAAATAGTCAGGTTAATGTTTCCACATTACCCTGACTATTTTGTATTAAATTTGTTAACATTTCAAATAATAAATTCTGTTATTATTTAGTACGGATATACACCCATAAATAACGCAATTTATAGTTATCTATATTGCCTACTTCAGTTCTGTGCAGAAATGTTAGATGGCGCAGCAAACACTCTGTTCCGTCTTCAACAAGGATAGAGTGGGCTATCTATTCTTGTTTAATCAATGGGATAATTTCATAAAGGCAAATTATGAAAAATTAATGTTTAAAATTTTCGAAAATATATGTAGCTTATATAATAATAATACTTATAGCAAATACAAAATATAATAAGTATATGTGTATACACCACATAGAATATAAAAGTGCGTAATCTTACCTATGTTAAATCAATGATCAATGTATTTAATTCTCATAAAATTTAAAGTACCTATCTGATTGTCTTTTAAAGCCGGTTATCGTCAAATAAATAAAACGAACCACGTAAACTATATCGCCTGATCCATGAAGCTTTGTTGCTCCGTCAAGGCCACAGATTAAAGTCAAGGCTAATGGAATAATTTCATAAAGGCACATTATGAAAAAATAACATTTAGCAAATAGAAAGTTTGATACAAGCATATGTATTTATACCACAGAATATATCCTTACTTATGTTGAATTTTCCAGTAGTTTATAAATCTCAAAGTCGGTATTTGAGACACTCAGTTCAAAACTAAAAACTGCTCTGTGCTGTGCATATTAGAAAAGCGAACTTCTTTTACACTTACACAATGGCTGCAGAGCAGAAATAGTCCGCATTTGCAGTAAAAACTAACTAGTTAAGAAAGAGTTACGCTATGTGAATAATACACAGAAATGTAGACATATATTGAAAATCAGTACATAAATGGAGAAAATTACGGTTTAGTAATAAAAAAATTTAGGTATTTTATAGAAAACATAATACAGGGTGTCTGTGAAAGATTGGGAAATCTGGGAGTTGGAGATACTGGTGACCAAAAAAAGTCGATTGAGCCAAATATGCCTTATCCGAATGTTGCTGGTTTCAAAAATACAGGGCGTTCAATGCTAGAATTTTATTTTGAAATATCTCAATAACTTTGAAACCTGTCGGAGTATTAAAAAAAAAATTGGCACAATTATGTTTTTTGGCATCGTAAATAAGAATTTTCGTCACGTCAATAGTAGAGGGCGCCCTTATGGCATATTTGGCTCAATCGACTTTTTTTGGTCACCAGTATCTCCAGCTCTGAGATTTCCCAACCTTTCGCAGACACCCTGTATTATGCTTTCTATAAAATACCTAAATGTTTTAATTACTAAACCATAATTTATGTACTGATTTTCAATATATGTCTACATTTCTGCGTATTCACATTTAAAAAAATTGAACTTTGGTAAATAATTGTTTTAATTCGATGTTCTATTGTTTTTTTTTTCTAAGGCACGTCGAATCATCTATAAAAATGACACAATTTTTGTATTTGACATTTTTTTGTAACTATGACAATAAAGCCACAAATCGAGTGAGTGTTACGCTGGACACCCGGTACATACTATTGTAATAATAATGGCACTTTTTAAAATGCATTTAACGACTTGTTTTGAACGTATTCATAATGATATCTATTGGTGAGTGGAACAACGAAGAACTAATACTAGAAATTGAAAATAAATTTCATTACTAATACGCCAGCAGTTCAAAATTAATTTTAAATAGTGGCATTACTACTACTGCAATTGTATGTAAATATGTACTATATACGTCATATAAACTTTAAGCCAATGCCGGATAACACGAAGTTCGGATAGCTGTGAACCGGATAGTTGAGAACCTACTGTACTATGTAGATAATAAACAGAAAATACTTTTAAGAGAGGGCAATTTAACAATTGACAATTATTTTGATTTTTTGGGTTGTGAGTACTTTAGAATTGATTTTCTAGCCCTGGAACTAACTTTTCCTAACTGTAACGAGCACGATATGCCTGCTGGTGATGTTTGGTTCAACAAAATGATGCCTGTCCACATTTTCACTTCGACATAAGAAATTACCTTAATGAAGTTTTCCCAAATCGATGGATAGGTAGAAGAGAGCCGCTTGAATAGCCAGCGGCCTACCCTGACCCTACTAGACTTTTTGTGTGGGGTTATCTCCAAAGCTCTCTCATACATTTTATATGTAAACAGCCAAGACCCATCGAAAGATTGGATAATCGTATCAAAGAAGTTCGAAATGTAACGCTAGACATTATTCGAAATGATGTAATCATTTAAGGAATTTGAATCCCGAATTAGGCAATGTACAAACGTTAATGGGGGCAGATTTAAAAATTTGATGTAAGTAAAAATTAGTACTATATAAGTAGTACAAAAACTTCATTTAATTCTTCAATTTTTTAACTGCTATGACAAAAAAAAGGTGGATATGCATGTGTACAAATTAGTAGGTCAAATCATTAACCACATATTCATTGGACTAAAATAATGGAACTTTTCTTATACCACTTTTCATTTCGGGGCTCTATTTTCAAAATAATTTTTTTTAAACGAGTTTCATTGATAGCTTCCATGATTTTAGAGATATTTTGAAATTCGGCACATATTTTTATCTTAAATCGACACACTTTCTGACGGATGTGAAAGTAGCCATGGAAATTTGTCCACGGTTTTCAAATTAAATTTATATGCATAATTGTTAATTTCAAGACATCACATCATAATTTCTATGAAAATAACCATTAGCAGCAGAGGCTATTAACCAAAATATTTACTTTAAACAAACTTTTATACAGTTTACAGTTTTAATACAAATTTTTTGAAGGCCAAACAACTACATGCGAGTTAATTATAAAATACATGTATATCGTTGTTAGTGCATGCTAGTAGAAGTATTTCTATATTTTTATATTTAACTTACATAGAGTCATTTCGACGCTAGAAAATTTTTATAATCAATCAATATTGAAATTTGTAAACACCCTATAACAAAATTTGTTCGAAGTAAATATTTTAGTTAACAGTCCGTACTGTTAATGGTTATTTTCATAGAAATTGTGATGTAATGTATTGGAATCAACGATCATGAATAAGTATAAATTTCATTTCAAACCGTGAATAAATTTCCATTACGTTTATTACTACTTTACTATGAAAATATATCTATATCGCCGTCAGTGCATGCTAGTTGAAGTATTTCTATAATTTTATATTTAACTCACATCGAGCAGTAGTTTGGCCGTCAAAAAATTTGTAAAATCAATCAATATTGAAATTTGTAAACATCCTGTATAAAAATTTGTTTAAATTAAATATTTTGGTCAACAGCCCCTGCTGTTAATCGTTATTTTCATAGAAATTGTGATTTCCTGGAATCAACGATTATGCAAATAAATTTAATTTGAAAACTGTGGACAAATTTCTATGGCTACTTTCACATCCCTCAGATTCTGTGTTTTGATCTAAAATACCGCAGCATGAACAGAGCAAAGGGCTAAAATAATGGGACTTTTCTTATGCCTCTTTCCATTCGGAGCTTCATTTCCAAAATACAGGGTGTCAAAATAAAAAAATTTAAAATCATCGATAACTTTAGAGATATTTTTTTGAAATTTGACACATACTTTTATCTTAAGTGGGCACACTTTCTGTGTAATTTTAGTCTAAAATATCAAAGCATGAACAGAGGAGAAGGGGGTTTGTAGTACCCACAAATCCCTCAATTTTTTTTTTTTTTTGAGTACACTTATGGTTTTAGAATATTTTTTTTAGATATAGTGTTTTTATTTCATTTTTTTACTCTTATAAGATTTGTATTTTAGCTTGGTTTACGAGGTATTGCACCTACCAATTCTTTTGTTATCAAATTAGTCAAGCTACAGTAAGTATCCTGTAAGTGTTTGAAGAAACAAGAGTATAAAATATTTGCCTAGGAGGGTGAAGAACGTTGAGCAAAAATTACCATCAACATTAATTGTGATGCAGGCCATTACTGAAAATATTCACCCATCCATGCATTAGATCCGTTTCAGGTAACTTCAACTTGTCGAAGTCCTCAGTTCACAGAATTCTTGAAAGTTACATCCTTACAAAGTTAACGTCTTACAAAAACAATCACCGGACGACACAGACGAAAACTTATTTGAAACAACCCAATGATTATCACTGAACAAGCTTTTTGCTTAAGCAGTGAATAGGCAAATATACTCAGAAATCTGCATTGGATCCAAAGAAAACGTACACAACAGCCGGAAAAAGTAAATGTTTAGTCTGGAATAATAGGAAATCACATACTAAGATCTGAGACTTCATTCCTTTGAAGGCATTTAACCACATTGAACATTTCTTGTAACAAAATAAAAAATTGTACCTACTAAGTAGTACAAAAATTATAGTTTTCATTTAATTCCTCCATTTTTTAACGACTATGATAAAAAAAAGCATTAACCTTTGTTGAATTCGTCTTTAGAAGCCATTTATTTATATGAAATATATAGCATAAACCTATTAAAAAAAAATTTCGATAACTTTATAGCTCTACAAAACAAAAAAAAAAAAATTTAAATATTGCGGAAAACTTGTTTCAACAATTTTTTTCAGCCTTAATTAGAAAAAAATACAATGAGAGAAGGAAAAAATTACAGGAACCAAATTTTAACGTGAGTTTAAACTTTTTAACATAACAAAATAAGTTCATATAAATATCGGCCAGGAAATGCTTAGTTTCCCAGGGTATCAAAATTTATGAAAACAAAAAATAATTTTTTTTATAAAACATCTTAATTGTAAAGATAAAAATTTGAAAACTAACACAAATATTTTTTACTTTATGCTGCTTTTTTGGTAAAACCTTGAAAAAAAAATTATTTTGAATTTAGAACCTTATAATTGGAGGGGACCGACTTCTTTCTCCGCTCCAAATCTTTTTCAGTGTACATCTGGTCTTCAAACTTCACACTACTTTGATAGCAAATTTCATTTGCAAACTATTACGTCTCTTGACAGTTTTTTATTTAAAGCTGAATTTTTTAGATACTTTACATTTTCTTAGTCAATGTGAATAATTTTTTCCCGTAAATCAGTACAAGTGTTCAAATTCAACACAGCAAAGCTGTTATTTGGGAAATAATACTGGTATTGAAAATGTAAAATATAAAAAAAATTGAGCTTGAAATAAAAAAATATCAAGAGACATAAAATTTGCAAATCAAATTTTTCTATCAAATGAATGTAGTTTCAAGACCGTAGGTATATGTTGAAAAATTTTTGGAAGGGAGAACAAGGTTTAAAGATTTTTTACAAAAGAGCAGCTAAAGCAAAAAATATTTGTGTGAACTTTCAAATTTCTATCTTTGTCATTATCTTTAATTAAAAGATTGTTTTCCAAAATTTTTTATACTCTATCTCGGAAACTAAGTATTTCCCAATTTCAACTTAATTTCTTATTTTAAAAAGTTCTAGCCCCTGTTAAAGTATGGTCGCTACAGTTAAGGACACCCTGTATATAAGTTTTAAAGTGATTCAAGGAAACACTTGCTGAAATTACAATACAGACTCGTAGAAAACATTACGTATAGACAAAAACCTTTTAAATTTCTGCTCTGTGAATGAATTTCAGGCAAAATAAACCAGTGGCGGCTGGTGAAATTTCAGGTATGTCATATCCTAATAACCAGACATTGGGACCCCAACCAAACTTTAGAATATATGTACTGTGGCCATATAAAAAACTTCAGTAGAAGGTGAACGATTTTGCAGTTTGCGAAAAAAGTTAATTTCCAAATTGGCTTGTTTAAATTTCGAGAAACATTTTTTTTCATAAACTAGATATAATTCTACCCATAGGTTTCAGATTTAAAATTTTTTGTTAAAGTTACAGCAGGTGGAAAATTAATATTGTATTTGTGATACATTATAAAAATTTCAAAATGCTATAAATTCTACAAATATAATTATTTTTTAATAAAACTTGAAACCTATCCGTAGAATTACATCTAGTTTATGGAAAAAGATGTTTCTCGAAATTTAAAGAGACCATTTTGACAATTTGAGGAGAGGGGTGAGGCCCACGTTTTTTTCAACTTTTTTCGCAAACTGTTATATCATTCTTCTTCTACCAAAGTTCTCTATATGGCCACAGTACATATACCATACCGTAAAGTTTGGTTTGGGTCCCATGTCTGGCTGCTGAGATATGGCACACCTGAAATCTCAGCTGCCGCCACTAAAATAAACTTATAAGCAAAATGATATACAGAGTGTTCCGAAATTAATGCAACACAGAGTAAGAGTAGATTCCTGACGACACAGGCTTTATTCCAGATAGGCACGGTGTACATAAATTCCAGTTAGATCGTACATGTGTACCAGAATTACACTAAGTGTCCCTGAACTGTACCCAAATAAACTACCGGAAACTTCAGGTACATGACTACATGATGTAATAACCTAAAAATTATTGTTTACTGGGATGTTTTACTCTGTTATTTGTTGTGTATTACGAGTATATGTATACTTATGTTTTTATTGTTTTGTGGTTTATTGACGAGTATTGATGACCTAATTGAACTCAATCCAATCTTTCATGAACATAACATAACCTTGTCAGCACTGATAATTTGCAATTGCCAAGTATCTGGTCCTACCTGATTTCATTATCCATTCCAGATAAAGTGGCACGGCGGTACTTTAAGTACACGTACGGCACACTTATCGAGTGCCTATCTAGAATACGTCCATAATAATGCTATGTAGCCAAACTTAGCTTAGTCCAAAAGTTGATGGTTAAAAAGGTACAGAGTATCAATATATTTTCGATATTTGCAAATAATTTTTTAAAAAGTTCAAATACTTAGGGGGTGTTTCAAATTTGTTTCTAATTTTGACGTCACTATTAGAGGGCGCCACGTATGGCACTTCATGCTTCTTTTAAATGGCAGAACTTTTTTTGCGGCTTAGTGTATACAGTGTTTTCAAAATAATTCAATTTAAAATATTCACCAAAACTATTTTGGTTTCAGGTAGTGCCTTTTCCACTGAAAATACAGCAAAACATTATTTGAAAAAGTTACTCAAATGGTAAATTATGGTGATGTGTAAAATTTTAAGAAGATCTGTAATGTTTGATGAAACCATTATCTTTCAACAATGGTTTCATAAAGTTAGAAAGATTTCATCAAAACAGGCCGATCTTCTTGTAATTTTGCATACAATCATTATTTAACATTTTGAGTAACTTTTTCAAGTAATATTTTGCTGTATTTTTAAGGGAAAAGGCAGTTTACCTGAAACCAAAACGGTTTTTACTCGGAGCGTTGAATATGTCAAATAAGATTATTTCAAAAATGGTTTTCAGACAAAAAAAAGTAGGGAAATCAATTGTTTCGACAGATGTATACACTAAGCCATTAAAAGTTCTGCCATTTGTAATAAGCCTGATGTGCCATAAGTGGTGCCATCTACTAGTGACGTCGAAATTAGAAACATGTTAATATTTGAATTTTTTTAAGTTATTTGCAAATACGTATCGAAAATAAAATTTCAACTTTGACACCTTTTTAATCAACTTTTGAACTAAAGTAAGTTTGACTACATCATATCATTTTGACGCCAGGAATCTACTCTTGCTATATATGTTGCATTAATTTCGGGACACAGTGTACATAGATAAAATTGAAATATTTTGAAAATTAATTGCAATAGATGTCACTAGACATTTCTTAATAGTAGCTGAATTGGTAGGTATTACAACAAAAATGCATTAAATAAAATAGTTTAAAACGTTTTTTAATTATCCTCTACTATTTGAATGTTCCCAATTTATCAGCTTGTTTTGGATAAATAAAACTCAATCAAAACCTTATTATTTTATCAGGTCGACGTTTCGATAACATTTATTGTCTTCCTCAGAATTAATAAATGCAGATTTCTATAACATATTTTTTTAAAATTTTTAATACATGCAATTTAAAAAATTAACAGTATAATATACTATGTAATAAAGATAGGAAAAATTGTTTTTAGTTGAAAATAAATTACAAAAATGTATAGGTAACTATGCTAAAAAATACAAAGTTAAATGTGCAAATATAATTAATTATCTATCTAGGTATATAGAATACCACAACAAAAAACCACAAACAATGACCACAATTTTACCAAATGAAGAAAAATAAGTTTTCTGTTAAAATTTTTACTAAGTAAAAGCATATAGCTAATTCTCAAAAAACAACCATTCAAAATGAATTTCATGATCAGGAAAAAAACAATTAAAGTAATTGGAAAATGTTTATCTTGGCTAATATAACTTAGATAAGCAAATAATTATTATAATAATTCGGAAACAATTCCGGTGTGGAAAGAATTAGCTATATGCTGGTACTTAGTAAAGATTTTAACGAAAAA
The DNA here is from genome assembly GCA_037114965.1 of Monochamus alternatus. Classification (NCBI taxonomy): domain Eukaryota; kingdom Metazoa; phylum Arthropoda; class Insecta; order Coleoptera; family Cerambycidae; genus Monochamus; species Monochamus alternatus. The sequence continues at coordinate 52,359,053 of CM073433.1, read as the reverse complement.
TTTATTTTTCTTCATTTGGTAAAATTGTGTTCATGTTTGCATTGTTGCGGTATTCTATATAGATAATTAATTATATTTTAAAGTTTAACTTTCCATCTTTTTAGCACTATTTTTTCTATATTTACGTAGTACATTATATTGTTAATTTTTAAAATTGTATGTTTTATTTTTTTTAACTTTTTTGTTAAAATATATTGTAGAACTCTTTTAGTCCTGAGGAAGACACTAAATATTGCTGAAACTTCGACCCGATGAAACAATAAGGTTTCGATTTAGTTTTATGTATCCAAAACAAACCGATAAGTTGGGAACAACTGCAGCCAATTACGTAAAGTTGGAATTTTACGTCTAGCCTCCCCTGTATGCTGAGATCTGCTCTCATTACCACGATAGCGTAATGCAACAATTTTGACAGATTTTAGAAAATTTATAAAATAGTTCAGAGCTATGTTCATTATTTGGATATAATAAAGAAATTAGAAGTGAATTTAGTTGTTTAAATCACAATCGACCTAAATAGAATCAAAACACGTAACAACTAGTTTTATTGCTTTCGTCTGTCATTAGTTGACGACTGTTTAAGTAGTAAGAATATTTTTTTTTGCCGGCATCAAAATATTTTATAATTTTAAGGATTATTATTTTTGGTTTTATCCTACAATAAATAATATGTTTTCTTATGAAATTTTTGTGTTTTAAAGTTATGAATACTAACAAGATCGAGTAAGACAAAGGACAATGTTAAAAATAGCCGATTTTTGGCTTATCCGGGGGAACGTATAAATCATAAAAAAATCAATTGATTATTGTTAATTAACATTAGAAATGGCCCAGAAATACGTCAGATAGCTGGGGAAATGTCGCTACTACCCCTAAACCTATATAAACTACCCTTAAATAGCTTTAAATGGATAATCAATAATTATTGTTATAAAATTCGTGTAAAATGAAAAAAATGCTTGAAAATGATTTGAACAGACTATTTTTAACATTGTCCTTTCTATTTTTTCATCATGTCAAAGTTAGGGTCTAATCAGACCCCATATTACTTGGGCGATGAAGCATAAAATTTTCACCCGGATTAAAAAAACTGAATATATTTTATACATATTACCAAAACTAATTTCTAAAAGCATTTATTTGATTAAGGACTTTAAGATGAATCTTTTTGCCTCTAGCCTCTTCGAAAGAAGAAATATACAGTAAGCACTTACCAGTTTCTGGCAGTCGTTGCTGCTGGTCTCTTCTCGGTTTAGCTGCATCCCATCACATATCTGTAAAAAAAAATATTCCTAAGATACATTTTTTCGAACAAATTATATATACATTAGACAAACTCAAAACAGAAGTGTGCAAGTGCAATTAAAAAGGACAATATATTTACACCACATACCTACTCAACAGAATACCTCTAGGTAAGTATATATATGTTGAATTTTCCATTACAGTTTTCAAATTTTGAAAAGTATTTTATCAAATGAATAAACTTTACTAACTGTATTTGCTTACTGGAAAAATAAGTAGGTGAAAAAGAAGCTTATTTTCCCGTCTTCCCTCCGCAGAGCAAAAATGGACTAGTTCACATACGAAATTCAACAATCGTCGCCGACTGTCGGCGGTATCTATGGTTACCAAAACGTAGTACCCGCCCTTATGACGATTTGATTTTTTGTTGTGTAAAAATGTGTAAAAACCTATATTTGAAAAAAAAAAACTTGGGAAGCACAAATGCCTACCTACAAAGTATAATACACCTATGTACTTGATATTCTTGATAGCAGAATATGTTAAATTTTCCACTAGTTCTCAAATATTAAAGATACTTATTTATTAAATTAACTTTTGGGAAGGAAATATTCACAATCAAATCTGAAAAGTACTCTAATCTGCAGCTTATTCTTAACCCTGTAGAGCAAAACGCAGTTTTTGCGTAACAAACTATTATATTTTTTGTAAAAACTTACGGTCCGAAAAAAAACTGTACTGTGAATAAAACAGAAAATACTTATGATCAACAAACTTACATAAATTGGAATCAAATATCGGCATAATTATAATCACTAAAAATCGGCAAAGAAGCGTTGTACAGGCACCCATTTTCTTCGGTTACTTGACTAAAACCACCAAAACCACAAAACGAAGCGCGAAGCCAACAAAAATTTAGTACGCGTTCCGCTTATTTGCAATTGTTTTTACAAATCGCGTCGCCTTGATAAAGCACGGCTCCAACCACAAAACATATACCTACTACGATTTAGCAGACGATGGCGTAAAACAACTATATGACTAATATTTTTTCTAACCAAAAAAAAAATTTATAACAACCAACGTATTTAATTTTCGTAAAATTGAAAAGAATATCTGATTGTCTTAAGTCTTAAAACAGAAAGTTGATTTATTTGATTACAGGTTCAATTTGGCAGGTTATAGGGAAATTTTTAACAAAATGAACCACAAAACCTACGATGAACTATTCGTAGGTATACATATACCCATATGACTAAATAAATACATATACCTGATACCTATACGTACACCTTGTTAGATGCAATGGCAATATAGTTAATAAAATAAAAATTAACTGGATGCATTTCAGACAAAATTTGCAAATGTTGTTACACATACCCATAGATAAAGATACAATACACATACCTAGATAATTGTTTCAAATTGTAGAACCAGCTGCGAAAGGCACCAAAGATTTGAATCTGCACATAATATATATCTATAAAAACGCCACAACAAACCGAACTGATATATATGCAATGAGTTTTATAAATATTAACTTTTTAATTGTGACCTATAACAGCGGCGTCTCCCGCCCAGCACAGCCTACCTATCTAATCACATGACGCTTCGCTCACTTCGTTACCTCCGTCAAGGCTAATACGATTTTTTAAATGAGTTATAGGTATATCGAAATAATATTTATTTATAATTTTCGGAAATATAGTATACAGGTCAGGATATTATCCACGTAAAATTAATGCAACTGGACTGCAAATTAATGGAGATATAGGGCACGCACAGCACAAGCATAAATAAAAATAACTAATAATAATAGGAATTATTATTTATTTATTCTTGTGCGGCTGTATATTAGCAGATGGAAACAGCACTGTTTATAGTATATTGGTGGAGAGCAAACTATATGCGAATGTACTTGTTGAGAAAATTGAATCTTGAAATCATATTCTGAGAAACTATATACAGGGTGTAACAAAAAAGCAGGTCACCCGATTAACTGCATGTTTTCACCGACAAAATATGATGTTTTAACTGTAGGTATTTGCATATATACAAAAATACCTTTACCACTTTATTTTCATTTCAGATAACTATGGGATGATGGTGGCTTTCTAGGGTTTACTGCTTGAGTGAATATATGTATATGTATACTGTTCTACTTCGAAAGTTTGGTTCTAATTACTAGTAACTGTAAATCTAATAAGTACAGTTTTTAAATAAAACTAATAAAAACATACTTTTGTTTCTTTTTACGATGTAAATCCGCAATAATTATTGAACAACTGAAGTTATAATGTTGTATTGATTTATAATAAAATAGCACTAACCGTAAAGTTCAAGACAAGCTTATATGCACGCAAGAATAAATTACTAGCTATTTTTTTCATGTTTTTGTACTTACATAATTGTCCATTATTACTAGTATATTGTATACTCTATTATACTCTGCCATTTCTACTTTATTTATTTATTTTTTTTTTTGTAGTAAAATTATACAATAACTTTATAGTTATAGTTTTTCAAAACCATAATTTACTATGAATGGAGTTTTGGTGGACAGCAATTTTTAACAAAAAATTAATATAAATGGCATAATATTTTATTGACATATTTCTGTTTCAAGGAAAAGCAAAATGCAAAATAATGAGAAACTTTGTTTTGATAACAGGACAGTTAGTTATTTTGTTGCAAATTTTATTTTAGTTTTCCAACATGTAAAATAACTGCCTAATCATTGTAGTTAATTCTAAAACAGCCAAAAATAAGTTCATTTCGCATATAGTTCAGAAAAAAATACGTATTTCAATAGATTAATAGAATAATTTGAAAGGAAAATATTGTGTATGTTTGGTTGTGGACAACCAGTAAAACTCATGAGTGAGGGGAACATTCCAGTGGAGACGTAAGGGACAAGGAATTTCAGCGCGGACTTGTCACTTGTCAGGTGGTAGAGAACACCCTTAACCAAGAAAATGTGAACAAAACTGGAACTGGACGATGACGATTCTATAAATAGTCGTTCAAAGTGATAAGGAAATATACAATTAAGCTTATCAAACCACAAAATGCGTTCCAAATGTTATTGAAGATAATTTACTTCCCATTACTCACGTTAAAAAAAATCCAGAATTAGGTAGCGATAAATACTGACCAAAATGGAACAAGATAAGGGCAACAGTAAGTCATTCTACTTTGTGGTAAACTACAATTAATATAACGCTTATCTCTGTTAATTATTATTAGTTTATACCGAATTAAATTTGGAAAAAAGGGGCACAGAGAAGATAGAACCGGAAAAAGTGGAAAACAATATGATGCCCAGCCTTTTCGCCGAGTGTCACCCTATTTCCAATTTCACAGATATCGAGGGCGTGTTGCAAGAACCGCCTAGATGGGTGGAAAGAGTCGAACCGCTTGTACCAAGAGCTCCAACTGTGGTTCAAAACATTCTCTCGGATTGTCATAGTGATTGCAATCATTACTTGCCGAGAAATAGATTCGACAAGAGATTGGTTCCGAAGACTTTAGTATGTCATGATTATAAAGGTGGATACCAAGCCGATAAGTAGATACTTTTGTGAACAAATCTTATTACTGAAGATTACAAGACATGCGATTTCAGGTACTTACATTACCCTAATGAAAACATTTTGGGAAACGGGTACCCTTTTTACAACTGGGCGCAGATCGACATTTTTGTGTACTTCAGTCATCACTTTATTACTATTCCTCCTCTATGTTGGATAAACACTGGACATAAAAATGGTGTTAAGGTATTAGGTAATGATATCGTAATTTATTATATATTATTTTTTTAATTTTCTTGTTTTCTAGGAACATTGATCACGGAATTCGACCAAGGATCCGAAATATGTAATAATAAGATATTTAAAGACATTGAAACCATGCAAAAATTCGCGAAATCCTTAGCCAAACTTACAAAAATTTTTGGGTTCGACGGATGGCTCTTAAACATAGAAAACAGAGTAACAAACGTTGACATTTTAAAGCATTTTGTGGTTTACCTTTCGGACCTGGTGCATTCCGATAATCCTAACATCTTGGTGATTTGGTACGACAGTGTTACGGAAGAAGGCGCTCTTGATTGGCAAAATAAGCTCAACTCAAAAAACAGGTAAATTATTATTTCTCTCGTTTTACTGACACAGTACGGACTATGTCGTTTTAGGTGTTTCTTTGATGCCTGTGACGGGATATTTTTGAACTATACTTGGACCGAAAAGCACCTCATTGAAACGGTAGAGGCAGCGAAGCATAGGAACTTAGACGTTTTCGTAGGTATAGACGTGTTTGGAAGAAATATGTTTGGCGGCGGTAAATTGTTCACTTACAAGGCAAGTAAATTACAATTGTTTTTAAATTTGTGAAAGAAAATTAAAGTTGATTTAGGCAGCTGAAGTGGCGACTCGGTATAATCTTTCGTTGGCAATATTCGCACCTGGTTGGACACACGAGACATTAAGAAAAAGCGATAGTTTCTTCGAAGAATTTTTAAATAGGGATTCTGCATTTTGGTGCAGCTTGTGGCCTTACTTTTACACTCATCCTATAAATAGATACTTCACCACGAATTTTTACATTGGCCTAGACAAGGTGATTTAAAAACCGTTTTTGTATGATTTTAAATTTTGTTTTATTGTTAATTTTCCACTGTTACTAATGTACCAGATCTGACAAGTAAAGTTCGCGAACTTGCCACTGTACGCTAACATTGGCAACACTGTACAAACAAATTGGTAATTATTCATTTTCATAAAGAATTTTTGAGAAAAAATATAAATAAAAAAAAAATTCTATCTTTGCCTTTAGTTTTCAACGCTCGTTTTCTAAATCATATCGGTCAGTGGTTGCTCGGTTTAAGGCGTCAGTACTTAGGTGACTAGATCGCTGTGGGTTCGACCCCTGCACCGTATATAAGCTATATTCGTGGAGAGGATTGACACCCTCTCTGAGGGTATGGTAGGGTGGAAGAATGTTGGCTTGGGTCAATGAGAGAGATTGATACCGGTTGACGTTTAACTACTCCCCTAACTAATGACGTTTTCCGGGTTTCCCTCATTCCTGCACTGAATGGTGGTTAGGGCCTACCAACGTAAGTCCTCGGCGCAAATGCGGCCTGCTTAATATGCTGCCCCCTCTCGCGCACAAGTCTTCGAATTCTGGGCTAATCCTCGTGATTAGAATGAGGGGTAGAGATATTATTATATCAAATAGAAAGTGTTAGAAAAGCAATTTTGCATCATCTACAGTGTGACGAAAAAAAACTTTATTCATGATTATAATAAAGAAAATATCCCATTTAATTATATTTACAATATTATTATGGACGCTTACCTACCTTTTTAGTTTGTTAATTATGTTCCTGTTTGATTGCAACTTTGTAATATCTTTATTGTGACGTTTACTAGAATATTCCAGGCTGTATTTGGTTCTAGATGTGTTCTCGACGACCTAGGAACTTTAAAAACATATATAAGTGGATCGGTTTTGCCTCTGCAGTTCAGTTTACGTCCCAAAGTAAAACGTGAACGACAGAAACGTTAAAGATTGGACAGTTTGAAGTATATTTATTGTGAATTAAGTAGTGGCAATAGTAGGAGTATTTCAAGGCTAAATCAACCTATGATAGTTATGCTAGAATCAATAAATGAACGTAGATCTAGGAAACCTTCCAGTCGCCCAGATTAATAAGTAGAATGAAATTCTCCGCTTGCTACAAAATGTAAACATTTACATCTCCCTTTCCTTTACTAATAAATCAGTGCTGCCAATGTACGTGTACAGTAACAAGTTAACAAACTTCATACAGGTCTCATGTACTTTGTCGTTTTTAGACTTGTTACAATATCTTCAACCAACAACAACAACTGTCGAAATTTCTCCACCCGAACAATATCCCTTCGATCGAGATGTACAACTCCATCATCACTTTAAGCAACAAATGCAATTGCATGCAAGCCGTGACGTTGGGCTCTCGAAATGCGTGCTTGCTAACAAAGAAAGACCTCAGGAATGACGTGGAGTACGTACACCATATATTCGTCTGTGATATAAATATCTCCGATAACACCATAGCGTTTCACCTCTCAAAAAATGTCGATAAAGAAGAGGCGAAGTTGTCTGTAACCATTCTGACGTGCGGTGCGAATAATAAATTTAGAAAAATCAAACTGCTGGCGGATCAGAAGGAAAAACCCTCGAATAACGCGACGCTTCTGGAAGTGAACCAGTCTGAAGTGAATGACGCGTACGACAGCGTCAAACGGAGATATTTAAAGATGATCGAAGAGGAAGAGTGGACACTCAGGTCGGTTGAAGTAGGAAATAATTTGAAATGTACCTCGATTCTGTTAAGTTTTTACTGTGACTATATTTTTTTCAGCGTTTATATGTTCAATACGGAACCGTGCAATATTTTGGAGATTGGTGCTACGATAGAGGGTGGTAACAGTATTTATTTGGGCGCCTTTGGAGTGCAGAATGCTGACGGAGATTTTCTTAAAAAAAAATAAATTATTTTTAACTAGAAAATGTTACTACCTCTTCACAGCCATTTATATACATATTTAATTCTGTATATACATTTTTAAATAAACGTTAAAGTAAAGTTCTGCAGATTTTATGTTGGAATGTTTGACCCTAATCTCTAGTTATAAAAGTGACTAGAACCATCGTCCTGGCTGTAAATGCCCAAATTAGACCTTAATCGAGGTTTCCTTTGGCTGTATGACGCTGTTTTTTCGTGAAAATGCTACATGTTACGTTTACTTTCTGCATTTATTTTTTACTCCTGATAGTTTTTGTAAGACTGATACCTATTTTGAGTAAAATGCCTGTTGAAATAGACACGTGCAACAAAATTTAAGCTATACTTTAGCACTTAGCACTTTAATTTGATTTTTAATGCATCATGAAAATTTTGGAAGCATTACGACCATGATATTTCTAATATTTGAACATGAATAATAAAATTAAAAAATTACACTACTGGTTTATTGAAAGGAAAACCCATCCACTAATGCAACGTTGACTGGAAATGAACCAATCTTAACGGAATGATGTGTACGACAGTATCAAATGGAGACATTTAAAGATGATCGAAGAGATAGAATGAATATTCCGTCAGTTGAAATAGGAGATTATTTCAAAATATTATATGCTTCAATTTGCATAACAAAACAGGTCTTTACAACTATCTTATTTTTTGGCATTTGGTGTGGCAATGAACTCCGCAATATTTTGCAAATCGGTGATGCGATAGAGGGCGACAAATATTTATTTTGGCGACTTTGGAATAGAAAATGCTGACGAAGATTTTCTTTAAAAAAATCGTTTATTTCTACCTACAAAGTCGTTTATATACGTATTTAATTCTATATATATTTTTAAATAAACCTTAAAATTAAAATTCCGCAGCTTTTATGTTGGAAATCGAAAGCTTTTTGACCCTAATCTCTCATTATAAAAGTTGCTAGAACCATCGTCCTGGCTATAAATGTCCAAGTTAGACCTTAATCGAGGTTCCCTTTGGCCGTACGATGGTGTATTTTGTTGATAATGATACTTGTTACGATTTCTTTGTGCGTTTATTTTTTGATCCTGATAGTTTTTGTACGACTGATACCTATTTTGAGCATAGTGTCTGTTGAAATAGGCACCTGCAACAAAATTTAACCTATATTGCTCAATGAAACATTTCTTAAATATGCAAAAGCAAAATTAGTACTTTAATGTGATTTTTAGTGCATCATGAAAATTGTCAAAGCATTACGAGCGTGATATTTTTTAAATTTCAGGTAACGTTAACGTTATATGCAAAATACTCAGCAGTGTTCATTAGAAGCTACAGTTACAGTGAATATTATACCGACATACTTTTATGCCAAGTGGGTTATCGTCAGAAGTCGAATAGGCTGCCAAAGAAGTCCGCCACCTCCTCCCCAAACTTGTTACGATTCTTAAAGGGGTTAAGAAAGTCAAACCCAGACAAGTCCTGCGTGTAAGAGCCAAGCAGAGGGTGTGAAGCGACCAGATACTGACCGGGAGGTAATTTGTTGGTTGTGTGGGGACCTGTAACATCAGGGTCTTCGTGAACTGGTTTTATATCGTCATTGTAGATTATATCGTCTGGGTCTACCGTAGGTTCGGTAACCAGATCTGGGGCTGCGGGGGTTACCACAAGAGGGGAGCTTGGAGACGTAGTCACAGGCGGTGACGATCCACTGACGGACATACTCTGACTTCCTGCTAATAGTCAATTACCACGATATAGGCAACCAGTAATACACGTACTAGTATTTCAGGTTGCATACCACCACCTTTGTCAATTCATAGTACAATATTACACATCTTAAAAGACCTAACATTTATAATTTTATAGTACAGTGTTACACATTATAAATGATCTCAATTATTGAATCTATCATGTTATGGATATGTTAGAAACTATTAATATGAAAATAGATTTAACTGGATCATATATTGGTAAATTTAAAAATATGTGTATTTTTGATATTATTAAAAAAGATAGCATTGAATTAGAGTTTGAGGTGATTCAAGGGTACCTTGAACGAAAGGCGGCAAAGATGGTAGACTGGGAAGCTGAAAGTTTTCAAATGACGGCAAGAGAGATTGGAAACTTTGCCCTATTTGTGGTAAGGTTTGTATAAAAGAAGAAATTCCATCCCCCAGTCCTTGACCAATGTCCTGAGGTTTTGGTAGTAGGCTCGTAAAGCTGGAGAGAGTATCACCTAGAATTCCTATCATAAAAAAAATTACTGCAATAAACCGTCGATACATTAAATTTAGCAGGTACATCCTAGGTTTCTTCTTTTTTCAATCTCATTTGAAATTGTAGACACTCTAGATTTAATTTAAATTTTTAATTAATTTTCTGTAATATAATTTATAAAAAATTACCTGTTTGGGTCTGTGTTTGCGACTGGGACTGACTAAATATCCCCTGCAAGGGCCTATTGCCTAAAATCATAGACAATATAGGCTTCGAGGGCTTGTTAGAAAAAATCCCGCCCTGACCTACACCACCACCATGGCCACCTATAACAGACATATAAGCAATTTTAAATATTGTTCGCTTCTTTGTTTTCATGTCTCCTTTACCTAGCAAAGGCTTATGACCTCCTGACCCTACAGAACCGCTAACTGCCGTTGCAATGGGGTGTCCTCCAGTTCCTCCGCAATTAATTTCATAGTTTTGGTGGTACCCTACATTGAAGAATTGCAAGTCGAAAAAGGTCCTCCCAGAACCAGTTGCTTTTGGTCTTCTTATACCGTTGAAGTTGCATCCTGAGCTGCCCCCGACTCCACCCCCACCTAGAGGGATCCTCCTCCTAGCCAGTATGTCATTGTTGTTGTAGTTAGTCGGCAGATCCTTCCCTATTTCTTCATCTAGGATTGCCCTGGATATGGCAATCACTTGGAAAAAAACCAGGTTTAGCTGAAAAAATAGTTGATTTATAATTATGTAATCAAATTAAGTTATTAAATTAAATAATGTTCAAGCATTTTGCCCCTTATTATGGTATTTTAGTTCATTGTTTCATAACACCTTATATTGCATATGTATACTTGAGGGCAAAAACATTGTGTGTATCGGTGTGATAACAAATTAATTGAATCCTAGTACAACAATGCATATAATCTGACAATCATTCATGTGAAATTCATTACCTTTATAGTATTATGTGTTTTAGTTGAGTGTAATTGTAAGGTTACCTATTTGTAAATGAATTTAATAACAATAACCTCGTGAGTCAGAACTCTACATACACATGAAAAATCATCGGACCAGTAAAGATTGACTTATTATTTTTTATTTACTAATAATTCTGTTTAATTGGAGGATTTTTCTTGAAGTTAGCAGGATATACGCATTTTAATTTCAAAATTGAACTTGAAACATCTTCACTACATTTTTAACAATTTTTTTATCTATATTTTCTATATCTATATACATAAGTATCTATATCTATCTAATCTACTTTTTTTTTAAGTCTATATAATTTTCAATTTATTATTAAGGAGGGCTGGTTTTCAGTAAACATTATTAGATTCTATTTGATTTATTTTTTAGCCACAATTTTAAATACGTAGTGAGATTATCAATAAAAATTTACAGACGCTGAAAAAATACATCTTCTACACAAATTGAACAAATATTGTATATTGACTTGTGAGGTTAGGTAATCAAAACAAAAATATATTAGACCAGTTTGTGTTGTGAATATGATGTTAGATTATGTTTTGAAGCACTAATGTCTGTTTATTCACAGTGTATATTTCCTTATTTTTAAAAGATATAATTTGATAGGTTTTGTAAACGATCACAAAGTATTTTGAGGTTAAGTTCACTTGTAAACTAAATTAGGTTAAGTTAAGAATGAAAGAAGTAGAATATACTTACAAATACATTCACTGTATAAATTGGTGTACCTAAAAATGTATCTTCAACACAAATTTAACACGAGATTCTAAATCCTTTTAATATTTTTTAAAAAAATACGCACTTAACTGCCATCTTGCTTTTATCATCAAATAAAAAATGCAAAAAAAAACAAAAAATCGCAGTAAAAAACCATAGACCAAGGTCTAGAAAACACAGTGCTCTTGGACAAAATCATACATAAACAACTGAAATAAAGATAGTTTTGTGGAAATAGAATAAGGTATTGAACATATTTGATTTTCTTTTGACTTGTGATCAGCACAGTAGATCTTGTACTAGGATCATTCTGATCCTTTATCACACCTGGAAAAAAGCATTCTAGATCCGAGGTCTATATTTTCAAAGGCATTATATGATGAAGCAATGAACTGAACAGGATGATTTAATTCTCAATAAACATTATTAGGTTGATGCTTCTGTCGTTTGGAATAATGTATATCACCTTTTTACAGATCACTTAACATGGAATATTAAATAAATACCTGCTTTACCTTGAATATTTTGATAAAAGACAAGGCAGAAAATATTATGCTGCTAAACACTTATTTATTAATATTAAATAAATAAGTAGACAAAAAATTTCATGCTTCCGTTATTACAAACAAGGATACTGTGAGACTACTAAACAGCACACGTTGTTTGTGTTCTAGGCTAAATGTTTTCTATGGATTCAGATCAGAAATAGATTCAGTATCAATACCAATATCAATCGCAATTGTAAAATAATAATATACCTACATTATACCGTAGGTACTGACTTTACCGAAGAAAAATATTTCCTAATTCTTAATACATCTATTCCTTTCTTGAAGCAAATTTGCGAGTTATACCTACATATTAATTAAATTATTGTTTACCGATTCTATTATATTTATTTGTGTACAATTGAATACAGACTATTGTTTTAAACTTAAAAGTATAAGAGCGCTCTGTTATTAAAGAATAAATTACAGACCATTCAAATCACGACTAAAATGTTTACATAAAATCATAATCATAGTAATTTTCTTAAAATAATTATGGATATTTACCATTGCTTAGAGTATTTTATAAAATAATATATATTTTGACATGCAATTTCATAAATTGTTAAATATTGTTATGATCGATTAGATCAAATAAGTACGAATTTTAACTCTAACAAAAAAAAACTAAAGAAAATATCGAGCTATAGTTTATTTAAAATTATCTGTAGGCTTATGAATCTTTCAGTTACCTTAATTGACACGTATATACTGACCTTTTTTATATTCATCTCCTACACTGTCACTGAAACCGAAAGCAGCACATCAACAACACACCTTTCTTAGATTGAGATCGTTTCTTGAATATAGAAAGCCAAGAAACAAGAAACATCTCACACTGCAAATCCTGAAAGTGAGAGTTAAAAAAATTGGAATATTATATAACAATTATCTCATACGTGTGCGAATCTTTACGTAGATTAACATAATTTGCAACCAAAATTTCCTACTAGTAAAATATACAACTTTTTTGGTACATAAACCATGATGAGTGACGGTACGAGTTTTGAAATTTTATTGGAACAGTGGTAGATGGACAATAAACATGACGCTGATTGATAACAAATTTGACATTCCTACGTGACAGTTTAAGTAAATTGTTTTATTGTTTCACAGGCTACTTGTCAATATGAAATATACAAGTTTTTAGACATTTTTATAACAAAATCCCTTATATCTCGGAAACCTTCAGTCAGAAATAGGTACAACCTCTACGTATATACAACAAATGAAATATTCGATCCGATTAATTATTATTTCAACTATAGAATAATATGGGGTGTTCGGAAATAAATGCAACATAGAGCAAGGGTAAATCCCTGACAACAAAATAATTTTGCCAAACTTACCGTAGTCGAAAATTGATGATTAAAAAGATACAGGGTGTCAAATTTAAAATTTCATTTTCGATATTTGTAAATAACTTTTTAAAAAATTCAAATATTTGCATTGGAGAATGAGGGTTTTTGAGGGCGAGAAAAACCTTGCCGATCTTCTGGTAATTTTGCATGTCGTCATAATCTGCCATTTTGAATAACTCTGTGAAGTAACATTTTGCTGTATTTTCAGCAGTATAACTTTAGGGAGTTTTTACTCGGTGCATTGAATATTTCAAATAGGATTATTTAAAAAAAAACGGTTACTCCTAACGACTTCAACAAGGTTATACCTTTATTAGGAAATAAAGGTATGACAATCGACTGTTTTAATAGTCAGATAAGTTCTATCATTTAAAAGAGCATGATATGTGTCATTGTTATGTAACCAAATTTTCAGAATCACCCTGTCCTGTATATACTTCGATAGCGGCTTTTCGTGGTAGGACACATTGTATAACGTTGCATGTTATATGAAAATTTTCAAGGCTCAGTATCATACTAGTAGCCAATATATCTAAATTAATTTTTGTAGTATCGCAAAGTGAAATATAAAAATTAAGGTTATCATTTCTTTTTACCACTAATTTAAAGAAAAATTAATATTTTTCAATTCAATTAATTATTACTAACTACCAAACTTAAGTTTTTCACATAGCCTTGACTCTATTTCGACTTACCGCATTGGATATTATAAGTTTGTTTATTACACCTAATATTTCTTTCTATATTTGTCATGGAAAATGAAATTACTTTTTTGTGCTTAAGGATATTAAGAGCAAAACTTAATATATTTTAAAGGCTGAAGGCAAACATTTTTTTAACGTAAGCTGAACGCTTCATTGATTGAGGATCGTCCTGTACATCTTAAAGCATCTATTCTTCAGCCTCTTCATTGGCAGACGTTTACAACAATGACTTGTATATACAGGGTGTTAACGATAAGTTGGCCAAAAAGTAAAAAATAAAATAAAATCCTAAGCGTTTAATTAAAAATTGATATACAGGGTGTCGTGTCCGGGAAAATGTGGGAAATCTTTCGGGTCCAGATAGAACATGAAAAAATGAGATGACAAGTTCTTATCATTTTCTTTTCCTATAGGTCCTGCCTGCGGAGATATATATATATATATATATATATATATATATATATATATATATATATATATATATATATATATAATTTGGTTTTTCTTGAATAACTTTTAAAGTACTCAATATAATTTAGTACAAATTTAATGGAATGGACATTAGGAAGGACCTCTTAAAATAGTGTCCTTGAAACATATTTAGCTTTTTTAGGAACTTAATAGAACATATCGTTAAAGTTTAGCCAAACTTATCGGTAACACCCTGTGTAAATCATTTATAATAAACAAAAGAAAAATCTTCAGCCCTGCAAACTTATCTGCAACGTAAAAAACTGATTCGTGTGGATATAGAAATTCTATCCACAGGAAAGTGTGTCATTACTCCTACGTTTTTTTTTCTTGCTTTTAAGTAACTTCCCACTGATTGTTCCTTAACTGTTACTGTTATGCAGCTATGGTCGATATACTTGAAATTAAATTGCAAACGGGGAAAAATTTGTTAAGTAATATGACCTAGTTGTCGAGCGTCAAATACACATTTTTTGGATTTCAGTTATATCGTATCGAAAACAAGTTATGTGTGTACGTAATAATAATATCGGGTAAACATTAATTTTAATACTTATTCAACTTTAGAAAAGAAAGTTTCAGTTTTTGAACAAATCTAATGGGTTGAAATCTGGAAAAGGGGGGAGTCATACAAGAATTTTTATTGATTTGATGAAATTAAATAGGTGAAAAATATTTTGTTTCATAGAAATAGTATATCTGGGTAGCTTTATATTCAAAAACACAAAATTAGTTGTATATTTTAAATGTTGAATTTATTTCGAAAAAAAAAGTGATAGCCCCATTATAATATATTTCAGAGAATACTTCAATTTGAAAGGTATTTTAAGCTAATATAAATCAAACCTCCTACAATTGCTATCAATGAAGTCAAATGTATGTTCTCTGATACCAAACATCTAGGTATGCTAATGAACAATTCCACAGACAAAGCTCTATTCAATAATTATCTAAAGAAAATAATCTAATTTACTCACTCTATAAAAATCTAACTTCACTTTTTTGGCAGTGGGAACACGACAAATTTAACCACAATAGATGAGATCTGACCTATTTCTGCATTTTTAGGATTGCTTCTTCAGGTGGTCTCCTTTAAGTTGAATCAAATATCTAACTATAAAAATTATTATGAAAATTAAAATTATTTGAAGTGAAATATCGACAATGACAAAAAAGTGACATCCTGTCAATGAATTAAATATGACAATACCTACTTGAAAAATGTTCACCTTTTATACAAAAGTTTTTATATATTTTTAGGTATTAATAATATTGTGTGAAACTAACTACTCAGTGGACAAAAGCCCCAACCTGCGTTGAATTACACCCCAATATCTTCCCATATATTCCTTATTATTAGCTTTTGTAACATTTTTTTACTGTTTTAGAAAGGTATTTTAAGCTAATATAAATCAAACCTCCTACAATTGCTATCAATGAAGTCGATATTTCACTTCAAATAATTTTAATTTTTATAATAATTTTTATAGTTAGATATTTGATTCAACATAAAGGAGACCACCTGAAGAAGCAATCCTAAAAATGCAGAAATAGGTCAGATCTCATCTATTGTGGTTGAATTTGTCGTGTTCCCACTGCCAAAAAAGTGAAGATAGATTTTTATAGAGTGAGTAAATTAGATTATTTTTTTTAGATAATTATTGAATAGAGCTTTGTCTGTGGAATTGTTCATTAGCATACCTAGATGTTTGGTGTCAGAGAACATACATTTGACTTCATTGATAGCAATTGTAGGAGGGTTGATTTATATTAGCTTAAAATACCTTTCTAAAACAGTAAAAAAAAAATGTTACAAAAGCTAATAATAAGGAATATATGGGTAGATATTGTGGGTGTAATTCAACGCAGGTTGGGGCTTTTGTCCACTGAGTAGTTAGTTTCACACAATATTATTAATACCTAAAAATATATAAAAACTTCAATTTGAATTATGAAAATCTAGGCTTCAGGAGTGCTCTGTTTAAATAAATAATTCTATTCTTGTAGCCGAATATCGGCATCTAGTTTCTAATTTTAAATGGAATACCCTGTATATTTTTGCATATTTGAATTCTACGTGTAATTTTAGGAGAACTTTTATCAAGCTTCCTTATATCTATTTCCAATGGTCGAGATATTTCTATTCCATAAAAAAGTTATTTTTATTATTTACATTGGGCAAGCTGAAGCGACATAGGGGAATGCCTAAGGTATTTTAAAAACTGTTTAATTTTCCACAGGGTTGTGAAAATTTATTGTGGAATTTGCTTAATTTTCAAACGCTACACCTTTTTTTTTTAATGAAATTCCCTGTATATTTAATCAAAAACCGTTGTAGAATTTTACCTTCTATCTATCCATATTACACTTCCCTATACCTACCTCTTTTAATTTCTCTGTTACTGACGGTTTTTGTGATAAGCAATTAAAATGCCGTTATATAGTAAGGCCACAACAAAATAATGGTTTCATCCACAGTGTATGGCAAGTCATGCCCTTTTTATTGAAACCAAAATGCTCTTAAAGTTCATATCGTACAGTATGGGTTATAAATATTCGTTTATCATTGCCCGATACCTTTTGTCAATAACAGATACATTTGTATAATATTTTTTAGCAATGTGTACGCGCTGTGTGAGGTACCATGGTAACTTCGCACAGTTAATTGATTGTTACCAGTATCAATGCAAATATGGTACCTAAGCGCAGACAAAAAAGAAAAATCTTATTGAAAGCCACTTTATTATAAAAATCTAGTTCCTTCTTGAACCTTAGAACTTGAGGCTGCTTTTTATCAAATACCCAAAATATATTGAATTTGTTTCCATTAGTCATCGCATACATAGTACCACTATAATTGTTATATTATATTATAAATACACACCACGTAGAACACATAAGTTTTATTACTATTATTATATCTATTTACAATAATACACAATGGAAAATACAATACATACATAAATATGAGTTTAACTTTGTTAACACAATATACGAATTAAAAACGACGTTAAAAAATATTACACGAGATCTACTTCCTGTAGTAGCTGCTGTACTGGTGCCCGCTATAAGGCCTGTATCCTCCTCCTCCTCCTAAGAAACTAGAACCACTTCCATATCTGCCATATCCATCGTAACTGAAAATAAAGTAATGACTGGTAAAATTCGTTAAATGTCTTTAAAAAACGTAAACTCTTTTGACTTCAATATGAAATAATATACAGGGTAAAAGTGAACAAAAAAGCCTAATAAACATATGGTCGAATATCAACGGTTACTGAGATAGCAATGAAAATATTTACTCATAATATTGTGATTACTAATTGCCACATTTATTTTGACGTTTGCGACAATGCACGCGAAACTGGAATGTTTCCCAGTGTGGGAATTACATCTGAGAAGTCCTGGTCTAGCAGTGGAAGAAGAAATTCTAAATATGGTAGAACGAAGTCCGGCTGTAAGTACAAGGTGCATTGCAACCCGTCTCTAACAAACTACAGCATGGGAAAGCATTCACAAAAATGGTTTAAAACCTTTCCATATTAAGCGCGCCCAGAGTCTTCAGGACGGTGATAATGGTTTGCGGTTGCATTTTGGCAATTGGATAATAGCAAACCATACATTTTGCAAATACATTTTGTTCACTGATGAGGCTAAATTCTCTCGTGATGGAGTAAATAATTGTCACAATGAACATCGTTGGTCAAATGAAAATCCGTACGCCACTTGGCCTAGTTGTGCTAGATGGTCGTCTTACTGGAGTTAGATAGGTAGAACTTTTAGAAAATAATTTGACAGATCTACTGGACGATCTTCCATTGGATATTAGGCAAAACATGTACTTTCAGCATGATGGTGCCCTGCCCATTTTAGTTGTGTTGTGATCAATCATCTTAACAATTGCTTTCCACAACGCTGGACTGGCCGAGGTGGTTTCCAAAATCAATGAATCTCCTTGATTACTGCAGCACTCATAAAAAGAAATCACCGTGCACTTCAACGAAGTACCCGTGCAATCCACAAACGAGCTGATGCATGCATCGAGACGGACAGTGGTATATTTGAAAATTTAATTAATTAATTTCGGTTTATTAGATCTTTAATCAATGTTATAATTTATAATACCTACAGAATAAACACTTTTCTCTACTGATTCATTACAATAATTAACTCGGGTAAAAATATCTTAATTGTTATCTCAGTAACCGTCGATATTCGTTTATTAGGCTTTTTTGTTCACTTTTGCCCCCCGAACGCCCCTTTCGAATATTGGGGATTCTCCGCAATCACCCTGTATACAAACCTATCGTATCCTGATCCGTAAGGCCTGTAAGAACTGTAGGAACCTCCGTAAGGGTAGGATGAGCCTCCGTACCCAGAATTGTAGTAAGAGCTGCCTCCATAGTATCCTCCAGGTCTGTACGAGTTGTAACCAGGTCTCCTGTAACCGGAGTACCCCCCGTAATTGCTGTATCCCGGCCTGTACGCACTGCCACCGTAGCTGTTGTAGTAAGTTGTGTCGTAGCCGTTATCTAAAGAGCCAAGGCCAGTGCCGTAGCTGAGACCACTGCTGAGGAGGCCATAACCACCGGCTTGTGCTGCGGCTAAGATTGCACACAAGCAGAATATCTGAAAAAAGAAAAGCAATAATGTATTTGAATACAACAGGTTTGTTCCTGCAGCAGTTGGAAACGATTTGAAACTATCAGAAATGTCCGCCAAACTTGTTAAATATTTCTGATAGTTTCAAACAGTTTCCAACTGCTGCAGGAACAAACCTAATATTACTTGAAAAGGTTGGATTTCTTTCAATTGCTTGAGTTAAATACTAAAGTATTTATATAACAAGTTGCAAAAAGAGTGTGATTTAAGCATGCGTAAAACACATTGTTTTGCGAAAGAAGGAAGGGAGTTTCGGATATCAGCCAAAGAAACAAAAAATATTTACGAAGCTGGAAATAGAACGCCTTATGAAACAAACCGAGGATAAAGAATTCCTATTAGCCAAAGTTGTTTTAATCGTGCGAGTTTTGGAGCATGTAGGAGGAAAGAAATCACACTTTTGACAGTAGACGCCATAAAAGATTGTCAGTCATTTATTAGTGTCAAAATTCCGAACACAAAAACTTATGTTCTAAAAATATTTACGACTACTAAGGGATCAATAGATGGTATCAATTTTTTAGATATATTTCGTAAGTACGCAAAACTTCGTCCACTCAATACGACAAATTAGCGATTTTTCATGACATATTGAAGCAATCAATGCTGTACCCTGCCAGTACAATTGGAAGTATTCCAAAAAATGGACTCCTCAACGCCAATAAATACACTGGCCATTGCTTTCAGCGCAGCTCTGCAACAATGTTGGCAGATTCTGGAGAGGATGTGACACTTTTAAAGCGACATGGAGGTTGGCGATCGTGTTTAGTTGCCGAGAGTTATATCGAATATTCCATTGAACAGAAGAAAGAAAGAGTAAAAAGAATCCTAGGTCCGAAAGATACACCAAATAATAAATTAAAACAAGTTGAAGCAGAAGCTAGCAGTATTGCCACTCATGAACGGAGAATAACTTCATCTTTATTTAGTAATAGAAGACAGATGAAGCTATTCTCAGTTCACACTTGGTGGAAAAGTGCAGCTCTATCGAAAATTTGATAAGTGGAAATTATTCTACAAGTTCGTCAAGTACGTAAACAGGAAAAGCGTCATTTTTGAATTCTTAGCGACATTTTATTGCTAAGATGCTATTGTAGATAGTAATTATTAGTAATTTTTTACGACAAAACCACAAACATAACATTTACCTATTTGAATGTGAATCATGGTGTGGTGTATAATTATTCACGGCAAAGCTATTCTGGAAAACCAGACAAGTGTCGCAAAGAGAATAACAATTGCTGCGTAACACAAACAAATAAAAGTTTATCAATCCTTGAAAATGTATCTCTTCTACGACATGAGAATTATCCTAGTGTATTCATTCTCTTTGGTCGTTCACGCATAAACAAAATCATAAATGCGAACGAATTCGCTACATTTTAAATAATTCTTCTATTAGTTAAATTCATCATGCGTGGCAAGAAGGTCAAAGAGGTCCTTATTTCTCGTATTTGTTTGTATTGTCTTTAATTATCAACATGAAGCATATGCAAATTGTACAAGGGGACATGCAAATCCAAATCTGATGACCGATTGTTTTGGTAGTAATCGATCTATAATATGGCATTATGAATTCAAAGCAAAGTTTTAAAAAGCGTCAAGGAAGATATTATTGGACGGAATTCTAATTTTTTATATAGGGTGACACGAGTGTCACATCGTCAAAGCTTTTAAAATATGTCGATTGGAGACGGATTATGAAGCATTGAAAATATGTCAATCTGATATTGTCCTGCAATCTAAATCTAGACAGGATGGAGAATTTTAATTTTTTTTATGCACAGCGGTCCGAACAAATTTATTCTTATCACGGCCAGACATTAAAAGCTATCGATGAAAGAAAAGTATTATGACTACATAGAGACCTTGGATGTATATCAGGAACTATTTTTTTACGAGGTGTTTTCAATCAGCATAATTTGTAAATTCTTACGGCCTTTTTGCATAAAAATCCTTTTTTTTTTGTAAGATAAACCAGCTCCAAGTTAATAGCATTTAAAGAAGTTATGTTGAAACAATTTTTAAACTACACAATGAGATTTGTTCTTTTGAAAAAGTAAAAATCGATCTAAAATTTTAAGTTTGGTTGAAATTTAGTAAAGATCATTATGTATAAAGAAAATCAATCCAGGAGATGGTGGATTTTATTAGTGCAAAGCCAAACTACAATGCAGACGTTGAATCATTTTCTAAAAGATTATATATAACCTCACAAAATTTCATTTAAAAATTTTACAAAAAGAATTAAAACATTAAAAATACACGCATTTTTGAATCAAATAAACGCATTATTTGATTCGAAATACACGTTCATTTCAATCAAAAAGTATATTTTTTATTTTCAAACGTTATTTTTATACAGACTTGTCCAAATTGTTCAGGAAAATGAACAAAATATTATTGAAAAACGTTTTTTAAAATTAAGCTTTCATAAGATGTTCAAATGGAATTGCTGTTTGTTTCATTGAAATAAATACTTACTCGTCAAAAAAAGAAATTTTCTTACCAAATAAATCGTTTTATTTTTGACAAAAAAGCGAGTATTACATTATGTTTAAATTAATTTTGGTCTACTTTTGAAATTACGTTGTATAACA
Organism: Monochamus alternatus; assembly: GCA_037114965.1. Lineage (NCBI taxonomy): Eukaryota > Metazoa > Arthropoda > Insecta > Coleoptera > Cerambycidae > Monochamus > Monochamus alternatus. The sequence goes on along the minus strand of CM073433.1, from coordinate 52,336,997 downwards.
AACAAATTTGTTTGATCTTGCTCTATACGGCAGAATATAAGCCCTGGTTTTTTTAATGTCATAAGACATTAACTGTTTTGAGCAATGTTTTTAATTTATATTTTTATTGTTTTATTATTCCTGTCATTATTATTATTATTGTTGTTTATTGTTGTTCTTGTGAATTAGACCCCTCCGGTACATTACTTTGTCGTGTGGAACTAGATTTTTGCAAACAAAACGTGTTTTTATATATTTTTTTAGGTATTAATAATATTGTGTGAAACTAACTACTCAGTGGACAAAAGCCCCAATCTGCGTTGAATTACACCCACAATATCTACCCATATATTCCTTATCATTAGCTTTTGTAACATTTTTTACTGTTTTAGAAAGGTATTTTAAGCTAATATAAATCAACTTAAAGGAGACCACCTGAAGAAGCAATCCTAAAAATGCAGAAATAGGTCAGATCTCATCTATTGTGGTTGATTTTGTCGTGTTCCCACTGCCAAAAAATGAAATTAGATATTTATAGAGCGTTTCATTATCAGGTTAGTAAATTAGTTTATTTTCTTTAGATAATTATTGAATAGAGCTTTGTCTGTGGAATCGTTCATTAGCATACCTAGATGTTTGGTATCAGAGAACATACATATGACTTCATTGGTAGAAATTGTAGGAGATTTGATTTATATTAGCTTAAAATACCTTTCTAAAACAGTAAACAAAACGTGTTTTTCAAACATATTTTTTGTTATTTTAAACAACAAATTTTTAATTTGTGACGTTTTTTTAATTTAAAAAATCTATTTCAGTTCACACACAACAAATGCAAAATCTAAAACAATTTAAATGTACCAATTTGTGTAGCGTGTAGTAAATTAGTAATCGATCTAGGTATTAGTATTAGTATCTAAGTAGGTAAGAAAAAATATCTCTTCACTGTGTCAATTATACAAGTTTTTTCCAGAGTATGGAAGGTTCCACAGGCTGCCAAATCATTAGAATAAGAAACAAATACTATTTTTACATGTTATGTTGTATCATTACATTTTTTACTACTTTATACGCCTACTGCACACTAACAAAATCGACATTATCAACAGCATCACACCTCGCAGAATTCTTAAAAAGAAACAATAATACTTAAATTGATAAAAATTATTAAGTAGTTTTGACGAAACTCGATACAAAACGAAACCGTATAAATCATGTACATGCTTTTGCAATAATAATGACACTCAGTATCAGCAAATTTAAACGTTTATTATAGTGATTCTTCAAGCTAATATAAATTATCTTTTTTAAATTTTAAGCATTTGCTCAATTATTTTTCTATTTGTGACTGAAATTCTGATTTATCAGTGAAACGTGGTGGTAATGAACCTGCCGTCATTGTGGATATGATTCACGCCAAGAGCAGACTTTTTGCAATCAAGAAATATCTTAGCCGGACGTTTTTGTTGTGGTTGCTTAAAGAGTGTTCATTGAACTAAGTTCAATCACTCTGGAATTACTTGAACGCTTCGTTTATCAAAGCGGATTTCAGCTAAAACGAATATATTTGGCAGCACGTGACACCATGAAATTTGAATGATCAGGCAACATTACCAAAAAAAATCACTTATACATTCCGTACCAGAAATCTAAAAAACTTCTGAGGCAGATTAAACAGCTATAAGGAACGTAGCAGCAGTTAGAACATTTTGAATCTAACTATTATCATAGACTAGTCTATGCTATTACCACAGATTTAGATTATCCAATTTTTGATTGTACGTTTTCGTAATATACCATTTGAAAAATCAAGTTTTGTAAGCTCCAGAATGTCAGAAATGAAAATGAACAAGAAACAAATATTTTATTACTTTATTTGTAGGAAATAGAGATGTCCATGTATTTGTCTTACTGAATAAACGATTTTTGAAAGAACAAGACAAAAACTAACAACGTTATACACGTTTCCTTTGTTAAAAGGAAATTTGGTAACACGGAAAACAATGCAATATGTATCCGACAATTCTGTTTCACATACTAAGGTGTGTCTTTGAAAGCAATATTTGAATTATAAAACTGCGACAAGAATTCAGACAACTTACGTCATATGAACAAATGAATAATTCTTTATATCTTCATCAAAATATTTAAGAAATAGACCAGTGCTGAAGCCTTTGAAAATGGTGAAAAGTGAAAAAAAAGAATAGTAGGATGAAATCCATTGGAAAAGGAAGAGAATACAACAAAAATGAAAGGAAAAATAATTTACGGGCGATCTGAGGTCGGGAAGTGGAAGGGGGTGAGTTTTTAAGCGTAAAAAACGGTTTACCTCTATTTCTGGCAAAACTACAAGTCCTATGGAAAAAAGTTAAATAGCAAAGGTAATAAGAAGATCTGCAACTTTTATATTTACACTTTTTTCACATAACCTCAAAATTTATGTGAAAAATTCAAATAACTAAGTTTTTGGTTTTTCATTTTTATCTTTTACAAAAAAAAATTTTTTCACGATATTTGGTGAAAACTTACGTTTTTATGTCTCAAACACACTGTAATTTTTTTTATTTAAAATATTTATTTTTTCACCTTATTTTGACTTAATATCGAAAAAGCACTCTAATTTTCAATCGAAAATTCTCACGTCAAAATATCTGTTTTTTTTTTAAAGTCGGTGGGTTTTTTGTTCGTTGAAATCTCTACTATCTTATGGTTTAAAAAAATATACATTACTATGGTAAATGTTCTCAGAAAATACAAAGAAATGATGCGACAAACTCGAATCCGAAATTTTTTTTTTAATCATTATGTATAATTTTGAGCTATTTATTAAAATTTATACTTTAATTACTCGAAAAACCTAAGATTCCATATTGCATTGATAAACAAAAAAATTGTAAATCGAAATATACTACTATAATTAACACCTAAATAAGTTAATAAAGTTAATATTTAATAAGACAAATTTTTTTCGTTTCTTTGCATTTTCTGAGAACTTTTACGAAAATTAGGATGCTTTTTCGATATTAAGTCAAAATAAGGTGAAAAAATAAATATTTTAAATCAAAAAATCAAACATTAGTTTGTAAAAGATAAAAATGAAAAACCAAAAACTTGGTATTTGAATTTTTCAAATAAATTTTGAGGTTATGTGAAAAAAGTGTAAATACAAAAGTTGTAGATCTTTTTATTACCTACAACTTTACTATTTAACTTTTTTCCATAGGACTTGCAGTTCTGTCAGAAATCGAGGTAAACCGTTTTTTACCCTTAAAAACTCACCCCCTTCCACTTCCCGACCTCAGATCTCCCGTAAATTATTTTTCCTTTCATTTTTGTTGTATTATCTTCCCTTTCCAATGGGTTTCATCCTACTATTATTTTTTTTGGTTTCAAAAATAATCGACACTGGACTAAAACTGCAACTGAGAATAATTAAAATGATAGTTTTTAATGCTATAAACAATTGCGTAACGTCAGTCATGACGTAAGTCGTCTGAATTCTTGCCACTACTATAGCATAATATGATCTGTAAGGAAAACAAATAAATGGTTCCTTTGTTTGAGATATTCAATATTCCTTACATCATTTATATTGTAACAATTATAGAAATCAGAGATGCTATACACGCTGTCTTACAGAACACTCTATTTTGCATATTTAGACTCTACGAGTAGTTTAGGGGAACTTTTATCAAGCTTTCTTATATTTATCTCTAATGGTCTTCTAGATATTTCAATTCTATCAAAAATGTTGGATTTGAATAACCTAATTCAAAATTGGCTATTTTTTTCATCGTGCAAGCTCAAGTATTGATATTGAAAAGAGAGATAGGAAGATGTCTGTCATTTGTTACAGATATTTTAAAAACATAAACAGGTCTAGGAAAGTGTGATATGGATAGCTACTTGCATATAATGGCTATAATTCACTCGGGTGATTTACGTGACCTTCGCCGGCGTGAATTGTGAATTACAGTCGCCATTGTATGTTGAATAATATACTATTATGTTGGTTATTTACCATCAACCTTTTTGGGTAATATGGTAACGACTTTAATGAAAAACTCTTGGAAATCGAAAGTCGCAAAAACCTCAAAAAATAAAAAGGGAAAAAAGAATTCAATTTAGTTAATGTGAAGCAAAGAAATTAAGGTGTATTTGAAATAAAGTTGTCTTCTATTGAAATTATTGAAATGTAACGGAAACAATTTAACATTTAGTGTAGTATTTTGGAACTTCTATTCAAATGTTGCAACTGGAATTACCTGGATTTTTATTAAAGAAACCGCCATAGCTTTTTCCCAACACACAACAAATTGCTTTTATACCACACTACTTTGTTTTTAACTAACAACTAACCAAATTTCGCTATGGACATCCTTATATCATATTCGCAGAAAGATTATTGGTAAATAGATAATTGAAAATTTGTTTATACAGCTTCTCAGTTCTTTTCCGATTTGATCTCATGAAAAACTTATTTATTATGAAGGTTACATAAACCATAAAAATATTTTCAAGCAAGTGTAGAATATATATTTTATCAATCATGACGACATTTGTTTTTAATATGCATAGATACGTTGTTTACCGAATTTGCGCACAGGGGGAAATAAATTTCGCAAATAAATTTTTCTTTCATATTTTAACCAAAAAACATAAAAGGGGAACTAAAGAAAGAATGAAAATAATTAGAAAAATTTAATAATAGAAATTTTATGAGTGGAATATTTTTTTATTTTTCATATAATCTACAAGGCTATCGGAAGACACATATTTGTATATCTACCTATAAGATATAACTGTACATACATTAAAATATAGGCCTGGAAAATAAAACTAGCCTTTGAATATTTTATATATTTATCATTACATGATACTTTTATGGATCATGGTATCATAATCCACCAATCACAAAGGTTACGTGTTCTGAAATAATATGAACCAAATCAAAATTGTTATGTTTGGATTTGTTTACGAGGTTTTAAATAGTTTAAGTTTACTGCCAAATAAAATATAATTTCTTTATCGAGTGGAAATATCTGAAAAAATATAATTACTACATTATACATATCATCACATGAATATAAACAGCATTTGTTACACATTTGACTCTCTGCTGTAAACAGTTTATAATCAATTATTTTGCAATTGCGTCTTATATTTTTTAAGAATCAAATTATTCTATTAAAATACTGGCTAATCATATAAAAATTTTGATATTTTATCGAATCAAACTATGATTTTTCGTTCTTTTTGTAACTTCTGTAATTGGGTTGTGTTCTCGTTGGATGAATTAAAATAAAACACAATTTTCTTTTTTTAAAAGAGATTGTTATGGTGTACAGGGTAGAAAATATCTAGTGACTTAATTTTAAAGTATTTAAAACATAATAACAATAACAGCTAATTGTTGCTGTTTTCTTATTTAAAATTTATTCGAAAATATTTCTCGAAAAATATAAATTTTTTATTAGAATATTCATAAAAAATATTCATTCAGTTTTAGGGGAAATACAGAACTACTTATAAATATTCTTCAGTTTACCTTGGTGTCATAAATACTCCAACGTAAAATTTAAAAATATATTGCCAAGTTCATTTAACATTTTGGATAATCCGAATCCAAATTTTTCGGAAAATTAAGTTATTCAATTCGAATAATTCTCAACTAAAATGTTTAAAAGTACTTACGGTGATCTTCATTTTGGTTGGTAGGATATCAGGACACTGAATCACTGAATGAAAAGCAAAAATTGTTTGGAATAGTTCCTCCGGATCACAATAGCCGTTTTATATGCACCGCGAAATAGAGATCAACCTTGCCATTGTCTCCCACCTGTTGGCTAGGTTTCGGGCTGATTTAGTTGGTATCGATTTGACTGATGGTCATCTGGGTTCGCTAAACGCATAAAAAATCTGGGATTCATCGTTGACTATCGGGAAACAGCAGTCAGTCACAAATTGTCCTTAGGTATGTGTTTCAGAGGCCAAAAGTGCCCCTTATCCATCCACATAATGGATGGATGGAAGAAAAACTTATAATATGCAAAAAAGGAATTTTACAATATGAAGGTTAAATAAAATCATAACTATTTAATTTTTTGTATATTTAATACGCATAAAATAGCTGGTACAGGTAGGTTGGTGGTCCTTGATCAAATAAACAGAAAGCAATTTTTTAAAGGGATTTGCAGCAAACAATTTCTTTTATAAATTCCTCTGCAAATGTAATATGAAATACTTATTATTCTTTCAAATTATGTTGAAAAAATTACAGATTTGCGTGTTTGCTAAGTATCTAGATATATGTTACTTTTTAAAAGTATCTTTTTATTTAACTTTTATAATAGAATGATACGTATAATAGGTTTAAATCACCCTATTGTTTTTTAAATGAAGAAAACATCTCTGTTACCCAAGTAATAGCTATTGTTAAATTTAAATTTTAGGATGCTACCTGATTATTATGCAACCCGCAGAACAGGAGCTCGTGGGACTGGTTGTACGCCTCGAATCGTGACTTTTCATTGTTTAGAAAGTTCCAGATATGTCCGTGGGCAACGCCATTGTCGCCATTTTGGATTAGTGAAATAAGTGTTTGACGTTTGGTGGAAAACGGGAAAGATTTGCGAAAAAATGCCGGTTAGGGTGGATATCACACCTCCCCCACCGGCAAATTCGAAGCAACCCGGTGTGACGAAGTCGCTGCTGTACAACGGATCCAAATTCCAAGGGTTCCAGAAGTCCAAAGGCAACAGTTACGAAGTTGAAGTCGTTTTGCAGGTTAGAATTTTTTTCTTTTCGAAATATGGGTATTAATACCCTTTAAACGCAAGCAGCTACGTGCGTGGGGCTTAGCAACTGTTACTTTTCGAATTGCGTAATGAATTTTCTCCGTTTATTTCGGGAAAACTATAAATAACAACATATGTTGGGACACCTTGACATTTGTAGTTAGAAAGTTTTTGTTGTTTTTACAGCATGTCGACGAGGAGAATTCGTATTTATGCGGATACTTGCAAATCAACGGGCTCACTGATGAGTATCCCAAACTCACCACTTTCTTCGATGGCGAAATTATTAGTCAAAAGTACCCGTTCCTTACCAGGAAATGGGATGCCGACGAAGATGTAGATAGGAAACATTGGGTAAGTCCTGCATGTATAAGTGATCGCCATATATTGTAAATTATTGTGTTTTTAGAGTAAATTCTCACTATTTAGTCAATACGCCAAAACGTTCAACTCGGACACCTTCGATTATAAAGCGCTGGCGGACACGGACTATGTTTTTATGAGGTGGAAAGAACATTTTTTGGTACCTGACCATACAATTAAAGATATCAGCGGTGCGTCGTTTGCCGGTTTCTATTATATTTGTTTCCAAAAATCCAAGGCTACCATCGAAGGCTACTATTACCACAGGAGTTCGGAATGGTGAGTCAAATATCTAATATTTGTTGAAATTGTGAATCATTTGGGTGAATAGCCCATTTCAGTTGTACCGGGTGATTCAGTCATTACGTTATTAGTTTTAAGAGAAGGTGAAGGAAAAGTATAATACAACTAGTTTTTTCTTACTGCAGCTAATAACGATTTAAAATGTTAAAATTGCTGTTGTTGTCTGGTAAGAATCTTGAGGAGATTTAAGCATGTTGTGAAGAATATATAAAAAATATCTTCATTCTCACCTTTATCAGCAGGGGCAGGTGGATGTGGTTAACACGGACGTTTCGAAGGCATTCGATCATATTGACCACAAGATTCTGTTTGTGAAATTGGAATGATATGGTTTTTCAGTGTCCTTGGTTGAATTACTAACTTCTCTCTCTCTTTCTTACTTAACCAGGGTTCTCAGCGTCAGGGAAAACCTGAAAAACCTGGAAATGTCAGGGAATTTGAACTTTGTCAGGGAAACGTCACGGAAAGTGCCAATAATTGTCAAAAATCAGGGAATTTTTAATGTCGTCAGGGAAAATTTCTTAACGTTACTCATGCCTTGTCTAAATTATTTATTTGATGAACGCACCCAGTTGCCTATTTCTGTTTACTTTAATCACACGTACCCGCAGATTGATATAAAGAAACGGATATATCTGGAGTGTACAGCTGTTTTTTTTTTGTGACAAACCATATTCATCGCCTATTTCAAAACGTATTCAATGGTGACGTTACTTATGTAATGCACCAAAAAAATGTATAGTTGCAAAACGTAACGTCATCAAATATTTGTTTCTCTTTAACATCACACTCACACTTTTTGATTATTGTTTATACAATTTATTTATAACAAAGCTACACTAGATTTGGATTAATATAGAACGATTATTAGTGGTAGAAATTATTAACAATATATTTTCTGTTCATGTTTTTGTATATATATTTTGAAAATGTGTGAGATCTGCAACAAAAACATGGAATTGATTTTAGCAACTGCAAACCAAAAACAAGTAATTGCTTACATGTTCGTGACAGGTTTAATGAAATTTGGAGAGAAAAGTAATTGGAGTATTCTTTTCTAATGTAATTTAAGATGTCTAAGAATACGTTAAAATTTGTAGAGGTACATACAATAAACCACAACCAATTCCTTTTTAAATAAACAAGATAAGAAGTATAAAAGTATCAATCATTTTAAACATAAAGTCTGAAAATTTAAAATACACCGATTTTGAAATCTCTATCTAGCAACTGCTGCATAGACCAATAGCAAAGCATCTAAAGAGTTGAAACCGGGCTCAGAGGACGTTTTAAACACGGTTTAAAAAGCGACCTGTGTGGCGTTACTGTTTCAATGCAAAAATATAATGTTTTGAACCGATTTGAATACATTTCATTGCATAGCTGTTTGCTCAGTAGTAAAATCTATTTTTATTGGTTTTTGTTGTGTTTGTTTATACATATTTATATCAGACCTCTTAAATATATATTATATACATATTTCTATTAGATTTCTTAAATATTTATATTTGTTAATATTTAATATAGTACAATGTGTTCAATGGCTGAAATAAATATTTCTAATAAAATTAAATATCCATGTCACTTATTTGTCATCGAATGGGCTCATTTATGCCTTATCATTTGACTTGTTTCTACTTTGGTTTAAGTTTAAAAGAATATGATACTTTGTATGCTTTTTGTCAGGGAATTTAAAAAAGTATGTGAGGGAAAACCTGGATATGTCAGGGAATTTGGTTTTGAAAAATTGCTGAGAACCCTGTTAACCAATTGTTTGCGATATGTTACATTTCACGGTTTTAAATTAAATGTTTTCACTGTCGCGCCAGGAGTTCCACAATGTTCCAATCTTGGTCCCCTTCATTTCTCTATTTTAATTAACGATTTAAACTATTACTACGTGTCAAAAATTATTTTTCGCTGACAAAAATTTATACACCTATTACATCCAGAGCCGACTGTAGAAGTTTACAGACTAATATTAATGAAATAGCTTTATGGTGCAGATTGAACCAATATGTATAATATGAGAAGTATATTTTTTGTAAAATACATATAAAATTTTTGGCAGGTCTTCAGGACCTCGGCCACCTACGCTTTAAATAGTTAAACAATTTTATTTTGTGATCCTGGTGTAGCAACGCTGTTTTGCTTCAATGCTTAAACGCTTTATCAGAAAATGTGTTGCCAACCAGGAGCGCCGGTTTACCATGAGTTATTGATTGATTTCCTTCTTTTTTAAAAGGTCCAGTAAAAAAATTTCTTATCTCTTTTTTATGTCTTATATGTAGTTAAATTTAATGACTGAATCAGCCTGTATGTGTTGTATATTTCAGCTATATATATTATCTCTTCTAGGTTCCAATCCTTAAATTTGACACACGTGCCTGAAAACAGTATACAAATCTACGAATTTAGGTAAAATGAAAAAATCTAAAAAAAATTATCACATTTTCTTTTTTTATTTTGGAGTATTACATATACACTTATTTTGCAATAGACTATAGTTACTAACATGTACGAATTACTTTACAGTTCTCTCTTTCTATTACATGAACTAACCGTACTTCGGCAAAGTGTTTTTATTTGTACCGTTTTAATATCCGTGTAAAAATTATGTAAAAATAGACGTTATACCGGTTCCTTCATCTAAAAACACTGTGCCCTCAAAAAACTCTTTTTCATTACAACTAATTGTATATATTGGCCTGGTCGAAAATATTAGGAGTGTTCGTACATCGGTTGATTAAGTTTTTCTATTTTTCGGTGCTCGATGTCCGTTTTTTTTACATAAATGATATATTTTTATTTTATTTGAAGTGTAATTTTACGGTTATACTTTGCCCTAGCACTTTCGACTAGGTGTTAGACAAAAGGTGCACTGACCGTACGACTGGGATATTTGATTTTAATCGTGTAATTTTAAGGTTTTAAAATTTTTAAGTTAGGAAAAAGACTTACCACACCGCTATTTTTTGTGTATATTATGTATAAATGTATTAAATATATTTTTTTGAATTGTTTTTACATTTATTTATGTTGTTACGATCGATTCGAATAAAGTTTTTTTTATTTCACCTACCTGTAAGTATCTTTTGCTTAAAATAAATAAAACTGCTGATAAAATTATATTTTATTTATTTACTCTTATTACAATGTCAATTCGAATTATAAATACAATTTATTATATACACTTACGAAATTTACAAAAGAAAGTATAATAGCTTTGTTTGTGTCTAATATAGTTAGCCGGTCAAATTTAGACATAAAAACAATAGATGGCGACACTCTTTTAAAATCCAAGTTGCTCTTGAAAAGTCAGTATTTACGAAGTTGTATAACCTAAAATTTCTTTTTTTTTAATTGTTTTTGGCAATAACTTTTTAATACTGAAACGATTTTTCTCAAATTAGGCACATTTGTTACTTTCATAGACGCTGTTTCAGATAAAATATTTCTAAAATTGCAGTGCCCTGAAGGTCAGAAAGGACACGTGCTAGGTGAAGAAATGATCATAAATTTTTATCTCTAACTTTATTAAAATTTTGATGGCATTTGCTTAAAGACTGATAATTAAAAAATTTGGTATTTTTGTTTGATGTTTGCAGGAAAATTTTAAGACATTTCTTTTACGATGTAAACAAAGTGTACTTTGAAAACAATTGAATGATGACTGTTATAGTATTGCTTTGACGGTAATTTCAAACCTTACGCTTCGTTCCTGCAAGATAAAGCTAGAAACAAACCTTTTGTGATAAAACAGACATATAACGAATTAATTTACTTTAACTTTGGTAGAATAATTTTCAGACTGGTCGCCACGTCGTCGGTTTAGCTTCTTTGATGTTTTACATATCTTCCTCAGAAGTGACTTTAACCTTATCATATATCTCTGGAAACATGAGGAAGTTAAACCTACGATGTGACCAGTCCGGTTTCTACTTTTATCTTACATGAACGAAGCATAAAGTTTGAAATTACCGTCAAAGCAATACTATGACAGCTATCACTCAATTGTTTTCAAAGTATACTTTGTTTACACCGTAAAGATGTCCAAAAATTTTAACTGTCAATTTCCCTGTAAACCGTCAATTTTTTTGACATCAAACAAGAGTACCAAATTTTCAGATAAATTATCAGTCTTCAAGAAAATGTCATCAGAATTTTAATAAAGTTAAAGACAAAAAAGTTATGATTATTTCCCTTTCTCAGTGACGATCAGTGCCTTTTCTTCCCTTTAGGGTACTGCAATTTGAGAAATATTTTACCTGAAACTGCATCTCCATAAAAGTGTGTCAAATCTGAAAAAAATTGTTCAAGTATTAAAAACAGAGCCAAAAAAAAAAATAACAAAAAATTATTTTGAGGTTACGTAGCTTCATTAATATTGACTTTTCGGGAAAATGGTACATGAATTTGACACGTTATTTTTTTGAGTAAAATCACTTAAATTTTCTGCAGCGATTTCTAGACATCCAATATAAATGGATAGCACATGGATTTTAAAAGAGTACCGCCATCTATTATTTTCGCTTCCAAGTTTGATCGGTTTACTAACGATATTACACATAAACAAGGATAATAGTCATATAAAATTAAACAACCACATCTTACATCTCTTATTTCTTTACTGGTTCGATAAATGGAGAACTAAAACGTTCCTGTCTTACTATTAATAAAGTTGGTAGATTTCTTTTTCAAGAGAAATCTTACTTAAACAAATGGTACTTCAATAAGAGTTGTTAGAAGGTCTCCCCACAGCCGAAACGATCTCGGAACGTTCAAAGGACCAAAACAGTACTAGTAAATTTAACATTTTAATACACTACACGAATGATTTTTATATATTTCTTTATCCTTTGAAGCGATCCCTGCGACTTTGACTCCTTTGGAAGGACGTAAATCGGCACCGATCGTTTCCGCCGGTGGAGCGGAAGAATTAACACTAAAATATTTATTTATATCACAGTAATTTAAGCAATAATTATAAAATTCACGATTACAAAAGCTAGAAATAGTAGATTATCAATATAATAAAAAAATTAAATAAAAGTAAACAATAAATTGAAAAAACCTAACTTTTTATCACAAAGTTCTTGAATAGATTACGTGTTGCAGGCAAACGGGGTGGTGTTAATTTTTGAATTTCAGTCTTAATTTTTTTTTTTAATTAAATAAATGATATGTAAAATATCCGAATGAAACGTTAGGTAAGCAAAGCAGAGCAAATAATTATACACCGATACTTCCCAGAATCCTCTAAACTTTTCGTAGCCTCAAAATGTGACATTTTGGGCGTTCCTGGCGTATTCAACTGTTTCACGTGTTTGAAATTTTGAGAACCGCTGGTAACTGCGTTTATCAAAGACAATGACAGCAAATAACAGTGGGCGATGTAAAAAATTAAACGTAATTTCTTTAATAACGAAGTAGCAATATTTCCGGAAGGACTTCGACGGTCACAAATTGGACTTTCATGGTAAAAAAAAAATTTAAACAAAATTTGTGAAATTGGGGCGGCTTCCTCAGAGATATCAAATACCAAAAACATTTTTGGTTTTAAAGGCTTTTTTTCAGTTTTCGAGATAATTTTTTTTTACTTTTTTTAATTTTTCAATTTGCAAACTTCGTAAGACTGCAACTTATGAAAAATTATTTTCTTTGAAATGTAGTAAAAACTGTTCCTATTTCACTGTTTTATTTCGCAAGTTTTTATTACAAGAATTTTCTTTGTGACCATAGAAATCATTAAATCAAGTAGTAACCGTTTCAATTTTCTACAATCACCACTGCTTCTACTTTCATAACCTCAAATCTTTTGGAAGTGCAACACTTTGGGCATCGCTGACATACTCAACTGTTTAACGTGCTTCAAAATTTTGAGAACCGCTGGTAACTGTCTTTATAAAAGTGGATCAAAAGCAAATAAATTGGGGTTGTAGAAAATTAAAAGTAATATTATTGATAATGAAATAGCAACAAAAAGAATTTTTGTGATAAAAAAAATTTTAAATGAAATTTGTGAAACAAAAAAGTTAAGTTGGCGTAGATTTCAATGAGATCTCACATATATGTGAAAAACATTTTTTTTCCATGAGTAAGTGATCAATACAGTACTTTTTTTTTCAATTTTCACAAAATATTTTATGCTTCATTATGAAAAAATTACCATTTCAATGTTCTACAATCGCCACTGCTTTTCACTATTCATAACCTCAAATATTTTGAAAGTGCAACATTTTGGGCGTCGCTGACACATTCAACTGTTTCACGTGTTTAAAAATTTTGAGAACTGCTGGTAACTGGGTTGATCGAAGCGAATGAGAAGCAAATAAATATGAATTTACGACGAAAATACTGTGCAAAGAGGCAGTGAAGGAAAATGTCACGGGCAGTATTAACGGGTTGCAATGCGTTACACTGCACAAAGTAGACTCCCGAATTAAAAGATTTGACTGGAAGCAACGCTTAGCCGGAGAAATTTTGAAAATTTACTAAAAAAAATACTGTTTTTTTAACGTTTGCGATATGGTGAATTTCAGAATATTTATCCCGTTGCTTCTGGGTTCACTTCGCACGTTTTCGTACCTATAACAAACATTTCCACGTAAATTACACACCTGATCAATTTCGAGGATCGTTTCTTTGCTTGTTCCACACGGAACAGTTGCCCGAGTCACACTTATCAAAAGTACGCCGTACTTGAGTAAGTGGGATTCCCCCTAAAATTGAACTCTCCCCATTGCCACCGAACCCAAATTAAGAATTTAACCTTAGGCTTAAGACGAGCAGTAACGTCAGCACGAGGGCGTGTAAACTACCGCTCCGGCCCGCGCCGCTATGCGCCCTGTACATATCCTTGTACGGCAGCTTCTCCCCTAGGTCGTTTTCCTCGTAGTTGGTGCTGCAGCCCATCCAGAAGGGGGCAGAGAGTTTCTGGTCGATGTGTTCCACCCTCATGTGGACGTCGTTGAACTTCCAGAAACCTTTGTCCTTGAAGAAGTATGTTTTTCCTGGAGGAAATAAATTCCAGTAAAAAAAAACTGTTTTTATCGAGTTGGTAAAAGTCATGTTTTCTTGGACAAACTCTTTTTTGTATTTAAAACATGTTTTTATTATCTTAAAAAAAAATGTATGTTTAAAATAAAAATCTGTTTCAAACAACTTTTTTCACAATATTTTTTAAATGTAAAATCGTAAAATGAGCACAGAAAATGCATCTCACCAGGCAAATAAAAGAACTATGGCATTTTGCCATTATGTACAAATACAGCATACAGCGCCTAATAAAAAATATTTCACTGTGTCAAAAAATGAAAAAAAATGTGGTGGAGGGCGATGATGCACGACGAAAGGAAAACGTTAAGCTCTCCAACATTGCAACATTGTTTGTGAAGACCATTTTAATGTAAGTTTAATTATATAAGTAAGCAGATTTAAGTTCATCAAAAAAATTGAAATATAAAATTAAACTTTTCTATTAAGTTACCATAACGAATTTAGAATGTTATTTGAGGCATTTATAAAATTTTGTGGTCTGATTTCATTACACTAAATTACTCGTTTTATTCTAAAAACTTAATAAATAAAAGTGATAAATAAGGATTTTTTATAATGTTTAAGGAGAAATGAAATCTAGTAAACAGCAATAAAAAATTAATAAATTAATTTAAAAGAAAATAATGTTACACATTTTTCATTATTTTTCCAAATAAAACAAATAGTTTAATATGAAATCAGAACAACCAATACCATTGTCGCCGTTAATTTCACGAGCAGATCTATATTGTAAACAAAGAAATAAGTTATGTATGTTTAACAATACCGTAAGTTCACCACATCACCACTACTAAATATGGTAATGTTAAAAACGTAAAATAGACACCAGTGAAGTTCATAAATATAAAACTAAATAAATCCACTCGTAGCAAATTAGTAATAATCGTCCGATTATGCTTACACGAAACAAGGTTCCGTGATCATGAAATTTGCATAGTATTACCTATACAGTATTTACACTACTGGAGATTTATTATTGGTTTCAATTTCAGTAAGTCTTGATTCGTTCTAGTTTAGTTTTACGCCAAATGGATGCATTTTCTTTCTTAAACCTTATTTTACTAAAAGTGAGATTCTTAGTTCACTAATTGCTAGCCGTAAGTGAAATGTTTTACTTTTTATGCAAATGAATCATTTATTTTATATTTTTGTCTGTATGGATGATACAGGTTTAAATATCGAGTTTTTTAAATAAATCATTCACTCAATAATTATGCTTAAAAAATACATAAAAAATTTGTTTGAAACACGCTGTGTTAAAGCAATAGAAAACATTTGTTTTAAATATTTTGTAAAGAAACGTAGATCTTACGTACCGTCCTTCCATTGGAAAACAGCATCGATGTCGGTGCCCACACCCTTCCACATGGATATGTTACGAGGGTAGTCCAGTTCAACCCGTTGAACGTCTTCATCAAATCTGGAAGAACGTAACATGAACAATACAAAAATATTTAAAAAAAAAACAAATCAAAACACTAAAAATACATAATTTGTATAAAAGTGCAGAAAATAAAAAAAAATCATTCGTTAGCTAAAAAGAATAATAAAACAAAATTTGCGCTGTCACTTTTTTGGCATAATTTGCAAAACAATTTCCAAAATTCATAATTTTCACTGGTTTTTTATGCAAAACGTAAGACTTGACGAAAATAGTCAAAATGTATATACCAATGTATCGGATTTTGATACATCCAAAAATCGTATATTGGTTCAAGTTCAAAAATAAAAATACAACTGCAATAAAATGCAAAACTATGTTACGAAATTACAACTGACGTAGAATTAAGGTGGAAACGCACTAAGACTAAACAAAAGTTCTTTGTATCGCTTTAAAGTAACATACAACGTTCCAATCCATTATGATATTAATGGTATTAACCTCAAATTAGATCAGAATAGTTATGCATCATATATACTTCATACTGTGATTAGTGCGTTTGTTTTTTTTTGTACCTAGTGTTTGTTTCATGTTGTTCGTGAGCACACAAACAAAAATAGAACATTTTCGTAACATTTGTGCCAACACTAGACTATTTTTTAACTATGGAACATTTGTATAGAGAATATTTCTCACAACCAACGTCAGTCCTTTTTAATATACAGGGTGCCCCCGAATAGGTGAAACGGTTCTTGAAAGAGACATAATTTTAGTGTTAAAAAAAGACCTCCTGGGATTCAGATTTGCTTGTTTGAGAAACTAAATCTGTCATGACTTCAAGTTCATAAAATGCAGTAATGCGCCGTTTATATATGTGGTAAGACGAAATGTTATTAAGAATAGAAAGAAGAAACTTTTCTTAATAACATTTTGTTGTATCGTACAAAATTGTACTTTATTGGTGAAAAAAAAAAAACAATTGTTTGCCAAATTTCCAAGCCTTACTATATTCTTGTCATGAGGAAAACCCTAAGAAAAACTATTCATATTAAGTATGTTTAAAAGTACTTGTAATTATTATGTAGACCTAGAAAAGATTTCCAAAAACAAATGAAAGAATATCTTACTTCCAATACATGTCCCCGCTGTAGAAATACGTGTGCCCGTTGTGGCCCCACACCATCGCCCCGTCGATCTTCTTCAAGGTCCTAGGCAAACCAAGTTGCGTCAGAGGCTTAGGATAGCCCCGCTCCAGGTTGCTGCCCACGTACAAATAGTATTTATCCCCGTCGAAGAACATAATGCGACCGTCGGGACGCTCGTAGACGGCGTCCACGTGCGTTAAATCGCGCCAGAGGCGGTCAATCCTGGCCGGGTACTCGGCCGTCAGGCCGCTGTCTCCTATCCTCCAAAAGTACTAAAAAGAATTTGTGGTGACGGAAGGAACATACGGTGATGTGATTCTACTTACGGCGTCTTTGAAGATGAAGACTTCCCGTCTGATGACCGCCACGGCGTCGTAGCTGGTGTCGCAGGTCTTGGGTGGTTTTTCGCCCGCCGGGTACTCTTTAGGGGGGTTGTCCCTGTGGGGGTGGTTTCTCTCGGGGGTCTGCTTGGGGTACTTGTCGGGGTTGTAAGATGGATATCTCTCCGTGGGAGGCATTCGCTCAGGGTAAGTCCTCTCTGAAAAAAAAAGGGTGTCATTCTTTTACAAAAGAACCAGTGGCAGCTCGTGGACTTAATAATAAGGTGAAGCGGAAGGATAAATAATACTTTATTTTACATTCTTCGATCTTTTAATAGTGCTCTACATCAGCTGACCGAGAGTGCCCTGAACTTACGGAAACCTTTTGGCGTGGTAAATAAAATACCAGGAAATTTCGAATTAATTGTAAAAATTTTATAGGAAAAAATTGTTTACTTTTGTATTAGACAGGGTGGAAAGTAGGTCATTCTTTAAAAACGCAATAGCTTTACATAAAAGTGAACAACTTTCCACTGTGTGAACTTTAATTGTAAAGCTACTTGCCAAAAATAAGCTCATTACGATAAGTATGGAGTTCAATATTAGTAATTTACTAATTTCAATATGGTGGCCTAACTATAGAACGCTGTTTTAAAGCTGCAACTTATCGATTACGAAATAATACAGGGCGATTCTGTCATAATCTCATTAATTTAACCACGCATTCGGAAAACCTAATAAAGATAGACAATCGGAAAAGAATTTACTGGACCTTTCAGAAGATAACCAAATCACAATATAACAATCGGTAACACGACGATCCTGGTACGCTACAAATTTTCTGATGACGCGTACGAGTATGAAGCTATATAGAAATCCAGCAGTGTTGCCAGAACCACATGCATTTTTAAGGTTTTGTCAAGTTCTGACGTAAAATTTACTCATGATCAGTAAGTACCGAATAACACAGGTGCGCATGTCTATTAAAATGTCTTATAATTTTTTCCACGGCTCTGTTCAGCAGAGCACAACCGCGGTCTTTCACTACTTCACTACCCAACTAGAATTGCATTTTTATTTAGGCAAATTGCAGATTTTATTAACAATTATAAACTACACTGGCGCCACAAATAGGAAATTCACCAACCTCTACCATGGGAAATCGTGAAAGTGTAACTGATGGATGTGGAATGTAGAGAACAAGAGAATGAAGTCGACGGCGGGCACACCTGTATAGGACTCGAACGATGTCCGACTTATTAAACGGGAATTTGAACTGCTGCGAGTGTGACTTTATCGCCGCACTGTATAGAGAGTGACCCTTAAATAAGTACAAATATTTTAACTGCTGGTGTAGTTCGTCATATAGATCAGTCTAGTGAAAGCCATTTTTAAAAATTTCTAATATTTACGAAGATATTATTATTTTTTGAAATACCCACATTTTGAGGACCGCTGTCATAACCAACCTAACGAACCATATGATTTGTTGCGAGGTTGCCATATCTCCTCTAATATAAATATTAAGTTTCCTTTAACGTAATAGTAAAGTAATACGGTTAAATTCTATTTTAAAAATACTTGTTTGAATCGTAAGTACAGTAAATTTGGGTATGTAGTATGATACGCAGTATTATTAACATAAATTTTATAAACGATTAAAAATGAATTTCCGCAAGTTAAATACATACTACCATAAAATATTTAGGAAGATATTACGTGATATTACTATGTCCAATGCTCAAAAATTATACATAAACGTGCACACAAGCTTACCTGTTTGTTAAAAAAATAACTATTTAATCAGTAATCCACATTTCACAAGTGAAATGTCATTGTACACTATTAGAAAGAGACACAAGACACAATTTCCTTAAGTTATTTTATGAAGAATAACGAAAAACTATGATTTTCACACAGCATATTAAATTTAATTTTCGCCACATAACCCCAAATGAGTCAGTATTAACCATTTCGAATCCAGAACCATAAAGTGACTTCGCACTTTAATTGGTGAAACAAATTTTAAAAATAAAGGTACACACAATATTAAATAACAAAATAGCAGCTTGACGTATGCGTTTAATATCAAGAAAAGCAAAGACATTCGTGTAACACTGGCAACACTGTGAACCACACGTTCACTCTGCAGTGCTATGACTCATAAATGTATGAAAGTCAGCGGCCCCCAACAAGTTTTCTACAGAAAAATTACAAAATTTATTTCACTTTTTTATTTGTTTTTTTTTTGTAAAAAAAACTATTAATTATGTGTTCTACACAGTGAACTATATTGCTGGTTAAAATATTTGTACTGATTTAAGGTTCACCCTGTATGATATAAATAAAACATATTTCTCTAATATGAATAATGCTACTGACTAATTGACAAGTTAACCTGTAAAAATTTTACTAGTAGTTGTAAAAATAAACTTTCTTGATAATGCAATGTTTTGACTGACGTTTATATATGAGCAACAAATAAACGTCAACTGACGGTTGGAAGCTATCAATAATTTCCCATCGACGATGCAACTGCAGGTAATTCCAATTTATTTCAGAAATATGTATTGTTTTTCTTAATTTTAGATGCAAAACGATCTTTTTAGGGTTTTACGCTAATTGATATATGTATATGACCTCCAACACAAACCCCTTCCCACTTGGGTGAGGCCTGTATGCAAATCATACATTTTACTCCAGTTGCTATATTTTGGTGGTGAATAATGTGTTTCGTTTGCAAAGGGTAAGTTACATCAACACGTTTGAATTGGTTTACAGGCGCCTGAATTAACTGTTTTTCAGCATCAGTTTGATTATATGCATTGTACTCCTCATTGTACTAATAATCGGTTTGATACTAGGAGGTTATTTCATATATAAAGTCGTTATGAAAGTTCAAAGCAACGTAGAGGAAATTGAATCAAAGGATCATGGAAAATGGTTGTAGCTATGTATTAAATTATCAATTTTAGTTTATACTTATTGTACGTGGAAAATATATGCAGGGAGTGTACAGTTTTCTTTATTTGCATGAATTTTAATTATAAAAATAAATAGATATATTTTAAATGGGCACTTTAGTAGTTATTCTATTCTTATTTAAATCACGTTTTGTTTTTACCCAAACGACTGGATATCACAGGAATTTTAATGCTTTAAGGATTTAAATCAAATACTGCTGATATGCGAGATTTTTTATGTCCGAGTCACAGTCCTAGGAGATTGATTCATTGTTCGTTAAACCGCGTACACACTTGTAACAGAAGCTCGAGATGCCGTAACTCGATGGAAAATTCAATAAATCGAAGGTGTTATTATACAGTGTGGAAGAAAAGTATGGAATAAATTAATTATTTCTAAAACAACGAAGTTTCATGAAATTTCCTCGGATACGTCAATTCAAAAATGTATAATTTCAACACTTTATTCCTTCAACTTTCCGAGAAAAAAAAACCGGTCCAATAAAATCGGCTTGAAAAAAATGTGAATATTCCCATTTGTGTCTGTGATGGGCTGGCTGAGAGTAAAATGGATATAGTGAATTCATCGGCAGTATCACAAAATAAGGACTCTTTATTTTTAAAACAATTTAACAATAAGCAACTAATTAATTAATTATAATTAAATTCTGGTTGCCTCAATCGTATTTGACCCCCTAATTTATATATTTTGTTTTATTAGATTGCATGTTAGAATATTACAATTTTTGACTGCAAAAACAACAAATTAAATCAAGTCGCCATTTTACTCTCAACCAGCCCATCACAGACACAAATGGGAATATTCACATTTTTTTCAAACCGATTTTATTGGATCGGTTATTTTTTTTCTCGGAAAGTTGAAGGAATAAAGTGTTGAAATTATACATTTTTGAATTGACGTGTCCGAGGAAATTTCATGAAACTTCGTTGTTTTAGAAATAATTAATTTATTCCATACTTTTAGACATTATTATATTATAAAATATTTAAGGTCAAAAAGAATAAATTTGAAGGTTTATTTACACACCCTGTATAATTTGTAACGAATCTTTAAATCAACTAAAATTTAAAAAAGTTGGCTAAGAAATCATATTATTCCATTTTATTTTTAAGGGTGCCGTATTCTTGAAATATCGTATTTTACAAATACAAGTAATTTTTGAACTGAATAATAGTTTAGCAAAAAACAAGAATCTTATCTCATGTCACCTGCGAATATTCAAAGGTTTCGAAGTAAATGAATATATAACGGCAGAAAGCAGTCTAACCAACAAATTTTTAAGTACATGAATCTTTCAAAATACGTATTTTTTTTATTCAACTGAAGATGTAAACTTACAGTTCTGCATATAAGACTGTTCATTTTTGTTTATAAGTATGTGAAAATTATGAATATGCTTTTAAATAGCATGCTGTGAATTTCAAAAGAAGTTAGCTAGTCTGTTTTAATTTAACACAGAGAGCTGTAGGAGGCAATGACGTCGCGCCTCGGGAGCGTTTAATTCCAATTTGACCTCTTAAATTCCGAAAACAACCACCAGATCAACACCAAATTTTCTGGATTGACCATACATCATAAATGCTTCATGAAAAATATGCAAAGAGTGTAATTTGAGATTTGACCAAATGCCTATTCTAGTGTTAACATCGGAACATAGATGGAGCTTTATACACAATTTCATTGGCGCCATGCGCAGATTAGCGGGTTCCCAAAAACTGTAAAGCCGACTCTGTCCTCCGTATAAAAAATCGATGCCTTCCCACCCCGAATGCACACTGCACTGTATCCGTAATTCGTAGAACAACACGCATTGTAATCTATTTTCGCTTTACAGCCGTAATTTACGACATATATTAGCTAAATATTGACACTCTATAGTTTATCTTTGTCCGGAGTCATAAAAAGCATTAACTCTCCTACTACTATCTGTAGAAATGAGCAGTCTTTTTTTACCGAGCATCGGTTTGTCACAATTAACAAATTAATAAAACCTCCAGCGGTGACGCACCGCTCAGAGGGTCTGTGTTTGCGCTCTCGACTTGGTCTATCTCCACCGGCATAGTCAGTTCTTCCATCATCAATCGTAGAACCAGTTTCGAAATCTACAGTCAGCGGTGCAAAGGAGGATGTGTTTCGTGTGCGACGCGTAAGTGTTATTATTAAAACTTTCTATTGGTTGTCCCCGTTCATTTGTTCTGTGTTGTTTCAGTATTTCTTGCCTGACGAGGACGATTTGCATTGTGGTCTTGCTGCTGATTATAGGCGGAATAATTGTATTGGTTTTGTACTTCCAGAATATAATAAAGTTCGATAAGTGATGTGTATGCGAGTTTCATTTTTTTCCTTGAAAACGACCTTGTAATCCTTGCATAGTAATTAATGAGTAATGTTTACTGTTTGTAAATTACCAGGTGTTGTATAAATATCCTGTGTCTGTGTCCAGGCGATAATTAAATTAGAATCATTTAAAAAATGTTTGGAGGGGGTTTTTATGGCACTAAATATGTGCCATCTAGTGGAAGGGACTGAAACATAAAAGTTCGACTGCAGTATCACAGATGCCGCTGTCACTCTAAGATCAACTAATCTAATCAAAAACAATTATTGTAATAATACAAAAACTTTAAGATATAAGCTTACAAATAATGTGAATAGCAAAGACGATAAGGTTCGTATTAATTAATACTAAAATTATAAACAAAATTTTGAAATAAAATATGAAGTTTTAATATTAAAGTATAATGTGATGTGATATTTTTCTATTTTGTTAGGAATTCAGACATGCTTCAGTAAAATGTTACTGATTGGTGATGTACAATCGTCTGCAACAATATGACGCTCTTTAAAATTAATTTTGCGATTTCTTTTGAATTGCTGACGTATTTTTAATGAAATCAGTTCAACTTTTAACATAAGTTCTTAGTTGTTTCACTCACCAATATAGATTTAATGAAATTTCTACTCGGATCTTCCAGAAGTTCACAAACTGTTTTGAGAGAGTGTCATTATTATTGCAATGTACAGAGCGTTAAGGTTTTATTTTAAATTTCAAATTTTTGTAGGAATGTAGGAATGGCGTGGAAACTTACATCAGATGATTTATGAGAGTGAGGAATCCGGATTTCAACGCTATTTGACATCGATAAACCATCCGGTTTCGAGATATTTCCATTTTAATTATTGGATATTGGCTCGTGCTTTCCGAGAATTGCTAATAACTTTCCAATCAGCAGCAGAACAGCAAAAAAAAACAACCCGTTAAAACAAGCTCGAAACAGGCGTATGTCTGATGACACCGCTGACGACTAACCGTGACTATTTGCTATAGGTGGGGCATCAGCTAGCAGAGCAGTTGCTAGCAGGTATAGGTTTTTTCGTTAAAAATAATAGAATATATAAATATTTCGATGAAATATGATACTACAGTGAAACTAGCGCCATCTACCAGATATCTAAAAATTAAGTTCGAATTCGGATTTTTCACTGTCGGAAATCTCCTGGTTCAAGTTTATACGTCATTTTTACTAAAGGATATTAGAGGATAAATTTGGAATAAATCTTTAACGCCTTGTATATATAATATACAGCATTTTACTAAAGCATGTTTCGCTAAATTCTACTGTTCTGATCTTTACAATCTACAGTTACTCTGCGTTACGCATTCATTATGGATCACGCTGTATATTTTGAGTTTTTAACACAATATCATAAATATAAATTGAGAAAAAGAAGAAAAGGTTTATATTAATATCTACCCATAAAAATTACAAGCAAAAATAAATAGTTTTGTGATTTGGGTATTATTTTTATATAAAGAACTTTCATTAGTTTTTTGTCTACAGATTCATCCCAATATTAACAAATAAATCCATATACTTTTTGCCGATCCCTAATACCCGAATTAAAAAAAAATCACTGTAATATCTAAATTATTTCTCTTGATATATATAAATAGAACATCATCCGACACCACGCGACATCCCGATACTAATAACTGACGTCATCACCAAACGTGGTACCTACTGAAATGATATACAGGATGTATTCTTACCCGGATGCTTAGGGTACTTCCGCTCCGGACGGTAAGGTGTCTGCTTGGGGTAGTGGGGTTTCTTCTCGGGGTGCGTAGGCTTGTTGGGGTAGTAAGGCTGATAAGGGTTGTACGGGTTCCTATTATGAGGATATCGAGGGTCATAGGGCCTCTTTGGCGGCCTGTTATGGTGAACCCTCTGTGTAGGCCTGGGAGTGGTGGTGGTGGTCGTCGTCGTGGTGGTTGTGGTGGTGGTCGTGGGTGGTCGGTATTTGGGGATGACGCCCCAGTTGCGTCTGGAATCTCTAGGCCCTGAAGAAAATAACGAGGTTACACAATACAAAAAATTAATTATTTATCGATTTACTTGTCAAAAACATGATTTCATGTAAGGTAAGGTAAGAGTTGATAAGGTAAATGTTTATAAGGTAAGCGTTGATAAGGTAAGTTCGGGCTGCTTCTGCATGGTGCAATGAGAAACTCACCATAGAGGTGTTGTATGGCCTGTTTGTCATCTTCTGGCAGTTCGTAATCGAATCCATCTTCCATCTCTTTGTACCACGGGTACATGAGAGCACTCTCCACGGTAGAGTGAGATAGGCCGAGGGAATGACCCATTTCATGGGCTGCTACGTTGAACAGATTAGTACCTGCAACAAACATATGTGTTTGTGAAGACAGCAGTAACAGAAGTAAAATATAATATAAAATACATCAAATTTTATAACAAATATCAAATAATCCAAATCGTAAATTGTATATATTTTGGTCCTTTTTTCGAAATGGAGTAATTAATTTACATGAAAATAAATTTAAAAAAATCATATGTAAACTAAAAATTTAAAAGACAGGTCAAAATATACGAGTTCTCATTATATAAACCTGTTTCATTAGGCCAACTGGCTTAAATTATTCACAAAACTCGCTGGTGGTGATTTTTCCCTCAATATGAAAGGAAATTGTGAGGTTATCGAACTTATTACGCCAACGGCTGCCAAGGCGCGGTATACACGGCCATATTCTATCCGATACATGAAAAACTTCCAAACTCCCAAAAGCACAAATAAAATTAATAGGAACTTCTTGGTTTTCGGATCGAAGGAAGAGAATTGATTCCACGAGTAATTGATAGAGACTTTCTCGTAACTCAATACAGAAAGTTTTGGGTTCCATGCAATCATTCTATTATTTTTAATTAATATAGAACATCGGGTTACCCGCCGATTCCATTACCTTCTTCAATTTAGGAGCAGAAATAACAAAGGTGTATTGTGGATCGAACGATAATTCGGACAATAATTAATGATCCTAGAACTGAAAAAGGGCATGTTTGCGGGATTTTCACGTAATTTCATCTCAATTTATACGTGTAAGACTCATATCGGAAAGCAAGTTAAAGGCTGATTCACAATCAGCCCAAGTATGTATCCCAGAAACTCTGTTAAAGATTTTACATAACGTGTAAGAAATAACATCGCCGTTATTTCCTAACAGTTACAGGGTGATACATATACTACAATAACATTTAACCTTGAAATGTTATTATGACCAAAATGGGATACTTGGATTACTTGTGCGTTTTTCTGACGTTCACGTTCTCTCCTTTCTAACACATATCGACTTATTCTATTAAGTAATTCGTTCAAAGTGCATAGCTTTCCCAAATAGAACTAACTGATTTCTTCCAGGCGCTGAAAATACAGGGTGTTAAAGGGTGACAAAAGTAGTGACAATTTTAAAGAATAAATTAAAAATGTTATAAAAAAAGTTTCTTATAATGCCAATATAATTTCAAAGATACAAATTGAACATTGTATATGAAAATTTTAATTTTTGATTTTATTAAGATTGGACACATAATTATACCGTAAATGCGAATACACTTTTCGCTGCAAATATAAAACTGTTCGCGAAAAGTTGTGGGTTTCCCGCCATTAAATAATTCGCACTACTATGAGGGTACTAAGCATAAGTCACATTTACTTAGGCAAAAACAACTAAGAAATAAACGAGAAAGAAAAGAACTTAAATATTTTAGCCTTCCAAACAAAATGAAATTCCATTTTCAATGAAATTATTACAATCTGAACGAGCTGACTTCAATTAACGTGTAAAGTATCTAAAACTGTTCACTCACCTGTTTGCAGTCGTACACACAGGATGAAAAAACAAAGTAAATTAATACCTATGCGGTCGATCATATTTAACAATTCTTTCAATGAACCGTTTCTAAATAAATTTATGCATTAATTCAGGCCAGGTAACACCTTTTTTTATATTGAGTGACTTTTATTTATATGAGAAAGAGAAAATCTGGCAAAGCTCCTTGTATTTATAACATAATTCCTGTTACGAAAACAAAACAATGTCGACTTTGCACAACCAAAAAGGAACACTTTAATGATTTGAAGAGAAATCAAATCGTCCGACTGAATCGAAATATGGAACGATGCGCGTCTAAATTTAACGCTTTCGTTTTATTTTTGATCGATTTAACTCGGATTTTCGATATTGTTATGTTGGCGGTTCCAACTGCACTACTAATATTTTTTGAGAAAGATTGTTCCCGGTTGGAGTTATATATAGCTCACTACAGATATATATCCGTTTTGTTGTTAGTGGTATTTACGTGTCAATGTCAGTGACAGAACATAATTTTATTAAAAACGTTTTTGATAAAAAACATTAGATGGTAGGTATATTTTATTTTATTATATCACTGTGTTGGCAAAAAAAAAATTCGACTGATATATATTACAAGATGAAACTTAGTCCGTATAAATGAAATCGAAAAGAGTATACTGATAGAAAGGACGAAATAGTGACATGGCGAAGAAACTATTTAAAATAAATATTAAAAAATAAGAATCTGGATCCAACAATATATTAAATTTTGACGAAACATGGACGTATGAAGGTCATACGGAAAGCGGTACGATATTATACAGGGTGAACCTTAAATAAGTACAAATATTTTAACCTGCAGCATAGTTCACTGTGTAGAACACATAATTAATAGTTTTTTTTACAAAAAAATCAGAAATAAAAAAGTGAAATTTTAAATAAATTTTGTAATTTTTCTGTAGAAAACTTGTTGAGGACCGCTGACTTTCATACATTTATGAGTCATAGCACTACAAATCAAACGTGTGGTTCACAGTGTTGCCAGTGTTACACAAATGTCTTTGCTTTTCTTGATATTAAACGCATACGTCAATCTGCTATTTTGTTATTTAATATTGTGTGTACCTTTATTTTTAAAATTTGTTTCAATGATTAAAGTACGAAGTCACTTTATGGTTCTGAATTCGAAATGGTTAATACTGACTCATTTGGGGTTATGTGGCGAAAATTAAATTTAATATGCTGTGTGAAAATGATAGTTTTTCGTTATTCTTCATAAAATAACTTAAGGAAATTGTGTCTTGTGTCTCTTTCTAACAGTGTATAATGACATTTAACTTGCGAAATGTGGATTACTGATTAAATAGTTAATTTTTTAACAAACAGGTAAGCTTGTGTGCACGTTTATGTATAATTTTTAAACATTGAACATAGTAATATCACATAATATCTTCCTAAATACTTTATGGTAGTATGTATTTAACTTGCGGAAATTCACTTTTAATCGTTTATAGTAAGGTCAGTTAAGCAGTTAAAATTTATGTATATAATACTGCGTATCATACTACATACCCAATTTTACTGTACTTATGCTTCAAACAAGTATTTTTAAAATAGAATTTAACCGTATTACTTTACTATTACGTTAAAGGAAACTTAATATTTATATTAGAGGAGATATGGCAACCTCGTAACAAATCATATGGTCGGTATTAGGTTGGTTATGACAGCGGTCCTCAAAATGTGGGTATTTTTAAAAAAAATTAATATCTCCGCAAATATAAGAAATTTTTAAAAATGGCTTTCACTAGACTGATCTATATGACGAACTACACCAGCAATTAAAATATTTGTACTTATTTAAAGTTTACCCTGTATAATAAGTGTTAATATGTGACCGTTGTAGCGACAGTGCTAGTAACCAATAGTAAATAATGTGTATGTATTCTAAAGCCTTTTAGATAGCCTATATTTGCGAGATTTATTTAATGGTGGAAAAATCTATTTGTAATAAATTTTGTCAACTACCTATAACATTTTCTATCATCTTCATCATGAAACTGCCATAGTAGATTATCAGAAGCTCAAAACAAATTTATTAACATCACATAACAATGAAAGGGGCAATATTTGTAGTGTTTGACAGTTTTGCAAATAGCAATTGTCAAAAGTTGAGATTTTTCCGCCATAAATAATTAAAACAGAAGTTGCAAAATTCGTGTAAAAATCCGTGAATTTCGCGTCAATGAGGACAAGGCTTAAGTGTGATATCCGTTGAGTGCGCATCAGGTGATAAGTGGGTGGTGATGGGCAATCGCCGTCCAAAAGGACGGCATTCTAATTTGTAGAGGGGATGACACAGGTGGCACATTTAAAGTAAATTGTTAATTTACTAGGTTCAGCCAACGTCAACTTATTTTTTATAATTATGTGGCTTTAGCTCTTCTCAAGTGGCACGCTTAGGTAATCATACCACCCGTATCTTGCGTACTCATCTCTGTGTTGTGAATTAGTCACTCTCTATTATTTGCGACCTTGGGTAATTAATAATACAAGATAAAAACTTTAAATTTTGAAATATTCTTATTATTTTTATAATCTAACGCCTCAAAATTGGTAAAAACTGTTATATCACTGTTTCTACTCTAAAAATAATGAATGTTATGTAATGCAATTATTTTTGTTATTTTTCTATATTTTTTATATCTGATCGCGTTCAAATTTTAGTACGCCTATGCTATGTTCCTCCCCGCACGCTTCGTCCGTTGCGCTAGTCTACAAGCTAGCGATTAGTCACTCTCTACAATTTCGACTCCTGACTATAACTGTTTATAAAATAATTATTTTATAATGTTTTGTAAGCCCACTATTATTTTTAATATTGTAATAGTTGCTAAGATATGTTATTGATAGTCATAATTATTATTAATAAAATATATAAATTAATAAAAGCTTTTGAAATATAAATACAATTATTAAATATATATTTATAACTAAACATGGCGCAGTGGTACTAAAGACGAAAAGAATCTACATTATAATTGAAAGAAAGAAAAATCGAATTTAATAAACCACGACAACTACAATTAAATGGAAATGTAGCAGAAAACTTTAGAGAATTCAAAGAAGAAATTACAATATTCCTTATAGCAACAGAAACTATAAAAAAATCAAGAGAAATACAAGTAGCAAGATTAAAAAACTTACTAGGCACTGAAGCCTTAAAACTGTACAAATCAATCACAAAATTGAAAGATGATGAAGAAACAGTCAACAAAATTTTAGAAGTATTAGAAAATCTGCAGATGGAGATGTTTAGAAAATAATTATTTTATAATGTTTTGTAAGCCCACTATTATTTTTAATATTGTAATAGTTGCTAAGATATGTTATTGATAGTCATAATTAATAAAATATATAAATTAATAAAAGCTTTTGAAATATAAATACAATTATTAAATATATATGTATAACTAAACATGGCGCAGTCGTACTAAAGACGAAAAGAATCTACATTATAATTGAAAGAAAGAAAAATCGAATTTAATAAACCACGACAACTACAATTAAATGGAAATGTAGCAGAAAACTTTAGAGAATTCAAAGAAGAAATTACAATATCCCTTATAGCAACAGAAACTATAAAAAAATCAAGAGAAATACAAGTAGCAAGATTAAAAAACTTACTAGGCACTGAAGCCTTAAAACTGTACAAATCAATCACAAAATTGAAAGATGATGAAGAAACAGTCAACAAAATTTTAGAAGTATTAGAAAATCTGCAGATGGAGATGTTTATAAAATAATTATTTTATAATGTTTTGTAAGCCCACTATTATTTTTAATATTGTAATAGTTGCTAAGATATGTTATTGATAGTCATAATTATTATTAATAAAATATATAAATTAATAAAAGCTTTTGAAATATAAATACAATTATTAAATATATATTTATAACTAAACAATAACAACATGTAAAAAAGTAGAGATATTAACTTAATAATTAAATATTCTTTATCGGAAGCCCCAGTCAAAAATTCTTCAATATGTGCTTTTCCACTACTGCAGCTTTTTTTGCTTTGTATCTTCTCGATTCACTCTTCAAATAAGCAGTAAGCTTGTTATATTTTCCAATATCTATATTTTTGTAGACCTTTATAGTAGCCTTCAACATCGAATACTTCCTTCGACCACATAGATTAAATTTCATATTTTTCTTCAAATTTAAAAAATACGATAGCATGACTTCTTCATTTATTATCATTATTTTCCGTTTTTTCGTCCATTCGTTAAATTCGGCGAACACTTTTTCGTAATGTTCCCTGGATTAAATGGAAAATTGCTTATTGAGCTTATTCGAAAATAACCATAAGAATAATTGGGAATAAACAACGTAGCACAGCAACCAGAAGGTATAACAAAACCTACCACGTTTCATTGAGTACTAAGAAATATCAAATCGTGCGAATATATTTTTTAAGAGGAATCCTCAGCCAACTCTGGGAAAACGTGATAACTTGTAAAAATGCTTCGCGCTGTATCTATTAGATAAGGAGATTGTTTGTCGGTATTGGCCGTCGCGTTTAAATTTTTGAATAAAATTTTCCCGTTTCTGGAATTAATGCTCATACTAATGAGAAGGGTGTACTTCAAAACAACGCCTAACTGCTGCAATTTCCGTCGTTTCTTTTCAAAATAAGCAATTTTCCACCTTTCAAAGAAACAAACGAGGGAGTCTTTTAATAAACACGCTCAAATTTATACCTGGTATTGTCAGTAACGTCGCTGTCGTCCCCTGAAAAATACGTCAAAGCAATCAATGCGTATATACTCATTCTCCGTCGAGCTTTTCTCCAGATATTCATCTGGTAAATGGTACAGAAATAATTAATTGTTGTGTAACCGCAGCAGTTCAGGTTTCAACGGGGACTAATCCGGAAAAAAAGAAATATGAGCGTAGTCCGGGTTGTTAGCTAGCTTCTGTGATGGACTTGGGAGATTTTCCCGTTCCCTAGGGTACATTAGATTTGCCGTAGATGCAATGTAAGTCATCCTTTATCAGAAATTGCAATCTTCACTCTGGATATAGCTCGTTTCGAGACATCGCGGATCGTAAGCGATCGAAAATGTGCGATGCTAAAGACAGTTTGTTGTTCATTATTTCCTGAAGTAAAATTTGAATTAAAAAAGTATTGCTAAATTATTAACGAAGAATTTCGTTTCGAGAGTAGTAGTCGTTTTGAATTACAATTACATGAAATGTGTAGTTCATTAACGCCATATCGTTCAATAAAGAATGCCAAAGAAAAATATATAACTGCAAAACGGATATAGGTTGATAACGACACAAAATACGCGATTTGTAGAAGGTCCAAATGAGAATCGAAGAATATATTACACGTACGAATGAGTGGCACGATTGCAATATCCAAAGCAAACGGTGAGTTTTTCTTGAAAGATTTTCGATTAGATTATTCATCTTCTAAATTATAGAAGCACTAGATAATTTTGATTAAAGTCGACTTCTGTAACAGAACGGCAGAATTTTGTTTTCACGACAAACAGGATACTACCATCAGAATATGAACAGCGAAGTATCTTAAAAATGGTTTGAATCTATTTTACCACATTATATGGTGTTGTAATTGTAATGGATAATGCACCCTATCACAGCCAACTATAAGTGTTAATGTGTCGCTGTTATAGTGACAGTGACTATAGTCTGTTTAGAAATGAAAGAGAGTAATAAAAGCTTATTATGTATGCAAATCGTAAATAAATGTAGTACTGGTGCTTATATTCAATATTTTTATATTATATATTATCGGTATAGATAAGGTGTGCTTTTAAAAAAACTTTGTGTGGTCGAACCGTACTAAATTGTAGCAGGTAGCTAAAATTTAATCCCCGACAATCCGTCTTTGTCTATGCCACTTCAATTTTTCGGTCCATTTCTCTTATAAGTAAACAATATAAAAACAGCATTTCAAAACTAGAGGCTACTTTAAGCATCATAACCAGGTTAAGAGGATTTTTAGTAATTCAAATAAAATTTTTCAATATTATTATCAAAATATTTATTTAAATTATGAATAGACTTTTATTCCACACAAAAATATGTATGTATTTTGAAAATTCAAATTATGGTGAGTAAATGTAGTGTTGTATAAATGCACAATAAAGAAAATAAAAAAGTAGGTATATTAAAATTCATCCTCTAAATATTCTGATGAATTATCTTCGTCTCCTAGATTGATTACGATAGGTTCCACAGTAACGTCAATTAAATTATCGAGTTCAGATTCAAATAAAAGCAAACCACCATCTACAAAACCACTGGCACTACCTATATGTGTCACTATTAATTTTCGCCCTTTACTTGAAGGTGCCTTGAACCCTGTTGAAAATCCATCCAAAAATGCTTGTCGAAAACTTTTTACATTTTTATCTTGCCATACTTGTGTTACAGTATATCCCTCGTTGACCCAAGTTTCGTCTAGATAATAAATACTCCTCCCTTCGTCACGGAATTTTCTAATTGATTTTAAGTAGAATCTTCGCCAACAAATAATTTCATCTTTATCGATAAGAACTGACTTCCTGTTCTGCTTTTCCCAGCAAAAATTCAACTCTCGTAAGACGGCCCATAATTTGCTTCTACTGATTTTAGCAAATCGTTGTCCTCTGAAAGTTCACTTAAAGTTTTGTTTAGCGTTGGTATTTCTTTTTTAAAATAAAATGAGTGTACCTTTCTGCGAATGACATTTTTGAAGAAATCATCTATAACGACTTTCCCTGTAGATGATTTTGGGGGATTTACAGTATCTTGTTCATTTTTTGTTTCCTTTAAAAGTCTGTAGATAGTAGATTTTCCAATCCCTGTCATTTTGGAACACTTTTCCACGATGTCGTCAACACTGCTGGTAGGATTTTGGTGTTTCAATGCATTAAATACATTCAATATAATAATCTTCTCATTCTGAGACAGCGCACATCTTTTCACGCGTTTAGCAGGTACGTAATCTGATAAGCTCGACATTTTACCCAAACAATATTATATCCACTGGCACAATAGTCACTAAGTCGAATTTTACTCTACTGCACTAGCACGTCTTCGTATATTCAGCTCTAAGACTGGATTTATCTGTCACAATACACTGGCTCCTGCCCTATGATGTATCCAGTAAAATATACTAATGTACACCCATTACCTGTTAGCATTAGTGTTACCCTATAATTACCTGAAACGAAATATTACCACGCCCATGGCCGGTTCTTATCTCGGGGTTTCATTACTCTCTTTCATTTCTAAACAGACTATAGTAACCAGCAAGATATAGTGTGTATGTATAGTATTAAAGTGTGATATCCGCGGAGTGCGCATCAGGTATGTTTATAAACTTTTTAAAGTATTTTTGGTAATTGTGCGTTCTTTGAACCCTTGTCAAGTGCGCCTATGGAATTTTATCTCCTGCAACTCCCACCCTCTCCGACTCATCTAAGTGCTGTAAATTAGTCACTTTCTACTATTCTGTACTTCTATAGAGATAGTTGCACAGAAAACTACAACAGAATAAAAAAAAATGTGACTTTGCCCACCCTGTATACATCAGCTCTTTCCGACACAAAAATATGGATTCGAAAGTTTTTTGTCTCCGTTACAGAAATGATTACAACGGTTATAAAGGTCGAAATCATTACGGCTCAGTTTAATTAATTTTAAAGTAAACTTTTTGGGGTTTTGTGGGATCCCTTCTGATTCGTTTCGTTAAAACTTTCGTATTTTTGTAGAGGAACAATCGCCGGCACCCGTTAAGTTGGAATTACTTCAGAAACGTCGGTGATTTTAAAGCCGAAAAGGAAGTTTTAAAATTAAAGCAAACATTTTCAACAGCAAACGTTAATTATTAGAGTACATACTTAAATATTTATATTCCTCCAGGTACACTCACATCCAGTCATAATTGTAAAATATAAAATATCTACTTTTATAATGCATGGCAAAAATATTTGAAGGGTAATTTTTCCCAAAAGAAAAAAGATATGCGTTCTATTTTTAACAGTTTCTATTGATTTTATAAATATTTCATACTTATATTAGTAAAATAGGCCAGGCCTATTGTGATTATTTGCGTATTAATATAAATATTCAAAAGTGAATTTCTCAAAAAGTGTTTAATACATGACAATCATTGGAATTGTAGGAAGATTGATGGTAATGGAGTTAAAGACTGGTTAAAGATATGTATTCCTTTATCTGCTCCTATAGTTTTCTACCGTTCATGAAATAAAAATTAAATTTTATTTATTGACATTTCTTGATTAATTTATTTTGAAAAATGGCAAGATTAAACAAGTTTAGAAAAGCGAAGTTTTACTAAATGAAAAACTATGATTTTTCTGTAGTAAAACTAATTTCTTACGAGATTTGTTTATACTATTTTTTCGCAGTTTGTGTTAGTAGGTAATTATAAGGAACTAGTGATGGATTACAAAGTTAGAAATTCATGGTAGGTGCTTGTGTAGGATTTCCATAACCTAGTAATCGACACGGCTTCATTTATTATATAATAACAACTAGGTTTCATCTTTGTAAGTCGAATTGATACAGTTGTTATACAGTGCGTCCCTAAAGTCACGCAGAAATTCATTAAGTAAATAAAAAACATTTTTGAAAATCCCCGAAACGGGTCGATTTTTGATATTAATTTACTTTTTTCAAATAATAATTTAATATACAGGGTGACCTACCTTCGAGTAATGACGTCATCACATTTTTTTTAATATAACGCCACATTTTTTCCAATTTCCGGATTACCCTTGCTGACAAATAAATTCCAAAATGTATCACAATTTGCTCCTAATTGTTACAGGGTTGGCAACAATACCCAAATTTAATTCGACCTGTTTCGGGAATTTTCAATAATGGCTTTTATTTACGTACTAACGAATTTGTGCTTGACTTTAGGGACGCGCTGTACAGGGTATTAAAAAAAGAGTGTAAAATATTTCAGGAGGAAATAGTATGAACCAAAATAAGCAGAAAAGTCTTAATAAACATGGGTCCGCAAAGTAACGGACACTATCCGTTTTTCAAATATTTTATTTTATTAGGAATAAACCGACAAAGAAAGCTTTTAACAAACAAAGTTACAGAAGATGTTCAAAGTGCCCTCCGTCCATTTCCAAGCAGGCACGATATCTTTGTCTCAACGATATTCGAACTCTTTCGAAAACACTCTCCTTGGTTTGGATTTCTTGATACTTTTGATTAATCCGTAGCTACAGCTCTTCCGGGCTATTTACAGGAGTGCCATACACTAATGTCTTCAAATATCCCCAAACAAAGAAATCTAGAGGGTTCAGATCAGGCGATCTTGGACTCCATAAAACAGGTCCGGCCCTTCTACCCATCTATATGGAAAAGTTTGGTGTAAATGCTCTCTAACGGCCATGGAAAAATGAACTGGAGCACCATCATGCTGGAACCACATTTGTTGCCTCTGATTCAAAGGAATGTCTTCCAAAAACTGATACAGTACGTTCTGCAGAAAGTTGAGGTAAGCAGCGCCTGTTAATCGGTTTGGTGAAACAACAGGACCTGGAAACCTGTCACCTACAATCCAAATGTTTAATGAAAAACGTGCCTGACGTCCAGATTTTATTAGAGCATAAGGATTTTCGTCGGTCCAAATATGCGTATTGTGAAAATTAAACACTCCACTAAAACGAGGGTTTTCAGCATCATGACGTAGAAACTAGCGGCAAAAAACCAAACGTGCTTGATGATCATTTATTGGATTTAAGGCCTGTACTCGTTGCGCATGGTATGGATAAAGCAGTTGCTCGTGAAGGATTCTCCAAACAAGAGGACCACTAATTCCTACCTCGGCTGATATTCTCCGCACACTCGTACCTGGATTCTGCTCTACCAGAGCTAGAATTTTTTCTTCTGCTCTAGGAGTGGATACCGACCTTGGTCTTCCCGCACTGTTTGCTCAAGGAACCGGCATCACGCAATCTTTGGTGAATTCTCCCAAACATGCGTTGTGAAGGAATCTGGCGATTTGGATAAGCGTCAACATAAAGACGTCGCGCTTCGCAAAATAAAAAAAGGGCTAAAAAACATAAAACATTCCATATTTCCGCAACCGTTACTTTAAGAACCCATGTTTATTGAGACTTTTCTGCTTCTTTTGGTTCATACTATTACCTCCTTAAATATTTTACACTCTTTTTGTAATACCCTGTATATTAAATTGTTCTGAAGACATTTGAAATGCCGCTCAGGAGCATCTCCGGGCTTACTTTCTTTAAAATCCAAGGAAAAGTAACGTATATGGAATATTTCGTAAGTGGAGGATAACAATGCTTAAATAAACAACTGTTTTGTGGTAAAGCGCTTAACACACTTTTGAATCGTGATCGAAATGAAAGCCATCTACGCTATCGAGTCTTTTTTATATGAAATAAGAAACGATAGTGTGTGTCTCGAGAACGTTAGCCATTGCTGTCAATAAAGTACAATTATGATAATTAATTTAGTTTTCAATCGTTCTATGCCATCCCAAAGGTAAAAATACAGTCCACAAAAAGAGAAAAATCCCTCACATAAAACTCCCGTTGCCAACAGCAACTAGGTTCCACTTTTCCAGATGCAATTCACTTATCTGCATAAAACAATGTGATAAAACAGCTTGTCGTTAAAAAAAAATCACGGAAAATAATAAACTATAATAGTATTACAATTTACAGGCAAGTCGAAAACATATGAGCTACGAGGCGATCATTCAATTATTATTCGTATAAAACAAAAGAACGCGAAGAATCGATCAGCGCCGCCTAGGCCGGCCCTGCACGGACGTCCAAGTCACGTGTAATGACCCACAGGAATGCCGCGGAGGCATACTTCCTCGACCGGAACTTGATAGATGATAAAAACGTAGCCACAGAATGTATTCTGTTTGCGTTTGGTACACCCTCGCCCATCATAATCTATTAAATATGAAAAATAGAAGCCCTAGGACGTGTGGGTGGGGCCGATAACGAATCGCCGTTTGTTTATGTACAAACGTGAACACACTACACAGATAATTATTAGAATCACAATGATTTGAGATGTTCGGTGTAGGATGTTTACGTAGCATACGCTAAAAATGGGGAAATAGATAAACCTGAGATTATAAAGATTCGGAAAACGGAAACGTTACGTCTTGACTTATGAGAAAGAAAAAAAATTACTGTTGTTGTCAAGGCAATCAGACAAATAAAAAATACATCGACAGATACCAGACTGTATTTGTTTTCCTCTTACAGGGTGTTTTTAAATGTAGTAGAAAAATGAGACCACAGATTCGATTTAATTTTTTTACTGTTTTAGAAAGGTATTTTAAGCTAATATAAATCAAATCCACTACAATTCCTATCAATGAAGTCATATGTATGTTCTCTGATACCAAACATGCTATGCTAATGAACAATTCCACAGACAAAGCTCTATTCAATAATTATCTAGAAAATAATATAATTTACTAACCTGCCAATGAAACACTCTATAAATATCTAACTTCACTTTTTGGCAGTGGGAACACGACAAATTCAACCACAATAGATAAGATCTGACCTATTTCTGCATTTTTAGGATTGCTTCTTCAGGTGGTCTCCTTTAAGTTGAATCAAATATCTAACTATAAAAATTATTATAAAAATTAAAATTATTTGAAGTTAAATATCGACAATGACAAAAAGTGTCACTTTTTGTCATTGTCGATCGGAAACCACCTGAAGAAGCAATCCTAAAAATGCAGAAATAGGTCAGATCTCATCTATTGTGGTTGAATTTGTCATGTTTCCACTGCCAAAAAGTGAAGTTAGATATTTATAGAGTGTTTCATTAGAAGGTTAGTAAATTATATTATTTTTTTAGATAATTATTGAATAGAGCTTTGTCTGTGGAATTGTTCATTAGCATACCTAGATGTTTGGTATCAGAGAACATACATATGACTTCATTGATAGGAATTGTAGGAGATTTGATTTATATTAGCTTAAAATACCTTTCTAAAACAGTAAAAAAATGTTACAAAAGCTAATAATAAGGAATATATGGGTAGATATTGTGGGTGTAATTCAACGCAGGTTGGGGCTTTTGTCCACTGAGTAGTTAGTTTCACACAATATTATTAATACCTAAAAATATATAAAAAGATTCGATTTAACCTAACATACCTATATCTCAAGTCGCATAATAAAAAAGATACAGGGTGTCAAAGTTAAAGTTTTATTTTCGATATTTGTTTCTAAAAAAATCGAAATATTTACATAAAATTTGTAAATCAGGGGTTTTTGCGGGCAAGAAATTCAAATTTGTTTCTAATTTTGACGTCATTAGTAGCGGTAGAAGGCGCCACTTCACAGGCACATCGTGCTTCTTTTAAGTGGCAGAACTTTTTTGCTGCTCAGTCCTATGTTACTTGAAAAAGTTGTTCAGAACGGTAAATTATGGAGACATGCATAATTCAGGGTTCTCAGCAATTTTTCAAAACCAAATTCCCTGGCATTTCCAGGTTTTCCCTCACATACTTTTTTAAATTCCCTGACAAAAAGCATACAAAATATCATATTTTTTAAAACTTAAACCAAAGTAGAAACAAGTCAAATGATAAGGCATAAATGAGCCCATTCGATGACAAATAAGTGACATGGATATTTAATTTTATTAGAAATATTTATTTCAGTCATTGAACACATTGTACTATGTTAAATATTAACAAATATAAATATTTAAGAAATCTAATAGAAATACGTATATAATATATATTTAAGAGGTCTGATAGAAATATGTATAAACAAACACAAAAAAAAAACAATAAAAATAGATTTTACTACTGAGCAAACAGCTATGCAATGAAATGTATTCAAATCGGTTCAAAACATTATATTTTTGCATTGAAACAGTAACGCCACACAGGTCGCTTTTTAAACCGTGTTTAAAACGTCCACTGAGCCCGTTTTCAATTCTTTAGATGCTTTGCTATTGGTCTATGCAGCAGTTGCTAGATAGGGATTTCAAAATCGGTGTATTTTAAATTTTCAGACTTCATGTTTAAAATGATTGATACTTTTATACTTCTTATCTTGTTTATTTAAAAAGGAATTGGTTGTGGTTTATTGTATGTACCTCTACAAATTTTAACGTATTCTTAGACATCTTAAATTACATTAGAAAAGAATACTCCAATTACTTTTCTCTCCAAATTTCATTAAACCTGTCACGAACATGTAAGCAATTATTTGTTTTTGGTTTGCAGTTGCTAAAATCAATTCCATGTTTTTGTTGCAGATCTCACACATTTTCAAAATATATATACGAAAACATGAACAGAAAATATATTGTTAATAATTTCTACCACTAATAATCATTCTATTTTAATCCAAATCTAGTGTAGCTTTGTTATAAATAAATTGTATAAACAATAATCAAAAAGTGTGAGTGTGATGTTAAAGAGAAACAAATATTTGATGACGTTACGTTTTGCAACTATACATTTTTTTGGTGCATTACATAAGTAACGTCACCATTGAATACGTTTTGAAATAGGCGATGAATATGGTTCGTCACAAAAAAAAACAGCTGTACACTCCAGATATATCCGTTTCTTTATATCAATCTGCGGGTACGTGTGATTAAAGCAAACAGAAATAGGCAACTGGGTGCGTTCATTAAATAAATAATTTAGACAAGGCATGAGTAACGTTAAGAAATTTTCCCTGACGACATTAAAAATTCCCTGATTTTTGACAATTATTGGCACTTTCCCTGACGTTTCCCTGACAAAGTTCAAATTCCCTGACATTTGCAGGTTTTTCAGGTTTTCCCTGACGCTGAGAACCCTGTAATTTCAAAATATATAATGTGTGGAATAAAATCGTTTTATTATAAATGGCCATGTTTAAATGAATATTTGTTGGTTCAGCGACTGTCGCCATTATGTTAAAATTAGTTAAAAGTCTTAAAATTGTATCTAAAACATGATTTTACTATTTTTGAAAGATTATTTTATAACAAGATTATTAAATATAATTATACAATGATAATATAAATTAAAGAAAGATTAATTGTAATATTTTTTAAATTTATTTTTTTTTATAATTTTAAGGAATTGTGGTCTAAACTAAAGCGCATAATTTTTTTGCCGTAATCATAGTTTATCAATAAAATTTGAGGCGCAATAAAATTGAAACACGAGATTGTTGAAATGATAATATTGTAAGAGCCTTTTCACACGGGCCACCGTGCAGCGCTTCTCGGAAGCACCGTTGAGTGGTCCGTTTTGACTAAACATTATTTTATATAGACTTAAAGTCTTTTCACACGGGCGCGCCACAGAATTAGCAGCGCCACGGTGGCGCATATTCGCCGACTCCCACCGAAACGTCAACCATAAATTAGTGGTTCCACTCAGCAGCGCTGCACAGTGGCCCGTGTGAAAAGACTCTAAGTATTATACCTACCTACCGTTTACACAAATGATCGCCATTGAGTTCTTGCTACCCCAAAATACAGACTACAAAACGTTTTTATAGTTGCTGTATAAAATTCTTTTTGAAAAGTGTATATATTTTTTATAGAACTGTTACATCACCAAAGTGTTTCACAAAAATGGTCCCTTTTCGATTCTATAAGTATCGCATAAAGGCGTTCATATGAATTTTGAATATGAAATTTATTTTATAGCAATTTATCAATCCGGAAATATCTGTAAAAAAAACTATCATTGTACCCTCGACTTATCATCGGAAAATCCACTAAATAAAGACCCTACTCAAACCGGAAGCTCCTGTCCTCGCAGGAGGATCGTCATTACCATGTTTAACGTATTCGCGTCGACACCCCATCGCATAAAAACACTTCGGCGGCCTCTCGACGCCCCATGACCACTTCAGGACGCGCCGTGAGGGTCCCCGCATCCCTTCCACCCCTAAATTACCTTCGTCGCTCTTTCCCGAGGTGGTCCAGTTCTCGTCGGCGTCGAAGTGGACTTCGACGCTGGATCGCGTCCCCGTGGGGAAGAAGGCGTGCGCCAGGATGATACCCCTGCCGTCGAAGGGGAAGTGGTCGCCGT
Source organism: Monochamus alternatus (assembly GCA_037114965.1). Taxonomy (NCBI): domain Eukaryota; kingdom Metazoa; phylum Arthropoda; class Insecta; order Coleoptera; family Cerambycidae; genus Monochamus; species Monochamus alternatus. The sequence continues at coordinate 52,295,384 of CM073433.1, read as the reverse complement.
GGTCCCTCCTGAAACAGAGAAAGTTGGCCACAATCACCACATGTTCCTGAAATTTCCTTAAGTACATGCTTTTGCACGAGTTTTGTATGAGGTTTCGGAAAAATAAAGATTAATTAAACCAAACCTTGCGCCAAACGGATCAGTCAAGGGTTATTTTTTAAACTAACCAGAAAATCTCACAGAAAAGTAGATAAGTAAAAAATAATAAAACACAAACATGACAAATAAATTACATAATAAAATAAAAATTATTGTGCAGCCCTACGTGTAACTTTAAAAATCTCGAGGAATAATGACTACCAAATATAAAGGAATTAGTAGGTTAATTGCATAGAAAGTATTGAAGAATTGAACAATTGTATCAAAATAAAAATTCTGCCAGTGCTGTAGAAGTAAGGAATGGGAAACTGCCCTTCTATCCCTGTCGTACGCCTCTTGTAGAAGCCATGAACGATCTTGTAACATTTTTTAATATGTTCTAAAGTATCTAAACTTGATACGAAATATCATGCAGGGTTAAAGTAATGGACAAAAATCATATCTTCATATTTTCAACCCAAGATTATCCAGTTAGCGTGTGTATTATTAATAAATCACCCTGTATATTTTTATAATATAAAATAACAAGTTCGGCGCGTGGTATTTTTTATCATTCCGCGAATTGTCACAATTTCTAAGAAAAATGCTGCCTGTACAGGAGAAGACATTTAAGAATAGGATTAAGTTGTACTAAGGTAGATACTCTCCCGATACGACGCGATTTGCTCGCTCCACTTTCGATCCTCATGGAAAATCCTCCGCTTCGGAGACGGGAAATCCCTTTCCGCGAGGCAAATCACTCGCGAACAAGACGAATTATCGGAATCCAGGTGGATCCCGGTGATCTCGGTTCCCGGAGGATTCCGTTCCGCGCGATTGTCATCTGTCGACCCTGCACTTATCGCCCCTCCGGTGAATCCCACGCGATCTAGACGTCTTCCGCGACGTTAGCGTGTTTACATTCAATTTTTAGCGCCCGTCTCGTTTTTTCGCGACAGCCTAATTGGGTGACGTCCTCGGGGGCGTGGCCCAGATTTTCCTCGGCTGGGAAATTGGTTTGACGTGCACACTTTTCTCGAATGGAGACTTCGAAACTTTCCTGGAAGAGTGGTAGGCTTTATTTAGACTGTACTTTCTTGTACAGGGTGTCTCAAATTCGATAGTATGGGCTACCGTGTGTATTAAAAAAAATTAAATACAATTTGGGACACAGAAAAACTGCCTGCACTTCTGGAGAATGTGATCCTTCCACCGCTAATGTAATAATTAGGTGCCTTTTTTTTGGGACCCTTTAGAACGATATTGCTTATTTATAACTTTTAAACGAGAAGTAATACAGAAAAATATCCCTAATAAAAATTTATTAGAAAAAAGACTCCACCTTGGTATGTAATATACCTAACATTATTGTATTTTTTATTTAGCAAACAAAATATAACAAATCATAATAAAAGGTTTTTTAACTAAAGCCAGTGGTGTAGATATAGGGTATAGAGGGCTTTATTCATCTTTGAACCCCCTAACTTTCTAGGTCAAATATCTTAAAAACAAAGCTTCTTAGTAAATTTCCTCAAAAGCACATTTTGCAGAAATACTCCTCACCATTGGCGTAGAAATCTTACAGAAAAAATATTCGTAACTATTAGTTTTTCATGTTTTATGTTTCCCTAAAGTTAAGAACGAAAAACCAGGGACACCCTGTATAAAAAGTCAAATATTACGATAAAATTAAATTCTTAAAACTAGTAATGCATGGGAATGTACACGTCATAAGAACAAAGCACATTCCAACAGATTTAAATTCTTTGGGGGTTCCCTGATATTCCAGGTTTTTATGACTGCTAGGTATCTTACTTTGAAGTTTCTACATTTGAAACCGCGGGATTCCAGAATTCTTACTTATGAGATCAAGTAGTGCAAGATCTAGAAAGTGAGGAGACCACCATAATGAAAACTGTTTGAAAATGTAAGATAAGGAGATTTAGAAGACGTATAACAATTATCGATTAGTTTTTTGACGATTGGCGGTTTTTTTTAGTAGAATTACTATGTAGTACTAGACATAGATAATTCCCAACTTTGTATAAATTTGCGGGCAATAAAAGCCGAACCCGTCTATACATATATTTCGGATACATTTTTACGCCCCGATCGTAAAACTCGGATCCGTCGCCATCGTCACCGCCGAACAATCGCTTTTAGTGCCCCGCCAGATTGGAACTGGGTTAAATGGTCAAATATTCCGACCTCCAAGTTCTAATGAACTATTAAATTTTTAACGAGTCGCGGACGGATCTCGGCAAAACGGCTTCATTGGCTCAATTGATTGAGTCCTCCGCGTGTTTGTTTGCGATATTGGCGGAGCGAATGTCTTGGGAGCGGAATTAGAACTGCGGTATAAAAATCCAATATATTGCAAATAAATCATTAATTGTTTGATTTGGGGGATGGAATACGTAGATCGTACGAATTTTTGTTACAAACGGTGTACTAATTATAAAATTTTATGAGAAACAATTGTGTATCAAGGAATATGTCAATGGATGATGCCGTGGAAAGGTGCAGTTTCTTTAACAAAAATGTCTGTTGTGTGTTTATCGTGGTAAAGTGGTGCTTACTTAAAACGAAAATCTGTTACAAAATTGTAATATGGCGAAGAGTATTCAGAAAAGAAAAAGCATATAACGCTGCTAGTATGGAAAGAGGGCGGACTGGCGGACAGAAGGCCATGACTGGCAAGTTGTAGAGGAGCCTGTCATCTTCTGGAGTCATTAAAACCGTTACTTTATTTGTATTGTTATATAGTTTATTTGTTATTCATTTGTAAATATATCAGACATACAGGGTGTTCAGTAAAGAATGGGCCAAACTTCAGATGTAGATAGTTTGGATAAAAATAAGCTGAATTAACCCAACTTACCTTCATCCAAAAGTTGATACTAACGGAGCTACAGGGTGTCAAAGTTGAAAAAATAAACTACATTTTCTTTCTTTATCATTTTTTCGATCGCAGCGAACGTATTTTATGAAATTCGGTATAATGGGGTTTCGACGATCGACGATATTGGTGCATTTGCTAAAAGGCGCCACCAACGATAGTTTGGACCCCTTTAAATCGCTACGACTTTTTTGTGCTACACTGTATCTCATTTGGGACTGGAAAAATTTTCTTCCCTATCTTTTCTAGTTAAAAAAGGTGCACCTTGTTGATGTCGCTTGAAGCAATGGTTTCTGAGAAAAACGCATCTAAATCTCATAATGCATGCAATTTATCTAAAAGTAGTCAAATTGTTGTGTAAGTAATGGGCCATACTGTAACAGCATAATACTGCGACTAAAATAAGTCGATTTACTTTAGCTTATCGAAAGATAAGAAAGAAAATGGGATTTATTTCTTCAATTTTGACACCCTGTATCTTTGTTATTATTGATTTTGGTGGATTTTTGGATTTTTTTTAGGATCCAACGTTGCCCATTTCATCAAAAACAGCTTCCAAACTGTAATAATATCTACTTCCGAGCCAGACTTTTAAGCGAACGGCAACATTTTTCACCGTCATTACATTTCCCGTACGGTCAAGACGCGTCTGTCCATTTTTCATTAGTGGGTATAAAGGATAAACTCGACAGACGCTGCTATACACAGGATTACTGTCACTACTGTCAGAGAAGCAAAATAAATACCTGTAGAAGTATATGAGGATATCGGCTTTGTCGCTGTCCAGCTCTGTGAAGGTCAGCTGGGAGTGCTTGGACCATACCGCCAAAGCCTTGGAGATGACGTAACGCACCTGGTAACGGTCGAGGGTGTCCACGTTCCTCAAGCTGCAAACAAAACGATACACATAAGACAATGTGATAAAATATCAGATAAGGTGTAGAGCTAGAAATCTAAATACAAGATTTAGTTTTGACGTCAAGAACATAAACGAAATTTTTATAATGTGTGTAGATATTAATTTCCATTTCTAGTTTGTATGCTTTAATAATAATAATATCTCTACCCCTCATTCTAATCATAGGGATTAGCCCAGAAGTCGGAGACTTGTGCGGGAGAGGGGGTGGCATATTATTATTAAGCAGGTCGCATTTGCGCCCAGGAACGACTTACGTTGGTAGGCCCTAACCACTATTCAGTGCAGGAATGAGGGAAACCTGGAAAACCTCATTAATTAGGGCCACATTGTCCCAAGCCAAACCTCTCCACGAATATAGCTTATATACGATCTACCGGCAGCTGGGCTCGAACCAACACCGATCTAGTCACCTCGATTCAAGTACTGACGCCTAAAACCGCGCGACCACTGACCGACCCAATATAGGAATATATTGCATTCTGTTCAAAAATAGCCTACTTTTGACATTTAAAACTCATCAAAAATAACACATTTTTTGAAAAATATTATTATTTACAATGTAGGTAAGTGTTGTGGTTTGATAAAACATAGAGTGTAGTAATTATGAATTTACAACAATAATATTCTACAAATTTTAACAGTTAATCCAGTTAGCTCCACTATTTTGTATTCGTTTTTCATTTCATTACAAACTGGCAAAACTACAATATTATCATTTATTACAACCACTCACTACCGATAAAATACACTTCCCGTAGGTTAGATAAAATGCCTATTTATTTTAACAAAATCGAACGAAAGGAATAGATAATACAAAACTTTTAATGCATTCGCGGCAGTCTTGTCCCATTACCTAGAAAAACAAACCGGGGAACTATATTGTGGGAAAGTATCTGCACTAGACACAAATTTCTTTATTTAATAACTATAAAACGTTTAAAAATTAAAAAACGCACACCAAACTGAAGAAGAACACAAAACTACAACGAAACACAGGAATTCAATTATGACAAGACGGGATTGACGGAGAATTTTACCGTCGTGGTGCTAGTTGCCTACTCTGACTCACATAGGCGGCGTTAAATAAGAATTAAATATAATTTCGAAAAAAAATTTGTTTCGCTTTATAAATAAGTTTGGAATTTTTTTGAAGGATGATTCTATTAATTCTTAATTTTCTCTATCCCCTCTTAAAATATTTGTACTTAGTCATAGTTTACCCTGTATACAAATTGTGATTCCATGCACGAAAACAAAAATTGTACGAGAATTTGTTATAACAGAAGGAAAGGTAGCCGTTATCAACTGTTTAAATATTTTTCAAAAATATGCTGAACCTCGTCCTAACGAAACTTACAAGCGGCTTTTTGTATTCTACAGGCAAGGAAAATGTATGTCCCAGTCTGTTGAAGTTAATACTTTTGGAAGCTTTCCAAAAAATTATTCCAACAAAGCCACCATTCTGGCTGATGGCAGTGCAAATATGCAAACGTTAAAGCGTCCTTGGGCTTGGAAATCTACGGCAGAAGGCTACGTTGAGAATTCTTTAGAGAATAAGAAACACATAGCAAACAATTGGAAGATTGGAAATTCGATGTTAAACAGCTCCATCACATCTACTTCTGGTTACAAATTTCTAATTGTTTAATAATAATTAAATCATTCTTCTAAAAAGCCGGGTAACAGAAAATTGTTAATAAAAACGTTTTTTTTTTCAGTACAGCAGTAGTGATGTGAGCGCATCTATTACAGCACTTGATCAGGAATAGATATCACAAATGACCACCACCAAAAATTTTGATTGTTTTTCTTTAATATCATTGTTATTTTTTATTTTACAACAAAAAGTTACTCAACTAAAATTGTAGAGGATTCAATTTGCAATAAAAAATGTTTTTAAAAATTTTTTTTATGACCAATAGTTTACCTGATAAATGCTAAAAACAATTAACCCGCTTTTTCCAAGATGGCAGCCGAAGTTGGAGGGTTGTGACCCCACAAACTTCCAGTTAAGCTTTTTTTGACTCTCCCCGCACATCTAAACAATAAAATTGCGTCCTCTAAAAAATACTACCCCAAATATAACTTCTTAATGGACTACGTAGTCTATCTGCGATTGTTATATGTGGGACATGTGTGAAAAAATGAGTATCTTCTACATCTCTCGATGCATATTTTGCAGGATACTCAGGCTTTCCGAAGCTGGTGCTCTAGCGAGAAAACTACAGGCCCCACTCGAATGTCTACATCAGGATCATCAACAGCGAACTCATCCTCGTTCTCCGTCGCACGCCGTCAACCACCGTCTCCTGCTGATATTCACTGTTAGCACATGTTAACCGAGTTTGAATTGAAATAAATCTTGGGAGTCTGTGGAAGCCGTAATCTGATAAATGAATGGTAATTTAGTGCCGGGGGTGGCGTCGGCGATATCAGGCGGCGGCGACGCGGTTTGCTGCTCCAAGTTCCTTAATTACGGCAGGCGCGGGGAGAGGCGGGGAACGCGTAAATAACGTTACACGGAGCGCGTACATTAAACGAATTAAATTTGAATCGATTTAAACGATAGACTTAATAAGGTCCTATTATCGGGCCTTTGTGATTTCAATTTGGGCCCTTTACTTGGATAAATTCAATTGGAAGGGCTAATTGGGCCGTACCGCATGGGAGACGCGTCGGCGGCCATCCTCGGCATCATCTACAGGGTGTTGTAAATAAGTGCGCAATATTTTAGGGGTGGTTGCCGAAGTTATTTTGTGAAAAAAGTCGTCGAAATATGCTTCGTGTCCGAATGTTTAAATTTTAAATTTTTATTTATTTTTATTATTTATTTCAGAGTTTTACGCTTTGGAGGAATTTTTTGGGGTAATTCAAATATTTCTACTTGCACCAGTGATGTTCGTGCGAGAATGCCACAACCTTCTTCAATAAAAAAACATGGTATGCCACTGACTTTTCCCGTTTTCATATATTTTTTAGAAATCCGACATCAATTCTGAATGCAATTGGTCTTCAATTTTCTTCGTACGATGCACCGGTGCAATGGGAACATAAAAACATGTTATATAGGAAAAATATTCAAAATTAAGGGATCTTTATCGTGACATATTAAAAAATGTATGTTGCTGGAAAAAAAATTTTTGAAGCGACGCCTAGAGTCGTAAAGACAATTTCTGTATTTTTACCCTACCTACAAGTAAAAGTAATCAGAAATGCAATAGTTTCTAAAATAATTTTGTTTTTCTCAGCCGTTTTCCAGCAATAACTCATTTCTCCAGTTAATACGATCATCCTGTACAGTTACGTTTTGTAGAGAATTCCAACCCGGTCGCTCACTCAAGGAGGTTGTGATGGCATAAAAAGAACATCACACCCAGGTTGAGTGAGTAACCGAGGTGGACAGTATAATTCTTCTTCTCCTTCTTCTTTTGCATCTTGCATTCAGTTATAGTCGCTGTCACTGCATATACATTTGAGCTATGGACGTGCAATAATAATAATAATAAAATACCTTTTTCCTTCGGCGAGTTTCCATTATTTCCCGTTTTCGCAGTTGTACTATACATACAGGGTGAATCTTAAATAAGTACAAATATTTTAACCAGCAGTATAGTTTTGTGTGTAGAACACATAATTAATAGTTTTTTTACAAAAAAATCAGAAATAAAAAAGTGAAATTTTAAATAAATTTCGTAATTTTTCAGTAGAAAACTTGTTGAGGACCGCTGGCCTAGACCGACCCTTCATACTTTTATGAGTCATAGTGCTGCAGACTGAACGTGTGGTTCACAGTGTTGCCAGTATTACACAAATGTCTTTGCTTCAAGGAAGAAAAAATCTCAACTTTTAGCGAATTTTGTCAAGTGTAACATTTTATATTATTTTTTATTATCAAACTGTCATTGACTGTCATGACAGATTATCGGAAGCCCAAGTCAAACTTGTTAACCCCACATAATGCATGAAAATAGCAATAAAATTTGCTAAATGTTGACATTTTTTCCATTTTAAATAAAAAACGCGTGCATAGTTTTTCGTTATTCTTCATAAAATAACTTAAGGAAATTGTGTTTTGCGTCCCTTTCTAACAGTGTACAATGACATTTAACTTGTGAAATGTGGATTACTGATTAAATAGTTAATTTTTTAACAAACAGGTAAGCTTGTGTGCACGTTTATGTATAATTTTTTAACATTGGACATAGTAATATCACGTAATATCTTCCTAAATATTTTACGGTAGTATTGAACTTGCGGAAATTCATTTTTAATCGTTGAAGTATAGTAAGGTTAGTTCAGATGTTAAAATTTATGTTAATATTACTTATGCTTAAAACAAGTATTTTTAAAATAGAACTATTACGTTAAAGGAAACGTAATATTTATATTGGAGGAGATATGGCAACCTCGCAACAAATCATATGTTTCATTACGTTGTTGGATGAAAAATCAGCCAGCGGTCCTCAAAATGTGGGTATTTTTAAAAAAAATTAATATCCGTAAATATTAGAAATTTTAAAAAATGGCTTTCACTAGACTGATTTAAATGACGAACTACACCAGCAGTTAAAATATTTGTACTTATTTAAGATTCACCCTGTATATCCAACTCACGTACATTTTTGTTAATGAAATACATATTTCAACATTACTTACACTCAAATTGTGTCTTCGCGCCCTAAACTCTTCATACATGTCATCATCCGATACTCCTCACTTGTTAAATTAGAACGATTTTGACAATACGCTGTAGAGCTCGAATTATTATCCATTCTTAAGAACACAAAATCACTAATAAAATTAATTACATTCATAATTAAATTAGCGAAAACATATACCCGAAATTTTGCCCGCCCGAGCGATATACCCGCCCATGATAGCGCTGGAAGTGGACCAGGTAGATCCGTCAATTCGCCACAGCCAATAGAAAACTGCGGCGCATGCGTACTTACTGCAGTAGAAACTGTGTAATCGGGTATGCTCTTAGAGATATGCGGCACACGAGTTTATAGAAAAAATATACGGTCTGTATACATGTCTCTTTGTGTCATGGGCGTATCTATGATTTTATCTTGGAGGGGGTAAAGGTGTGAAGACTTATAACATCAACAGACTAAAGAACTAAACATAAATAAAGACTTTTGTTAAATAAAAAAAGTTAATATCCAATATCAATAATAAAATATAAATTAAAAATTTATGCATTGCAGCAGTATTATAAAAATAAAAGATAATGGAAATTAAATTAATTTTTCTATTTTTTTTTTACTTGCATATCAATAATTGAAATGTGAAGAGCAAGGATTTTTTATGAACAGAATAGGGAAAGAGCAAGTTTTCACCGGGGACAAAAGCATATTTAAAAATATGGTATTTTTCTAGATCAGAGGTATTTTCAGCATTCATATATGCAGCAACATCGAGCAAAATTACAGAATTTAGGCTTGAAAGTCACATTAGTAAACGCTAAATATTACTTATAGAAATATTACTTATTACACATTTTAATATTGTTTGCATGCGATTATCAAGTAATTCAAATTACAAATACTTCACCCCTGTTTTATTACATGGAAAATTATAAAGTAATCTATTTCATTTCAGTAAGGTTCTTCGGGGGGGGGGGTAATTACCCCCATTACCCCCCATGGATACGCCCCTGCTTTGTATCGTCGACTGGTATAAATTGTGAGCAGGTTTATAGTACGAATCACTCTCTAGATTTTCGGCCGTTTAGTATAATTAAACTTAAAAACGACTACTTTGACTACTCACTCCTTGCTGCCTCGAAAGGGGCTATGGAGTGGAGTGAGAGCATGCGACCGATCTAAATGGTCGCTGGAATGCAGCGAGCCATAGAACGACGTTTTTAAAGTAACTGTGACGTCAATTTAAGTAGATTGACGGCGCCAGTCGAACACACTTTATTGGATTACTCGAAAATTTACTGCATGTAATATGGACTGACGTCCAGTCCCCGGCAGTAAATATACTACCTATCCTGTGCGATATTGCAGATGTCGGTCTCCGCGTTATATCGTTCTCCTATAACATATATGTACTTGTTTACCCCGGGGTTATTCAATGGGGGGCTTCACTAACTGTCGGTCGACAACGGATATTATACGTTTCACATAAATCCTGTAATTAGATGTAAAAGATTTATTTTGAAAAATGGAACTGTGACTTTTCCAAATCTTCCACTTCCGTTGGAAGGCTTCCCTTAACTATGATCGTATTCTTTTGTAGTGGATAAAAATGTTTTTTAAATTCCAAGTCCATGAGGTTTAGATCACAAAGACCTAATAATGGAACGTACAGCGTTCTACCGGCAGAACAGATATGGCTTCTTTGAGGTCTTTGGATAAATGTCGTATTATGAGCTGGCAGTTGCATTTTTCAACTATGACTGTGCTTCTATTCATTTAGAAGTTATCAACTTGTTGAAAAATGATACCTGATAAATTGAAAGCATTTTACAAAGAAAAAAATAAATACAATTTTATAGCACCTAGTTCTCTTCAACAATCTCTAAAATGTGTTCATCGGCTGCTGCAAGTTAATTAAAAAAAAAAAATATGCGTGAATTTTTCTAATTTCTTTTTGAAGTAAAAATAATACAGATATAACAAGTAGGTACTTCTTTCTACTACCATTTTTCGTCACCTATATACACTTCCTTGGCTTTCCCGTTAGACAGGACAAAGCGAGAAGACAAACAAACACATGCCTACATTTTCATAACTCGACTATCAGAATTTCCAAATGTAATTTTCTACAAAACGCCCTGCTATTGTACTCAGAAATTATTTTACATGTTTGGACCTGATATGATTAATGTTGTTGCTTTCTTGCTTTTAACAGCTCTTTGTGCGCTAAAAGCCTGCTTTGTTAACAGAATTATTAGCCGAACTCATACATTTGTGAAATTACAAAAAAATATCCTAGCTAGAACCGTGGAAATGTAAATGTCCGTTATTCTATTTTTGATCGATAACCATAAAGTGAGAAACGCGTGTCAATAGCTCAAAAAATCAAATCGTTAGGAAAATATTATTTGGGTACCAAGACTGCCTGATTTTCAGCACGGTATACAGGGTGAATCTTGAATAAGTACAAATATTTTAATTGCAGGTGCAGTTCGTCATATAGACGAGCCTAGTGAGTCATATTTTAAAATTTGAAATATTTACGGATATTAATTTTTTAGAAAAGATACCTACATTTTGAGGACCGCTGACCAGATACACTACTGACGTAACCTAATAAAATGATTTACTGAAGGCGAGGTTGCCATATCGTCTGTAAGATAAATAAATTTTTAACGTAAATTCAATTTTTGCCGTTGTCTTTAATTTAAAAAACACTTGTTTTTAGCAATAAGTAAAGTAAAATTATCATAAACGATTAAAATATGAATTTGCGAGCCGCAAGTTCAATACTATCAAAGTGTTTAGGAAGTTACTTTGCTCAATCATTCAAAAAATTATCAATAAACGTGCATAAAAGCTCACCTACTTACTGAAAAACCAACTATTTAAACAGTTATACATATTTCACAAGTTAATACCATTGTAAACTGTTACAAAGATTATTTATGAAGAAAAAAAACTATGATTTTCACACAACATCTTACAGTTCATTTTCGCTACATAACCTCAAACAACGTGTCACTAACCATTTCGTACTTCGTAGTGAATGAAACAATTTCAAAAATAAACAAAACATGTAATAACAATAACTAGCTTGATATATGCTTTCAATATCAAGAGAAGGCAAAGTAAAATACCTAAAAGCGTTGTAGGCACAGGTAACATGTAGGTGTACGAGCAGTAGGCGAATTGTCCCGTACCAGCCCTCTTCTCTACGATTGATAAAGGTTATGTTGATACCAGTGCACAAGTATGGTCCAGGGCAAACGAATAAGCTGTGGCAAAGGCAAGTGGAAACAAAACATGTAATATTTGTGGAAAGGGATTTGATAATTTTAATATACGTAAATTGAAAGTTAATATAAGATACTTTTGAATTTTCTGAAACCGAACTAAGCTAATGGTTTCTTTAGGTAATGCACTGCTTAACGCATCTTTTTAAGAGTTGCGGCACTAACGTATTTAAATCGTCTTATTATTTTCACGGGCAGTGTTTTTCTCTTAAGTGCCTTGCATATTTAATTATATTTTTAGTTGTAGTTATAGTTAACATTGTTGAAGCCTATTCGAAGACTCTTAAAACTATTAGTATCGTAGTCGGATCAGCGGCCCTCAACGAGTTTTCGATTAAAAAATCACAAAATTTATTTACAATTTGACTTTTTTATTCCCGATTTTTTTGTAAAAAATCTATTAATTATGTAATATTTGTACTTATTTAAGGTTCACCATGTATTTAATTAGGTGTATTGATTTTGGATATGTAAAGAAACAAAAAATTTTCGCAGCATAGCTTTAGCTTCTCGGGAATTTTAAATATTCCTAGCTTAGCGCTAGAGGATGCTTTGATATCTAATAAAATTACGAGATGCAGCATTCGACGCTTTTTAATTTCTGGCAAGGTAGACGGGTGTTATTGCAAAAACCATCCATGGGCGTACACATGAGAGTTATTTAAAAAAATCAAAATACTAAACAAGTCACAAATTATCATTTTTTTTTAAATACAATTCCATGTTGCAGTTCATATATCAATATCTAGGTGCTAACTTTAACTATCAAAAATATCATTTCTATCTTGACAATACTAGCACATCTAAATATACGCTAAGGAATAAGGTGAGCAGTTTGAAAATATTATACAGTGCTATTGAAAAGTAACGAATAAATTCATTATTTTTGAAATTGAGAAGTTTTCGAAAAAATCGTTTTTGTTTTTTAAAAAAGCACTTTTTGACATACGATCCACATTTGTGACGTCATCGTTGTTCGAAATATGACGTCATTGACAATTTTTTTAAATAGTAAACCCCCAATTTTGACCATGCCATTTGAAAGAGCGTGTCATTCTACATACATACGTCGTGAAAAATTATGGTGTTACATAACAAAAATTTCAAGAAAATAATGTTTGCAGATTTTAAAATATAATTTTTGAGTAATAAAACTATATACTACACTGAATGTTTCCATTATATATTGCCCTAAATTGCAAAAAATAGTTGTTCTTAACGCGACCAAATTTCAAAAATTCTGTTGACATTAAAAACAATTACGTAAGACGTCTGAATTCTTGCCGCGACTATATATGTTAGTTGTTAAAACTCTCTGTTCGAGTCAACGTGTTTCAAATAAAAATCTTAAAAAAGTATTTCTAATTAAATCTTACCAACCCTAACCGTACTCTGCTAATACTCTTTTCGTACGTCCATGGCCTACCGGGCGCATCCGAACAGGAAAAAGCGAGGAGCATCCTGAAAGGAGCGTCGAAAAGCAGAGCAAATAATCACCTTCCTTCTTCTCTGCCGCCGTCGGGCTAACTTGATTTGAGGGGCGCTAATATAAACATTATTCGCACCGATTGCTCTATCAGACTTGATCGATGGAATCGGGAGAGTAAAAAATTACCTCTCCCCATTCATTTCCGTTCTTTGAAGCGCTCTGAGGGTACCGCGGCTATGGCCGACTCTTTTTTAATCTCGTGATTTCGTGAGATGATGAACTGCTTCCAATAAACGAAACTTATTCGGATGTGGTACTTGGGTAGGTCTATTTTTTACGCCTTATCGAGTCTGCGTTGGAAATGCACCGTTATGAAGGGAGTTAAGAGCCCAAATAGTATTCAAGTTGATCAAATCAGGGCAATTTGCGGGCCGCAACGATTAAAACGGGGATTTTTCTGTCTTTAATTTTAACCACGTATTTGGAAGACCTAATGAAAACAAGAAAATCAACCCATAAAAACCGGTAACATCATTTATGGCGCTCCAGATACGCCACAAATGATGAAGCTTTCGATTGTTAAAGCGCAACAGCGTTGCCAATCAGGACCTCATGCATAATAACAGCATATTCATTCAAGTTCGGTACTGAAGTGATATATTTTCTTTCTAATGAGTCTGCAATCTGAAATGTATACATTTTGTATATTTTTTGAGGTGTCTTTAAAAATTATGACGTAAAATCCAGAATTTTCGAATTCATCATGCCTTCATAGTGCAAGTCCAATATTTCCGCAAAATTTTATACAATAAATTTTGGATAAAAGATACGCAATTCTCAAAACAACCACAAATCTAATTGATTCTTAAAATATGTCTATGAAAACGTCTTTTATAAATTTTTCCATGGCTCTGTTCAGTAGGGGCGACCGCGATTTTTCACTATTAACAGGTCCTGGTTTCACATACTTATAAACAAAACAATCTTATATGCGTAACTATGTAACTTTAGCACAATATTTACATCTGCAGTTGAATTTAAAAAATATCTATTTTAAAAGATTTATATACCTAAAAATTTATTGGTTAGACAGCTTTCTGCCGTTATATATTCGTTTTAATTCGATACCTTTGAATATTCGCAGATGGTCGCAGATGGCATGAGATAATATTCCTGTTATTTGCTAAACTCTATATTATTAATTTCTCAAATGTCTAAAGTTACTTCTATCAACGTATTAAACGGCAATTTGAACATTTTAGCGGTGCCGACACGTGATTACTGCGATTGAGCATTTATTATGGAACTAATCTGTCAAATACTCATTCGTTAAACGGAATGTTTATAAGAATGCAAATTTGAATTGTTTATTTAGTGGTGTAGCTTTGCAGCGTTTGCCACTGAGTTTTCATTGAAAACAAGGTTACTGACCTAAATATAATAGGTCAATACTGTTAGTATTACTGTCAGTATTTAAATAAGAGAAACTTTTCAGCTTCTCATGATAATTTAATTAGTGAATATTTTTATCATCCCATAAATGGTTTATTATTTGATCTATTGAAGTTTTGTATCTTCAATACTACATATTGTTTGAACCAAAACAAAATAGTACGTTAATTGCATACTTTTAAAATATTAGTTATTACATATTTTAACATTACCATAATTCTTAGGAAAATATTTAAATCTGGCAACGTCACGTCAAGCCGATACCGAGTTGAACTGCCAGCGGTCACCGGTTTTTTTTTCGACGGGTAAATATGCATATGACACTATGACTGAATAACCCTGTCTACAATTTTCGAAATACCTCATACTTAAAAACGTGGAATTCACTATTGATTGATAGGGGTAACATGGCTCTCCTCCACAATCGATTCCCGCCCTATATGAATACCCTATATTAGTCAGCCGAATCTTTCCAAACTGGCATTAATCCAGTGGATGCCTCGCATACAGACAATGTCAGCTATGCGGGAGAGGAGACAATATGAGCGTTGATTGGGGACGGTTAACCGCCTATAAACCGTTTACGGGAGCGGTCATAACCCACAAATTCCTCCAATGCATGTACGGTTGTGTACAGGACTGGCTTCGGGAGATTTTTGTGGTCCGATATCGCGAATTTGATCATCAAAGTTTGCAGAATTAAAATATGAGTTACCGCACTCAGCGCGGCGCCTTTGAAAAAGCGATACTGAGGCGATGCTCCCAAACGGTCCGAGGATTGGCGTATACGAGGATGATCCAGTATTGAATATTGTTCTTGGCGTTACGAGGGTAAATTGACAAGCATCGACATTAATATTAATGAAATTTAAAATAAATACATTTTCCGTAATATAACGTGAGAAATTGCACTGCAATGTAATTTAATAAAAAACTAGATACCTAAAATATCCATTAATAAAACAATTTTAATTGCAATAATTACATATGTGTATCAAGTCTCGAAAAATATTGTAGGAGTGATTTTTTGAAGAAAAAAAAAACAATCATAGAATTTCTTAAACATTTATTAAATATACATTAATATATGTTTAAGACAATTGAATATTGCATTTCTCATATATTCTTGTTCCTTTGTACCAAATTTTAACTTTTCCTGTTGAGAAATATTGACGCTAGATGGCACTTTGTAAAATCGCTAGTTTCAGTTTTGTCACAATATTTCAACAACGGTAGCAGATATCTTGGATCTGTTCTAGTTTGAGCCGCTTTACATAAACAACATATAACTATGTCATAGATTAAATAGAAGATGGTTATTAAAGATTAATCCAAATTTCAAGTCATAAGAAAATATTTCTATTTTATAATTAAAGGATCTTCTATAGTCGCGGCAAGAATTCAGACGTCATAGGAACAAATGAATAATTCATTATATTTTCATCGAAATATTTAAGAAACTGCATCTGAGAATAATAAAACTATATACTACACTACATGTTTGCATTATATATTGCACTAAATTGCAAAAAATCATTGTTTTTAATGCGACCAAATATCAAAAATTATGTTGACAATAAAAACAAATGCGTAACATCAGTCGTGACGTAATACGTCTGGATTCTTGCCGTGACTATAGTAAGGATGCCGTACTTTAGTAAATAACAAATAACACATAATTGTTAAGACAATCAGCTAAAGCTAAAACAATTCTTTTTCCATCTTGTAAGCTTGTAGCTCCCCCCTGACCTGCTCTCTACATCCAAACGCCATCGAGATTGGTCAATAACTGCATAGAATTATTCGCTGGCTACTTTGGCATTTTCATACGTCTGGAAGCTGCAATTGTTCCTGCTATATTAATTAAACTGATAAGCGTAATTAACATCGTTCGACCGTGGAGGGGGGGGGGGAGAGGGACACGGGATGCGTTGAACACGTCATGTAACGTTTGGATGCGGGCGGTCCTTGACATTTCGTTGTTCTGCTGTTTTGCAGTCCTTCATAAGTGGAGTAGGCCTTGGAAATATTATATTTAACGGCGTTGTTAACATTGCTTCGAAATCGAGTGGTCAAAGATATACGATTTAACGCGTTGAGTATTAGTTTCGATTGTTTTTCAGTTGGTGTATGTGTATTCAGTGTACTTGTAAATGTAGTTTGTATTATTCATAACGTTACCACATTGAAATATTTAGAGGGCGATATACTTATCGGCTCGGTTTGTGAATAATTGAAAATGTACATGTTAGTAGTGTAAAAGTTTAAATGGGCCAGCTATATTAATGATATTGACTTTTGTATAGAACTATCCTGTGAAATGTTTATAATACATGCATTTAATAAATAGTAATATTCGTTATTCACTAGTGAATAATGAAACCAATACTCACTGGTTTCAGTGAATAATAAAGATTACTAATTAAAGTTTTATTCGCATTTTTAAATTTGAATGCTAACGACAAATGTCAAACTAGAGAGTAAGGAGTTTTGACAGTTTTGAATTGTATGTTATGTCATGTTCATCTTACGAGTGTCAAAATATCGTGTAATGTTTTCAGTAAAAAAAATGCTAAAATATTGTTAATAGTCGCCTACAGTTCGTAACCTTCACCGACGTGAATTACAGCCATCATTATATGCTCGTTGAAGTAATATGGACAAATAGCTTAATCAACATGTACAGGATGATCACGCGAAAATTGCCTCCTTTACCTTTTCCTCCGTTATTATTCAAGATACGAATTATTATACCTGATACTTATCTTTTAGAGTTTTCGAGATATTACATGTTTATTGTTAATATGCATCATAACTGATGAAATATGATATCTTTTTAGATTTTAAATGAGAGATATGAAAAACAGAAGATTTTTTTATAAGAATGGCTCAATATGGATCCTTTTCAATGCAAAATTGATATATTCTTACTAAATTTTTGCATATCGTCATATTAAAGCCTAACTCCTAATATTACTTCATGCTTAATTTCATCTTTCGTTTAATACCTTTCTTGCATCTCGGAAACCGTAAAAGATAAGTATTCTATATAAAATATTTTTGATGCCCGGTCTTTCCAATGACGTAAAATATACAGGGTGTTCCATTTAAAAAAATAAAATTAGACCTACATCTCGGAAAAGCAATATTCAATTGTATTCGTGATATATACTTTAATAAATATTTAAAAGTTTCTACAGATACCATTCTTACATATTTTTCCGTATCTTCAATAGTAAGAAAAGGCGGAATGTGTTCTTGAATATTAACGAAGCTTTTCATAATCCATTTTCTGTTTTAAACTTGAAATAATCTTACAACTATTTACCTTGGAACGAATATAGAACAGCAACAATAACTTTAAATATGTTATTTGTTCAGTCTTTGTGTGATAAAAGTAATGCCACTGTCAACAAAGATATCGAAATAGAATAAGATAAAAAATATACGTGTGAAAATGTTCGTTACAAAAAAAAACATATGCCTAACTGGCTTGTCTAGAGAACACGCTCAGAATATAAAAATTATTATTATTTTAATGATCTGTTATATATAACGTAACAATTTTGAAAATTTATAAAACTGTATCAGATAGGACTAAGTGAAGAACACAGAAAAGATATCATAAATAATAATAATAATAATAGTTTTAGTGCCCAACAGGTTTGTCTAATTATAGAACAATATTGTCCAACGTATGTGTTAAACATATTACAACTGTGCTATAAAATAATAATAAAAAAATACTACCTAAACTTAAAACTAAGGACAAATTGTAGTAACGAATATATACATACAGATTTAAATCAACATCTATCAACATGTGTATCACAAACACCTGCAATTACATTAAACTACAAAACATATTACACAAAGGAGAATTAAGCAAAATATAAGTGTTTGTATGTGGTTGCTGAAAACTAATGCAATGACGCATTCTAAAATGAGGTACAATCGTTTGCAATAATACTGACACTCTTTAAAATGAATTTTTCGATTTATTTAAATTCAAAAACTATTTTGAGGGAGTTTCGTTATTATTGCAATTGCATGTACATGAAATACAATCTTCGATAATATACTCAATGAATCAACTTTGTGGTGCAACAACATGTAAAGAAATTTGAGGCTCTGTAAAGTTCCTGGCTCCTAGTAGCTCAAATGAATGCTTGTTTAGGGGGCCGTCTTGAAATAGCGCAATACAAGTAATTTGAGACATTTAAGAATTGATAGAGCAAATAACAGAAATGTATATTTCAAGGTACCGAAGTAAAACGAATATATAACGACAGAAAGCGGTCTAACCAACAAATTTTTAGGTATAGAAATCTTTCAAAATACGTATTTTTTTAAATTCAATGGCAAATGTAAATATTGTTATAAACTTACATAGTTCTGCATATAAGACTGTTCATTGTGTCTTATAAATACATTAGTTATTATATTATTTGAGGAGAATTTAAATAGTAAAAGTGGATGAACAAAACATCAATAATTTCATTTTTGATATTACTTTTGCTCTACGTGTTTTATTTTTCGAGATTTCTGTACTTAAAAAATACCGTAATTTTACGGCGAGAAATACGGCGACAAATACGGCGACCTTAGACCTGTCAGAAGTAAAACATTGTCATAACCTCTAGGAGTAGGAGAATATACCCGTTCGTTTTGAAGCTAAGAAATATCATAAACTTTCTTCGAACACATTTCAAAGCAAATTTATATGTAACATAAATCGGAGACCAAACAATACTACAATATTCAAGTCTTGATCTGACGAATAAAGTAAATAATTCAATTAAAGTTAAGTGTAGGAACAGCCAGCAATTAATTCATTAAATAAAACATTTGGTGTAAAGATCTTTCAAATACGAAAGCACCCTAGCGTCAAACATACTTCATATTTTTAGAAAATTTAATATATTGAGATTATTATATTACATCTTGACTTTTTTCTCAATATAATGAGAAAAATCTCAATATCTTGACTCTTCTCTTAGTACTGTGATATTTTTATGTATTTATCCACATTACACTAGCGATTTAGGTTGTAAAAGCGTGTTAATCTAGTCATAGGCGCTGCACGTAGAATCGAAAAAGGGGACCAGTTATAACATTTGCGATTTGTTTAGGAAATTATTTTTTACGGATTCTTATTCAGTTTCTATATATTTTTAGGTATTAATAATATTGTGTGAAACTAACTACTCAGTGGACAAAAGCCCCAACCTGCGTTGAATTACACCCACAATATCTACCCATATATTCCTTATTATTAGTTTTTGTAACATTTTTTACTGTTTTAGAAAGGAGATTTGATTTATATTAGCTTAAAATACCTTTCTAAAACAGTAAAAAAAATCTTATTCAGTTTCGTTAGAAACCCCTTTACCAAATTTTATTAACCTACCCCCAACGGTTCTTTACTTTTCAATAAATACTTATTTATTGAGAAAGTTTCACGATAACATACAAACAACAAATAGTTTTACGTTATAATACCGGATTTCAGTCATAGGCGTCCGATATGAGAATCAAAAGGAAACCTCTTTATGCTAAAAGTTTGAATAAAATAGCTTTAAAAGTATTCAAGACATGAGCACACAAAAATTTAGTTATTTTACGTTCGCATATCTGTTAATTTTAAAACGACTAGTTAGACAAACAGTTCAGTGTTACTGCTTGTTTTTCATTAAGCTAAGGTATCGCAATCTCAAGAAATTTTTCATTCACTAAAAATTTTGTACATTTATTAGTGTATTAGATATTTTTTCAATAACGATATTATTACATAATTATTTGTCTTTATTATGTACCTTATCATGAAACTTTCTAAATAACATGTTTGACACAAGGCAGGGGTCTCAAACCGGCGACATAAATGTTTGAGATATTTATCGAAAAGTAAAGAAGCGTTGAAGGTAGGTTGCCTAAATTTGGTATGGAGGGGTTTCTAACAAAGTTGAATAAGAATCCGTTAAAAAAAAATTCCTACAAAAATCGCTAATATAATTTTTCGAAAAATAGGTAATTATAAGTATATGCAAGCTACGAAAAAATACATAAAAATATCACAGTAGAAAAGTCAAGATAGAGATTTTTCTCATTATATTGAGAAAGAGTCAAGATATTGATAATAATTTCATTATATTGAGAAAAAACTCTATATATTGAGATTAATCTCAATAGTTTTATAAAAATAAAAAGTATCATAGACTACATTTAGTCTATGAAAGTATATTTGACACCAGGATGCTTTCATACTCAAACATACTTGAGTACAAACAAAGTTCAACTAATAAACGCTAAAAGGAAGCCAAACATACCATCGCGTCGCATCTAGCAGTCTGGGTTCAAGGCACACTTAGGAGAGACCGAGGGTCCTGTCGCCTCCATCCCAGTCGGCGGCGGCGTCTGACATTCGCGGCACACTGCGACCTTCGCAACGCTCATCTTCGAAATCTAGTGCGCTGTGACTGACGGCCGGCCGGCCCGCCGTTCTCTTATAAGCTTTCGGCGGCCCAAGAGTGCGTGCGCAGGCCCATCCACCCAAACATTGAATTAGTAAAAAGTGGATCTCGTGTCAATGGGAACGCGATTACTTATTTACTTGTAAGTAATACGGGGGAGGCGGAGGGGTCTGTTGTAATAGTATCCCGAGGGGTGGTTTTCGGCTCGCGCGGGCGGCGCTATCGATTGACCGACGACTTTGGGATCTGTTTCGAGTGGTACCGATAAGTTGAGGGCTTCGCGGTCGACTTACGTCTTTTTTTTAATCAATTGAGAGCGGTGAGGGAGTTGGACTTTGAAAAAAACAAATTCTTCTTGCAAGTAATTTAGATCTTTAGAGTTTAGATCTTTATGATCAGGAATGAGCCGCTCTGGATGCCTCTCTCGATATAACTACAGCTCTGCTTGAACTTTTTTGTGACTTGCCGTAAATTAGCAACATATCAACTTTTCCCGAATGAGAAAACATTATAACAACGAAATTGACGTTCATATTGAGTAATAACAAGTGTTTTGTGACGTTTATGCACTTTAAACAAACATTCAATTATTTTCCAACGACTAAGTACTTGATCCTTCCACCGCTAATGTGATTTTTAGGTGATATGAAGCCCTCTAGATACCTTTCTCGATATAACTACAGTTTTCCTTGAATTTTTTTGTGATTCACCGTAAATTGACAACATATCAACTTTTTCTGAATGAGGAAACATTTTGAAAGCAGAAAAGTTATACGTTTGACGTTCGTGTTGAATAATGACAAGTATTTTGTGACATTTATGCAGTTTAAACAACGAATATTCAATTATTTTCCAAAGACTACTTGATGCTTCCACCGCTAATGTGATTATTAGGTGGTATTTCTTTTGAAACGATATTGCTTATAACTTTTAAAGGTAAAATAATACAGACAAATGTCTGTAATAAAAGTTTATTAGAAAAAAGAGAACTTTTTAACAAGAACAACATTTTGGTAGGTTAGTCGTTTCTGTCAAATCCCGAAGATAATACACTCGATTGAAAACGGAGCTAATTTTATTTAAATTTTTTGAATCCTCAGTAGATTTATTCTATGGAGTTTGAAACACCCTGTACGATTGAAATTGGCTAGTTTTTTTATTTCGACAGGCTAGTTTTCTAAAATTTAATAAGAGTAAAACAGTTTTAAATTCAATTCTGCAGAGGCTGTTAAAGTAGTCTTGAAGACAATATTGAAAGCTAATACATTTTATTAGGAATTACTCTGTACTTTGTAGACTCTCATAAAAAAAATCATAGATAGCGTAGGCATAGCAAGCGCCTCAAGTAACGTTCAGATAAACGTTAGTGCAATGACACTGCAGTTGTACTGTTGTATTGTAATTGTATGGTGTTAAATATTTTTTACTCTGTTTACATAAAATTACTGCAGACTTAAGAAGTTGGCGAATTTATCCGCTGTAAGTTGGCGACATGCAAAAACTCAAGATTCTTGACCTTCAGAGAGGTTATGTTTATGTCCCTATCTACAGAAATTGTTGGTTTTTATCATTTGCCGAATAGTAATTAAAAGCCTACCCTAGATAAAATATAAGCCTACAATCTGCAGGAATAGACGGTCTATTTGAATGTTTGGTTAAATCACAGTATACTAGTATACTGTGGGTTAAATGAGGCCCCACTAATTTCAGCAAGTCATCAAACACTGCCACTGTCATTCGGGTGAAATGAAAAAACTAATCGGCATTCTCATTTCGCATTTCTTTATATAAATTATAGAAATCACCTTGCATGTGCTATCTGCGATTAATAGGTCGCACCCACCATCTCCGAGTTCTTCTTTTCATTTTTTTTGCATGTATAGTTTTTATACATATTGACGTCGCTGCGAATAAGAGCAGCAAAAGTAACTGTTTCTAAACCAAACAGTCCTCTTCATCCATTTTTTTAGAAACAAATCAATTCTAAACTAAATATCTAAATTAGAATCTAATTTAAAAACTTAACCTGCAAAAATGTGAATCTTCTGTTTACTGTCAAAAAAGCAGTTTTCTGATTAGTCCTTGTATGACTGTTGGAAAAGGATTGGTAAAAGCTAAAATGCTTTTAGCTTCTGCCATACAACTGCAGTACAAAGGCGTTACTGTTAAGTTTATCTGAACGTTACAAAAGTCACCCGTATTTCTCGCCATTTTACTTCAGTATCTTTGAATATTTGCAGGTGGGATGAGTTAACATTCCTATTATTTGCTAAACCCTAGATTATTCAGTTATTAAATGTCTAAAATTATTTGTATTTTGTAGAAAACACTATTTCAAGAATACGGCGCCCTTTTTAATAACTTTTCTGCAGTACCAATGCAACCGCACTAATCTTATGTGAATGAAGCTTTATTCATCTGTGATACCCATTTTCCGGAGACCGACATTTGTTTACAAAGCCATCTTTACCATAAAAACGTATGATACAGAAGGCTTAGTTGCAAAAAACCGTTTGCAAGGCGTATTGCTCCACTAATTTCAAAAGAATGTAATAACATTTTACCTAATAACTCTTAATTACAGAACAATTTTTCCTATAAGAATTTTATTTGTCTTCTATTGGCAGCTGTATTATATGAAACACCTGATACGATATGAAATAATAACATTCCCTAATATTTATTAAATGCTTTGTAGCAGAGGACTTATTAGTTTCCTGATAATATTTCTTTGATATGTTCGAGAAGTATGTACATATTTTAGCACATATACAAGTGATAGACTAAATAAAAAATTAACTTCAAGATGAAATTTGATGTGGCCAAGGCTCAGATTTCTACATATTGTAAAACATTCAGCAATAATAACGAATAAACAAGAATTAAAGCACAATATTTTGATTATTGCTGGTCGACGCCAGGTGTTGGCACTAATTCGTTCAGGACCGTACCCAGTTTTCATTATCCGTAAATGTAAAACATGGACAACAGCATAATCTAAAAAAAGCTTACTACCACTTCGATCAAGCCAAACAGTTTTTGAGGTTAGAAAAAAAAGTTCAGTTTACATAAATATCGAATTTACAAGATGAAGAATATTATCATCACGTTAATAAACAACGACAAATGTTTTGTTTATCTTTAAAATTATTTTTGAATATGGTAAAATGATGTTTTAAACATGTGTAAAACACCCTGTATATCTACATAGTGAACATTATGCAATTATCGAATTCCTTCCACCAACAAAATTGCTAAAAAAATTCCAATGAAACAAAGAAATCCACGACAAGTACAAAAATTGGAAATACCACGGATTGCACAGGATTTGACTAACAGGTTGCCTACTCTACAGACTGAAGCATAATTAGAACATATCATTGCATATATTTTAATGCCTGATTGACAAATATATGATTTAATAGTTATAAAGCGGATTTTTACCTGCAGTTCGACCCTGACCTTTGTGTTTTAAAACCGATTTTATTTTATTTTTCCAGAAGGGCGATAAGGAGCCTCCGTTTTGCCCGGTTAGCTCATTCCAAGCTTATCGCCAAACGGAAATAATCGTAAAAATGCAGCACAATCGGTTCGGCAATACTGCTAATAAGAGTAATGAATTCAAATATATACAGGGCGTCCAGAATATAAGTGCTCCATACTGAAAGGTGTTGCATATCTGATAAAAAGCAACAAAAAACTTGTTTGTAATCACTAATCAGTATTAATTAAGTAAACAATAAAAGTTTTCCTAAAAATCCTTCAAACTCTGTTATTGTTAACCTCAAACTATAGATCACAATAGTTGCAAATGCAATAGGTGTGCGACGTTGTCTCACATTCAAAACCTGTTTGCTGTCATGACTTAATTACCTTTGGTCGGAATAAAATTGTTTTCAGTCAATTATGTTTTGTTTAGCACAAGTTTAAACCCAAATGCAGAATAGGAATAACACTTTCATATAATTTAACTACATCGCACAAAGAAATACTCAAATATATGTACAAATTGTATACAGCAACACAAAAACGTATAACCTGCAAAAATATTTTTAAATCGTCAGAGTAAAGAAGAGAATCAACGGTGAGATCTGCTATATTGTCACTTATAAATATATTGAAAAGTAGAGGTCCCAAGTTGGACCCTTGAGGAATTCCAGAAGTGGGGAGAAGATTAAAGAATTGTACAAGATCACATGAAATTGTGTATGTTCAGTAATTCTTTAGAAGTAATTCTGTCGAAGGCTTTAGAAAAATCAGTGTTAATGATGTATAAAATAATTTCATATAACACCATCTTAAATATTTTTGCAAAGTTGTTGATTTTGACAATTGGTTGGTAAATTGAAATTTAATTGTTTCCCTTTTTTTATGAATTGGAGCTATTTTGGATTGTTTCAATTTATCATATAGCAAAATAAAGACACTCGTATCCCGTACACCCTGTATAAATACCTGCACTTGTACACTTTTAGTTTCTTCAGTAATGCACAACAATTGTGGCAAAGTTTCCTGGAGCTCAACTAATGTCTTTAAAACCGTCTTTTAACATAACATTTTCGATGTTGTTAGTTTTCCAGATTTTGTTGCAGGAAAGGCGCCTGATGCCGTTTAACGGAATAATACAGAAGCGCCCTCTGGGGACCGTATTCCCAGACTAGGGGCGTGAACTCTATTAAATATCATTTTCCATTTCCCTGAGATGAGACACAACTCGATGAAGAATTAAGTGACGGTGGTAGGAGGGCAGATTGCTGCAGAAAATTTAATAGTTCATAGCTGCGCCAGATATAATTTTTTTAATTGGAATTTTATGCAAATCTGCGGAATTAGGTGTAACTTGGCAAGCGCCCAATTACAAAAAAAAAAAAAATGACAATGTATATTAGTATTCTACCTACAGTACTATTCCGAGTACTATGCATCACATAATGTACAACGTGTTTTAAACTTAACGCCTCAACTTCATTACAGAAACTAAAAACGAATATAAAAAAATTAATGACCTCAAATGTGACTAAATAAGGTACTTATTATACATTCTACGCAAAAAATATTTTATGTTGCAATTCCCTAAATAAGGGTTATGACGTTAACGGCAACTGTTTTTATACTAAAACACACAAATAATATCATCATCAGTAAGGTTAAATGTTTGTGAAGAACTATCGTAAAGAAAATTTTATGCCATTTCCATCTGTTTAGAAGTTACGCACATATATTGTTCGAAAACTAAATACGAAGAAATAGTAGATCTAAGTCAGAAAAGTAGGTCTTGTTTTGTTTGCAGCTACTGAATAATTGTTTGTCAGAAATAAGGATTAGGTATAATAAAATAATGCGGAAATAAATGTTTATGAAACGAATAATGAAAACAACAAACAGTATCGCAAAAAAGTTCAAATAACATATAATGAATTTATACAGTTGAGAAAATTGTTATAATTTTCATAAATATCAAAAATGTTGTTTTTTTGCTTATTCCTATGCAGGGTTATTTACGACGACCATTAGTGGTAGATATAAGGAAGCTTGATCTATTCTATTTAAAATAAGTAAAGTATATGGCGACTTTCGGTATAACCGGAAGTGCTATAAGGATGGCATTATTTTATTTAAAAAGAGCAACCCAGAAAACCTCAATAATTAAATTTTCGAAATTAAAATCAAAGTAGTCTCTGAAATAACTACTTGAAATATTTAAAAAAAAATGACAGTTAACAAGATTTATAAAAATCTCTATAATTTATTTAGTGTTATATTTAAGCATATCGGTCAGTGGTCGCGCGATTTAAGGCGTCAGTACTTGAATCGAGGTGACTAGATCGGAGTTGGTTCGCGTCCAGCTGCCGGTAGACCGTATATAAGCTATATTCGTGGAGAGGATTGGCACCCTCTCTGCGGGTATGGTAGGGTGGAATAATGTTAGCTTGGGTCAGTGTGAGAGATTGATACCGGTTGATATTTGACTACCCCCCTAATTAATGAGGTTTTCCTCATTCCTGCACTGAATAGTAGTTAGGGTCTACCAACGTAAGTCGTTCCTGGGCGCAAATGCGGCCTGCTTAATAGTAATATACCGCCCCCTCTCCCGCACAAGTCTCCGACTTCTGGGCTAATCCCTGTGATTATTATTATTATTATTATTATTATTATTATTATTATTATAGCATTCAATTTTTAGTATACTTTTTGTATTATTAGTATCTAAAATACACCAAGCATTTTTTTATTCCAGTTACATTTTACCAATTTCAAAAGGCAAAAACTTTAATATTTCAAATAGAACACCCTGTATTTTTGCTTCACGTTGTGCGTGCAATAAAACTCTTTTTTTCCTGAGTTTACAGGAGTTAAATTTATTATTTCTTTGTGATTTTTTCCGACATCAGACTAGCATATGAGCCATAAAGGTAAAAATCAACATAAACAATAGAAGTTAATCATAATTTAGTATTAGCTGAAATACATTAGTATTTTTTGATTGACAAATTTGATTTGCGTTAGTGACTAAGTAATATCACGCAACTGCAACGCTTATGGCTACACTTTTATCTCATGTGACAATGAACAGAACACACAACACGTGTTTAAAACAATATTAAATTCTGTTGGAATCATTTAAATGTCACAATTGACGTAAAATCTGGCTCCCCTCGATTACCATTTCACCTTTTCTTATATTGTAGCAAATTGAAGTCTAATCGATTAATCAAGTTGGTAATTCAATTGGATCTAAAAATTAATTGGCCTTTTAGAATGAATTAGTGTTCGATAATACACTTAATATTGAATATAGACGTAATAACGTTTGTCTAGATTGAAAAAGGGTCGATATAGAACCTGTGCCTATAAGGCGAACGTGATAACAATGTACTGAAATATTCGCGAGTACAATAAGGGTTTTAGAATGTAGGTACAGCGTTTTACCGACAGGACACAAATAACCCATTGGAATACATTGAAAAATTTAAAACAGGATACATCTACAGTATGCGCCAAAAGTATGGAATAAATTCAATAAAAACGAAACAATTATTTTTTGGGACACATCCTCGAACAGGTCGATTTTTAATTTAAAAAATACATATTTTAGCGTAAAATGCATCAAATGTCATTTGTCTTCGAGTAATGACGTCATCGATTTTTTTTAAAATGGCAACACCATATTTTTTTCCTTGATTCTGAAAGATCGTTTAATTCTCTATCAGACAGTACTAAAATTTTGCCCTCTTACATAGAAAAGTTTTCGAGTAAATGACGATTGAATGTTAGAAAACGTAAATTTTATCCATAAAAAAGTAACAATTCTGAGGTATGTAAAATAAAATACAATTGATTAAATTTTATACATAAATTAAATGTTCGAATTGCCATCCACCAACTTCTTGACAATGCGCAAGTCTGTGAAGAAATTCTTCTTTCACATTATGAATGATTTCTGGGGTAACTCTGCGTATTTCGTCCCGAACGCGATTTTGAAGTTCTAAATTACGTGGTTTATTAATGTACACTTTTGACTTTAAGTATCCCCATAAAAAATAGTCAAGAGGTGTAAGATCTGGCGATCTTGCAGGCCATTCTATCGGTCCGCGTCTGCCGATCCTCCTCCCAGGAAAACAGTTGTCCAAAAAATCTCGTACAGGGCGCGCATAGTGCGGAGGTGCACCGTCTTACTGAAACCATATGGTATCGTCAGGAATGTTAAGGTTATTATCGTTAGGTCATTTTCTAGAAACTCTAAATATCTTTGTTCTGTAAGAGTTACTTCAAAGAAGAAAGGCCCTACTATTCTGTCGTCAACTATTCCAGCCCACACATTTAATTTCTGAGGGTGTTGGGTATGTGCCTCTGCCATCCAATGAGGATTTTCCCGACTCCAATATCTGCAAGTTTGACGGTTTACTGTACCATTCAGACAAAATGTGGCCTCATCTGAAAAAAGTATTTGCCGGTGTAAATTTCTATTTCCTTGACATAAATCCATTAGAATTTCGCAAAAGTGTAAGCGACGATCGGGATCATCTTCATTGAGTTCCTGCACAAGTTGAATTTTGTAGGGATGATATTTTTCCTTCCTCAAGATACGTAGCACTGCGCTCTGACTAGTGTCATTGTTCAATGCAACCAATCGTGAAAAATTCTGAGGATTATCCACCATACTTATCAAAATGTTCTGTTTTTGATTTTCATTAATGCTTGGACGCCCAGGTTTTGAAATATTTACAACATTGCCAGTTTCTCTAAATTTAGACTCTACCTTACTGACTGTTGATTGGCTGATAGGGCGATCTGGATATTTTTCATTAAATAAATCTCAAACTTCCTGCTGAGTTCCAGTCATATTCCCGCATCTGATAAGAATTAAAATTTTAATTCTTTGAGTAACAGTTAAATGTGCCATAATACTTTAAATTGAATAATAATTTCTATGTCGCTTACAATACTTATTAGAAAGTCGGTGTGACAATGACACTTTGCAAAGATTTTCACCTACGTGATCCATAAAAGAACTATGGAATTCGAAAAACTAAACTTGATAACGTTTTTGCTTTATTTTAATTGATTTACGTTTTCTAACATTCAATCGTCATTTACTCGAAAACTTTCCTATGTAAGAGGGCAAAATTTTAGTACTGTCTGATACAGAATTAAACAATCTTTCAGAATCAAGGAAAAAAATATGGTGTTGCCATTTAAAAAAAAATCGATGACGTCATTACTCGAAAACAAATGACATTTGAAAATCGCATTTTACGCTAAAATATGTATTTTTTAAATTAAAAATAGACCTGCTCGAGGATTTTTCTCAAAAAACAATTGTTTCGTTTTTATTGAATTTATTCCATACTTTTGGCGCATACTGTATAGGTCCATTATGAGCAGTGCATTTTTTAACCGTGACTATTTGTATTCATTTAGAAGTTACAACTTGCCGAAAAGTTTCCATGTTAGTTTCAAAAATACCCTACTAAATAATTTTTAATTTATTCTGATACTAATTAAGAATGAAGTTCCCCTTTTAGGTCATCCAACATTTCTTAAGTAGACTGTAAATAAAAAAAATCGACAATTTTGCTACAACTGTATGCAGTCGCCATAAGCGGCTTATGCTAGACAATAATACTTAATTGTGGTAATTGTTTCTTTTACAGTTGCACATTATTGGTTCGTATTATATTCAGAAATTACTCAGAATGAGACGAGGTTAAAAAATTACACTACAGCTTGCTGCACAAATTTTATACAAAAATCTTGTCTTTTTTATATATATAACATTTCCTAAAAAATACATGTATATCACTTAAAAAATAATGTTATAATAACATTCAATTATTGGTATTCAGTTTTTCTTAAAGCAAGTACAATCTAATGCAATAATAATGGCACTGCCTCTTAAAATGTGGAAGGATCCGACTTATTCAGATGATGACAATCCTTTGTTATGTTGGGTAATACGGTTAAAAATATATTACTACCTTATGATCCTGATATTTCGTTCCTTTGTCTATCTGCTCGCACGAATGCGTCATTTAAGTCGGCATCGTTATCTCTTCTAACAAGTCTTAAAGTTTGTAACATTTTTTATCAACACCCTGTATAATAGTGATGATAATAACTACACTTATTTCCAATATGTCAGAACTTGTTGGGTGGCATATACTGTACATTTTTTTAAGGAGGACCAACAAGATCTTTTTACAGACGCTGCTAACGCATTATGTCGAAGCATATCTGTTTTGTACAATCTGATAAAATCTAATAAGCTGCTCATTTTTACTGTCCTTTATAAAAAGGTATACATTTCACATAAATCTGGTAAAATTACTTATTATAAAACGATAATAAAATATGATAATAGCTCGTAAAGATCCCACAAAGACATTTTGTAGCTATAATAAGGCTATTTACAGAAAGGAGACGACAGGACCGTAATGAAAAAAATGTGCATTAAGAATTGGAGATAATTAGATATAACTACTTTGATCCCAGACAATTAAATATAAGTACGTACTTTGATCAAATAAAATCAAATATTTATGAAATTGTAAAGCTGAATTTCTTTTAATTGTAAATATCTATTCCTTCACACATTCCAAACATAAATAAGCAATTTTCAAAATTACATCATCTCTTTATTTCATAAAATCTGAACGAATCATATGTTCATATAAATTTTGATCTGGGACAGTGTTTATTGCTATAATAAAATTCGTAGGGCTTAGGGCAGCTCTACCCAGTGCGACCCTGCACGAAAAAATCATATCGGTGACAAACAGTAAAATCAGTGATTTGATATCGAGCTGTATGTGTTGACGTGCGATCTCTAGAGACTGATCTGCCCTTTCGGGTCTCCCAGCCTGCTAGAAAAACGGCCTGGTATTTCTCAAATGTCAATTACCGCGGCTATAAGGTTATATAGTACCCTATAACTTTTGATTTTAAGGTTTCGTCATCTTTGTGTATTATTATTGCATGGCCCTTTTTTATTTATGTAACGACGAGGCTTTTGTCTCGATGCTAACATAAAAAGGCGGCCGTGTTTGTGACAAGAGAAAGTTGCGTGGATGTCATTTGTCTTTATCGACGAATTCGCTAATCTCATGCCCTGTTTAGTGACGTCACAGCCACAAGTAGTCAATTTCGAAGTGTGTTATCACGACCCTGAAATGCTGTAGCTAGAATCTGGCAAAAATAGATTAAAATCCACGTGGTTTGCCAGAAGATGTAGTTTTGGTCTAGTTTAAGTGAGCACCTGCGATGATATGTCGATGTTTTATTTGAAATAATATTACGTAGGCATTTTTTAGCTAGGCAGCCATGGACAACGATGTGCCTGGAATTGTGGGAAGGATAGCTTAACAGATCATGACTATATCACTTAGGCCCCATTGGGCCCTTTGTAGTTTTTCCCATTAGGGTGCCAATCCACCTCAACCGCTAACCAGCCTATTAAACAGAAAAAGATTTACGTTGTTAAGGGGGATCTCAATGTAGGCCATAGAAAGCCATCGTTCTCCCAACACGGATTCTCTTGTTAACGACACCGCAGTGGATGATGTACTATCTCGCCTTTCTGCTCTCAACCCCTATGAAGAGGTGTTTCACACTTTATCATATAATAAAGGTGTTGCCTTAACCAAGTGTCCAGTTTGAATACCTGGCATCACTCGTGTTCCTTCACCCAGCATACAGCTATGCTGGTGACATGCTGACCTGGTTGTTATCTTATGATTACGTAAGTTCAGTAGTGATTACCCAACTAGCACAATTAACGTTGGAACATAGCACACTTTAAAGTGTTTTCCACTAACTATGGGCACGTAATAGAAACGTTGCCATTACGTGTCTACGATGAAAATGGGGAATAATGAATGGGGAATATTCCGGCTTTTCCAGAACTTGCACGGCCACGTTCCAGCGACGTTGTGGTTCCGTGGAGAAGACTTTGCGGTGTGGAAACCGCAACTTTTAACGAACTTCAATACTCTCCGACCACTCTTTCATATTACTATGTAACTTGTTGTAATCACTGCCACCTTCTTGTTCCGAGAACTTAAAGGTCGTCCCACTGGCAACTGAGATGTCTCCAAAACACAACACAACAAGTCATAACTATAAAGTAACCAGAAGTAGTTGAAAGTAAGTACGTAGTAGTAAATGTAACTTTGTTGTATGAAGCAATTTATACAGCAAAGTTGCAGATTTGGTGACGATTACGTAATAGTTACTTTTTGATGGTTCCAATATCAGTTATTGTTACTTTGCTGCCAGTTGGGTGACTACTATCTGAGTAGATTCTTGTATCACGGTAGCATACAACGATGTGTGTGAGGATGTATCATTAGGCTATGCTGTAAGGCCAAAAAAGTGGCAAGGTCTTAAAATATTACTAATTTCTATATCACTTATAATAGTGAAACCTGATTTACACTATCGATTTCTCAGCTACGGATCTTAGATCCTTCTCGCGACCTGCGATTTTCACGACCAACCCGGCCAAAGTTCATAAATATAAATTGCGGCGAAATTAAGTAATTTCCAAGCGGTTAGGAACGCTAAGTGAGTTCCTCTCACCTTGGGAGGTAGTGGTGCAGGTCCTAATCCGTTTAGGTTTCAATCTGACTTTTATATTTCGCACCTAATTCCCATCAGCGAGGATGACGAGGGGAAAAAGATGCCGGCGAGGGCTTGAAGTATGTTTTGGAAGAGGGATATTTTCATCCTATGAAGAAAGACGCATATTTGGATAGAGAATAAACGGAACTTTATTATAACTGTCTTTAGTGGATCGAGAAAAATATATTTTTTCTATTTTGTTTAGGCATCGCGCTTGTCTGAAAAAAATCGAAAAAGTATATTTACATTTTAATTTGAGACAGCAAAACTAAACAAAACCGAAAACTAATTTAGTACAGATAAGGAAGGGAAATAGTAAATGGAGTATGTGTTCTCATTCATTTTTTTTTTCAATAAGAATTACTATGTAAATCTGTCAGTTTGTCCTTCAAATTTATTAAGCGTTATACAGATTCGGAAAATGCAAACATTCCTTTTAGTTCATAATACTTGTAAAACAGAAAGAAGTAAACCCTTGTGTTAAGGCAGTAGAACAAAGAAATTGATATTTTCATGGTTGCCAGACTTTGGAAAGGTACGTTTGCTTAATTTTATGTACCGGATATCCCGTTAAGGCCAGCCGGAGGTTTTATCTCAGAAAATATTCGTTTTACAACTTTCGAAAAGAAATATTGATAACAAAAGTGACCCAGAGAAGTCTATAAAAACTATTTTGCACTTGTCAAATTGTTTATTTGGTACCATCTTGCCCCCTCCTACCCATTACTTCAAGAGATAGAGCAAAATGCCAAACAAATTTTGAAAGTGTCAATAGAAGAGTCCAAAACCGTTCATAACATACCTTGATATTATTGATTTTATGGAGAAAATCTAATTTTTCGATTTAGATTTAAAAGTTCGCTATCTAACGGTAAAATTTAAAAGTGGAAAGTAATTTTAATAGACTTCTTGTGCCCACTTCTGTTACCAATTTATAGAAGCTAGAAGAATAAGTAGGTACCGAGATACAGCCACCAGCCGATCTTAATGAGGCTCCTGGTATAAAGGGATGGACAGAAGTACGAAATAAAATTCATATCTTTTGAATAAGTGATTTTTTTTTAAAACGCCGAAACACGTTAACTGATCTTGATTTTTTCCCATCTTTCTGTTACACAGGGTGTCCCAAAATAGAAGGCCATACCATTAACCACATATTCTTTGGACAAAAATAATGCGACTTTCCTTATGCCATTTTTTATTTGGGCGCCCCTCTTTCAATATACAGGGTGTTAAAATGGCATAAGGAAAGTCGCATTATTTTTGTCCAAAAAATGTGTGGTTAATGGTATGGCCTTCTATTTTTGGACACCCTGTATAATAATTATTTTTTCTTCAACCCCCTAATCCCCAGCTACCCCTACTTTGTTTTTCAAATGGAAACATAGGGCATGAGGGGGCTCGTTTTGTATATTCCCTTATATCGATGCCAGTTTCGAAGAGATCGCCCTGTACAACCCGTCCGATTTCACGCGGCTCGACGTAACCGCGCGGGACTCGCAGAAATATGAAATTAATATCGGAATTACCCTCCACATAACAACCGGACGTTTCAATCAACCTACATATCCAGGACAAGGGTTGCGAATGATAGAAATGGAGTGGCCGCCTCTCGGTGATCGCCGGATTTGAAATTTGTGTGTGACACGGCCACTCCATTAAACACGACAATTATTCCTCAATTAGGATATTTTCGATTGGCTCTCCGCTTGATTTTGTGTCATACGCAGTCGAGGGGGAAAAACGTGGAGGTGACACTCCGAAAATGACGTTCCCCAGGTCGGTTTTCACCTGGGCTCGCCTTGCTAATGAATTATTCGACGTTGATTCGAGGCATGTATCGACAAATCGGAACAGAAGGTAACGAACGAGACTAAAATTAACGACGACACGTGATGCCAAAAGTTAAAAAAATGTGAAGTTGCCTTTCAACTTGGGTATTTTAAGCTTATCAAACTTTCGCTGCCTTATGCTGAACGAAATCTCAAAGAATGGAGCCACGTTGAATAACTTGACGTACAAGGTGTTTCAAATAACGTGATAAATATAAGATATACTATAAAACTATATAATTATAACTTTTGCACTATAAAACCTAAATTTAAAGAAATTAAATATCACTTTTAGCTCTTGCGAATTTGTATTTATTTTTCTTGAAGCTTTTGTTTAGTGTTTTTTTAACTTTTTTACGTTTTTTTTAAACATACTTTTTCAAATTTATGATATGACATTTAGCGAAATGTTAAAATTTATTGAGTGAAATATGAAAAAATAATAGTATATATAACAGCATGGTAAAATGGTGTCTACGACAGACAGAGAGAATATGACTGGAGAATCGTAGATGAACCTGTCACATTGTGGAGCCAGTAAAAACCTTTTTACCTTGCGTACATTATATATTTTATTTGTTATGTTGTTAAAATTTAAAACAAGCAAAACAATTGTGGAGAGAAACAGAGATGTTACATTAAACCGTTTCTTATAGAAAAAAATATAGCATATGGCTATTCGTGTAAAAATGTCTAGAAATAAAATTGTCAATAGGCCGCAGACAATAGAACTGGTTCCAATTGATATAAAACAGTTGCAGATTTCTTTTTACTGTATTGCGAAGGTGTTTTAGATAAATCGAGTTTCCTATAATTTCTATTAATGATGTCACATGTATGTTCTTTTGATACCAAATATCTAGGTATGCTAATGAACAATTCCATAGACAAAGCTCTATCCAATAATTATCTAAAATAAGAATTAATCTAGCTAAATTTATTAACCGATTAAGATTGTTTTATTATATAGATATTATGATTAAGGATTTATTAAATAATTTATTATTAGATATTTGATCAACTGAAAATAAAATTATTGGTCCGCAAAGTAGTAGTTATATTAGTTTCACACAATATTATTAATATCTAATAAAAAATGTATAAAAAATAATTCTAGTTACATTTGTTAGTCTATCGGTGAAGTGGGACTACGATTTATCTAATCCTACTTTATTATGAGGTTGTTGTTAAGGGATTTAATTAAATCCGGTTTAAAATTCCTCTGAAAAATCTCTCAATAATCCTAAATTTGCGAATTATTTTTGTTTATTTTTCATGCAGAAAATTATACAGCGTGTTGTAAGGTACCGTTCAAATAATTTCCAACTGGAATAGTCTGTGCGAGTGGCTTCTATTTGGCTCACCGTGTAAGCGACGCCGAGTTGGGTGTCGACGACGGGAATCAAATTATAATCTCACGGCCAGCGGGTCCTAATGGAATCAATTAACGGCGGATTTTTCCGATTTTTAATCCGACTGCTAAGTGCGAAATGGAGCCGGGCTAGAAGCCGTCGATTGAATAAAATATTCGAAATCGCCGTAAATTGATCTAATTTCTCACCTGACTTGCTCCCCCGCGATTTCACACGCGTCTGCGACCTTATTGTTACCGAAAGTCACCCTTAGTGAACTTAATCGATTCGGTTTATAGGCGCATTTTCCTCCAAATCTAAACGGACACTATGAAAATATTATTTTTCTACTCCCTACATGGAAAATACTATTTTACTCCCTCATTTCAGGAGGGAAAGTAGTACTTTTCCTCCTTCGGGAGGAAAATACTTTGGCTCCCTCGGGAGACAAACAAGTAGAAACTTCAAATAGCTGTAAGAGTAGTGTATATACTTCTTTTATTAATACACAAACTTCCTAAAAATATTTTTCTTTCAAACAGATTTTTTATTACTTATTTTTATTTATAAAAATTGAAAACAGTTTAAATTAATCGCTGCGGCATGCCTTAGCAATTCCAAATATAAGCACAACCTGAAAAAGAAGAAGTGCACTTATGACAACAGCCTAAATTGTCATTTTTCATATACTTTCTAATAAAAAATGGTGGGTTACGTTTTTATTTATTACTCAACAGTAACGATCAATCTTACCTTCATATGTAAGTAAGTTTCATCTGGAGCTTTTGCAATAAACTAATTTATATCCTCCTTGAAAAAGTATTGACTTTCTTGGCTTTATATCCAGCAGATTTCCTTTTTAAAAAAGTTACTAATTTAGGAAATATAATGTCGATATTGTCTTTAATTTGGAGTGTAAATTGCGACATGCTGTATTTGCTCCATAATGTTGAAGGCTTCAAATCGGCGCATTTTTTG
Source organism: Monochamus alternatus (assembly GCA_037114965.1). NCBI lineage: Eukaryota > Metazoa > Arthropoda > Insecta > Coleoptera > Cerambycidae > Monochamus > Monochamus alternatus. The sequence continues at coordinate 52,257,910 of CM073433.1, read as the reverse complement.
GAAAAGTAAAATAGAACCTCTTATTCACATATTTTTCTTATTTGCCTAGTCTCCATCCAACATTTAAATAGCTGGTACTCTTTTTCATATTTTTCACGAGACTTTAATAGACTTAACAAAACCACGTTTCCTTCTTCCAGAATATATTGAGGAACTTCATCTTCACATTCGGAATACATTATTATAAACTTTTGGGAAGTTTGTTTATTTTGTAAACAAGAAGCAACCTTAGCAACGTTCCATGTACTTTGATTTTTAACAATATTTACTTATCTAAATACTTATTATGACATTTTGAGATATTTGGTTGTTTGATTGTCATGCATAAGAAAATATAATAATATATATGTAAAACCAATGTAAAACACTGTGCCATTTCCTCCCATGGATATTAAACTACCCGCGAGAGGAAATTATGCACTTGCTATACAAAATAACTATTCTATTTACCTTGCCTGAATTTCGTGTTTGTTTTTTATTGCGTACCGAATTAGTGTGGGTTGGGAGAAAGAAATCATGCAAAATTTGAAAAAGTCTTATCTTATCTAACAAATCAAGACTATAGCTTCTTTAAAGTTTTGTTCAATCTTGCAATATTATATCTTGTATTGTCTTGCGAGAGCGTTTAAAATTCCTTGTCTTGCTATTTTGCAAGACTCTTGCATAATTCTTGATCACAACACAACTAAAATGAGCAGGGGCACCATCATGCTGAAGGTACACGTTTTGCCTAATATCCAATGGAACATCCAGTAGATCTGTCAAATTATTTTCTAAAAATTCTACATATCTTGCTCCAGTAAGACGACCATCTAGCACAACTGTGCCAAGTAATTGTTTATTAATCATATCACACCACCCGTTACTGCTGAACTGATGCTGAAAGTTACTTTCCACCGTGGCGTATGGATTTTCATCTGACCAACGATATTAAGTAACCGTTGATATTCGACCATATGTTTATTAGGCTTTTTGTTCACTTTTGCCCCCTACACACCCCTTTCACTTATTGGTGGTTCCCCCCTAATCACCATGTATGTATATAAAGAAATACTTTCAATGTTTCATTTATTATTTTACAAGATTTGAAATCGCGCGTCCCCCATAAATTTATTATCCTCGGAGCCAGCCTTCCGTTTACTAAGTCTGATCATGCAGAAGGGTGGATTACTGAATAGTCGGCATCAAGGAAAGACACCAAACGCGGGAATCCCTGCGATGGTCCGCTCTGGAGGACCCTCCACGTCCAAAGTTGTATGGAGCTAGTGACGTCACGAGCCTTTGGGGCGCTGAGGGTGCTCCAGTCAAGTGACCTTGCTAGGGAGACACTCCAGCCACTGCCAAGCGCGGCACGACCTGGGGACAATGCAGCGCGGGTTATATGACAAAATATCTTACTATTTTACAACTGCATTGAATTTGCAGGCACTTTTTAGGGTTTAAAAAGCGAAGTTACTTGTCCGTCTCGCGAATATTTTAAAGTAAACAGGACCTTCAGTGAATCAAGTTGGTGGTGACACTGACAACACAGAATGTGCCACTTGTAACTGTTCTAAGGAAATTGGTCTGTAAAAATCGATTTTATGGAAAAATTACAGTTTGCACAGTTAAAATAAATCAACAGGACATCATTTCCTATTCTCTTTTTTACGAGGATCTCTTGAATTGTTTTATTTGAAAATACCTTATCAAATTAAGAATTAGCAGATATGCTATTAATGTATGCAGTGAGAAATTAAAGATGATTTGTCGTTTATGTGCGAATCGTTACCCCGAAAGACATCACCCGATCCCAGAGCAGTACAGAACACTGTTCAAAGGCTTGAGGACACTGGTAAAGTGAACTCAGCGTATGAATACCATAGACAAGAAACAGCGCCCAAGTAACACTAAGCAGAAGCACCTTAGTGAATATTAAAGATAACGGCAACCAAGCCATATCACTTACATATTACTTAGAAGTGACAATAGCTTTAAAGCTAATAGTTTTGTCAACGTATTGGGTACCTTTAACAAACCTCTAATGTGGTAGCACTTGATTATACAATTAGAGCAGTCGGCACCACGTTATTGCTTCATCCATAAGTGACTTTCACATTTTACATAAGATCAAAATTACTACAAAGTTATTGCTACCTTCAAAATCCACTATGGAGTAACCTTTACCTTTACCTTTTGGAAATACATTAAAGTTTTCCGTGAGGTTCAAGTCGAGACCCAATAAATTTCTACATAAAAATAAATAAAGGAAATAAATTTATACATTTTAGAGTGTCATTTGCTGTGACAGGACACATGATACTTTGAAGTCTTGCAGCAGCCACCGCTATAACTAAATTTCCTGCTTGTTTTTCATGAAAATCGACTTTCCGTAGACACCAGCGGTGTCTGATTTTTTACCCGACCGATATATGAATACAGATTTGATAAAACGTCACGTTCGTTTCAGATTTAATCGAAAACTATGCCATCCTCCACTTCTCTTTTATCTACCGAGTCGATTTATTATTCCAATTAATTACAAATCCGCTCTCCAATCTGCATATTGTTTGACATGGTTATAGGACGCGCGTTCCGTCGGCGATCCTCTCTCTCTCCAACGGCAGTCGCTGACAGTCGGTGTCAAAAGGTTGAGGGAAACATTTTAAAATGGGTTTTAGTAAAATCCCTGCATTGAGGGGTACAGAAAAGTGATTGATCCTCCACTTTGGAGGTGAACTAGCGATTGGCGAACGGCATTTGTTGCCGAAAGCTTTATCACAGCAATATATTGCATCAAGCTCACTTTATTTTGTTGTTTTCTTTTAGTTTCTAATCACCGTCTAGAAGAAAAAGACAGGGTGTTCTATTTGAAATAAGAAAGTATTCGCCTATTGAAACTGGTAAAATGTAACCGGAAAAATGGAACACTTGGTGTAGTATTTTAGAACTGCTATTAAATATAAAATATGCAAAATTAGATTTTTTTTTTCAAAAAAATGTCAAATAAGTTCGAAACGGCTCGGTTTAAGTTATAGTAGCCGAAAGTTATTTATACACGAATTGAGTTAAATGAATATTTATTCACGAGAAGAAAGTTTTATTAGTCTATAATTCTAAATAAAATGCTATGTTAATAATTATTTATGCAGCAAGTACAAAAAGTAAGTGTTTATTGCAATAAGCACTTTTTGTACGAGTTGCATACAATATTTTTTCTAGGTTCATGCAATAACCAAAAAATTATATTTAGATGACACTAAGTCTAGGAAAATGTGACGATATGAACGTTTATGTTTGTCATGATGACAAAACGCTGTAGTAGAATGACAGAAGAATGCAATAAACATTTTATTGCACACTAGTGCAATAAAGAACCACTCTTTCCACTAAATATAGTTCAATAAAGTTTTATTTTTTGCATGAACGTAGAAAAAAGGCCTTTAATCCACGGAAAAACAGACGTATTAAGTTTTTTAATATAGTGGTCGTGACTGTGACTGACTAGATCGTTACATAACCTCAACATTTTTCTCTTATGCGCCCTCTCGACAAAATCTGAAACTTCACAATTGAGCAGAAGTTCAAACAGACCACACTTCCTCCCAGCAAGCCTATGCCTCCGCTCTTCCACCATTCCCATCCATAAACGGAGCCCTAATCTAATAAGGCCCCCGCCGGGCGTACGATGGCGGAAAAGCGACATAAGTAATATGTGGGGAAACCGAAACTAAGTGCAGCGGTGGCCTAATGTAAAGTGCTAGGCGATATTGGAGTCCTTGGCTTGTCAATCGACCTGCCAATATAGGCTGTACTCGGTGTCGTTTGTTTTACTCTTACAGCCGTTCTGGAATGGGGTTGGTGATGTACTCTTTGCTGTTTGATCGATAATTTTGAAGTCTTGTGTGGCCTCAGGACGTTAGAAAGATGTCCGGCTTAGGATTCAGTATTTCTCGGGTATATTCTGTCAAGAAAGAACCAAAACCATTTTATACACTCTGTATAAAATAAGTTAGAACACTTTAGAACATTGTAAATTGTTCCTTTGCAATTTGTAATTTAAAAATGTTGCTAAGTGTAAATAAGAATCGAATTTATTGTGAAAATGAAGTTTTACGAAAAATTATCAAGAGTAATAAAATATTCCAAACAAATTCGTCCATAGGTATAAAAAGTGGGGAGATAAAATAACCTCTTCCAATCCGTTTCTTACGTTTGTTTTTTTGGCGTCGTTTATAATAATACTCTTGAAGATCTATAAAATTTCAATGAAAACGTTAAAGCCTGCAGAAATTATAGCGAAAAATCAATTTTAAAATTTCAACTTTAACACTCTGTATCTTTTAAGGAAGACATTTTTGTATATAGGTAAGTAGGGTTAAATCCTCATATTTTGTCGACAAACGCATACGCAGTTAAAAGCTTATCTATTTGCTAAATTTTATTTAGTTGTTTTAGTCCCATTTTTTGCCTTTTGCTACATTATTTACCAAAGCTCGAGAGCTCATATACAGGGTGATTGGGGGAGGGTGGGAAACCCCAATATTCGAAAGAGATATTCAGAAGGCAAAAATTAACCAAAAAAGTTTAATAAACATATGGTCGAATATCAACGGTTAGTGAGATAGCAATGAAAATATTTTTACCTTAGTTTATTATTGTAATGCATCAGTAGAGAAGTGTTTATTCTGTAGGTTATTATATTATTATATATTATTATAACATTAATTAAAGATAAATAAACCGAAATTAATACTGTCCGCCGGGATGCATACATCAGCTCATTTATGAATTGCACGAGTAGGTAGTTGAAGTGCACGGTGATTTTCTCTTATGAGTGCTGCACAATTGACAATTCGACCAAATAATGCCTCTCTTGTATTCACTTTTAATGATTTAAACCATCCCCAAAGGCAGTAATCAAGGAGATTCAAATCTGGTGACCTTGGTGAGCAATTTTAGAAACCACCTCGGCCAAGCGTTGTGGTAAGCGATTAAGATGATTCAGCGTAACACGACTAAAATGGACAGGAACACCATCATGCTGAAAGTGGAACATCGTCCAGTAGATCTATCAAATTATTATCTAAAAATTCTAACTCCAGTAAGACGACCATCTAGCACAACTGGGCCAAGTAATTGATTATTAATCACACCACACCACACCTTAATGCAGAACCGATGCTGACAGTTCCTTTCCACCGTGGCGTGCGGATTTTCATCACCGTCGTGAAGATTCTGGACGCGCTGAATATGGAAAGGTTTTAAATCATTTTTATGAATGACTGCCTGTTATAGTTTGAATAATTTGGAGGCGGGTTGCAATATGCCTTGTACTTACACCAGGGCTACGTTCTACCATATTTAGAATTTCTTTTTCCACTGCTAGACCAGTACCAGCGCCTCTCAGATGTAATTCTCACACTGGGAAACATTCCAGCTTCACGTGCATTGTTGAAGACTGTTTGGAATACTATCTGGCACTCTTCTGTTCGCGAAGCGACGTCGATATTCAGCAACTGCACGATTAGCGCTACCGTTGCCATACTCATAAATAAAAATAATATCAGCATATTCTCGATGACTGAATGTGCCAGAGATTACTAAATTATGTGTATACGGTGGAAGTCATCTTAAACTCACCAGTTACCTGCTCCATTCTTTTCCTGTTCGAGGATTTTTCCCAAAATATAATTGTTTCGTTTTTATTGAATTTATTCCATACTTTTGGCGCATACTGTATTAGTTTTTGTTTTCGGTGACCCATATAGTTTTATTCCGGGCAAACTGTTGCATCACAGTGTGATTCTAGCGCCACGATACGTACGACGTCTGCGAGGTCATCGCCCTACGTGATCCAATCAGTCACTAATTTATTAAACAAACTGCCCTTTGCGCCGTACGCTAACAATTAAAAATGCGTCGGAAAATTGGATCAGAACATTAGGAAGCGGGTTCAGTTAGCTGGAATATCAGCCCCGATGAATATGGAACTAACTAGCACATGTTCGTTAATGCCATCTGGTCAACGACTCGAGCTTTGTCGTGTGGGGACAAAATGGAATTGTTCCGATAGCGTTTTCCTCCGTATTGTTTTAATTCCAGTGGTCCTGGACTTGAAGGGGTTAGTGGCTAGTTTGGTAAACTCATGCATAATGCAGCGTCGCAGAATTTTGGATCAAATTGGGCGTAATTAGAGAGGATTTATAATGGTCCCACACTGACGAAGTTTAAGTAAACAATCAAAAGCTCCGCAACTGGTCTCATAAACAAACTTGAGCAATTCAAAAAATTATAATGAAGCGGATAAATTATTTCGATTATCAATTTCAAATGGTACTTAAAGTTTATAAATCAATTTTCGGTTCTTTACGACAGATATGACAACTGAAGTACATGCCCGGGTAGCTCAGTCGGTAGAGCATTGGACTTTTAATCCAAGGGTCCAGGGTTCAAGTCCCTGCTCGGGCGATACTTTTTTTTATTTTAAAATTACGAAATTTTTAAAGTATGGTACTGAAACGATATTAAAATAAATTTTAAGTGGTACAGTTTTAAATTAATACATATAAATTCAATATTTTGAATGATATCCCAAAGTATTTGCCACTGAAGTTAGCGTCAATGTCAAAAGTGACATGATCGTGAAAAAAGTACCCAAACTGAAAAATATACTCGCGTCAAGAATTCAGACGACTTACGTCATACGAACAAATGAATAATTCATTATATTTTCACGAAAATATTTAAGAAACTGCAACTGATAGTAATAAAACTATATACTACACTAAAAGTTTGCATTATATATTGCACTAAATTGCAAAAAATGATTGTTTTTAACGCGACCAAATATCGAAAATTACGTTGACAATAAAAACAAATGTGTAACGTCAGCTGTGACGTAAGACGTCTGAATTCTTGACGCGAGTATAGCTATTTATGTAACAAATTTGGAAAAGAGTGTTTAAGCACAGAGCGCAAACTTGTCAACAATGCGTCGAATGCATAAAACAGAAAGAATTTGACACTTTTGACATGACACTTTTAAATCGACATGGACGTTGGCGATCAAGTTTAGTTGCCAAAGGTTACATCGAAAATTCCATTGAACAGAAAAACGAAATGGAAAAAAGAATCATAGGTCAGAAAGATATAGGTACCAAATAAAAAATTAAAAGAAGTGCACGCAGAAGCAGAAGTTAGCAGTATTGCCACTACTAGCAATGTATTCATTCCGATTGCTAGTACTTGCATTGCTGTTAAAGAAAAGAAGCTTGACGCCTCTAGTATTCACTTTATCAATATACATAATTGTACCTTTAAAATTTGTAATAAATATATATTTTCATTGTTCTTAATGTTTTAGTTTCTACTTTTAGGCACTAGTGTTTTCACAATTTTCTTTTTCGTTATCGCATTTTTGTTTCTATTTCATCACGATAGCGCGATTTTTTTCATCGCCATTAAAAAATGGCAAATCTTGAATAATTATAGTGATTTAAAAAAGTCGTCTTTTTTGACAGTTGAACAAAAAAGTTTTTTGTGCAACGACTGCAACGTATTGAAAAATAAACATATAGTGTCAAATACTGTGGACAATTGGGCAAAAAATATTGTTTATATTTCGTATGCGAAGTGAAAAATGATTTTTTATCTCGACATACGTTCTCGACCAAAAAGTCACATTCTCACGTGCCATTAAAAATCACTGATCTGCGCACTTAATATAAAAACAACTATGTAAATTTCAACTGCACCAGTGCCGTAGCCAAAGGGCAGTAACTGAACTTAACTTAAAATTTACCTAAACTAGCATAATAATAAATAAGTACAATTTATTGCAATAGTGATGACACTTTTTAAAATGAATTTGGCGATTTATTTCGAACTGCTGACGTATCCGTAAAGAAATCTATTTCAACTTACACTCATCAACAGAGGTCTAATGAAACTTCTAGTAGTTTAAAAATTGATTCGTGGGAGTATTATTGTAATAGATTATACAGAAATAGTACCCCAATAACAACAACATCAATAGTAACAATGATAGAATTCCAGGTAAAAAAATATTTCCTAAACACAATTTTTTTTTCAAAAACAATCGAAAATATCTTAAATATAAAAATTGTTAAACAGATTCTCATATTTTTTTATACGAATTTAAAAATTTACTAAAAACTTACCTCCACGTCAGATTGGTGTACGGCCACTTGGGTCCGTGGATGGCGAATCTTTTCCTCCTTCCAGACGTCTGCCGAAATTCCTCGGTGTGTTTATCGGGTAACCCGCACCTAGGAGTCCGTAATAACTTCTTCGTCGGTTCGTCCAGTTGCCCGGTTACGTTCAAACCCGCAAACTCCTGCAACTCCTTCAGGGAATCGCGAACGGATTCCTCCGTTCGTAGGGCGAAGGCGCCATCTCTCGCACGATCCATGTACCCGAACTGCATCAAGTAGGATTGCTGCAAATAGAGAGAGGAAATTTAGTAGGCGCTGTCCAATCGATTGTTAGTTGTACTTGTGAAGGATAGATGGCGCTAATATCCCAAATTTTTATCGACATTTTAAATATTGTATAATTTTATATGCTGTTTTTTTTTAATTTTTAATGAAAACTATAAATAAAAAGTAGGTTTAAAAAATTTATATAAAAATAAATAAAAGGTAAACATATAGTTATAGGCTTAACAGATTAATGTTTTCTAATGTATTGTTGTTTTCGTTAAATTATTGCATTGAAATCATTTTAAAATTAAGCCTACCTATTCGAAATATAATGTTGAATGCATTTTATCTGGAACTCATATAAACCTGATCTATAAAACTATAGGCGGTATTATGCGTGTGCAGTGGCACATATTGATCTGCTTTCACTGAAACCATATGGTGGTCTTTCCTTTGGGATCTGTAGGTAACAAATTTGTTTATTTATATCCAAAATACTATGCGGAAACTAGTACTGGTATAAGACAATGTTACCGATGTGGATCGAAAAATAAATACAGATCTCTGGAGCAGACAAGTTTACATCCATTATCATTAATTTAAATTAAATAAACCGCTTGGTTTGATTTACTTGCAGGCGATATATTCATTGGGTAAATATTATTGGAGTCGGACGTCCAAACAAATAGCTTTTTAAAAGAAGCAGGTTTTTCATGCGTCATAAAAGGTAAAATTAGCACTTCTTCTTATCCTACTCTTAATAATGGGACTCGACAATATCACGGCATATATTTTATTTTTGTCTCCATTAATTTAAGGCGATGGTATCGCTTTACTCTTAAGCATGATCTTTTTGGTTTCGGATGTAGCCATAAATCAAAACAATTGCCTCTCTGTCTTGGTTAATTACGAAAAATTTCTCCAAGCCAAGTGGGTATCGTATTTCTACCACACTTTGGAAAGGCTGGTTTAACGCTATATGTCCACCGTGCAGACAAGTTTGATTTATACATTGTACGCGGGTCTTCCTTCTTACTTTTATATGTCTCCTTTGGTCCTTCGAACCGGATAGTTCTTTAAGAACCCTATTAATTATATAAAACATGATGTCTTTATACATAAAACTGTCAAATATGACTTTGAATTGGCAGGGGATTTGCAGTAAAGAAACAAATTGAGTTTCTGTCGTTTGATGAAGTTGTTCAACTGACATTCTATGATGTCTAGAAGCCGTATGAGCGATCTGTATCGTTCCCTCGTCTCTGTTTACGCAATTAAACCAATTAAGGCTTAACTAGGGCCGATGGCAGATGACTTATGAAACGAACAACAGCTATGGAGTTGTTGACCTGTCAATATCACTGACGAAATGGCTTGATGAGGCCATGAATACGGCTCAATTGCGGAATTGTCGGGAATATATCACAGGATCGAGGGGGCCTGTCGGGCATCAGAGGCGCGCGCGAGGAAAATGTTTATCCAATTTGTCTTACAGTTTAATCTTATCGTTTGGAATTACATATATGGATTTCCGCTCTAAGAACGGCCGGGAAAGAAAACATTACGCATAATAATATTTATAAGAACAGTTTCAAACATACACTGATGATTAGTCACTACTTGGACATAGTGCAATTTCGGAGAAATCAAAGTAATATGACGCCTGTCCGTAGTTTACCTAAAATATCCAACCACAGACACAGATAAGCAAAAGAAACAATGTTAGTCGATGACATAAATTTTAATACCGTTTTTATGTAAATTTAAATTGTCATATTTAATTTGATACCATGGAGTGGAAGATTCTCTAGACTGTTTAATACTCCTATACATTGCCATGAAACTCTGATCTAAAACTCTAATTTAAATCTAGTCTAAGACGTAATGTATACAAATTATAAAACAGCTTCTTGGCAATATGTGGAATAAAACAGTTCGATCTACCACAATTCGTAAAAAGGGCCAAAATATGAACGCCAAACACATGATTGGCGTGTTGCATTTTGTGTAGGTTGTATAAACATAGCTAAATTGTCGCATTCGAAGTGCACATACAACACATTATTACCGCTGCATACAGGACCGTACTAGATACAATTTTCGATACAAAAACTGAAAATATATGACAATACTTAAAAAACGAACCTTTAGAAGACTATTTTATTCCTTATACCAAGAAGCTGTCTGTATAGGTATACTTTTATATATTATAAACGCCATACCCCGTATCTCGTCTACAAAGCATTAAAAAACACGAGTTACATTTTTCAAGAGCGTGTTCTTGGACTTGAAACCACCACCTACTGAAGTCTGGTGGTTGTCTGCTGCACACCATGTCTATCGGTCTCTGAAGCCGATAAATAACAATGCAGTGAGTGGGTCACTGCACCTCGTGCCAGCGCCCTACGGTCTTATTTATATGCTAAACTTCTGGAGGCAAGGCTGATGCCTATCTGCGTGGATGGGTGTCGAGTTTGTCTTCCCTTTGTACTGCCAGACGTTAATAGTATGTAGTAACTAAACATCCCTTTCATTCCTAATCCTAACTTTCACTGAATACAATTGAAATAGAGAACAGATGGCTCTTAATGTAAGAGGTAATTGAACAGTAATCTATTTCATAAATACAGGGTGTTAAAAAAAAGAGTGTAAAATATTTAAGGAGGTAATAGTATGAACCAAAATAAGCATAAAAGTCTCAATAAACATGGGTCCGCAAAGTAACGGTTGCGGAAATATGAAAAGTTTTATGTTTTTAGCCCCTTTTTTATTTTGCAAAAGCGTTGTGTATTTTCTTATAATAGTTGGTGGATGCTTAGTGAAATAAACAGTACGTATTTGACAGTTGTTCTCAGTGCACAAGTTTTCTTTCGCTATGGCTGGTTACTCTAACGCAGAATTAACAGACATGCACGGTGGTATGGTCGTGCTAATGAGAACGCCACCGAAGCGCGACGTCTTTATATTGACGCTTATCCAAATCGCCAGATTCCTTCACAACGCATGTTTGGAAGAATTCACCAAAGATTGCGTGATACCGGTTCCTTGAGCAAACAGTGCCATTTATCCAGAAGACCAAGGTCGGTATCTACTCCTAGAGCAGAAGAAGAAATTCTAGCACTGGTAGAGCAGAATCCAGGTACGAGTGTGCGGAGAATATCACCCGAGGTATTGTATTTTCGTTAGTGGTCCTCTTGTTTGGAGAATCCTTCACGAGCAACTGCTTTATCCATACCATGTGCAACGAGTACAGCCCTTAAATCCAATAAATGATCATCAAGCACGTTTGGTTTTTTGCCGCTGGTTTCTACGTCCTGATGCTGAAGACCCTCGTTTTCTTGCAAACATTTTTTTACTGATGAGGCCGGGTTCACAAGAAATGGAGTGTTTAATTTTCACAATACGCATATTTGGGCCGACATAAATCCTCATGCTCTAATAGAATCTGGACATCAGGCACGTTTTTCATTAAACATTATTAACAGATTAACAGGCGCTGCTTACCTCAACTTTCTGCAGAACACACTGTATGAGTTTTTGGAAGACACTCCTTTGAATCAGAGGCAACAAATGTGGTACCAGCATGATGGTGCTCCAGCTCATTTTTCCATGGCCGTTAGAGAGCATTTACACCAAACTTTTCCACATAGATGGGTAGGAAGGGCCGGACCTGTATTATGGCCTCCAAGATCGCCTGATCTGAACCCTCTAGATTTCTTTGTTTGGGGATATTTGAAGACATTAGTGTATGGTACTCTTGTAAATAGCCTGAAAGAGCTGTAGCTACGGATTAATCAAAAGTGTCAAGAAATCCAAACCAAGAAGGGTGTTTTCGAAAGTTCGAATATCGTTGAGACGAAGATGTCGTGCCTGTTTGGAAATGGACGGAGGGCACATTGAACATCTTCTGTAAATTTGTTTTTTGTTTGTTAAAAGCTTCCTTCGTCGGTTTATTATAACTCCTCAAATGGATAAAAAATTTTGTAGTTTTCTTTATTTTGTTTTTTACCTTTTCTCCCAAAATTATCCTTCACTTGTTATTCAAAATACATAGAAAAATGAACCTTAACTGATATTATCGATTATATATAAATAGTGTACGTCATAAGGTTTTTGCGTTCTTGAAATTATATTTATAAGATTATCCGTTTCCGAGAAGAGCATGCATGACCACTTCCACTGTTACTTCCGAGGATCCTACTTGATATGCAGCGTCACAGGATATCCTGTGCCAAATTTTTAAGTCACAGATAAGGGGAATACTTTTATGTATGTCAGAAGGTCGACAGTTTTTGCAAAGATTTTAGATTTTAATCAAAATTGAGCGTATCACACGTAGGCAGAGTTTGCTATCCTACAAAAGCTTGTTTATGTCAGGAGGACGACGTTTTTTGCAAAATTTAAATTTTGATCAAAATTGGACATCCTTTAAACAAACGTCTGCAAGAGCATTATTATATGTCGCAAAGATCAGTTTTGAGCCCACTATTTCTAGAATCTGTAATAAATGATTTAATAATGTTCGTAAACGGTTTTACTGTAAAGAAAGTATATGAGACTTATTATTAGAAATAGTGTCCTCTGTTTTATATTATAAGAAAAAAAAACATTTATCTTAATGTCATCAAATGTATCTCAAAAAAATACCTGTAGAATGTTTTAAGATATCTTGAAAGAGAAATGAAAACAGGGCGCAAGTCGGTTTAGCAAAAAATCGAAAGTTTTTGGGATTTGACAGAAACGACTAATAACGTCATTATTTCTAATAAAAGTTTGTTAGAAAACAGAGAATTATTTTTTATAGATTCTTATTCAGTTTCGTTAGAAACTTCTCTATACCAAATTTTGGCAACCTATATACAGTTAACGATTTATTTACTTTTCAATAAATACCTTAAGCATATATCGTCACTTTCAGACCCCTAATAATATCGAATTTCAATCATAGGCGTCCGATATGAGATTCAAAAGGAAACCTCTTTGTGCTAAATTTGAATGAAATATCTTTAAAAGTATTCAAGATCTGAGCACACAAAATTAAGTTTTTTTACGTTCGCTTATATGTTAATTTTAAAATTATTAGTTAGATAAACAGTTTAGTGTTACTACTTGTTTTTCATTAAGTTTAGTATCACATTCTCGATAAATTTTTCTTTCACTAAAAATTTTTTAAAATGGGATCCCATCTGTCATAACAATTTTTACATTTATTAGTGTGTTAGATATGTTTTTCTATAACAATATTATTACATAACTATTTGTTCTTATTTATCTTACCAAGAAACTTTCTAAATAACATGTATCACATGAGGTAGGGGTCTGATACCGGCGACATAAATGTTTGATATATTTATTGAAAAGTAAAGAAACGCTGAAGGTAGGTTGTCTAAATTTGGTATAGAGGGGTTTGTAATAAAGCTGAAAAAGAATCCGTTAAAAGTAATTTCCTAAAGAAATCACTATAATTTTTCGAAAAATTGATCCCCTTTTTCATTCTACGTGCGACGCCTATGGCAAAATTAACATAGTTTCAAAATAGTTACTTTATAAGTATACGCTACGAAAAACTCAGAACAATTGGATAACAAGCTAGTCGCCCTTGTAAGCAAGTTACAAGGATGAGTCTATGGAAAGTTAAACCTTTGGGATTAGGTTGCCAAAATTTAGACAGAAAGGTTTCAAATGAAAGTGAATAAGAATACAATAAAAATAATTTGTAATGTAATTATCACACACTAAGAGAAAAGTCAAAATATTGGGATTTTTCTCATTATATTGAGAAAAAAGTCAAGATAATGAAATTTTTCTCATTATATTGAGAAAAAAGTCAAGATATTGACATTTTTTTTATTATATTGAGAAAAAAGTCAATATCTTGAGAATAATCGCATTATATTGAAAATACAAGTCAAGATATTGAGAATAATATCATTATATTGAGAAAAAAGTCAAGATATTGAGAATAATTTCAATATATTTAGTTTTCAAAAAATAAAAAATATATTTGACAGCAGGGTGCTTTCGTAAGTTTGAGACACCCTGTACATATACATACAAAATCGTTTCTCGTGGTTTACGGTTCGCGGAAAAGTATTAAAGCACCGCATGAAAAGCTCTAATAAAACCTCGCCGAGATCTCAATAGCTCCTACTGGGAAATTATTAGCAAGCGCATGCTGAAATAGAACCGCTTGCACCATCTGGACCCTGAAAGTCGTCTGTATAACCTGTATCGGGTCCATGTGGGCGTAGCGAATCGGGTGCATCACAGGTCACTTTGGGAATTTTTAGCAAGTGGCGCCCAAACAATTCTGTCAACTATTTCCGGCCGCGGGACCATGGGCGTGCGGCGTGAAGCCGCGGACGCGTCGCCGCCTCACGATTATGGCTGTCAATCCTGGAAAAAATGTCGATTCCGGGATTAGAAATTTATAATCCCGAATCTCGGGTTTGATTGTTTTTAAAAATAATGTAGAATAGTGACCTTCCGTAAAATTTGCAAAGAGTTGGTTCCTCTAGTGGGTTTTAAGACAAAAATAATAAAACAACTATGTTTAATTTCAAGCCAAGGTTGACACAAACGAAAGATGGTCGACCACACAACCACAGTCTATGGTCCGGCGTCTCCAGGTCGGCTCCTCTGATGTCGATGTTCCAGATCTCGTTTTTTTTAGACGACCAAAAGACGACTGCTCATTTAGTCGCGCACATTCGCGTATAAATGATTTTCATTGGTGTTCATTGCGCATTTAGCCGCAACCTTTGGAACCTTCACTCTACGAACTGTATAAACTGTGACACAACCATAGACCTTAAGGTCTATGGACACATAGACCTTAAGGTCTATGGACACAACATACAATACCACAAACCTAGAAAAAATATAGACAGCGTCGGTTCATGATATAGGTCACGTGACAGGGCCCACGTTGCCTAGGGTCTTACTGTTCAGAAAATGGATATTTTATAACACACGACAAATTCAATCACAATAGATGAGATCTGACCTATTTCTGCATTTTTAGGATTGCTTCTTCAGGTGGCCTCCTTTAAGTTGAATCAAATATCTTACTATAAAAATTATTATAAAAATTAAAATTTAGATATTTGGTATCAGAGAACATACATATGACTTCATTGATAGGAATTGTAGGAGATTTGATTTATATTAGCTTAAAATACCTTTCTAAAACAGTAAAAAAATGATGGCTGCATTGCAATATGAAATTAACAAACTTGCTGTCATTTTAAATGTCATTAAAGAATGTGACCAATCATAGTAAACAAATGAGCTTCACGCTACAATACAACCAACGTAAATTGGCATAAATACTAAGTTTTAGCGATTCTGGACATTTTAGGGCAGCCATGAATTAGCGGTCGCCGGCAATATGACAGTGACACAGTCTATATTTTTTCTAAGTTTGTGTACAATACATTGTCGAGCATGACCATAGAATAGACAGATGATAGATAATTTATTTGTCAACAGAGAACAACAGAATACAAATCCGTAACTTCCGGCACTGTGGCAGTAAAATTTGACTTCAATAATAAATTACGATGACATTCAATTGTAAAATTGTAATAGATATTATAACCTGGGTAATAGAGTAACAAAAATTATCAAATTGTAATAGATCTAGAACAATTGTAATAGGGGTGGCAACACTGCTCGCAATACGCAAAGAAATGACAATTACGAGCGACATATAGGTAGTGATAAACTAGTGGGTTGAACAATAGCTAGATTAATGCTATTTTTCTTAGAAAGGCTTTTATCATAGAAGCGGTTTCTAAAACAACAAAGAACATTTGCCGAGTATCTATTTTGATTTCCTTCCTGCTCACTGATGCTGGCAGAACAAAGAAAAATTTCAGATGCGTATTTGAAGCAGATCAGTGACGTACGTCACAAAGTATGAACTGCATGCTTTGTGAACGTACTAGTAATGAAACTACCACGTGTATACATTTTGTAGACAAAGGGATTTCAGAAGAAAAAAAAAGTTATCAAATTGACCTTTCCAGTATCAATCAACACAACTTATCATCTGCCTAGGTCTAAATTATCGAGGCTATTAACTACTTATATTTTTATCAATTTCTTTACATAAATATTAGATATACAAATATTAATTAATAAACATAAACAAATATACACTTTTTCCGATATTACCAGAAGTAACCGAAAGTTAAACATATTTTCTTTAAAACACTCGTATCAGGAATAGTATGTTTAACAGTTTTCAAATCTATATTTTACTTTGTTCTCTGTGTATACAGGGTAGACCAATAATAGTGGGCCATAGAACAGGGGTGAGATCTTTGGGACAAAATAGCTAAATATGTTGTATTATTATTATATAATATGTGTCAAAATTGAAATTATTTTTTCGTAATAACTCGAGTGTCGGTCAACCGATTGTCATCAAATTTCTTGGAGAAATATTTTTTAAGAAAATTAATCATATTTTATATATTAAATCAGGTTCGACCATAGTGGGCGCCACATTAGCAATGCCTGATGATGAATTTTTCTTATATTTTTTGTTAACGAAACGTTCTGATTCGGTTGACTACAAAATTTTAACCTGTCGTCATTACTGCATAAAAAGGTACACTTGGTAGTACTTAATTCCTACCGATTTTGAGAAAATTGCTATCGAAATATATTTTCAGAAAATCTTGTTTTTAACACCTCGAAGAAAACACAATATTTCATGGTTTAAAATACTTGTATTTTGAATATTTATTAGGGGATAATGATTTGTATTTTTCAATTTCGAGAAACAGTCCATTTATCAAGAGAATAAGAATAGAATAATAGAAATGGTCAAATATCAATTATAATTACAATTAATTTATTAATTTGTCGTATCACAACACCGATTTTCTAAAAAAAAATCACTAGCATTTTTTAAATCGAATGTAAGCAGAAACCTTTATAGGTACTACATTTTTAAAAAAAATAAACGAAATAAAAAAATGTTGCACAATAACATTTTACTAACACATATTTAGCTATACCTGCAGCTTAATATTTCGTCCCAAAGATGCTCTATGGCCCATTAGTAGTGGTCCACTCTGTATATTTTGAGTCTAAGGTCGCATTGTCTAGATTAATACTGGTACAAATGAAAACCATCTATTAGTCAATTGAAATATTACATTATTTTGGCCTTAGCGTGTATTTTTTAGAGGACGCAATTTTATTGTTTAGATGTGGGGGGGGGGAGTCAAAAAAAAACTTAAGTTGAAGTTTGTGGGGTCACAACCCTCCAACTTCGGACGCCATCTTGGAAAAGGGGGTTAAATTGTTTTTAGCATTTATCAGGTAAACTATTGGTCATACAAATTTAAAAAAAAAAACATTTTTTATTGCAAATTGAATCCTCTAGTCCAGTAACTTTTTGTTGTAAAATCAAAAATAACAAAGATATTAAAGAAAAACAATCCGAATTTTTGGTGGTGGTGGGGAAAAGAGTCAATAACTATTAAATAACAATATTGAAATGTCTATAATAAAAAACATTATTATAAAAATAATTGAAAACTATGCCATATCATTGATATAAATTTATACTGATCAGTAGGGAAAATTAGTGTTCACTTCACAGCGCTGTTAAACCCAAACTAATGAATATAATAAAAAAAGTATATAATATAAATTCTTCGTTGAAAACCACTCTACAAAAATGCTATGATGTAATTTTTTTTAAATAAAAAAATAAATAAATTATGGCGTCCTAAAGAAAATTTGTCCAAAAATTTTGATTGTTTTTCTTTAATATCTTTGTTACTTTTGATTTTACAACAAAAATTTACTCGACTAAAATTGCAGAGGATTCAATTTGCAATAAAAATTGATTTTAAACAAATTTTGTATAGCCAATAGTTTACCTGATAAATGCTAAAAGCAATTTAACCCCCTTCTCCAAGATGGCGGCCGAAGTTGGAGGGTTGTGGCCCCACAAACTTCAAGTTAAGCTTTTTTTAACCACATCTAAACAATACAATTGCGTCCTCTAAAAAATGCAACCCCAAATGTAACTTTTCAATTGACTATATAGTTACTTAGATATTTGGTGTCAAAGAGCTTACATAATATTTGTTTTATGCCAATGGAAGCGCTACTAAGCTACTAGCAAGGTTGACGCGGTTGGCAGTGCTTGGTCGCACGCCATATACCTAGAATAACACTCAGTATGCATCATTAATGTTGTACATACGCGTGCTCTGAATATCCACCAAGAAAAACTCAGTGGCAAGCACTTTCCAATTGTATGAACTCCTGCCCTGTTATCCAATCTGTTGAAGCATGGTTGCCGGAGGTGATATATGACAACTTTCGTGCAGTAAAATAAACAAGTTTACGTTGAATAAGGCACTGTCAACGATAATTCTTTCATTTTTCGCCTATCGCCAGTCAAAATGTAAATTAAACTACGAAGCAAGCGATAAAGCTTAAAATCCGATTATAGTGAGTGGCTTGTTGGCTTAAGCCTGAAAATTTATCAAGATTCGGTACCTAAACTCATCATGCAGAAGATGGGATAGCTTCCATGCAAATGGGATTTAGTACAGGAGCTGGAACGTCTAAATCCTCCATGAGAAAGAACACCAATGCTCGATAAGAATTCGGTAAAAATGCCATGAACTTTTTGCTAGGTAGTTTTCATGCTTAGAGTCATTATATTTGTAGACACAATCCCTAACTCGTTCACAGTTAATGGGCCCTTAGAGACGATTTTGATGGGGAAGGAGACTACCGACCACTTTAATTATCTTGAACGCTCACTTAGAAGCGAATTCAATTCGTGCATTGTCCGAATGACCAGAAAGACTCTTCTGTCTATTCATCTAGTCTAGTAGGCGCTTAGATGCTCCACTGTTTTTATCGGTCTCTGTCAGTGGACAAGGATCACCGCGATTTCTCAACAAAGTGTGTGCGAATATGGTAGTTTAGATGATGGATGTAGGTTTATTCTTATTAATTTGATACTTATGTCTTAAATTAGAAGAAATGCATTAGAAGAAACTATTTCGATTGAAAACCATTTTTTTAATGCCTGTTGCATTTAGAATGTTTTTTGTCTCTTGCAATTTTTTAATAAGTAGTACAGTTTTTGAGTAAAAAAAATAAAGTGAATGAACTTACACGCATATCCTTTCCAATATATAATTTACACATCGATATCTAGTAAGTTTCTTCGATATCAAATATTGCTGTGTATTAAACATTTGAAACTAAATAAAACTTGACAAAAGTGACTTAGCAGCTTCTTCGATTTCCTTCGGGAGAAATTCATTTTCTTGATTAGTTTTCATGTCACGAGATTTAAAGTTACTTTTAAACAAACGATTGAACTTTAATTAGCATAGCAACAATACACTACGTGGATAATTGGATTTCAATATGATATTTTATAAAAATAACGTTAGAAACGCATTGATTTGTACCTTGGTGGTGTTTGTAGAAAAAATAATGTATAGCATATGTGCAAAACTGTTTTGAAATAAAATGTCACTTTTAACACTTATATCATGAATAACTATTTTTTTAAATTACAGTTTTTTTACAAAAAAAAAAATATATTGAGTGGCGATAGTTTTCTGTTGCCTTTTAATAATTCGATTATTATTTAGTCAATATTGATTTGAATGGAACACATATTGGGAAAAAACAACAAAATATATTGATAATATAACACATAGCTAACTCAGACGTTATTCAATGCTATCCATAAAAGATTTATTTAGCTGGCAAATCATTAAATGTTAAATTAAGGTGTCAAGCTGCACCTAAATGTAAGTTTTTTTTTGGCAATTTTCAATATACAGGGTGTCTAAACGGTTTAGAAAAAAGGCCAATACATATTTCGGAAGCGATGATCTAAAACAAGTTACCTTAGTCTAAAATTGTATAGTTTCCGAGATATAAGGTTAAGAAGTTACAATTTTATTTTAGTCTTTCCTCAATAATTTCTTTGGCCTCGAATTTGCGCCCAATTGTAGATGGCGCCACCTACAGTCCGTCACATGCATTTAAATCATCCCTGGTGTATTGATTTTTTAATAAATCTTATTCTTTGACGTTTTTTCTTAAAAAAGCTATACTAGGTAAAGGTCGTTTTAAACAACTCTTTTTTGGATTTTTAGGTTTTATTTCATGCACATATGAAGATTGTCTTCTTTCACACTTTATTAAATTACTATCAAATTTTCGACTAAGGTAAATTGCGTCAGATTATCATCTTGGCTCCAGGAACATGTGGTAGCATTTTGACCAGAACTTCTAGCTCACTTTGACAACAAGACTAAGAAGCGACCGGCATATTATAATACGCCTAAAATGTTTACTCAAACTGTGAGATTCTCGATGTTTTGTATTCTATTACAATGGGCATATTGAAAAAGCCTACGCATATTATAATATGCCTGAGTTTACAACAAGTCTACGACATATCCAAATCTACGTACGTTTTCATGTGCAACTGATAAAATTTAAACATTTGGTTCGTGTTGGACCAGATGCTGCGTCTTAATTATTGACATGTCAACGCTTATGCAACAGACCTACATGACTCAAGTGAGCAACGGGTTCAATATGAGAACGATTGTGCAATTGTATTCGGCAGTGAACTGTGACCCCGCTGAAGTTTTTTCCGAGGCACATGATACTCTCACGCATTGTTCGAGTCCCTTTTACCAGGGATCTATTAATAGATGAGAGAAATAGATGAAATTTAGATATGCGGCCTAATAATGCACTTGGAGAACAACATATTCGTTCCATATGATATGGTTTGCTGCAGCGCTATCTTTGAAAAAGGTACAAGAAATGTGTTATGAATTACAAATTAGTAGTATTAATTCTCACTAAATACAAATCAGGTAAAATGTATATACAGGGTGTTTCTTAAGTACAGGGCAAACATCCGGAGGCGTATTCGGTGGCCAAATATAAGCCTTTGTGACCTATTTTATTTATAATATTATACAGGCTGACATGTTTTTTTGGGAAGTTTCTAAAGTAGCTATTTTTTTCAACATACTGGAATACTAAATATGCACACCGAACTTGGTTAAATTATCTTAGGCGGTTTAGGAATTAAAAACTGATTTTCTTTTTAATTTTTGACATTTTTGTATATTTTTTTATAAAAGAAAGTAAACTAGAACTTACTCAAACTTCATACAAGTCATTTAGGTCGACCTTAGGTTAAGAACTAACTGAGATTGACATTTGAAAATTGCTATACAGGCTACTACAGAATGTTTTATGGAAAATATTTCTAACGGAATACTCTATATATTTTTGCAGAAAGCATGACATTTTGAGTCCAAAACATGGCATACCCGAGAGCATATTCAATATCAAACCCAGCCGTTTTGGTGTTATTTTGTATTTAAAAAAATGATGAAGTTTGTAAGAATTTCTATTTTTTTTTGTGTTACATTTACTCATCTAATTTCTGGTAAACCATACAATCTTAACGCATTACATCATTTCTAATTAATAACAGTTCGAAAATACTACACCAAGTGTTGCATTCTCCCGGTTACATTTAATTAATTATTTCAATAGGCGAATTTTTTATAATAATTCCTATCTTCTATTACTTTTTAACCCAAAGAATGAATTATTTTCTGCACAAATATTTTCATTCACAATATCGGTAATTAATTTTTATTAAATTCTAACACGCTATATTCTAAGTAAGCTATAAAGACATACTCGACAAACAGCATGGACTTGAATACACAATATATACGTGAAAGCATGGCGCCAACATTATCGATTGCTTAGGGAACTATCTTGTTTTCAAAGAGACGCGAGGTTAGGTCTATTTGGTTGACAACAGAGAATAAATAAAATTCTTAACAACTATCAATGTAATGAAAATATAGGGGCAGGGGGAAGGGTAAATTATAATGCACATATTTGTCTAGAAAAAGTACACAGAGAGAAATTTAAGTAAAATTTTAATTCAGTTGCGCATAACAGTTGAGTTATTTATACACAACAATATAATTCTTTTCATATTTTTTTTAATGTTTATATACAGGGTGAATCTTAAATAAGTACAAATATTTTAACTGCTGGTGTAGTTTAAATCAGTATAGTGAAAGCCATTTTTAAAAATTTCTAATATTTACGGAGATATTAACTTTTTAAAAAAATACCCACATTTTGAGGACCGCTGGCTGATTTTTCATCCAACAACGTAATGAAACATATGATTTGTTGCGAGGTTGCCATATCTCCTCCAATATAAATATTACGTTTCCTTTAACGTAATAGTTCTATTTTAAAAATATTTGTTTTAAGCATAAGTACAGGTAAAATTGGGTATGTAGTATGATACGCAGCAATATTAACATAAATTTTAACATCTGAACTAACCTTCCTATACTTCAACGATTAAAAATGAATTTCCGCAAGTTCAATACTACCGTAAAATATTTAGGAAGATATTACGTGATATTACTATGTCCAATGTTTAAAGATTATACATAAACGTGCACACAAGCTTACCTGTTTGTTAAAAAATTAACTATTTAATCAGTAATCCACATTTCACAAGTTAAATGTCATTGTACACTGTTAGAAAGGGACACAAAACACAATTTCCTTAAGTTATTTTATGAAGAATAACGAAAAACTATGCACGCGTTTTTTATTTAAAATGGAAAAAATGTCAACTTTTAGCAAATTTTATTGCTATTTTCATGCATTATGTGGGGTTAACAAGTTTGACTTGGGCTTCCGATAATCTGTCATGACAGTCAGTGACAGTTTGATAATAAAAAATAATATAAAATGTTACACTTGACAAAATTCGCTAAAAGTTGAGATTTTTTCTTCCTTGAAGCAAAGACATTTGTGTAATACTGGCAACACTGTGAACCACACGTTCAGTCTGCAGCACTATCTATCATAAAAGTATGAAGGGTCTGTCTAGGCCAGCGGTCCTCAACAAGTTTTCTGCTGAAAAATTACGAAATTTATTTAAAATTTCACTTTTTTATTTCTGATTTTTTTGTAAAAAAACTATTAATTATGTGTTCTACACACAAAACTATACTGCTGGTTAAAATATTTGTACTTATTTAAGATTCAGATGTATATATATATATATATACAGGGTTAACTATGACAAAGGGAGGCCTAAAAAACAAATTAAAAAATTATTCCAGAATTTTAGCTCGATATTCAATGAATAGGACAAAACCCTCTTTTCCTGCGGAAAGTCGGCGCTATGATAAGCATCAATTGAGAAAGCTTAGATCTATAGATAAAGCGTATATCTGCAACAATGTCAACTACCATGCGATCATTTTTTGCAGCGTTTGTAAATGTAGAAACGGCAAATATTAAAATTAATATTCTTATTAGTAATAATACCTAATAGATAGGTAACAGTTAATCCAGTTAATTCCAATATTTTGAATTAGTTTTTCATTAGAACCACTCAGTACCGATAGAACACTCTTCCCGCAGGTACATACAATGCCTATTTATTATAACAAAATCGGACGAAAGGAATAGATAATAGAAAACTTTTAATGTACCCGTGGCACTCTTGTCCCATAACCTAGAAAACAAACCGGCGAACTAAATTGTGGGAAAATATCTGTACCCGACACAAATTCCTTTATTTAATAACTATAAAACGTTTAAAATTAAAATAAGGCTCTAAAAACTGAAGAGGAAGAACACAAAACTACAAAGTAAACACAGGAATTGAATTATGACATGACAGCGAATATTACCGTTGTCTTGCTGGTTGCCTAAACTGACTCTGTGAACGTTAAACGTGTGGTGCACGGGACATAGGCGGAGTTAAATAAGGATTTGATATGTATAATATCGAAAAAAAAAAATTCGCTTTATAAATAAGTTTAGAATTTTTTTGAAGGGTGATTCCATTAATTCTTAATTTTCTCTATCGCCTCTTAAAATATTTGTCCTTAGTTAACCCTGTATATAATATTGTCAAATCCATAACTGACAAACATGAACAGGTACGTGAGATGTAAATGTCTACATCTAGTGGTCACTGACTGAAAGATACTGTTATTCTTGATGTTATTATAATGCATTTAAGTAACACATAAACTGCAATTACGTAATCCCTTTTTTAAATAAGTATTTAATTTCACTATAAAATAACACTAATTCACGATTATTATTCGAGTTATTATTCCTTAGCAAGCTACTACAGGTATGGAATGTGTTGTGGTAACATAGACGGTTAAAAACAAATTTGCGTCAGGTTCTTAGCATCGGCATTTTAGCCTGTAATCTAGATATCTAATCTTGCATTTTCAAGGAGAAAAAAGTGACATGGGTAAGAAGGTTCACAAAACAAAACAGAAGCGGTCTGCTTCGGAGATTATGGCCAAATTCCCATACCGATAGTCTTAAAAATTTGTAGCAGTGTGCCGCATGGCCAATCTAAAAGCCAGACACTCAGACAGATAGAGATAAGGGCCAGATGGTGACAAGTCCTGGTGGAAAACCCACAAAAACGCGATTTATCAGCCGTAAATGTAAATATCAACTGGTAGCTTAATTGGTGATAATCACCGAAGAGGGCAACAGTTAAATTGCTAATAGTTTTAGAGAAGCAGCACTCACGATTTTTAAGGCACACGAGAAATGAAGAGGGAAGTCGTAAAGATGGAATTAGTTTTTTTATTTCGGTTTAAAAGCTTTGCAGTGATAAATTTGCCGTAAAATTCGCACATAAACAAAAATTACCACAAGTTTGATGTTTGAGTTGCCTGACCTACTGCTCCAATTTGGCAGATAGCCAAATTCTCTATTTTTTTTTGTCATTCCATTGAAACGTTAAGTTTTATCAACTGGATATACAGGCACAAAAAATTATAACGATTTTAATTCATGTGAAATACTATGAATGGCGTCTTCTACATTTGACAGCAAATCCGCGGACATATTTCAGTTTCTCGTGCCAGAAAATTCCTTTGTACTAAGTTTGATGTATTTACTACAATTTATATGAAGTTATTGAGGAAAAACTAAAATAAAATTGCAATTTCAAAATCCGTATCTCAGAAACTATAAAACTGTTGGACTAAATCAATTTAATTGAATAGATCATCATAACTTGGCCCTCAGATTATGTGGCGATATGCTTTCCCAACCTTTTATAGATATCCTGTATATCCGAGTTATCGAAAAAAATTCAAACAGATCCCGACGTATTAACTCAACAAAAAAGAATTTTTCAAAGATTGCTTGAGTTGTGACAAACAATTGATTATTTGTACGATCTTAATTACACCCTGGACAACAGGAAATAAATCGAAAAAAAAATTCAATTCCACTGGAGAAGACGAAGACTCTCTGATTGACAAAAAATGTGAAATTAATAGCGTCTCAAAAACAACGATTTCTTTGTTCGAAGTTTTACTCCCTCTACTTCTCCGCCCCCCAGGAACAGGGAGTCCGGTTTTAACGTTCACAAACTTTTAGATAAACTAGTGGATGGAAGCACTAATTAAAAGTAGAAGTGAAAGGTCAGTAAAACAGTACAGTATTGTCAGTTTTTCCGGGCAAATTTGCCTCCACCTAACGCGGAATTTCGCGTGATTTTGCGCGATTTCTTGGGATTTCTTACAATTTCTCGTAATTTCGCACGATTTCCCGGCATTTCGCAAGGATTTCGACGATTTGTGACAAGATTTCCATGAGTAATTACCTTCTCATTAATTTCACATACACATTACAAGGCAAATTGAAAAACATTACGGAATAATAATACAACGAAATTGCAAAAATAAATATAATTAAATTTCATAGTAAAGTTAGTAAAACCTAGGCCAATAATACGCTTTACACTTCAAATAGTAAATGTGCCATTAGAGTTGTAACATGACATTCTGGTGTGTTATTTCACACTATTGACCTAGCCAACAAATAACCAACAATCCACCGTGTAATATTACAAATAATTGTTATCAGCGCATGTCATTTTTAACTGACCTGATCTTGGCGTAACTTATCTGCTTCTTTATGTTTATTATTAGCACCGAATTCTCATGCAAAACATCGCGCGCCTGGCAAAACAAAATTCGCCAATAAATAAACCTCGACGAAGACAATTAGTGGCAATAAACCTCGCGGTGTCTTGAAGATACCTTAACAGGATGGTTAGTTTACCTTGAATGTAACATACCGCGAAGATGTACTGCGTACAAACTCTGCACAAAAATGTAGGGGGTAACAGGGTACACTGAGAAAAATCTTGAGACAATGCAAGCATGTTTACATGGTCTAGAGTGCAATGGCTTGTCCTGAGAAGGTAAAAGATTTCTGCATGTCAACATGTTGATATTTCTTAAGGTAAAAAGTGCTCTGGATGTAGGCAAACTAAGCAAACTTGTCTTTTGACAACGCAGTGGTGTAAATTTTAATAGTGTAAATATTTTATTTAATAGTAAATGAGATTTACCCAAATATACCTATCTGTCTGAAAGTTCATCGTTTCCGAGATACAGGGTGTCAAAGATTTCGAAATTTGTATTATATATTTTATTTACTTCTCTTCGTGATAAAATAACTATGCTACTCTTCTTTTCTTTACAATAAAAATGGTACGCCACTGTCTTCAGTAATTATAAAAAAAATGTATGATGTTTTAAGTTTCGATTATTTTGAACACATAATTATTATTCTTTGCAATTTTCTTTAAAATGCATTGTATTCAAGTAATTAATTGTTCATTTAAAATATCTGTGCATTTCGTAGTTTGTGCATATTTGTATCAAAAGCTGATGGAACCTTGAAAATCCACTCTAAAATAAAATTTTGCACATGGCCGTAAATTTGAGTAACTTTTTCAAGTAACATTTTGCTGTATTTTCACTTATAGTATCACAAGAGCTTAAAAAATTTCCAAGAATAATTTACGCTCATGTTGACATATGTTGATTTGTCATTTTTATTTAAACGGTTCTGTCACTGTACATGTATTCAATTACTAGTTCGAAGCGTATGTAAGTTAAGTTTAATAAGTGTATACTGAAATGTCACGATTTGATAAAGAAAAGTAAGTTATTAGACAAGAAATTCAAAACCTAATACCAGATAACACTAGAAAATCAAAAGCAAGGATATGGAAACTATGTTGAATTTTGCAGGTATATCCACCATATTTCGTTAAATAAAAAAATTACCAACTTTAGTTACATCGTTCTTTGGCAATTTTAGGTCACTAAAATTATTATATTTTTCTACAAAACTGTTAAAAGTGGGTTTTTTAATTGTCATTTTTGATGTTAAAAATAACACTAGTGTTAAAAGTAAATCAAAGTTTATTTAAATTTTGTTTTGAAAATTAATAAAACGTTTTAACAAACACATGAACAACTTTTTATTTTAAATAAGTACAAACCAACATTGTAACTAGTTATTACTATTAACATTTATAGTAAAATTAGAATAATTTGAAATTGTAATTCCCTGCGGAGTCATCATACTTAAGTTGGTTTTACTGTCGACATGTGTGACACATCTATTTTCTGTAGAAATACTACTGGTAGTACTGGTGGTCTTGCTAGTAGTTGCAGCAGTAGGAAGTATTTAGCACGCAATTTCCTTCTTCTGTTCCAGTGAATTTTCAATGTAGCCTTCAGCTACCGTCGAAGATTTTCATCCTCCATGTCTCTTGATGGTAGTAAGATTTGCACCAGAATCTGCTAACAATGTCGCCGATGAACGACGAAAACAGTGTCCGGTGTAGAGTTGAGGATTTGATAGATTCAAGAACTCTGCAATGTCGGCAGGCATATTACCAAACATGTTAATTCCGACTGGATTCTTCACACACTTATTCTTCATATATTTAAGCGTTGGCCGGAGTGCCATATAGTTTCTAAAAAAGTTTAAATAGAATTCACCAACAACACTGAAAGTCCGAGGCACTTTCGTTTTAGTATCTGGTATGGTCACAACAACCGAAGTGCCCAAATATTCGATATTGTCGATGGTCATCTGACACAATTCCTCCCGGCGGCACGCCCCGAAGACACCCACTATTGCTGCGACTTTCATCATCAGATACTTTTCGTCTTCTGCTTCTGTGAGAAATTTGTCGATATGCGTCTTCGTCAAAACTTTTGACTTTTTTGCTTGATATCCTTCACCCTTCCGTTTAAAAAAAGTTTATAATGTTTGCTTATGTCTTGATCTTGCTTTATTTTTAACATAGTTTTGATCATGGAATAATTTGACCACAGCGTTGACGATTTCCATATCTTGGCTTTTTCCTCAAAATATGCCAGTAAAACACTTTCGTTACATTTCCCAGGGACCTTTTTAATGTTGCACCATTCCGAAAAGCGTCTATAAGCGATTTCGTACTGTTCCTTTGATTTCGCCGGCAATAATTCCAATGTTGCTCGACTGGCGGCTTCTTCGATTTCAGCAGGGATGGATTCGTTACGCTCATTATCGAGATTATTCATTATACTTATAATATTACTAGAAAATGCTGTCAATATGTTTGCGTTTTTTCCGTAACTAACAACAGCACTGGTTGCTACGAAAATTTTGGTTCATAAACATTGCGATCTGTGTGGTATTTTTTGCTTTTTTATTTTTATTGAGTTTAAAGTTCTTCCGATTGTTTTGTAGAAAAAATAGTGTATGATATACGTGTTAAAAGTGATTTTATTTTGTTCGTGAAGTTAAAAAACTCACTACGCTCGTTTTTTAATCATCTTCACTCACAAAATAAAATCTTACTTTTAACACGTATACCATAAATAGCTATTTTTACAAGTAACGCGATGCCAAAACAAAATATATACGCGGAAAACATTTATCATATTCGTGAAGAATATCTGAAAGCATGTTACATGTTGAAAAATTGAGGTCTGGTTTTGTTTGCAAATGATGCTATACTAATTAACGATTAATCATCAACATTCAAGGTATTTTTAGTTAATAGGGAATATCCGGTACACAGTTTTCGGTCAAAAAACATTTCCCGAGACCACAGAAATGAATCGTTTGTCCTCTAAATTCTTTTGAAGCGCGTATTTGTATTTATTAACCTGCGACAAAGGCGCGCGGCTTGGTTCGATGCCCTTTGGTTTATTTTTTTACCCGTACTTGTGCCAGAACGTAGTCTATAGACTGAAACAATGCTTATGCAATTGCGATGCGATGGCACTATTTTTAGATGACCTACCTAACTCAATAAAAATAAAACACACGTGAATCGGAGAGCGACGAAATTTTCGGGCGACGAGCGGGTATGGGCCCCTAAAAATTATGTGTAAGTGATATTTGTGAACATGGCCATGTGGTGGGTACTTGTCATCGGATGACTGTATGCGCGGCTATTGTATTTTTAGTATCAACATTTGTGGATCGTCGAATGTGAAACATGGTGTTAAGACAGCTACAATATTCTTTCTAGCCAAATCAGAAATTAAACACATTTCGAAAATATTTGCGAGTACAAAAATGGCTGCATTATCGGTAATATTATTTTGATTTATTGTTATTCTTACCCAGGTTTTTTGCTGCACTCTTCAACCAGACAAGGGGCAAACGCTCTTGAAGCCCGAACTAATAATCAATCCCACACGGTCAGTCAACAACAGTCTATATTTAAACCCGACACACTTTAAGAAAAACGCGCTGATTGATAAAATGCAAAGCTCTTATAAACACAACACTTATAGAACTCGCACAATTAACTTCGGCAAACTTGGAGAACCACCAAATTCCGTTTTTAATGAATGAACGATCAGTGTTTATTTTCGTTGAACCAGACCAGAACCTATTTAGCGAAACTTACTTCGCGGATCAATGATCTTATTAATTTTAAACACCCATCGTTCCCAGACCACGACAAAATAACGCCATTCTTGGATATGTCTGACCTTCAGGTTAGAAAACAAAATCAAAATTAAGTTCACTGACCTGTCCACAGAAGGTATGCAACTTCATTACAGCGATAAAATGCACTCGTTGATACGATTATCGAGATATCGCGTATAAATAACAGACAAACTTGTAATAATGAAATAAAAATCATCGAAATTTAAACTAGATTGTTAAAATTCAAATGCCATCACAGCATTCGTAACTAAAAAGTTGTTTGTGGGTTGGTACCCCTGACTAAAACAATTGCACCCGCGATTTGGTTTTGTATGTGTCCATGCAGACTTTTCTAACTTAAATAATGTGAATTATTCAATAATTGTGTGTGAAAATTTGTGTAAATGGTGTGGAGAGTTTGTTTAACGACACAGAAGCAGAATGCAGGAGCGAAACGACTTGAGTCTACAGTAAACAGTAAGTGATACATATTTAAAATAATTGAGGTTATGTAGCAATTCGCCGGTGAAACAAATTTCAATTTAATCTCTACCTACCTCGGTTTTTTAACTTTATTTATGCGATTACCGTTGAGACTCGTAAATCATAAAAGTATATACCATACAATACTAAATTAATATCACTTTAAGCGCCAGGTCCGTGACAAATAATGAATATTTAGAACGAAAACCCTTCCCGAAAAATATAATTATTATAATTTATGGCCCCGCTTCTCGGTTTACTAAATGTAATTTAACACTTCGGGATATTTCTGAGGCTTCCAAGAATATCCCTCGCTGTGGAACGGCGTTGAATTGGGGTGCTTTGCTTCCTATTTTAAAAACGACTAACGCCGAGTATCATTCATCAAAATCCAAACGGCCTGTTGTGACAAAGTTTATTTACTTTGTGTACCCGCGAGACGATGAAAAATTTGATGTGAGCCCGATTTTCTTCGCTGACGTAGGCCACTTGTTACGGTTAGATAAAAAGAGTTGTGACAAAGTTGGCGGTGGTGATTGCTATGCCATTAAAAGAAATGAAAGGAAAGAATCACGTCTCATTTGCTGTGCGCTGTGCATAGCTTACTTGATTTCAATTTAAACTATGATAAATTGAGGTCATATGTTCTTCCTCTTTAGTTGACTTATCTCATAGATTTTTAATGTTCTAATATAGTATGTATTATGTCGTTGAATAACTGTTCGACCTTGTAAAGTAACTTTATTTTCATATCTGTAAAGCTAAATATGTTAGAAACATATTCAGGGAAAGAAGTTAGAATATGATTTACGTTTAGATGCAGTTTTAATTGTTGTAATGTTTTTTGCATTACATATCATATCACTTGTAGATTGGCGAGAGCACAGACCTTATGCGGTGATATTTTTTATCACTTTTGTGAGAAATAAACGGCTGTTTTTCCTAGTACGGCCTCGCTTTGACACAAACGATCCTTGTAACAACAATTTGTTCCTTCTTTGATATCAAGTTTTTAATTGTGTTTCAACACGTTCATTTACATACTTATGACAACAATAAAAATTAGTTCAACCGATAAAAATGCCTTCGATCTGTTTACAATAAACAACTAGCAGCAAAACACGCTCTCTAGACAATTTACATGATCAGATCTTTCATTACAGACAAGGAGCAATAATATTGGTCATAGTCTTAAGCGAAGTGTCAAGGCTTGTTCACACTGGGGTAATCCAGCGGACCTTTTAGGTGATATTAATGTTTATTGAAAATGTTACTTGCTTACTTTGAAATTTAGATGAAACGCACACGAGAATATGAAGTAAATATGTTAGCAAATCAATTTTCTTCTACGTATTTTGAAATCCATACTGATTGAGCTCAGGGTTATGTTGATATTTTCTTTAATTAACAAGTGTCATAGCCTTTTATATTAACACGGTTTTTATCAATATCTACGTATACCTAACAAAAAGTCCGCTTATTATTGACGCCTTAATTTTTAGATTAAGATGTGGTTTAAGAACTAACAACAGAATTGTGAATATTTTATTTGAAAGCATTTGGGTTATATCGGTGAAAAAAAAGTATCTTTGTCATTCGTTTTTTGCGTCCATGGACTACTGCCAGCCCAGAGATTTTTTTCTTCATAAACAATTTTTACTTGTTAAAATGGTTGCATTGTCGGATAAATTTAGATTTTGATGTAGGGTGTCCAGAAAAGATGTGAAAGATTTGAAGAGTGAGAACTTTATTTTATACTTTACAGTAGGGATATTATAAGTTCAAAAATTACTTCTTCTAAGGCTTCTGAAGGGCGTGTTTTCTACAAATACAAATAATTTTAGACAGTGAAGAACTGAATAATATAGAGTTTAGTAAATTACAGGAAGGTTATGTCCTGCCACATGCGAATAATCAAAGGTACCGAAGTAAAATGAATATATAACGATAGAAAACAGTCTAACCAACAAATTTTTAGGCACAGAAATCTGTAGATGTAAATGCTGTTATAACATGAACTTGCATATAAGATTGGCCACTTTTGTTTATAAGTATGTAAAAATAATTGTTAAAGTGGGTTGGAATAGCAAAATGTCTCTTACAAACGTAAGTTATTATTTTATTTAAGGATAATTTAAATAGTGAAAGATTTCTGTACCTAAAAATTTGTTTGTTTGACCGCTTTCAGTCGTTATAGATTCATTTTACTTTGGTATATGTAATTCAATTCTTAAATGTCTAAAATTACTTGTATTTGTAGAAAACACTTTTTCAAAAATACGGCGCCCTTAACATATCTAGAATAAAAACATGTTTCTTCTCTGGGCAATAATTCGTGAACACCCTGTACCTACATACATATTCCGATTCCCTTGCATTGTCTACATCTGGCCTGGGTTTTATAATGTATTACACGTGAAATATGTACAAACTGGTCCCACGAAGAACATTTTAAGAAGAAAATGAAAAAAAAACGAGGTAATATCTTGGACGGTTACCGCCTGTCTGAATTTAATCCTCGCCTACCTGGGGCTCGGTTTCAGAGCCTGAAAATAGCCTTTCTGCGAAACTAAAATAGAACCAAAATAAACGGACTAGAGTTAGTGCATATCAAAGTTGGTGAGTCGTCGCTTATCCAGACATTTCCCTGTTATTACAAATCCCGGTTTAGACTGTATCCTGTCTGCTCATCCTGGGCTTTTTTACTCCTCCCGAAGAGTTAAATATAGTTGAGGTGGTTTGAAATGGCTTAGTTCTGTCTAACATACAAAGTTTTTTGGAGTTAAGCTGCAGACAATATACGTCTAGGTTTCTATCAAACTAGGAGAAGTATATTCAGAGATACTGCTTGCACGTCTAACAGAACATCAAATCCGAGTCTGCAGTTTACTTACAAGAAAATATGTAAAAAATGCTTGGAAAGATGTTATTTGAACTTACAGCTATATACATATACATTATATATAATTTGAATATACATACATGGTTAACTGAAAAAAAAATTGATACCTGTAAAAAATTTTGTTTCATGGTAATAAATTATTTGTTTGTATAGGACCAAACAAATATTTATTTCCTTCCACCAAATAATTTTTTTAAAAAAGCAAAAATAAAGTTATTTTGCGTAAAGGAAACATTTGTTTCCATTAAAAAACATTATTTCCTTTTCAATGATACACTTTTCTGGTGTTGATTTAATTATCAACTATGATAAAACAATATTTGTATATTTCAAAGAAGTTTTTTCCAATTTAACATGCTTATTGAAGTCAACAACTTATTGCTCAGGAAACAACTGCGGGCTATGGCCCCGACCAGCATTGAATTACACCTGAAGATCTATAGCAAATAATCAACATATACGCTTTCGAGCTTGATAGCTCTCATCAGTACGCCACAGGTGAGCGGTGAGTTAACTGACGGCTTACCCTAGTGGTTCATGTTTCTCAAACCCGACATACCTGAGTACGCGAAATATAGCATAGCTACACCTAGCGGGCACCTATTGATAATTATTTTTTGTTTATAGGGAACAATTCGAACTTTTCCTTTCCAACAAATACATTTTTCGACGATATGTACGACCATATTAGGAAATTGAATTTTTTTAATTTATAATTTTTTCAAAAGATTATATAACTAATAAAACTTCATCTAAGAACTTTTCAAAAATAATAAAATATTACTTATTTTTCTTTTCCACATGCATTAATTAAATAAATGCATTATTTAATTATAAATTCACATTCATTTCAAACAAAAATCAGTTTTTTATTTCAAAACTTTATTTTTATACAGATATGAACAAACTGTTTAGGGAAATGAAAGGAAATATATTTATTTGAAAATCATTTTTTGAAATTAAGTTTTCGAACAGCTGTGCGGTCACTTGTCGCGGTGTTGACAATTGTAAAAACGATGAAAATAAACATTTTTATTAATAATAATACCGGATACATATCAGATAATTCGGATCGCTGCAGAATCCAGTTCCCGTTAATTCGTATTTTTCTCTATCCTCTCTTAAAGTATTTGTATTTAGTTATAACTCTGTATACTTGTGATTTATATCTTTATACCTAAATGATTGCTTTTTTAAATATTTCTGCTACCCTAACTTTTTGGTACATATTTAGTAGTCTTCGTTATTTTACGTATACATATATTTAGTCTAGTTTTTGTCGTAATTAGATATAAAACCAATTAATCATCTCGAGCATCTGTTCCAACAACTGTCACAAAACAAGTTTGGAGGCTTTATGGACATCGTCGTCTGAGAATATCCTGAAATTTTAACGCCCTTGGAAAAATACACAGAAATCGATACTTTAGCGTTTTGAGTCTACGGTACCACCCTTCCAAAACCAACGAACGCGTGGCTAAGCTAGTAGGCTTCCCCATTCCCTTTCATATATGCCGCCGTAGCCGTATTTACTGCCAGACCAGAACCCATATCCTCTCTGATGAATCGCACACTTCGTTGTTTATGCTGCCCTTATTTAATGGGGACCGACAAAATGTAGTCGGCAGTTCGTTGTATGGGACAGGCTACAAATTACCCGTTCTATAAGCCAAACGAGGGCTTGAGGGAAGGATAACGACGAGGGTAATGCCAAATTAGTGGAAAATTCGACAAAATTTTAGGTTAAATTTATTTGCGCACCCTTGCAGGCGTTTCGTTCCGCTAGTTACCATCCTCGGGGACAATCGAGGTGAAGGTTTAAAAACCGACGTAAAAACGACGTCTGTTTCAACAAACATTTCAGGGTGGTGCGAACAGTTCTGGGTCTGACAAAGATAGGGCAAGTATGAACAAATGTCCATAGCTTTCCCTTAATAATAATACACCTTTCGAATTATTTACTCAACATTCAGATAAGGCAGCATATAATCTACAGTTGCCCTATGATACAGTCATTATGGACCACCCAACTTCACTATGAATTTTCACGTCTTGTTTCTTTTTCCATTTTCATTGTATTATTAATTCATAATGTTCCCCAATCTGCATTGTAATGTGAATGTGAAATTAATGTCAATAAGAAGCTTACTTATTTCATCACCAACAAAAATAGTAGCTCTGCATTCTTACAAATGTTTTAGGCATTTTTTTTTGCAAGAAACATAAGAAACCACTTAGAATTTAATTCTGAACATAATAAAATTTAAAAGTAACTAAAGCAAATAAAGAAAGCTATTAGATATACCTATACTTGGTCTAAATAACATCCTTTCCAACCTTCAACTATACGGTAGTAATTCAGTAATTTCCGGATGGATTTTGAATGGAAACGTAGCATTTCCAGAGTTCCTGCTACCTCATTTGGAAATTTTAACTTCAACGTAAAATAAAGGAGAACGTCACGTATTTTTAATATCAATTATGTCATTTGGTATATAAAATGTAATTCTGTATTTACCTGCAGTTTCTTGTAGTACAGGGTCATTCATTTCTTACGCCCAAGCCCTATAACTCGGAAACGTGAAGATACAAAAAAAGCGTGTTTAAATGACCTCACCTGAGCTCCATATGAAGGCCACCTATGACCCTTTATCATAACGACGCTATGAAAGGTAAGAGAGTTATTGCACAAACAAGTTGAAAGATTTGTTGAAAGTGATGTGAAATATCTGTTTTGTAATATCATCATGTTTTTCAGTTATTGTTTGCATTGGAATATAAATTAACGATAAATGTAGTGAATCAATACATGAAGAGTATACAAAGTGTTCTCACTTGAGTTATTAGGAATTAAAATTATATAGAACAACATAAAAATCAAAATGTAACGAAGTATGTTAGATTTAATTCTTAACAACAGAAAACTATTCTAAATGTTCAATATGTCCACCATTTTTTGAATACATAATGTGCATACCGCTTCCTCATCTGGGGGTCCAGTAATTTTGCTTAGTGGATCTAATAATTCAACACTCTGTATACTCTTTAATTACTGATTTACTACATTTACGGATCGTTAATTTATGTTCGCAACATAATAAAATTGTTTGTGCAAATAACTCTCTAAAAAGTCATAGCACGATTTTATTTTTTTATATCTCTTCACGTTTCCAAAATATAGGACTTGGGCGTAAGAAATGATTCATCCTGTACCTACAGCGTATTCAGGATTTTCTTCAGTACCTAATCATTTTTATCAGTGTACATGAAAATTATATTTGCTAATCTCGTCCTGCTCGCAGAAGTGAGCGCTAGTGTGAGGAAGGGGCGGTGTATTATTATCCACGCGACGCCCGGATACGTTTAAAGGTAAACAGTGCGACATTCCACGCTGGTTGTCCACCTGTGCGCGCCTCAATCGAGGAATACCAATCGTCTACGCCAGCCAAATTCGCGTCCGCCAAATTTTCTCGTCTGCTCGACGAACCCAACCATTAAAACAATTAATTGTTAAGCGGCGTGAGTCACCAGCCGGCTAGGATCGAACCGGAACACCAAAAAAAAAAGAGAACAGGCGCCCGTCCGTTAATATAATTGCAGATGGTAATTTATTTACCAGTTTTTTACTCTCTGGGGAGACAGTGGATGTTTATTTTGAGGAGGATCTTTCCCAGGGAGTCGCGTAGCGAGATAGGCCAGGTCGCGTCTTTTTTGAGGTCAAACATATTTGTAGTATGTAGGGTTAGCGTTGGTGGTAAAAGTAAATGTAATTTACTTTTATCTGCAACTGCTTTATAAGAGCCTCATTACAGCATTTATTTGGCACTGTTTCAGTTGAATAATGAACAGCATTACACCACTAGTGAAGTAATGTGAGACATTACCCCACTAGTGAAATATTAAAAAAAGGAGATCACTGTTTTATGGTTATTTTTATTAACAACCAACAGGTTTATCAATTTGACAATTAATAGATAATTTAACTTAAACTAAATTGAATTACTTGTTATAAATATTAACAACACAACTTTGGCAATTCATAAGATTAATATCAAATGAATGCAGTTGGTCTGTATTCGTATTAATAATGCTTAAATTTTCTTTGTAAGCACTTGAATAGCTTCAAAGACGGCAGTCTCTCCTCCAAGAACTTTTTGTGAACTTTTTTGTATGTTGGACTTCCAACCACCATGCCGTTTTATAGTTAGAAGATATGAAAAATGTTTCCATCAATTTTTACGTTTTCTAACAGCAAATTATTTAACTCGTCCACTCTGCATGCTCCTCCAAGTCCAATAATTAAGGCAAGCTTAAATTATGCGTTTATGAATTTCAAATAGCGAACGTTTTCTTGTTCTTACCTTTGTTAGCTCTTGTAAAAGAGCAGCATAGAATATAACGTCCAAAGATTAGATGATTTGTACTCCTTGGATAATTCTTCAATAATACCCTTTCTTTCGCTTCGTATTTTATATTCTCAGATACACATCAATCAGTGAATCGTTTATAAAATTGTTCGTACTTGGTTATCGATTTATCTTGTAAAAGTGAAGCCGCTGCAATTGTAGCAGCTTTATCAATTTCAAGAGGTAAGTTTTCTGTTTCTGAATCACTCATTATTTCAATCAACACCACTTTTTTCACAAGAAAATGTAAAAACGAAAACTCAATTTTGTTTATAACAATGCCTTTGCTTCTTGATATTGAATCAAAACTTACAAATTGGATCTGATTTCGGATTTTTCTCAATTTAAGGTAGATGTAGATAAAATTTTTTGCAGTTCTAGATAAAATTTTACATAGTATACGTGGGATAACGGCATTTTTTATTACATTCGTGAAATTACACGGTAAATACTGGTTTCTTATAAGTCTTTGATTTTGGGTGCGATCACATTAATAGAACCCCTGTCTTTTATACAGTATGCGCCAAAAGTATGGAATAAATTCAATAAAAACGAAACAATTATTTTTTGGGAAAAGTCCTCGAACAGGTCGATTTTTAATTTAAAAAATACATATTTTAGCGTAAAATGCGATTTTCAAATGTCATTTGTTTTCGAGTAATGACGTCATCGATTTTTTTTTTAATGGCAACACCAATATTTTTTTCCTTGTTTTTGAAAGATCGTTTAATTCTCTATCAGACGATACTAAAATTTTGCCCTCTTACATAGGAAAGTTTTCGAATAAAGGGCTATTGAATGTTAGAAAACGTAAATTTTATCCATAAAAAAGTAACAATTCTGAGGTATGTAAAATAAAATACAATTGATTAAATTTTATACTTAAATTAAATGTTCGAATTGCCATCCACCAACTTCTTGACAATGCGTAAGTCTGTGAAGAAATTCTTCTTGCACATTATGAATGATTTCTGGGGTAACTCTGCGTATTTCGTCCCGAATGCGATTTTGAAGTTCTTCTAAATTACGTGGTTTATTAATGTACATTTTTGACTTCAAGTATCCCCATAAAAAATAGTCAAGAGGTGTAAGATCTGGCGATCTTGCAGGCCATTCTATTGGTCCGCGTCTGCCGATCCACCTCCCAGGAAAACAGTTGTCCAAAAAATCTCGTACAGGGCGCGCATAGTGCGAAGGTGCACCGTCTTGCTGAAACCATATGGTATCGTCAGGAATGTCAGGGTCATTATCGTTAGGAAAAATTACTGCAAGGGCTGGAACAAGGTCATTTTCTAGAAACTCTAAATAATATCTTTGTCCTGTAAGGGTTCCTTCAAAGAAGAAGGGCCCTACTATTCTGTCGTCAACTATTCCAGCCCACACATTTAATTTCTGAGGGTGTTGGGTATGTGCCTCTGCCATCCAATGAGGATTTTCCCGACTCCAATATCTGCAAGTTTGAGGGTTTACTGTACCATTCAGACAAAATGTGGTCTCATTTGCCGGTGTAAATTTCTATTTCCTTGACATAAATCCATTAGAATTTCGCAAAAGTGCCAGCGGAGATCGGGATCATTTTCATTGAGTTCCTGCACAAGTTGAATTTTGTAGCGATGATATTTTTCCTTCCACAAGATACGTAGCACTGTGCTCTGACTAGTGTCATTGTTTAATGCAACCAATCGTGAAAAATTATGAGGATTATCCACCATACTTATCAAAATGTTCGGTTTCTGATTTTCATTAATGCTTGGACGTCCAGGTTTTGGAATATTTACAACATTGCCAGTTTCTCTAAATTTAGACTCTACCTTACTGACTGTTGATTGGCTGATAGGGCGATCTGGATATTTTTCATTAAATAAATCGCAAACTTCCTGCTGAGTTCTAGTCATATTCCCGCATCCGATAAGAATTAAAATTTCAATTCTTTGAGTAACAGTTAAATGTGCCATAATACTTTAAATTGAATAATAATTTCTATGTCGCTTACAATACTTATTAGAAAGTCGGTGTGACAATAACACTTTGTAAAGATTTTCACCTACGTGATCCATAAAAGAACTAGGGAATTCGAAAAACTAAACTTGATAACGTTTTTGCTTTATTTTAATTGAATTACGTTTTCTAACATTCAATCGCCATTTACTCGAAAACTTTCCTATGTAAGAGGGCAAAATTTTAGTACTGTCTGATAGAGAATTAAACGATCTTTCAGAATCAAGGAAAAAAATATGGTGTTGCCATTTAAAAAAAATCGATGACGTCATTACTCGAAAACAAATGACATTTGAAAATCGCATTTTACGCTAAAATATGTATTTTTTAAATTAAAAATCGACCTGTTCGAGGATTTTTCCCAAAAAATAATTGTTTCGTTTTTATTGAATTTATTCCATACTTTTGGCGCATACTGTATATCATTAACACATACTAGAGAGAGAGAAGTTCTTCTCTACAGTATGCTCTAAATATTACCTTTGTCGTCAAATGCATATCATCAGGCACCTTCATACAAAACTTTACATTTTCTTTAGATAATACCATAGCTTTTTTAATGTTTCCATGTTTATTTTGTAGGCCTAGTTCTCAAATAACGATGCATTTTGAGAGGCGTATACCGAAAATATATTTATATTTATATTTTATTATTAAGTCGGTCATACTTTCTTCTTACAGACATTTTTATGAGGCACTTACGATATGATAATCGAAATTCCGATTTTAAATGGTACATCAATAAGCCTCATCTTCCTTTATCGTATGACAGATTGAATATTACGTGGGTAGACCCTTGAAAACATATTACAAGACCCACCTTATAACGTATTATGGAGATACTCAACCAGAAATGAAAGCAGTGCTAGAAGGAGAAAATCTGATATTCTAAGACGTAGGTTCTTTTATATTGTTTATAAAAATAATAATAATTTCAAATTACAAAGTTCACTCATTTTAGGAGTACTCTACAGTAACATACACGGATTATATTTATTCATAGAGAACTTTAAAATAAACAATTTTTATTAAACAGAGTGTGATCTAAAAAGTCATATTTTCTAAATAAAAAAGTTTGAAATCAAAGAAACAGAAAATTTTGTCAACATACCACTAGGATTGAAATTATTTTAAATGCAGGGTTAACTATGATTAAGTACAAACATTTTAACCACGTGCTCAGGGCGGCCTAAAAGGCAATAACAATATTATTCCAGAATTTTAGGTCGATATTTAAAAAATGGGGCAAAATCTATGCAGTCATATTTTTACAGCAAATACAGAAACAAAAATTAACATTCTTATTAGTAATAATACCTGATAGATACGTAACAGTTAATCCAGTTAGTTGCATTATTTTGCATTTGTTTTTCATTATTTCGTTATATATTGGAAAAACTGCATTTTTACCTATTACAACCACTCACTACCGATAAAACATACTTCCCGTAGGTACAGTTAGATAAAATGCCTATTATTATAAGAAAATCGAACGAAAGGAATAAGTGGGTAATAATAGATAATAGGAAACTTTTAATGCACCCGCGGCAGTCTTGTCTCATAACCTGGAAAAACAAACCAGCGAACTATATTGCAGGAAAATATCTGTACCTGACACAAATTCCTTTATTTAATAGCTATAAAACGTTTAAAATTAATAAAGGCAGTAAAAACTGAAGAAGAACACGGTGAAAAAAATTATCTCGTACAAAGTGGACTGTTGAACTTCGGTAACATACTCACTCACACCATAAATGCTAATAACTGATTTGAATAAGACATTTTTAGGTAAAATATCGTAAACCAATGTATAGTGAACTGATGACGTGATTAGTGAATTGTAAACAGTTGTACAGGGTCGGGTTAAGTTGCTTGTAATAATTTTTTATTTATTTTCTGGGACCCATATCACTTTACAACCCCTTCGAAGGAACTTGTTTATTTTAGAAACGTTCTGTATATATGTTATGTTCTTATATTAAATAAATTGTATACTTACTTAAGAATGAACTAAACTTTGCCATATTAGATAATAATAATAATAATAATAGCTTTATTGCTCAACAGTTACCCATTTGCAGAGCAATGACACTAAATTTCTTAAATACATAATAACAGTAGTGTATATTGTAACAGAAAATATGAATAGTCAGTTACATAACGAAAAATAAAACAATAGAAGATATATTTAATTAAATAACAAATAAACCGAATATATGATCCTCAGTCAGCAATTGCGTAGCAGTACTCACTATATGCTTAAAATTATCAACATATATATCACAAACACAACACAATTTATTAAAGTTAAAACACATTGAATATATAGGGGATTTTAAGCAAAGATTAGTTAGTATTCGACTTATTAAGAGAAAAAGTTTGTACAACTCTCAAGTTGGATCTAGGTACATTAAATTGAATTTGTGATAAAAAAGCAGGGCAGTCAATGTCATTATACAATATTTTATATAAAAAAGATAGTAAAGAACACTTTCTTCTCAAATCCAAACTGGAAACATTAAATCTCTCTAATAATGCGTTGTAATCTGTATTAAATTCTGGATAAACTCCAATTACTTTGCCTCTTTTACTTTGTTAGATATGTGGTCTCGAAAGGATAAAGCGCAATCAAATAATATACCAAGAACCTTAACAGTTTCACAACGGACGAGTACATTGTCATCAATAGCATAATCGAAAACAATTGGTAACTTTTTCCTGGTATAGGAAGCAATTTTACATTTCGATACATTAAGATATAATTTGTTCTTAAAACACCAACTATGCAAATTATTTAAATAATCCTGTAAAATTAAACAATCATCTATGGAACAAATTGAAGAAAAAACTTTCATATCATCAGCAAACAATAATTTATGGCAATCTACTACTTGACAAATGTCGTTAATAAAAAGGAGAAATAATAAAGGTCCGAGGTTTGACCCCTGAGGGACGCCCGAGGTGGCAGAATAATTAAAAGATACAAAACCATTATAAGACACAAACTGAATTCTGTCAGTTAAGTAAGATATAAAGAGGGATAATGCATTATTGTTAAAACCAAATTCAGCAAGTCTGTCAAATGCTTTGGCAAAATCTGTATAAATAGTATCCACTTGACCACCCTTATCTAAGGTATCAGAGACAAATTGTGTAAACACTGATAAATTTATTACAGTGGACCTCTTAAGCATAAAACCGTGTTGTTCAAATGCTAACTGACCCTTAACTATGTTATATATACGATTATAAAGTATAATTTCAAAAAGTTTCGAAAAATTGGAAAGAATAGATATTGGCCGATAATTTTCAATATATTCTTTATCCCCGTTTTTAAAAATTGGACATACTTTAGCTTGCTTCCAATCAAGTTGAAATGCATTTGGCTTCAAAGATAAGTTTATATAATATTTTCAATGGAATAACAAACACAGATATGTTGATAGATGTTTTCATCAAACAGTTAACCAATCAGTAAATTACCCA
The DNA here is from genome assembly GCA_037114965.1 of Monochamus alternatus. Lineage (NCBI taxonomy): Eukaryota > Metazoa > Arthropoda > Insecta > Coleoptera > Cerambycidae > Monochamus > Monochamus alternatus. The sequence continues at coordinate 52,214,345 of CM073433.1, read as the reverse complement.
AACAATTAAAACATGTTTTTATCTCATTCAACAGTAAAACTATTTTTTCAGATTGTAAAGATTTTCAGATGTTTTTGAATCTAAAAAAAATTATAAGTAAATGTCGAAACACAGATTAAACAAGAATAGATAGCCCACTCTATCCTTGTTGAAGACGGAACAGAGTGTTTGCTGCGCCATCTAACATTTCTGCACAGAACTTTTCTGAAGTAGGTAATATAGATAACTATAAATTGCGTTATTTATGGGTGTATATCCGTACTAAATAATAATTTATTATTATTTAAAATGTTAACAAATTTAATACAAAATAGTCAGGGTAATGTGGAAACTTTAACCTGACTATTTATGTATCAAATTTGTTAACATTAAAGTGGAATTACATTATTTGTTAAAAAAAAACCGCAAAATTCATGACACTTTTATTTAAAACAATTTCTGATAAATGAAAATCATTGTAACAAGTAAAATACACATTATAAAAGTATAAAGTTGCGGCAAAAATTCACATGACTTACGGCATACGAAGATAATTCATTATATTTTCATCAAAATATTTAAGAAACTACAACTGCGAATATTAAAACTATATTATATTACACTAAATGTTTGCACTATATATTACAGTAAATTTCAAAAAATTATTGTTTTTACACGTCAAACTATCGAAAATTATGTTGACAATACATTGTGTGTGCAAGTAGTATACAGTTACATATGTTTTTGTAATTTTCATGTTTTTTTCATAAAACACAACCGATATCTTTCTTTGTTTCTAGTTTTTTTTATAATTTCCTCCCTCCGTTTAGTTGCTCCTTGCTCGGAAGTAATTGCTACTATACAAAAACTTACTTGTCGAACATTACATTTTCAAATTTATATGGAGAACATTTTTTGAAATTGTTTAATTTTCCTAATAATGAATAATACCTACATTTCAATTTATTTATTCTTTCATAAAGAATCATCTTGCCCTCTGAAGAAAGTTGTATTTCCTTAATAATTACCAAACTTTTTAAATTAAGTCTTCTAACACTATCTGAAAAAAAAAACATAATTTTAATGATTAAAATTGCTTTATTTATTAAGAAAGTATACTTTCAATAGCACAAATTGATAGATTTTAAAATTAGCCTAATTTAGATCCTGAAATCCTTTTTTTTAATAATTATTACATACTTACGTTGGATTTTTACGTTACTTGAACCCAAATTTAGTATTTCGTCTTGACGACCCGACAGCAACATATTGCGATGGTTCAGGAAATTCACAATTGTCATTGGAGGGTTTGGTAGATATTTTGATGTTTTATACAACTGGCTCCTTCTACTTATTATACACTTTACTAGGAATTCTAATTGGCCCCACAGTGCTTTCACATATTAAGATAATTTATTTTAAAAACATAGTCGCCAAAGTATCTGGAATACAAATGTACGAGTTAAAATTAATATAGTTATAGGGACACAGAATACATGTTTTTACATTTTGTACTCATAATATATTCATACAAAAAAAAAACTCAAGTGTGGTGGTATTAATGTGATGGCATTTGTTGCAACCACATTTATAAATTTATGCGCATTTGACTTAATATACCTACCGAGAAAATTGAAAATCTTGTAGATATATTGTCTGAAAAGAAACATTAGGTATAGTTTTCCACTTTTATCAAACCAGACATCATAATAATGATTAGCACAATAATAAATTACGTAGTTTCTAATAATTCTTGATTCAGGAACTGTTAATAACCAATCACTACCAATACATTCCATCCACATGCTTCTCACCTCTATACACTTGTAGGCAATGAAAAACTAAAAACAAATAAATTATGTTATATTTATAGAATAATCTAAAACTATTAAAATAACTTACCGTCTTCAAATTTTATCTTGACAGTCAGGCACACAACGCGATCCTCCGAATCCGAATCAAATGCATTATTGTCAGATTGTGATAGAGAATTGCTTTAAATTAATTATAAAGATTTTAGTTCCAACTTTAAACAACAATATTAAATACCTATTTCTGTTCAATTTTAAAAAATACTTATATAATTAAGTATTTATACGTACCTGCCAAAAAATATGTATTTATTTTTCTCATTTTTATTATACATTAACATAAAATTCAACTATAAAAAACATGAAATTTATTCTTTTTGAAAAATAATGTTTCATTCGTCTTTCCATACATTTTATATATGTAACTTTCGAATAAAATATCTTCTATATGTAGAAAGTAGAAATAAATAAACATATTATTTATTTTCAATTATTGTATAAAATTTACGTTTCTTAACACATGTTTGTATTTGTATTAGAACAAAATTTTTAATTTAATGTTATTATACGTTATTTGAAGCTCATTATCAATAAAAAAATTCAAAATGTCGTAGATCTTAATAATTGTGGGAAATATGGCATCGTTACTTTCCAAGGATGAATTAAATAATTTAGTATAAATATCTATAATATGTGGTGTAAAACTATACTAATTTGAAGGACGTTATGTGCAGAAATCATAGATGGCGCCCCCAACAACTCTGTTCCCATGAGTTTCACCCCCCTGTGTCGAAAAACACGAAGAACGGTTTCATTTGTTTAATTAACCTACTTCGTTGCGTTTAGACTAAAAAGTCAAAATTGGATTCGAGGTTAGCTCCACGTCTCAGCGAGCGCTATTGCCATCAATAAAAAAGTTACCTACTTTCTCACGCTTACGTTATTCATTTAAGAAAATACTTGGAATGATTATATGCAACATATCGCCGGCCTTTTATCAATTAAGGCCAATTGGAATCTGTAATTAATATAAACCGGGTGAGTCACTCGGTCAGAATCGTCATGGCGGTCACGTTTTGTTCAGTTTCCTTCCTCCAGCTGGGGTCAAATACGACCGGATATGCATTCTAACTCAATACAAGTCAGTCGGTTGCATTCGTTTTTCAATACGGCATGAAGGAGTGGTCATGTAAAGATCTCAGATATACTTAATTTAATTTTATCCTATTGTGCTTATTTAAAGCACGCCTCAGCGTTTTTAAATCCAACGCGCGATTTCAAATTTACCATGGAAAAATCAACTACCCAAGAAACGTGAAGTCTAAACGTCACCTTTTTAATTATTGATCTGACAGGAGTACCTTGTAGTGTCAAATGAAATATTACTAACCAATAATAATATAATGAGAAAAATCTCAATATCTTGACTTTTTTCTCAATATATTGACTTTTCTCTTAGTACTGTGATATTTTTACGTATTTGTTTACATTCCACTAGCGATTTAGGTAGTAAAAGTATGTTAATTTAGTCATAGGCGTCGCTCGTGGTATTAAAAAAGGGATCAATTTTTCGAGAAATAACATATGAGATTTTTTTAGATAATTATTTTTTATCGATTCTTATTCAGCTTCGTTAGAAACTTCTGTGTACCAAATTTAGGTAACCTACAGTTAACGATTATTTACTTTTCAATAAATACCTTAAGCATTTATGTCGTCACTTTCAGACCCCTAATAATATCGAATTTCAATCATAGGCGTCCGATATGAGATTCAAAAGGAAACCTCTTTGTGCTAAATTTGAAAGAAATATCTTTAAAAGTATTCAAGATATGAGCACACAAAATTAATTTTTTTTACGTTCGCTTATCTGTTAATTTTAAAATTATTAGTTAGACAAACAGTGTTACTACTTGTTTTTCATTAAACTTAGTATCACATCCTCGATAAATTTTTCTTTCACTAAAAATTTTTTAAAATGGGATCCCATCTGTCATAACAATTTTTACATTTATTAGTGTGTTAGATATGTTTTTCTATAACAATATTATTACATAACTATTTGTTCTTATTTATCTTACCAAGAAACTTTCTAAATAACATGTATCACATGAGGTAGGGGTCTGAAACCGGTGACATAAATGTTTGATATATTTATTGAAAAGTAAAGAAACGCTGAAGGTAGGTTGTCAAAATTTGGTATAGAGGGGTTTCTAATAAAGCTGAAAAAGAATCCGTTAAAAGTAATTTCCTAAAGAAATCGCTAATATAATTTTTCGAAAAATTGATCCCCTTTTCAATTTTACGTGCGACGTCTATGACTAAATTAACATAGTGTCAAAATAGTTACTTTATAAGTATACATAAGCTACAAAAAACTATGGAAAGTTAAACTTTTGAGATTAGGTTGCCAAAATTTAGACAGAAGGGTTTCAAATGAAAGTGAATAAGAATACGATAAAAATAATTTTCTAAAGAAATCGCAAATGTTTTTCTCGAAGAACTGGTCCCCTTTTTCGATTCTACGTGCAACGCCTATGACTAAACACGCTTTTACAACCTAAATCGCTAGTGGAATGTAATTATCACAGCACTAAGAGAAAGGCAAGATATTGGAATTTTTCTCATTATATTAAGAAAAAAGTCAAGATATTGAGATTTTTTCTCATTATAATGAGGAAAAAGTCAAGATATTGAGATTTTTCTCATTATATTGCGAAAAAAGTCAAGATATTGAGAATAATCTCAATATATTGAGTGCTTTCGTACGTTCATCTGTACCTGTTACCTTTTTCTCTTCCATCCATTTGATGAACTTGTCGTATTCTTTTTTATAGCGTTTTCCGATTTTTGCGATATTAATCGCGATTCTGCTTTACTATTTAAATAATCAATGTTAGAACTCATTTTTAAACAATATACAACCAGTCGTGCCAAGAATTAATCTTATGTGTTATGTGAGATTACAAATTAATGTTTGTTTTTCTCATTTTCATGACTACACAAAGTACTTGTGTCACAACTATTTTACATTATTAGTTCTGATTTCCATTTTTTGTAATATTAATACCAGTATTTCAAATTTTTAAATTGTCTGGGTTGACCATTCATCGTAAACGCTTCATATAATTACACAAATAGTGTAATTTAAGGTTTAAGCAAATAACCCTATTGATTTTGGCATGACTACTTACTGATTTTTAAGAAAAATAATAATATCCCACATTTCCATATATAATAATTGTTCACCATAAATCATCGTAGGATACACCCATTACGTCGATTTAGAATTTTATTACCAAAAGTTGCCCACTCGTCGCTGACCAGCCCACCAGTGAAAATTTTTACAGCAACAACTATTACTTATTTACATTCCACGTTACAAAACGCGCGTAACTCAAAAATAGCGGTTTCTAATCTCCAACTAGAATATAAATTACAACTAATCATTAGAGAAAGTTGAAAATTAATTCTATCCCAGTAAAATCTGCACCGTTTTCTTGCGTAATAACTGTCGATAAAACGTTTCCATCGGGTGGTTTTGCTTGTGACGGGTTTATAAATAGATTGTATACAATGAGGTGCCGTTTGAAGATGTTAGGATAAGACCACACGCGCGGATTTGTATTCTAAAAGGCCTAAAGAGCGCCTTGTCTTCCTAGTAACATAAGTCACTCCCCATTTACGTTTCTAATAGCTTCCGATGGGTGTTTCCTGGGTTTCCGGCGACGAAGAGAATTGAATGTTGCGCCGAGAATACCAAAAGTAGACATTTTCGTTAAATTTTCAGTCGACAAAGTGGGTTTTTTTTGTCACCGAGCTGCTAAATGTTTTTATGTTCTAGAATGCTAAGGTCTTTTTCATTGTAGAACATAAAACAGAAGTCTAAATAACATAACATAAGAAAGCCATGATAATTATGGTAAATTTTCAAAAATCATTTTTTCCGTGCAGCTTTTGAGAAAAACAAACTCATGGTATGTGTTTTTAAACATCAAAGTTTTCCTCCTTGTAAATATGACCCCAATGGTAAACCCTGTATACGTAGTAGTGAAAACGAACAATTAAGAGTCTCGACTGACACTTCCTCTCGGTTTATTTCTAGGGAAACGGACTGCAGCTGCAGTTCGTGCGACAAATTTAGACTAAATTGCGCCAATTTGTAAGCAAATTGGCAGTGGGCGTCTCTCAAGAACACCTCGCACCCGATAGACTCAACACAAACTCTTTGTTTAAGACTAATCCAAACAAAAGCGATTAAAAGTGAGGCAACGTCGAATTCTTCCTCGAAACCGCGACTACGAGTTGCCCAAGGCTCACTTATTGGCTTTTAATTGTTGGCCGAGCGTTCTTTATAAGGTTTTAATAAAGGGGCACACAAAGACTTTGAGTCGAGGTATGTCGTAGTCGTTCCCCGACAAAGAAAAGATGATTGTCCTTGGGGCCGTGGCACATTAAAATTTTTATTGGGTGCCGGTAATTGCGACAGAGTTAAATTGGGAAAGAAAACCTTCGCCCACAGTGAGTTAAGCAGTTTTTAAATGTCTCAGATGGTCGACTGGCTTCTTTCCCTAAGTCTTAAACCGATAATTTGATTGCTTGGAAATTTAATTTTGGTAAACACATAAAATTTTATCTCTAAGTGAAAAGCCAGTGGCGTGCACCACTCGTCATTCTCGAGTGTACCTTTTAAAATATTTTAATAACCCTCAGTAAAACCAAAAAAAAACTCTAATTTTTAATGAGAAACGGAAGTTATTTTCATGATTTCACGTAAAAGTTGTTGTTTCAATTTTTTTCAAGATGGACGCTAAAAAGCAATTGGAATTAAGGCGAATAAACATGGCGCTAAAATAATAAAACAGTTTGGTCATTTCAGAAGCATTTAAAATAGTTTAATGATATGTAAAAGCGAAACATAGCATTATGTTTTGTAGAAAATTGTTTGCTGTGTTAACTACCTTTAAGAAGCAGTTTTTGTTTGTCGCGCAAAAATATTTTAATACAGCATTTATAAAACAAATACTGCAATTATACAGTTAAACAGCTTTCTGAAATTAAAGTGATGCATAAAGTGCGCAATAACTTTCTTAAAGTAATTTAAATAACTCCTATAAAATACTTTTATTTTTACTCTAAGAATCTTCTCATTACACTATACAAAATACAAAATTGATTTATAGTCGTGTAGATTGCTACTATAGACATTATACAGTAAAATGACCTCCTGAAGCAAAAATACTGTATAAGTGCAGACACAAGAACATTCTGAAAATAGTTTAAATAATTTCTATAAAACGTTTTTCTTGTTGGGATTACAATATTCTCACAGGTACTTTAAACAGGAAAATAGCAGCTGATAACACAAGAGTATCAAATGGAACGATGCAGTTGCTGTCATGTAACGCTACATATCTTTTATATAAATTTATGGTCTTATAATTTTGAATTATAAGACTAGTGCTATTTGGGAGTGTATGTATTTTGAAGACAAATCACAACAGCTAGTTTTACAACGTGACGTTGTTCATAAAGAAAATTCCTGGAGAATCTGACCAAAATTAGCAAAACAGGACGAGTTATCATGCTGCAAAATCACTAGATGATAATTTTTGATCTCTTTTATTGAACTGCGACTTAAGATAATGGAATTTTACATCATTCCAATATTAGGTAATATTTTACCATCGTCTAAGTTTAAACTAACACCTAGTAGTGATTTGAGAAAACCTTGGAAGATGCCAACAAGAAATAACAAATCCAGTATAATTTCACCTGCTTCGACGACATGACGGAAAATTTAATCTAGTAATGACTTTTTGTTTATAATAATATAACCAATAAGGTGATCTCTTGAGTAACAAAGTAAAGGAATGGTAAATAAAAGAAGAGTTTGTCGGAACGACCTTATCGATTGTGCCATGTCCCTATACGCAATCTTATCCAAACAAGATTTCTCTACAAATCTGAAGTTTTCTTTCCATTCGATAAACAGGTGGACGTAATGGCATCGCGATAAAATTCCAATATGTTTCCAATAAAATTGTCGTCGCGTTCTTGTTTGCCTGTTCGCTGCGAAATCGTCGTGGATTTGTTTATATAACAGATTTAAGGCTATGGTCTCTGTTACTTTGTATTAATGTACATCTGAGGTAGTTGGTTAGCATAAGTAGACGAGTTCTGGATCAGGTCCAACTGCAATCAGCACTGACGACACGTCTAAACGTTTACCAGGTTAATGTCGTGTTGCATTTGAAAGCATTGCCTACATTTTTCCAATACCTATTATTTTTTAAAGGACCTGAGGTTTGAGAGAAACATACACTGCAGAAAAGTTATGTAAATAGAATTTTTCAAAGCGTAATTTTGGATGTGTAAAAGTTTCTTGTTAATAGTTTGGTTTGGGCCCAATGTCTGGTTATTAAGATATGACATACCTGAAATTTCACCAGCCGCCACTGCTGTCATGTAACAGCTATACCTATATCTTTTATATAAATTTCTGGTCTTATAATATTGAATTACAAGACTAGTATGCTACTTGGGACATCATTGCATATGACGAAAAATAAAACTGTACCAAGACAAGTATTGCATTGCATCTTTCTTTCAACTTTTCCACTTCGAATTCGTAGAGAATAATGATGGTGATACGAATAAACTTCTGACTGTTCCACTCTACACATTTCTTGTGTCTATCCTACGCCATTCCAGCTTTTGCTTTGTATATAAACGAGCGCTAAGGAGCGAAATAGGCGTTTTATTTGTTTTTCTAATCTCCCCCAAGCGCCGTCCTAGTTACTGTAATTTTAATAATCACTTTGACGTATGCCTCTTGGTATATTATTCATAGCCTCTGGCAAGGTTGGGATGTGCTCGATTAATGGTCGAACTAAAAATAGCGCGGCGGAACAACGTGTAATTGGTCCTTGTACTAACAAAGTTTATTAAAAACATATACCAGCTAAATCCACAAACGTATGGTTAGCAAAACTCTTGATTCTGAACGTGGAGGTCGTTTCAAAATGATAGTTTAGTGTATCCAAATAAATTCTTAATTAAACTGACAAACGACTAGATCTGGTTTAAGGTGCTTCTTGAATTAATTAAGGGTGTTCCTTGGTGATGCGAATATTTAAGGGGGTGATTCTGCATCGAAAATTAATGACAGTTTGCTTTACAAAAATGTTCCGTTACAAAAATACGGAGTGTTAAAGTTTTAGGAAAAAAAAGGAAAATAATTCATATTTTCGAAACCGCTTTAGTTATTTCTATGGAATTGGTTATGTGCGCACGACCACTGCCTAATATTTTTAAAGAAAAAAATGGTACGCCAATGGTTTTCTCCCAGATAAAAATTATTTTTGAATTCCCCGTTCGATTTGAAAAATAAGAACCCTCTTGAGCTTTTGGACTGCAATGCGCCATTTTTGAGATAAAAAATAAAAACCGTTGAACTGTCCGGGAGATTTCATGGAATTATTAAAGGATATAATTTTGCAATAAATCTAGTTGGCCTGGAATATGTCACTTGCTTTGTGATTTGACATTCCAATCAACTTTTTGTCGTTAAAATCTGTTTGCTGCGAATATCTTATTTTTACAAACTCGCTAATAATGGTGTTCACCATATTCAAAAGTGGAAATGATGGAAATGCATTACGTATATAGCGCGTACTAATAAATACATGATGCATGAGAAAGTGTGTGTAGTGCCAGTATCTATTTTCATTACTTATGAACTCTAACTTAATATTTTTTCTTTCTATTAAAAAAAAAAACTAAAAGTCAAAAATGAGAAATGATCGATTCTATCCAAATTGTAGGTACGTTATATTTTACTTTACGTAACTTTTTTAATGTAGGCATAATGAAAGTTTAAAGACAACGTTTACAAGTAATTTAACCAATCTAAGTGCACATAGTAATGTCAAGAAAATCATTTAATAATAACAATAAAGTCAGTTATTTGAAATAAAAAGAAATATAGCTGGCCTAATATAATTTTTTGCTAGGGTAAGTTGCAAAAGCTGATCTGTTAGCAACTTGTTTTTATTATGACAGCAATGTTACATTTCTTGAGCGTCTCTGATGCAGATATTTTGTTGGGATTAATCAATATCTACTAATGGCTAAAATATATTTCCATCACTGCAGGAAGAATACCTCTTAAATAACTCGTCGTTGTATTTAATAGAGCGTCATTTTTCACGACTCATTTGGCAAGAGATACCAAATTCCTCACAATGGGAAGATGTATGGCACGTCATTGGCCCGATTCTACAATGCAATATTTGTAGCAAACAAGCCGTTTGGGTTGGTTTACAATCCAAACAAAGCATAAAAATTCGAAGGGAGCGAACAGAAATAACAATTTGGGATTATGAAGTTTATGAGGAGAATCGTTTGGAATTCCATCTCATTTAAGAAAAAAAACATACAATAAAGAACAGTAAAAATGGAAGGTTTTCTAACAAATTGATGTCGAGGGTTGAGTTTTCCTAACACAACAAGTATTTAAATTATGTCTACTCGATAGAACATACGAGTAGGTATACAGGGTTAAGTATGACTAAATACAAATATTTTAAGAGAGGATAGAAAAAAATAAGAATTAACAGAATTTCCCTTCAAAAAATTTCCAAACTTATTTATAAATCGAAAAAAAAATTTTTTCGATATTATATTAAATCCTTATTTAACGCCGCCAATGCGAGTATGCAACCAGCAAGCAACAGTCGGCCACAGTCGGTTCGCTGTCATGTTATAATTTAATTCCTGTATTTACGTTGTAGTTTTGTGTTCTTCTTCAATTTTTAGTGCCTTATTTTAATTTTAAACGTTTTATAGTTAATAAATAAAGGAATATGTCTCGGGTACAGATATTTTCCCACAATATAGTTCGCCAGTTTGTTTTTCTAGGTTATGGGACAAGGCTGCCGCGGATGTTAAACGTTTCCTGTTATCTATTAGAACCTACCTACTCATCCCTTTCTTCGATTTTGTTATAATACATAGACTTTGTATCTAACTGTACTTACGGGAAATGTGTTTATCGGTAGTGAGTAAAAATGTAGTTTGTAACCAAATAATGAAAAACGAATGCAAAATACTGAAGCTAACTGGATTAACTGTTATCTACCTATCAGGTATTATTACTAATAAGAATGTTATAATAATTTTTGTCGTTTCTGCATTTAGAAACACTGCAAACGACCGCATGGTAGTTGTTGACAGATGTAATGTCAACTATGGATCTAAGCCATAAGCCATCTCAGTCGATACTCATCAAAGGCGCCGACTTTCCGTAGGAAAAAAGGGTTTTGCCCTTTGTCATAGTTAACCCTGTATACTAAAAATACACTTTAATGCACTGAGGGAAATCGACCAATAAAAAAGTTTTGTTAATAAAATCTACATTATTGTTAAAATATTTCTATTAGTATTACAATATCATGTACCAAGCATAACAAAAATTATTTTACAACATGATTTTACTACCGTAAGTCGATGTTTTGCTAAAACAACAGAGCACCTTCTTACGTTCAATAGGTACATAACATAACTAAGATAACTTACTGCAGTAGGTAACTGACTTTAGTTGAGGTCTACTTATTAACGATTAAATACAACTTACTTATAGGCAACAAGCTTGAAGCTGTACCAAATAAAAATTGTGTAACAGTAACTAGATATTTTGGTAGATCGTAGTCATCGTGGCTAATCTACTCAAAACACAGGAATGCATAGTCATTTTGTGTCCGAAATTACAACAGGAAGGAAGGGGTCTTTACCTAAGTACCTAATATAGGTAATAATAACCTACAAGATCTTGTGATATGTAAGTATACATTATGTGAAGTAAAAAAAATGTTATATCAAAAAGAATAATAAATACATAATGCATGAGAGAGTGTGTGTACTGTTAGTGTTCATAGTGTTCATTTGTTATCAACGTTAACTTAAATTTTTTGTTTTATATCATAACCTCGGTCCAAATTGTGTAGGCACCTATTTTATTTGTAAGTTTTTTAATGTGAAATGAAAGCTTAAAGACAAAGTTGATAATTTAACCAATCCAAGAGCACATAGTAATGGCAGGAAAATCATTTAATAATGGCTATAAAGTCACTTATTTGAAATAGAAAGAAATACTTACTGGCATTGCTATAGATCTAGTCACCCTAGAATGGCAGCATAACAGCTGACTTTTTGCTGAGATGAAAAAGCTATATAATAAAAACGTGAGATTGCAGCAATAAATCGCTAGTAGGTTCCTTTAGCCAACAATGAAGCACAAAATAATGCAAATAATAGTCTTGGTTGAGACGAGATGTCCTGCAAAATTTGAAAAAGTGTTGGGTTGTCTTGCAAAACAAATTTAAAGTCTTGTTCTTACTCGATCTTTTGCAGGTCTCGCAAATTTTTTGTCTCGCGATTTAGCAAAAACAAATGAGAAACATGGAACTTTCTAACGAATTTGGTAAAAATGGTGGTTACTCTCGGTCGGTTACGGTCCCGCTCGGAAGTAACTATCGATATGGTCGATCGCCGACAATAAGTCGATTGGTAGACGTTATAAATAAACGCATTGTCACGTTCAACGTCTTAATTGTGCTTGCGCCTATTTTTACTACCCCTGACCGTCCTGCCGTCGACTATTAACCTCTCTTCCCCGAACCCTCATCTCATCTGCCCCACACCGTCTCCGTGGCGTTTAAAATCGGCGTGTCTTGGTGCGAAAATAGCCCATGTCCGACAATTGAGCTGAGGTCATTCGAATCCACGCCGCAATTTGGTCTAATTGAGCGAATTGCCGAATTACGGTCAACGGAAACGGTCGATTTGGTCAGCTTTTGTCTTCTTTTCGTCGCCAGAAGAATCCCCACCGGAATCGGAGATCGTTAAATAAACGAAAGAAAAAGTGCGATGAACTTGACGTGGTTGTAGTGTGGCGGCGGCTGTAAAAGTAGGAAATTGTAATAATTTAAAAACGTGGGCACTTTTAGTGACAGAAATAGGCTTGATTAGGCCTTCCACTAATGTTGGTGCTCGTACTTATTTATTCCGTCATAGCTCAAGAGGAATGTCTAACAGATGACGGCATCACCACCTAGACTGAACTGAGACGAAAAAATGTTTATCTACAATTATCATATACAAAATTGATGTTTTATTCACTTTTTGCAGCCGTAAAAACCTACACATTCTTCACGAGAGAAATAAAATTGGTTTTATTTCACTAGCGAAACCTTTTTAACCCGGAAGATGAGATATAATTTCTACAAACTGCTATATGAATAGAAAGATAAAACTCAGAATAATCTTTAAAATAAATGTGCATATAAAGCTTCATTCACATAAGATTAGTGCGGTTGCATTGGTACTGCAGAAAAGTTATTAAAAAGGGCGCCGTATTCTTGAAATAGTGTTTTTTACAAAATACAAATAATTTTAGACATTTAATAACTGAATAATCTAGGGTTTAGCAAATAATAGGAATGTTAACTCATCCCACCTGCAAATATTCAAAGATACTGAAGTAAAACGGCGAGAAATACGGGTGACTTTTGTAACGTTCAGATAAACTTAACAGTAACGCCTTTGTACTGCAGTTGTATGGCAGAAGCTAAAAGCATTTTAGCTTTTACCAATCCCTTTCCAACAATCATGCAAGGACCAATCAGAAAACTGTTTTTTTGACAGTAAACAGAAGATTCACATTTTTGCAGGTTAAGGTTTTAAATTAGATTCTAATTTAGATATTTAGTTTAGAATTGATTTGTTTATAAAAAAATGGATGAAGAGGACTGTTTGGTTTAGAAACAGTTACTTTTGCTGCTCTTATTCGCAGCGACGTCAATATGTATAAAAACTATACATGTAAAAAAAATGAAAAGAACTCGGAGATGGTGGGTGCGACCTATTAACCGCAGATAGCACATGCAAGGTGATTTCTATAATTTATATAAAGAAATGCGAAATGAGAATGCCGATTATTTTTCATTTCACCCGAATGACAGTGGCAGTGTTTGATGACTTGCTGAAATTAGTGGGACCTCATTTAACCCACAGTATACTAGTATACTGTGATTTAACCAAATATTCAAATAGACCATCTATTCCTGCAGATTGTAGGCTTATATTTTATCTAGGGTAGGATTTTAATTACTATTCGGCAAATGATAAAAACCAACAATTTCCGTATATAGGGACGTAGTTAACAAAACATAAACATAACCTCTTTGAAGGTCAAGAATCTTGAGTTTTTGCATATCGCCAACTTACAGCGGAGAAATTCCCGAACTTCTTCAGTCTACAGTAATTTTATGTAAACAGAGTAAATAATATTTAACACCATACAATTACAATACAACAGTACAACTGCAGTGCACTAACGTTTATATGAACGTTACTTTACTTGTTTGACGTGCAAATTGTAACTATAATGGGTTTACATGCAGTGTGTTATTCGAATTAGTTACACAGATTAGAAGTTGGAAACATTGACGATCGAAAATCTGAAATGCTTGTTTTTCTTCGACACCAAAACCTAGAAAACCCGGTCATTCTGTGTTACGAATAAGGAGCTAGAACTAGGTACTACGTTCTCGCGTTTAAACATTGTTCCGTGGATAAAAGGCAATTAAAACACGAATGCACGTTTTATCCATAATCACATCACAATAATATTTGTGGAGTCAGATATATTGGAATTTAATAAAAATCTATTCGCACAACTTGATATTTTTTAGTACTTAATGAAACGTGGTACGTTTTGTTATACCTACTGGTTGCTATGGTAGGTTGTTTACTGGGTTGTTTATTATTAATAACAAACAGTTCTATCTGAATTTGGTAAAAATTCAAGAAAATAATTGTGTTCCTGTGGCTGTTTTCGAAGAAGCTTCAAGAAGCAATTTTCCATTTGTTGGGGAATGGAGGGAAAAAGGGACAGTAGTGACAATAAATTCAAGTCATCCTATCGGATTTTTTATATTCCAAGAAAAAATATGCAATTTCATCTATGTGGTCGAAGTATTCAAAGTTGAAGGCTACTATAAAGGTCTGCAAATATATACATATTCAACAAGCTTACTGTTTATGAGAAGAGTGAATCGAGAGGATACAAAGCAAACAAAGCTGCAGGAATGGAAAGAGCACATACTGAAGGGGTTTCCGATAAAGAATATTTAATGATGAAGGTAATATCTCTTTATCTTTTACATGTTGTTAGGTATATAGTGAACTTTGACGTTTCTGGTGCCTGTCGGTGCTGGGAATTGAAAAATTTGAAAATTACTGACGTGCAGGACGTTGGCAGTTACCTACTTGTTCCAATACCTGACACCAAGACGGACATTTTAAGAAAACTTACTATTATATAAGAAGGCTTTTGCGTGAATGCTGTTGAAATATGCAGAAATATATATTTCTCTGCGCTCAATTCGTTTAACACAATACAGATTCTTTTTAAGATACAAAATCAATCAAAAATGTACTTCTCAGCCTGTTGTAATCAATACACTGGCGAAGGTGCCCTCAATACATTCCAACTACGTTCTTTATATTCATTTATAATGCTACATTTTCTTTAGAGAAGCCACATAACTCTTCAGGGGTTGTCGTAGCGTTTCACCATCCTTCTGCTCCCGAATAAGTATCTCTCTGTGTACGGTGATTTGAATGATTTATTTATAGGCTTAAAAGACTGCACTCCATCCGGCCGTTAGGCCATTTACTAACATCAATTAAAATTATGATCTAGTCGGATTTGTTTATTTACATAAATGGGTACATGAAAATATACTCTCTCTGCGGTCGTAAAACAGATATGGGTTCCGTTATTCTACTGGGTTAATAACACTATTACTATTTTTTCTTTATCGAACGGCAGTAAAACCAGTGATAACGTAATTGTAGCGATTATAGGACTGTATTGTGTTTGCATCCCATTTCCTTTCTTTGATTCACTGGTGACTCGATCTATCGATTGGTTTTGTGTTTTGTGTCTTTCAAATAGATATTTCAATAAATTTACAACACATTTTTTAAGTTTGGACCAGTTGCAACTGGTTAAAATAAATATTGGGACATCTTGTATAGATGTGTGGGTATCATTATTTGTCAAAAAATATATAACACACTGTATAATATAATAAATATAATAGGTCATCAAATGCGCCATGGGATTATCATCACTTTTTGTTTTTTTACACCTTTTTGTATGTCAAACCGATTAACATATTTCATAACATAATTGATTTATTCATTTTTACACAGTTACTGTAATATATCTTAGGGAGGAAACAATAATAATAAGAAGCCGTCATCGTATTTAATATTTATCAAATTGAACTTATTTTTATTTAAGATTAAGTTTTAATAATGACTCATGCATATTTAAATGCTGAAATGGCCAATATGGTTTACATTTATGGGCTTGCAGATGGAAATGGTTCTGAGACTAGCCGAATTCACATGGAAAATTTCCAAATCGTCCAACTCCAAATCCAAGAATGTTCGGAAATGTTTTTCAACGTCTTTCGGAGTCCGGCTGATTTAAGAAAGTTTCAATTCCTGGAAGACCTTTGAGCTAGCTGTTCTACCCGAAATTGAAGAAGACCAAAATACTAGTACTAGGAAGACTACTGCAAATTTTAATGCGAATCATAAATTAGTCTGGTCCGTTCTGAACCATCAACAGTTATACCAGCATCACATACAAAGGGTTCAAGCCTTACTGCCGCAAGACTATCCTGCTCGTCTACAATTTTGCCACTGGATTTTGTAAAAAAGTGGAGAAAATGTTCACTTTACCGCTGGCATATTGTTTACCGACGATTTTTCCACAGTGTTAATCGCACAAGTTCTTTCTAATTTGAGCCGCCCTGTATATTTCATGGTTTCCTAGATATCAATGATAATCCATGAAAAAAGGACCAATCTGTATACCTTTGAATAACTCCTGCATTTTTTATATAGGTAAACGTATTACAGGATCAACTCTACAGACTCATATTTCTTATTTCAATCTTTGGCTCCCCTCGACAAGTCGACTCCGTTGTATGTACTGAAAAATACGACTTTAACATGCCCTTCCGCTCCTCACACCACTCCATCACCGTCACAGTTGATTAGCGCGGACTCAAACTAGGTGTGTGGGTCTTCGGCCTCTCTTTTAAAGCATCGTTTATTTTATTACCCTGTCCGACGGACACACACCCCCGTTTGCATATGCTGCCCGCACCTCGATGTGGTGAGTTATCGTTAAATGAGCCCCTTCGCGTTTTAATATCCCCTGGAGGCGTGTGTGCGGACGCCTAATGGATGCAGTTTTTCGGGTAAATGGGTTTTAGAACGAGGAGGGGCGAGAAAAAAGGGAAATGATTAAGTAAACTACACCCTCGTAGTCAAAACAAATCCATATTTGGGCGATTTAGATTAGAGGTTTCCATCAGGCAAGTAAATATTTGTGTATAGTACGAAGTATAATACTAATGTTGTGTGTATTTTGTTTGGATTTGAGAATGTTAGAAATGGTGGTCCTCAAGGGTCTGTTTTGAGGCTGGTCATTTACGGTGAGAAATACGGCAACCTGACCTGACACATGTCAGTACTTTTTAATCTTTAGATATATTAGCTGCATTAACGAGTTTTTATATACAGGGTGTTTAAAAAAGAGTGTAAAATATTTAAGGAGGTAATAGTATGAACCAAAATAAGCAGAAATGTCTCAATAAACATGGGTCCGTAAAGTAACGGTTGTGGAGATATGGAATGTTTTTTGTTTTTTAGCCCCTTTTTTATTTTGCAAAAACGTTGTGTATTTTCTTATAACAGTTGGTTGATGTTTAGTGAAATCAACAGTACGTATTTGACAGTTGTTCTCAGTGCACAAGTTTTCTTTCGCTATGGCTGGTTACTCTAACGCAGAATTAACAGACATGCATTTCATGTATGGTCGTGCTAATGGGAACGCCACCGAAGCGCGACGTCTTTATGTTGACGCTTATCCAAATCCAGATTCCTTCACAACGCATGTTTGGAAGAATTCACCAAAGATTGCGTGATACCGGTTCCTTGAGCAAACAGTGCCATTTATCCAGAAGACCAAGGTCGGTATCCACTCCTAGAGCAGAAGAAGAAATTCTAGCACTGGTAGAGCAGAATCCAGGTACGAGTGTGCGGAGAATATCACCCGAGGTATTGTATTTTCGTTAGTGGTCCTCTTGTTTGGAGAATCCTTCATGAGCAACTGCTTTATCCATACCATGTGCAACGAGTACAGGCCTTAAATCCAATAAATGATCATCAAGCACGTTTGGTTTTTTGCCGCTGGTTTCTACGTCATGATGCTGAAGACCCTCGTTTTCTTGCAAACATTCTTTTTACTGATGAGGCCGGGTTCACAAGAAATAGAGTGTTGTTGTGTTTCACAATACGCATATTTGGGCCGACGAAAATCCTCATGCTCTAATAGAATCTGGACATCAGGCACGTTTTTCATTAAACATTACGATGGGTATTGTAGGTGACAGGTTTCTAGGTCCTGTTGTTTTACCAAACCGATTAACAGGCGCTGCTTACCTCAACTTTCTGCAAAACAAACTGTATGAGTTTTTGGAAGACATTCCTTTGAATCAGAGGCAACAAATGTGGTTCCAGCATGATGGTGCTCCAGCTCCATGGGCATTAGAGAGCATTTACACCACACTTTTCCACATAGATGGGTAAGAAGGGCCGAACCTGTTTTATGGCCTTCAAGATCGCCTGATCTGAACCCTATAGATTTCTTTGTTTGGAGATATTTGAAGACATTAGTGTATGGTACTCCTGTAAATAGCCTGGAAGAGCTGCAGCTACGGATTAATCAAAAGTGTCAAGAAATCCAAACCAAGATGTCGTACCTGCTTGGAAATGGACGGAGGGCACTTTGAACATCTTGTGTAACTTTGTTTTTTTTTTGTTTGTTAAAAGCTTCCTTTGTCGGTTTATCCCATGTTTATTAAGACTTTTCTGCTTATTTTGGTTCATACTATTACCTCCTGAAATATTTTACACTCTCTTTTAACACCCTGTATATGTATAACAAAGTTAATGCTTCTAGATGAAGGGAAAATCTACAGTTTATATTATAGCTTTAAAATAGTACATAAAGTTACGGACGGTGAACGATAATATAATATATATTTATTTCTTTGTAGTGAGATATATTCCTACAGACAAGTAAACCGCATAGATAGAAATATATATTATAGCGTTAATGCGTATCGTTCTATGCATTTCAATCACAAGCGATATTTTTGTAATATATCAGATATACATATATTATAGCTCACCGTCTGTTATTAGTTTAATGCTACCCGTTTTTAATAATTGAAAGTAATTATGCTACATATTACTCTGAGAATAAAAGTCCACAAATATACACAATTCTGGCTATAAGGGGAAAACAATAAATAAATTTTATTGCAGTCGGGCCGATCTATGTACCGATATCGAGTTAAATTTGCAACATTGCCGTTTTGCAAAGTAATGGTTGTGACTAAGGGTGGGCCATAACGGTTGGAACTATCTATTATCGATAAATAAAATGAACCGATATTATCGATAATTCGATAAATTTTTATCTGTATTATTATCGATATTATCGTTACTATAACGATAATATTGAAAATTATCGATAATTTCCATATTATTTTTTAAATAAATATTCCCAACCCTAGATGTGACATCACAGAAACTATGTATTTATTTTTTAGCATTATATATAGTCGAAAATAATCTAAAAAAAATAACACAATTTTAGTTCGTTTATCTTGAGCGCTTCTTCGTATGCTCTACTAAATTCCGCTTTTTTAAATTTCAGTAGTACATTTTTTACTCATGTGACCATCGTAAAGAAAATCGTATTCAAAATAATTTTTGAATTTCAAATAACACCGTTTCTGAATTGGGTATATATTTCGTACAAATTATTTGCCACTCATATAGCGTATCTACGGATGGTATTCCGATACGTCAGCATGTTGAAATAAACCGTCCTACATCTGTTTCCTGAAAGAAGTTTTATTACATGTGTCAGATAAAGGCAACTAGCTAGACTGTGGCTTGAACTGAGAAAAGTTGACAGTCCTCCAGCGGCCACCTTTGATACCGTCACGATTATTTAAAGATTTATTTATAACTGGAATTTAAGGAACTTTAATTTTGGCCATTCTGTTAACGAGTTGTTTGTTACTCGCCTAATATTTTATGAAATAATAGGTATGTTCAAGCAAGGAATCTAGCCTGATTACAAACTGTCGAAAAGGCTCGTCCAACTACTTATTGCACGATGTTTATTGAAAACAAATTAATAACTTTATTTTCCATTTTAGCAGTTGCTTATTTTGAAATCATAACCTAGAAAAATACTGTATTTTCGTCAAGATCGCCAAATCAGCCATTTTCCTAATCTATTTGTGACAGTCAAATTAAAATAGTTGCCTAAATAGTAATAATCATTAAAGTGAAATGGAGACATAATACAGACTCTGCAATTATGACTTGTGTTCTCGTTAAACCTTAAACACTATTAAAATGAAGACAAAGATAAAACGAATAAGTAAAACTGTGTTTGTTAGAAACTGGATAGGCAAGCATATGCAAGAAACGTTAAATATGCTAAAAATTTAAAATGAAGACTGAACATTGTTAATTTTTAATACTTTCAGGAATAGTATTTGTACCTAATTAATAAAATAGGCAGAGCAGTGCATATCTAGAAATAGGTAAAGCAACTGTAGGTAAGGCAGTGAATCCTATATATTATAAAATTTGTATCAGGTTGGAAATATCTAAAGGTTTCTTGTAGCTACTCCATTGGTGAAACATTTAGATCGTTAGATGTTATGTGTATGTTTTAGGCCCAGAGCTGTGTTATTCTTCTCCATTCCATTCTGTCCTTCGCCTTTCTTTTCCAATCTGTTACATTTTTTCTCCCTTAGATCTATTGCCACTGCCTCTCTCCATCGCTTCCTCGGTCTACCTCTTTTTTTCTTGTAGTTAGGTTTACTCCTTACTATTTTCTTAACTGCCCTTTCATCTTCCATACATTCTAGATGTCCTAGCCACTGCACTCTTCTGGCTTTTACAAATTCGTCTATTGTTGGTGCCTGGTACATTGCATATATTTCATTGTTTCTCCTTACATAGCCTTCCTTCGTCTTCTTACCCCCTAGAATTCTCCTTAAGATTTTCCTTTCCCACTTTAAAAGGTTTTCTCTTGACTTCTTATTGAGAACCCAGGATCACTACCATACAGCGCTGTCGGTCTCAAAATTGTTTTATACATTCTAAATTTTACTCCTCTGGACAAATTTTTTGATTTCAATAAGTGGTTGACTGGTAGCCGAAGTTCTGTTTGCTTTTATTATTCTCCTATTTATTTCTTGTTCCTCATCACAGTTAGCTGTTATTAGCGCCCCCAAATATACATATTCTTGAACTTCCTCAAACTCCATCAATCCATGCTCTGTCCTCAATTTAAAATTGGTATCCTTTTTTTTGTTCTCCTATTCTCAAAAGCGTACTTTTCTCTTGATTTATCTGCAATCCCACTTTACGTGCTTCCACCGAGTTTTCTCGTCTCTAATTCTCTACTATCTCTAGCAATAATAGCCACGTCATCTGAATAACTTACAGCTTGATGACTTTTAAACAATATATGTCCTTCTCTGTTCAACTGACTATCTCTTATGACCTTTTCTAGTACTAAATTAAAAAGAAGCGTTGAAGTGGGTCTCCTTGTCTCAGTCCTGTATCAATAGTAAAGCCTTCCGAACATTCACCTTTTATTCGTACTTTGGATTTAGTATTTTCCAAGGTCATTTTCAATAGCCTAATTAATTTGGTTAGTATCCCAAATTGTTTCAAAATTTTACTTAGTTTATTCCTTTTGATCGAATCATATGCCTTCTTGAAGTCCACAAATAAAACCATTGCTTTGATACCATACTCATACCATCTAGTCAGAATTTCCTTCACCATGAAGATTTGGTCTGTTGTTGACCTTCTTTTTCTAAAACCTGCTTGATACTCCCCTATTTGTAGTTCTGCTATAGGTTCTATTCTCTGTTTTATTAACGTTGCCATAATTTTATACCCTATATCTAACAATGATATACCCCTATATCGATAAATATTCCCAACCCTAGTCAAGTGTAATGTTGAAAAAATATATGAAAAAAATTCCTTGGCGAGAAATATCAGTATTAAAGTGCTATTAAATACGTATAACTGAATGGATTGCTTATTATTGATGATTTTGGTTCAATATGTCCTTGAATATTGTAAATAAAACAATTTAAATTTATAATTTTTATTCATTATACATTTATAAATGCATATGGATATACCAATTGTGTCAAATTCTCTGTAACATGTTAAATTCTAATATAACTTATGTATTATTTCTTGCTCAGTATAAATAAAAGTAAAGGTAAATATACCTACAGAAACATTGTGAATTTATCTTGAAAAGTTTTAGATATATCAATGATTTATAAAATATATTTTGAGGAATACCTACATTTAGAATTATACGTTACCAAGGTTTTTATTAGATTCAGCTTCCTGTATAAACTTTTTTTTTAGTTCAGTGTAAACGATGACAAACTAACCGACGATAAACCTACCAAGTAGTGCAATTTCTTACTTTTTTTCCTTAGTTAAAAATGTAGTTCCGACACCTTTTATTCCAGCTAACATATAATACATATTTTCTACTTTTAATATTTAACAAAAAAACGACTTTGGAGTCGCTAGTATACGCTT
Source organism: Monochamus alternatus (assembly GCA_037114965.1). NCBI lineage: Eukaryota > Metazoa > Arthropoda > Insecta > Coleoptera > Cerambycidae > Monochamus > Monochamus alternatus. The sequence goes on along the minus strand of CM073433.1, from coordinate 52,191,735 downwards.
ACTATCGTTAATTAATTAGTATATCTATCTAACGATCTAACTGTTTGAATCTAGTTTTAGTTAATAGTGTACAAGCAAGAAAATGTCTTGTATCTATTAATGAATGATTCATCATCGTCAAAGTTTCATGAAACTGTTGGAAATTGCAAAACGTAAACAAATCTTAACATTTCGAATTTGACATTTAATGGAGGTGTGGCTACGTTGAGCATGCGCATGCGCAGATACTTCAAATCGGCTTCAATGTTTGTACCATACTTTTTCAAGAGAGAACCCGTAATATAATAGCATTATGTATATGGCTTGCTCAGAGTTAGTTACTAAATTAAAAATATCTTAAGACTTTTCGCTCTTATAAAGACTCATCAGTAACTATCGAGACGTTTCGGTCTTTTAAGGGCTCATCAGCTACACCCGCCCCATTGGGGCCCCGCGTGTTTCCGATGACGAAGGCCGTTCGGATCCTGGAAGGGCGGAAATCCGAAACCATCACGTCCTTCTTCACCGCCGGATGGCTTCCACGAAGAACGGTAGCGGCGTCTACCACCAGCATATTAATTTAGTGGGTTATGCTCCGTGATTCATGCCATTACGAATGCAAAACGGATCGCCGGGATGTGTAGAAAGGTCGACGCGATCGTTTTCGGCGGGTGGGATATTTGTTTGTGTATGGGACCAGCAGCGGCGGAGATGGTAGCCGCGAATAAAAAAAATCGAAAAAGAAACCGATTTTTCTCTTGCTGTTAATGTTTCGATCTAATCTGTAATCCCGATAGACTTATTATTTAGTATAAATACTTCCAGATCATAGGCCTGCACAGAAAAAAAATACAAAAACACAAATATATAAAAATTGTTATTATTAAGAAGTTCCTGAAATGTCTCGGAATACACATTCTTTTTTTAATGCAAGAAACTATAGTCTGTTTAGAAATGAAAGAGAGTAATAAAAGCTTATTATGTATGCAAATCGTAAATAAATGTAGTACTTGTGCTTATATTCAATATTTTTATATTATGTATTATCGGTATAGATGAGGTGTACTTTTAAAAAAACTTTGTGTGACCGGGTTGTACTAAATTGTAGCAGGTAGCTAAAATTTAATCCCCGACAATCCGTCTTTGTCTATGCCGCTTCAATTTCTCGGTTCATTTCTCTTATAAGTAAATAATATAAAACAGCATTTCAAAACTAGAGGCTTCTATAAGCATCATAACCGGGTTAAGAGGGTATTTAGTCATTCAAATAAAATTATTCAATATTATTATCAAAATATTTATTTAAATTTAATGAATAGACTTTTATTTCACACAAAAATATATGTATTGTAGTGTTGTATAAATGTACAATAAAGAAAATAAAAAAGTAGGTATATTAAAATTCATCCTCTGAATATTCTGATGAATTATCTTCGTCTCCTAGATTGATAACGATAGGTTCCACAGTAACGTCAATTAAATTATCGAGTTCCCACATTTTCTCCTCTTCTTTTTGTACATGATGTATACATCTTTGCCAGTTATCTGCAGTTACTCGTTCTAAGGAAATTTTCACGTCACTTAATTTAAACGTCGTATTATTTCGCGCTACATCTCCTTTTACCTGCGCCTAAACTAATTAGATTGGGTTAAGTTCACAGTGATAAGGTGGTAACCGTAGTACCGTTATTGGGCGATTTGTTGCCATTTCATCGATAACATATTTTTTCTGATCTTTATTAAGATTGACAAGTGTCAAACGTTCCTTTTTCACCATATTTGTTTCAAAAGAAATGTTTTTTCCGGATAACCATTGAATTATATCGGCTTTCCTCCAAGCAGTCGTAGGCGTCCGCTCGGTCTGACGTGAATGGTAACTGGCATTATCCATGACAATTACAGACCCCGGAGGAATAAGATCCAACATGTGTAAAATATACTTCGAAAATATCTGCGTTCATATCTTCGTGATAGTCACCTGTATTTTTAGATTCAAATAAAAGTAAACCGCCATCTACAAAACCACTGGCACTACCTATATGTGTCACTATTAATATCTTCGCCCTTTATCTGAAGGTGCCTTGAACCCTGTTGAAAGTCCATCCAAAAATGCTTGTCGAAAACTTTTTACATTTTTATCTTGCTACACTTTTGTTACAGTATATCTATCGTTGATCCAAGTTTCGTCTAGATAATAAATATTCCTCCCTTCGTCACGGAATTTTCTAATTGATCTTAAGTAGGATCTTCGCCAACAAATAATTTCATCTTTATCGATAAGAACTGACTTCCTGTTCTGCTTTTCCCAGCAAAAATTCAACTCTCGTAAGACGGCCCATAATTTGCTTCTACTGATTTTTGGCAAATCGTTGTCCTCTGAAAGTTCACTTAAATTTTTGTTTAGCGTTGGTATTTCTTTTTTAAAATAAAATGAGTGTACTTTTCTGCGAATGACATTTTTGTTCTTGTTCATTTTTTGTTTCCTTTAAAAGTCTGTAGATAGCCGATTTTCCAATCCCTGTCATTTAGAAACACTTTTCCACGATGTCGTCAACACTGTTGGTAGGATTTTGGTGTTTCAATGCATTAAATACATTTAATATAATAATCCTCTCATTCTGAGACAGCGCACATCTTTTCACGCGTTTAGTAGGTACGTAATCTGATAAGCTCGACATTTTACCCAAACAATATTATATCCACTGGCACAGTAGTCACTAAACACAAGTCGAATTTTACTCTACTGCACTAGCACGTCTTCGTATATTCAGCTCTAAGACTGGATTGATCTGTCACAATACACTGGCTCCTGCCCTATGATGTATCCAGTAAAATATACTAATGTACACCCATTACCTGTTATCCTTAGTGTTACCCGATAATTATCTGAAACGAAATATTACCACGCCCATGGCCGGTTCTTATCTCGGGGTTTTATTACTCTCTCTCATTTCCAAACAGACTATAATGTAGTAAATTAGATTGAAAATATCTCGCACATTATGCCCTGCATGGACTTCCACGGACCAGCACAACGCAGACCTGAAAACCTGCACATTGTCCAGCACTTTTTATGCAGATTATGTGTATGACTAACAAGCCTGAAACCGGTCTATGTCTGGTGGTCGACAACTCTTGGCTATTCACACAGATACCGTAGGTGTAATTCAATCCCGGTCGGGGCATTAGTCCGCGGAGTAGTTGTTACCTGTAGTATTATTTATAGATTTAAGTAAATAGAGGTTGTTGATAAGTTAGGGTGTCCTACAGTTCAGCGACACATTCACAACGTAACTTGTCGAATATTTCTAACAGTTTAAAACCAATCCCTGACTTTTGTGGGAACAGAACTTACGTTGGACTAACGCGGCGAAGCATAGAAATTGTAGGTCCCCGACACGACTTGCAGTGACGGTCGTTGCAGGTGCCGGTCCATGAGGTGCTGGTCTAGTGTGCGATGCTCCATTAAATAACATGGGAACCTCCAGGCTTTGCAGGTCCATGCTGTGCAGGTCCGTGCAGGCGTAGTGTGCGCGATCTTTTAATGTTTTGTTCATATCTGTTAATAAAATATACAGGGTGTCCAGAAATTAGTGGTAACAAAAATTATAGGCCATACAGGGAAGTCAAAATAATGTCAGTATTTAATATACATTTTTGTCCTTACGGATATACAGGGCTTCCAAGTAAGAAGTCAAATATTTAACTTCAGTCATAATTTCTAAACCGTTACCGTGGTAACCTCGAAATTTAGGTGACCATAGTAACTCATAATGACACAAATTTCACTATTGGAAATATACATGTTTTATTATTATAGGTACGACCAAAATTAAGTTTAAGAATTTATACAAATTTGGCGGTGTTACCAAATTCGACATTTTACATTCGCATTCGCGAATCCCCTACCAATTTGCTGCAAAAAAGCTAGCTCTTCTATTATTTAATATATTTTTCCACATAAAGGCATATTTAATGATGTATGTAATAATAATTTATTAACAATGCAGTTAGTTTTTCCCGGCAAAAAATAAAAATGACCCATGCTGTTTCGCCACGCTGACACTGAAAACGGTCCTTAATATTATTTATAATGGCTTTTTGGTACAATTTATTTTACAGCAAAATAATAAAGGCGCTCATATTCGGGACACCCTGTATATCGAATAAGACTAGCATAGTCTAGTCTTAGCATTAGAACCTATTCATGCGCGCCGCTGGTTATCAAATCGAAATCACGAGGTTCCATTCACAAATGTGATTCTAATTCCACTGCCATCTTAGACTTAGTATGGCACAGTATATATAATATGTAAGTATTTATAGAAGCAGCGGTTTTTGAACTAGAATATTGGTAGGAATGACTATTCATTTGATAAATCAAATATATTCATGACGCTACTTTCAAGTGTGACGTTTATTCTTTCCACGTCCCGAATTGTGGTAGCCTTTGATAACGTGGAATTTTTTCACAAAACGACAACAATTTAACTTCATAATTATATACCTGATTAAAACTAACGCAACTGTATAATTGGTAATAAGCAGCTGCCAATATGAATGTCTTACCAGGCTGTAAATAATAGACAGAATTATTAAGAACATGTAGCGGGAACATACAGGAAATTGCATATACAAGGTGTTCTGAAAAATACTTGCATAAATTCAGGATCTGATAGATTTTCAAAAAATATTAGTTTGTTTTTATGAACCATAGGAGTATCTTTCACAAAATTATACCGAAAGGACTGAAATTTTGTTATGTGGGGTTTCTAGGGATGATAAATGCTCTGGAGTTATACTCGCGGCAAAAATTCAGGCGACTTACGTCATACGAACTAATAATGAACAATTCATTATATTTTCATCAAAATATTTAAGAAACTACAACTCAGACACTACAACTATATACTGCACTAAAATTGCTCGTTATATATTGTACTAAATTGCAAATAATGAATTTTTTATCCCTTTTATCATTTGCCGTTATGGCAAATTATATTCTAAACAAAAAAGTTACTTTTCAGAGGAGTGCTAAAATTTTCCCGTTTTCGAGAAAAACCAGGCATAGTGCGTCAAAATCAAGCAGCTAGTATCCCAAATTGTGTTTTTTATTTCAAGTAGGCTTTGGGACCTAGTTATTATTACTATTAGTTTCATTAATAGAACTCAAAGTCAAAATTACTCTTTTAATGGTAATAATAAAAAATAGGTAATAGTTTATTTCTGGAAAAGATGACTTTCTGAATACAATTGAAAACAGAAAAATAATTAAGGATAACTAATTATTATTAACAGAAAATTAAAATTTAAGGCAAATTAAATCACAATAATAAGTGTTCGAAATGTCCATTTTCAATAATACAACAATTTGGGATACTAGCTGCTTGACTTTGGCGCACTCTGCACTATTACAAATTGTAATATTTATCTATCAGGCCCTGAATTTATGCTAGTGTTTTTCGGAACATCCTATATATTGTTGCAAGAAAAATGCTTTTTAACCCTATATTCATGTGTAAATCTGCACATGTCCTTAACACCTACCGTTGGCGTATCGGAAATGTTGAGAACCACTAATCTAGGAGCTATGTGGGTGATGTAGACGTACCATTAGAAACATTTGAACGAAACAAGCGGATATGTATCCAATTTCACGCTCCACAATGTCTTTTCACCTTGAATTTTTGCACGCTCAGCAAGCGGTTTTTGTGCATGCGAAATTTTGACCCCTATAAAGCCAGGTTAGTTCGGCAAACACGTCTCCTCCACAATAACAAACAGCCGGCGGTGCCAGTAACTTTATGGTCAGTTATTATGACAGGAAATATTAAAGCCATAAAGTTGAGTGAGGTGTCAAAGAAATATTTGATTGGTAGTTGGGTTAGTCTTGAAACATGGTTCAAACTTCAAGTCTTTGTCTCATTGGAGGCAATAAGTAATAAGTTTTATTATTTCGAAGACTGTAAAGATTCTACACGTTTTGAAAGGCTATCTGGCATTGATGGTAATTGTGACCTATAGATTACAGACCTACATACGCAAAGTTTAAAAACTGGGGTATGATTTGACTGAAAACCATAAAACTATGTGTCAACATACGTGCTGTTTTGCTAGGTCTCCATCGTTTGGCTCGCATTGTTACTGGTGACAAAAATGGTGCCTTTACATTTCTATCAAGAACATAAATGGATGGTTTAGCTTTAACAGAAAGATAATTAGGTATCCGAGAAAAGCTGCTACAAAGAAGAAAGAAAGCGTTGTCTGTTATGAATTGCTTTAGAGGTATGTACAGGTAACCATAATGAAAAAAGTGGATAAATGTTGCAGCTTGAGAAGGCTCGCCGTCATACTGCTAACATCGGATTACCTTCAAGAGTTCAGTTGGGAAGTTATTATTCCACATCTTCCCTATTTTCACAACCGTGGTGCATTAGATTTCCTTACATTTTGCTCTTTACCCAACAACCTTCAAGGAATTGACTTGGACAACTCTTCACTTCAAAACTCGTTTAGTTCGTATTGTTACTGGTGACGAAAAATGGTGCCTTTAAATTTCTGTCAAGTACATAGATTTCCATCTCTTCTGCTCTTTATCCAACAACCTTCAAAGAATTGACTTGGAGAACTCTTCACTTCAAAACTATTTGATTTCTTCAGGAAAAACCAATACGACAAACTCTTGTATCAACTAAAGACAACAAAGAGATTTTGTTACTCATTATTTTAGTTATAAATCCGAAATAACTCTGGTGAAGAAGGACAAAGAGGAAAGTTTGAGTGATGTAACACGACAATAATCTTCCTACGGGCACAGCTGAGATTATAGAAGCCTATAAATCTTTCATTAACCCTATTTATTTTATGATTTAAACAGTAAAAAAATAGTTTAAGACTCATAAATCCTAGATAAGCCCCTTAATCAGTCCGATGACAATGAACCTTTGTCTTGATGAACTGCCAGATAACCTCGCGGATGCATCGCTAACTAGTTACTCCGTTTAATTTGTAGCCTGCTTACAGAAACGTTATTTGTGCGGTATGACGACCTCGAAGCACTTATATATTAAGCTTTATTTCGGCTCCGATTTTATAGCGCCATATGAAATGCCCGTTTAATGACAGTAAGGAATATCCTTGTCGCGATGGTTTACGGCCTCGAGGCGCCTTTTTCTTACAGGAATAGCCGTCGTTGGTTACTCTCAAGCGTATTTGGCCGATGCTGGTGACAGACGTACGGATTTGTCGTCGGTGCGCAATAAATTCGCATCCTTATTGTTCGTGGTTTGCCGCAGGGTTCCTTCTTGACGCCAGTACGCAAAGTCGAGCGGTAAATTGAACCAGAAGTGTTATGGTGCAGGGAGAGGTCACCAGATTCTCCAGATCTAATGCCAAGTGTTGTAGACGCAACTAGCGTTTAAATTATTAGGGCTAGAGGGCTATCTAATAGCCTGACGCTGATATTTATTTTAGCTATCTAGCTATACAGGGTGTCCAGTGAAGAGTAGTCTAAATTTCAGGGCTGTTATCTTTAGGTCAAAATATAGCGATTTAACCTCAGTTCAAAAGTTCAAGTTCATCGACTTTCAAGGTGTCAAAGCCAAAAATTAAATGTTGTCTTTTGCTTATATTTCAAACAATTTTCGAGATATTTGCTTCACAATTGGCGCTGTAGGGTTTTTGAGATGAATTATTTTTGCCAAAATTATGTTCTCACAAAAAAGTTTGGAACAATCGTCTCTTCTAAATGTTATGTAAATATTTTGATTTCTTAAGTTATTTACAAATTTCGTTTTAGCTCAAAGTTTTGCCAATCAGCAATTTTGGCATTTGACAAAATCGCTCGACATTTGGTCCCGCGATTCTTCATGTCAGTTTTTCTTGTAAAATTACTGATTGGCAAAATTATTTCGTTACGAAGAGAAATATAACCGATAAAAACAAAAGCTTTTGAGATTTTACTGTTAAAAAAAACCGTTTATAAGGATGCTTATTTCGGAAATAATAATAATTTGCTGAAAAACTAAATTAGATACAGTATTATCAACACTTCACTATACTAGATGAGACACAAAATTATTAAAAAATTTGTAAAAATTATCAAAATTTTGTATATGAATATGTGTGATAACGCCCTGGAGTTTTGATACAACTATAGCAAATATTTATATGTTCTAAACTGGTGAATATTTCACGATTCTCGCTCATATTTTGCTGCCAAAACTTTAATCGCACCAGTTTGTTACTTTGCTTTGACATTCATATCGAATACAATTTATTTGGGTATAAACCTATTTGGAACAATACCTGAGCGACTGTTCTACACGCATTCAAGGCAACTAATTTTGAAATACCAGGTACAAATGTGTTCGTTCATTTATGTCCGTTTAAATAGTAAATACGTGGCCTGTATAACAAACAATAGAGCTGCTACAAAAATTACGTAAATATCCATTACAACGACATTTACATTACAATTACTTTTTCTAATCTAATGAATAGTCATGAGTTAAAACCATGTACCTTCAACGTGCGCTATTTTTTTTACCGGCGAATTGTAATGATCCATAAGGTTTTGAGAGGATTAGCCCCGAAAGTCGAAGACTTGTGCGGGAGAGGGTGCGGCATATTATTATTAAGCAGGACGCATTTACCCCCAGGAACGACTTACTTTGGTAGGCTCTAACAACCGTTCAGTGCAGGAATGAGGGAAACTGAGAAAATCTCATTAACGAGGGGGGTGGTCAAATGTCGACCGGTATCAATCTCTCACATTGACCTAAGCCAACATGCATCCACCCTACCATACCTGCCTAGAGGGTGCCAATCCTCTCCGCGAATATAGCTGATATACGGTCTACCGGCTGCGGGGCTCGAACCCACACCGGTCTAGCCACATCGATTGACGTACTGACGCCTTAAACTCCGTGACCACTGGCTGATTTCCCTGTATTTCTTTGATTTTATTTGTTTTCCCACAAATCTTTCAATATTATCTTCCTGTCGCAACATATGAAATATAATTGACGTAGTAAAAGACTGATGATGATTCAAAAGGGGATATCTTTAATCATATTGCATATTCCATGGCTACGTCGATATCTTTCGGGTCAGGATACCGTTGCGGTCGTTTTCCATTTAATAATGACTCATTACGACTAAGACTACCTGGTGAATAATGTCTAGAACACGGAGAAGTTGTTTTAGAGTGGCACATGGCGCCCAAGTGGTACGAAATTGCCGCCTAGTCATCTGCAATGAATTTATATCCTTTTCCCGACTTTCTAATTGTTTACATCAAAAGATTAACAATATACACGTTAGTCATTTTTAAACTTGTAAGTTCCTGTTGAGGTAACCCGTTGAAACCATTATTATACCGTGTGGTATGTAGACAGCCTCACAAAAATCAATAAGATTTACATCGACAAATTTTGTAGTCACATTTACGTGACACATTGATCTGTTTAAAGGAATAATACCAGGTGTTCTAAATGTGATTCTAGTCGAATATCGTAAAATAATATCCTACTGCCTGCTGTTTCCCTCTTTTTTTCCATTCGTTTCACCCTCCCCAACGTTCATTGGCGCCAGAAAAGCTGACAACCCCATGAGTGTACTGTTACAACCCTCTGGACTAGTAAAGCCCATTTAAGAAAGAAATACTGATCGATACGATCAGTATTTCTTTCTGGGGGAAACATTGTGTGAAAATTTTATTTCGGAGGACATCGTTACTAACAAAAATGAAAGTTGAAACTTTTTACAATTTTTTTTTTCATCAGTTCGAAATAACGGTTTCACACAATTACGCATTTCATTTCATCGATACTTAAAAAACTATTTTTCAAACTATCAGTTTTTAGGATAGACCTTGACGAAAATGTAAAATTATTTAAGTTATAAGTTGTACAAATACCTCGACAAATACACATATGTAATGTTTTTCTTGTTTGATATAATTATGCAAATATAATCCCAATTATAATTATGGTTTATAGCACGATACACATATTTTGACACTTTTAAAGTAATACTCTTGTAATTTTACACTGATATGTGTTGTAATTATCCGATTACCCATACAGATGTTATTTAATCAGTGAAATTACAGTAATTAAATATTCAATTATTGGACAAAAGCTTTCAATCTACTTAAATGTCAACATCCATAAAAGTCTATGGTAATTTCTACAATTCCATAATTATATTTCATAAAGATCGACTGTAATTGTTACACTTTACAATGCCACTAAATTCAAATTTAAACTGTAACTTTAAACAACAATGTGACATAAAAGTAAAATCTAATTTTTACAAATACTTACATATCCATATTACATAAAGCTCGGATGTAATTTTTACAAATACATAACAATGTAATTGTGAATTTATTTAAGCTGGAACTTGGAATGCAATATTTAAAAGCACTTTATTAATACACATTTAAAGTTTAATTAGCTATGATTTTAGCTATGTTATATAAAGATCGAAAATCGAATGTAATTTTTATAAAAACTTTAATAGGTAGGTAATTATTAATTCACATTTTGGGTGGAATGCAATTATATTGCATAAAGATCGAATGTAATTTTACGAACACTGTAAAGTGTAATTGTGAATGATCATTAAAGATTCCACAACAAATAAGTCGTAATTTTACAGTACCTATTTGAAATATAATTCAAGGAAATTGAGTGTACCATTATCTTTGACTTGTGTAAATACTTCTGTATAGGTATTATAGCACCAATACACTAAACTATATTCTCATTAGTTGCTGTAATCTGACAGTATTCCTTTTTGCACTCTGGATAGCTCGAATCTGGCTATAGTAAGTGTCGATATAGTAGAATTACAATCAAATGTAAATGGGAAACGTGAGTAGTAAGATAAAGCGGAGGACGAAACCGGCACCATTATCAGAGGTTTCAAAATGTCAACACTCTAGGCTTGAGTTTGTTTAGGAGGTTATCTGCCACACAACGATAATTGACCCACTTCGAACGCTACAGAGAATTGATCGACTTCCCGTTACCCAACCAACTCTCGATGTCTTCATTTAGGCTGTGGCACAACGAAAAAACTGCCGTCGCGGTAACGTTCAGAAAGAACGAACCGGATGACTGATGAGTAATAAAACGAAGAAAAAACGTTAAAATTAATAATAAAGATAATAACTAGGACATTTTCGGTAAGCGGCACGGGTTGTAAAATCTGAAATGATGGCTTTTATGGGCTTTTAAATAAACATGAAATTATAGAAGTTATCATGGATATACAGGGTGTTAAGTGTATATAGCTATTTCATCGTTCTCTTTAAAGTTGAAAAATGCAACCACACTTGCATTTCTTTCAATAGATATCAACACGGATAAAAGCAGAATCAAAAATCTAGAGGAACAAATCTGGGAAACGTGTTGGCAACCTCCGTGGGGTTACCGACATAGACCTTTCCGTTTCTAAAACAATTGTTATAAATAATAAGATGTGTATTATAAAAATTATCAAGGATATACAAGGTGATTCTATATAAAAATGGAATTAAATGTAAATTACTATTCTTCATTTTCTAGGTAGAAAAGTATAAACACACTTACATTTTCGTTCAGTATTAACACAACACAGAAAGAAAATTCTATAGGAGACAAATCTGGGGAACGTGTTAGCCACCTCCATGGGGTTACCTACATAGATGTTTCCGTTTCCAAATTGTCACAAACAATAAAACGTCGTGTATATAGAAGTTATCAAGGACATACAGGGTGATCCTATATAAAAATGAAATTAAATGTAAATTACTATTCTTCATATTCTAGGTAGAAAAATATAAACACATATTTTCTTTCAGTATTAACACAAATCAAAAGAGAAAGAAAAATCTAGAGGGGACAAATCTGGGGAACGTATTGCCACACTCTGTGGAAATACCTACATATACAGGGTTTACTAAGTACAATAATTTTAACCACGTGTAGGAAGACCTAAAAGACAATAAAAAAAATATTTCGATAGCTCGATGTTTAAAAATGGGACAAAACCCTCTTTTATTCAGCGTCTGTCATAACCATAGTCCAAGGTGACTTAGATCTGTGAACTACCACGTGGTCGTTTTTTATACCCTTGTCAGATGTACAAAATGGACATTTTTTGTTAATAATAATACCTAAATAGTAACAGTTAATTCGGTTATCTGCAGTATTTTGAATTCGTTTCAAACTGTCAAAACTACATTTTCACTCATTACAAGTCCGTCAGGATTACCCGCTAACAATAAAACACGCACTCTGCGTACAGTTAAATAAAATGCCCACTTATTCTAAGAAAATCGAACGAAAGGAATACTAATAAATAATAGAACCCGCGGCAACCATTAATTATAAAATCTTCTCCGATAATAACGAATTTTACCATTTAGTCTTCCGTCCGTAGTGTTGCGTTGACGGTTGCCATATGCTTTATTTCGACCTTAAGTGTATTGACAAAATACCTATCTTTGCACATACTCCTTTATTTGCTGTGGTGTGTAAACTCGGTTGAGATGCAATCAATGTAAACAATGCCTGGCACTTTGCGGTTGGGTAAATAACGGATAAATACGCAAGTTAGTTGAACTAGATAATTTCACTCGGTGTGTGTTGGTGCAATTTCTGTCTAATGGAAAATAAACGTACTTGAGGTTTACATGCTTCGGCGTATTGCTTCCAAGTAGATGAGATTTTCTGTACAAGTCGTCTAGAACTCAGTACTTTAAAATACTGGTAGTAAGACCACTGTTAGAAATTTTAGTGTCGATGTACAGAAAAATTGTTGTTAACATTTTTTGCTGAAGAAAATATAAATACCTATACCTATTGTTTGTGAAAGCAGTTTATGGAGAAATATGCATCCCTCAGCGGAAATTACTTGTGTATATTGAAACAGGGCGTTCTGAAAATAGACGCCATAAATTTAGGAACTGGTTGAAAAAATTTTCCCTTGAATCATGTATCTATTGTGTTTAGTTCTTGTCAAATCTAGAATTTTTGGTCGCATGTTTTTAAGAAAACAATATGTTTTGTTGAACTGCGGTACAAGTATGTTTCTGAGGATGCTAAATATCATGTTTCTGTTATCTGGCAGGTACCATCTTTTTCAATGATATTCTAGAACTAGAACCAAATTTTTTAAGGTTAAGTTTTCAGATGACAGATGAATTTTTTAATGAAAATGTAAGAATTGATTTCTTGAACACACTGGTTTAGACAAAGTTTAAAAAAAAAACGTACGACTCTGGGTTTTCCAATTCTGTATAAATAATTTATAATGTCTTTTCAATATTGGATCAAAAAATTATTTTTATTATTATTTTTTTATTTGAGAGGAAACAGGATTCTGTTAATAATAATAATAAATATTTAATAATAATACAAAAGAATATATGTTTTAAATTTTATATGTTTTTTTCATGTTGATATGGTATTGTGAGAAAAAAATTCTTTAGTAAGTAAGTATGCCTCAATATAAATTAAAAATCAAACAATTGTTCTTTTAAATCTGCAAATTTGTCAATTTCGTAGAAAGTGATTTTGTTAGCATTAATTTTAAATTTCATGAATAAAAAATATAAACACTTAAGGGCGCCGTATTCTTGAAATAGTGTTTTCTACAAATACAAATAATTTTAGATATTTAAGAACTGAATATAGAGCTTAGTAACTAACAGGAATGTTATCTCATGCCACCTGCGAATATTTAAAGGTACCGAAGTAAAACGAATATATAACGATAGAACGCGGTATAACCAACAAATTTTTAGGTAAAGAAATATTTCAAAATACGTATTGTTTAAATGTAACTGTAGATGTAAATATTGTTACAGCATAAATTTACATAATTCTGCATATAAGATTGTTCAGCGCACCTTAAATTGTACAATATATTGTGGAAAACCTAACCTCAAAATAATTTAATTAAAAACGAAACATAATTCAACACTGACAAGCCTTGTTAACAACACCCATGGTTTAGCACAGTTAAAAAAATTACTTGCACTGAATTTCAATTAGAAACATTCATTTCTCAATAATTTCATTTAATTCTCCAAAACCCACCGCACAATATTTCGCAGGACAAAATCGTCTCATATTTCGATGTTCCGCCAGTCCCCGAAGTTACGGCATCTTTTCTCAGAGCACCCTGTATATTTTTGTGGTTATTGACGGTACTTACAACTCCCTCGTTTATGTGTTCCCTCTTTATCCTGGCCAAGGACAACCCGCGGGCGCCATCTAATCCCAAACAGAGCACTAGAACAACAAAAACACCAAAGCACCACTTGTGGCACCAACAGATTTTCCTAGGGCACATCGCACCGACACCGAGTCCTTTGTTCAATAAAAAAAGGGAACGTGAGAGAGCTGCTCGCGACGCCGCTGAAAATCACCTACTGTTGGACTGAAAAAGAGCCGCTGGCATTTTTACTATCTAAGAAGAGGATGTGAGAAAACCGCACGAAAATTTCGCATGCATGCTGGTTTTTTTTTATTACCACAGATAATACTTCCTCTTGGCTCTTTCGAAACGAGCGTTCCTCATAGCTTAATTTCGAAAACGGGCGTCGTCTTTGGAGCCTGTGCGGAGGATGCGAAAACTTGCGGCGTTTCGAGTAAGTGGGCCGTGAGCGACGAGCGTCGCCTACTTCGCGAACGGACGGACTAAAACAGAAAACGGAGTGTGCCGCGGTACTTACACTGGTGTGCGTTGTTCTGCCCTCCCCGTGGCGGCAGGGCACGGCGACGGGGGAGCTTTCAGTTTTTCAGGACTGCGAGGCGCGTATCCTGTTTAGTTCCGAGTTTTTTTTTTAATGGGAATGCCTGCTGCGATCGCTGAGGCTTCGTTCGCTCGGTTTATTGCATTTTTTAAGCGTCCCATCTACATAGGGACACGTTGAAGCTTTCAATTTAAAATGCCATCGATGTATTCAGGGTGTTCTGAACTTTCGAAACTCCTCGAAAGCAGCAAAAGATATCTAAATTTTGTTAAACGTTATTTCAGATTCAATTGTCACAGAAATCAGTCACTGTTCACAAATTTAAAAAATGCCCGACTACGACTATGAACATTGTGCTAATAGATGTACAGGGTGGAACATTACTAATGGGCTATAGAGCAGGGGCGACATTGGAACTAAATACTAATGGTCCACCCTGTATACAAATAAAAGGGTTGGATTGGCATTGGGCTCTATGATCTTAGTTAATGAAAAAAGTAATAAACCTAAGATCCCAGCTAGCAAAGCAGTTCTATAAATTTAGAGTAATAGGAGTTTTATATTCTGTATATTTTATAGTTGTATGTAGAATACTAAATTATAATAATAATAATAATAATATAAGTTTATTTACAACAATAACATAATATAGATAAAAACATGTTCTGCTAATAAAACAGTACAAATATGTTACAAAAAAAAAGAAAACAGCAATCGAACAAGTAAATGAACTAGTGAATCACTGAAGCGGTACAAATACCGCTTGTGTGTAATTAGTAATAAGAATTAACCTTATTATTACCTACTATAATCCTAAACTAATATATGAACACTCGTAGACATGAACACATAATCACATTTAATGTTAAAATACATAAACTACACATAATACATTTATTTATACGTACAACAAAAGACACAAATATGTAAATATAATTATTTTTTGTATAATTATTGCATTAATGTGGCACTTGAGACTATTTTGCCTTCAGAAATTGAATTGTTTTTTAAATTTGTTGCAATAACGTTCTTAGAGCATAAAGCATTTATAACATAACTGCTAATGTAGCCCTATAAGTGTGTACAATAACACAATTTTATAGCAACGATGCTTATAGAATCAAATTACTGTAAAACCGATGCAAAATACTGCTTTATAGAATTATACCAACTCCTGTGACACCCTTATAAAATAATTCCGTAATGTCGCTTATACTTTAATTATAGAACTATTGTATAAGGCGTTGTTAAGTTACAATTCTGCTGCGGAAAACAAATTACAAATATGGAAGCTGCTATCGAACTTAAGAGAAAAAGCTCTTTAAAACAGTTAGAGAATAATAATACAGTTGTTATAAAATCATTATAGAGTAAATAAGTAACAAAAGCCTTTTTGTTCCATAAAGAAACGCTATAGGACTATCATTTTTTATATATGTAGGTTTCCCATACCCCCATCTGACGAGACCTGCCTTTAAAAGTACGAAATATTTTGATCAAAGTATAATGGGAAAATTTGTATAACATAGTCGTGACTTGTAAAAATTATTATCTGCTTGCAGAAAGAAAATTTCATTACAATAGATATGATTTATTTGATTGCTAATTGATTTTCTTATAGAAATTTCGCAACATATTTAATTTAGACCATTCCAAACCTTATCCTTTTGCACTTCTAAATGTTGAAGTTAAAGAATTTTATTAGATATATTAAATAAAATTGAAATACCACAATAAAATATGACAGCACTGTGGATATTAAGTGGCATGGATCTGTTATAGTAGTTGCTTACCAAGCATATTTGCTCCATAATCATTGCAATCGACACAAAAATGTCATATTAGTGAGAATCCATTGGAAGTACAAGATAATGCCTTTCTTTCTGTCTCCATATTGTGAAGAAAGAAAAAAAATCTTAATTAAAAATATATACAATATAAATAGGTGAAATGATAACAATAATATGAATATACTTACTTTCTTACAATTTTATATACAGTATACAGAACACAATTACTTTGTTGCATTTTTACCAAATTCAGATAGTTTATTGTTTATTAAATAATAATAATAAACAACGTACAATAGCAACCAGTAGGTATAACAAAACCTACCACGTTTTATTGAGTACCAAAAAATATCAAGTCGTGCGAATATTTTTTAATTAAATTACATTCGTGTTTTAAGTGCCTTTTTAATCCACTTACTCAGCTGAAGGGACTATATGAGCTACACGTCACTTTTTACAGGACTAGATATCTCTTCTTGGTTTCGAGATATCGGTTTGAGGAGTTTTTAACGCAACATCCTGCGGATACCACCCGAATATTGAATTGTTGCCCGTTTAATAGATGAATCTATATTAACTCGTCAAATAAAATTGTTATGGTAGGGAAATATCGTAACATCAAGGCTAAATTCCGGATCAATGCCTTCCGAACGAAATTATTAAATATAAACCAGTCATGCAATTAGATCGAATATTGGAGGTCGGTCTCAAAGGGAAGTAATAACTGCGGGTCAATGCTGGCGTTGATAAGTTTATTTACAGTGTTCCAACATTCAATTTAGGTACAGTTATATGTTATTAAAAGAATATAACTTCCTGGGTGTACCTACGGTTCACTGTGGTAGAGCCAAATCGAAACATTTTGCATCTCTTAATACACACAACGTCGAAAGTCTTGAACCCCCTATATATAAAATGAATCGATTAAACCCAGTGATTTTTCTTAATGTGGTAAAAAAGTACATGTACTTAGGAAACAAAGACAATAAAAAATTGCAGACATATCTGGCCAGTTTGGCAGTGTATTCAGCCAAGTGTTCCTTTGAATTTTTGTACATTATGATGACAGGACGTGAAATTTCTGTGTTTACTCGAGCAAGAATGACTGCTTTACATTGCAGAACATTCTTACTAACGGTATTCGGTGCAATATGCCCGTAGACACCGAACATCTTCAGCTTCCTCTCTCCGGGCCCATTTTCAAGGTAAGTTTCGCCGTATTATATCGACACCTACTATTCGAAGACGACTCCACAACTCAAATTTACGTGCTAGAAGACCATTACGGGTCCCCACTCTACTTCCAAGGCATCGTGCTGCCCGTCTCCTGTGGGCGCGGGAGCATAGGGGTTGGCTTTTACGCCAGTGGCGGTGGGTCTTATTTACACACCAGAAACCAGACTTGGGTAAGTTCCTGATGACAATCGACAAAGAATCTGGAGAGAACCAGGTCGTCAACCGCGACTTCATTGTCCCCGTGAAGTTGCTCCGTATGAAGGTGGTACCGTAATGTTTTGGGGTGCAATAATGTTCAACCGCCGCTCTCCATTAATTCGCATACCACAGAATATGACAGTCAAATTTACATCGAACAAGTTATTACGAACATTATTTATCTCCTAATTTTGTGTTTATGGACGACAACGCTCGACCACATCGCGCAAGAAGGGTTCAAGAGACACTCGAAGCAGGGCATATCAATAGATTAGATTGGTCAGCCAACTCTCCTGACATGAATCCTATTGAAAATATGTAAGATTTCGTTGCTAGAGCCATTCATAATCATATTCCTCCACTTTGGACTGCAGATGAGTTAGTGGTGGCGACAGAAGAGAAATGGAACAATATTATGCAAAAGATCGTTAATCGCTTGATTATCTCAGTGCACAGATGTGACAATATGCTATTGGAACGTGGTAGAGGTCATACCGACTATTAGTCAAGTAGATAACTTGCTTTGTTACTTTTTTTTGATTTAATAAATTTTGTCACACATTTGCTAGTTTTTAATTTTCTAAGTACTCAGTTTATCGAACAAATTCTTTCCACAAAAAAAAGATTCAGAAAACAATATACTTTTATAAATGTATTTGGTTTTTCTGACAAAAATATTTCTTTAAACAAAAATGAGGGGGGGGTCCAAGTTTTTTGACGTTGTGTGTATATTCTCCCAAGGCTAGATAAGATAGAGCAAGAAAAAGATTTTAAGGAAACTCTTGTCTTGACTTTCTCAGATTTTGCAAGACTTCTTGTCCCAGTCAACGCTGCTCAGATATACTTTTTCTTTTACAGCGAGATTCAATATTAACATATTCTCTAATAAACTTTTCACCAAGGATTCATTGGAAAAAAGCGTATTTTGACCTTTATGAATCCCAAAAACCACGGAAAATTTTATACCCAAAACGTTTATTATTTTTCACCAATTTAGCTGTCTTGAAATTATCCGTACTTAAAATGTACGGCTTGTATATAAAATACTTACAAAACAAACTAAAACTTGAATGCTTATTTACACGCCTTATTGTCTATTTAATTAGATTTTTATATTAAATAACGGCACCATAAGGATATGTAAATATAAAAAATAATTTTGCCAACGATTAGTGGTTATAATTTAAAATCCCACGTATCCAATTTTATAATTCCTATAAGGTTATACCGTATAAGGCGCATTCCTAGAAACTGTTAGCCTAAGATGTTATCTGTGGTGCTAGCTTATCCACAGAAAAAAGTGGGGTAGGTCATTTTATTGACATATTGAAGAAAAGTAAAAAAAAAAAAATAGAAAAACGCTGAAAAAGTGTAGCGACGTACTTATTTGGCGCATATAGACAATAATATTAGCAATATAGATATGTTGTAATATGTTAAATTTCCGTTTAGTTCTTTAAAATCTTGAATTTCCTAAGCTGTCTCAGGGTTCCCTTGAATTCTTTTTCTTTTCCTGTGGTTATCCCAGGTTTTTTTCAGCTCATACGCCTTAGATTTCCCGCGGTGTATATCTAAATCAAACATATTCAAATAAAATTATGTTGTTATACCACAGAAATATTCGTTTCATGTTTTCCGACCGTTTCCATTGAATATTTTGTTATTTAATTTATTCTTTTAAATGGTTATTGTGTTATTTCTAAATATTTTAAGCTAAGTTTTATAGTTTAAAATAGTTGATTTAATTCATTTTTGTGTTACAAATATCTTTAACTTAAAAATTACTTAATTTTCGAAAATTACTAATGACATTTATTTGAAGTATGGCAACTAATTAATTACAGAAAGAATTATTAAAATTTGATGCTTAATAACTTTAATAGCGATTTCCTGCTACATCATTTGTTTCTCTTTTTAATAAATTTCTGTGATGTCTATTAAGAAAAAAGTTATGAATAAAACTAATTCTGAGTTTTAGGTAAAGTGCCCTCTAGCTTGAACTTTGACAAGCTGTAACTTGCAAACAACTGACAATTCGAAAAAAAAATGATGACATACTGCTATTATTTTAATCCGTAGATCTCCTGACGGACTTTCGGAACACTCTGTGTATTCGGTGAAAATTTTATTTCCATTTTTTCCCCTATAACACATTTTAGTAGGTTTTTTGTCGCGTCAAGCCTAGATCCAGTCCTGTTTTCTTGTTACAGTGCAATAATCGATTTGATTTCTCCAAACATGTACAGTAAACATTTTTTGATTCTAATCAGTTATATAGTAGGCTCCATGTCTAGGCTTCGCCTTTGCTGTACGCAGGCCGATAGAATAGAAAGATCGATGATTGTTAGTTGTAGATACTGTTAAGTTGTTGGAAAACTTGTAGTTTGATTGTCACTCAATAGATAAGCTATTCACGTGGCACTGTTTACAGGAATACTCTTCGAATAATGCACATAGGTGTGGTTAAGGTACAAGAATATACAAAATACTAACAAAATTAATTAAAAAAAAAACCACTGGGTTTTTGAAATTTGTTTTCAAAGAGTAAATATGGATAAATCACTATCCGCTGTTGACTCTTTCTTCAGTTCAATGCCTCCTAAGGTGAGACGGTTCGTTTTCGACGTTCTTCAAAATGGTAAACAAAAAAACCATTTGTCACGTTTTAACAATGAGTAGTTAGTGGCTGACAAACATAATTCTCTTTGAATAGCCGGAAGTGTTTAATATGTCTCCAGGGAAATGCGTCTTAGAAGACAAACGATTGCCCTTTGAGGTGTCTGCGTTACCATACATGTCGTTATCAGGAACTTTACGTATACAGGGTGTCACGCGAAAGGTCTATTAGTGTCTTGCTGACTTAAAAATCATATATTAAACAATTTTCTTCAAAACATAATGCTCTTGTTTCGCTTTTACATAACATCCGAATCTTCTATTAAGTTCTAGCGCAAGACTCGATTTATCCTGTGGACTTCTATAGGCAAAACTCGTCCAGATGAGTTTTAAAAAATTCGTATTTATTCTTCGTTGCATAAATTTATATTTAGTCATGACAAATCAACCAACAAAGTTAAACAGCTTTAACGAGCCGTACAATAGGTATGTAATTATAGGGGTTAACTCTATATTGTAAACGCTTTAATATCTCAAGTTAATTTTAATTTTTAAATAAATAACACCGTGTAATTTTCCGTTGTTTAAAAAAAGGTATTAATACCACCGCAAATTGTTTCCCATGCCTTAAAAAAAAGCATTAAAACTGCATTCTTGATTTATGCACACAGTAACAACCTTCTGCTCACTTGGTTCGCCGCTGTGCATTATTTTACGCAATTCTGCCTTATACGGCTGGAACGAAAGGTCACTTTCGTTTTCTCGGACCCTGTCTCTAAAGACCCGACGCTATATCGCGAATTATTGAACTAATATGATCCGTTATCGAACCATTTCATAATAATTATAACATACACTGACGGTATTCTAACACGGATTAGTCATGGTTTCTTTAACGGTATTATGAATGCGAGTAGCTGTAAGCCTGAGTCACAGAGGAAGAAGAAGAGTACTAAAACTTGAAAAAAAAAAATGGAAAATCCTCTCCTTATAATTCCAAATAAATTTGCAGCTGGTTAAATATCCATGGGACGAAGATTATTTATATAAATAATTATATTTAGTCATAGTTAATCCTGTAAACACAACTCAGACATTTGACATAATTTGATGTGCCACAAGGGCGTATTATTAGACCTATACGGTACCTCATCTATAACTTTAATATCTCAGAAGTAAAAAAATCACTACGCTTTTGAAAAACATCTTAAAGAAAGAAATTTGTTGGTATCGGTTTGCCCTTGGAAAAGTTTCATCAAAATAAACATAATTTTATTACATTAACATTACATTGTTTTTTTTAAAAAGTGTCTTTCATGAAGCAACTACTCAGAAAAATGCACAGAGATATAATGTTATATAAACAGTAAATAATGTGAAATCTTGACAATATCGTATTAAAAATTGAATTTAACTATTCAATATCGTGTACGGTATGATTACAGGTTGTTTTAAAATCCGACATGTATGTATATAAACGTGCTTTTAGACATGTCTGTGTATAAAGTTTAGATACAATTTATGAAACAATTTATTAATGGAAACAAATTTCAGTTAAAAGAATAATATGGCACGTAATAAAAATCTCAATTCACTTCAGCATGAGTTCTGGTTTATGGAAGAAACTTTTCTGTATAACAAAAGGTTCTGAAGGACCACGTATTGAAATTTATATTGAAATAGTGTTTTCTACAAATCAAGTGATTTTAAACATTATATGAATGAACGATATGGGGTGTCCAGAAAATAAGTGTTTTCATTTTGCCGTATGAAAAATTGAACCAATCGAAACATATTTGATTTAACAATTTTTTTTCTCTGACCAACGGTAATAGAATTATAACAGCTAACAGGTTCTGAGTATGTGGCAACGTCGCACAGTTAGCCGGTTGTTGCTATATAATAATCATAAGTACTCCTAAACATACCTACCATGAATGGTATTCTTAGACCTTTTCTCACGACACATAATTAAGTTTGAAATAAGTATAACCGTTCAAAGTGGTTTTGTGCTTAGTTTTGTTCTGTTTATGTTAGGTTCGAGATTTTGGTATCTCAACACCAATTTGATCATTTGGTTGTGAGAATTACAGCGATTTTAAGATAGGATTTTTTTACATGAGCACCTTGTACTCATATATTTATTTTAGAGTCTTCCTGTACTAATTAATGATACCTATTGAAATAAGTTTCAACGTATAAGATGACTATTGGTGTTTATAGATCTGTGACTTAGAGGGAAATTTTGCTGAACTACGTTTCTGTTATCCAGTTTGTTTCGGTTTTATGTACAAACACAAACGTCCAAATTGTCATTGTCTGAAAATCGACCGTATTGTCATACGTAAACATTGCTAAATAACAATCCAAACATTGTCGCTTGCTCCCGTGACTCACCGTTTCCATTCGAATGTGGTAAATTGCTCGACAAATCCCTCGTTTGTTTGAAAAAGTCGTTGTCTTACCTTTAGTCCATATTGCTACACTTTTACGTCCTTCGGCCGTGTTTGTTTATGTAAAAGCAAAAGGTTGCCCCAACAATGCCTTTCAGATATGCGGAAACTGAAAGATAATACATATTACTGCACGTTTTGCCAGATAAACAACGAGAATTAACATATTTTGCGTCAAGAAAATTAATGTCCGAACCATGAGAACGACATTACCATTAACTTAATAAATAATACTTAAAGTAAGTGTACGTTGCCAACTATTAATAGTCTCTGGGTTTATTATTTCTTTGCGATTTTAGCGAAGTTGCCTTAAGAGGACTACGTTTCACCAGCGAGCGTAGAGATAATAAATTTTGGAAACTAAGCAGAAGCACCTTAAAGTTGGCCAAACTGTAAAGTGGATATCAGGTAGTTCTGATAATTTTAAAATGCATCTAAACGAGGAACAAGCTCTTCGGGAGCACTTGTTGGATTGCGTCATATAGCGTCTTTTTGGGAATAGTTTAAATGTTCTGGCCAGAATAATATTACTTCATTTTCTTACTGGTTTGGAACGACACAGAAACAAAGACCTTTTTTGTCTCTTGTAGGCACTATTAACTCATAAAAATGCACGAGATGTGAGATGTTGACTTCAAGTAAATATATAACAATTTTGAGGTTATGGCAAATTAAAGTAGTGACGAAACAACGTTATTGTAGCGTTGCTACCACCTTTAAATGGCCGGAAAGTTGATGGTTAGTTCCATTGGCCACTTGTTAAAACAATGTAATCAACCAGTCAGATATTTTTGGTTCCTGCCACTTTAAGTATACATTTTAGGTGTATGTAACTTCAAAGTTCTATTTTCAAAAGCAGCTATGTTTACAGATGTATGTTAAAGGTCGTCATTTTATAATAGAAATTTTAAAATATTTATTACTCATTATTAATTCTTGGTTTCAGGAAAAAAAATGTATAAAAACATTTTTTTGAGATACACATATATAAGTTTTTGGTTCACGAAATTTGCAGAAATATTTGAACTGTTTTTTAACTCGGATATAGGTATAATAGAACTGATAACCCAGATTTTTTTAAAACTTTCTATACACTTTAAAACACGCGAGTTTATGCTCAGGCTTTGATGTTTTAGTGAATTCTGATCTAGACTAAGAAAGTGCTAAACCACTTTATATTTGCACAGGTCGACTGACGTAAATAAGATTGCACATAAAATATTTGGGTTGTTTTTCAAATCCAGATGCCGGTTGTTGACCACTTCGTGGTGAGGTGTGACGAGTTCTAGAGTGATTTATACTTGGTTTTAAGGAATGCCAAACGCAGTATTGATGACTGAATTTTGTGAAAGTACGCAAAGATCAAACTTTTTCATACAATAGGCGAATTTTACTCAGAATCGGTTTACTTGAAGGTCAACCAAACTGATACCAACCGCATTCTATTGGAAGCTCATGACGTCAAGGCAACAATTCGGTCTGTCAATTTTAGAACCACTCATATCGGGGTGGTTCTAATTTTTGGTTTGTTTACATTACAATCAAAACATAACCTGACTTAATTGTGATGGAAATATACGTTCCAAATTCGAATGAAAATGTCGGAAATGGAATCAAATCATTCATGGAACGCGAAAAGGTATAAAATAAGTTACAATGGAGAAAAAAATACAGTTTACTCCCTACGAAATTGCCAACGAAATTAACAAATAAACGTAAAACGTCTATTATAGTTGTATATTTTGTGGTATTGTGTGTAAAATTCACAAACACAGAACCAATGCATTCAATTGGCAATAATGATAACGTCATGAATTTAGAACCAAAGTAAAATCACTGTCAAAGAATCTGTCAATTTTATGTTAACCGAAACCATAACCGGAGCTGAATAAAATTCGCCTAATCTATATTTGCTGCATCAGCGAATTTCGTCTTTGGAGATGAGATTTTAAAATATTGCAGCGATCTGGACGTTACTTTCGAAGAGATAACGTATCGGTTTGTCCGTTCCGTAACAAAAGCGATTAATTTTCGCGAGACATGTGGCAAAACAAAACGTTTATTGGAAACTTTTATGGTTACTCAACCCACGTTGGCCTTGAGATGCGGTGCGATTCGAAGTGAAGCGCTCCGAAGTAAACAATCCCGTCCAGGCTTCTTCCAATTGTCATCGGCGGATCGTGAACCCTGGCTATTGCGATCACTGTGTTACCAGTTTGTTTTTATCTCGGAATCCGGAGCCAATGTCCGGTTAATATAAAGCAAAAGGACGATTTTTATTTGCCTCGCGTACTGAGTGAGCCGCGGAAATCGCAGTACCTCTTTTACTCGTATTTGGGAAGCAGTCTGCAAACTGTGTTTAGTAGTTTAGAAAGTATTAAGTACGAGAAAAACCACTTGAGAAAATGAAAAGTACGTTATGTTCTTACATACACTCTGATGTTGGAATTATATATTAAATACACGCATATTTCGGTTGATGATGCAGTGGAGAGGTGCAGTTTTTTTTAACAAGAATGCTTGCTAGAAGTGTTTATCGGGTTCTTCGAATAATCACCTTCCGAATAATGACGTCGTAGTGGAAAATTGGTTTGGTGAATCCTTCAGCAAAGACCAGTTGCTTTATTTTAGTTCTGTATTATATGATATACAAAAATTGTAGTGCATTGTTTACTATTTTACAGATGTAGAGTCCTTCTTAAACATACTTTTTTCATCAGAAATATAAAGTGTTGATATCATCAATCATTTGCTTTAGTAATAAATATTTCTTTTGTGGGGTATGTTCAATTGATGACTTTCAAGGACAAACACGTTCACATTACACTCAAAAAAGTTTTAGGAGTCTTTTTGTTCGAATTCATTTGTTGTTAAGTTGATAATTATTATAGCAGTTGGAAAAAGGAATATTTTTACATACATGATTTTGTAACTTATGTTGTGATAACAAATACGGATACCTAATTATTATGTACACTGTAGTAATATAAAAAAACAATTTACTAAAGTTTTATTACATTATAATGGAACAATTTAAAAATATCGATAAATATTTTTCACAATATTCACGACGAAAGAAGCTGTAACGGAAGACTGCGCCGACGCAGCGACCTTAATGCTCCAAAACCCTCAACTCAAGTCTAAATTTTTATCGACAAGTCTCAATAACACCAGTGTGCCTACGTAAATTGCATTCAATACATTATTTAACGTTATTTATGTGCAATCAAATACTTTATGTCATTAATATTTGACAATTCATAGTTTTGACGTTTATCGATGATAGTTTTTTCTGTGTAAGTCTAGATCAAGGCTATACACATTTTACATGATGAAACAATGAAGTTTGGGCAGTTTTTGGAGGCGTTTTTCATGTTAAATATTTGAATGTTTATTTTTCAGAATGTGTTCATAATTAAGTACATTTCTATTTAAACATAAGTTTTAGCGGGGTTGGCTACTCAAAAATCAAAATTAAATCGATTTCCTGAACAATTGAACACCCTATTGATGTTACGATCAGATTCTATACGCCATCTAGTGGCTGTATACCAAATTTCGTCGCATTGGCTATGCTAGTTTCTGAGATATAAGCACTGACAGTCGCAGAGGGAACGCCCGGTATATGAATCATTCTCTAGATTTTCGAAGATTTTCTCTCTTCTTTCATAAAAAAAACCTAGGAACGGATCCTTCATTAAACCACACGCATCGCACAAACGACAGTCATTAGTACTATTAAAGATAAAGCAGTGCGCTAATGCTACCGTTGACTTAGATATTCTGTTCTGCCGTTATGACATCTTAGACTAGACGGATCTTCTTATGTGGTCCAGCGGTTCTCGAGTTACCATCAACATGTAAATAGACGTCAGTGTAGACCCTAAGTGCCCTGTCCTACTCGGACGTTGAGATTTTAATGGTATCAATTACCAGCGAGCGTTCAAATGGACTTGTGTTGCTTGCTGATAGCAGAATGGGATTGTAACTGCGGTTAATCTATGAAAAAGTCATTCATGATTGTCTTTGTGTCGCAATTTCTACCATCGATTCTTGAAATTACGGTTGAGAAACGTTTGTCCTAGGAAAACAAAATAGAACGACGGTATCATCACTTAATCAATTTAACATTGTGTAATAGGAACTTCATACGCTATTATACTAAGTTTATTTCGTTACAACATAAGACAGTCTTTACATTTGTAATGGTATATCTTATATGATGCACTGATAAAAGCTTTTCTGTAATTTCACATAACTTTACGTTGGCAATTTGTGACCAGTGTAAAGTTATGTAAGATTACATATTTAATTTTGTAAATGAAATAAGTATACTGTAATATTACAGAAATAAACATGGATACAATTCCATATTATTTTACAATAACTGATATTATTTTACATACAGTATGCGCCAAAAGTGTGGAATAAATTCAATAAAAACGAAACAATTATTTTTTGGGAAAAATCCTCGAACAGGTCGATTTTTAATTTAAAAAATACATATTTTAGCGTAAAATGCGATTTTCAAATGTCATTTGTTTTCGAGTAATGACGTCATCGATTTTTTTTAAATGGCAACACCATATGATTCTGAAAGATCGTTTAATTCTCTATCAGACAGTACTAAAATTTTGCCCTCTTACATAGCAAAGTTTTCGAGTAAATGACGATTGAATGTTAGAAAACGTAAATCAATTAAAATAAAGCAAAAACGTTATCAAGTTTAGTTTTTCGAATTCCATAGTTCTTTTATGGATCACGTAGGTGAAAATCTTTGCAAAGTGTCATTGTCGCACCGACTTTCTAATAAGTATTGTAAACGACATAGAAATTATTATTCAATTTAAAGTATTATGGCACATTTAACTGTTACTCAAAGAATTGAAATTTTAATTCTTATCGGATGCGGGAATATGACTAGAACTCAGCAGGAAGTTTGCGATTTATTTAATGAAAAATATCAAGATAGCCCTATCAGCCAATCAACAGTCAGTAAGGTAGAGTCTAAATTTAAAGAAACTGGCAATGTTGTAAATATTCCAAAACCTGGACGTCCAAGCATTAATGAAAATCAGAAACAGAACATTTTGATAAGTATGGTGGATAATCCTCATAATTCTTCACGATTGGTTGCATTAAACAATGACACTAGTCAGAGCACAGTGCTACGTATCTTGAGGAAGAAAAAATATCATCCCTACAAAATTCAACTTGTGCAGGAACTCAATGAAGATGATCCCGATCGCCGCTTACACTTTTGCGAAATTCTAATGGATGTATGTCAAGGAAATAGAAATTGACACCGGCAAATACTTTTTTCAGATGAGGCCACATTTTGTCTGAATGGTACAGTAAACCGTCAAACTTGCAGATATTGGAGTCGGGAAAATCCTCATTGGATGGCAAGGGCACATACCCAACACCCTCAGAAATTAAATGTGTGGGCTGGAATAGTTGACGACAGAATAGTAGGGCCTTTCTTATTTGAAGGAACCTTTACAGGACAAAGATATTTAGAGTTTCTAGAAAATGACCTTGTTCCAGCCCTTGCAGTAATTTTTCCTAACGATAATGACCCTGACATTCCTGACGATACCATATGGTTTCAGCAAGACGGTGCACCTCCGCACTATGCGCGCCCTGTTTTCCTGGGAGGTGGATCGGCAGACGCGGACCGATAGAATGGCCTGCAAGATCGCCAGATCTTATACCTCTTGACTATTTTTTATGGGGATACTTGAAGTCAAAAGTGTACATTAATAAACCACGTAATTTAGAAGAACTTCAAAATCGCATTCGAGACGAAATGCGCAGAGTTACCCCAGAAATTATTCATAATGTGCAAGAAGAATTTCTTCACAGACTTGCGCATTGTCAAGAAGTTGGTGGATGGCAATTCGAACATTTAAGTATAAAATTTAATCAATTGTATTTTATTTTACATACCTCAGAATTGTTACTTTTTTATGGATAAAATTTACGTTTTCTAACATTCAATAGTAATTTACTCGAAAACTTTCCTATGTAAGAGGGTAAAATTTTAGTACTGTCTGATAGAGAATTAAACGATCTCTCAGAATCAAGGAAAAAAATATGGTGTTGCCATTTAAAAAACAAACGACATTTGAAAATCGCATTTTACGCTAAAATATGTATTTTTTAAATTAAAAATCGACCTGTTCGAGGATTTTTCCCAAAAAATAATTGTTTCGTTTTTATTGAATTTATTCCATACTTTTGGCGCATATATGACTGAATATCAATGTATAAAAAGTTGAACAATATGCACATCTTAAACAAATTTAGATACCAAAGAGTTCATCAATCAGCTCAAATATGTTCATTTAAAAATGTATTAATATAGTTATTGTAGTCATCCCCACGGAAGGTACTGAAAATGAGACACACTGTAGTTTGTATTTGGAGGTTCTATGGTGAAATTAATAACTAAGGGTATAACGCGTTGTTTGTACAGAAGGAATTAATTTGCATGCCCTATCAATAATATGCAAATATGGAGACCCAGTGAACTGTCGCTCATCATTAAATTCCTGCCGATTTTCTTGGAACCACTTTATTGGCAGCGGCGCCGGGTGGGACTAAGCCTGCCTTGATGAACCAAAATTAATACGAATTGAAGACAGTTACGTCAATGCAATGTACTGATTTTTTTTTTAATGAAATTGACGTTTGCAATAAGGGGAAATACAACTGCTTCAATCAGTGCAATTGAATTGGTATAAGCAGACACATGTCCATTTTTGCTTAAAATCGGGTTATTACAGAAAATGAGCCACATGGATCATTGCATCATACTATAAACAAACGGCATATGCCCCCACTTCCACTGCAGACGATGAGCTGTTTAAATACAGGGTGGTTTTAAATGATTTACATAAAATTTGTAAATCTGGGGTTTTTGCGGACGAGCAATTCAAATTTGTTTCTAATTTTGACGTCACTAGTAGAAGGCGCCGCTTGTGACACACCATGTTTCTTTTAAATGGCAGAACTTTTTTGCAGCTTAGTGTATCTATCTGACTATCGATTCTCCTACCTGTTTTATTTGAAAAAGGTATACCTTGCTGAAGTCGGTAGGAGTAACCATCTTTGAAATAATTCTATTTGAATAGTTCAGTGCACCGAGTAAAAACTGTTATGGTTTCAGGTAAAGTGCCTTTTCTGCTGAAAATACAGCAAAATGTTACTTGAAAAAGTTGTTCAGAATGGTAAATTATGGAGATGTACAAAATTTGAAGAAGATCGGCGAGGCTGATCTTTTTGTAATTTTCAAGTAACATTTGCTGTTTTTTTAGTAGACAAGGCACTTTACCTGGAACGATAACAATCGGTTTCAGGTATGACAGGTAGGAGAATCGATTGTTTCCATAGTCAGATGGATACAGTAAGCAGCAAAAAAGTTATGCCGTTTAAAAGAAACATGATGTGTCATAAGCGGCGCCCTCTACTAGTGACGTCAAAATTAGAAACAAATTTGAATTTCTCGCCCACAAAAATCCCTGATTTACAAAATTTCTGTATATATTTGGATTTTTTAAGAAGTTATCTACTAATATCGAAAATAAAACGTTTACTTTGACACTCTGTATCTTTTTTATTATGCGACTTGAGATATAGGTATGTTAGGTTAAATCAATTTATTTTCACCTAAAGAATCTGCGGTCTCATTTTTGTTACTTCATTTAAAAACACCCTGTAAATAATCGTAAAAAATGACAAGTCCTGCACATGCTCTGTTTTGGCGAAATATGAAATTTAAACATGGACATGACGTGCTTATGAAAAAGACAATACTGTTACCATCCAAAGTCGTCTATCCTTGTTCCCATCAAATCGACAAAAATGGAACATATACGAAAATATACAAAATCTGTAGAAGTCCAAGAATATTACAATTCAATATGTCTTTGGCCAACTGCTACTGATTAAATGTTAAGAAATTTTTTGTAACATTTCTAAAATACAAACTTGTTTAAATACAAACAATTATTACACTTTGACCTATACAGACTTTGACTATACAGAAGAGTAACATGTATATTTTTAAAGGCACCGTGGAAAATATGTTTATTTTTAAAATAAAATCGATGTTTCGTTACATAAGAAATGCCTGATACTATTATTTTAAGGCTACAATGAAGCAAAATGTATTCTAAATAATATAAAACGTTTATTCTATTTCCTCATAATGTGCTCAATTTTATATATACACCATATCTAATTAAATTCTAAAATCATTGGAATATTGTAAAAATATAAATTCGATTTATACATTCAATTCAGTTTTTCGCTGATAAAAATAAAAACCACTTATGAAAATGGAAGATAAATATTTAAATGTGCGGTCATTCGCACTAGAAAGAAAAGCATCATCAATATTGGAAATGATTTATATCTAAAGCGTTTATACTCTATTTGAAACATTTATACTGTATCACAAACATATTATTACATACATAAACAAGCTAAAAATGTACCTGAACGTACTGATTTGAATTTAATTTTAATCATATCGCGATCAAAACATTTATTTTTGTTATGTTATGTAGTCTGAACAGAAAAATTGCAAAACTAGAATTACAATGGCAATCAGTGATAGTAGTAGCGTTTTGGGGGTTGGTAGCACTAAATTTGACCCGAAAACTAACCAGATGTTTGTTAATTCTAAGATGATATTTGTTCTAAACGTCAGTCAACATCGATCGACGAGCGTCATTTTACGCGAGTTATTCTATTTCTTCCACAAGGTCAAACAATTAATGATTTTATGTCACCTTGGAGATTTAAAACGATTGGAGTGTATGGGAAAAGTCAGTTCTAAAACATTAGAGCATTTTCCTTCCTCTGTTTTCGACATTTTCCAAAAACAGGCTTGTCATATTGTTATCACAATGGCAATGGCAATGTATCGCATCTACGCCTATGGTTAGTTAATAACTCATTCATAGACAAGGCATGCATCATAGTAGGCGCCACGGTGGAACAACAACGTTCATCATGTGTTTTCGGATGCCAAATACGAGTCGTACCTTGTGTGGGCTCGTCACCTTTGGACCCTCACAGAGACTGTCTGACGTGATACAAGCCGTTTTTTTAAACAAAACACTAACAAACAGCAATTACTAGATGTCAGGTACGGTAAAAGGGGCGACGGGTCATCTAAGATGGCTGTTGAAATGGAGATGCACTTGCAGTTGGCGTCTTTACCGAGAAAATGCAATAGTTTTAAAGATATCGGGATAATCTTTGATAGTAAGCTCAGTTTCATTGAACACATCAATAATATACAACGTGAGGCGTATAGAAATTTCGGTTTTGTTCTAAGAAGGTAGAAACAGTTTTCTGAAACTGATACGATTTCCTTACTGTTCAACGCGTTCGTTTTGCCAAAACTGGAATATGGGTCGCTAGTGTCCCTCCTATCAAATCCATGTTAAGATGTTAGGGGACATACAACGTAGATATGTTAAGCACCTATGGTTTAGAACTGACATTATTTATACACCTCAAGGGGTATCACAAAGCACTTTACTAAGTCGATCTTAATGACCTAAGCACACGACGTATATGTAATTCATTGGTCACTCTACATAAAATTGTAACCGGAAAAATCGACTTTCCAGATTTACCAGCTACATTATACAGGAAAGCCGATGTAATTCAATGGTTATTCAGAAAAAACATTTCTTTTGAAACAAATATGGTGAAAAGGGAACTTTTGACACTTGTCAATCTTAATAAAGATCAAAAAAAATATGTTATCTATGAAATGGCAACAAATCGCCAAATAACGGTACTACGGTTACCACCTTATCACTGTGAACTTAACCCAATCGAATTAGTCTGGGCGCAGGTAAATGGAGATGTAGCGCGAAATAATACGACGTTTAAATTAAGTGACGTGAAAATTTTGTTAAAAAATTCCTTGGAACGAGTAACTGCATATAACTGGCAAAGATGTACACATCACGTACAAAAGGAAGAGGAGATGTGGGAACTCGATAATTTAATTGACGTTACTGTGGAACCTATCGCTATCAATCTAGGAGACGAAGTTAATTCATCAGAATATTTAGAGGATGAATTTTAATATACGTACTTTTTTATTTTCTTTATTGTACATTTATACAACATTACATTTACTCACCACAATTTGAATTTTCAAAATACATATATTTTTGTGTGGAATAAAAGTCATCATTTAAATAAATATTTTGATAATAATATTGAATAATTTTATTTGAATTAATAAAAACCCTCTTAACCCGGTTATGATGCTTAAAGTAGCCCCATGTTTTGAAATGCTGTTTTTATATTGTTTACTTATAAGAGAAATGGACCGAGAAATTGAAGCGACATAAACAAAGATGGATTGTTGGGGATTAAATTTTTGCTACCTGCTACAATTTAGTCCGGTCCGAACACACAAAGTTTTTTTTAAAAGTGTACCTCATCTATACCGATAATACATTATATAAAAATATTGAATATAAGCACCAGCACTACATTTATTTACGATTTGCATACATAATAAGCTTTTATTACTCTCTTTCATTTCTAAACAGCCTATAGTTTGTATTTAATCGGTAATTCTTTTGTTACATATGTATAACTTTTTTTTCTCGATATTATCTGTGCTTATTTTAGGATTAGGTTGTCGGGTGGAGTATACTAAATAAAATAAAATAAAACTTATATCGAAAATAGCTATTTTATAACGCTGTTGAAATACTACTTAACATTATTAAAAAATTATTATAAAATATTTTAGTTGATAAAACTAAAGTAAAGCTTGTCACAGAAACGTTTATTTATTAGTAGTTTTTGTGATAAATTTATAAAAATATTCAGTTAGTGACAATATAAAATAGTGGTACTTGTCACTATAATAAAACAAATATATATTTCGAGAGCAATAATAATACTGCAATGAAACACAATTGCCGTGTAACCTGGTTGATGGTTGAGTTGTATTTACATAATGTTTATGTTTGTTGAATACGTGTTTCTGGCAAACGTGATACCAGTTTATCTTGTTTTCAAAACACTCTGTATAGTCATGCTGATGTTTGCGCAATCAATCACCCCCGGGCGCCATTACTTCGATGGTAACAGCCACCGGCTTTCTTAATTCCTAAAAAAACACTCCCGCATTCCCATGGCAGTCACATAGTAGTTAACAATTTGCGCTCGGGAGGCAGCCTCATTTTTAGCATACAAACAACCTAATTTCCATCCGCTACGCCGTCGCTGATAACTAGATAATGATAGAGCCGTGGCAACACCTCTGCCTCGCCTCGAGGCAACCGCTCTCGTAATCTACACCTATTCGCGAAGAAGGCCCTGGGAAGGCGCAAACAAACTCCGACAGATTCCTTTTTAAATGGAGTTATGGTAAGCGCAGTAGGCCTGTACTTCCTTATCGGAGAACGGAGTGGGAGAGTTTGGCTCTTGTTCGGAAGTTTAGGTAACTTTGGGTCTGTTTTCTAGAAGTTATTGCATTGAATAGCTTTGTTATGGCAAGTTTGGAGATGTTTGCTGCGTTTTGAAGTGTCTGCCTGGGATATAATAGGTAGGCAGTGCTTTGACGAGGGGAAATGTCAAAACAGTTGGAAAAGATGCAATGATTTTGGCTACTTCTTATATTTCCGTACGATCATGCGGAAAAGTGTACTTTCACCGATAAAAATTTCTGTCGTTTCCATAACTACATAAAGTTTCGATTGTTAATATTTTTTTACATAAGCTTTCAAATTTTCAGCAATTAAGTTTGAAGGTTGTTTGATTTATATTTCATTTCTCTTCATCGTAAACTACCCGCGAGACAGCGATGCGAGCGAGGCAAAATTAGAAGATTCTTCAGTAAAGGACAACGGGACTATAGTTTGTTTAGAAATGAAAGAGAGTAATAAAACCTTATTATGTATGCAAATCGTAAATAAATGTATTACTGATGCTTATATTCAATATTTTTATATTATGTATTATCGGTATAGATGAGGTGTACTTTTAAAAAAACTTTGTGTGATCGAACCGTACTAGCAGGTAGCTAAAATTTAATCCCCGACAATCCGTCTTTGTCTATGCCGGTTCAATTTCTCGGTCCATTTCTCTTATAAGTAAACAATATAAAAACAGCAGTTCAAAACTAGAGGCTACTTTAAGCATCATAACCGGGTTAAGAGGGTTTTTAGTAATTCAAATAAAATTATTCAATATTATTATCAACATATTTATTTAAATTTAATGAATAGACTTTTATTCCACACAAAAATATATGTATTTTTTTTAACAAAATTTTCACGTCACTTAATTTAAACGTCGTATTATTTCGCGTTACATCTCCTTTTACCTGCACCCAGACTAATTCGATTGGGTTAAGTTCACAGTGATAAGATGGTAACCGTAGTACCGTTATTTGGCGATTTGTTGCCATTTCATCGATAACATATTTTTTCTGATCTTTATTAAGATTGACAAGTGTCAAAAGTTCCTTTTTCACCATATTTGTTTCAAAAGAAATGTTTTTTCTGAATAACCATTGAATTATATCGGCTTTCCTCCAAGCAGTTGGCATTATCCAGGACAATTACAGACCCCGGACAAATAAGATCCAACATGTGTATACTTCGAAAACATCTGCGTTCATATCTTCGTCATAGTCACCTGTATTTTTAGATTCAAATAAAAGTAAACCGCCATCTACAAAACCACTGGCACTACCTATATGTATGACTATTAATCTTCGCCCTTTACCTGAAGGTGTCTTGAACCCTGTTGAAAGTCCATCCAAAAATGCTTGTCGAAAACTTTTTACAGTTTTATCTTGCCATACTTTTGTTACAGTATATACCTCGTTGACCCAAGTTTCGTCTAGACAATAAATAGTCCTGCCTTCGTCACGGAATTTTCTAATTGATCTTAAGTAAGATCTTCCACGCCCATGGCCGATTCTTATCTCGGGGTTTTATTACTCTCTTTCATTTCCAAACAGACTGTAGCATGGTCCACGATGCGCCTAGGCCGTGACCGCACAGTGGGTTTCCTCCTTTACAACTATCAACAAAACAATAAAATCCATTAGAAACCATGAAAACCGAAAATAAAAATTAACTTCACTTTAAATTTGTCGAATGCATCTAGTATATGAATTACGCGAATATCTGAACAATGGTATTGAGCTTGGATTATTGACCTCTTCGTATTGAATATGTTTCATTTAATAGACTGACGTTTATACATATTTAATTAATATCATCAAACTATAGACTTATACATCATTATATTCATAATTTCATTATCATTAAATTTGCAGGTGCAACAAAATTTCCCAGCCTACTAGAATATTTATTTCTTATGGACAATGACACGTGCTATCTGTAAAAACAACACGGAAGTGTAAAAATTACTTCATCGCTCGTCGTAAATATATCATGCATTTTATGGTTTTCTTGGTACTAACGTCACGTTATTCTTGATCATCACTTGACACGACATCTTCATGCAATATCGTTAAATAAAAATATGGATCCTGTTGAACTCAAAACATGTCTGTCCTTTAAATTTGGATGCAAAAAGAACGAGGATAATGCAAAGAAAACTGAAACAAAAAAAAAGCAAGTGTATGTCTCAAAAACTTATTATAAGTAACCGTTAATTTAAGATACCTATGTAAAAATATAACTAACTCAATTTGTGAATATTTATAAGCAGTTTGGTTGTGGTGTGTCTCCTTTTGCTACAGGAAACTGAGTCAACATAAACCATTCAATATTATGTGTATAGAATGTTACGTCATGTAACTAATTTCATTCGTATGTTGTACAAACCAAACACATTTTTGCATATTTTTATTGCATACTAATTAATAGAGTTCCAGTTTCAGTTCATCGTTTGTACAAAATCGTATTTCAGAAAATGCATGCATTGCATTTCTATCAAAAACTTAAGGAATAATAAAACATGGATAAACAATAATTATGAATCTATTTAACGAAATTAGTTTTTTCGAAAACTGTCATTAAAAGTCGACGTGTTCAGTGGACAAAATGAGTATTTCTTATATCCTAACTGCGAATACTATGCACTAGAACGTTAAAGTCTTTTCTGTTATAGAACATAAAACAGATGTCAAAATAATTTGTAATTTTTTTCTATACCTATTTATGATTTTATTAATTAAATGATATATTTCAAGTAATATAACATTTCAATACAAAATAGTAACTATTGTAAACAAAGCGATTACAATTTATTTTGCATTAAATGTAAATTGATTATTAGCAAGTTCCGTAGGCTGTGCTGAAGATAGTAACAATTTATTTGCGGTTGAAATTTTATTTTGTATAGAACCTCCTACATATCTCTGCTACCGTATTAGAACGCCACTCCCCATGTTGTTTAATGGTGGTATTATCGTCCCCTGCATCGGCTAATAGAGTGGCGGAAGAACGTCTAAAGGTAGACTTTCGAGCAACGCAGCAAACAGCAACGGCAGACGGCAACGGCACTTGTGGTAACGCCAGACCGCAATATTTCGCAGTTCGCACTATTATTTTGTATGACACTATGGTAAATATTGCAGTCTGGCGTTACGACAAGTGCCGTTGCCGACTGCCGTTGCTGTTTGCTGCGTTGCTCGAAAGTCTACCTTTAAGCAGTGTCCTATATGTTTCCGGACGAAGCAAATAAAGATAAGTTGCTATTTCTTTTGGCACATTCCTTATTTTCTTGACGCCAGCCACTTGGTTAACACATTTTTCCCTGACATACTTTTCAAACAATTTTCGACTGGTCTGGACTTGAAATCACAAAACATCTCATAGTATGAGTTTTGGAAGGTGTCCAAACTGAGTTAAATCGATCGATTTGTATTAATATGAATTGCTTTTTCTAGTAGAAATCAATATATATCAGGTGCTTGTAAACGTCTCTCAATTTCTTCTTTCGTTAGAATTCTGGACTTTTTTGCACGGTATCCAACTGATTTGCATTTCAAAACTGCTTCGGACACTTTTTGAATGTTCTTCGAACCATACCACCTTTTGAATTCGTTGTAGGCAATCTCGTACTGTCTCGACCATTTTTTGGGGATTAATTATGAAACAGCACTTCCAATAGTTCCCCAGGTAAATGCACGTCTTCAGTTTCAGAGCCCTTTTTGAATTAAAAATAAAACCATTTACGGTTTAGGGTACTTGTGATTATTATGTAGACAGGTGTTCGATGTTGTCACATATTTAATATCTGTTGCTGTCATAATTCTATTACCGTCTGTCAGGAAGGGAAAATTGTTAAATCAATTGTTTCATTTGGTACCTATAACTTATCATACAGTAGGATAAAGGCACTGACATTACAGACACCCTATATAACCATTCCCTAAAATGCATCGTTCTCAAGACCCAGAATGTTGAAACTTTTATATTTTAAACGCTCACGTAGTCAGTTTATAATTAACATGGTTTTGGGCGGTCCCGTCTGACAATTAGGAGAAATCGCGCCTCAGATTTACTAAAATTAATTCGAGAATATTTATTCCGGCCTAATACAGCCCAGTCAGCGTACAAGCATGCCTTTGTTGGCCGGTGCACGTGCATCGTCGATTTAATGCTCGGTATTCATGTTTTCCAACTTTATGGCCTTCCCTAAAAAGGAACAAATACTCTCTCTCTCCAGCTGAGCCGGGTCACAACAACAACGGGGCTATTCACGGTTCCCCGTTTTCTCTACTTTGCGACACATGTCCTGGTGGTGCTTCCCTTTTACAACCTGACGCCCCTGAAATGAGAGGAAAAATAACGTAAAACGACGTGCGAAGTTATGCGAGATGAACTTGTAACGGTAACAAACGAAGAAAAATATGTACATGCTTTTGCAATAATGACACTCTCTCAAAACAGTTTTTGAACTTCTGGAAGTTCTAAGTAGACATTTCATTACATCTCTATTGGTGAGCAAAACAACTATGAACTAATGTTAAAAGTTGAAAGTAGATTTCATTACAAATACGTCAGCAGTTAAAAAAATTCGCAAAATAAATTTTAAAGAGTGCCATGTTTTTCAACGTCTTTCGGAGACATTTCAGAAAGATTCTTGGGAGATCTTTGAGTGTTAGAACGCCTCAGTTGGGAGAAGCTATCGCTGCAAATCAATTTTATCTAGGCTGCAACTCTTAATGTGAATCATAAATTAGTTTGATGCATCAACAGCTATACTTGTATCACATATAAAGGGTTCAAGCCTTACTGTCGCAAGACTATCCTGCTCCTCTACAATTTTGCCACTGGATTTTACAAAAATTTGAACAAAATTTTGACACTGGCATATTGTTTACCGACGAAGTTAATGTTTCCTGTTTTGTAATGAACTTCCACAGTAAACACGTTTGGTCTGATGAAAACCCTAACGCCATAATGGAATCTCGATTTCAACATCAGTTTTCTTTAAATGTATGGGTGGTTATTATTG
The DNA here is from genome assembly GCA_037114965.1 of Monochamus alternatus. Lineage (NCBI taxonomy): Eukaryota > Metazoa > Arthropoda > Insecta > Coleoptera > Cerambycidae > Monochamus > Monochamus alternatus. Next base: position 52,152,217 of record CM073433.1, on the reverse strand, counting down.
AAAATTTTGCACCTCTACTTCTAAACCAATAAGATGTCTTCATTTTGAGTCCAATGGCAACCAGAAAAATTTCCGGACATTTTTTCATGGCAAGGCGATAATTAAATGGAAAATTTTTGGCAGTTGAGAAGGTAAGCATATATGATCTACATATTAGCATTTTATCTATATACGAAATATCGTAGATATATAATCGCGGCAAGAATTCAGACGACTTACGTCACACGAACAAATGAAATTCATTATATTTGCACCAAAATATTTAAGAAACTGCAACAGATAGTAATAAAACTATATATTACACTAAAAGTTTGCATTATATATTGCACTAAATTGCAAAAAATGATTGTTTTGAACGCGACCAAATATCGAAAATTACGTTGACAATAAAAACAATTGCATAACGTCAGCCATGACGTAAGACATCTGAATTCTTGCCGCGGCTATACTTACATATGAATTTCTTCGAAATTGCGTCGTATTGAAAAAATATATTTCTACCACCTTTAATGACCTAAAACTGCCAAAGAACGATAGATTGAACTACTACCCATCTGAGTTTTAGCATTTAATGTAACTAAAGTTGGTAATTTTTTTTAACGACATATGGTGGATATATCTGCAAAATTCAACAAATTGTTTCCATACACTCGCTTTTAATTTTCTAGTATAATCTGGTATTAATTTTGAATTTCTTGTCTAATAACTTGTTGATTTTCTTTATCTAATCGCGACATCTCAGTATACAGTTATTAAACTCAACGTACATACGCTTCGAGCTAGTAATTGACGTCCACTATGACAGAACTGTTTAAATAACAATGACAAACCAACATAAGCCAACAACAACAATACCTTGGTCGAGTTAAATTAATTTAAATCAGATTTGATTTATACTTGGGGTGTGAAATTTTCTTGGAATTCCCTCTCTTGTGATATTATAACTGAAAATTGTTTTATTGGGCCTTACTTACCAAGAACTTTAACCGGTGACTTCTACAGACATTTTCTTGAAAACGTTTTACTTAAATGAAAGATTCGATAATAACGCGATTGGAGAATCAGGTAAACCTTGGCCACCCAGATCACCCGATGTGATCCCTATTGATTTTTTGATTGGGGACATCTCAAGACATTAGTTTACAAGGTTCACATTGAATCTGAGGAGCGCTTACGTTAACATTTATAAGTGGTTCGTGTTTGAGCTGCAATTTCAAGCAGATCTGAAGCATATATCTTAGCTGAATGTTGTTATAATAAATCGTAGTAAAGTAATTCCATTGTTAATTAATTATTTTGTTATTATTTTACCAAGTAATGTAATGAGTACCGTAAAAATGCACTTGATCAAATAAATCAATTTTGTTGTTAATCGGTTTGGAAAACGAAAAAGTGTAAAGAAACAAAAAGTGAAAATAATACAGTGGCGCATATGATGACCTATTTTGTTTGTAATATTATACAGGGCGATATTTTTATTGACAAATAATAATCGATGATACTCGCCTCTCTCCGCCACTGGTGAGTTTCTAAAGGTGGTAATTTTTTGTTTCACAACTACTGTCATTCTAAAAAATGTGCACACCGAATTTGGTTCAATCATCTCGAGCGAATTAAAAACGTTTTTTTTTTTTTAATTTTTGACACGCTGTAGCTGGACAATGGCTGTCTTTACTTGAGAAACACCATGTATAAAGCGCCATCTATGGTGGTGCATATTTCGAAATGAATTACGTTGATTAACAAGAATCGCTTGCAATCAGTACATTATTCCAGCAATGAATCGGGACTAATCTGATTTACCGACCGTCGGTTGTGCCGCGAGCTTCGCTGGAAATTTATTACTCATTCGCACGGCGGGTAGTCGCATTAGCGTCATTACAATTAACAAAACGTACTGCATCGATTGAACCATCCCCAAGGTAAGCCCTGGACGTGTGGCAAGCGGATGGTGGCCGAACAAGCTTGGCGCCTCAAGCGGAAGTCGCCTGTGGGCGGGCACCCTTCCGGTGGGTCAACGCACTGCACTCCGCCGCGCGCGTATACAGGGTGTGCGAAAGTTGTCGGAAGGGCATACCCAACTATCATTTAAGCCTAATAGATTACTACACAAGAAAAATAATTCTAAATTGATCAAGATTTACTACTTTCCTCGATAAATAGTCTTCAAAGTTACAAAATCTTATAATATCAAAATTTTAGTCAAAAATTAGTTAATTAAGAGTAATATAATGACTTCTAAGTAAAATGAAATATATGTCAATTTATACAGTTCGAAATTATATATTGTTTACCTATTCTATGTTTTCTAATGCTAACATTCCAATAACGTGTAAGACGAAGTTATAATTTACTTAATTTCGTCTTGAAATCTGTCTTCGATATCCAAGGATTTTTTAAATTATTACAATAGGTAAATATTTATATATTTATTACGAAATTGTAAAACTTATTTTGTATTCAACTAGTAGTTAAAAATAAGGTAATAACTAGTTATTTTGCCCTATTAAATCCTTCAATTGGTTAAGTTCTATTTTTATTACAATATCAATCTATTTTCAACTTTGTTGATAATTTCTAAAGAATATTTAACCTAATAGAAATATTGTTCTATATTATGGTATAAATTTACTTTTTAATAATACCTCGACGTAAGTGTGTCTTATAAAGATTTTTTAGGAAACAAGCTTCTTGTTATATGTATTCCGACAGATCTTCATGTAATAGCGCATAGAAATTGTTTTGTGTTTTGGCGATCTGCAGTGAAAATCAAGCCCTACACAATATTACAGAGTTGTAAAAAACGAATTTAAGCCAACACTGCATATTATGTAAATCAATCTAATGATAATATATCGATAAACACTTCATATATAAGTATTCTTATGACTGTTATCGTGTCAGATGAATTCAGTAGTGCACGTGAATTGAAATTCGAATTGAATTCCGTTCGAAAATATTTATTTTGTTTTTGTTATTACGCATATTATTGGCTTTAATTTGAATTTTCAATCACAAATAAATCTAAGAGTAGAATTTTATATGTAAATGTTTTGTTCATTATTTCTAATTGATTACTCACTCATTAAAATTATGTTAATACAGATAATATTAGTTAATATATTTATGACGAAAGATAATTAAACACATTTATCACGAAGTACATTCAGTTTTTATTTTAGGTTACTTTTCAGTATAGTAATATTATTAAAAAGCAATAGTAAAAATGTATATTTACCTGACTTATAGTCTTTCTTTTTCATCCTATCCCTGTTCGCTATTAGAATGTATAAAATCAAACATCATAATTAGGGTATATTTTGGTAATAATGTCTTTTATATTTTGAAATTTTAACATAAAATTGGTCCGTATTTCTTTTAGGTCCAATTATCTTATTGGAATAAAATTCTTGCCGACCTATTATTAACTTCCATATTACTTTAGTTTTTTCCCCACATAAGGAAAAAGGCCAACGAATATAGATAAACTTTCCTTATACGGAATTGGGAAATTCAATTAAAAATCATTACATTTAAAAAAATACATAAAATGGAACCATTTTAACTCCCCTCCGTCCCTAAAACAGACGGGCAGTATTAATTATAAGTGATGGCAGGAGGCATTAAAATAAATAATTGCAAATTTTGAAGCAGACTCTGTAACTCTAACCTACCCTAATAGGTCAAGTAGTTGAATGTCACGCTTCCTTTAGTTCAGTTCATAACCTTAAAGTTCCATTACATAACCAACATACGTGTATTAACAAATCTTGTTATCGTTATCATTTTGATGTTTTGCAGTGTGTGCCTAGCATCATTTTGTGTGTGTAATTTGCTGACAGAGTAATATAGCAATGGCCCATGTGTTTGATATTAATGAAATACACAGAAATTTCCTTGTAAATTTAACTTAACAACTTAAAAATAAAAAGAAATATTAAAAAATTCGAAGAAAAATAAATCCAAATTTGCATTAGCCATAGTTTTACAACTGGTGGATGTAAGTGAAAGTTTGTCTCATCTTCCTTGTTTTTTTTTTTGTTACTTTATATATACCGAGTGTATTAAACAAATTATCACATCATCAAAATAAATTGGTTTTATTAGGACCTTGTAACCTCAAGGACGCACAGTAAAATTTTGGGAAACCGCATTTTTGAAACAAACAACCATAGATTTTGGGATATGTGTGTTGATTTCAGTTATACTTTCTACAATTTTCAAAAACAAGATAACTGATTATGGAGATGTTAAAATTATTTCACCCTAAAATTCCGCAGTTGTTTGACATAACAAATTGAAAGTAGTTATTAGCTCTTCGTTTGTAATTTATGTTTTTTTTTTTAAATTCTGGATACAATTCTGTTATCGAATTTCATAAATTTTAAGGCTAGACAAAGTTATCGCTATTCTAAGAAACGGACAAGATAAATGGCATTGTTAGAATATCAGCTTTGGTTTTGTTAAGATAAAGTTTGTGGCAAGGTATTACCTGTGCAGAGGAAACCCTCCTCATATCAATTCAGAGAGATAATTTACCAAGAGGTTTAAGGTGCGGATGCATAAACGGAAATTCAGTTTAGTGTTTTCTTAGAATGTTATATTATATAATATACAGGATCTCTATAAATGCTTGGGAAAAATGCTGTCACTTTTGCCTGTGGCTAAAATATATTGCTCTAAATAAAGTTGCCTTAGTCCAGAATTGTATAGTTTCGGAGAAGTATAAGTGACCATCATATTTTGGTTCTCAGAATATGTGGTACCATTTTTTCCCAATTTTTTACAAGACACCTTTTATTTTCTTGAATTTAAATTTAGCTGTTTGATCTATTAGAAACTGGAGTTGTAAAAGAATTCCCATAAAATCGTGTCAGTCTCTTTTACTAAGTACACTGTATATTCAAAGCGTACCATTACTGCTGATATACCGCCTACATCATCATCTAGTCGCAAACTCCATTTCTTTGCCCGGTTCATCACTGCTTATCATTTTAGGGGCATTTTTCAGCCTTCAACCTTATCTCTGTCCCATTGTGTGAAAAAACTTGGTTTATAAATAGCTGCAGAACGCGTGATAAGTAAGTTTTTTATTATGTTAAACTTGCCATTGCCATTATTCCTCTAGCACTTATCTCTTACATTGTCCTGTAAAAAATTATATTTTCGTAACACTGAAAATTTTCTATATTTTTATCCACACGATTAGGGAAAACTATGCTACTTTCATTTCGGAAATAATGTATAAGAAAATTATTGTATACACTGTTTCTACATTTTATTTTAATAAAAATAAATTTCGGCATTTGTATTTGAAAATTCTTATTTGTTGCGGTCTCTTGTACAGAGATAGTTTACTAAAGAAAGTATCCAAAAACTATACAAGTAGAAATCTATACCAAACAACTTGCTTACAGCTCTTATTTTCAATAGTAATGGATAGATGGCAGCATAAATAATGTGTTCACTTTTCTCACGATCTTACGTTAAGAAGAAGAAGAATGAGTCATGAAATATGTAGCTGTGTATGTTGTCTGTGAACTGTGAAGTGTCAGCTGCATTTTATTATAACCTCAAAATCTCTTCCAATAACGTATTTTTGATGGAAAAAGAATGTGATATATGCCACAGCACAGCAAAATATAAGTGCCCAAAGTGTTATATTTATTAGTAAGTAAAAAATTTATTTTGTTTGACTCGCTCTTAACCTAACTTCTTCGTAGTTGTTCGGTGTCTTGCTGCAAGGCACACAAAAATGATAACTGTGAGGACAAAAATTCATCCACAAAGCAGGCAGGTGAAAATAACGAGGGAAAGAACAAAGAGATAAGAGGTAGTTCTACTGTTTCTATGGAAAAGTTACAATTATTAGGTTTGTCAAATGATTCCCGTGTTTTTTTTTCGTCACCATTATTCATTTACAGATAATGATGAGATGAAGAACTTATTGGCCAACAAACATTTGAGAGATTTGTTGTCCGTTATCGACAAAGCAGAAAATGCGGACGAAATAATGCAGAAAGCTATGCAAGAACCGATTTTTGTTGAATTTACTGATGCTTGTCTGAGGGTTGTCGATCCTCAAAGTGACGATGAAAATTGAACAGAATTTTGCTGTTATATTGTTATGTTAAGTATATATTTTTTCTGTTAGGTAATAAGCTTTACGATATTCTGCAATGTACCATTTAATAAAGTTATTTTTATATTAAACCTCTTTTTAATGAATTTATGGAGGTTATGGGTGTCGTCACGACTCTTCACAAGAAAAAAATATCACCCTATATAATCATGAAAATAAAATTGGTTTTTATATGTTGTGTTGCCTTCTCATTTTAATTTTCTTACGAGGGGTACGATACTGGTCCTTTACGTTATCTGCAAAATTTATATTTTATACCCACGTTGTATTAACTATACGGTCGGGGCCAGGTGATGTCACAAAAATTCCCGTAAATAAAGACAAAATATAGTGTTTCTCGAAAGATAGACTGTCATACATCATAAAAGTCCTCAGTTTTCATTGGCCTGCTGATGATCCCGACCTGTAGTTAATAGACCAACATACTAAAGTATGCCAAATTTGCCAAAAATATCTTGAGTTGTTCAGAAGTTATGAATTTTAAATTGATTTTTTTGTCAAATATGGAAACTATATATCCCGGAAACGTTTTTGGGACCTTATTTAACAAAATTGCTTTAATTTTAACCTTAGAATGCGACCGTAGTTTCTGTATGTAATTAAAAAATACCCCTGTATAATTTTAGGGACTTTACAGTACATGTGGTGCCATCTTACGGTGAAATACTAAATTAAATAATTATTGAACATAGTAAACTAAAGTACACTCAACATATCGTCGATATGATATCGATAAGAAATTTCATTATATTTAATATTATAATAGTTTTAAAAAAAATCAAAAAATTGGATATAAGGACATAACGTGTTCTTTTTAACTTAGAGCTACACTATCGTCAATCGTCTAATTCAATGAAGCGGTAGTGGTCTGTTCTTTGTTCTGTGGTTCAGTGCTTCTGCTGAGTTTGTTTAGTTTAAATGAAAAACGAAAGGTGGAGCTACGGGGTGGTGTGATTTTGACAACTAAATAGATTTTTTATATGGTTTTGGTGGCCAGAGCAGTCATTGAACTTGAAAAATGAATAAAACCTGCGATATTTGTCACAAGGATGGAATATACAAATGCCCGACTTGTTTAATATTTTAGTAAGTAACCAAACCACAAATTCTTTAAAACGCATTTTAACCTAGCTTTTCATAGCTGTTCACTGACCTGTTGCAAGAAACACAGGGAAGCAAAATGCGACGTAGTGAAGTTCGACTCTGACGAAGACGAGGAAGAATATGTGGAGAGGAAAACGAAAAGGAAAAAGGATAATAATTACCATGCCTCTGAATTAGAAATGCCGAGTGAGTGATACTTATTACTTATTGATTAGATGATGAATTTCTCATTACGAATGATTTTATAGAGAACAGTGAACAAAGCAATAGCTTGCTGGGAAACAACCACTCCAGAAACCTTCCTGTGACGATAGATGAAGCTGAGAATGTCGAAGAGATATTAGAAAAAAATGAACAAGAGCCTATATTCGAGGGCATTGCAGGTGGCTGCTTTAAGGTTGTTGAACCCCAAATAGAGGATGATGAACCTCAGATAACTGAAGATACTTTATAAGACTGAAAAGTGATAGCTTTTATACTCTTTTTATAATGTAACATTCTGCAATTTTTACATTGCTTGTTCCTTGTGATACTTTATATTTCAATATAACATTTAATTTTTAAGAGATGTATCAGGTATGTATTATTTTAAAAAATATTAAACAAGTTTAAGGTACTTTCCCAATTTGTTTTTTTTTTAATATAAGTGCATAGCCACAAATCGGTCTTTTTAAGGGGATCAATAATAATTTGGTAGACAGGATGATGTAGAATCAAATTAAAAACATAACCTAATAAATTGTTTGATAAGTAAGTATATTTTTGTGGTCCTAAATTCTTGGTTTTTGGTTTTCAATTTGATATATTTTGTTATTAGTTTTGTTAAAAATGTTCATAAATCGTATTTGAGTTTTAACACTATCAATGACTTAGGTATTTATGGCTTTCTAATATTCTTTTGAAAGTTAAAAAATATAGTTATCAAAAAAAACTATGATTAAAAAAAGCGATAGTTTTCAGATATCGGTGTATTTTTTTACAAGTTTAAATATGATTTATGAACATTTTTAACAAAACTGATAACAAAATATATCAAATTAAAGCTCTTTTCAAAAAAATCACTCGGGGAAAATAAATTTTAAAGATCGCCATTTTGTAAAAAAATAGTTTTTTTGACATAGAAATCTTTGAACAAGTCTAAAAAATGATTTTTAATCGCTAAGATCTTAAATAAGAACCGAGGTGCCTCTGTATAATAATGAGAGAACATAAAAAAGTATATTGCTGCTTTAAGACTTTATTGAACATTGAAGTTAAAGTGATATACAGGGTGTTCCAAAATAGAAGGCCATACCATTAACCATATATTCTTTGGACAAAAATAATGTGACTTTCCTTATGCCATTTTTTATTTGGGCACTCCTGTTTCAATATACAGGGTGTTAAAGTTACATTTTAAAAAACTATTTTTGTTAATAATCCCATTGTTTTGTAAGATACACACTTGAAATTTTGCACGTACTTTTATCTTATTCAGGCATACTTTTCATGTAATTTTGGTGAAAAAAATCGAAGGCTGAATGGAGGTAACTGAGGGATGCAGTACCCTTTGTCTCCAATTATTTATAAGTACGCCTATGCAGCTTTTTCTTGAAATATCAAACGTAGAATTTTCTTCTGATCATTTTACCTTTTTTGTAGTTTTTTGTTTAAATGTCTCGTTTTGGAGAAAAACGGCAATTTGTAGTGCCCATAAATCTATCATTCAGTACCATTTTCAAGTGAAACAGAAATTTTGCGGATATGCCTGTTATTACAATACCTTGGCAACTTAGCAAATCGTAATACTTACTGAATAAATATTTACTAATTAAAACAAAAAGAGAATATCTTACAAAAGATATTGTAATAATAGGTGTATCCACAAAATTTCAGTTTCACTTGAAATGATAGATTTATGGGCACTACAAATTGTCGTTTTTCTTGAAAACGGAGCATTTAAACAAAAAATTACAAAAGAGATAAAATGATCATAAGGAAATTCTACGTTTGATATTTTAAGAAAAAGCTGCATAGGCGTACTTAGAAATAATTGGAGGGGATAAAGGGTACTGCACCCCTCCATTCACCCTTCGATTTTTTTCACCAAAATTACATGAAAATAAGATAAAAGTACGTGCAAAATTTCAAGTGTGTATCTTACAAGACAATGGGATTAATAACAAAAATAGTTTTTTTAAATGTAAATTTAACACCCTGTATATTGAAACAGGGGCGCCCAAATAAAAAATGGCATAAGGAAAGTCGCGTTATTTTTGTCCAAAGAATATGTGGTTAATGGTATGGCCTTCTATTTTGGGACACCCTGTAGAATCGCTATGCGATTTGTGAAATTTACAGCTCATCTTTAATTTGTGACTGAGTGTCCATAACAAAGGTGTCCAAATCTCCAGGTAAGGTTGCATTATCGAGCGCATTTGCCAAATACCAATACCTTTTCCTCATCAAATGTGCTGACGATTTTGGTTGCCTCTGTCTAGTAAAAATACCTTTCTTGTTGCCGCCCACTCTTGTATAAGCTATAAAAATAAACGTTTAATAATGGTGGAAAACTTGCTAAAATATCTACTTTATCAAGATTGTTCCGTAATTTTTCTTAATTCCCTTCTTTTATAATTATAACTTACTTTGGGCCGTTTTAAAATCGGCAAAATTCCAAATCATTTCTCCTATAAACCAACCTTCTTGACGTAGCTTATCAAAAGCTTTAAAATAATTAGACATGTATTCATTCTGGTACTCCTCTGACCAAATAAAGGATGGAAGCTAAAATTTAATTTGAGTTAATTGCGAGATTATCAATACACAGGATGTGCCTACAGGGACTACACAAGCCTTAAATTATGACGCATTTCACTTTCAATTAAACATAACTGTACTATATACAGGATGTTTATGAACTTCGAGAAGATTTTTTAATGCGGAAAGTAAATTGAATTTTATACGACGCTAATTTTGATTGAAACTACGATTAGCTAATAGACATGATACCGACATATAGATCTGCAAATAAGAATGCTAGTTTTACACGTCTTCATACATAGCTATTTCCAAATAGGCATGCACCGGCACCGGCTTGGTTTTCAGCTATAGTACAATGTGGACATTGAACTTTATTATTACTTATCTAATCTTACCGAGTGATATCCTTCCAAAGTGTCAGCTCCGTATTCCGTAACTAACACGGGTTTGTTGTGTTTATTATGCCAGGCATGAGCGGCGTTTACCACTTTAGATAAGATAACATCTAAATCTCCACTGTCATCGTACCAAGCATCATACCTATTCATGCTCAATATATCCAAGTATTCACCCTAAATAAATAAATAAATTGTTAGCGAGAATCAGTAATTCAGTATTAAACAAATTCATTTATGATACATACATATAGAGAAAACAGATCAACTATCATAAATTCTGTGTTGTTTCACACTGATCATATCTAAAGTCATTAATAATAATATATCGGACAAATATTTCTGACAGTTTTCAGTCATTTACATTATATCACTTATAACTGTTCTAATTCTGATCAGTATCTTATTACTACTGGAGTACCTCAGGGTTCTAACCTGGGTCTTCTTTTATTTTCGTTTTGTATTAATGACAATACAATACAATACAGTTATTGTGTAAAAATTTGTCCTTCGAGTTTGAATGTTGCTGACGGTGTGAATCTAAATATTCCTAAACGCAAAATTGTTTCATATTTTTTAAATATATTTTTGTCGATTATTAAATTACAGCATTATTTTATAGGCAATAAGTATATGATGAATATATAAATTTTAAGATGATGTTTAGGCAAACTGTAGGATAAAGTAAAATTTACTTACGGAATAATCATCACCAGCTTCAACATTGTTCACTACTGTCGTAGGACGTGTTGTGTCAAGGGATTTTATATGGGCGATAACCTGCCTGCAAACAAACATAAGTTTAATATATTATACATATTTTGAGTAAATCTCTTAGTATTACCTGTAATAATCTGAGGCAGACTCTTGATTAGTCCTAGGTTCATTAGATGCCGACCACATTATAACACTTGGTCTATTTTTGTCCCTTCGTATCAATTCTGTGATAGACTTCTTGTGGTTCTCCAGAAGTTCATCACTGAAGTTGCTGCAAATCGACAAAATTAAAACTAATTTCTTTATATACCTATAAAACTCACTCTGTATCGACTGCAGGTGATTCGTCAATGATCATGATTCCTTGGCTGTCCGCCAAATCCATGATCTCTTCAGCGTAAGGGTAATGGGAAGTCCTGTAGCAATTCGCGCCCATCCACTTGATCAGGTTATGGTCTCTTACTATAAGAGGAAGATCTAAACCCTTGCCGCGGATATCTGAGTCTTCGTGACGCCCAAAACCGCGAATGTAAATGTTTTTTCCGTTTATTTTAAAAGTGGTGTTGTCCCAAGTAAGTTGCCTTACTCCAAAGAGTTGATCGTACATGTCTATTACTTCATTAGACTCGTCCAAAAGTTCTACCTGCAAGTTATGTCATCATTAACATGTATACGATAAACTCCAAGGATCTTGCTTGTGCCTCCTGTCATTAAAGGAATGTAATAAATTACCCTAAATGTATACTGGTATCCTGGATTGTCGTGCATCAAGTAAGGCCACCACAAATTGGCATTTGGTATAATCAAAGACCCATTCAATGTTTTTTCGTTCGTTGCAATGTCTTTGCCGTCTTTATCAAAAACAGTTATTTTGCTGGTGTAACTGTCATCTCCTTCTACAGTCACTTGGAATTGAACAATGCCTGGGAAGAAGCATACATATGAACATTTCTAATGAAAACTATGGTATTCTTTAAGGAATAATATTGATCTATCTCTACCTGCAGTTCCATTTACTGTAGTGAGAAGAGTGATGTCATCTATGTAAGTTTTTGCTGTTGTGTAGAGAAATACAGATCTATCAATGCCAGCATAGTGGAAGAAATCAAACGGATAATTCTGTTTTATTCTTAGACTGAAAAATGTTTAGTAAATGTTTTAGTAATAATAAATGTTAGAAAATAGAAGTGATTTTCGTAATTACCTGTTCAGAATTGCTAAGGATCCCTGTGGAATTGTAGTACTGGTGAGTATGTTATTGACTATTACTGTGATATTATTATTCTCTCCCTTAAATTTCAAAAATGACGTCACTTCTCCAACAAACGGTAGATGTCCTATTTCGTGGGAAATAGCTAATTCATCATTTATCAACTGCAAGTAATCATGTTGATTTTACGGCCTGTAAAAAAGAATCAAAAGAAAAACATTTACCACTTCAGCTGCGTAGCACACAGATCCAAACCGCAACCAAACCCTCCTGTCCTCCCAAGCTTTGGGCACAATAAAGTTTCTTTGGTAATAGGTTATTCCTACGTGATCTCTAACTTTTGGATTAGTTGATATGTCGTTGTAACTCGCAGGTACAGGCATTAGTTCTACGTCTTCATCGCCTTCCTAGAAAAAGTGATGACAAATGTTTCTTTTCTTTAGCCGTTTTTTTAACTTACTGCCAGTGTGAAACGATTAGAATCTGTATTAAATATTCCTAAGGAAAACTGCCATAAGCCATCTAGGGAAAGCACTTCTCTAGCTGAGTTGGTTCTTGGATACAGTATTCCTGATTCAGATTGTACTTGTAAAATTACAAAGATACACAACCCAAGTATTCTTCTCATACTTTTGCATTCAATTATTACTTTCGTATAAATCTACCAGTCTACCAGTGATCATAAAATACAAACTAATTTTTCATGGAGTGTTTAGAATATACTTGAGTAGGTATTAAGTACCTACCTATTAGATATGATAGTATGTGTAGAAAATCATGATAATATGGTTCTTGAATTGCTAATTACTGATTATTTAATTTGTTATAAAAGATTATACAGTTAATTTAGATGTATCAGTAAATTATTTTCCATTATTTGTGTATTATTGAATTTTGACAAGCTTTGCAACACTGTAGTGAGTTTAAATATGAATTAAATGAGATTGTACAATATTAAGATTCTATAGATCATATCAAAGTTTGGCGTGAGGAAAAAAAATCATATTTCCAACAAGTATTTATTAAAAATAAAGTGGAGGACTTTTTTTTTTGTATTTTATAATTCATTCTTAGTTTGCGATTTTTTATTGACAACGAAATTGTCTAAATCCGTAGGCAAGGTCGCATTGTCCAGTTCATTGGCCAAATACCAATATCTCTTCCTCATCAAATGTGCTGACGATTTTGGTTGTCTTTGTCTAGTAAAAATGCCTTTCTTATTGCCTCCTACTCTTCTAACAGCTAGGAAAGAATATAACGTCAATGGAATGCTAGCAATAGCATTTAATAAGGTTTAATAACATCTATCACTACTGAATACAGAATTAGTTTACATTAAACCAAATTTGTAAAACTTTGATATTTACCTTGGTCCGTTTTGAAGTCGGCAAAGTTCCAAATCATTTCTCCTATAAACCAACCCTCCTCGCGCAACTGATCGAAAGCTTTGAAGTGGTTAGACATAAGCTGATTTTGGAACTCTTCTGACCAAATGAATGTTGGAAGCTGCGTAAGAAATACCAGAACCTTATTTTTAATTCTTATTTATTTTCTCTTGGGACTTACCGAGTGATAGCCTTCCAAAGTGTCAGCTCCATATTCGGTGACTAGCACAGGCTTGTTGTGCTTGTTATGCCAGGCTTCAGCTGCAGCTACTACGTCCGGTACAATGACGTCCAAATCTCCTTCATAGCTATACCAACCATCGTATCTGTTCATACTCAAGATATCCAAATATTGACCCTAAAAATACCGTAACTATTGTAGTCCAAAATCTCTTATTCTTCGCTTTTTGCACAGAAATATAAATTATTGATCACATTTACTTACCGAATAATCCGGATCAGCTTCCACAATGTTTACCACTGTTACCGGACGTGTTCTATCGAATGCCTTTACATGGGCGACAACATGTCTACAAATAAATGATTGAATAAAAACGTTTTTAAATAAAGACTGCAATTGTACTTGTAGTATTCTGAAGCAGATTCTTGTCCAGTTCTAGGTTCGTTAGCTGCCGACCACATTACGACACTTGGTCTATTTTTATCTCTTTTGATCATTTCTGTGATAGACCTCTTGTGGTTTTCTAAAAGTTCGTCGCTGAAGTTGCTGCAAATCATCATAGATAAGTATTTCATCTTCTTTTACCTAGAATACTTACTCTGTATTAACTGCTGGTACCTCATCAATGATCATAATTCCTAAACTATCTACTAAGTCCATGATTTCTTCGGCGTAAGGATAATGCGAGGTCCGGTAGCAATTTGCGCCGATCCACTTAATCAGGTTGTGGTCTCTTACCACAAGAGGAAGATCTAAACCTTTTCCGCGAATATCTGAGTCTTCGTGGCGTCCAAAACCGCGAATGTAAATGTTCTTTCCGTTTATTTTAAAACTGGTACTATCCCAAGAAAGTTCCCTTACTCCAAAGCGTTGATCGTACTTGTCTATTACCTTATCGGAATCGTCTAAGAGTTCTACCTACAATTTACATCATCAGTATCAAGGTAATTCCCAAGGACCATGTCTAGGCCCTCTCTCAAATAAATTACCCTGAAGGTGTATTGGTATCCAGGGTTGTCGTGCATCAAATAAGGCCACCACAAATTGACATTTGGAATAATGAAAGAACCGTTCAATGTTTTTTCATTTGTTGCAATATCTTTACCGTCTTGATCAAAGACAGTTATTCTGTTAGTATAAGTATCTTCTCCTATGACAGTCACTTGAAACTGAACAATGCCTAATGAACGAAATATTATTAAGAAGCGTTTGGTTTGATTTTAATTATTTTTTACGACCCTACCTGCAGTTCCATTCACTGTGGAATGAAGAGTGATGTCATCTATGTATGTTTTTCCTGTGGTATAAAGAACTACAGGTCTATCAATGCCAGCATAGTTAAAAAAGTCGAAAGTATATGTCTGTTTTACTCTCCCACTGAAAAAACATATTAAGGTTTCTACTTTAACTAAAATCAAAGTAACCGGTGATTTGAAACTTACCCAGGTAAAGTTGACAGACTTCCTTGGGGAACTGTAGTACTAGTAAGTATATTGTTAACTATGACTGTAATATTATTTTCATTGTCGAAACTTAATAATGACGTTACATCTCCTACAAATGGGAGATGTCCTATTTCATGAGATAGAGCTAATACATCATTTATGTACTAAAAATAAATACCCTTGATTATGTCTATACTTCATGTGAACAAAAAATACTTACTACTTTAGCTGAGTAAGATACTGATCCAAACCTCAACCAAACCTTCCTGTCTTCCCAGGATTGGGGTACAACGAAGTTCCTTTGATACTTGACATCTCCAACATGATCTCTAATTTTTGAATTGGTCGATATATCGTTATAGCTTGCAGGCACAGGCATTAGCTCTATGTCCTCATCATTATCCTAGAAATGGCGATCAGAAATCTGCCGGTTTCTGTATTTCTTGATACTTACTGCCAATGTGAAGCTTGCTGTGTCAGAGTTGATTAGAGAAAACTGCCATAGTCCGTCTAACGAAAGTAATTCTCTGACTGAGTTACTTCTTGGATACAGTATTCCAGATTCACATAGTGATTGAGAAATTGCAAGAATACACAGACCTAGCAGTGTTTTCATGTTTCCCGTCTTCGAGTTCTAGTTGGGTATTGATGAAAATTGCCGACAAGGGTAAGAAAAATAAAAACTAATCTTAGCTTGAGTGTTTTGTATGTTCTTAAGTGGTATGTTGAGTGTCAGATATGATAAATATGTGTATTAAGTGTTAACAATATGTTTGTTGATCACAACATTCTTGGAACGGTATGTTGTGATTAGCCATATTATCTTTTTTAGGGAATGCGATTCATTTAGTTCAATCAGTATCCCTAGTATAAAATATTTCGTTCCTTTTTTATTTCATTATCAATAAAATGTTGTCATTTGAGCATATAAATTTATTAAAAAATAATATGTAATTATAATAAATTGCTGGTGATTCATACATCGAATTTTATATGATGTAGTTGTCCAAGTCATCAGGTTGAGTTGCGTTGTCTAACAGTCCAGCAATGGCCCAATATCTCCTCCTCAAGAGATGGGCACTAGCCTTTGGTTGCCTTTGTCTGGTGAAAATTCCTTTCTTATTCCCTCCGACTCTCGTATAAGCTGAAAACAATATTAGTTACAACCTGTAGTCGCCAAAAACTTCATCATTACTTTCTGCAGTTTTGAAGTCGGCGAAATTCCAGATCATTTCTCCTATGAACCATCCCGTTGCTCTTAGTTCATCGAAAGCTTGGAAATGTCGAGACATGAGGTCTGTTTGAAATTCTTCCGACCAAATATACGTGGGAAGCTGTTAAATATAAAATAAGTTTTTCAGAAGTGCATTCTATGAAAAGGTGCTAGGACAAAAGTTTAATAGTTTGACAAGTTTGAAAATGAAAGTTTATCAAATGTATTAATAATATATACGGTATGCGCCAAAAGTATGGAATAAATTCAATAAAAACGAAACAATTATTTTTTGGGAAAAATTCTCGAACTGGTCGATTTTTAATTTAAAAAATACATATTTTAGCGTAAAATGCGATTTTCAAATGTCATTTGTTTTCGAGTAATGACGTCATCGATTTTTTTTAAATGGCAACACCATATGTTTTTCCTTGATTCTGAAAGATCGTTTAATTCTCTATCAGACAGTACTAAAATTTTGCTCTCTTACATAGGAAAGTTTTCGAGTAAATGACGATTGAATGTTAGAAAACGTAAATCAATTAAAATAAAGCAAAAACGTTATCAAGTTTAGTTTTTCGAATTCCATAGTTCTTTTATGTATCACGTAGGTGAAAATCTTTGCAAAGTGTCATTGTCACACCGACTTTCTAATAAGTATTGTAAGCGACTTAGAAATTATTTTTGAATTTAAAGTATCATGGCATATTTAACTGTTACTTAAAAAATTGAAATTTTAATTCTTATCGAATGCGGGAATATGACTAGAACTCAGCAGGAAGTTTGCGATTTATTTAATGAAAAATATCCAGATCGCCCTATCAGCCAATCAACAGTCAGTAAGGTATAGTCTAAATTTAGAGAAACTGGCAATGTTGTAAATATTCCAAAACCTGGACGTCCAAGCATTAATGAAAATCAGAAACATAACATTTTGATAAGTATGGTGGATAATCCTCATAATTCTTCACGATTGGTTGCATTAAACAATGACACTAGTCAGAGCACAGTGCTACGTATCTTGAGGAAGGAAAAATATCATCCCTACAAAATTTAACTTGTGCAGGAACTCAATGAAGATGATCCCGATCGCCGCTTACACTTTTGCGAAATTCTAATGGATTTATGTCAAGGAAATAGAAATTTACACCGGCAAATACTTTTTTCAGATGAGGCCACATTTTGTCTGAATGGTACAGTAAACCGTCAAACTTGCAGATATTGGAGTCGGGAAAATCCTCATTGGATGGCAGAGGCACATACCCAACACCCTCAGAAATTAAATGTGTGGGCTGGAATAGTTGACAACAGAATAGTAGGGCCTGTCTTCTTTGAAGGAACCCTTACAAGACAAAGATATTTAAAGTTTCTAGAAAATGACCTTGTTCCAGCCCTTGCAGTAATTTTTCCTAACGATAATGACCCTGACATTCCTGACGATACCATATGGTTTCAGCAAGACGGTGCACCTCCGCACTATGCGCGCCCTGTACGAGATTTTTTGGACAACTGTTTTCCTGGGAGGTGGATCGCCAGATCTTACACCTCTTGACTATTTTTTATGGAGATACTTGAAGTCAAAAGTGTACATTAATAAAACACGTAATTTAGAAGAACTTCAAAATCGCATTCGGGACGAAATACGCAGAGTTACCCCAGAAATCATTCATAATGTGCAAGAAGAATTTCTTCACAGACTTGCGCATTGTCAAGAAGTTGGTGGATGGCAATTCGAATATTTAATTTAAATATAAAACTTAATCAATTGTATTTTATTTTACATACCTCAGAATTGTTACTTTTTTATGGATAAAATTTACATTTTCTAACATTCAATCGTCATTTACTCGAAAACTTTCCTATGTAAGAGGGCAAAATTTTAGTACTGTCTGATAGAGAATTAAGCGATCTTTCAGAATCAAGGAAAAAAATATGGTGTCGCCATTTAAAAAAAAATCGATGACGTCATTACTCGAAAACAAATGACATTTTAAAATCGCATTTTACGCTAAAATATGTATTTTTTAAATTAAAAATCGACCTGTTCGAGGATTTTTCCCAAAAAATAATTGTTTCGTTTTTATTGAATTTATTCCATACTTTTGGCGCATACTGTATATATTAATTTGTGAAAATGAATGAAAACCTGGAGAGAAGTGAGATTTCAGGCAATTGGTTACAAAATGCGGAGAAAATTCGTGCCGCAGTTCTACCAACAAAGTCGGAACCAAAGTATAAAAAAGAATATGACAAATTCTTGCAGTGGCTGAAAGTTAACTGTATGGAAAACAAAATTATAAGTGTAACTATAATGTTGACTTACTTTTCTTACGAATTGAATCAAACTGTGCAAATTCCCTGCGGACTAAGTGGTCAATGTTAAAATCAATGATGGCAATTTATAATAATACAGATGGGAGAAAGTTTCATGAACTGGAAGCGTTTCTCAAACGAGGTAAAGGCTATGAGTCAAAAAAGCCTAAAGTGTTTAGTTGGGATGACATTGTCCAATTTTTGAAGGATGCTTCGGATGAAGAACATTTACTACATAAAGTAATGCATTAAACTATAAGCATTACATATTTATTGCTCTATTTTACAGGTGGTTCTGATTATGGGTTATTTCGGGAGTTGTAGAGGTCAAGAACTTTTGAATATGAAGATTAATCATATTGAAGATAAGGGCTCGGTTATGGTAGTTGACATTGGGTGAAGTTTATGTGTTTGCGTTCGTCCGGGAATTAAATGACTTACAAAATGTAAACCTTCCAAGGTATCAGCCCCATATTCCGTCAAAAGAACGGGCTTGTTGTGGATCTTATGCCAAGCTTCTGCATAGCCTTTCAAGTCAGATATTACAACATCTAAATCCCCTGGATTGTCATACCATGCCATATACTTATTGAAACATAAAATGTCCAAGAATTGTCCCTGAAATCAAGCTGAGTTATGTCTAATAATTACGCTGTAATTGTAAGTTACCGAATGTTCTTCTGGAGCATTATAGCTGTTCACTACGGTTGCTGGTCTGGTCGTGTCCAGTGTCTTTATGTGTGCTATAATTTCCCTGAAAGTACAATATTTATTTGAAATAACCGCTTTGATATATATGTTTTTGTAAATACTTGTAGTAAGGACCGGATTCGTTGTACTGGGTGCTAGGTTCATTTGAAGCTGACCACATTATCACGCTAGGTCTGTTTTTATCCCTGTTGATCAGTTCCGTTAGAGATTTCTTGTGGTTTTGAAACAGGCCGTCGTTATATTTTCTGAAAGGTAAGTAATAATATTGCTGCCAGGGAGAACCGTGTTATGGTCTTTTATTTGGCATAAGATACTCACTGTGTATTGACTGCAGGGCACTCATCAATGATCATGATGCCTAAACTATCAGCTAGATCCATGATCTCCTCAGCATAAGGATAGTGGGAAGTTCTGTATGAATTGGCACCTATCCACCTGATCAAATTGTGATCTCTGATGATCAGGGGTAAGTCCAGACCTTTTCCTCGAATGTCGGAATCTTCGTGGCGACCGAAACCGCGTAGGTATATCGGTTTACCGTTGATTTTGAAAGTCGTGTTGTCCCATGTGAGTTCTCTTATTCCAAAAGGCTGATCGTAACTGTCCAGTAGTTTTTTACCAACGTTGTACACTTCAACCTAAAACATCGTAACTCTTCTACTGCATCATGAGTTTCCATGGTTTACTTGAAATCATATTACTTCTAAGTATTCTAATTTGTAATTGTAATTGTAATTTTAGGTAGGTACACTGGAAACGTACGTATGTTGTTTATTTACCCTTAATGTGTAAAGATATCCTGGTTCGGCATCCATAAGGTACGGCCACCATAATTTGGCGTTGTTAATTTTTATTTTTCCAGTTAGAGTCTGTCCATCATTTGAAACGATATATTTGCCTGCTTTATCAATTACAGTAGCTGTTACATCAGAAATGTCATTTCCTTCGACAGATATGTCGTATGTTACAATAGCTATAAAAATTATTGCCGTTACATAGTTTTCTCAATTAATATCAATACTTACACAGGGCATTGCATAAGTGTGTACAAAAAATTCCGAGGTAGTTCCCTTGGCAAGTTTTATGGGGGGAAGGGGTAATTAGAACCTCCTTTAAAATTTACAGCCCCTTAACAAAGGGGGTAAAATCTGTTTTCAATATTTCTCGAAAACTGTTAAATATGCTATCGTAATATTTATAAAATCATATTTCAGTGGCATATTTCTTGTTTTCTGAAGGGTGAAATAAACCATCTCTTTCATGTTTGTTTTCCAAGCTTTGTATGGGTACTTTTAAATTTCTTAATCCAAATGAAATTCTAAGGTAATTTGGTATATTTCAAAACTTGTACTTCTTAAAAACATTTTATATTAGGTATTATTAGTTTAAAAAAAAATATATATATTTTTTAGAACTATCCAAAATTACAATATAAAACTTATTTAACTGCAATTTATTCTTAGTACGCTGCTGTAAGAGACAAAAAAAGTATTTGAATCAACAAATCTACCTTAGAATTTCACTTTGATGAAGAAATTTAAAAGTATAAGAATTAGCTATTTTGTGTTACTAGAATTATTGTTTTTATTCCAACTATTGGATAGTTTGTAAAATAATAAAAAAAAATAAAATATTTTGGTGTCTCTGATTATTTCAAGTAAATTAGCCAAGCGAGTGGGTTAGTTTATAAAGTATTCGCTAATATTGTGGAATATGAGGTTTGCTATCAAAATAACCAACAACATATACACTTATGCAACACCCAGTATATACAGGGTGTTTTTAAATGAACTAACAAAAATGAGACAACAGATTCCTTAGGTGAAAATAAATCGATTTAACCGTTGAGTGAGAAATTAGAAAGAGGCGCAACCTTAATGGCGAAATGCGATTCGATCTACAAGTTTAACACTCTGTATCTTGAAAACAAACGCCCTAATAGAAAATATCTATAGGGCAAAATGTTTTTAAAGTCGGACAAGAAATAAAGGCCTTCATGTTTCACGTTTCTTTATGTTACACGACAGCCAATTTTGAGTGTTCTGTGTGATTCAATGGTTTAACAAGCAAAGAAAACCTCCGTGAACAATAAGTTGTCGATAAATTGACGATTCTTAGAATGAAAAAGCTGCTATTACCTAATACTATCTCGAGCCCAAAAGTGGATACGCATTTCGCCATAACGTTGCGCCTCTTTATAATTTCACACTCAACAATTTAACCTAACATACCCATATCCCGAGTAGCATAATAAAGAAAGATACAGGGTGTCAAAATTAAAAATTTTATTTTCAATATTCGTAAATAACTTCTTAAGAAATCCAAATATTTACATAAAATTTGTAAGTGAGGAGTTTTTGCGGGCGAGAAATTCAAATTTGTTTCTAATTTTGACGTCACTAGTAGAGGGCGCCACTTGTGGCACACCATGTTTCTTTTAAATGGCAGAACTTTTTTGCGGCTTAGTGTATCTTTTTTATTATACGACTTGAGATATAAGTATGTTAGGCTAAATCGATTTATTTTCACTTAAGGAATCCGTGATTTCATTTTTGCTACTTCATTTAGGTAGATATTTAGATTTTTTTAAATTTTACCAGTTGTTCCACTAAGTTTAGTTGTAATAGTAATGTCATCGATATATGTTTCTTCCGTTGTGTACAATACCACAGGTCTATCAATTCCGGCATAGTTAAAAAAATCAAAAGTGTATTCCTGTTTTAGTCTTCCACTATAAAGAACTCGTCTAAATATGGACACTTATACTTTTATAAAAAGCTTACCTGTTCAAAACCACCGTACTTCCTTGTGGTATGGTAGTATTAGTAAGAGTGTTGTTCACCAATACCACTATGTCGTTCTCGATGCCAAATTTTATAAATGGAGACACATTGGCAGCAAAGGGTAGATGTCCGATTTCGTGAGACATGGCCAACTTGCCATTTAAGTACTTTAAAACAAAACAATGTCGGATTTAAACAACTATTGTAGTTGAATATGAATGGAGGAGTTGCTTAAATTTTATATTGGTTTGTAATACATTACAGGGTAATCTTTCAAACATACTGAAAGGTCAGGACATGCCTCTGCAATAATCACATAATAATTAATAAATTGCATTATAATGTAAACAAACCCATACTTCTGAAAACGCGATATCATTGGTGTGACGTTACACGCCGTTCAGCGCGGTTTGTTTCCGTGGGAGGTGCAGGTTACGGTGTTGGTGATGTAAACAGGCGTCTGTTTCTTGTAGTTTTGCGTTTTTGGGTCACAGGTTTTGGGTGTAACTACTGTGTAGGTAATGTCATAATTATTAGTGGTGATGTGGTGAATTTGCGATTAAATATATTTAAAAATTTGTATGCGCAAGTGGATAATGTTTGCATCGAAAGAAGTTGCCAAGTTTTATAAAAAATTTAGAAATTTAAAATATTAGGTACTATCATTACTAATATTAATATTGTTAGGTAATTGCTAAGTATTATTAGTTAATTATAATAATATGTATTTAATTTAAAACTAACCTAATTATTGCATTACCAAAAACTTAAGTCAAAGTTACTTTCTCGATTTCGTACATTTATTTGGCAATAAATTAAGAGTTCTCGAACACCATCATTATTTATTCATTTCATATATGTTTTATTTTAGAGCCCGTGGGAAAAATAAAACCTATAAGTAAAATTGAACGTGGACACGTTTGACTGGAAACGTTACTTTCAAGAATTTGTTTGTATTCTTTCTTGATTAGTGCTTTGTAATTTTATTACGCGGAATATACAATAATTTTATTTTCTCATGCCACAATTTTGTTCTATAACATATTTATAAAACAAGGAATATTTTTATAGATTAAACACAACTATAAAACTGTTTTATAAATAAGCGCATTTCGAGGCAACATTTTTTTTTTAATTTCCTTATATATCATTAATAAAACACGTCAATACAACTATTTTATAAAGTATAATTAAATGCCATTTGCCGCAAGAATACAACTCTTTCACAGTATGTTTACAATCCTTATATATATTTTTAAATGTTTTATAACGTATTATAATGCTTTTATAAAAATTTTAAAGAACTGAAAATTATTTGTTCTATAAACACGTTGTAAAAACTATTATTAAACAATTTTAGACAATTACTTTCTTCAGGAACTAAATTATGACAATTATTTGCTCTATAAAATCAAACTGTTCGTTAAACAACGCAATTCGATAGTTATAAAATAATTCGCTTCTTTTAAAGTTCCATTTTGCTAGTTGGGAGATAGATGGTTTTACTTGAGGTAAATATAAAATTATGCCGTCTGATTTTAGATTAAACTACTTTTCACATGAATGGTGGAACATGTTATTTGGAATTGTAATGAAACGCTAAATACTATAAATGAGAAAAAAATTAAGTTTGTGTGATTTTCAAAAATTAACTCTGCTGTATTTAGGTATATTGTTTTGAGGCTTATTTTCCACGAAATTGTCTAAAACGAACGCTATTTCCATAAAAATAATACGTATTTTAAAAAATCATGCAATTTCCCCATAAGTCGTCTTCTAGTTTTCTTTATTAAGAAAAATACATACCACTTTAGCGGCGTAGCAAACTGATCCGAATCTCAGCCAAACCGCTTTCTGAACCCACGATTTTGGTACAACGAAACTTCTTTGATATTTCACAATTCCTACATGGTCTCTTATGTTGTCGTCGGTGGAAATATCGTTGTAACTTGAGGGCACTGGCATAAGTTCCAAATCTTCACTGTCATCCTTCTAGAAAGTATAGTTTTTAGATACTAATAGTTAACTTATAACTAAGTACAAATATTTTAAGAGAGGATAGAGAAAAATAAGACTTAACGGAATCATCCTTCCAAAAATTTATATTTTTTTTTCTAAACTATTAAAACCCTTATATATCGACGCCTATGGCCGCTCGCCAGACGCGCATGCAGCACATAGTTTATAAAACACTTCCTATTCGTATATGTATTTCGTTATGTTAATCAATTGTGATAATCAGAATTTTCCGTTCAAATTGACATAATATTTCTTTGTTCTATAATAAATTCCCTTCAACAACCCTCAATGATGGTATTACGACAATCAAAATGTCAGACAATATCCTGCACCTTAGCTATGCAACCATCAACACAACAATGTCTAGCCGGCTGTAATAATGAACTATTTTTTGTGTTGTTCGTGCTGTAAAAATTGTGACAAACATATTTTAATAATACGATGTAATGTCATTTTTAAATATTATTTTTCTTTAACGATGTTATAGTATTTATTCCATATAAATATTTTCTATGGTACGTATCCTTATTTATTTTTAATACAGTTTTACTTCAATAAAATGAATTATTGTAGTAGCAATAATATGAAATCTAAAAATTTTAAATAGCTGCTTGAGTTGACACTGGGCAATGCTGTTGTGCTGTTACTGTGATCCAGGATATCTATCAGATATTATTATTAATATATTTTTTTATTTTTGTCGTTTTTTCAATTGACAACGTCGCGAAGAAAGTCGCACAGCTGTTCGCATTTCGAAACCATCTCGAACGCCAGTTGTCATAAGCGCCGATTTTAGTCGAGGAAAAGGGGTTTTGTCCCTTTTTTATATATCAAGCTAGAATTGCAAAATAAATTTTGTATTGTCATTTAGGCCTCTCTGTGCACGTGGTTAACATTTTTCTACTTATTAATAGTTAACGCTGTACATGTACTATACTCAACGGCTGAAAATCTAGATAGCGACTCGTGTTATAAACCTCTGTGTTTTACTGTTTTACAAAATTTGTCAAAAACTGTGATTTTCCTGCCATACATAATTAAAACAGAAGTTGCAAAATTCGTGCAAAAATCCGTGAATTTCGCGTCCATGAGGCTTAAGTGTGATATCCGCGGAGGGCGCATTAGGTAGGTGTAAGTGGATTATGTTGGGCATTCTAATTTGTCGAAGATCACAGGGGGACATTTAAAGTAAACTGTTAATGTATTAGGTTCACTCGACATAAACTTAGTGTTGTGTGCTTTGAACTCTTCTCAAGTGGTACGCTTAGGTAATCATGCAACCCTCACCTTCGTACTCATTTCTGTGCTGTGAATTAGTCACTCCCTATTATGTTCGACCTTGGGTAATTAATAATACAAGATAAAAACTTTATATTTGGAAAAAATTCTTATCATTTTTATTTTTGAACGCCTCGAAATTGGCAAATACTATTATATCATTGTTTCTACTAAAAATAATAGATGCTATGTAATGCAATTATTTTTGTTATTTTTTATATCTGATTGCCTTCAAATTTAGTACGCCTATGGAATGTTGCTCCTCGCAAGCTAGTGAATAGTCACTCTAGATTTTCTGCCGTTGAATATAGATACAACACTAACTGTAAGTACTAACAAAATCTTACCTGTAGACAATCATCATCCACAGTTACACTGCTGTTGCAGAGACAGAATTTCCATAGACCATCTAAAGATTGTACTTCTCTCGTTATAGAATTTCTCGGGTACAATATACCAGCATTACTTTGAACAATACTCGCAGACAGTGCGAACAGTACAAGTAACAATTCTCTCATGGCGCAGAGATGCTGTTATAACATTAGTTAGTATTCGACTGAGAATAAAATATGCCCTGGCCCTTGTAACGGATGTCATAAATAAATATTAATTTTTGTAATTTGTGTTTACATGGGACGATAAAAATGTTTTCCAGTACGTACAGATATCGTAATATATTTGCATAATGGTCTTAATTTTTATGTGGAATATTTGTTCGATTAGATAAGGTACAACAGAGACACCCAGTGTAGTATTACGTGTGTTTATTTCTTCTAAATGCAAATGAAGAAAAGTTTGCGTTGTGAGGATACTACGTTTTTTCCGAACCAATGTTAACAGCTGCTTTTAAGTTTTATAAAGTTTTTGCTATTTCTCCAAAAGATAACTTAAAGGTAAAGCCAAATTGTGTCTAACTTCAACCTCCCTTTACAATATACAAGGTGTACGGGAAAATGTGGGAAATTTCTCGGGTGCAGATTGAACATAGTAAAATAAGATGACAAGTTCTTATAAAATTTTTTCCTACAGGCTTAGGAAATATGTGTCTCTGAAGACGCCCCTGGAATAAATTTTAAAGTACATGAATATCCTGTTAAATACGTATTATAAATTAATTAAGGCCAAATGTGTTCTAAGGGTTACAAGTACACACAACGTCAAAAGTCTTAGATCCCTTGTATATAAAATGATAAAGTACATGTATTTAGGGAACAAAAAAGACAATAAAAAATTGCATACCATGAACCTTTACTTTGTTACCAATGTTTTTAGAAAACTGGTCAGTTTGGCAGTGTATTCAGCCAAGTGTTCCTTTGAATTTTTGTACATTATAATTCCAGGATGTGAAATTTCTGCGTTTACCCAAGCAAGAATGACTGCTTTACATAATGCAGGACATTGTAATCATCAGATATCGAACATGTTGGGCATTCCTAGATCATCTGTTGTACGAATAGTACACAGATATGAAGAATTTGATACATTGGAAAACAGACCACGTAGTGGACGTCCTCGAGTATCTAATGAAAGAGAGGATCGCTATTTGGTGCAATATGCCCGTATACACCGCACATCTTCAGCTTCAGCTCTCAGGGCCCACTTTCAAGGTACGTTTGGCCGTATTATATCAACACCTACCATTCGAAGACGACACCACAACGCAAATTTATGTGCTGTAATACCATTACGGGTCCCCACTCTACTTCCAAGGGATCGTACTGCCCGTCTTTAGTGGACGCGAGAGTATAGGAGTTGGCTTTTACGCCAGTGGCGGTGGGACAACCGCCGCACCTCATAAATTCGCATACCACAGAATATGGTCAGTCAAATTTACATCGAAGTTATTACGCCCATTGTCTACCCCCCTACGTAATGAATTAGGTCAAAATTGTGTGTTTATGGACGACAACTTTCGACAACATCGCGCAAGAAGGTTCAAGAGACAGGACATACCAATAGATTAGATTGACCAGCCAACTCCCCTGACATGAATTCTATTGAAAACATGTACGATTTCGTTGCTAGAGCCATTCATAATCATATTCCTCCACCTCAGACTGCAGATGAGTTAGTCGTGGTGGGAGAAGAGGAATGGAACAATATTCCACAAAAGATCGTTAACCGCTGGATTATCTCAATGCTCAGACGTGTCAATATGCTATTGGAACGTGGTGGAGGTCATACCGGCTATTAGTCAAGTAGAGAACTTGCTTTGTTACTTCTACTTGATTTAATAAATTTTGTCAAAAATGTAACACATTTGCTGGTTTTTAAGTTCTCAGCTTATCGAACATATTTTTTTCACAAGAAAAGATTCAGAAAACAATATACTTTTATACAAGAATGAGGGGGAGTCCAAGACTTTTGAAGTTGTGTGCATTATTCAATATAATGAAACACATTACTCTTGAAATAATAATTTATTTGAGGTACTTTCTAAATCTTATATCAATCCTTACAAAAATAACTACACATCTACTCGTAAATATCACAGCTCCACTCGAACAGATTGTGCTTTAGACACAACGTAATGGGTGAGATCTTCAGGGGGCGTAGCGTTGTAGTATTCCTGTGCTAGCCCCCAATAGCGCTTCCTCAGGTGGTGGGCACTGGCTTTGGGTTGCCTACTCCTCGTGAAGATACCTTTTTTGTTACCCCCCACCCTTGTATAAGCTGAAAAATAATACTCCGTTAATTATGTTGTCATTTACGAGGATCTTAAATGATTCGAGGTCTAATAGTGATCCCTGTGGCACTCCTTAGATTTTGTGATAGATATAAAACTTAAGATTAGTAAAAAAAACTGTACTAACTTTGGGCAGTTTTGAAGTCAGCAAAGTTCCAAATGAACTCTCCTATGAAGAAGCCTAGCGCCCTTAATCTGTCAAACGCTTCGAAGTGCTTAGACAACAAAGCTACTTGGTACTCCTCAGACCAGATATACTCAGGAGTCTGAAACAAAAGGAGTTGTATGAGATGGTGTACGCTTAAAATTGAAAAGTAACATGTCATGTCTTAGAAATTACGTGTCAAACTGACTTACAAAATGAAGCCCTTCAAGGGTATCACCACCGTACTCTTGCATAATGACGGGCTTATTGAATTTCTGGTGCCACGCCGTGGCTTCTCTGATGACGTAGTCGGTGACGATGTCCAAATTTCCTTCGTTACTGTACCAGCCATTGTAGCGATTAAAGCTGATAATGTCCACAAAACGGGACTAAAAAAATTATAGTTTAATTTAAGACGATTTTAGGTTAATAGCTTTTAGTTGGTGTTGTTTTGGGTTTACGTTGAATGCTAGCAAAATGCTTCAGGGGCATCCGCTGTAAGTATTTTAAATTCATAAATATTTTTCGTCTCGCGTATATACAGGGTGATTAGGGGGGGAGGCCCTCAATATTCGAAAGGAGCGTTTATAGGGTAAAAATGAACAAAAAACCTAATAAACATATGGTCGAATATCAACGGTTACTGAGATAGCAATGAAAATATTTTTATTGCTATTTTTACGAAAGCTGTTATTATTTGATATATTATTTTGAGTAGGTCCTGCATTCTAAACTAAACTCACATCAGTGATTACTAGTCACATTTATTTTTTCTTTAGTTTTATTGGGTTTTTGCCACACTTCTGAAAAATAATAAAAATTAATTAAATAAGCCCTTGCGCCAAACGGAACAGTCAAGAAATATTTTTGAAACTAAGTTTATCTAACCAAAAAATCTCACACTGAAAAAAGCAGATAAGTAAAAAATAACAAAAATCACATCACTATCGTGCACTTCCGTATTATTGACGTTTCGAAAAACTCTCTGTTTTCGTTTTCAAAATAGTAGTAAAAATATTAAACGTATGTCAAGTTTGACAGTTTAAAATTAATTATTATTATTAATTAAAGTTGAATCCTTTAAGTTGAATCAAATAAAAGCTAATATAAATCAAATCCCCTACTGAGTAGTTAGTTTCACACAATATTATTAATACCTAAAAATATGTAAAAACTTTTACATAAAAGGTGAACATTTTTCAAGTAGGTATTGTCATATTTAATTCATTGACAGGATGTCACTTTTTGTCATTGTCGATATTTAACTTCAAATAATTTTAATTTTTATAGTTAGATATTTGATTCAACTTAAAGGAGACCACCTGAAGAAGCAGTCCTAAAAATGCAGAAATAGGTCAGATCTCATCTATTGTGGTTGAATTTGTCGTGTTCCCACTGCCAAAAAGTGAAGTTAGATATTTATAGAGTGTTTCATTAGCAGGTTAGTAAATTAGATTTTTTTCTTTAGATAATTATTGAATAGAGCTTTGTCTGTGGAATTGTTCATTAGCATACCTAGATGTTTGGTATCAGAGAACATACATATGACTTCATTGATAGGAATTGTAGGAGATTTGATTTATATTAGCTTAAAATACCTTTCTAAAACAGTAAAAAAATATGTTCATTGCTATCTCAGTAACTGTTGATATTCGACCATATGTTTATTAGGCTTTTTTGTTCACTTTTGCCACCTGAACACCATTTTCGAATATTGGGGGTTTCCCCAATCACCCTGTATATTTAGACGGTATTCTAACATTTTTACGAAATGTTGTGGGTTTTTATCTAGGTCATGAAATATATTGACGTATTTGAACTCCATTGAGAACTGAAGTGGAGTGTTTTGATTTTGAGAAGTATTGTGAAATTCCAAACGAAAACAACTGATAGCCAATCCTCTCTAGGTTGCTGCTGATATCAGCGTTCATTGAAGAAACGTATTTCTTATCTCTGTTTGTTTTTCTTCGAGCTGCCGTGCATTTGCGTACGCCATTATCAGTTAATTTGAATTTAATTTTTTGTACTTTTCCGACATAACAATAATTATTGCCAATTACAACTCACCGATTCTACAGTGTTGACATTTTGCGCTTCCACGATAGTAGTAGGCCGTGAAACGTCTAGACTCTTGATGTGGTCGATGACATTTCTAATAAAACAAAAAATATTATCCAGATACATGGGATTGGAACAATTTGTTTATTTATATCTATGGACAACATAAAGGATGAGAAACAAGGGAGTTATGAGGATATAATGTTGGGTAAATTAAGTTAGTAGTGTTATTATTGGAATAATGTTCATTTTAAGGGACGATAGAGAAAATTGAGGATAATATGAATACGCGATTAAAAAATGTTAAAATGCATATTTACGTTAAAAATATTATATAGGGTGTTTACATAAAATATGATTCCTGTTAATTTCTGATATGATACAATTTTCTAATCCGGTTTTCATGCACGTTTCTGTATGAATTTAAGTGCTGGGAATTTAAATGTCTCACAAATTAACAAAAATTATTACGAATAAAGATATGAAAACAAATTTAGACAATTGATGAGCATATGGTAGGAAACGTTTAATTTCCGAAGCACAGGGTATTGAAATAATGATAAAAATATTTTTATTATGAATTTAATTAATAAAAATAATTTCAATTAATGAAAACAAACATATTTCTTAAAATTTGTAATAGAAATTGAACCGAAACATTTTCCTAGATTAAGTGCTAATGATCAAAAAATTCTAAATTCGCTTTTGTGAATTTAGAAATTTGATCAAAAAATAATCATCATATTAAAAATAACAGGAGGTGTATTTCGTGCAGTAGTACTGCTCTTATTATTCAAAAAAAATCTTTAATTATTTTCAAACCTTAACAGCCAATGTCTGGAAAACAGCGTCGTTGCAGGTTCATGTTTATATGAATGTTTATTAAATAAAAGAGTCAATCTGAATAGTTTGTTGCACACTCTTAATTTACATTCTGTATACTTTACAGAACTATTCTATAGGTGGAAGAAGAGAATTTGCAACCAGTTAAAAGGATAAAAATAAAATATTTCACTTCAACCCATCTGAAATGTATGTAGACATTTAAAAAAGATTTTGATCAACAATAAACTGCAGCTTTATGAATTTACAGCACATTATAAATATATAGTTTTCCGTACACATTTGTTTTATTGAAATTTTACCATTTAGGTCAGTGACGAACACAGAGGAAAAGGTCAAGGAATTTAGAAAAATTGTTTCTGGAGCAACAAGACTAAAGAAAATGTAGTAAATGTGTAATATGAGTGCCTAAATAGGAGTATTATTGGAGTAAATTATTTGCAAACTAGAAATTGTACAGATATGTTTCCCGTCTTACACGATTTTTTCAAAAAAGGATATGCTAATATTCAACGTTCAACCGCTTTACCTGAAATATTCTTTGGCTGCCACATATTGAGTCCTAGGTTCGTTGGCAGCGCTCCACATTATAACACTAGGACGATTCTTGTCCCTTTTTATCAGTTCCGTCAAAGAAACCTTGTGCTTGGCCAGTAACGAATCAATAAAAAATCTATGGAGGAAGAATAATCATTTATCTTAATTGGCAGGTTGTTTCAAACACCCAGTATGTCGTACTTACTCCGTATTAACACTGGGACACTCGTCTATGATCATGATTCCCATCTCATCCGCCACATCCATGATCTCCTCGGCGTAAGGATAATGAGAGGTCCTGTAAACGTTAGCACCTATCCATTTGATAAGGTTGTGGTCTCTCACTACTAAAGGTAGGTCAAGTCCTTTACCCCTGATGTCGGCGTCTTCGTGCCTGCCGAATCCGTGGAGATATACGGGGTAGTTGTTTATTAGCAGAGAGGTGTTCGTCCACGTGACAGTCCTTATGCCAAAGGGCAAGCTGTATTTGTCCACCAGGTCTCCATATTCGTCCAGAAGCTCCACCTGCACCGAAATTAGTCAAAAGATGATAGTACGAGAAAATTTAGTGAACTCAGATCAGATAAATTTTGTGGCTACTCACCTGGAAAGTGTACAAATAACCTGGTTCTTGATGCATTAAGTAGGGCCACCACAGATTTGGATTGTCCACCCTGAGTATACCATAGACATCCGCGTAGTCACCGCTGGTGGATACGACGTTTCGATTTTTATCGATGAGACTCACTCTGCAGGTGACATTCGCGTCACCCACCACGCTAATATTGTATTCCAAGAAAGCTGAGGAAATATAATCGTGGTTATTCAACTTCAGGAACAATATTTCTTCTGTATCCAACGAACTTACCTGAGGATGGTTGCAAATCGATGGTTAATACTGATATGTCGTCTATGTACGTCTTTGGGGTTGTATAGAGCTTGACTGGCCTATCTATACCCGCATAGTTGAAAAAGTCGAAGGTGTAGCTTTGGTACAATCTCCCACTGAAATTTAAAAACATGATAGTAGTACCATCTCTCAGTATCAGGCTTTAAACCGTACCTTTCTAGTTCTTCAACTCGACCTTGTGGGACAGTATCGGCCAGTAAGGTATTGTCGCAGGCCACCGTCACTCTGTTCTCTTTCCCGAATTTGAGGTACTGGGTTATCTCACTGTGGAAAGGTAAGTGGCCCATTTCGTGGCTCATAGCCAGCTGTCCATTAACCCACTGAAAATTGAACGTCAGTAATGCATTTTTCGTCATACAAAGTCTTGTATATACCAAAAAAGCTTCAGAACAGAAAACAGCTACCGACGGGTGTCATATTACGCGAGTGAATGAATCAAATCGTCGAAATAACTATACAGAATACCTGAAGAGTGCAAGTTTCCGGTTGATCTGGTTGAAAGGTCTTGAAAAAGGAAAATGAGTCGTATTGCAGCAAAGTTTGTTTTTTAGTTCATGACGGAGGATCAAAAGCAGCATCAACTTGATATTTGCAAGCATCTTCTTGGGCGGCAAACAACGACGACATTTTGCTTAAGAACATCGCAGTAAGTCATGAAAAATTTGAAGACGATAAGGTTCGTTAAGTTATAATTTATTAAAAATCAGTCCTGAAACTTTTTGACCTCCTTTAAATAGCGTTCACATACCACTTGGGATGCGTATGACACTGAACCGAACCTCAGCCATATCCTCCCCATTTCGGACCAGTACTTTGGCACGAAAAATGTCCTGTCGTACCACACCAAACCCACGTGGTCCCTTATCCTCCAGTCTGTTGTTATGTCATTGTAACTAGATGGGACGGGCATCATTAACACTTTAGATTTGGCGGCCTGCTAAAAAAATAAAGAAAGGTGTACCACAAGGTCCCGTTTTGAAGCCCCTACGTAGTGTTACGCATAAAGTGAAGTAAGCTGAGGTGAAATTTAAAGGTTATGTACATTGTAACTAGATGGAACAGGCATCATTAACACTTTAGATTTGGCAGTCTGCTAAACAAAGTGAAGGAAGGTGTACCACAAGGCTCCGTTTTGAGGCGCCTACCTAGTGTTACGCATAAATTGAACTAAGCTGAGGTGAAATTTAAAGGTTATGTCCATTGTAACTAGATGGAGCAGGCGTCATTAACACTTTAGATTTGGCAGTCGGGTAAAAAAGTAAAGGAAGGTGTACCACAGGGCTCCGTTTTGGGGCTCTTAGGTAGTGTTACGCATATAATTGAAGTAAGCTGAGGTGAAATTAAAAAGAATAAAATACGTACCTCCCTCAGATCCTTCTTGTACCAGTGGAAGTCGAATCCTACGAAGGGATTGCTGGTATTTGGGACAACAAAGTTCCAGATTCCATCCAGGGAAACTACTTGTCTGGTTTCTGATTCTCTGGGAAAAAGAATTCCTCCCCTGTAGATGTCAGCCACACATAAGTGGATGAATAATATCAGGCATACTGTTGTTTGTGTCACCATTTTCAAATCTGTAATCAACGACTCTTGCAAACAGATTTTTCAGTTACGAATTTACTGTTTATTCGACTTAGCAGATAAACATTTCCAAGCTGATCATAACAACTAAAAGGACTCGTAGACAACTAATAATATCCATAATCAACACTAATTAGATTACTATATATTGACAAAAACATGTCGTAAATTTCATTTAATGAATACCACTGACGGTGTGGAAATCCATTTGACACAATTTTATGATAAAATTGAACTGTATCATGAATATTTAATTTTTTAATCAAATTATGCCACATATTGGAATATAGAGCGGAATGTTTTCCCATGATATGAAAACAAGCGAAAAGCCGGCAAATAAATTACATGATAAAATGAAGTTTGGAATCAAGTACATGATAATATTATAAAACATACAGGGTGAACTACTTGAAACTTTGATACCTCTCATAAATTAGGTTGTTTTGACAGTTCATAGAACAGCAATAATTACATAATACGTAAAAAAATTAAGGTAAATTTGTATCAACACTTTTATTTTCATATAAACTAGAAAAACAGAACATTAATCAAAATTATTACTGTGGTGCTATACTAGCTGATCATTTTGCCTCATCTTGTATAGGTTCCTTCAATTTCAGTATTGATATCTTTATTATTAATTGCATCGAAAGTGAAAATTTAATTAAAAATATTTGTAATAACAGAAATAATTCCGAAATGTCGAAACACAATGGCATCAACACAGTTTTATTAAAAATTTTGCAGTTTATTTTGCGATGTATTATAAACAATTTTTATCTCATTTTTTGTTGGACTTTTATTTTTTTTTAATGAATATAGTTCTTAACATACCTATACAGGGTGTCCGAAAATAAATGCAACATAGAGCAGGAGCATATTCCTGACGACAAAATAATGCGATGTTGTCAGACTTACCTTAGTCAAAAGTTGATGGTTAAAAGGATACAGGGTGTCAAAGTTAAAATGTTATTTTCAATATTTGTAAATAACTTTTTAAAAAATTCAAATATTTGTATACATTTTGGAGACTGGGAGTTTTTGAAGGCGGAAATTCAAATTTGTTTGTAATTTTGACCTCACTAGTAGAGGGCGTCGCTTATGACACATTAAAAATTGACATATCTTTTAAATGATAAAACTTTTTTTCGGTTTAGTGTATCCATTTGGCTTCTTCTTTTACCTTTTTTATCTAAAAAACCGCTGAAAATACAGTAAAATGTTACTTGAAAAAGTTTTCGGAATGATAAATAATGACGACGTGCAAAATTACAAGAAAATCCCTATTTTTTTCAAATATCTTCCAAACTTCTAAGCCGATTTTAATGGAATTTGGTAGAGGGTTCTACTCTCTCTGAACATTATTAAGAAAGTCAAGTACTACAGGGGGCGTTAGTTATGCTGTCACGTCTGTTTTGGTCTTGCCTTTCTTGTTTTGGTCTTGTCTTTCTTGTTTTGCCTTGCTAGACCAAGAAAAAGCAAGACAACATAAACCTTAAACTAATAAACACTTTTCTCAGCATACATTATAAGTATTAACCTCATCTATCATCGTAATTGTTTTCAGATTAAGTAGAGTCGATTATAATACCACAGATAGATATGCATAATAAGACATATATAAGTACGTAGAACTCATCTGTTCCCCACAGCAATTAAAGTGGCCTGTCCCGGATAAATTTCTTGACATTAACACATGCGGTCAACAATCCATTCAGGGAATTCAAGTCTTGTATGTAAAGATGGGCTGGTCGCGTTTACTTTCTCTTTCAAAAGGACGGTTTGGTGTGAACCGGTCGATGTTAACCGCAAAAACTTATATAATTGCCTTTAAGTGTAGGGTACGCTTTTATCCTGCATCAAGGAAGTATTTTACGAGTAAAGGATCAGGGGAAGCTTCTATCAGGAAACTCCGGGAGGTGATTCCACGGATTAAAATAATAGTAGTATGGAATGATTTTTTTTCCCAATTGTCATTTGTTTGCAAGTTACAGCATGACAACTTGATTAATTACAGAAAGAATTATTGCAATTTGATGTTTAATAAAATTTTAATAGCGATTCCCTGCTACATTTATCGGCTTGAATAAATAGTATATAATTTTGTCTTATGTTGTTTCTTTTTTCAATAATGTTTAAATTTCTGGGATGTCTAGCAAGAAAAAAGCTATGAATAAAACTAATTATGAATTTAGGTAAAGCGCCCTCTAGCAGCGCATAATAAAACTTTTCTTTGACTGGTCCAATGGTGGACTCATTTGGAGAGAATAATCGAACTTAAATTAAATAAGTTATTTAAAAAGAAAAATACAAAAATGAACTTTGACCAGCAAACAATTGACAATTCTAAAAAAATTTTCATTACATACTGCTATTATTTTAATCCGTTAAATTACCTCCCTGAGTTTCCTGACGGACTTTCAGAACACCTTGTATAACGGCAAAAAGCGGTCTAACCAACAAATTTTTAGGTACAGAAATCATTCAAAATATTATATTATATTTGTTTAAATTCGGCTGTAGATGTAAATATTGTTATAACACAAAGTTACTTATATAATTCTGCATGTAAGATTTCTCCCTCTTGTTTATAAGTACGTGAAAACAAATGTTAAAATGTGGGGTTAGAATAGCACAATAATGCGTGTCTTATAAATGCATTTAAAAGTTATTTGTATTATTTGAGAAGAATATAAATAGTAAAAGTAGATAAACAAGACATCAATAAATTTATTTTTGATATTACTTTTATTCTACGCGTTTTATTTTGAGATTTCTGTACCTAAAAAACAAATTTGGTCATTTTATGTCAAGAAATACGGCGATCTTATGAAATGTCAGTTAGACATCAACTCCAGAGTGATCTTTTTGGATATACAGGGTGTTTCAAATTTGAAGCCTGGATATAATAATTAACTTAAGTGTAACGTTTTTACCATGCTACCAAAAATTGCTTTATAAGTAAAGTTAGTTAGGCAACAACCCCATAGTATTCTTCTTGGATATACAGGGTGTTCCGAATTGAAGCCTGGGCCTTGTTATGGAAAATTTAAAAAAAAAACGGAAAAAATACATGGAGGGACAGGGTGGTCACGCGAACATTGCTTATTTCCTTTCATGAAAGTTACGGAAACTTAAAATATTTTTTAAAGCATACCTATATCACAAAAACAATTAAATATCGCATGTCAGAGATGTATATTTATCTTTTTTAAAATGGAATTGGAATTGCGTTTTTTCGAGATATTACATGGCGAATTCCTAATTAAAGATGCATAATTTCAAGTCTTTCATTTAAAAAGATGTTTCTTGAGTTGTGATATTAACAATAAATAAGTTATATCTCGAAAACTGTAAAAGATATATTTCCTGATAATATATTTTAAAACGTTCAGTTGACGACATTTCTAATGATATAAAAATATACAGGGCATTCCATTTAAAACAACAAACGTTAGGCTTACAATTCAGAAATGCGATATTCAATTGCTTTTGTGATATATGCTTTAAAAATATTTAAAAGCTCATACAACTTTCATTCTTACATTTTTTTTTATCTAGAATAACAGCGGAGAAAGAGGGGCAATTCTCGACTGACCACCTTGTACTTACATATTTATTTGATTTAATTTTTCAGGAACTGTATGAAAAATATGAACATTTGCCATACCTAGCCAATGAAAACAGGTTTCATATACTTGTACATATTTGGATATGTTGAATTGAAGTCCAAGCCCAAACCATTATCTGTGACAAATAACTTTAGTGTAAAATACATAATGGCAATAAATTATGTGATGTTTTAGAAGTGTTTCCAACCTGTTTAATTATTTAATATTCATAATTCTAATATCAATCAAGTCCTATACAGTAATAAATAATCAATATAATCAGATGTAATATAAATATTGAGACAGGACCGTATTTGAACAAAATCGAAAATCAGTGTACTCGAGTTCGAAGTTTTAAGACTTGCCGTGCCCAAGCAGGCCAGTCATAAATTTACTATGCACTTTTCAGCTTCAGCTAGAATTCTTTGACTTGTCCCTGTTGCCAGGCTAGGTTCATGTCAGATTTCGATTTCTATTGTTGGTTATGCGGCTGCTACTGTAGGAACCGCGCTTCAGAGAACGGTGTTTCTCGAGACGTTCCGTAGTAGCCTCTGTTACTGATGTATCAAAAAGCGACTATTATCTTCGTATAAACGAATTTAAATTAGTTATCGCACTGTATACAGCTTGCTTCAAGAAAGGCTTGTACTGAAAATTATAATTGAGGAATTGAGTTAAACAAAACAGTAAACAAATAGCGAAAACGTGACATCCGTGATAGAATATCCAGTAATTTATTAATATTATATTCATTACATTACGAAATGGGTATATTATCTGTAATTTGCTGTGTGTGAATATGTCTATTGTATAAATGTTCACGTTCTTACATTTTTACGCATGAAATGGATTAGCGGTATGTTTTGTGGCGCAGAAAAAACGTGCTATAGTCTGTTTGGAAATGCAAGAGAGTAACAAAATCCCGAGATAAGAACCGGCCATGGGCGTGGTAATATTTCGTTTCAGGTAATTATGGGGTAACACTAATGCTAACAGGTAATGGGTGTATATTAGTATATTTTACTGGATACATGATAGGGCAGGAGCCAGTGGATTGTGACAGATCAATCCAGTCTTAGAGCTGAATATACGAAGACGTGCTAGTGCAGTAGAGTAAAATTCGACTTGTGTTTAGTGACTATTGTGCCAGTGGATATAATATTGTTTGGGTAAAATGTCGAGCTTATCAGATTACATACCTGCTAAACGCGTGAAAAGATGTGCGCTGTCTCAGAATGAGAAGATTATTATATTAAATGTATTTAATTCATTGAAACACCAAAATCCTACCAACAGTGTTGACGACATCGTGGAAAAGTGTTCCAAAATGACAGGGATTGGAAAATCGACTATCTACAGACTTTTAAAAGAAACAAAAAATGAACAAGATACTGTAAATCCCCCAAAATCATCTACAGGAAGGTCAAAAGTCGTTATAGATGATTTCTTCAAAAATGTCATTCGCAGAAAAGTACACTCATTTTATTTAAAAAAAAGAAATACCAACGCTAAACAAAAATTTAAGTGAACTTTCAGAGGACAACGATTTGCCAAAAATCAGTAGAAGCAGATTATGGGCCGTCTTATGAAAGTTGAATTTTTGCTAGGAAAAGCAGAACAGGAAGTCAGTTCTTATCGATAAAGATGAAATTATATGTTGGCGAAGATCCTACTTAAGATCAATTAGAAAATTCCGTGACGAAGGGAGAAATATTTATTATCTAGACGAAACTTGGGTCAACGAGGGATATACTGTAACAAAAGTATGGCCAGATAAAAATGTAAAAAGTTTTCGACAAGCATTTTTGGATGGACTTTCAACAGGGTTCAAGGCACCTTCAGGTAAAGGGCGATGATTAATAGTGACACATATAGGTAGCGCCTCCGGGGTCTGTAATTGTCATGGATAATGCCAGTTACCATTCACGGCAGACCGAGCGGACGCCTACGACTGCTTGGAGGAAAGCCAATATAATTCCATGGTTATCCGGAAAAAACATTTCTTTTGAAACAAATATGGTGAAAAAGGAACTTGTTATCGATGAAATGGCAACAAATCGCCAAATAACGGTACTACGGTTACCACCTTATCGCTGTGAACTGAACCCAATCGAATTAGTCTGGGCGCAGGTAAAATGAGATGTAGCGCGAAATAATACGACGTTTAAATTAAGTGACGTGAAAATTTTATTAAAAAGAATACATATAAGATGTATACATCATGTACAAAAAGAAGAGGAGAAAATGTGGGAACTCGATAATTTAATTGACGTTACTGTAGAACCTATCGTTATCAATCTAGGAGACGAAGATAATTCATCAGAATATTCAGAGGATGAATTTT
The DNA here is from genome assembly GCA_037114965.1 of Monochamus alternatus. Classification (NCBI taxonomy): domain Eukaryota; kingdom Metazoa; phylum Arthropoda; class Insecta; order Coleoptera; family Cerambycidae; genus Monochamus; species Monochamus alternatus. The sequence goes on along the minus strand of CM073433.1, from coordinate 52,111,864 downwards.
AATATACCTACTTTTTTATTTTCTTTATTGTACATTTTTACAACACTACATTTACTCACCATAATTTGAATTTTCAAAATACCTACATATATTTTTGTGCGGAATAAAAGTCTATTCATTAAATTTAAATAAATATTTTGATAATAATATTGAATAATTTTATTTGAATTACTAAAAACCCTCTTAACCCGATTATGATGCTTAAAGTAGCCTCTAGTTTTGAAATTCTGTTTTTATATTGTTTACTTATAAGAGAAATGGACCGAAAAATTGAAGCGGCATAGACAAAGACGGATTGTCGTGGATTAAATTTTAGCTACCTGCTACAATTTAGTACGGTTCGATCACACAAAGTTTTTTTAAAAGTACACCTCATCTATACCGATGATACATAATATAAAAATATTGAATATAAGCACCAGTAATACATTTATTTACGATTTGCATACATAATAAGCTTTTATTACTCTCTTTCATTTCTAAACAGACTATAGCTACATGTGGCTTTTCTACATAACTCCATCTCTACGTTTTAATAAAAAAAAATGATTAACACCCCTCCATCCAAAACTATACCGATAGTATTTTTGCTGGTAATGTAATGAGTAAACTTCACATTCACATGAAATTAGAAAAATAAATATTAATCTTGCAGGAAAAATACATAGTAAAGTTAGTAAAAGTAAGGTAATACTACAAAAGAAATGGAAAGTTACATATGCATATGACTTTTACATACAGAACTGGTAACAATATTTTACATTTCAATTAGTAATTATTAAAGTTGTACAATTACCTTTTGGTGTGCTATTTTTCATTATTGACCTAGGCAGTAAATAACCAACAATCGCCCGTGTAATATTACAAATAATTGTCATCAATCCGATTTTTTGAAAATTAAATTTATCTTCAGCTGACTTCAATAGCTGCGTATGCAATTTATCAAGAGAGAACTTTCTTTCGAATTAAAATATCGCCCTCCTTCTTCCTGTCTGTTCTGATAAGCTTTTCTAAGAGCAGTAAAAGAATTCCTTGTAAATAAAATTGACATGTGTACCAAGTCATTATAAACCATTTCAAGGAAGAGCACAACAATAAATTAATAAAAACCATTAATTTTTCTAAGATAAATCCACTTACGGTGACATCAAGTAGGATCAGTTCTCTACAAACGTAGGCCAGTAGCTAATAATCGTTCACATTTTTTTAAAGGATGCGTTGTAAAGTATCGCTAAAAATAGGTACTTGCAGCTGTATTATTTTCAGTATTTATTGTCCACATTTATTATGTTGTAAAATGCTCATTTGTTCTTAGTGAAAAAATTGGCCATTAAAGAGACGTTATAGCGTTTAAGTATAAACAGGAAGAATAACATTTTCACGCAACCAGAATATTTTAAGTAACAATTTTGCGGAAAAATGAATTAATATTAATATGCAGTAGTTACAAATTCATGTAACTGGACGATAGCTGGCAAAGGCATGCAATGTATCGGCGTTTTTATCTAAAAAAATGTGTTAATGAAAAAAATTAATGAATACTTTCAGTAGCAACTCTATTTTGTTGCTAAATAATGTCATTGTGTTAAAATTTAAAATTCCGGTTATGTATGTGTGCGAGTTCAAATCAAACACAAAATTTGCATTTGTCTTTTAGCATAGAATACAGCGCTACTTTCTCTAGTTAAAAGAGATTAATGATGATACACCAAGTGTTCACTTTGTCATGTTACACTGAGAAACAGAACAACATTTGTTTTCAACAAATTGACATTACATTTTTGATCATTTTTATTAAACTTGTCTTGTCGTGTTGTGTCTTGTCTTGTCATATCTTGTAGTGTTTTGTCTTGTCTTACAAGACCAAGACAAGGTCAAGAAAGAACAAGGCAAGACGCCAAAACACTAATTCTGACAAATCTACACTTTTACATTAAAAGTTGCGTTTTTAGTAAAAAACCGCGATAACCTTATTTTTTCAATGTTTTGCAAAAGATCATTTTCATTTTGTTTATTTAAATTTTAATTGCTCGAGACAAAACGCACTTGTTATTCCATTCTGATGAAAAAATTTTACAAAGTAGGTACACGATCATGTATCTTTTAATTAAAGCAAGAAAATATGACCCTGTATCTTATTTATTACTTCCTAAAGAAAAAATAGTAAATAAATAGTTATAGAAACTTTTTCATATTCAGGATGTTTAAAAAGCACAATTACTGATAAATTGTTTGTATCCATTCCATGGCAGTCTTATTTATTTCATTAAAAAATTAAAAATTTGACGTGCTGTATACTGGAGCAAATATATACAGGATTACTGATGGAATTTTATAAGAATCTTATTTTAACGCGAAAAGTTCATATAAAGGTGCTTAAGTTGTTCGATTTGAGGTAGAGAACGTTTTAACGAAGTGTTTTAAAAGTTCCTAAATATATGGGTGAATAGAACACAGAAGTCTTTAGCCGTAACATGATTTTTTGTGAGTCGTTATTTTGTTAAAAAATAGATAAAACAAAAATAAAATTCAACGCCCTGTATTTCAGAAACGAAGGGCCCACATGTTTGGAATTTTTACAGACTCTTGAAGTTGTGCTAATTAAATATGAGACAACCAAAGGCAAAATTTATAGATGATGTGATTACGTGCTTTAAAAAATATTCGAATCCTCTTTAAAAAATTTGTTTTGTTGTCTAGGTAGCAACTAAAAATGTTTAAATTATAACTTCAAGTAAAACGTAAGCATATATTATTTACTATCATACTAATTAATATTTATAACTGCACTGCATTTAATCGACTTTAATGATCTAATTATTCAACGTTTTCCGTGTATCCAACGAGAACATTGCCATTGCCACCGTTATGTCACTATCAGAACGAAAACCCGACAGATCTGGTATCGTTTGCCGCCAAAAAAATTGACGGTCGACCTCGCCAATTACCAAACGCATTAAAATCTAGTTCACTTACGCTGATTCTGGCGGGCGAATATCCTTATTACGAGGCGCGGTTCATGTGTCGCGGTGCAATACACTGCCACACGGCCTACTCTATCTGCACATATCAACGCGCGACCGCAGCCAACTGAGCCAGCAAGGTGATTGCGTCGGGTATATGGTTACTGTTGCTGTTTATGTAAATCTTTCGCCGTTGGAAGAGGTGAGGATGAAGAAGAACAGGGCGCATAGGGTCTTTACCCTGAAATTTGGATCAAAGCTTGCTTAGGTCGTCTCTGAAACGAGAAAAAGTAGGAGGGGAAAAGGGTAAGGATCAGCTTCTGGGTCGCGGTTTTCCCAGAAAAACTAAACTAGTAACGTATCTGAACGTAAAGCACAATTTTATTAGATGTCTTGAAGAGTTTAGTAACACAATGTGGGTTCTTTAAAAGTTATATACACGGTGTCCCATAGTTAGTGTACAATACTTTAGGAGTAGATTCTACGATCAAACATAAGATTTTTTTCTATAAGTAGGGGTCAAAAAATGTTTGCTAAGGGCGTCGTGCCCCCCTAAAAGGGGCCCCAAGAGATCATGTTTTCCAAAATATTTCCAAAACGAGTTAACACATAAGTATGAATTTTGGAATGTAGGATGTAGCATGTAGGTTAAACAAACTACATAAAAACGGATAAAATGTCAATATTTTCAAATTTAAACATCAAACTATGATAGATATGAAAAACTGCACAATAATTATGGGACATTTTGTATACATGGTGTTCAAAAGCATATTCTTATTTAAGTGTTATATAAACAGAATTATACACGGTGTATCAAGTTTAGATACAGAAAATTTCAAAATCGGTAGTACATCAAAAAGGGTGATTTTTTGTCCCACGGCATTTTCTCTTGGAATGTTTAATTTTTGAAATACAGGAGGTTGAATATTAATTTATTTAAACGTTTCCGTAGCATAACTGTTTGGTTTCATATATACAGGGTGTCCAATAATGATGTGCGCTCCTTTGGAGGGTGTGTTCCTTGGGTTATTTTAGGGAGGGGGTTATTTCTATAAAATTTTTCGATTTGAGCCCTCCCTTACGAGATAAGAGCTTCTAAAAATTTAGAAAAATTTTGGTTTTCATTTTTTTTTCTCAAAAACGTTAAATTTATAAATCTGAAAATCGGTGACTGCATTTAGTTAATTAAGTTACATTGTTGAGTACGATTTTTATTTTTACGAAATGTCTAAAGGGATTTTATTGTGTAAAATAATATTCAGCAGTATAAATTAATTAAATTGAAATACTGAGGGTCAGTGCCAATAAGTTGTCATACTTGTTTTTATAGAAATATGCGTAAAGTAATATAAAGCAATGTTAATTTTAATATTAGTACTTCAAATTTCTTTGAACAACCAATTTTAAGGTCTCCGACCTTGGTGTCTGTCATCGAACAGTCGGATGCTCAAGAAGGATTGTTACAGGCGCAATGCTTAATTTAATAATAATTATAATTAATCGCGTAGGTTTTTGTTTTGTCCCGACTTTCACTCTTCCAATACATATCGCCTGGTCAGGGGTTTTTATGCTCTTCACACCGTTAGTTGGACATGGATCGCTAGCCATTCGTTAAGAAATGTAGAATTCGTAAACTCTTACTATCTGACGCGTGTTTAACTCACGAATGGATCCATTCTCTCACCCTAGACTTCATTTTTAAATACATTGAATAACTAGTTCAGTAAGTTTTTTCAAATAATGTTCAAGTTGTGTCACTTCCCATGATTACAGTTATTTAGAAACTTCCAAATCCTACTTAAAATAAAATGGAAATCGATACAAACGACGTGTTTTATTGCCAGTTGATATTTTAAAAGCTGCAGATGCTGCTAAAATGGCAAATTACACTGCTTTAGACGATTTTCTGCTACACTGTTAGCAGAATCTTAAGAAAATATTATACATATTAAATGCCACAATGGAAGGAAGCCCACATCGATTCCAGAAGGTTACATTGAAATATCAGTTCAAAGAATTAGTTTAGATAGAAAAATGCTCAAGAATTTTTTGCAAATTCCAAAAATGACCAAGTAAAAACCGGTATTTGCTGATAGGTTTTTCAGATGTAATTGTTTCCTGGAATTTTGTTTTGCAAATATCGTTATCGCCGAAACGCGATGTGGGATAGAGGTCGGACGTTTAATGTATAGTAGAATCCTTCATTACTTTTCGAGAAGTGTTGCCAATTTAATTCAAAACTCTAAGGCTACAAGAGAATGTAGACTTAAATATTTATTGAAATTGTATTTTTAATTTTAATAAAGTATTAACTGTTCTGGTATTTTAAAAAAATATTAAAGAAATATAAAAATCAAAATGTTTAACACCATTACATCTGAAATCAATTTATATTTTAGGACACACATGCCTATATAAATTTTTAGTCCTAAAATGAGCTAGAGAATAATTACCTACCTCCTTCAAAATTGGTGTGACATTTATGAACACCCTGTATACGTGTATTAATCAGACAATGCAACAGTACTTTTCACATGTTGATATGATTGACAATAGCCAAATAAATTTTTTGAAATAAGTTGTCGCAATATATTTCTTAAATGTTGCGCTTTTAACATTGCAATTTATAATGGCAGAAATATTCAAGTCAATTAGTCAATGCGGTATTACCAACAACTGTTTGTGTGGTCCATGATAAAAAAAATGTTTGCAAGTCGAATTAATAAAAATGGATATTTTAAGTTTTTAACAAAATAGTTGGTATAATCAGAAATGGCACATGCCCATTTTTACTTAGAATCAATAATAGTACATTATGCTATAAGGGAGAGAAATGCGTTATTTTGGCAGAGGTGCAATTTGAAGCCCGAGGGCTACAATGCACCGAGGACAAAATAGCATCTCTCCCGATTAGTATATACTATTTTTTTACGGTCTCATTAACTTAAAAACACATATTTTGTCATTATGAAGTAAGTAGCACCAGAATTATTGTATTCGGATTTGAGCATTTATTTAGTAGTCGTTGAGTTATTGCCATAACTACAAAATAAACAAGGAATTGTCAAATTAAGGTGCTAGTTTGGTTCAGTTTAAAGTTTGTTTAGTGCACAATGAATAATTGTGAGTCGGAAGAGATTGTGGAGGCTGCTAATATTGCAATAAGCAATTTGCTGTCTACGAAGTCAGGATCTTTATACGATATAGCCTACAATCGGTTCAAAAAGTGGTGCGCCGAGAAAAATGTTCAAGTATCCAGCGAGAATGTTTTGTTGGCATACTTCAGTGAAAATGCAAAGAATTACAAGTCTTCCACATTATGGGCGCAATATTCTATGGCTAAGTCATGCTTGATAATTTACGACAACATAGATATAAGCAAATTCCCCAAGCTAATCGCATTTTTGAAAAGAAACAGTGACGGATATCAAGCGAAAAAATATTGACAAAGGGTGAAATCGACCGTTTTCTATCAAGCGCAGATGACAAAGAATTCTTAATGATTAAGGTAAGATTACTTTTGTTGTTAGGTATTTCAATTATTAAGTATTTTGATTTTTTATGGGTTGGATTAATTCTGGGGATTGCCCGAGCTTGTCGAACTGATGAACTAGTCAATTTAACTGTAGATGATATTGAGGATGTAGGCTCTTCCTTGATTGTAAAAATTCCAAACACTAAGACAAAGATTCCACGAACCTTTCTGGTTACCGATGTGGGAAATATGCTTGAATTGTTTCAAAAATACCTGTCCCTTCGTCCTCCCCACGTCGAGCATAAGCGCCTTTTTTTGTACTTCAAAGCAGGAAAATGTAGTTCGCAGCCCGTTGGCAAGAATACCATGGGAAAAATTCCGAGTGTAGTAGCTTCGTATTTAAAATTACCTGATGCTGCATGTTATACTGGTCACTGCTTACGAAGATCTTCAGCGACGTTACTGGCAGATGCTGGTGTGGATATCACGACAATAAAGCGTGATGCTGGTTGGAAATCAACGACAGTCGCTGAGGGTTATGTCGAGAACTCCATTGAAAATAAGACCAAAATTGCTAATCAGGTTTTAGTAGGTACCACTACTAGCGCAATTACAAAAACTGTAAATGTAAGCGAAAGTAATATTCCTTCTAATATTAATTTTGAAAATTGTACAAATGTAACATTTAATTTAAATGTCAATAAATGATTTCAATGTTATCTTTGTTTTGCATGAAAAACTTTCTCCATAATGTAAACTCCCTTGGGAGCATTATACTCCCTTGGGAATAATCGACTACTTCTGTTTTAATTTTGATGTCATAGAAACTGATTTCTACTCCCGACTGTGGAAAAAAAAAATTATTTACTTAATTTAAATTTGCAAATGTTAAACTTTCTACATTCTGTCTACTTATATAACAACGATTCCTATTCATTCGCATTTATCAATGCATTTATTTATAATGTATGCGCTAATACGTGTTTTCTAGCAAATACAACTGTAAATAAAGGAATCCAGGACGCACCTGTGGAAGTCATTAAAAAAAAACTAACTTTACCATTGGAAGTAATTGATTTTTTTTGTACCGCGCAATTTAAATTAATTAGTGATCCGTTAAAAATAGTGCGGTTTGGTTCATTTAATAAAGCATTTAGTATTTTAAAATACTTCCTCATCTCACCACAAGGGACGAAACGTCTTACTTCCTCTTCGCCTTGGGACACAAAATGAGCTAACCCTACATTTCTAAGCCTTCTTTGATTTTTTGAATTGTTCCGTTTATTGCAAAAAAGTGGTCTTGTTTCGTTCCATTAAAAATGATTAATTGAAAAATATACCACAGCAGCTACGAACTAACAACTTTTTTAAGGAAAGCTGAATTTCTAAACGAAAAACGTATTGTTTCCATGAACTAGAAAGTGCGAAACATTTCATTAAATAATTACTTACCGATTGCAAACGTTATGTACGACACGCAAGTTATTTTATAAATTACCGAATTAATCAATGCTTTATAACAATTTGCATTTTATTCATTATTAGATATTCTGTAAAAAAATAGTTGCTGCTGTAATTCACGCTATCGTGAGTTGAATATACGAAATTAATAACAATTAGTACTATGTATAGAGTGTCCCAAAGTAAACAAACGAAAATCGACAGTAAAAATCTGTCCCGATGGCATTGACCGAGTGTCACTAATGTCCATTTCTCACTTGAAAAACATTTTATTTCAAAAAACAAATAAAATGACGTTATCAATTTCCAAGAACATATTTTGTGATAATTAAAATCATCTTTTTTGCGAACATTTTTTTATATAGAATTTATTTTCTATCCCTTCTCCTTAAAAAGTTACAATGACAAACATTATATAGAAATGTATTCGATCATATTTGATTTAGCCATGATTTTAATCAACATTGCAGTGAAAAACAATCTGCTGTCACAAATCTGTTTACATATTAGTTTCTGTATACTTCTGAATAAGTTGTCAAACCATATAATTACTTAGAAATAATTTTGTATGTGCAGAAATGCATTTTAAAGAAAATATTCCTACGCAAGATTCTCATGGTATAAGATAGCAACCCTTCTGGCATTTTTACATACCAATTTGGACCACCCTGTACAGAGTGCGTCACGGTTATACAGTGTGCAGATAAAAAGTTAGTCTAAAGAAATATTGATATTACTTGAACTAAATTGTTTTAATTGTTGTACGATATCGAGACAAAGATTTAAAGATATTTTTGTTGTTTTGAGTTCTGATCTAGCCAGAATATTGTCTTGGTTTGGTCACCTTCAACTTTGATATTTGTAATATAAATCTAATGTGTTATGTAATCTGAAAATCTTATTACACATTCGAACCTGAATATGGTTCTTCGTAAGTTTGAAAATAAGAAAACCTCAAAAAATGCGTTCCATTTGGGACACTGTATACGTGTGATAAAGTAGAAGTTTCAAAATTGCTGTCATAAGAAACCAAATATTTTAAATGTTAAATACTTGTTAACCTACTAACGATAGATAAAGCTAGTACTCCCCATAACAACAAATATTTATTTACATATATTAGTATAATAATTATCACTTACTACTGTAGAAACGATAGATATGTTAATAAATACTTATTTTTTGATTATCATTCGTCTATTTCTTGTTTATTTAGTACAGAACCCAATGCGCGGGACAATAATATGCAAACAATACTAATTTGTTGATATTTGTCTACTAAATTATTTAAATTTTGTTCCAATTATCAAATTTGCAAAGCCCACTGGAACATGTATACTTTAAAACCAATATCATATAGAATGATTTGCAAATTAACTACATAACATTAATCATGACATTAGATTGATTACTGCAACCAAGTTACTATATTGAAGGTTAGTTAAATGCATCGACAATGGTTTTTTGTCATATTCCACTCTTATTAATAAGTTGTTGTTGTAATACTAGATGCACTTTTTTTAAAAAAAATATTCAACTACGAAATAATGTAGTATGAGTCTTTGACTGTGACTGAAAGAAGAATAATAATTCACTTGTGAATTTCAGTCATGCATACTGTTTTTTCTTGCTTCGTGGAAGTTATTTAACAAATTGTTATTTCGTTACACATTTCTCTTGGATTTACCAACCTGTATAAATATTTAACATTACTAATTGCGTTAGTAGTTAGCTCAGAAAGTCAATCAAAATTTCTTGGAAATGCCAAACTCCAAGAAATTTTAAAATCGCGATTTCTGTCATAATAGTCTTGTTACAATTTAGTTAGGGAATATATCATGAAGAAAACTGATCAGATGTAACATACAAAAATAAAATTGTATCTTTAATATTTAACATCGACAGTATGAGCCTCGGTATTGACCCTTGAGGAATTTCGAGTTTGATAACTTTTAAATGATGATAACTTCGTCAAAGGGAATATTTCTGTTAGTTTTTTTTTAGTGCTAAAACTCTTAATATAGAAAGCGGATCTTATCTGTATCTATGAAAATATTTTGGACGCAAAATTACATGAAGGAATTTTGGTTGGATCTCAAATTCGTAAAATGATGAAAGACGACAATTTTGTCACCAAATTGAAAAATGGTTTATTTTCATATTTGCCTTTCAATTTGACTTTGGAATGACCTTGAACTGAACTAATGGAGTTAAATGAACCCAGGATTCGGATCAAACCACTCCAAAAACATAAATATACGATGGTCTAGTCCACTTGTATATCTATTTATCTTGAAACTTAGTTAATACAGTTAAATGGACTCCAGATTCTGATTCTATACGTAAAAATTTATATGAGCAAATAGGTCGAGCCTGCTGGATCATTTTTTGCTGATGTCACATGTAATTTTTGCAGTTAATGTAGAGTAAGGTAAACGTATTTGAGAAAAACAGTCCTTAGTACAGCCTCTGTGTCTTTCTGTCATTACTTTTGCTAGAAATGACTTACATTACAATGGCCGATGCCCCGCTCTGTGTCCACGGCCTTCCTGAGTCCACACCTGGTAACACCATACTGTTAGTCCTTCTAGAAGTTTCTTTCACCGACAAACCTGCCTCGCGCAACCCAACAATCCGCCCCCTATCAAAGACACTAAGCTGTGAAATGTGACTATATCTTTTCTAAGAAATGTACAATCATTTGCAATAATATACACTGTATCAAATCAGTTCTTACTGGACTACTGGAAACTACTGGAAATTTTTAACATGGTGACTTATAATAAAACCATTTTATTCCACATATTATACTAAGCTTAAGGTTAAGTTTAGAATTTTATTACACGAATTATATAATTTTGTTTTCTAAAGCCACATATTGTTTTATAACATATTTATAAAACAGGGTATATACACAACTATAAAACTTTTTTATAAATAAGCTAATTTCGAGGCTAAAAAGTAATTTTACTAACTCTCTTATATATATCCTTAATAAAACACGTTGATATAACTATTTTATAAGATTATAATTAAAAGTCATTTGTCCAAGTATACGACTTTTACACAATATGTGTATAGGTATTTATTTTTTAAATGATATATAAATAATTATAATACTTTTATAAAAAAAAATTTATAGGTCTGAAACATATTTCTTCTGTAAAACTATTATAAAATATAGTTATAAAATAATTCACTTTTTTTAAAGTTACATTTTGCTAGTTGGGCTGGTAAGCAACGATTAATTGCCATCGTCCATAAACCATCCCGTGTGGGAATCTTTGCCCATGAAAACATCACCTAGACTTTTCGAACTAGTGAAAGTGAATACCTGTTATTCCAAACCGAGTGATGTCATTGGGCATCCATAATTCATTGAACTATTATTTTTTCTGCGACTGACCTTAAACTTGATTTTTTCGATTGCCTCAGGTTGATATACCAGTTTCGCTTATTGACATTTAGCCTGGGAAGCCGCATGGAAACAATTGGTCCATACGTTCTTAAAATATAGCAAAAAATCGAAAACATTTTTTCAACTTTAACACCCTGTAGAATGAAAAGGAGAAACGATTGAATAAGGTATGTTGGGCTCTTTATTTTGACGTTATCAATATGCCCTTAAGCTGTGTACCAATATTAACGACTCACCCTGTATAAATAGTGGTACCAACTACTGTCAGAAATGGCAGAATCAATTATACAGGGTGTAACAAAAAAATAAGGTTATCCCGTTAACTGCAAATTTTTGGCGGCAAAATATGACGATTTAACTCTACTTACCTATATATAAAAATGTTTCCCTTAAAAGATGCAGGGTGTTAGAGGACAATGTTAAAAATAGCCGATTTTTTGGCTCATCCGGGGGAACGCATAAATCATAAAAAAATCAATTGATTATTGTTAATTAACATTAGAAATGGCCCAGAAATACGTCAGATAGCTGGGGAAATGTCGCTACTACCCCTAAATCTATATAAACTAACCTTAAATAGCTTTAAATGGATAATCATTAATTATTGTTATAAAATTCGTGTAAAATGAAAAATATGCTTGAAAATGATTTGAACAGACAGTATGTCAATATAAAAAGTGATAAATAACTGTAAAAATGTCCATTCCACCCCTAAAAATTAAAAAACGACTTTCAAAAGCTAATGGTGAGCTTACTTCGACATAAAAAATAGATAATGCTTAAATGTTCAAGGAAACGCCTATTGCTAGAAAAAAATTATAGATTACTGTCAAAAAATGCAAAAACTGATATTAGAATACATTAAGTAAATGGGGGAATATTAATTGCACCCCTAAATCTATATAAACTGCCTTTAAATAGCTTAAAATAGATAATCATTATTTATTGTTGTAAAATTCGTTTAGAATGAAAAAAATGCTTAAATCACTTTTAAGGTTTATTTATACTATTGCGACCTGAAAAATGGGCGCAAGGATAAATTGCCATTTTTTTCAGTACGCGCTCGCAAAGTGAGAACAATTGGCGCAATTTCGTCATTGAATGGGCACTTTTACAGTCATTTATCACTTTTTATATTGACATACTGTCTGTTCAAATCCATTTTCAAGCATTTTTTTCATTTTACACGAATTTTATAACAATAATTAATGATTATCCATTTAAAGCTATTTAAGGGTAGTTTATATAAGTTTAGGGGTAGTAGCGACATTTCCCCAGCTATCTGACGTATTTCTGGGCCATTTCTAATGTTAATTAACAATAATCAATTGATTTTTTTATGATTTATGCGTTCCCCCGGATGAGCCAAAAAATCGGCTATTTTTAACATTGTCCTCTAACACCCTGCATCTTTTAAGGGAAACATTTTTATATATAGGTAAGTAGAGTTAAATCGTCATATTTTGCCGCCAAAAATTTGCAGTTAACGGGATAACCTTATTTTTTTGTTACACCCTGTATAATTGATTCTGCCATTTCTGACAGTAGTTGGTACCACTATTTATACAGGGTGAGTCGTTAATATTGGTACACAGCTTAAGGGCATATTGATAACGTCAAAATAAAGAGCCCAACATACCTTATTCAATCGTTTCTCCTTTTCATTCTACAGGGTGTTAAAGTTGAAAAAATGTTTTCGATTTTTTGCTATATTTTAAGAACGTATGGACCAATTGTTTTGAAGGTTTGCAGTCTTATGTTTTTTGAGGTGACAATTACGAATATGCGAACAGTGTTGAGGTCACGACTAGGGGGCGCTAGTTATGCTGTACTGTCGATGTAAAAATTGTATTTTATAGTTTTGAATTTTTTAATAAGAAACTATTGAACTACCTTCAATTCTAAATAGAAAAGGTATATCTGTTACAAATGCATAAACTCAACCGTTTCGAGAAACAGACGATTTAAGTTTTTTGTGAATCACCTCAAAAGACATAAGAATACAAATTAAAAACATTTTTTCAATTTTAACACCCTAAATGAAAAGGAGCAACAACTGAATAAGGCATCCGACTCAGTAGCTTTAGTTTAACTTGAACAATCTGCTATGTACCATTATTAATGACTCGCCCTGTACAAAATAGGAGAATAAAGTTTGCGAATAAAAATGGTATTTTATAAAATAGTTAATGCTATTAAAAAAAATCAGACACCTTGTTATTTTCATTATATATTATTTAGAACATTAAGAAAAAACTATTGAAAAACTTGCATTGGCCTCGAATTTTTTTAATATCACACCCTTTCCTGACGGTAAGTACACCACTTTAACCTTGTGTTTAGGTTTTATATTTATAATCTGTAAAAAATCAAGGCAAATCTAGATCTGATTTGTTCGTGCAACAAGTTTATGAATATAAAATAAGGCATTATCATGATATGATTACTTGTGACTTACAAATTTGAAAACATTCGTTGCTATTGTTGGCAATAATGAAGTAAACCGTATTTTTCTCATAACACCCTTGTATGCAAAATATTACTAAAATATTTACTGTATATCAATTATTATGGTCGTATCGCATGTATGAATTCAAAACAAAATAAAAATAAACAAATTTTTATTGAAGACGTAAAAAAAATTAATTACTTTAACATTTTAATAATAATATTATCATAATATATTCATAAACGAAGTATTCGAAGACTTTGCTAGGTCGTTACACCTATTTTTTTCCTCGTCAAATTTTAGCGACTCTTGTGTACAACCGATCATTTGTCAGTGATGGATATCACCTTCTTATACACACACCATCAAAAGTCTTGGACCCTCTGTATATAAAGTGATTCGATTAAACCTAGTGGTTTTTCTTAATGTAGTAAAAAAGTACATGTACTTAGGGAACAAAAGAGAACAATAAAAAAATGCAGATTAAATGGATAATCATTAATATTGTTATAAAATTCGTTTAAAATGAAAAAAATGCTTGAAAATGATTTGAGCAGACAGTATGTCAATATAAAAACTGATAAATAACTGTAAAAATGTCCATTCCACCCCTAAAAATAAAAAAACGACTTTCAAAAGCTAATGGTGAGCTTACTTCGACATCAAAAATAGATAATGCTTAAATGTTCAAGGGAACGCCTATTGCTAGAAAAAAATTATAGATTACTGTCAAAAAATGCAAAAACTGATACTACAGTACATTAAGTAAGTGGGGAAATATTAATTGCACCCCTAAATCTATATAAACTGCCTTTAAATAGCTTAAAATAAATAATCATTATTTATTGTTGTAAAATTCGTTTAGAATGAAGAAAATGCTTAAATCACTTTTAAGGTTCATTTATACTAATGCAACCTAAAAAATGGGCGCAAGGATAAATTGCCATTTTTTCAGTACGCGCTCGCAAAGTGAGAACAATGAATGGGCACTTTTACAGTCATTTATGACTTTTTATATTGACATGCTGTCTGTTCAAATCATTTTCAAGCATATTTTTCATTTTACACGAATTTTATAACAATAATTAATGATTATCCATTTAAAGCTATTTAAGGGTAGTTTATATAGGTTTAGGGGTAGCAGCGACATTTCCCCAGCTATCTGACGTATTTCTGGGCCATTTCTAATGTTAATTAACAATAATTAATTGATTTTTTTATGATTTATGCGTTCCCCCGGATAAGCCAAAAATCGGCTATTTTTAACATTGTCCTTTACATCGTGTTTATGGACGGCAACGTTCGACCACATCGCGCAAGAAGGGTTCAATAGACACTCGAAGCAGGACATATCAATAGATTAGATTGGCCAGCCAATTCTGCTGACATGAATCCTATTGAAAACATGTGGGATTTCGTTGCTAGAGCCATTCATAATCATATTCGTCCACCTCAGACTGCAGATGAGTTAGTCGTGACGGCAAAAGAGGAATGGGACAATATTCCGCAAGGGATCGTTAACCGCTTGATTATCTCAATGCACAGAAGTGTCAGTAGTCAAGTAGAGAACTTGCTTTGTTACTTCTTTTTGATTGAATAAATTTTGTCAAAAATGTCACACATTTTCTGGTTCTCAGTTTATCGAACATATAATTGGTTTTTGATTTCTTTAACAAGAATGAGGGGGAGTCCAAGACTTTTTACGTTGTGTATACTTAAACAGTTTCTCAATACACCTATAATTTAATTCGAGATGCCGACAAAACGTTAACTGTCTAATTTAACGATCAGGCCCAGTATAAAAAAATATGTACTCATACAATCCTGTTGCTCTTCTCTATATGAGATTTTTAACCTGTCATGGTGTTAATAAACTTCTATAAGAGGTTAAAGAAGTACTGAAGAACGATTCTATAAGTCACTCTTGGTACATTTGTTAATTATGTATTCTACAATGAATTAATGTAGAGTTCGACGATCTTGACTATTTTTTTAACCTCGAACAAAAATTAATGAATGCTGGTGTTATAAAATGTGAGGATGGTCAATAAAATATATTATCAGCATATTGGAGCATATTTCTGGTCAGATTTGGTTACTTTATATTTTGTTAGAACAAATATACGAGTATTTGTAAAAGAATGTACTTATTATTAAATTATTTCAAAATGTGCTATTTGCTATGTTGCTGGTCTGTGCCTAAAAATACTGAGGGAAAGAACATGAGAGTAGTTAATTTAAAAAATCTGAAACCGACTTTTTGAGTTTAAATTTTATTTGTGTTTTGTGAGGAATAGGTCAGTAGAACAGAACAGACTATGCATAGAATACCTGTCACAGCACAAAAATTTAAATCAGCACGCACTCAGTATTTTAAGGAACGTCAAAATCATACCGTGATTTATGTGCGGGCTTTCCAGGAATTTCATGATGAGTTTTAGAGACTGGGGAGATTCCCAATCTTCATGCAGTTTGAACAAACAGCCTTTTGTTTGAATGGATAAGGTGAATCACATGTAAGTTACTATTATTGGTTTTTCATGATGATAAACCGCTTTCGAGTTATATTTGATATTTATTTACTGGGGTAGAGTCCTATTTCGGATCTAGTCTAAGAAATGACTGAAAACGTTACCAAACACTATAAAAACATTACTCGAAAGGCCGAAACGATACAAAGTTTTTATAACTTGAGAATATTTTTGAGAACTACACGGAAAGTATTTTATATAAAAAAACAACTATCATTATTTTGATGTTTTCTGTATGCTCCCGAAGTAAAAAAATGTGAGCTATCCTATACAGGGTGAGTTATTAATAATGGTACATAGCTCAAGAGCAGAATGCCGCAACGTCAAAATAAATCGATAGAGGGTGTTAAAGTTGAAAAAATATTTTCGATTTTTTGATATATTGTAAGAATGTATGGACCGATTGTTTTGAAAATTTATATGAATATGCAAACAGGGTTGAGGTCACGACTAAGGGGCGCTAGTTGTACTGTACTGTCGATGTAAAAATATGTTTAACTTTTTTATATTTTACACTTTTCAATTTTTTAATAAGAAACTCTTGAACTACCTTCAATTCTAAATAGAAAAGGTATATATATTACAATTCGATAAACTCATCCGTTTTCGAGAAGTTTTTGAGATTCCGTGGGAATTAAATACAAAGACACATATTTTTACATAGACAGTACAGTATAGCTAGCGCCCCCTAGTCGTGATCTCAATACTGTTTGAATATTGGTATTTGCCATCTCAAAAAACATAAGACTACAAATTTTCAAAACAATTGGTCCATACATTCTTAAGATATAGGTAGCAAAAAATCAAAAACACTTTTTCAAATTTAACACCCTGTAGAATGATTGGAAGCAATAATTGAATAAGGTATGTTGGGCTCAATCGCTTTATTTTAACGTTAACAATCTACCATTATTAATGACTCACTCTGTATATTTACGAATACTCTGGACAAAAATGTTTGTCTCACCGGTGAAGTATTAGCTACGTTATTAAATTACCAAAAAAATGTATACATATTTATTTAAGCATGTATTAACATTGACCGACAAAACAAAACTGTTGAAATATTATATTTTTTTAATTCGATTATTTTTCAAATAAACGTGCTTGTAATATTATTCGTGTATGTGTGTATTCGTTTATTTTTAGCAATAAAATAGGTAAATATTATTTTAAAATTATTCGTTCAAATAAACTAATAGGAGTAAAAGCTGAGCGACTCACCAGCAAACAAACAGTACCATTACACAGAATATTTATCGAAAAACTTGGTCTTTATTGAAATCGAGTGAACAAAACGCCTGTAGGTGGGCAGGGATATAAAATATATTGTTGCACAAGGTAATTCCAATTCAAATTATCTGGGAAAATGCAGAACTTGTTCGTTCTTAATAATAAAAGCTTTGATAACATCTGTATTTGAATGATTATTTAAATGAACCAATGAATATAAAAAAAGTCATATAGAGTGGGGCATCTGTAGTAGTCGCCATTTTGGTTCCTCTATAACTTGACAGACAAGCTCCAAAATGGCAGCTACTATAGACACCTAACTTCAGACTAGTTTTGTAAAATAGTTTTCTGCAATTTTAGTGCAACGAGTCCATAAACAAATGTTAGATGGCACTGCAAATTTTAAGCAAATTCTAGTTAGATGGCGCAGTATTTGTCAATAATTTTAGGGACTTTACAACTTGTCATTTTTACTGTTTAAGGTTATGTGTTATGGTAATTTCGTGTCCTTTAAAATTGTAGTAATTCTTTGCTTGTGTTTACCAGACTATATGATTTTGAGAAGAATGGTTCATACAAAGTGTAGAGGAGGTCGTTACCTTTTCAGCGACGTAGAAAGATTAGTCTTCTCAGACCATCAAGTACCTTGGAGTGTAAAATTTGTTGACTATAATCCTCCAGAATATAATTCCAAAGCCATAGAGAACAAACCATGGGCAGATCCTCCAACTGGTAAGCAAGCAAAACACGTGTGTCTTGTGTTATAAATATCATTTTGTAGACGATCCCAGTTTCAAACCAAAATGGAATGAATTGGACGGTGATATAAATAGGAAAAGTCATACCGGAGACTATACCATTTCTGATGGCAGGCCACTGAATCCTGAAGGAAGAACTGGTATTATGGGCCGCGGTCTTTTAGGGAGATGGGGACCAAATCATGCAGCAGACCCAATCGTCACCAGATGGAAAGTGGAAGATGGCACTAAACATTTAAAAGATTCAAGTAAGTTGAGATGATTTAAATTATCAATTGTGATTTATTGGCAAACTTTTAGAACCAATTTTGCAATTCTGTGCCATTCAGAGGAGGGATTGTGGACAGTGGGCTTTGCCAGGTGGAATGGTAAACGCAGGGGAGCAAGTTAGTCAGACTTTAAAGAGAGAATTTCTTGAAGAAGCTTTCAACAGCCTCGAAGCATCTGCAGGTGATTTTTTTATTTTATTATAATTATGTATAGTTGCCTCATATGCAGTATTTAGCCAGAACCCATTTGTTTCAAGTAATTGGACATTGTTTTCATACTTTTATTATGCTTGGCAGTGACAAAGCCTTCAATTTTTTCCTGATGTAAAAATATCTATGGCATGCTCAATTCACAAAATTAAATAATAATAAAAATGTATATTATATACTTTCTACAAAATAAAATACACAGGGTGATTCAGAACTCTTGCAAATACAATTTTGTAAAACAAATCAAAAGGGCAGTTCAAAAGTGATTTAAGAATACACTTCTGCACACCACTGGAAGCTGGTACACTGTAAAACCTGATAGGACAAAGCATACAATCGGCGATCAGGCAAGAACTTTAAAGAAATTCCCATGAAAATGACATTTTATACAGCAAATTTAGTGGCTTTTGGCGCTATCGTTGTTAATTATAATAGAATTAATTTGAGATTTTAATTAATAAAATAGTCTCACCCAGTTAGTCTACAAATTAACACAAATGTTTCTGCTTCTTGTCCGTTTTGAATTCGTAAGTTATTGGTAGCAGTAGCTATGATACATTTGCGTAAATCACCAAAAGTATTCACTTTTGGTGATTTACTTCTTTTACTTCTCTTATTATTAATATATATTATTAACTAGGTGACCCGGCAAACGTTGTTTTGCCATATGAATTATTTCTAGTGAATACTTTGGCAGTTAAATAAAAAATAACTAACTTATTGTAAGTGTGTGGAGACGTGGTATATGACTAAAAGAGGAATGGAGCACTGTGAACGATGACGGCCTATAAGAATAACAAAACACGAAACATTATTTTTTTGAATTATTTTGCGTGCCTGCAATTTTAATTGTTTAACGGCCCAAATTAGCCCCTTTACGTCTTGTTGGCATTGTTCACTGTACAAAAAAATAGCCATATAGTAAACTAATAGCCATTGTTGGCGGGAGCTCGTGACACGTGTTGCATACTTTTGAGGTTATGTAGATCACTTAATTAACTGATAATGAGAACTACACTTAAAATTAATAGTTTTATTAATTATTGATAAAATAGGAAATAAATAATTATGGCCAAGGAAATGAATAATAAATTTACTTGAGAATTACACTTAGAAGGTAAAATGACAATTGTAAATGTCACTATTACGCTCGATTCATACACAATAATAATGGTCGAAAACTGTGTAGGGAGTGAGAGAAGGCTTATTGTGAGAGAGACAGGAGACCGGCTTCGTTCTCATCTCTACTCCGTGCTGTTTACTGGGTGAGAAGTGACACCGGTAGATGCCTGGTGGGGATAAGTGATTTAGTGATAATCGATTAGTTATCGACCAGGGTTAAAAATGATTAAATTACTAAAATGGTTATTAAAAAATAGGGACTTGTGATAGAAAGATGAAAATTAAGGGTTGTATGTATTTTTTAATGCCACATCATAAAAAAATAAAAATAAAGATTTTGTCCAAAAAATAAAAAAAATTGTTTGGGGTGGACCACCCCTATCACTTAGGGGTATGAAAAATAGATTACGACCGATTCTCAGACCCACCGAATATACATATAAAATTTCATAAAAATCGGTCAAGCCATTTCCGAAGGGTAATGCGTCTAAAACTGTGACACGAGAATTTTATATATTAGATTAATATTAACTAATGCTTGGGTATTAATGCTTGGACACACTGTACATGGTACGGATATAATTGAGCTACGCTACACTGCTGTCATATACCGTGGACATCCTGGACCTCCATCTCACAAATCGGTCTCAAATTTCCTGTATCACTCTCACATTGAGCTACACTTACACTCACTGCATACCGTGGTAAAAGTAGTTACATTTGGCACAAGTTTACAGGGAAATCGTTCTGCTAAAGCATTTTTAGTTTTACTTCACCATAAGTTAGAATGATATCCATCATCATGCTATACACGTAAGCCATTTTGGACACTTGAAATACTAATTTAATACTCGCAACACAAAACCGTTGATACCTACTATAAGTAATGGGATTTCTATATTCAGAATCGTCTGGCTAGAGATTACAGTAGCCCAACTTCAGTAATTTTTACTCGGAAGGTAAAAAAACTTTAGGAATTTTTTTTTACGATATTAACTCCATATTTTATGACGCATCTATTCCCAAATTTTATTTAGATAAGTTGTGAATCACCCTGTCTATAAAAAGTAGAAAATATAATCTTGCTTGAAATAAAACATTAAAAAATATAGAAATATATAATATAAGCAGATTAAACAGATAATTGGTACAAAAAGTTGCTTAGCATCTTGCCCACGTTCTAAGCATCCGTGGAGACGTTTTATAATACGTTTCAGTTGTCAATTTGAGAAAATAATAAACATTTCATTTGTATAGTTTGCCATGAGGTAAACTATTAAAATGTATATATATGTATGTATATAGCGTTACTATCATTGCTCTAGATGAAGGATGAATAAGGAAAAATTAAGAATAAACAGAAATGGTGCAAGAATTGGTTATTGCAGTAACGTATGTACACTCACATACGAAATACAAACGTGAGAGAAGCAATTACTGCTGAAGAACGATTAACTGTCACGCGAAGATATTCGTCAATTGGAAATTCTTACGAAGACGTTAAATTCAGTACTGTTATGTATTTATTTTATTTTA
Organism: Monochamus alternatus; assembly: GCA_037114965.1. Taxonomy (NCBI): domain Eukaryota; kingdom Metazoa; phylum Arthropoda; class Insecta; order Coleoptera; family Cerambycidae; genus Monochamus; species Monochamus alternatus. The sequence goes on along the minus strand of CM073433.1, from coordinate 52,090,436 downwards.
CATCCTACATGTCCATTTACAATAAATTTCAATAAAGGGCTTATTCATTTTTGTTATACTTGCTTTTATAAAAAAACTAGAACTGTTGGTTTTCGATTTGCCGGAATCGTTTTAGTCTAGGAAATTTGATTCAGATCTTCATGTTTTTAGTTTAATTATATGGCCAGGTTTGAACTAGGTGTATCGATGGATGTGTTCTATGGTGTTTCAATGAGTATTAGGAGCGCCATCTATTTGTTAAAAGATTGATTAATTTGTCGGATACTATCTATTACAGATTGATACATTGAAAAGCAATCTACAGTCTCTTATTGCAACTATTTGAAACTAGATGGCGCCTGATGCGATCACTTCAATGTATTTTGGTCTTTACCTATTTTATATAAATAGATTTGCAGCCCTTGAAATTTTCGACAAAATCAAAAGACTAACCCCTTTGAAAATTTCACGATATTTTCAAAAAATAAAATCGCGATTTAAGGGCGGCTCTGTATGCATTAGAGGGCGCTGAACACGATGGCGTTGTCCGTTTTTGTGTACGAGGCTCCGTTGTCGAAAAAAAGTTAATTTCTCGAAAACTACGGGGGCTAGAGAGGAACTGAGTTTAGATTTGGATTCGCCATGGCCGATATAGTCTACAGGAATTATTTCAGAATATTCTGAGCCCTTGAAATTTTCGACAAAATCGAAAGACTAACCCCTTTGAAAATTTCACGATATTTTCAAAAAATAAAATCGCGATTTAAGGGCGGCTCTGTATGCATTTGGAGGCACTGAACACGATTCTGGTGTCCGTTTTTGTGTAAGAGGCTCCGTTGTCGAAAAAAAGTTAATTTCTCGAAAACTACGGGGGCTAGAGAGAAACTGAGTTTAGATTTGGATTCGCCATGGCCGATATAGTCTACAGGAATTATTTCAGAATATTCTGAGCCCTTGAAATTTTCGACAAAATCGAAAGACTAACCCCTTTGAAAATTTCACGATATTTTCAAAAAATAAAATCGCGATTTAAGGGCGGCTCTGTATGCATTTGGGGGTGCTGATCACATTGGTGTGGTCCGTTTTTGTGTACGAGGCTCCGTTGTCGAAAAAAAGTTAATTTCTCGAAAACTATGGGGGCTAGAGAGGAACTGAGTTTAGATTTGGATTCGCCATGGCCGATATAGTCTACAGGAATTATTTCAGAATATTCTGAGCCCTTGAAATTTTCGACAAAATCGAAAGACTAACCCCTTTGAAAATTTCACGATATTTTCAAAAAATAAAATCGCGATTTAAGGGCGGCTCTGTATGCATTTGGAGGCACTGAACACGATTCTGGGGTCCGTTTTTGTGTACGAGGCTCCGTTGTCGAAAAAAAGTTAATTTCTCGAAAACTACGGGGGCTAGAGAGGAACTGAGTTTAGATTTGGATTCGCCATGGCCGATATAGTCTACAGGAATTATTTCAGAATATTCTGAGCCCTTGAAATTTTCGACAAAATCGAAAGACTAACCCATTTGAAAATTTCACGATATTTTCAAAAAATAAAATCGCGATTTAAGGGCGGCTCTGTATGCATTTGGGGGCACTGAACACGATTCTGGTGTCCGTTTTTGTGTAAGAGGCTCCGTTGTCGAAAAAAAGTTAATTTCTCGAAAACTACGGGGGCTAGAGAGGAACTGAGTTTAGATTTGGATTCGCCATGGCCGATATAGTCTACAGGAATTATTTCAGAATATTCTGAGCCCTTGAAATTTTCGACAAAATCGAAAGACTAACCCCTTTGAAAATTTCACGATATTTTCAAAAAATAAAATCGCGATTTAAGGGCGGCTCTGTATGCATTTGGGGGCACTGAACACGATTCTGGTGTCCGTTTTTGTGTAAGAGGCTCCGTTGTCGAAAAAAAGTTAATTTCTCGAAAACTACGGGGGCTAGAGAGGAACTGAGTTTAGATTTGGATTCGCCATGGCCGATATAGTCTACAGGAATTATTTCAGAATATTCTGAGCCCTTGAAATTTTCGACAAAATCGAAAGACTAACCCCTTTGAAAATTTCACGATATTTTCAAAAAATAAAATCGCGATTTAAGGGCGGCTCTGTATGCATTTGGGGGCACTGAACACGATTCTGGTGTCCGTTTTTGTGTAAGAGGCTCCGTTGTCGAAAAAAAGTTAATTTCTCGAAAACTACGGAGGCTAGAGAGGAACTGAGTTTAGATTTGGATTCGCCATGGCCGATATAGTCTACAGGAATTATTTCAGAATATTCTGAGCCCTTGAAATTTTCGACAAAATCGAAAGACTAACCCCTTTGAAAATTTCACGATATTTTCAAAAAATAAAATCGCGATTTAAGGGCGGCTCTGTATGCATTAGGGGGTGCTGAACACGCTGGTATGGTCCGTTTTTATGTACGAGGCTCCGTTGTCGAAAAAAAGTTAATTTCTCGAAAACTACGGGGGCTAGAGAGGAACTGAGTTTAGATTTGGATTCGCCATGGCCGATATAGTCTACAGGAATTATTTCAGAATATTCTGAGCCCTTGAAATTTTCGACAAAATCGAAAGACTAACCCCTTTGAAAATTTCACGATATTTTCAAAAAATAAAATCGCGATTTAAGGGCGGCTCTGTATGCATTTGGGGGCACTGAACACGATTCTGGTGTCCGTTTTTGTGTAAGAGGCTCCGTTGTCGAAAAAAAGTTAATTTCTCGAAAACTACGGGGGCTAGAGAGGAACTGAGTTTAGATTTGGATTCGCCATGGCCGATATAGTCTACAGGAATTATTTCAGAAAATTCTGAGCCCTTGAAATTTTCGACAAAATCGAAAGACTAACCCCTTTGAAAATTTCACGATATTTTCAAAAAATAAAATCGCGATTTAAGGGCGGCTCTGTATGCATTTGGAGGCACTGAACACGATTCTGGTGTCCGTTTTTGTGTAAGAGGCTCCGTTGTCGAAAAAAAGTTAATTTCTCGAAAACTACGGGGGCTAGAGAGGAACTGAGTTTAGATTTGGATTCGCCATGGCCGATATAGTCTACAGGAATTATTTCAGAATATTCTGAGCCCTTGAAATTTTCGACAAAATCGAAAGACTAACCCCTTTGAAAATTTCACGATATTTTCAAAAAATAAAATCGCGATTTAAGGGCGGCTCTGTATGCATTTGGAGGCACTGAACACGATTCTGGTGTCCGTTTTTGTGTAAGAGGCTCCGTTGTCGAAAAAAAGTTAATTTCTCGAAAACTACGGGGGCTAGAGAGGAACTGAGTTTAGATTTGGATTCGCCATGGCCGATATAGTCTACAGGAATTATTTCAGAATATTCTGAGCCCTTGAAATTTTCGACAAAATCGAAAGACTAACCCCTTTGAAAATTTCACGATATTTTCAAAAAATAAAATCGCGATTTAAGGGCGGCTCTGTATGCATTTGGGGGCACTGAACACGATTCTGGTGTCCGTTTTTGTGTAAGAGGCTCCGTTGTCGAAAAAAAGTTAATTTCTCGAAAACTACGGAGGCTAGAGAGGAACTGAGTTTAGATTTGGATTCGCCATGGCCGATATAGTCTACAGGAATTATTTCAGAATATTCTGAGCCCTTGAAATTTTCGACAAAATCGAAAGACTAACCCCTTTGAAAATTTCACGATATTTTCAAAAAATAAAATCGCGATTTAAGGGCGGCTCTGTATGCATTAGGGGGTGCTGAACACGCTGGTATGGTCCGTTTTTATGTACGAGGCTCCGTTGTCGAAAAAAAGTTAATTTCTCGAAAACTACGGGGGCTAGAGAGGAACTGAGTTTAGATTTGGATTCGCCATGGCCGATATAGTCTACAGGAATTATTTCAGAATATTCTGAGCCCTTGAAATTTTCGACAAAATCGAAAGACTAACCCATTTGAAAATTTCACGATATTTTCAAAAAATAAAATCGCGATTTAAGGGCGGCTCTGTATGCATTTGGGGGCACTGAACACGATTCTGGTGTCCGTTTTTGTGTAAGAGGCTCCGTTGTCGAAAAAAAGTTAATTTCTCGAAAACTACGGGGGCTAGAGAGGAACTGAGTTTAGATTTGGATTCGCCATGGCCGATATAGTCTACAGGAATTATTTCAGAATATTCTGAGCCCTTGAAATTTTCGACAAAATCGAAAGACTAACCCCTTTGAAAATTTCACGATATTTTCAAAAAATAAAATCGCGATTTAAGGGCGGCTCTGTATGCATTTGGGGGCACTGAACACGATTCTGGTGTCCGTTTTTGTGTAAGAGGCTCCGTTGTCGAAAAAAAGTTAATTTCTCGAAAACTACGGGGGCTAGAGAGGAACTGAGTTTAGATTTGGATTCGCCATGGCCGATATAGTCTACAGGAATTATTTCAGAAAATTCTGAGCCCTTGAAATTTTCGACAAAATCGAAAGACTAACCCCTTTGAAAATTTCACGATATTTTCAAAAAATAAAATCGCGATTTAAGGGCGGCTCTGTATGCATTTGGAGGCACTGAACACGATTCTGGTGTCCGTTTTTGTGTAAGAGGCTCCGTTGTCGAAAAAAAGTTAATTTCTCGAAAACTACGGGGGCTAGAGAGGAACTGAGTTTAGATTTGGATTCGCCATGGCCGATATAGTCTACAGGAATTATTTCAGAATATTCTGAGCCCTTGAAATTTTCGACAAAATCGAAAGACTAACCCCCTTTGAAAATTTCACGATATTTTCAAAAAATAAAATCGCGATTTAAGGGCGGCTCTGTATGCATTTGGGGGCACTGAACACGATTCTGGTGTCCGTTTTTGTGTAAGAGGCTCCGTTGTCGAAAAAAAGTTAATTTCTCGAAAACTACGGGGGCTAGAGAGGAACTGAGTTTAGATTTGGATTCGCCATGGCCGATATAGTCTACAGGAATTATTTCAGAAAATTCTGAGCCCTTGAAATTTTCGACAAAATCGAAAGACTAACCCCTTTGAAAATTTCACGATATTTTCAAAAAATAAAATCGCGATTTAAGGGCGGCTCTGTATGCATTTGGAGGCACTGAACACGATTCTGGTGTCCGTTTTTGTGTAAGAGGCTCCGTTGTCGAAAAAAAGTTAATTTCTCGAAAACTACGGGGGCTAGAGAGGAACTGAGTTTAGATTTGGATTCGCCATGGCCGATATAGTCTACAGGAATTATTTCAGAATATTCTGAGCCCTTGAAATTTTCGACAAAATCGAAAGACTAACCCATTTGAAAATTTCACGATATTTTCAAAAAGTAAAATCGCGATTTAAGTGCGGCTCTGTATACATTTGGGGGCACTGAACACGATTCTGGTGTCCGTTTTTGTGTAAGAGGCTCCGTTGTCGAAAAAAAGTTAATTTCTCGAAAACTACGGAGGCTAGAGAGGAACTGAGTTTAGATTTGGATTCGCCATGGCCGATATAGTCTACAGGAATTATTTCAGAATATTCTGAGCCCTTGAAATTTTCGACAAAATCGAAAGACTAACCCCTTTGAAAATTTCACGATATTTTCAAAAAATAAAATCGCGATTTAAGGGCGGCTCTGTATGCATTAGGGGGTGCTGAACACGCTGGTATGGTCCGTTTTTATGTACGAGGCTCCGTTGTCGAAAAAAAGTTAATTTCTCGAAAACTACGGGGGCTAGAGAGGAACTGAGTTTAGATTTGGATTCGCCATGGCCGATATAGTCTACAGGAATTATTTCAGAATATTCTGAGCCCTTGAAATTTTCGACAAAATCGAAAGACTAACCCATTTGAAAATTTCACGATATTTTCAAAAAATAAAATCGCGATTTAAGGGCGGCTCTGTATGCATTTGGGGGCACTGAACACGATTCTGGTGTCCGTTTTTGTGTAAGAGGCTCCGTTGTCGAAAAAAAGTTAATTTCTCGAAAACTACGGGGGCTAGAGAGGAACTGAGTTTAGATTTGGATTCGCCATGGCCGATATAGTCTACAGGAATTATTTCAGAATATTCTGAGCTCTTGAAATTTTCGACAAAATCGAAAGACTAACCCCTTTGAAAATTTCACGATATTTTCAAAAAATAAAATCGCGATTTAAGGGCGGCTCTGTATGCATTAGGGGGTGCTGAACACGCTGGTATGGTCCGTTTTTATGTACGAGGCTCCGTTGTCGAAAAAAAGTTAATTTCTCGAAAACTACGGGGGCTAGAGAGGAACGGAGTTTAGATTTGGATTCGCCATGGCCGATATAGTCTACAGGAATTATTTCAGAATATTCTGAGCCCTTGAAATTTTCGACAAAATCGAAAGACTAACCCCTTTGAAAATTTCACGATATTTTCAAAAAATAAAATCGCGATTTAAGGGCGGCTCTGTATGCATTTGGGGGCACTGAACACGATTCTGGTGTCCGTTTTTGTGTAAGAGGCTCCGTTGTCGAAAAAAAGTTAATTTCTCGAAAACTACGGGGGCTAGAGAGGAACTGAGTTTAGATTTGGATTCGCCATGGCCGATATAGTCTACAGGAATTATTTCAGAAAATTCTGAGCCCTTGAAATTTTCGACAAAATCGAAAGACTAACCCCTTTGAAAATTTCACGATATTTTCAAAAAATAAAATCGCGATTTAAGGGCGGCTCTGTATGCATTTGGAGGCACTGAACACGATTCTGGTGTCCGTTTTTGTGTAAGAGGCTCCGTTGTCGAAAAAAAGTTAATTTCTCGAAAACTACGGGGGCTAGAGAGGAACTGAGTTTAGATTTGGATTCGCCATGGCCGATATAGTCTACAGGAATTATTTCAGAATATTCTGAGCCCTTGAAATTTTCGACAAAATCGAAAGACTAACCCCTTTGAAAATTTCACGATATTTTCAAAAAATAAAATCGCGATTTAAGGGCGGCTCTGTATGCATTTGGGGGCACTGAACACGATTCTGGTGTCCGTTTTTGTGTAAGAGGCTCCGTTGTCGAAAAAAAGTTAATTTCTCGAAAACTACGGAGGCTAGAGAGGAACTGAGTTTAGATTTGGATTCGCCATGGCCGATATAGTCTACAGGAATTATTTCAGAATATTCTGAGCCCTTGAAATTTTCGACAAAATCGAAAGACTAACCCCTTTGAAAATTTCACGATATTTTCAAAAAATAAAATCGCGATTTAAGGGCGGCTCTGTATGCATTAGGGGGTGCTGAACACGCTGGTATGGTCCGTTTTTATGTACGAGGCTCCGTTGTCGAAAAAAAGTTAATTTCTCGAAAACTACGGGGGCTAGAGAGGAACTGAGTTTAGATTTGGATTCGCCATGGCCGATATAGTCTACAGGAATTATTTCAGAATATTCTGAGCCCTTGAAATTTTCGACAAAATCGAAAGACTAACCCCTTTGAAAATTTCACGATATTTTCAAAAAATAAAATCGCGATTTAAGGGCGGCTCTGTATGCATTTGGGGGCACTGAACACGATTCTGGTGTCCGTTTTTGTGTAAGAGGCTCCGTTGTCGAAAAAAAGTTAATTTCTCGAAAACTACGGGGGCTAGAGAGGAACTGAGTTTAGATTTGGATTCGCCATGGCCGATATAGTCTACAGGAATTATTTCAGAATATTCTGAGCCCTTGAAATTTTCGACAAAATCGAAAGACTAACCCCTTTGAAAATTTCACGATATTTTCAAAAAATAAAATCGCGATTTAAGGGCGGCTCTGTATGCATTTGGAGGCACTGAACACGATTCTGGTGTCCGTTTTTGTGTAAGAGGCTCCGTTGTCGAAAAAAAGTTAATTTCTCGAAAACTACGGGGGCTAGAGAGGAACTGAGTTTAGATTTGGATTCGCCATGGCCGATATAGTCTACAGGAATTATTTCAGAATATTCTGAGCCCTTGAAATTTTCGACAAAATCGAAAGACTAACCCCTTTGAAAATTTCACGATATTTTCAAAAAATAAAATCGCGATTTAAGGGCGGCTCTGTATGCATTTGGGGGCACTGAACACGATTCTGGTGTCCGTTTTTGTGTAAGAGGCTCCGTTGTCGAAAAAAAGTTAATTTCTCGAAAACTACGGGGGCTAGAGAGGAACTGAGTTTAGATTTGGATTCGCCATGGCCGATATAGTCTACAGGAATTATTTCAGAATATTCTGAGCCCTTGAAATTTTCGACAAAATCGAAAGACTAACCCCTTTGAAAATTTCACGATATTTTCAAAAAATAAAATCGCGATTTAAGGGCGGCTCTGTATGCATTTGGAGGCACTGAACACGATTCTGGTGTCCGTTTTTGTGTAAGAGGCTCCGTTGTCGAAAAAAAGTTAATTTCTCGAAAACTACGGGGGCTAGAGAGGAACTGAGTTTAGATTTGGATTCGCCATGGCCGATATAGTCTACAGGAATTATTTCAGAATATTCTGAGCCCTTGAAATTTTCGACAAAATCGAAAGACTAACCCCTTTGAAAATTTCACGATATTTTCAAAAAGTAAAATCGCGATTTAAGTGCGGCTCTGTATACATTTGGGGGCACTGAACACGATTCTGGTGTCCGTTTTTGTGTAAGAGGCTCCGTTGTCGAGAAAAAATTAATTTAATAAGACCTGGAGGATTGGAAAGGAACGGGTTATAGTTTTGAATTCATCATAGCGGATACACTCTAATGAAATTTTATTAGATTTTTCTGAGCTCTTAATTTTTTTAAATCTCAGTTTGACTCGGCTCATTTACTACAATCATTTTTGTTCCAGATCAGTCAAAGAAAGACGAAGATATGATCAAACACTTTTTCCAAAACGGCACTGTCATTTATAAAGGTTACGTCGACGATCCAAGAAACACCGACAACGCCTGGATGGAAACCGTTGCCGTTAATTTCCACGACGAAGACGGAAAATCCGTGGGAAAGTTCGATTTAAGAGCCGGCGACGACGCTCAAAGCGTTCAGTGGATGGACGTAGACAGAAACTTGGATTTATATGCCAGCCATTCCAGTTTCATCCAGACAGTTGCGGAGAAGCTCAACGCTCACTGGTAATCGGAATAAAAAACGTCATCTTACTGTAAATATTCTATATTTTATACAATAGTTTATATGGAATTACCTTGGAGTATATTGAAATATGTCCCATAAAAAAAAGTTATTGCGGCTGTCATATTTCAATAGGCTCTGTAAATCGTTATTTTGTACTATGATATGCACAATAAAATTAATTCAATAAATATTGTTACTGTTATTTAAGATGGAATTATCTAGGAAACAGCAGAAGCGGGCAACTTTTAGTGAAATGCTAAAATATGCAGAATTTTATTCTTGTATTTATTTAAAACATAAAAAACGACAGTTGCACTGTAAAAAAATTACAAAAATAGTGCCTAATGTAAAATAGACAAAAAACTTGCTTCGTTTCGATAAAACAAAACACAATTGAAAGTGATGCCAACAGCTTTATGTTTGAAATAAATATTATAACATTTTTTTATATAAATCAAGGTGCTGGGGAAAACAAATGCTTTCTTATGTCGATTGTTTCCCCTTGCAACTGATTTATAAAGCCAATATTCTCTTACATCGACTGTTTTCCAAAGCAACTTGATGTATAAAACACAATTCTTATTTCGCGTATTATCCTTATAAAAAATGTAAAAAGTACGTGCGTATCCAATATGGCACCTCTGGAACAATTTTATTCTACCTGCCAACCCGTTTGGTGTTGCCCGCTTGCACTTGATAAATAAGTCGCAAAACTTTCAGCGTATATCGTAAATGAACCATAATAAAATCACCTAACGCAATCCTGCAACGCATCTCACGCAAATGTAATAAACTTAACCTAAAACATTGTCTTCTAAAAATATATTCCTTATAGGGGGAATTAATAAACAACTCCGGTCGAGCCATCCAGGTTTTATAGCACGAGAAACGTCTTTCCGCTAAAATAATATAAGTCACCCAGCAGTACTTTGGATAAAGCTAAAAAAAATTAATTACAAAACGATATAAAAGTGTACATAATTGCATATCACATGATTTATTTTTAATATTTTTTTTCTGATTGTCGTTTACTATATTCCGAAGAAAAAAGAGAATACACGAAACGTAATATCAAAATATTTTTATAGTAATAAGAAAAAGCTACCAAATCAGCTATAAAACCTTTAATCGCTCCCTGAGATAGCAAAGTTATCTGGCGATTTCATCTTCAAGCATTTACTGCTTCTCAGAACCACAAAGTAACTTCACCACATCAGTTATATAAAAAAACACGCCCGGCAACGGTTCTCTGTTAACGTTAATTGGCAATTTTATGTACAAATTGACGATAATAAATATAACAACGGAAATTCCCTAAGAGAAAGAAACGTAAGTAGCTCAGCTGATTCTAACGTACTGCTCACGAACCAATTCTGAGGGATCGGTCGAACGGAGACACTTATAGAAATTTCATTACTATCAATTCGACAAAAAAATAATTGTAAATCCATCATTCGATAGCTGTCAAAAAAAATAGGTTAGAATTTTATAACCTCCTTCGACATCTGTCAAAAAATATAGGTTAGAATTTTATAACCTCAACTCGGCAAAAAAAAACTGGAAGACTGCTGCCAAAAACAAGTATAAAATGATGTAACAATGATATACTGTCTCAAAATTACCCCGTGAGCGTCGCTTGAACCTTTAAGTCGCGTTTCGGCCCTAATTGAACTATTTCCCTAGTCCCACGAGAGCCTCGTCCATCAACTCGTCGTCGGTGATGCAGGGAGAGGCCGAGTGCGGACTGGGGTTGATCAGGGGACTGGGCGCTGGAGATTTAACTATATGAACACTAACGGAGGGAGACTGCGGGAATGCCAGCTGCCCCGACTTACTGCTGAAGTCCAGGGCGTCGCTCTCGCTCCTCCTCGGCTCCTTCCTGTCGTCTCTGGGAGCCGGCGCTAGGAATTTCGAGGTCAAATCCAGGCTTTTCGTCGACAGGCCCAGAGGTTCGGCAGTGGCTGATGAAAATGGCTTGGTTATGGACGTGGCCTCCAACTTGTATGACTCTTCTTTGCCTGGAAGAACGAATCTGGGCTGAGGGAGTTCTCGATAGCTGACTTTAAGTTGCGTTCTATGCCACGATTTGTTAAATTACTAGTAAATATGTTTCGTACGAGAACTTATATAGGTTTTATCAACAAAAAAAAAAATTGTATTTAGCTTGAAATTTAACAAAACGGTACATAAGCCAAAGTCTAAAGCATCGAGATAATTATGCATCAGAAAGCAGACAAAGAGGATAGATGAGAAAGAAGCGTATTTGTTTTAACGAACATTGCTCTCAAATCACCGCTATTTTCTTAGAATTTTCATAAAAGTATACAATGCGTATGTTTATATTTTTAGCAAACTTTAACCCTTGAAGGACAGACCGGAAAACAAAGGCAGGTAACCGTCATAATTTGCAAATTTAGTTTATGAATATTTTGAAAGATTAGCCGACATACTGTCCTGATTTCACTTTTTAATATAAGGAGTTCTAGTAAGATTGTAAAGGAATTATAAAATATGTACGTACAGAAAGTCTCAAATTCAAGGGTGACAATTGGGATCTCAGTAAGTAAGAGAAACGGAGATGCTTAAATGTAAGAAACTTAAATTAGTTATCAGTTGAACAGAGGCTATATATTTCTATTGTTTTTGTTTATAAAACATTAAATAAATTTGCTCCAGAAAATTTACATAAACATTGTTTATTCAAACTTGTCAAAGAATTTAATAGACTGCCTTTTGGGATAAAAAATGCGGAGCCGTTGAATTCGTTTAAATATATATTTACATAAATATTTGTTGCCTTTGGGAGGTGCATAATGATGAATTATGCTAGGAGAAATAATAAAAACCTGTATATTTCTAAAATTAATTATAAAAAAAATGTTTATAAAACCTACTTCAATAAACAGATACAAAATAATAAAAAATTGAAGAATCTGAATGTTTTTATATATCCGACTACAAACATGTATAAAATCACAATGGTCACCCTTGACCCTTGGTCTCTGTACGTAAAATCGCTACAACAAAGCCTGTTACCTCTCCAGACCCAACGCCGCTTTTTCACGATCTGTCCCCCACGGGCCGTACACCAGAAACAACTGAACCTTCAAACACTCCATAAAAATTACCTAACCAATTAAGTCATACTTACTACATACAAATTTGGAATGAGATACCACTCAATATCACAAAATAATTCACAGATATACTTTGGCAAGAGATTTTCAATGTGAGGTCCCTGGAAATAAATAAACAGAACTAAAAAATAATTATCGTAAAAGTGAGGTGTGTCTAGTCCTATCATAACAATAAGTATGTATCGTTATCGTTACGGCGATGCATTTAAACGCTAAAGAAAAGGGACGATTTATGCACATAAGCATTGTATACCGTACGGTTCTGGTACAAAGCTGTGTCATGCGTGCGAAGACGGCTTGAAAAGAAGCAAGTGGAGATCAGGGGACGTGTGTGCATCTTCGGGTATATAAACTATCGTGAAATCTAAGATCTACTGACCCTATCTTGCAAATGGCGTGGAGTAAGAATTCCGCCACTATCACTTCGTCATTTATAAGAAATTTTCAATTAAAAAACCCAAGAGATATTTTATCATTTCCAATTTTATTTAATTTGTTTCCCTGTTTAGCTTAATTATAATTTTCTTTTATTATTATATACTATTATTATTTTTTTTAAGAAAATATTTCGAATTCTCTGAAAAATATCAATTAAATAAATGATACATAATTATTTTTCATTATGTTGTCATGTTGTTACTGTTCGATCATTTTTTACAGCAGCCTTAGCAAATACAACTGCGGACTATCAAAAAATGTTATGTATGTCGGAGGAATTTCGAATTTATGGCTTCCAAGATTCGTATTATTGCATAAGAATTCCTTTTAAAAAATTCCAGATAAATGTGAACTGTTTAGAAGAAGTAAACCACAGCAAAACACTTAAAAATATATACAGGGTGTACCAAGTTCAGATGTAATTAACATAGGGTGACCATATGTCCGGCAAAACGTCCGTGATTGATTAACGTAACGTAATGTAACACACATTTTCCCTGCAATCAACTGTTTTACCATATTTTTCCCATAAAAAGTTGCAATGAATATTATTTTTATAATAAGAATGTTCATATTTATCAATCTTAAAAAAATCCTAATTTTTTTTTATCCAAAATCTAATATGTACACTTTATTTAACACCTTGACTGACCTGAGATTTTAAAATCATTGTTACACCAATTATGCAGAAAAATGTAATTTGGTAGAGCAAAATTGCCCATTTCTTGAAGTTAATTAAAAAAAAATTTGTGTAATTCAAATAAATTTTCATTTGTCTTTATTATTTATTTATTACGTAACCGCGTCTATACATTGCAACATCCTGTATATAATTTTCAATTGTTTTGTAATATTCACACAGATTTTTATTATAAGTGGAAGTTGAAGAATTTCTCTACATTCCTCAGAATTTCTAAATTAAAATTAATAATTAATCAGATTTAATTAATTAATTAATCAATTTCAATTAATTAATCGGATTCCAGTAATTAAATATTCAGAATTAACTAATTAATTAGCATCATTTAAATGATTATTTACACAGATTTAATTATTTGTTATTCAGATTCAATTAATTAATTAGCTTCAATTAAGTAATTAATCGGATTCATGAATTACTTATATAATCACTCTTAATTAAAAATCTAATTAATTAGATATAATTAACCAGTTAATTAATAAAATTTATCAAATTCCTGACCACAAAACATCTTACTAACCTTGTGAACTGGACAGGTTCTGGGGCATGTCCTTCCTCCTATCCTCGTCTTCCTCCTTCGTTTTGGCACCGCCCATTCCCATAGCGTTCATGCTGTTCACGTTGTTCCTCACCTTCTGCTCCATGGAATTCTCGAACTTGTTGGGTACGGCCAGGGGGTACTTGGGCATGGTCAGGTCGCCTTTCGACATCATGTCGAAGATCTTCCTGTCCACCGTGCCGGCGTTCATGTTGTTCAACGAGTCGTTCTTCTTCTTGTCGTCGGAGGCCCTCGCCGACAGCTTGGGGATCTGGAAGTTCTTGTCCAGCTGCTTCATCATGCCCTCCATCATCAAGTTCGAGCCGAACGGGTCCATCTTGGATTTGTAGCCGTCGGGTTCGTCTCGGCTAGGCGTCGGGCTCGATTTCCTAGAAAACATCGATTTTTCCGAACCGCTTTTACTCGGCTTTAAACGGTCTTTAGTCCTGCTCAAGTCCGTCGCACTGGAACTCGTTTTAGGCGAACCGCTCAGTTTCGATGTCGACTTCGAGATGCTCCCGCTACCCGTCGAGCCCGAAGAGAGTTTCGAAGCACCGGAAGACGGTACCTTGTTACCCGAACTGGAAGTCTTTAAGCTACCGCTGTAGTTGGCACTGGTCGAGTTGGAGACGTTTGAACTACTCGATTTCTGCAGCTGTTGGGGTTTCTTCGAGGCCGGCCCGCTGTTGACGCCCGGTTTCAGTCCGGTGTGTATTTTCGGCGATCCCGTTTTGCTCAGACTTGTGGAACTGGAGGATTTAGCGCTGGAACTGTCTTTGCTGCGCGTCTTGTTGATCGTTATCTTCATGCCGTCCGAACTAGGTTTTACCATGTACTCAGAGTTTTTCGTCTCCCCTATCTTCGTGCTGCTCTTCGACTCGTTAGATTTACTAGTGTTCATGCTCGCTCTGTCCCGTCCGCTACTGCTCGATTTGCTGCTTAGGTCCGTGGCGGTATCACAGTGTTGTGCATTGACTTTTAACTTGTCCACGATGGCCGAGAGGGAACCTTTGCGGTTTCTCGCTTGGTTCGAGTTCGATTTGGAGGAGTCGCAGGTACCGCTAGGTGACGGTAGTCCGTCCTGCGGTACTTCCCCCATGTTAAGGTCTAACGGTTTCACCTTGGCGGATCCCTTCCCTTTGGAGTTACTAACGCTGAAAACGCTAGACAACTTCTTGTCCTTATCCCTGGAACCGTCCTTGGAACTGGATTTTTTCGAATCAGCCCCACTTTTGCTCGAAGGTGAGTTAGCTGCACTCTTCAAAGTCGACATACTGGGTTTCCCTGAACCGCTAGCCGACGGGTGTTTCGGGGAAGTGCCGTGATGTTTGGGACTGGAAATGCCTGGGATGCTGTGCTTGGGGCTGCTGGGCACGTGTGCGGGTGAGTGTTTGGGGCTCTGGTGCGAAGAGCTGGACTTGAGGTTGGATTTCATTAGGCTGGGGCTGAGTTTGCCGCTTAACGACATCGTCCTGTTAGGGGTAGGCGAGGCACTGAACTTCCGCACCATATTAGGGGACGTGGGGGTAGCGGGAGTCAGGGGAGGGGACTCGGTGGGTTTTATGCTGACCGTGACGGGTTTCGTGAGGGGATCTTGCTTTGGGGGCACTTTTTCCGGTGGACCCATGGGGCTCTCGTCTCGTTTCCTCTTTTTGCGCTTCTCAGTCCTATTTTTCTCGTCTCGGCTGCTCTTACTGCTGCGTTTTTCCTTCGTCTTTTCTTCCGATTTGCTTTGTGCCGACGATATTGGAGTTATCGTGATGGAACTAGGCAGCAGTGACGACGTGGATTGGGACATGGGAATTATCTCGATCCCCGACCGTTTGTCTTGATTCCCGCCTACAGAAAATCCGGAAGAGGGACTGGAAGGGATCGGAGTAATACTCACGTTGGGGGTCACCAAGTTCTTTTCCATTTCGGGAGATTTCTCCTGTTTCCGTTTCGGTTCCTTGGTAATGTCTTCAATGTCACCCAAATCATCTATGTTGTCGAATTCGGTATTGGACTTGTCGGCGACCCCCAAGATTTCAGCCGGGTCTAAGTCGAGGTCCGTCTGAAACCCCAACACCGAATTCGGGGTGGTGACGTCTATCTCTTGAGACAACGGGGTGCTTCTGCTAGTGGAGTCGCAGCTAGACGACTCCATCAGTTCCGAATCATCCGTTCCCACCTTCCTCTTGCCACTTTTCCACAAATCGTCAGACCTGCGCTTCTGTCGCTTGCCGCATTTGTCCGCAGTATCTAGAGAGGAAACCAATATGAAGTGCACCAAAGTTACAACTTAATTGATTTACGTCATATTTTGGTTTCATTTTTAATTCTGATAAAATTTTTCATATAAATTTCAGATTACATCAATAGATATTTCTTATACCTCTAATCAAAATCAAATTCTGGTATAGCAATTTTATTTTCAAAATATCATGTTTAATTTTCAAAACTAATATTTTCATTTTCAAACAACTAAACTAATATTTTCATATAACTATCAAACTAAAAATATTATTTTACATTCAAACTAATATATTTCATTTTCAAATTAAACTTACAACAAAGAATTTCTGATATGTTAGTATAAATATTGTTTATACTTTATTTTATTCAAAATAGCTGACAAAGTTCAGAACAAAAAATCTGTTTTATCTTAAAACAATTAAATAACCTTTATTTTTATAGTAAATTTTTTATTAAATATTTTTCTTATGAATACGAAATTATGTGAAGAAATAACTGCAGACAAAATGAAATTCTAGAATAGCATTTTCACATTGTTCTATTTCCAAACTAACATTTTTCACATTCAAACTAAATATTTCCATATAACTACAAAACTAAAAACTTTTTCAAATTCAAAGTATTAACTGTCATTTTCAAATTAAATATGCTTATAAATAATAAAAACAAAATCCTGACTGAACTGAATACGTTATTATAGCAAATATCGGTTTTGTTTTGATTTAAGAAATTTAGTTTTAGTAAAATTTAACAAACCTAAGGACTATTTTGACAAAATAAAAAAAAAATTATCAAATTATTAAAATGTTTCAAAAATAATATTTTTTATACGAATTTCAAATTATATCAGAAATAAATATGAAAATGAATTAAATAAAATTGTAGTACAGCATTTTCATTGAAAAATTATCTTTAGTTTTCCTAAACTAACATTTTTCATTTTCAAACTAATAATTCTCATTTTTAAAATTCCTTTAACTCACCTGACAGTATGTTAGTGAGCTCCATGTTGGTCAGCACCCCATCGGAAGGTGGGAAGTTTGGAAAATTCGACGCCATCATCGACTCGTTGAGGAACATGCCCTGGCCGGCGACCGCCGCTGCCTGCATCATCATCCCGTGACCCACCGAGCCGCCCATCGGTTCCTGCTTAATCATCTTGTCGCCCAGACCCCCGAAGTCTCCCAGACTGGGCCCCGGCCCGCCCTTGTGACCACCCGGGTCGCCCGGCCCGAGGGGTAAACTAAAATTTTCATGTCCGCCGCAGTAGTGGGTGCGCCGCATCGCCTGCTTCTCCCACAGCTTGATGATGGTGCGCATCGTGACGGGCAGCGACAGGCACTTGTTGAGTATCTTGGACGCTAACTCAGAGATGGTGTCGGGTGTGTTGGCAGGGGGAGGAGTACCCGGATTGTGGATGTGGCACTCCAAATTAGAGATGTCCATGAGGTTTACCTCGGCGGTGGCCATACTTTCGTCAATCGGGTGTTCCAAGGAGACGGAGATGTGGGTGGGGGACAGGGCGCTTATTTCGAACATGGTCATGTTTTCGAAATCTAGAAACGAATATGGTAATAGATAATAGAAATGAAATAAAAATAATGTATATGATTTGTTCTCAAAATGTTGACTAATTAGTTTTGAACAGTTCATTTTTGGATGTCTTATTGTAATTGGCTCAAATCACTATAAAACAGAATCCCATGATATTTTTGAAGTCGATACTTATGTTCATTATCGGTTCTTTTGTGTATGACATAATGCCTTATCCAAAGCAAAATGACTGGTTAAATTGACAATTAAATTAAAAGTGAGGTTAGGACCGACTGTCTTTTATTTTGACAGATTGAAATGCTTTGAAATTATGACATTTAAATTGTTTTAAACCAATTTAGAAAAATGTTTTATGATATTCTATTGACTAGAAAACACCTAAAACAATTTTCTGGACAATATAAACGATAAAAAAACAAAGTTCTCTTTCGCTATTGAAAATAATAACAAATTGCTTAGACATTTTGATTAAAAGAACTGATGATTGATATGAAATGAGTGTTTACATAACACCAAAAAAATACTAATAGGTACTTAAATTTAATTGAAATCATAAAATATTTATACTATAAAGCAAAACTGACGCAGCTTTCTAGTTATAGAATTAAGATTTGAAGGACATAGTGGACGGGAAAATGCAAAATTTTTCAATATTTGTCACATTTCTGATATTTTCGGTTTTGCCGGAAATGATATCAACTATAAAATGTCAAATGCAACATATATTTTTTGATTTCTTTATTCTAGACGTTCAAGGTGTACCTTGACTTGTTTGTAAAATGCTTTAGCCTACTTGATTTTTATAGACCTATTTTTAACTTTGCATTTAAAATGCCGTGAATGTGTTAACATAACAATTTCGTTGACACCTAAGGTATAAGATTTATATGACAATTTAAATAGAATGGGTAAGTTGTTTAATATGTTTTCCTATCAACAATAAGTTAGATGTGTATTCGGGATGCAATGGGATAAATCGAGTCTACATCTTGGAATTGTGTAGAAAATTGCCAGCATTTTGATTGTGACTATTTAAGAAATATTGGAGATCAGAGTTTTAATCAATAGTTAAATAAATAAACTTAAAAAGTCCTACCTTGTCTACTGTTCGGTCTAACGCAACTACTAATAATAGTATTGAACAATGCCTGCTCCCTTAAAATAATCAAAATACTGGCGACGTGAGCGGGATGAGTGAAAGGTATGCTAGAAACCAGCACCCCTTCCATATTCTTGTTCTCCGTCATAAAATAACAGTGATTTTGGTCCGGCAGCGTCTGAAAAATTCACACATCTATTCCTCTTGCAACAAAACTCTTAATGATACATACCACAAACAACCCCTTATTATTCCTAGATTCCATCTTTCCATCGCTAGAATGCGACACTATCAAATCAAGCAGAGGCTGCATCGGAAGGTTGTCGATATCCGTCCACGGGTGGATCTGCTGGATTTGCCTCACCAACGATAGACACATGGGCATCGGTTTGTTTAATTTCAGCACGAAACATGCCGGTATAACGGCGCTATTCTGTGCCGTTAGAGGCGAGTATGAGGGTGTGCTAAAAAAACGAAACATGTTTCCTTTGAATTAATAATAGATTTGTTTTTTTTACAAAAAAAAAGTAACTTTTTGAATAAAATACTGGATTGCAAGGTAACCCTTAAAATCAAGACTAAGTATCGTTGCAGCAACAATTCAGGCGACTCACGTCATATTAACGAACAAATAAATAATTAATTATATTTTCATCGAAATACTTAAGAAATTGCAAATGAGAATGATAAAACTGTATACTACTCCAAATATTTGCACTCTACGTTGATTTAACCTTGAAATACGTCAGGTACGAAAATAAACTTTATTGTCACTACTTGATTACATAACAAATGTACTTTAAACAAATTCAAACCTGTCAAATCTTACTTTGATGGTTCAGCCATTCAGGGGATAATACTAGTCTGAAAATAAATATCACCGCAGCTCCCAAGTGATTTGACTTTGAGTCACACTAAACTATATCCTGCTGCGGGACATAAAAATTAGGAAAAAACCATTAAATATAGTTTTCTCAACAAAGTTTGAGAATACAAATTTAAATGTGTTTCAAAAGGTTACCGTCAATTAAAAGAATTTACTCAATATTACACCCTATATAATAAAACTTTTAAATCAATTTTTCTCAAAAATGAAGCATTTCATCAAAGAAATTTAAGTATTTTATATTTAATTGACAATAATAATCGCAGTAACAAATAGTTGATTGCGGATATATGCAAATACTGGATGTTCCGAAATTAACGTAACATAGAGAAAATAATGCAATGTAGCCAAATTAACTTAATTAAAAATTGATGGTTTAAAAGATATAGGTGTCCAATTTAAAGTTTGGTTTCGATAGTTGCAAATAACTTTTAAAAAAATCCAAATATTTGCATACACTTTGGAAATTGAGGGTTTTGGGAGTGATAAATTCAAATTTGTTTCTAACTTTGACGTCACCATGCTTCCTTTAAATAGCAGAACATTTTTTCAGCTTAGTATATACCTCTGACTATCACAACAATTGATTCTTCTACCTTTTTACCTATTTACAAATATTGGAAATAAAATTTTAACTTTGACACTCATATTTAACCATAATAAAAATTTTTATTTTATTTTTGGTAGTACCTAATAAATTGTTGCACACACCTTATATAACATACAACTTACTTTTTGCCATTCATATTCCTGTTCACGGTGATCAAAGTAGTAGTTTGCAACTTATGCGCTGCTGATCCTTCCATACACACAGTCACGCTGTACCCCAAAGACTTACTTACGACACTGTCGATATTTATGGCTTCTAAATCGTTTTTCTCGACGTTTAACAAATCGTAAGGTGACACAAAGTACGTTAACTTCATCGGGTGCCCGCCCCGCCTCTTTTCCAAGATTCCAACGGCCGATTTGTGTATTAAACTGAAGGGATCCTTCATATAGGCCTGTAATTGAGCTAGGGTACTTAGATCGGCCTCGAGGGACTCCAGGGCAGTGAAAGCTTTGCATTTTACTTTCTTCTCGGCGTTGAGCTGGTATATGGAGGTGAAACCCTCTAATTGTGAAGTAAAATCGGCGAAATCACCTCGAGACAGGCAGTTTACGAGTTCGGTGCAACTTTGTTGGTCCTTTTTTCCTTCGTGGTGGATTTTCACGTCTTTTACCGCACCTGTGGGTTCTAGTACGATTTCTAAGTAGAACATATCCGAAGATATAAAAACGCCTGTCGGCTCTACTACAAATTTTAACCTAAAAAATTTCACTCGTTTACTTACTTAAAAAAATCTATATAACACGAACGTTAGCATGTATTGCACTAAATAAGTATCTAATAAGATTAAATAATGCAAATTCATACCCTAATTGTCTTGTAAGGCTCTCTAGTCGCTCTACCATGCTCTGGAAAGATGTGACTTTGATGGAATGCTGTAACGTGTCCAGACATTTTTGATGTTGGCTCTTCTCTACGCTATCCAAAGCATACCTTTTCTCCTAAAAGACATAAACACATAACAATTTTCAATACAGTTTTCTTAGAAAAAACAAAAGTGTAACCTACAAGCAAATTCATGCGAACATTTTTAGATATCTCAGGGAGGGTTTTGTACTGGGCGGCTTTAGACCTGAGCTTTTCCATCAGTATCTCCAGCTGCCAGTCCTTGGTCTTGTCTTTGCTCGAGGCTGGCAGTGTTAGGATGCCTAAAAATGGGGAGAGACCACTCAGAAATATGGGGCAGCAAATGTCAACACAATGTAAACGGTTAAATAAAGCGAAACTTACTATTCTGCGAACGACTCATGGCGGCAGTTGCTTTGAAACTTTAACTAAACACTACAGTTCATTTTAATGATTGTTAAATTAATGGAAAAAATAAGGTTTCGCGAACATACATCACCACCAAACAAAAAATTGACATTTGCCATTTACTTTTCAGTTCGCTACTAGAGAGAGACTTTTCGGCTTGTTATGTTGCGCAGACTGGTGACGTTTCTGAGCAGAGGGCATTTTGAAATAACGCCTTGCATAAAAAATACAGAATTTTAGAAATATGCATTTTGCATTTTATTTTGTTTATTTTGAAAGAAATACATTTGAAGTCGATGAAGAAAATTAGATAACAATTTTGACTTGATTTTTCTTTTAATCCACATAAATAGCGATCTAAAAAGGACATTCAGAAGAGGGACATATTTTGTAGGTACATATTAGGTGTCTAATTATAAATTAGCAATAATAAAATAGTTTAAGTTTTTGTCTATAGCATTTGGTGATATAGATTATATTTTATTTACAATTAGATAGGTACTTATATTTATCGGAACGAATACCTATTATTGTCTATTAATTATTTCCTATAATTTTAGGTATTTAATCAGTCAGTGGTAACAATCACGGCCAAAAATACAATTTCCGCTGATTTTCCAGGGTAATATCTAAAAATTGCACCATTGCCTCATTCAACTTGATGGATGGCACGAAAAAACAACAATATGGCACAAACGACGCAGAAATCTTCCAGATAAGAAATTCGCGAGATCCCATTAATTAGTCCAATAAATAAATCAATTGCTTCGAATTAAATTAATATTAATAAATAACAATAAATGGAGGAAATATCGCTGTTTTTTTATTTATTAATAGATAGGCATGTTTGTTTCCCAGACTATGTGGGTCTAATGAATTATCATCCATACTGGTTGTTAATAATTATCTCTCTCTGGAAAATAATAATAATTTATACTGTTTGCCTTGCAATAAACCTTATCGTGTTCCATATAGTTCAAGTACTTGAAAATCAGGTAGCACATATGTCCATTAGCTTCTAAAATGCATGTTGAAGTACCAAGCTTGGGGCGAACCCCGTACCACAAACGAAAATAAACAGATACCTACACAAAAAACACGTCTCTGTTCATTCAGGATATCGAATAACGTCAGACAATGAAAATCCCTCAATAAACTTATCTGGATGGCCACTTCAATCTACAAAAAAAGGTTATGAAGATTTCTCCTAAAAGGACAATGTTAAAAATAGCCGATTTTTGGTTTATCCAGGGGAACACATAAATCATAAAAAAATCAATTGATTATTGTTAATTAACATTAGAAATGGCCCAGAAATACGTCAAATAGCTGGGGAAATGTCGCTACTACCCCTAAACTTATATAACCCTACCTACCTATCCTTAAATAGCTTTAAATGGATAATAATTAATTATTGTTATAAAATTCGTGTAAAATGAAGAAAATGCTTGAAAATGATTTGAACAGACAGTATGTCAATATAAAAAGTGATAAATGACTGTAAAAGTGCCCATTCAATGGCCAAATAGCGCCAATTGTTCTCACTTTGCGAGCGCGTACTGAAAAAATGGCAATTTATCCTTGCGCCCATTTTTCAGGTCGCAATAGTATAAATGAACCTTAAAATTGATTTAAGCATTTTTTTCATTTTAAACGAATTTTACAACAATAAATAATGATTATCTATTTTAAGCTATTTAAAGGCAGTTTATATAGATTTAGGAGTGTAATTAATATTTCCCTACTTACTTAATGTACTCTAGTATCAGTTTTTGCATTTTTTGACAGTAATCTATAATTTTTTTCTAACAATAGGCGTTCCCTTGAACATTTAAGCATTATCTATTTTTGATGTCGAAGTATTAAGCTCACCATTAACTTTTGAAAATCGTTTTTTTAATTTTTAGGGGTGGAATGGACATTTTTACAGTTATTTATCACTTTTTATATTGACATACTGTCTGTTCAAATCATTCATCAGTCAAGCATTTTTTTCATTTTACACGAATTTTATAACAATAATTAATGATTATCCATTTAAAGCTATTTAAGGGTAGTTTATATAGGTTTAGGGGTAGTAGCGACATTTCCCCAGCTATCTGACGTATTTCTGGGCCATTTCTAATGTTAATAAACAATAATCAATTGATTTTTTTATGATTTATGTGTTCCCCCGGATAAGCCAAAAATCGGCTATTTTTAACATTGTCCTTTCACTGAGGAAAAAACCTTTTATTTTTGTACAGGATGAAAGGTTTATCAAAGGGGCAGATGATGAAAAGTATTTATTCCAAAAAGTGGTCTTGATTGTTGGTATATATGTTTGGAACCTGTAGGATAGAAGAATTAACTTATTTACCTACAGAGAACATTGAACTCGTTCATTAAAGTGATTATTCCCAATACCAAAATTAATTTTTTACTGTATTGGAAAGGTATTTTAAGCTAATATAAATCTAATCTCCTACAATTCCTATCAATGAAGTCATATGTATGTGTTATATTCTTCCAATATTGAAGTTATACGAAGTGAAGAAAAAAATATGTCCAATTATCCGATTTTAAAGATTGTGTTATTAATATTTATAATAAATAAATAAATTAAAATTCAGTTACTTTATTTTACTTTTACGCACATGTCGTAAAAAGATTGTTTTAAGGCCGATTCCCATTTATGCATTTTAACCCCGGGTTTGCACCCTGCATCAAAACTCCAAGATTTTTCAGTACACACTTGCGCGTTTTGAGTCTTATGAAATATCCTTGGTGTTCACCCTTGTAGACCAGTGCTGAAGCCTTTGAAAATAGTAAAAAGTAAAAAAAAATAATAGTAGGATAAAACCCATTGGAAAAGGAAGAGAATACAACAAAAATGAGAGGAAAAATAATTTACGGGCGATCTAAGGTCGGGAAGTGGAAGGAGGTGAGTTTTTAAGGGTAAAAAACGGTTTATCTTGATCTCCGGCAAAACTACAAGTCCTATGAAAAAAAGTTAAATAGCAAAGTTGTAGGTAATAAAAAGATCTACAACTTTTATATTTACACTTTTTTCACATAACCTCAAAATTTATGTGAAAAATTCAAATAACCAAGTTTTTGGTTTTTTATTTTTATCCTTTATAAAAAATAATTTTTTTTCACCATATTTCGTAAAAACTTACTTTTTTATGTCCCAAATATACTGTAATTTTTTTGAATTAAAATATTTATTTTTTCACCTTACTTTGACTTAATATCGAAAAAGCACCCTAATTTTCAATCGAAAATTCTCACGTCAAAATATCTGCTTTTTTAAAAAAGTCGGTTGGCTTTTTGTTCGTTGGCATCTCTACTTTCTTATGGTGTAAAAAAATATACATTACTATGGTAAATGTTCTCAGAAAAAAACAAAGAAATGATGCGACAAACTCGAATCCGAAAATTTTTTTTTAATCATTATGTACAATTTTGAACTATTTATTAAAATTTATACTTTAATTACTCGAAAAACGTTAATAAAGTTAATTTAATAAAACATCTACAATATTTTTTCGTCTCTTTGCATTTTCTGAGAACGTTTACCAAAATAATGTATATTTTTTTTACACCATCAGAAAGTAGAGATTTCAACAAACAAAAAGCCCACCGACTTTTTTAAAAAAGCAGATATTTTGACGTGAGAATTTTCGATTGAAAATTAGGGTGCTTTTTCCATATTAAGTCAAAATAAGGTGAAAAAATAAATATTTTAAATCAAAAAAATTACAGTGTATTTGGGACATAAAAAAGTAAGTTTTCATGAAATATCGTGAAAAAAAAATTAATTTTTGTAAAGGACAAAAATAAAAAACCAAAAACTTGGTTATTTTCACATAAATTTTGAGGTTATGTGAAAAAAGTGTAAATATAAAAGTTGTAGATCTTTTTATTACCTACAACTTTGCTATATAACTTTTTTCCATAGGACTTGTAGTTTTGCCAGAAATCGAGGCAAACCGTTTTTTACCCTTAAAAACTCACCCTCTTCCACTTCCCAACCTCAGATCGCCCGTAAATTATTTTTCTTTTCATTTTTGTTGTATTCTCTCCCTTTTCCAATGGGTTTCATCCCACTATTATTTTTTTTGGTTTAAAAAATTATCGACCCTGGTCTATTGATATTAGAGCATGTTTTATTTTTTGCAGTGGGTGACGGGTTTTTCTTGAAAAATCACTAGATTTGTTGGTTGCTGACATACTATTATATTTATAGGGAACCTTATAAAACCAATGATATATATTAAGGATTTTTTGTTTTATTGGTGTTACGTTACGTTATGATAATTTTTATATTATTCTGTTTTTCATAAACATATTCTGTGTTTATAAGTATATCAAAAATAATAAAAATTAAAACTTTTTGAATTATTACATTGTCATAAAAATAACTACATCTACAAAATCCTTGGAAAAACCCATAGATATGCATGCATTTAGCATTTCGCCCTCGACCTTGAAAACACTCTTGCAAACAGCTGATGCGTTTTCATAAAACCCCGGGGTAAAAACCCTACTAAAAAACCCTAGATGGGAATCGGCCTAAGCACATGTGCCTAAAAGACTGTCATTTCGATACTGAAATGAAAACCGAAATGTCATTACAACGATTATTATTCTTTTACTGACATTCGTAGAGAAAAGGCTTTTCAGAGAATATACGCAGTAAAAAATATCATTGAGTAACATCAAACTCATTTATTATTGAAATTATTTTGGTGTTGAATTTCGAGTAATTAAATATTTTAATGCAGAAATGAGTTTATCGACACAATTTTTCTTCAGAAAGGTGGTTTGTGGAAAAAACAACGAAATATATTGATAATAACACTCAATTTTGGGTTTGCAGTAACACATAGCTCAGTAAACTAACTCAAAAGTTAATCAAAGTTATTCATAAAAGATTTATTTAGCTAACACATAACTGAGTAAATATTACTCAATGAATTGTGTTATTATTTTAACACAATCATCAGGTATGGACTCGTGTTAACAGTCAATTGTGTTGATTTTGAGTCAAATTTTACTCAAAATTTTTACGGTGTACATTTAATATTTTTATCTTTAACAATTCTTGAGACATCAGCATTTTTTAAGAAAGCAGGAATAATGTTAGCAGAAATTGTAAAAACAGTAAAATAAACTTTGTTCGACGTAACAATTGCTCAAAGTGATGTCCACCAATTTGTTGACACGCTTCCAACCGACCGAATTAATTTCTAACATTGTTTAAAATATCGTAGATGTTATTCTTATTTCTGTTGTATTCGTTCTTTGAAAACATCTAAATTATTAGGTTTGATTTTAAATACTTTATTTTATAAATAACTCGAGAGAAGCAATCCATTGGGGATAAATCAAGCGATCTAGCTTTATATTTTTATTAATTTAAGGTGACTTCAACACCTTCTAGCTGAAAGGTTTTACAATTAAACATTTCGATTAGAAGAAACAGTCGTATGTACTTGTAGGTAAGCTACAAAAGTTTTTTTGCATTTAAATAAGAGGCTTTTCCTCATTACAGCGGTCAATTTTTGACCCAAAATGAAATATTATATACAACGCGTTTTCTCACTTGAAATTCTAAAGATATCGTACACATTCCCACCACTGCACGAACATTTCTAGTATATCCCCTTCCTTGAACTGAAAAAAACCGGCACTGGGTACCGATTTAACCGTTGTATAGAGGGTTGATACATCGTACATGTGGAAGTATTGTTATTTCTTATTATTATAATCGTATTACTGTAGATCGATCTGAGGTAGATCTTCCTCCATTGGGAGCTTATGCTTTTATAGCTTGTATGTAAGCAGGTAAACGAAAATAGTAAATTGGGTTAGAACTCCTCCACATATAAGTTCAGGGTATGTCTCTCACAGCGCCACTTTTCATAGCCAAATATTACGGATGGAACAAAATTCATGAAACTTGAAATTTAAAAAAAATCGCTGGAACAGGTCAATTAAGATAGAAGGTGTCCCACGGGGAATTGCATTGATCGTTGTTATCTGGAAAAATACTAAATCTGAAAAATTTGGCAACATGTCAAAGTTCCTGGGCGAACAGAACTAAAATATTTAGAACTCTCTAGTACTTCCAGTTAAGCTGGAAGTTGAGTTGTATTTTAAATGGGACACTCTATACAGCGTGACCTATTTCAAATGGAAACAGGTTTGTAAAAATGGTATTTATTATCAAATTTAGTTCGAGTTTTTTTAAAAAGATGAAGCATTAACAACTCTATTCTGGTGTAGAATATTGAAAGTTGTTTTCGGTTTTCAAGGCATACTTCGAAATTTTTTCACTGTCAAATTTTAGAAAAACTGTTTAGCGATTTTTTTTTCAAATCTAACTACGGCACTGGATTCAGCATGCCCTAAAACGGTTATACACCAAATTTGCTAGATACATATTAATGGCAATGAATTTAGGAAAGAAATGGACACAAAAGTTTTTAAAAAATAATTGAGTGACATTACGCATGCCTTTACAAAGCTACTATCTTAAAAATGTTCAAATAGATTATCTACTAACCCTTACCAAATTCCATTAAAAGCGGCTCAGGGGTTCTAAAGATATTTGCAAACAAATACGTGTGTACCGGCTCCTCCGCCATTTTCTAGAACGAATTCTCTTAAAATTTCGTTTCAGTTAACGAAGTTTTTCTTCAAGACCATAAAGGTTTTTAAAATTTAACAAGAGTAAAGAAAATAACAATTAGTACAAACACCTTGTAGCGCTTTAGTTAACTTTAACTCAGAAAAGAGAAGATGAAGAATAAACTTAAATCATGTACCAAACTTAGTTCTTCTATGGTAGTGCCGCATACACCGAACAATTTTTTTTTTCAGCAAACAATTCAATTTATTTAACCATAATCGTTAAACAAATCTTTTTTGGTATAACAAATAGTTATTTAATTTGAACATCTTACAAAAACTTAATTTTAAAAGATGACTTTCAAATAAATATTATTTTTCCATTTTGCTAAACAATGTGTTCAAATCCGTATAAAATAACGTTATGAAATAAAAAAATGTTTTGTGATTGAAATAATTGTGAATTTTGAATCAAATAATGCATTCACTTAATTCAAAAATGCATATTTTCAATTGAAGGATGTAGAAATGTAAAAATTCCTGAGCAATAAGTTGTTGACCTAAATAAGCAGTTGTTCAATTGGAAAAGAAATCTTTGAAATATACAAATATTGTTTTATAATAGAATATAATTAAATCAACACCACAGTGTATCATTGAAAAGAAAATAAAGTTTTTTAATAGAAACAAATGCTTTCTTTACACAAAGTAACTGTATTTTTTTTTTTCAAAAATATGATTTGGTATCAAA
Source organism: Monochamus alternatus (assembly GCA_037114965.1). Classification (NCBI taxonomy): domain Eukaryota; kingdom Metazoa; phylum Arthropoda; class Insecta; order Coleoptera; family Cerambycidae; genus Monochamus; species Monochamus alternatus. The sequence continues at coordinate 52,061,626 of CM073433.1, read as the reverse complement.
AAATAAATATTTGGATCTAAACAAAGAAATAATTTATTTCCATGAAACAAAACTCCTGAAAGGAGTCACTTATACAGGGTGATTAATTAATAATTGTAAATACGCTAACCTGAATTGACAATATGCAGAATGGATACATAACAACAACAACATATTGCTCCTTATGGAATTACATGGTGTTTTATTTAAAAAACTTTAAATGATTTTTGCCCATTAGTTTAACATTGTTCGAAATTTCCCTATCATACTTGTTAGAAAGTTTAGAACATAATAAAAAATTGCTTCAAAATCGTGCATGGCTACTACCAGAGGCGTACGACAGGCATAGAGGGTCAGTTTCCCATTCCTAACTTCTACGCCACTGCCGAAATTTTTATTTGAGTACAATTTTTCAATTCTTCGATACTTTCTATGCAATTAACCTACTATTCCTTCATAGCAATAGAGTTATTATTTCTCGAGATTTTTAAAGTTAAACATAAAGCTTATGTAATGTTTTGTTATTTGTCATATTATTATTATTCGGTGTACCTATTCTGTCATGGGATTGCATTGCATTAGTTAAATTAGAAGAAAACTTTCGTATATTCTAAGGAAATTAATTATCAAATTTTCAACTCTTCTCACTATGCATGTTTGTTTATTGTTATTAATTAAATTTATTTATTATTGATATTAAAATGTCAATTTTTATTAATAAACTCAACTGTAAAACCTAATTCAACTAATACAATACAATCCCATGACAGAAAACACCGACTTGAATAATAATAATATGACAAATAAATTACATAATAAAATAGAAATGATTGTGCAGCCCTATGTTTAACTTAAAAAATCTCGAGAAATAATGACCTTACCGTTATGAAAGAATAGTAGGTTAATTGCATAGAAAGTATTGAAGAATTGAAAAATGGTACCAAAATAAAAATTCCGCCAGTGGCGTAGAAGTTAGAAAAGGGAAACTACCCCTCTACCCCTGTCGTACGCCTCTGGAAGTAGCCATAAACGATCTTGTAGTTTTGTTTAATATGTTCTAAAGCATTTAAACCTTATGCCAAGTATGATAGGGAAATATCAATCAGGGTTAAAGTAATCTCTGTATAAGGAGCCATACTTTATCTAAGCATTATGTGTCCGTTCTTATACCAGGACACTCTGTGTAACAACTTAATAGATATTAGAATTTCTTCGAGTATACAAATATGCTGACACTCTCTCTTGATGATGTCCAAATTTAGACAACTTACCGTAAATACTACATTTTTTTTTTTACTTCAAGACTCCGCCTTCGGCGTCGTCAAACTATCTGGCAAACCACCAACTTCAAGAAGGGCAAAAAATCAACCGATTTTACAACAACTTTTAACGAATACTCCAAGCCATTTTCCCCCTCGCGGATTCACCTGCGTCGACACCTACCAGGCGGCACAGGATGACGCGGTGACGAGTCGTCCCTACCCCCTATCGGGATAAGCATCAGGATATATAAACCCTCTTGGCGGCGGAAGGCTACAAGCCATCTCCAACGACCAGAAAGCAACATGTGGTCTGCAAGCGTGGTTCTAGCTGTGCTAGCTGCCCTCGCCTTCGTACAAGCTGCACCGAAAGAGGTGAGTTTTTGCATTTTTTATAAATTTTTTCTCTTCTGTTCTTCCGTTAGATACCGCCGATGTTAAAAAATATCATTCACTTCAATAAAAGCAAAAACATCAAGTGCTTACATAATTTTTAGTTATTTAGAAATTAATTTTTTTAAAATTTGTAGATGAGGCTATACCTAATGTAAACGTTAAATGTTTTATTTTGCTATTTAAAGCATGTTCACTGCATCAAATTTCATAAAAATATTTATTCACTATTAAAAAAAAAACCATAAATAACAAAATCAGGTGTCTCAAAATTAGCCTGCCAAAAATTTAACTGTAGATTCTACGATCAAAAATAAAGTTAAATAAATATAAGTCAGAAAACATCCCCTAAAAGAGCCATGGTCCCTTAAAAGAGGGCCAGGAATATGTTTTAAATATTTCAAAAACCGCCTAAGATAAAACAATAAAATATTGAACTGAGTATAATCATTAGACAACAAATCTAGTGCTCTAAAAATACTTTTCACAAATAGTCTTAGGTATGGAAAACTGAGGGGACTGCTCTAACTTTTTCTTATTTCGATATTTTCGCCAAAAGACCAAAAAATTTGGATAAATTTTACATCAAAAACCATTCACTTCGATAAATTGCTTCGGTTTCGAATAATATTAATTTAAAAATTGTGTGACATCCCATAAGAGATTAAAATGGATGCTATAAGTAGTAAAAATATCTCTAGTAGGCTGTTAGAAAATACTGTCGGCTTATTCAACACATGTCAAAAGTGCTATTAAAACGTTTTGAAGTATATAAGTAAAATACTATAGTAACGTACCTATAAATTATTAGTAAATTTTAATATAGTCTATTAATACTTAAATTTTTTAAAAAAACATCTGTAATATGTGCGAAATAAACTAACTAATACCTTTTCAAAGCCTACTAGGAATAATTTGGTCGCTTGCATATGCAGGTTGCATATCTAATAATATTTTTGTGGTATGTCGAAGTAAAACAAGAGCAGATATCTTTTTTTTTTGTAGGATTGTTCAAAATTTAAAATTTTTTGATCTGTCTCGACGAAAATCTAGAGATGTGAAAAAATTAGGGCAATATTGACACCTCCAGTTTGGCACGCCTATAACTGTTTTTCACAGTCTAATTGTGACTTTCAATTTCAAATTTGATTACTTTATCTCGATATGTTTTGGATATAACGAGAGTTCACAAAATTAGAATTAATTAGACTTCTTTTCTGTAACAAAACTCTATCCACATGCACATGCAAAACAGTCAGCAACATTTTTTGTTACTGAGAATTGGTTTTTTTTTGACAAAAATTGTAAACGTCAAATGTTTTCTTTTCAAATTTAAAGCAGGTTTACTGTATTTTTTTCAGAAATTCACTATTAAAAAGAAAACAAAGAAATGCGCAAAACATACACTGATAAAAACGGTTTTAAATATACATGATCATAAATTAATGTAAAAAATACCAAACCCATACTGTATTTCAAAAATTTCCAAGCGAATATTTTTAATGTAAAATTAGATGATTTTTTCTAAAAATACATAATAACGTTGTAAAATTACATTTCATAAGAACTAATTTTCCATTACAGTTGTAACATTACATTTTGGTGTGTTATTTCACACTATTGACCGAATGATACGAATTAAAATTTATTAGACACATTTTTTGCTGACAAAACTGCGTATTTAAAAGAACTACATGAATATATTTCACTCTAATAAAAAATAACCTACATGTGCAACAACATATGCTTATATATACCATATTTTACAGTTTTAATAAATTCTGCAAATCCTGCTGTCTATGAAAATACTGACTTGTTTATTCATTTATTCAGAAAATAAGTAAATCAATGCCAAACAACATCAGGACTATACAGAAGCTAATCTGTGGTCAGATTATAAACGACTAAGGTACTCTACAGTGAATATGCAATTTTATGTTGATCTGTTAAGCTGTAAATTAAAAACATTCTTCTGTTCTACGCACAATTTCGAGTATAGTATAATTGTAGGTATTACAAAAATAATTTTTTATATATTTTTTTTTATTTCATCAAAAAAAGTTTTTGAAGAAATTAACGACACATATATAGGTACTTTAACTTTAAAGGTTATTTTTTTTGCTATTAATTATCTTACCATGCCATTTGAAAAGTAAATAAAAAATAGAAAATTCCAACTCAGTTCGGTTTTGATTTGAATTATTTTTATATCACATATATGTAATTATAAGTGCAAACCTATTTTTGCTATTTATTCAATTTATTTTGTATTTAGCAAATAATACTTTAAAACATATTTCTGATGGTGCGCATTTGTAATAACCACAATCCTCCATAAAAATTAAAATAATAATAGTAAATTCGCTGAAATGAATAGATCAGATAAGCAACTAAGTTAAATTGCGTAGTGGATATTTGCAGATAACTATATTTTTAACTAAAATATCCTTGATATTATAAAAACCTATCCATGCAATGTCACAAAATATTTCCGTAGCATTCCAATTAAAGTTTAAAACTAGTTATTGACTTTTCAATCCTTAGTATGTTTTGAGAAATATTATAATGTTTATTTATAAATTTGGATCATATATTGAAGTTTTACTGTTAATTGTTTATATTCGAGAATTTGGCGAAGGTGCCAAGAATAAACGGCTCCGCAATGTTGCCTTTATTACACAGTTTTTAGAATGCATTTGACAAATATGTACAAATACTTTGATAGGAATTATTTTAAATTGTACAATTAAAATGACTAATATGTTTATAACATATTAAAGAATATTGTTAATTGATATAAAATGTTTATCTATTACAAAATGTATTTCAGAAATCGTTTTACAGTAAAATAAAAGTATTCATATTCATTTTTTTTGTAAAATGAATTAAAAAAACTATTGTAATATTGCAGCAATAAATATTACGACAACAAATAAAATCTGGAGCCTATTTATGTACACATTTTCAGACATTAATTTCTGCTTGTACCTACCTATTACCATCAAAATGCATAGACTCCTAAGCTACTAACGTCTAGCTCTAAAATGTTTTCCCAATTTAATGTATGGGTAACTCTGATCATTTTTATTGTTTCTGTCACAAGATAAATATATATAAAAATCGCAAGTATTTTTTTTTAAACAAAGTAAACGTCATCTATCTCGATTATTTATTTCGAAAGCCAAACAAACTGCGGTGAGTTTAACGGTCTCAAATACCACTTGAACGTGGTAGGCTGTGTTTGTTTTACTTAATTATCATTGGCTTCTACTTAATTCGATTCGGACACTTGATACGTTATCTAGATGACAATCGCTGTAAGCGGTGAGCTGCGTTTGATCTCTTATGAATTTCTCCCGAATCAATTATCTTTATACATATTACACATATGACACTCTCACGCGGGATGATATATCTATTAAAAGGCCAGCAGGATGAAAAAGATGTATATTTCATTGTTTATACAAAATTTAGGCAAAACTGTAATAGCAACAGCTTTTAAAAATTTGTATACTGGGAGGTCCGTTTTCATTGCACACTATTGGCATCTCGAAGAGCATAAAATATACAAATTAGAATAAAGTCATCAATAAATCTTTTGTTGGCCATTATAAGATAAACCAAACAGATCCAAGATATCTGCCGCTGTTGGCTTTAAGGCTACCTTGCTTGGACGAAAATAAGGTAGATTCTCAATGCTAAAGAGCCTGTGCAATAATACGAATTACACAATAAATTAATAATAACAATTCAAACTAAAAACATTATTATATAGCTGGAGCCGTTATTATTAATAGTTAATTAATTTTCAATATTCTTACTCTACTATATAGTTATACATGTTTTTTTATTCCTATAATTTTTATGAAAATAAAAATGAAAATTTGTCACACGCGCTCGGAAAAATCCATATTTACAGACTCCTAATGAAACATACCAATGTTCTACGGTCAGAAACATTATCAATGTATCCATCTATAGCATAATTTTAAATCATTTAGGGAACTTTTTAGAATTAATTTAATTTACTTGGGCCCTTGTAGCAACGTAAACCTAATTACAATGTTGAGACAATTAACACTTGAATATTATGACAAGTAAAAGAACAATTAAAAAAGTTAAGAACGGCGGATTTTTTCGGGGATGCGAAAATTAGCGCAACATAACCGTTTAAGGGTGTGATGATAATTGTCAATTATAAATCACTTCGCCCGAGGTTTGTTCTAATTCGGCGTAATTACAAAGGGACACTTTTCGGCCCCGCTCTTTCGGAAAGGTGTCGGAGACGAAACTTCGTAACGAATTTAGCGGCTACCTCCGGAATATTTTAAGAGATGAAAGATAAAGGAATGTATTCTTAATATCACGCGGACCGAAAAGTAGGAATTGGTAATGTATGGGCGGTCAGAGATGCCAACGCTTGTTTTGCTAACTTCTGAACGGCGAAAAAATTGCCTAAAGTTGGCAGACGTGCCCGGAATAAGGTAAATTGATAATGCTGGGGGGTATAGCGGGTTGTCCTTATTTTACTTTAAATTGTTGGCGTGTGGTAACCCTGCAATTTACTGAAAAGAACTCGAAAAGTGCGGGATATAAATTTTGGGCATTTTTCACAAACACATTATAAGAAAAGAACACAGTTATTGGAGTACTTGTAACTTACTTAGTTTTTAATAATTCCTGATTCTGTAGACATTTTAATGATATAGCATATCTATACCGTTCTACCGGCAAGGCAGATGTGGCTCATTTGAGTACTTTGAAAAAACGTATAATTACTTAGGATGTGACTGTACTTCTATTCATTCATAAGTCACAGCTTGTTGCAAAGCTTCCATTTCCATCGCAAAAATTATATGAGTGGGACAACGTGTGTCAGTCGTAGCTATTGTATTCGATAGTAAAACGGCTGAGTGACATACTTACATACCAACAACAATATAATATTTGTGATAATTAATTTTTTAATATTTTTTAATTTAACCGTGCATTTCTACAATTATTGAAGTGTAGATGAATAACAAACCTTTTATAACAAATATTTCAATGTTTTTATTTTATTAGTAATGAATGGATTATTTAAATAATTTAACCAATAAAATCCAAAGTGGCTTCGTTACTTACATAGTTTTTCTACTTTGTAAAAGCGAAGAATCAAATTTAAACGTGGATTTTATTTAAATTTATGTGTGGATTTATTCAGATATTATTAAAAACCCACCTAAGCGATGGTCTTTCAGATCTCAGGAAAAGTTTCTTGATAAACATTCTAAAAATTAGGGATAAGGGGTAAAAATTGTTTAAGGTGCCCGTATTTCTCACCGTAAAATGATCAAATCTGCGGTGTCTTTTAGGTACTCGAAAAACAAAACACGTAGAGCAAAACTAATATTAAAAATAAAATTATTAATGTTTTGTTTATACACTTTTACTATTTAAACTCTCCTAAAATAATATAATAACTTTTAAAAGGCATGTTTACATCTATAGCTGAATTTAAAAAAACACGTATTTTGAAAGATTTCAGTAAGTACATAAAAGTTTGTTGGATACAACGCTTTCTGATATATGAATTTTACTTCGGTACCTTTTAATATTCGCAAAGGGCATGAGATAACATTATTGTTACCTAAACTCTATATTATTTAGTTCTTAAATATCTAAAATTACTTGTATTTGTAGAAAACACTATTTCAATAATACGGCGCCCTTTAGAAATAAAGATATTTGCTTACAAGAACGCAACCTTTAGAAAATATTGAAGATATTAAAATACCGTAGGATTGAAAACGCTAAATATATATTTCAATTGCTCAAGTCAAAAGCTAATTTAAAGTTACGGCGTAAAAAGGAAAAGCAATGCTTGTATTAAATAGCTTGGTATGCCATGAGAAAACAATTGTTCTTAGTTTCCATAGCAACCGTAAATGTAGATCAACTGTCAAAATATATGTTCGAATCTCAGCTAAAGGATACTATTCACCACTATTTTTATTATATACTGAACGGCTGTCGTGCTTTGGCGAATGCGCTCCCTGCATATTTAAACGTGTTAAGATTTTCTTCTACACTTCAATAATAATTGTAGAAAAGCACGGTTAAATTAAAAAATATTAAAAAAAATATTATCACAAATATTGTAACACTTGGTATATAGGAATGTTTGTTTCAATCGACTCAACATCAAGTATTCTATCACCTCCTAAAATTATTGTAACGACTTGCAAGACACCCTGTATGATTAATAATATTTAGATCAAAATAACGTGAATTAAATCAACTTACCTTAACTTTTATTTCATTATTTACGTTAATTTATTTATTTCTTGGGTAATCTTATTGAAATTTTGTGCAAAAAGGTTTTTTTGTACACGAATATCTGATCGATTTCTATGTTAAATGAACAGGGTGTTTTGAGTGCCCGTGTCACTGTATTTTTTCAGATTTTTTTAGGAAAGAAGATTTTTGGAAAATGATTAGTCTCTAATAATTGAAACAAGTTTATTTTGAGAATAAGAGTTGTTGACTCGAGAAACTCATGTTATCTAAATAAAACAAAACAATGCTTTAAACAAACATATCTTATATTGAGTACAGCAGTTTTCTTGATTTCAAGTAATTTTTATTTTTAAATGAAGAATAAACATACTTATTAAGTTAATTTTTCAATAAATGAAGTACCTATTACTATACTAGAGAAATAGTGAATACTAAATTAGCGTGAAAATAAGTGCGTGTTAATCTTGATATTAGTATAGCTGTCTTTTTCAGCGCTTTATATATTTCATAGACGCCATTATATTTTCAAGAGCAGTTTAACCTTCAGCTTTCCTTCAGTTTTCGTGAAGTACAAAACTCTGTAAAGTCTTAGTTTTTATTTGATCTGTAATTTTTTACATACAATAATATACGAGTAATTCTGCAGTTATTATTCTTTCCGCCATTCACCGAGATAATAATAGCAATATAAAATGTTTCCCAGTAAGCTTTTTTTTATATTCTTCCCATTTCTTTTTATGCGCTTAATGAAACCTAAGTACGGCCCTTATTTTCGCGGTTTGTAAATCTAGTTGGTAGTAACGATTATAAAAAACAAAATTGAACCCATTTCGTAAAGTCTACCGTGTTTACAATATAAAAAAATATATTTTCGTTAAAGAGAAAACAGCGACGGATTTTTATATTCGGACGCCCTGTACAACAAACAGGATTTTGTTAGTGACATTTGGAAAATCAGATAACATGTAGTTTTCGTGTATTTCAAAAAACGCACTACGGGAGAATTTTAATGCTAGATACTTTATCACCATCGTCGACGTGAAAAATAGCAAATTCTAAAAAGCGCCCAAATTTGTATGAATGCACCGCAATAAACAACAACGACATATACGTTAACAACATCGTACGACATACCGGATATAATTATGATGGGTCATCGGCAATTAATAAACTTATGCACACGCTGCAGTTATGATTTGAACGTGAGATAATCAAGACAGTTGGTCAGCCAGAGAGAAGAGGTACCGAGATGTATCTGATTTTTCGATTGTTTTGTTGCTGAGAGACAATCTAGAAGGCTAAACTGTCGATTGTTAATTATTTCCGCGGGTTATTTTATACGCTACTTGATCAAGTTAGAAAGCATACACAATAAATATTAAAAGTGCTCGACAGTAAATATTTTTTGAATATGACATTTTGAAACATAATGAGAAGAGCTATAGTCACCCCAAAAACATATTCCGTAACGCAATTAAGATTCCACAAAAGCATAATATAAGTTTAGCAATTGTTTTTCATGGCACATGTCTTTCATATATTTAATTAGATAACTTACTGAACTTAATAAGGAAACAAGATTATTACAGTGCATTTTTCAGTTCAATGTATCATCAAGAGTGATTCCTAGAAATTTGACACAGCCTGTCTTACCACTGCTCATGGTAGAGTCATTAATATTTGTCGAAACAGACTCACATTTATTTTGGTTATTGTGAAATCTAATTAATTCAGTTTTTTCAGCATTGAAATATAAATTATTGTACTCGTAAGTGAACCACTTAGAAATATTGTACAATGTATTGTCTAGGTTAACCGTCAGATCTGTTGTCGATTTATTTGAAATTATCAAGGACAAATCATCAGCATACATTGTGAAAAAAATACTACATATCGAGCGCTCCAACGAATTTATGTAAAGAATAAAAAGTACGGGATTAAGACCTGATCCTTGAGGAACGCCCATATCAACAGGATTTGGCTTAAAATTAAAAATATTGCGAATGTTATCCGTTTTCTATATATATTTTTTTAAATCCAAATACTACTAATAACACTGATTGTATCCTTCTTTTCAGGGTTCCTCATATAGAGAAACAGCAGGAAGGAGTCCAAGTAAGTTCCTCATAAATTATTCCAAATCTTAAACATTTAACCATCACGCTAAAGCGCCTAAATAATCATAACCTTTCGAATTTTGTATATAATGTATATGTCGACGTAATTTTAAAGCTTTTCCCCCAGCATTCCAACCACTTTCCCTGCATATATTCAGTGTAAATATTGCCGAACATGTTTATAATCTTAGTTCCCCATGCATATTGTTTTCTTTCGATACCTTTTACATGCATTGTTCTTGAAATTGATGTCACGCGAGGCACAGCATAGCTCAGCACATGGCGGCCACAAATTGTATTTGCTACACTATATCGTACAATTTCGTGCACTTGGTTGTCAACAACAAAAATTGTAGAAAAACTTCGATAATATACAGGATGACCCGTAAAAAAAAGTTGCCCGTCCGTTCGATTTTATTCTTATCCACATTATTTATAGGCATCCTAAAACTGATTAGTTACTGAAAATTTCATTGCTTTATTTTTCTAAATACCACGTCATAATGACTACTTTTGTATTGCATCTTTTAAGGTCAATATCTGCAAAACAAACGGTGCGTTTAAGAGGTTGTTTATCAGAGCTTTCAATAATATTTTTTTATCTAATATCACCAACCAAAATTTGTAACATACAATTCCATGTTCAAATTAGATACAGTTGAATGATCTGCAACGTATGTACTCTAAAGCATAGTGTTACTTTTATAAAAAGGTTACCAATGATCGTTAAGGTATCAATGGAGATATTTTATTTTAGTAAAGTTTGAATCAACATTTAAATAACAAAAATTAAAATATATTAGAGACATTTAATCTCTAAAATCAATAGATAACAAAATATAAAAAATTAAACAATTAAATGGTAAATAAATAAATAAAAACTTTTCAATATGTAAGAACATATACCTTAGGGTATAACCTCCATATATCATATTTGTTAATTAGAAAACTCTATCTCTAGGTAAGTATCAACCTTCCCATACTGAAAGTTAATGCTATGTAAAACTTTTTTCACTGTGTCCTTGCCCATTTTAGGAATTATTTCGTTTTCTTCAATAGCTTGTAAAACTTTTTTCTAACGTTGGCAATTCATATTTAAAAAAACAGTGTGAACGGTTCGTCGTATAATGCATATTTGGCATCGTCCTTTATTTCTATTTTCCTTCGACCGCAGCTTGTTTTTGTACGAAAAATGATTTGCTTTGAAGCATTGAGGGGATTAAACCTCTTAGGTAAACATCCAATAGACGATAAAGTTTACACTTTTTCCAATTATTGAGAAATCACTACATGACAACTCTTTACCGAGTTATCAGGTTATTCAACTATCTGTAATTTTTAGATGGAGTTATAGAAACGACAGAAATTAAAAAAAAAGTTATACTAGATCTCTCTAACATACAGAAAAATATATAAATAATTTAAAATTAGGTACGACATCTTGTTGAAATAATTGAAACACGAGCAAAAATCCTTTAATACCCATTTAAGTTAATGGACCTTACGAACCGATAATATTATTCATGGCTACATGGATAAATATTGATGGTATTGATTCGATCTGGACGATGGTCTATAATCAAATCATGCATTATTTTAGTTAACGGAAGGGAATGTCTTGCCCAAGACGAGTGTCATCCTAATTTAACATCCCAATTGGCAAGGATAATACAATAATAGTATTAGTAGACATGTTTTCTAAATCAGGAGTACCATTTTACAGAAAAATTATTGTTAGAGCATTTACCGATAAAAGATGTTTTAAATAGAAACATTACACTTGTACTATACGTTTCATAAATTGTGTTAAATCTTACAAATCTAAGATAGTTTATTACCGTTTGGGGTGCGACTTACAAAAATTGTGTTTATCATAAATTAGAAGTAATTTGGAACTCTATATTGAAAATTATATTTAAAAGATCCCTTGTAAATTTAAATGCCTTTTTGTTGGAAACGGTTGGCTTTAGAGATATTAGCAAAGTATGCTTTTTTTAAGCAGAAAAGTTGAGGGAAAATATTTTTCCAGCCCAAAGTGAAATACACAGTGGCACAAAACAGTTTTGACAGTTTAAATAGGTCCTAATAGTCGCCTCTATAAGATACAGACAAAATCGTCGATAAGGTCGAATTTCTCATCCCAAAAAAACACCCGAATGTGAAATTTCATAAAATTAGTTCGAAGTAGTTGCTAGATGTTAAACAAAATGTTATTTATTTTTCAACATTGACACCCTTTAGTTCCGTTATTATCAATTTTTGAACAAGAGCAAGTTTAGTTAAATCGATTTATTTTGAGTCGTACTATATCTGATGGAGCGTTGTACAAACCTTTTAGAGACACCCTGTATACTTTATTCTCTTCTTATGAAAAAATTCCTCAGAATCAATAAAAAACATTAATTATTTTCATACTATGGCTATATCATTTTTCTTTAATTTGAGTTTGCAACTATACTTACTACACCCCTATATGAAAACTTATCGATTTACCCTCGTAAAACCTACATACGTTTATTTATTTATATTGAAATACTTTCGTTGTTGGATTTCACCTTTACCAACCTTTTGTGTATGACTACGGCTTAAATCGATGGGTCATATTTACAATTCTGCAAGATTTTCGATGTAATACCAGCCACAGATTCAGCCAACTGTGTCGAAATATTCAATTAACTTTGAAAATTGATGATTAGTGTGATTCAGACCGCAGACACTGTATATGCGTGTGTGTGAATTTTTTAGAGCATTACTATTTTTTGTTACACTGCAAATAAGCAACTCGTAGAATTTAAAAAATAGTAGATATCAAATTGTTACTTTAGTGAATACATTATCCAATTTCAGACAACGCTTTTAATTTAAATAACTATACAGTATGCGCCAAAAGTATGGAATAAATTCAATAAAAACGAAACAATTATTTTTTGGGAAAAATCCTCGAACAGGTCGATTTGTAATTTAAAAAATACATATTTTAGCGTAAAATGCGATTTTGAAATGTCATTTGTTTTCGAGTAATGACGTCATCGATTTTTTTTTAAATGGCAACTTGATTCTGAAAGATCGTTTAATTCTCTATCAGACAGTACTAAAATTTTGCCCTCTTACATAGGAAAGTTTTCGAGTAAATGACGATTGAATGTTAGAAAACGTAAATTTTATCCATAAAAAAGTAACAATTCTGAGGTATGTAAAATAAAATACAATTGATTAAATTTTATACTTAAATGCGATTTTGAAGTTCTTCTAAATTACGTGGTTTATTAATGTACACTTTTGACTTTAAGTATCCCCATAAAAAATAGTCAAGAGGTGTAAGATCTGGCGATCTTGCAGGCCATTCTATCGGTCCGCGTCTGCCGATCCACCTCCCAGGAAAACAGTTGTCCAAAAAATCTCGTACAGGGCGGGCATAGTGCGGAGGTGCACCGTCTTGTTGAAACCATATGGTATCGTCAGGAATGTCAGGGTCATTATCGTTAGGAAAAATTACTGCAAGGGCTGGAACAAGGTCATTTTCTAGAAACTTTAAATATCTTTGTCCTGTAAGGGTTCTTTCAAAGAAGAAAGGCTCTACTATTCTGTCGTCAACTATTCCAGCCCACACATTTAATTTCTGAGGGTGTTGGGTATGTGCCTCTGCCATCCAATGAGGATTTTCCCGACTTCAATATCTGCAAGTGTGACGGTTTACTGTACCATTCAGACAAAATGTGGCCTTATCTGAAAAAAGTATTTGCCGGTGTAAATTTCTATTTCCTTGACATAAATCCATTAGAATTTCGCAAAAGTGTAAGCGGCGATCGGGATCATCTTCATTGAGTTCCTGCACAAGTTGAATTTTGTAGGGATGATATTTTTCCTTCCTCAAGATACGTAGCACTGTGCTTTGACTAGTGTCATTGTTTAATGCAACCAATCGTGAAGAATTATGAAGATTATCCACCATACTTATCAAAATGCTCTGTTTCTGATTTTCATTAATGCTTGGACGTCCAGGTTTTGGAATATTTACAACATTGCCAGTTTCTCTAAATTTAGACTCTACCTTACTGACTGTTGATTGACTGATAGGGCGATCTGGATATTTTTCATTAAATAAATCGCAAACTTCCTGCTGAGTTCTAGTCATATTCCCGCATCCGATAAGAATTAAAATTTCAATTCTTTGAGTAACAGTTAAATGTGCCATAATACTTTAAATTTAATAATAATTTCTATGTCGTTTTCAATACTTATTAGAAAGTCGGTGTGACAATGACACTTTGCAAAAATTTTCACCTACGTGATCCATAAAAGAACTATGGAATTCGAAAAACTAAACTTGATAACGTTTTTGCTTTATTTTAATTGATTTACGTTTTCTAACATTCAATCGTCATTTACTCGAAAACTTTCCTATGTAAGAGACCAAAATTTTAATACTGTCTGATAGAGAATTAAACGATCATTCAGAATCAAGGAAAAAAATATGGTATTGTCATTTAAAAAAATCGATGACGTAATTACTCGAAAACAAATGACATTTGAAAATCGCATTTTACGCTAAAATATGTATTTTTTAAATTAAAAATCGACCTGTTCGAGGATTTTTCCCAAAAAATAATTGTTTCGTTTTTATTGAATTTATTCCATACTTTTGGCGCATACTGTATGTTCATAGTTATTCACACATCCAAGTCAAAATTATAGAATTGGAAGCAATACAGGGTGTTTCCTATTTACGTGCAGGGGTATGGTTAAAATTACGGTAATTTTTCTAAATAACCAAGGGCACCTTTTCCAAGTTATAGAGTTTTCAGAACTGGAAAAAAAAAAATATTCTAAAATTGTCCTTGTTGCTGTCAAACTTGGTAATTCTCAATGGTCAATTCTAATAATTTTAACTACCTCCTGAATTTAAACTGCATTACTTGAGAGTTTTATACTGAAAAACTGAGAAAACTTCCCCGTAAGTTTTATTGTCGGTCATTCTTATATATGTATGGATAATGACGTGACTAACGTGTTCCGAATACTTCACCTGGAAGAGGAGTTGTTTATTCTTTCTCGAGAACTTCCAGAGAACAAGCAAAGTTTAAAAAAAACAATTTGGCGTTTCCACGACTTTAAAATATATTCACGTAGACAGGAATGGCAAAAACTATCAAACGTAGTTATTATCTATTTTAAATAAGTACAAAAAGTAATAATAACATAACCAATGATAATATACGTGTGATCACGTAGATGATGCATTTAATTAAACAAAGAAACAAATAACTATCGAACGATTTCCATGGCGTGTTGATTTTGCATATCAAATATTTAAAGTGGTAATATTAAACGGTATATTTGTCAAATAACACTTTGTTTTTATAGGAAGGACGTAAAGGATATATTTATTAGGTATTTATACGCAATCTAAATTCAAGGGACGAAAGTTTTACCCATGTCCTAATGTAAATGTATACAAAAACTTATCATAATATCAGGTTTGACTAAACTGTTAAAAAGGTCGGCAACCTTAACGAAAGAAACTCGTTACAAAGGATATACAAGGATTTCACCCAAACGAAGAAAAGAAATTATACTATTTGGTTATTACAAACAACATTTACTTTTACCTGTAAATAATGGTTACCCATGTTAATGGTAATAAATTAGTTTGTAAATATTCACTAAAATTCAAACTTTTAATAAAGTAACTTAGAACTTTTGCCAGCGTGTACATAATGCTATATATACGAGCTTTTAAAGTAAGTAATGTTGTAAATTGTAAACAATTTGTGAGTCAAATATTGTAATAAACAAGCAACATATTTTTGCAGATCACCATCAACAGAAAAGAAGTTTAGATGGTATAGGAGGGGGAAATCTGATAGGCAGAAGTCTTGATGGTATAGGAGGGGGAAACCTGATAGGCAGAAGTCTTGATGACATTGGAGGTGGAAATTTAATTGGTAGGGGAATTGACAGACTTGGAGACGGCAACCTAATGGGAAGAGGTCTTGACGGCATTGGAGGAGGAACTCTAATGGGGAGAAGAGGTTTCGATGTCATTGGAGGAGGTGGTCTTATGGGAAGAGGCTTAGATGGTATGGGTGGGGGAAGTCTAATGGGAAGAGGTCTTGACGGCATTGGAGGACCTAGTCTTATGGGAAGAGGTCTTGACGGCATTGGAGGACCTAGTCTTATGGGAAGAGGTCTTGACGGCATTGGAGGACCTAGTCTTATGGGAAGAGGTCTTGACGGCATTGGAGGACCTAGTCTTATGGGAAGAGGTCTTGACGGCATTGGAGGACCTAGTCTTATGGGAAGAGGTCTTGACGGCATTGGAGGATCTAGTCTTATGGGAAGAGGTCTTGACGGCATTGGAGGACCTAGTCTTATGGGAAGAGGTCTTGACGGCATTGGAGGACCTAGTCTTATGGGAAGAGGCCTAGATGGCATTGGAAGCGGCAGTCTAATAGGAAGAGGTCTTGATGGTATCGGAGGAGGTACCCTCATGGGAAGGGGAATAGATAGAATTGGAGATGGAAACCTAATTGGACGAAGTCTTGACGGAATTGGAGGAGGTAATCTAATAGGCAGGAGCCTTGACGGTATTGGAGGAGGAAGTCTAGTAGGGCGTAGCCTGGATAGCATCGGAGGGGGAAGTCTAGTAGGGCGTAACCTGGATAGCATTGGAGGGGGAAGTCTAGTAGGACGTAGCCTGGATAGCATCGGAGGGGGTAGCCTAGTAGGGCGAAGCCTGGATAGCATCGGAGGGGGAAGTCTAGTAGGCCGTAGCCTGGATAGCATCGGAGGGGGAAGTCTAGTAGGCCGTAGCCTGGATAGCATCGGAGGGGGTAGTCTAGTAGGTCGTAGCCTGGATAGCATTGGAGGGGGCAGTCTAGTTGGCAGAAGTTTAGATGGAATCGGAGGTGGTGAACTAATTGGGAGAAGTCTAGACGGCATTGGAGGAGGTGAATTAATTGGAAGAAGCCTTAATGGTATTGGAGAAGGGAATTTATGTGGAGGTTGGGGTATAAGAGATGGAGCTTTGGTAGGGAGAAGTTTGGACTGTATTAACGGAGGTTATCTATCTGGAAGAAGCCTGAAGAATCTAAAAGGCTGAAAATAAAATTAAAATATGTGATAAATATGATGTATTTATATTTATATAATAAACGATTTCAATCTATGCCTAATTCAATTATTCAATTATTTTTCTTTACAGATAATAAACTATCACTCGTGATAAAGCTTATATTAGAGTATTTTTTTCATCAATTGTACTACAAATGATTTTCTAGTCCGTTTCTCTTATGCATGAAAAAATCATAGGTGTATACATGACTCACTATGACGAGTTTATAATTTCAAAAAAATTCTAGAAAGAGAATCAAGCTCACTCGTACTTGGAGGAAGATTTGGCAGAAGTTGTTTTCTACAAGCTGGGGGCTGCTTAGGAAAAAGATCGATGAAAATACCTCAAATAAGGTAATACTTAAAAAATATTTACTGAATGTTGTACCAGACACTTCCTAAGAATTATTCCTTGAATTTCCCTGTCGTAGAAAAAAGACAATTAATTTCTATATACAATCCTTCCAATAATAATTATAACATTCACTTAGTAGTCCCTAATTAAAAGCATGTTAATTGTATCTACTCCTTAGAACAAGATTATTACGATACTTTGAAAAATGGTTGTTCATAACACAGTTGAAACAACGTACTAAAATAGCAATAATATTATTTTAGCTTCAACGAAGAGATGCCATTCGATAACCAAGATATCAACGCCTTGCCCCTACAAAGGTTAACCGAAAATAATAACCGCTTCCAGTAAGTACAAGTCGTTAACACCAGGTGTCTAGGGATGTTTCCTTGTTAATCGCGTGTGGTAAAGTTTTATATTGGCGTAAACATTTATCGGTTATTGTATTTCGAGAAATAAGCAACGTTAAGTAATTTTCTTATGGGAAGGGGTCAACTGCACAGAAGGAGCATTTTATAATCCGTGAATTTAACAAAAAATAAAAGTCGCTGGTCATGAAATGTTATAATAATAGATCGATTTATTTATCTATATCTAGGTATTAGATGTAATTGTTGAATAGTTTCGTTACGTTTGCAATTCTTTATAGCCATTAATTGCGGTAATTTCTGGTTTCAGGAATGTTCCCGTTTTAGAAGAGATCAGTCTGAAGGACTCGTCCAGAGACGACTACCTCAACTACAAGAAATAATATCTTACTCAACCACCTATAGTGATGGATTTCAAAGTTTTGTGGGCCTTTTCCTCGCCTTGATCAGAGGCTGGGTATTTTTTTTTTTTTTTTTTAGAAAACAAACTTTTTCATTACGTCCCACTCAAAGGGAGGAAAAAGGCCCGTCCAGAGTGTTGTTCCCTATTTACTATTGCAATAAAACAAAATCCAAATGATTGTACATCGCTTTTGTTTTTAAAAAAATAAAAAATTGGTGTAAATATGAAGATGAATCATGTACTGGGTGTTATTCTGTACGCCACTGCCACCCTTTCCTCGATCCCAATCAAAGTTATAATGTCAAGGACAATTTTTTTTCAAATATTAACAGGTTACACACCTTAAAAATGAAATAAATTATAGAATATTAATTTCTAATAATTTGAGACGTATTAAAGGTGGTCTTGAAAAATATGTAGGTATATGATAAGACGAATGTTCTAAAATGTTTATTTGACTTAAATATAACATATTAAAATTCAGTTTTTCTAACTTGCACTTTTCTAAATTCAATTTTTTTAACACGTGGCATATTTCCTTCTGATTTTAGACCACGCGGGTTCATTTTCTGTAAAACTTGACGCTGAAGAATTTTTATAACACCAACGAGGCTAAAGATACAACACCAAGCATAGATGCAATACACTAAAATATACAACAGTATTTTTAATTAAATTAAATCGACAATCTGCCGTGGCCATGACAAATATTAGAACTTACCTAAAACGAAGAAGGCTATACTGACATAACCGATGGTAAAGCCTATACCATCATTACGTATTTTCATGATCAAATAAATTACTGTCAAGTCCAGCCAGATCAATAAGAAGTAGAGAATATAAGACCAAAGGAATGGGTATATATAATTTAGATTGCACTGAAAGATATAAAGCATTTATGGCCGGTTTCTCAACTAGTAGATATCTATTAAATAAACTTATCGATTCCATAAACTGGATATATCCCATGAATTCGGTTTCTGAACCATTTGATAATGCTTATCTATTGCATAAGTTATCGAACAGATATCTAAAGAAAAATGGCAAGATATCTGTCTAATAAACATTTACGTACGCGCGCAGCGATTTAGCTGTTGCTTGTTTACATCTTTATTGTAAGGTTTAACCCAACTTTTTTGATATTTTCGTGACGATTACTTTGTGCAATGGAAAATTGATTCATCTGCCTCTTCAGATGAAGAATATTTAACTATAGTCAGATATCTTGAACCGCCAAGACGTTATCGTGAAAGAGAAAACCAGTATGAAAAATAAAGCGACAGAATTTCGAGAGAGGTTTACGGGCCTCGTATTCTTGAAATAGTGTTTTCTACAAATACAAGTAATTTTAGACATTTAAGAACTGAATAATATAGAGCTTAGCAAATAACAACAATGTTATCTCATGCCACCAGCGAATATTCAAAGGTACCGAAATAAAATCAATGTATAACGTCAGAAAGCGATTTATCCAGCAAATTTTTAGGTACTGAAAACTTTCAAAATGCGTATTTTTTTAAATTCAGCTATAGATGTAAACATTGTTATAACATAAACTTACATATTTGTGCATATAACATTGTTGACTTTTGTTTATAAGTATATGAAAATAATTGTTAAAATGTGGGGTTAGAATAGCGAAATAATGTGTCATACAAATGCATTTTAAAAGGTATTATATTATTTGAAGAGAGTTTAAATAGTAAAAGTGGATAAACAAAACATCAGTAATTTTATTTTTGATATTACTTTTGTTCTACGCGTTTTATTTTTCAAAATTTCAGTATCTAAAAAACCACAAATTTGATCATTTTACGGCGAGAAATACGGCGACCTTAACGAAAGAAACTGTAAATTTACTGATAGATTTAATAGGAGAAAGTATTCAAGTCTCTAATACTAGAACAAATTTACTATCAGTATTAGAAAAGGTTTTAATAACTTCGTTTTTATGCAACAGTTTTGTATATATTTTTATTTAGTTAATGTGATGTGATATCATCCGCCGATAGTGGCGCCTTCTACAATTATTTCTTGAAAGTGTCTTACTTCCATAAATGGCATCTGCAAACAGTTGTGCATTTGCTAGCTCCCTCTATGATTATTGCAGATATTAAGATATCCATTCAACTGTTATGTCACAGTCTATTATACTGTGGTTATGTATTCAACAAAATTTGGAAGGCATACGTTCAGAAACCAATATAAAGTTATCGGTCTGATAAATTTATGTACTCGATAGTTGTCGAATCGATTGCGCCAAATGTTGAGAAACCGGCCATTAGTCTTTTCAGAGTGTAATATAAATTACAAGTATTAATTTAAAAAATTGAAAAATGCGTGCAGAGATAAAATCACCGAATATAAGACCTACCTGATAAGCTCCTATTAGTAGAAACATACATGTGACTATTTCCAAACTATATAAAACTGCAAAGCCAATATTGTAATACTTGAAATCTGAAATTTAATCCTCATTATTTTAATTTACAAAATAAAAGACTTACTGAAATAAACGTTTAAAATGCCAAAAAATATGTAAATGTAAAAAGAGTAAAGTGAAGTTAACCAATTAAAAAACATCTTTTTTTATATTTTGTCATTAATGAAAATTAAATTAATTTAACACAAAATATATAGGTATCTGTTGCCAGATTGTTCAAAGACAATGTCTGAATCTAAAGACACAAGAATAATTTTATATAGATATTTAAAAACCATACTGACTTTTGTCTAAATCTAACCACTTTACTAGATCACCAACTATAAATTGATTGTGCATAGCATCTTCTAATAAATTAGAAAATTCTGTAGGGCATTCTAGACCCCAAACTAGTAGTATTAGCCAAACACTACTCTTGAGCTGAAAGTAAAGTTAAGCAATTACTTTTTTGGGTTTAAGTGTACGGTAGAAATGCCTAAATAAATAAATAATAATTAACAACTTACTAGTGTTAATGTTCCTATAATAATAGCACCTAATCTTAAAGAAAACACAAAAAAGAAGGTGTAAAAGAGAACCATGTTTTCGCTCAAATCATGTTTCTCTGGTTAATGTTTTAGTATGCGTACAACATACATAATTCACTGGACAAATATTATGAAATGTGTTATATATTCTACAAATTACTATTATATTGATTTGATTTTATCATTCTGTAATACACAATAGCAGTTGTTATATACCAACAGATCTTATCAAAAATTATATTCATGTCGCTTATAATGCTGTCAATGGAAAAATCAATTTGTAATTTTATAAGGTAGGTATCAATTTTTAAAATATGCCTAAACCGAACAACTAAAATCATATTTGAAATAAATTCAGTATATTCAGTTATGCAACCAACTATACAGTAATATGTCAATTTGGCTCAACTAACTAATAGGTGCGAGTGTCAGTTTATCTAACCTCACATTTTATATGTATTTGAAAAGCCAAATAACATAAAATGAGTATGTAGTTTGCGGTATTTAGTAATAATTTTGTAGCATAGAAAAATGCAATAGTATTAATCGAACTTGTATTACATTTAATAAATCCCCAAAAATGGATATTAACGTTGCTCTTAATGACATTTTAATTGAAGGACAAGAAGAACCTTCAGAAGGTCCTAGTACCTGCAAAACAGAACTCGACGCCGATTCAGACGACAAAAATGATGAAAGTGAAGACGACGATTCAGGTAAGATCTAAGCTTAAAATAAAAATAAAATTTTAAAATTCATGTTCCTAGAAAAAGAAAAAGGGAAGAAAACCTTTCGAAAAGACCCCTCGAAATTATCGCCTCACTTGAAGGGTCTCATGGGCGAAGCCAATCTCCGATATGCTAGAGGAGACAGGGAAACGGCAAAGAAAATGTGCTTTGAGGTTATAAGGCAGTCTCCAGATGCCTACGAGCCATATTTAACTCTGTCACAAATGTACGAAAACACCAATTTGAGGAAGTGTAAAGGTTTTTTAATGCTCGCTAGTCATCTGGCATCTAGTAACGTAGACATTTGGTGTAGACTAGCAGAGGTATATCAGCAAGAAGGTAATATTATCGAAGCCGTGCGTTGTTATTCCAAAGCCATTAAATATGAGCCAAAAAACATTTGGTTCCATAAGAAACGAATCGAGTTACTAGAGCATAAAGGTAATTTATTAAACGTTATTGACTTCAGTTCTCAACAGTATCCTTTTAGGTGATGTAAAAATGATTTTGATTTGTAAGCAAACTATGGCAAATAACGTGCCAAAAAAACAGTACGAAACTATAATAAATCTGGTAATGGAAGTAGCAAAGGAACACTTCAAGCAGAAAAATTATGTCAGAGCTATCGAAGCCCTTAAAATCCCTATCAGAAGAATTCCAGCTCATGTAACAAAAGACGTAATAAACATGTTACTAGAACTTTTACTATTAAACGAGCGTTACTCAGAATGTTTAGATATTTTCACGCAATTTTGTGGGTTTTCCTTCGATATTAGCGTAATGGAAGAAAACAGTATAATTGTGAATTCATACTTAAAACCTCCCAACTTAGAAATCGATTTAAAAATAAAATTCATTGTGTGTTTAATTAAACTTCGATCGGAGAACCTCCTACCTGATCTGATCGACAGTATGCTGGCGGAGGACAACATCGATATACTAACTGACTTATACTTAGATGTTGTTGAAGCTCTGATGCAAATGGGCTACTACCAAGACGCTCTTAAGCTCCTCATACCGATGGTAAAAAATACCGCCCTTGCCGGCATTTGGCTCAAGTACGCCGAATGTTTAGTAGGTTGCGAAATGCCCGATCAAGCCATCGAAGCCTACTTTACAGTTATGGCATTAGCCCCTTCGCACGTAGAGGTGCTATACCCCCTCGCTATGCTCCTCCTGCAACAGGATAAGAAAAAAGAGGCCCTCGAAGTCCTTTCCCAAGACCTAACTTCGAACAAGCTAGACGTCGCGGTTCTCATCGAGCAAATGAAGCTTCTAAAGCAGATACATGATTGGGAAAGCTACTGGAAGAGTGTTGAATTGTTACTTTCTCGTCACTGTATTGTATTGAAGAATCCCGAAGAGCTACAGATCGTTTTAACGCGCGCCACAACCAAGGAGAAGGTGACCCGGCTGAAGAAGATGAGGAATTTTAGAGGGGATTACAGCGAGGTGGAAATGAATTACGAGAGCATTAGGGAGCCTAGCGTCGAGGAAGAGTATGGAATTTATAAGAATGTCTTGCAGCTTGCCATTGACAGGAAAGAGTTCAGTGTGCTGCAGAAGTTTGCATTCATGGGACTGTGTTCGAAGAGATTTAACAAATTTTTTGGTGAGTAATGATGGCGGGTTGTCCACTAGACAATACTTTACCCAGGATTAAGCTATATTATATGTCATTTACACTGCATTACATTGCATTGTGTTGCAGATGGTGTTTACTTTTTGAGGATGCCATTTTAAACGTAGCTTTGAAATAATTAGTTGCTGAGAAAACAGTTTATACAGGCTGACAAAATATAGTTGTTATAAAAAGAGCAAAATTTTAAATCCGCCACAAACGCTATGCAAACTGAAACAAAAGACCTACAAATAGATGGATGGATAGATAGTTCATTGCTGAGACATATCTGCCATTTTTCATAAGAATAGTTATCTGTATGCGATTTTCTCAAAAGAATTTTTTTTTAAGAATACTGTCTTCAATGTTGCTGCTTGTTTAAAAAAAAATATATGACCACTCTAAAACTTTTGACAGAAAACAAGGGCCATAACCGGAGAAAAATATCACCCAGTATATCAATTTCACTAAAGTTTTAAAGACAAATTCCACCATTATTGGTAAAGGGGTTTTGAAATTATTGATTAAATCAGTTTTTTTTTGACAACTTTAAAAGCCTGATATTTTATTTAACTTTTTCTTTTCATTGATCCTATTTATCAAAAGTAGGTGAAATTTGTGGACACCCCTGTATAATAATAATCATGAAAATTAAACTCTTTCTCCTACAATTTTTCAAAGTATTCGGCGAAAATACCATAGTCATTTCCAAATTGCATGCTACTGCGTTGTGGACTTCCCCTTATTAACAAATTCTAAATTAAAAAACATCTTAACATCGATTATTTTCAGATGAAATCTTCCTGTTTTCGCACTACGCCTGCCTCTTAAACAGAGATGCGTTTCACGGTTATTCTCTGATTCGTGACATTATTATAAAACATCCTCACAACAACTTATGTTGGAACTGGTTCACTCTTGTTATACAGTCACCCGACGATTTGCGTCATGCTCGGTTCCTAGAACGGTACCAACACAAGATCGGACAAGAGTATCGAGGACTACTCGTTGCGAACTTTGAGTTTTCTACAGGAAACCATACCTCTGCCCTCGATTACTACATGCACGAATTCAAGCAGACAAGATCGCCTTTTTCGGCTTTTATGCTGGGCGTTACCATGTTGCAGATGTACATGCAACGTACCTTGGATAAAGACAAGAAGAAAATAATTGCAGAAACGATAACTTACCTGTTTTTGAATTACGGTAAAGCGAGGGGTCCGCTTATGGAGCAAGAGAGTTGCTATAACTTGGGAAGGATGTACCATCAGCTAGGAGTCATGTATTTGGCGGAATATTATTATAAAAAGGCCTTGAAAGTCACGAACGAGTTGATAGAGAGTTATCCTGACATTCTGTGTTTGAAAAGGGAAGCAGCGTTCAATCTGCATCTTATTTATAAAAATTCGGGGAACTTTATTGCTGCAAGGAATATTTTGATGCAACATATCGTAATTTAATGTATGTTAAGTATAAATATATGAATTTTTAATAAATCTCGCTTTTTATTACCTTTCACCTTTCATCAGAACTTTATTTATGTACTAAAATTTCAAATTAAAAATAGCTTAACGCCATAGACCTTATAAATCAGGTCTATGCTTAACGCCAATTGTCAAAAATATCGTTGCTAAGGATGCATCTGCATAATATAGAATTTTCAAATATGTATGACAACGCAAATATGATCCATTATTTGATTGGTCGTAGACATTTGTAACCTAGATTTTGCCATGTGTTCCGTGTTATGTGAAAGTACCTTAAGGTTCCACAAGAAAAGAGGTACAACTAGTTCATCATAGCTTGCTCCTGTTTTATTTTACATTTTTACACATTCCACTTGAATCATTGGTACAGTAATTTTCATTTTACAACTAGTTATCGTTTACTGTTTCATTTCAAATTTAAAATTGTTTTCGTTAATATTGAGGTTATATTGTGATTCACCTAAAATTTAAAGAAATATATTTACTTTACAGGGAAGTTTTAAATAAAAATGCTTGCAATCGACATAGAAATTATACTAAATGTGTACAGGTGAGGAATTTTTCCATAAAAAAAGTAAATCCTATATAGTGTTTACTTTCAGCACCAATATTTCTAAAAAATCAATCATCGATGTTGTCCAGTGCTACTTGGAGAAAAACAACGTCCGTCCCAACAGTGTAATAAGTAATTTTGATCATCCCATCCTACACAACGATGTAAAAACCATTATTGTTGGAGACGTTCCTAATTACGTTAGTATTTATTTATTGTGTTTCTTTCCTTGTTACGTGTTTATTTTTTAGAACAAGGCGTTTATAGATCTCACTAAATTTGACGTAAAATGGTATGTTTACAATTTGGACAATTACGGCCCCATGACACACAGTGAAACGGATGGTAACGATGAAGAACTTGTATTAGCTACACACTTGTCACTACCTTCAGCCAGTCTTATTAATCTTTGGGAAAATTTATATTATGACAGCAACGTAAAACTGAATGTAAGTTATTAAGAACTTATATAAAACCGAAGTTATTTTAAATCGTTTGTAGTTATTAAAATATTCTCAAACTATGATGGAATTTTCCGATAAAGGAGTGGATTGCAACATCGTTAGTTGCAATAGAGTAATTCTTTTACATGGACCTCCAGGCACAGGGAAAACGTCTTTGTGTAAAGCGTTAGCACATAAGTTAACGATAAGGATGAGCGAAAGGTTCACGTCTGGACTTTTGATCGAGATAAACAGCCACAGCTTGTTCTCAAAGTGGTTTTCAGAGGTATGTAACACATTTATAGAGTTTATAGCATGTTACATTGCATATATTTGGAATCTTTTTAGAGTGGTAAACTCGTAACGAAGATGTTTAGTAAAATCAAAGACATTCTTGAAGATAACAATATATTAGTGTGCGTTTTAATAGATGAGGTAGAATCGTTAGCGCACGCTCGAGACCAATGTGTTTCCGGTAAGTTTTTAAGACTTTCAAAAGGTTGGTGATCACTATAATATTTGTATTTTTATATTTACAGGTAATGAACCGTCCGACTCAATTCGTGTCGTAAACGCGGTTTTAACACAAGTAGATCAAATAAAACGATACCCGAATGTTTTGATCTTAGCTACTTCGAATATGACGGAAACTATCGACATAGCGTTTGTCGATAGAGCAGATATTAAACAATATTTAGGCATTCCGTCCGTGCCGGCTATTTACAAAATTTATTTTTCATGCATTCAGGAGTTATTTAAGGTAAATTGGCTCTTTCAATTTATATTATATGTTTAACACAATTTTTTAGGCACAAATAATTCGCGAACAAGCATTAGAACCCGTAGAAAGTTTTGTAAACGGTCAGGAAAATGAAATTGTTGAAGAATCTAAGCAATTGTTGAGGGTATGCGAGAAAAGCTTGGGCTTGAGCGGGAGGTCTTTAAGAAAAATCCCGTTTCTGGCACACGCTCTTTTTTTAGATAAGTCCTTAGTTTCTTTGGCCGAGTTTTTGGTAGCGATGGAGAAGGCAGCGGAGAATGAACACATAGAACGACACCATTTTAAAAGGTTCAAGGTAGAAAAGTGATGGAAATATGTTTAATTCGATTTGATGTTTTAAAGTTTAGAAATTTGTTTCAGCTTTTTATTTTTTTCATGAATAAATGTTTCTTAATATTTTTTAAAATTGTTTTGTATGAAATAGAAGCTTTTCTTATTAAAGTTAACTGAATTTGCATCGTCTTTTACTCAATGATAATAAATCACCATTTTTTTTCTATTCAAAATCATTTTTTTTTCAAACAATACTTTACATTTACAATATTTTATAACCATACAACAGATAAAAATTTAATTAAACCATTACGAAAAAATTTCGTTAAATATATCATTTCGCCAGAATTCCTGCTTTCACCTCCTTCAATTGATGAATCTTCTCCACGGTCTCCTTTAACTGTTTTTGCACGTTCACGGTTTGCACAGCCCACTGCAACGCTTGCCTAAACATATTCTGAGCGTAATTCAAGTTTTGAGGTACCAGCACACCAAACCATCTAATAGGATCATGCACCGTTTCTTCTTCAGATTTCTTGGTTAAATGTAACTCGTACGATGATTGTCCGAAAAGCTTTGCGTCTTCATTTGAATACACTTTCGCTACAGCCGTAATCTCTGGACTGTTCTCTGTGGGAAGTTGTAATGAAGAGACGTTATTTTGCCCCATTATATACCTAGCTTTCGCAAGATGGGCCTCGCCTCCACACATAGCATTCTCGGTGTTTAAGGTCAGTTTAATTTTTTCTTCCATGAGAGTCAGCGCGTCTAAAGTTAACTTATCTAGTATGTCACAAATCTTGTCTAGATCTTCAGTGTTCTGAGCCATTGCTATACACTTTTGAACCAAAATAACTTATCAGGTGACGTTTAAGGTTATGTTTTTGTTTAGTGCATAACCTTGAGTCAATTTTTGCCCCATGACAGTATGACACTTACGTACGGTTAGTGGCTGATAGATGGCGCTACATCTAACGTAAGGTACACACAGATACATACTTACAGCAAAAGATGGCGCAACTAGTAACGAGAGGATAACGCTGCTGTAGGGGAAACCCTCAAATACATTCGATTTTCGAGTATTCTCTATTACAACAAAATCAGTAAAGGATCTTTGATTAATTAAGTATAATTATTTGTTAAAGTATAAAACTCTATGCTAAATCTGAAAAGAGACTAAAAACTTTTGTCTAGCTTATATGAATATAGTCACCTATTATTTTGTTTAGAAAAACATTACGCCCACGCCTCTGGTTACCTGTTGATATACCAACCTCGTGATTCGTGACGTGCTGATCCGTCCGAGACCGAGGTGGAAAGCTCCGTTACAGATGTCTCCAAAAAAGGGTTTGCGGGGGTTGGCGGACGATCTGGGTGAGTTACGGCTATAAGAGGCTGTAATTAACCACCTGTGGGATGATTTTAATCGATCGCACTCGTAAATATCTTGGTATAGTCCGCCTGGCGCAAAATTCGTTAACAGGTTGGGAATCGTTGTGACACCGACGACCTTCGATCATGGCAACCGAGATTAATTCGCGGATTTGCTGGAATCGAGCCAAGTTCAAGAATTTTATTGAATATGCACGCGCGGGTTTCGCGTTAGATGAGAATTATAAAATATTGAGAGATTTTCTTGCGAAAAATAGAGGCGGCCGATGGTCGTTGAGGATATTTCCAAAACGGATCGAGATAACTTGATCAAGTTTGAAATTGAGAATCACCACATCAATCTAATGTTATTAAAACTGGGAGTCACTGAGTAAATATTGCTTTAACTTTTTCGTCTCTCGAAATTTTAGGCGTCAGATCAAAACAGTTTTACAAAAATCTACTTTTATTTTACTTCGATAAATTGTTACGTTTTCAAATTACATTAATTTCAAAATTTTCTAACATTCCATCTTAAACTTTTGTGGCATGTTACAAAATTTTTCAATTAATATTACCCTAAAACAGAACACTTTATCAAAGTCAAATAGAAGTAACTTTTTTATGTTTAATGATGAAAATCTCAAGATACAAATAAGTAATAATATTTACCCAGTGATCTCCAGTTTGGCACGCCAATGACTAATTATGAGGAATTATTTTCAGAGCATGAGATTCGTAATCTAATTGTTATTCTCAATTTGATTACTTTATCTCGATCCATTTTGGAAATATTAAAAAAAAATCAAATTTTGGGACCTATGTTTATATACAGGGTGTCCGGTAAAGATATTAAGTACTTTAAAAGTTATTCCTTCAGGGACACATTTCCGTAGGGAGGACCTGTAGGAAAAAAAATTATAGGAGAGAGATTTCCCGGATACCCTGTATACTTAAGGTAAGAATTCAGTTGTCTTATGTCATAGGGTCATACGAACAAATGAATAATTCATATATTTTCATCAAAATGTGTAAGAAGCGGCAACTGAGAATAATAAAACTATACAACTGCACTAAATGTTTGCACTATATATTGTACTAAATTACAAAAAACTACTGTTTTTAACGCGACAAACTATCGAATGTGACGTAAGTCGTCTGAATTCTTGCCGCAATTACAAATTTTTTTCTTATTTTTGGTCGCAGAATCCACAGTTAATTTTTGGCAGGCTAATGTTGGGACATAATACTCTGTATACATGGAAAGATCATACTGGATCTCTTTCGGCTCGACGACTTTTTTGTGTTGTTAATGTAATTTATAGAAGGCCATTTTGTTGCGCAAAAATAATAAGCTATAATGTGCTACGCAATGATCGTACCGACACATATAATTTTTAATTTAACACAGTCCGTTTTGATTCGTCGAAATTGGTTCAAATGAAGTCACATTACACAATTATCCTTAGCCCACTTTTTCCATAAATCTGTGTCCACTTCAAGAACAATATCAGCCGCATGCTATAAAAATTGATGAATTAATGCAACCGCAAAGAGATGGGCGACAATCGTGTGGTAGCCAGTGATGTAATGTGTTAAAACAATAATAAAAATAGAACTGTTAATGCCTCGCATAATATCTAATGTGAAGCATTAACTGCTTTACCCCAAATTAGAAGATAGAGATGTGGGGGAGACGCGACATTGATTTACTATATGCGAATTTTGTAACAATGAAAAGCTGCCCACAGCCGATATTATCTGTGCAATCTTGTCGCTTAAAATAAAAATAACAATTTAAATAACAAGCAGCAGTACGTCCGCATTTTCTTTTACTGTTACGTTTACTTTGTATTTTGTTTTTTAATATATACAGAGTGCTCGAAATTAGATGACTCCCATTTCGAACTGCACTTTTAGTTTTTATTTACGGAACGCTGTAATAGTCGGTGTTGCGTCGACACTTTTCTTTTATAGGTCTGCCTGTAAGTCGTATTCAGCGTGTTATTTAAATAACTATTTGTAAATAGTTACATAATTTACTTAACAACTATTACTTGAGGAGAGAAGCGAATGAAGTGAAGTATCATGCCAAAGGAAAGGAGAAATAGACGGAAATTATTTCAAATATGGTCGATAGTGACCCCGAAGGTTATACAGACATATGAATTAATAATATCTAATAATAATAATATCTCTACCCCTCATTCTAATCACAGGGATTAGCCCAGAAGTCGGAGACTTGTGCGGGAGTGGGGGCGGCATATTATTATTAAGCAGGCCGCATTTGCATTTAAAGGAAATTGTGATGTGTGCGTGAACGCATTATAAATTCTTTTGACAAAACTGAAGTGGCAAGATACTTGAAGTCATACTTCGTCCAGCGGTGAAAACTCTGTGAAATTACAGGCACCTTTCTTACAAGCAATATTCCATTAAATAAACTAGAGAACTTCAAGTTATTTACACTTTTAGAAAAATATTTTGACCGAAAAATCCATCATAAAAGTACGTTGACTAAGATATGTCTAGAGGGTTTACAACAATATACTGACATCAATACTCAAAAACATTGCGAACAATATCGTTTATTTCATTATAAACGAAGCTACCGATGCTTGTGAGTGTTCAGTAACCAATTTTTTAATTGGTGCGTTAAAAAGTGACACTGCTAGTGACAGTCACCTATTGGCTTCTCAAGTGCTAGACAAAAAGTCTCGTCTTCTTCTCTCTTATTCTTGCTCAAATTTTCAAGATCAGTCTACTGGTTTTTATTTCTTTTCAAGATGAATAATTTACAAAGAGCCAAGAATATCATACAGTATTTAAGAGTTTTTTTAAATTTTTTATGACAATTTCAGAAATAATGGTTTATACTGGCAAATATTCATGTAACGGATCGTATATTCTTCATTATTTTTCTTAACAAACTGAGAATTATAAAAAATAGGTGCGTGAGTGGCATACCAAAACTGACGCCTTGGCAACAATTCTTGGATCCACAGGTGTTGTCTCGAACGATTTTTTAGCGTAAAGAATTGAAAGAAATTGCTATTAATTATACGCTCAAGTCAAGAAAAACAATTGCGTAACACCTTATGTGTTTCCTTACGACGCCATATCATTTTTTCAAGAATGAACAGTGCTTCACGATAAATTTTAAGCTCAACATTGCTAAATACTCCGTATGCAATTTCCTCAGATTCTATTCCAGAACGGGCGCTAATTTTTATGCAATCTTAAAAGTGACTAAGTGACGGTGCATGGCCCACTACGTAACAGTTAATGTTTTGCTAAGTATGTGCATAAGGAGATCGGGCCGTGACGTCACCCATCCAACACCCACTTGATCGACTTGCAGCGAGGTGTACCTCCTTATTGGGACGTCGCCTACTCCATCGCCACCGATTATTCCAGATATTTTGCTCTTTTATTGGAAATGTCGCGGCAAACGTGTAAATTGTTGCGTTTACAACGTGGCCGTCTGTATCGGATGTTGTTGACGGATGATCAGGCATAACATTTCCTCTTTTGGTCATCTTCTCCAGTATGGTCTGAATTTTTTCTAAAATGTGGCGCAAAATTGAAGCAGGAGATCGAATTAAGAGAATCATTATACACGATTTACAACGAATTATAGCTGTTTCAAAAAACAAATATTTCTTCACTCTGCCAATTGTACAGGGTGGGCAAATTTCGATGTTTTTATATCCTAAGTAACAGCGGTGGTTAAGAATGTTCCTGTAATTAATTTTTAGAGATTTAAAGTTGCAAGGTTTAGTCGCATAAACATCTTATTGACGTCAACACCACAGCTAATAGCGTGAAATAGGCACATTTTTATAAAACATAGTTGCTGTATAAAAATTATATAATTGTGTGTTAAGAGTTCTATATAAAAACAAGTTATGTTTTAGCAATGAGCTTACAACATTGATACAACAAATTATACGATTCCAATAAAAATTTACTGTGATAAACGAATGAAGTAGGTGGAAAAGTCATAAGAAACTGAAAATTTAAATACATGCACATTTGCTGCTAAAAATATCCCCAGTTCGAATTCTAAATTCCATATCATAAAAACTCTTATTTTTAATGAGCAAGGGAAGTTATTTTCATGAAAAATTTCACGTAAAAGTTGTTTGAATTTTTTTCAAGATGGATGCTGAAGAGCAATTGGAATTAAGTGAATAAACATGGCGCTAAAGTAATAAAACAGTTTGGTCACTTTAGAAGCATTTCAAATACTTTAATGTTATGTAAAAGCGAAACATAAGAGTATTGTGTTTTGTAGAAAATCGTTTGCTGGTGTTAACTACCTTTAAGAAGCAGTTTTGCTTTATTGTAGCGGAAAAATATTTTAATACAGCATTTATAAAACAAATACTGCGTTGGTACAGCTAAACAGCTTTCTGAAACTAAACTACTGCATAAATGGCTTAAGAATTTTCTTAAAGTAATTTAAATAACTCCTATAAAATACTTTTACTTTTGCTGTAGAATCTTCTCAAATATTTCTCTTGCGACCGCTACAAAATTAATTTATAACGTTTTATAGTCAGTCGTGTAGATTGCTACTATATATAGACTTTATACAATAAAATGACCTCCTGAAGAAAAAATACTGTATAAGTGCAGACACAAGAACGTTCTGAAAATAGTTTAAATAATATCTACAAAACGTTTTTCTTGTTGGGATTACATTATTCCCACAGGTACTTTAAACAGCAAAATAGCGGCTGTTGAGACAAAAGAGTCTCAAATGGAACAGTAACACGATGAAGTTGCTGTCATGTAAGCTCTACATATCTTTTAAATAAATTTCTGGTTTTATAATTTTGAATTATAAGACTAGTGTGCTACTTGGGTAGTGTATAATTGTTTTCTAACTATTCTAATTTTTGACTTATGACTTAAAAACCCAAGTTCCACGCCAATGGAATGATATCACTCATAATTTTTATATGGGGTTTATTGTCCTATAGAACGGTGTCAACTTACCAAATTTTAGCAAAATCGCATGAGACGTTTTAAATTTATAACAAAAAAACGATTTCAAAATTGCAACTTCAGGGTCGTATAGCGCCTAAACGGGGCAACTTTGAACTAAGGTAAGTTTAGCTAAATCGACTTATTTTGAGACGCACTGTATCTGGTCGAGCGTTGTAATTTCAAATGACACACGCCTACTTCAAGAAAATGAAAGAAACAAAATATGCTATAATAAATTATTGTCCCAATAAAATGGCAAATAATCATATAATATTGTAGCAACACTGTTTATCAACATAAAAATAGTTTGGAAAGTATTATCTCCTTAAAATTTTCTTTGTGAGATCATTCACATCTTTGGTACTGACGTGGTTGAGGTCTCGTTTATTTTCATTAAGTTTTAATCGTAGAAGCCTACGATTAAATTTGAATAGAATTCATTTACAGAGCTATTCACACCTTGGCCGGTGCCCGTTCTATTTCTAATAGCTTCTAATATTAATATTATTAACCATTAATGAATACGAGTAGCCGTAAGGTCCAGTAGGCTGTACATTGTTTACTGTTTACTTTCAGTTGCGATTTGATTCATAAACAAAATCATGTTCCGAACTGGAAATATGTTAATACATTATTAATCAGTGTTATTTTTATGCAATTATAAATAGTAAGGCGGGGGTGTCCCTATTCTCCCACTTGTCTTTGACATTGGGAAACGAAATAATGTTTTGCGGCAAGACAAATTGTGCGTCGAT
This sequence comes from Monochamus alternatus, assembly GCA_037114965.1. Taxonomy (NCBI): domain Eukaryota; kingdom Metazoa; phylum Arthropoda; class Insecta; order Coleoptera; family Cerambycidae; genus Monochamus; species Monochamus alternatus. Next base: position 52,027,383 of record CM073433.1, on the reverse strand, counting down.
TTGTTTTGAACTAGATTTTTCTCTGTTACGTACTACAGAAATATTCTTATGCTCAGATCAGAAACAGAAGAATGTGCGGCGACAATTTTTTGACGCAAATCTAGCAGCAACGTTGACTGTGTTTTATAGATTTTACTTTTTAGGTATCCCCACAAAAAAAATCAAGGGGCGATAAATCCGGTGATCGTGGAGGCTACTCAATGCTGCCTCTTCTCCCAATCCAATTCCGTGGAAAACGTTGGTCCAAATACTGACGGACAATTAAAGCATAATGCGGAAGGGCACCGTCCTGTTGAAAAATCAAATGATCATCATTTTCAAAAATATCAGTCAACGCAGGGTCAATAGCGTCTTCCAGTAATTGCAAATACGTACATTTGGCCAGTCAAATTATCAGGTAGAAAAAAAGGACCTACCAGCCGGTCAGCGAAAATTCCAGCCCATACATTTAATTTCTTCCAGTTGCTGTGTATGCACCTCGTGAAAAACTATTGGGTTTGAATCTGACCACAAACACTGCGGTCATAGTCATCCTCATGAAGTTCCTGGATTAAATGTATTTCGAATGGATGGAATTTATTCTTCTTCAAAATGGTTTGTATGCTAGTTCAAGTTCAAGATGAACTTCTCCCAATCATTCATCGTTTCAATTTCTTGTTTTTTATTGGCTACGTTTCCTCTCTCTTGAAATTTTTTTACTAACTCTAGAACATACTGCCTCCTGACATGTCGATCTTGATGTTGTTCATTAAATAGTTGAACTGTTCTATTCGCACATTTATTGTTCATAAAGTAAAGCGAAATGATATCTACCCTATCTTTCCTCAATGGAATAAACCATAGTGTTTAATTTTCAAAAACAATTAAATAAACTACCAACCAACGCTTCCAAATAATACTAGATAATAAATTTGGAATCCACTAATTTTTCACTCGTTGTGTGTGTGGTATTCATTTCTGTTTTTTACAATTGTGTTTTTTACGAAAGTAATAACAAGTCGCCAAAAACCAATGTCCTCTGGTTTATTAAGGTTTTTAGGTATAAATTGACTCGCGAAATTGCCCCCTTAAGTTATGAACTTAAAATAAACCCTGTATAGAAAATCGAAATAAATTTTGCCTCTTTCCTCTCGTAAATATCGTAACTCAGAGAATTTGAAAAAAACCATCGCAGCTATGAGGAAGCTATTAAACGGCGAAAATATCGTTGCACTTGGCCAATTGTCAGCGACTGGATGACTGGAACTAGAAAGTAAAAAGTGTCCAGTTTCATTATTAATAGTACGCTCTAGCATTATTTGTTGTGATAGAATGCCAGCGAGTGCTAAATATAATATAAACATGGCCCACACACCTACCACGCCTTTTTCATTGTATGAAAAAAATATATGGATTTAACACGTAAATCATTCCGATTAGGAATGGCAATAACGATTCGTTATTAACGAAGGAGATATTTTATTTACGTATCATTTGAAAATGAAATTTTGAGTGCCAAGAGTGCAATTATTTTTGTCAGCATCTGTGTTATTGTTCATACAGAAGTTCTAATCTCAAACCTATGACATATATCTAATATATTATATTATACAATGTGTTCAAATTTGATCTTAAACGCCCTTCTAACAATTTACATTAGAATATAGGAAAATATGGAAACGCAGCATGAAATATATCGAAAAAAATTGGTGCCTGTAAAAAAATATTGTTTAAATATCAAATCATCTTTTTAAAGCAAAAATACAGTTATTTTGTATAAGAAAAGCATTTGTATAAATTAAAAAATAGTATTTCCTTTTCAATGATACACTTCTGGTGTTGATTTAATTATATTCTATGATAAAACAATATCTGTATATTTAAAATTTTCTTTTCCAATTAAACACATGCTTATTTAAATCAACAAGTTATTGTTAAGGAATTTCAGGAAACAAGTGCGGGTTAGTGCCCCGACCAGCATTAAATTACATCTGAAAAATCTATAGCAAATAGTCAACATATGCCGGTTTCGAACTTATTAGCTCTCATCAGTACGCCCTGGCTGTTCATGTCTCTCAAACCCGACATACCTGAGTATGCGAAATATAGCACAGCTACATCTAGCGGACACCTATTGACAATTATTTTTTATTTATAGGAAGCAATTTGATTTTTCCTTTCAAACAAATACTTTTTTCGACGATACGACTATATTAGGAAAGTTTTTTTAATTTAGGGTTTTTCAAAAGATTATATAACCTAATAAAACTTCATTTAAAAACTTTTCGAAAAGAATTAAAAGATTACATATTTTTCTTTCCCTCATCCCTCGATTAAGAATATGCAATTTTGAATGAAATAAACGCATTGCAGATTCATTTCTACGCAGAAGCATGCATGTTATTTTTTGAAAAAAATTACAAACAATCATTATATGGTAAATATTTTTATGGAAACTTTTTGTTTTAAGAAAATTTCAATAGAGAGAGAAATAGTTGTGTCATATAAAGCTTCCGTAAACAACCAACACCGACGCTAGTGTACCCAAATGTTAAATTTGCCTTGCCAGAACCGAGTAACGTGCTTGAAAAACTTATTCGTATGCATTTAATAGTCATATGGTTGTGATAGTACTACTGGGTGTTACAAGGTTATGTTTTTAAAATAATGTTTTTCTTTTGTTATAATAAATTTTTGTTCACAAAATGTTTCTTTAAATTATTTTCAAGCCTCTCGGATTTATTTTTAATGTGTTATATCACGACTTGCATATATGTATAAAAGAAGAGATGGAATGAGCTGGTAACAACAATGTTTGCAGTTTTAACTTTTAAGTATATAAGCACATATAAGTAATTAAATTAAAATACCCTTTTTCTGTATTTCAGTCATTTAAAGACTTTGTGGAAAAGCTTTCATAAAATTTGGGAATTACGGCTTTTAAAGGATTTGGAATAACGTGTTGCTAATTTCAATAAAAATGACTTTAACATGATTTCTAAAAGAATCACTTGGAAAAAAATAGCAACAGTCGTTGTAATATAGGTCGTTAAGTGTATATAAAATAGTCATATATGAAAAAGCATGTGTGACTTATTACCATTTGTTAAGACTGTCCATTAGTCCATTAGTGTCAATTTAGGTTTTTGAGATGATCGTCTCTCCCTATCTCTATACATTTATCAGGGTGTTTATTCCCTATCTTAAAGTTTTCCTGTCTAAAATCTCATCTACTATGTACCAAAGGTTGTAATCTTTTTAAACACCCTGTATAGTCGTAGAGTGTATCGAAAATGATACATGCAAAAACATGTAATTAGAATTGCACAGTTAAGTAAAATTTCTCACTCACTATATGAATTAGTCCGGAATATACAATTACCAGAAATCTTTTTTCTTTTTTGTTTTTGAACACTGATATAAAAAGAGAGTCAGTTTCGCTATATATGGTGTTGAAAAATGTTGTTCAGAGAATTCTAGAACAGATCCTACATCCAAAAATACGAAAAATATCCTATAAACATCGTTTTTGAAATACAGATTGCCAAAAAAATCGATATGTTATTGGTAATGTTAATAAAGCGAGATTATCGTTAATACTTTTTTTGTAAATTTGGACATTTACGTTTTAATACAAATGTAGGTACAACCGTTTGCAATATTAATGGCACCCATTAAAATAAATTTTCAGTTCTTAGTTGTTTCACTCACCAATAGAAATTTAATGAAATTTCTACTCAGAACCCTCAGAAGTTCAACTGTTTTGAGAGAGTGTCATTAATATTGCAAAAGCATGTACGTCGGGATACAAGAGTTTAATATTCAATCTTGAATGTTTCTTAAACAAAATATTTAGCATGATTTTTACAAATTTAAATAGCTCAAGAGAATCTTGCTCTAACGTAAATGAGGTTCCCAAAAATAAAGTAAAAACCAAAAGAAAAACCAGTGGCGTAAATTTTCTGGTCAAAAATCAAAAATAACCATCTCTTATCTACGCCCCTGGAGGGTTTGAAATGCAATCGATTATACCAAATTATAACCTACGTATGATAAATTTATTGACCCAAATTTAAACGATTTCCAATGAAAAATTTAGAAATTATCAATAAAAATCTTATTTTAAAAAAAAAGCCTGTATTTCTAAAACGAAACATTTGTGGGCCTACGTTTCTAGGAATTTGTTTCTTATTTGTAGAATTCTCTGAACAACATTTTGCATACACTTACAACGGTTACTGTACGTACAGTCTAAAATAATTCGAGATCGACTAGTTAATACCAGAAACCTGAATAATTTGTTTAATAATCGTTTGCGATGGTCCATTATGGTCCTCTAAACTCAACACAATGATTTCTCAAAGCAGAACAAGACGACACAAATCATTTACTCGGTATAGTTATCCGGCAATGACCCATAACCATATAAGTCGTCATTTTTTTTTTAAACATTTCACTTCAGTCATCGGCGTCTGGCTCAGAAGTTGTCCGTGGCACCGTACGCTGAATACATTCATCACCCTGGAGATTCAGGCCAGTCGCTGAATCACGGCGATATGTTCTCTACTAGGAATTATAAGCATATGGTGATGGACTTTCGTTAAAATTGTAGACACGACACATAAGTGTCAATAAATGTCCAATATAATGGATACACAGTGGTTCAAAAAAAGTTACAAACTCTGGGACACAGTAAAGGAAGTTGAAACGTGTAAATCCGCAATTATTTTTGCAATGGATTGCGGCAAGCCCTTGCACTTGCAATACCATTCCTAAAGTTTTGACTTGCTTTCTTTGATTCACAGTCGTCAAATAAAGGTTTCAATTAATACATTTTTCAAGCTGAACAATCAAATAATAATCAAGTGGAAGTGAAAGAAAGCAATTTGAATTTGTGCAGCCTAGAAATGTTTGCGTACGGTGATAACCATACAAATCCCTTATTTTCCAGAATTGCAGAAAAGCAGCAATAAAAATCGAGCAAGACCTATATTCTGAATGTGCAAGAGTCTTTCAGATAAGACGGCTTTGCAATGAGCTACTGTTTAGAGCGTATGCAAGATACTTGCACATTGCAGAAAGAATTACACACTGTAAAGAGGGTTTTAAAATATTTCAGAAACTATTTCTATGTCAATTTTGAAAATTTAGGCCTTGGAGTTATCGGAAATGCTTTCTTTAAATAAACTAATGTAGCATTTCCGATTATACCTGAAGTTGTCATCTACTTGTTTGTTTTAAATGGAACACATTCCACGCGTAATTTTAGGGGGACTTTTGTCAAGTTTCCTTACATATATCTCTAATAGCCGTTGAGATAATACAATTTTATCAAAAAAAGTTGCTTTTCGATATCCTAATTTAAAATTGCTGCCTTAAGGACGCCGCATTCTTGAAAAAGTGTTTTCTACAAATACAAATGATTATAGACATTTAAGAATTGAATAATACAAACTTAAGCAAATAACAGGAATTTTATCTCATGCCTCATGGTACCGAAGTAAAACGAATATATAACGACAAAATTCGATATAACCAACAAATTTTTAGGTACAGAAATCTTTGGAAATACGAAAATTTTAAAATGTGAAAATAATTGATAAAATGTGGGGTTAGAATAGTAAAATAATGTGCAATAAACGCTTTTTAAAAATATTATTTTATTTGGGAATAATTTAAATAGTAAAAGTGGATAACCAAAATATCAGGAATTTTATTTTTGATATTATTTTTATTCTACGTGTTTTATTTTTCGAGATTTATGTTCCTAAATACACTACAAATTTGATAATTTTACGGAGAGAAATACGGCGGCCTTTGTTTAGGATGTGGATTTGTGTGTAGAAGGAAGCATACACAGAGTCGAATAGTTTATAGTATTGCTATTTTCCTAAATTTTCCATAAAATAAACTGAGAAGTTTGTGGAGAATTCTATAAATGTTCTTCATGAATTGGAAATAAATTAAAGATGAATTGAATTTCTGACATGACTTGAAAAAACCTTAAGTATCTTAACGTTTCAAATTTCATAGTGACGAGACTGCATACATTATTCCTACACGTATTGATCAAGGCAATTCAATTATAGATTAATTTTAGACCATTTTATGCATTTCTGTAGTCACAAACATTTCATGACAAACAAATGGTACCAATTACTAAGTTTATTTATTGTTAAATATGAAAAATTTATGTTGTCGGTAACTCTCTGTTCTGACAAGTAAAATTGGAATTTATTAGAAATAAGTGTTACAGCCAAAACTCTATGTAAATTCGGTACATCTACATAGTCGTTGTTTCAATAGAGATCATCTCGTTTACCTTCAGCAGTCGATGGTACTGAATGGTACGCTATTTTTTTATAAGTGAGGTATAGATTTTGACAAAATTTGTATATGCTTAAGATAAATGATAAATTATAGTGCCTAACATCAAGAATTTTACGAAAAATTCAGTGTTAGGGAAAAAACAATTGTTTGTAATATTATACGATAGATTGTTTGTTATTTATTGCCTAGGTCAATAGTGTGAAACACGCCAGAATATAATGCTACAGCTCTAATGGCAAATTACTATTTGATGTATAAAGTACCTACTGTTATTTTCCATCTGTTTTGTACTATTACTCAGGGTTTTACTAACTACTATGTAATTTTCATGTAACATTTACATTTATTTTTCCAATTTCATTAAATTATTAGCTTGTAATGTTTCCCAGTCTGCCTTGTAATATGGATGTGAAATTAATATCAATAAGGAACAGAAATTTTTGGAACAGAATGCTACGTTAGCAAAGTACGACCTATGCAAACTTCAAAAAAAACTAAACGGATAAACCTGAAAATTTAATTATTTTTTACCCAGAGAAGTAATCATGCAAAAATTATCAAAATAAAGTAATATTTAGCTTTCTTTGCTACGTTGCTTGGCTAACTGAGAGAGCATTGATTAGGTAAGTTTTTAATAATATCTGAATAAACCTAAAACCTTTGTTTTTCTTCTACACTTCAATGATTGTAGAAAGCCACGGTTAAATTAAAACATATTCAAAAATTAATTATCACAAATATTGTAACACTTGGTGTACAGGTATGTTTGTTTCAATCGACTCAAGATCACGTACTAAAATTATTGTAACGACTTGCAAGACACCCTGTATATAATAATACATAGTAGTAAAAATATTAAACGTATGTCAAGTTTGACAGTTTAAAATTTGTTTATGTGCTTCCATAAAGATGTTAAATGATTTTTATTTTATTGTTACTTACTTCTTCTTGATACAACTGTAGCCAACAATGATCAATGTTTGCTGAACAGTTTGACACACACTTACCTCCGTTCAATAAAATAATCGCGGTCTCTGTTAATTTTCTTTTTGCTGCGTTATCTTCCTTCTCTAAAATTTTTGCCGAATCCCATTGAATCAAATGACCATTTTCCCAAGCGTGTTCGCAAATTTTGGATTTTTCAAATTCCCGCCTTTTTATATAATTTTTATGTTCCTCAACTCTAGCATTCATAGGCCGAGACGTTTCTCAACATGATGTTTATTGCATTCACAAGGTATACTGTAGATGCAATTTTTTTGAATTTTGTATATCATTTTTTGGACGCGTTTTAAACAAAAACGATCGTAAAGTATTAGTTGTCTGAAAAACTGTTCGAATATTAAATTTATTACCGATTCTTCTTAACCTTTCTGATAATATAGGAATGTATAAAAGAAACTAATTATACAATAAAAATTCCATACATAAAAGTGTTTTCTATTGGGAAACACCCAGTACACTAACTCTAAAGAAACAATCAGCAATAAAACGGATTGTCTGTTGACACCTGTTCCAAATAAAAATCGGTCTAAAAAAACAACGTTGGCGTCGGATAACTAATCGAGCCCGGTCTTTTGTTTTGACACGATGTCATCAAAGGAGAAACAGAAACGTCATTAGCTGAAGACTGACGTGAGTGGGACAGGAACAGGCTGCAAAGAAAAAAAGACAAACACGTCCATTAGCACCCACTACGAGATTACGCGTATCGGTGCGATTGTTGAAGGAACGTGTGATGGCTAATGTTAATTAATTGATTAATGCAATAAGGTCCCAATTGGTTACTGTTTATGGTTCTGGTGAGAATTGCGTAATGGTAATAGTGGAGCAAGGTCCGAGAAGGAGCCATATGGTTGTTGGAATAGTTCATCGAGTAGAATGTGAGAAGTTAAAAAAATTTGTTCAATAACATACGAGAATTGATGCGATTCAGTTATCCATGATAGTCCGTAAGCCTATGGAAATATACTCGATTTTTCACTTCAAAATATTACGATTTAAACCAACTTGCCTTAGTAAAATGTTGATAATAAAAAAGATACAGGGTGTTAAAATTCGAATCTAAAAAGTGATTTTTTTGTAATAATTTAACTGCCTTTGAATGTATCAACAAAAATTTGAGAATAGATATTTTTGGATATGAGAAATCATAATATAGCGTTTATTTTGACGTATTTTCTATAGAGAACGCCGCCTTATTTATGACGTAAATATGACCTACACTGTTTTTGAGGAAAAAAGGTATACTTGTCATTGGTTTCAGAAATTAACCATATTCGAGAAAATAGGTTTTTAACAATCAGCTACATAGTTTATTGTACAATATTTTAACGTAGAAGGTGTCAAAATTCCCTTGCAAATTGGATATGCCGAGGTAGATCGACAAGCAATAAAATTTGCATTGGTGTAAAATGGAACAGATATAATGTTTTTCAACATACAACGTTTTTAAAATGAAAGTCGTACTGATTCTGCAGCTCATTGCTGAAAAGCTATCATCTCGAAAATGGCCAATTTCTGAGACTAATGACACCTTTTTTCCTCTTCTCTAAAACAATGTAAGTTTAAGATTGTTTTAATAAAAAACGTGACAATGTCCAAAAAAGTTACACTAACATTTACGTCACAAATATGGCGGATGTGACGCCTTCCAGAGAATACGTCGAAACAAACAGTAGATTATGATTTCTCATATCCAAAAACATTTTTTCCCAAATTTTTTAGTACAGTCAAACACGACCTAATTATTATAAAAAATCACTTTTCAAATTCAAACTTCTACTTACTTACCATCCTGTATAATTTTAGATGTTCAGAAGCAATTACAATAAAATGGAAATAAGCGTTGCAGGATGATTCAAACAACACAACGAACAAAGCGTATAAAATAAATATTTGATATTGTTACTCAGTATTGGATATCCGAGTGATCCGATTTTAAGTATATCTACTACGCCACTGCAATTTTTGAACTCATTGTCACTGCGGAATTCCCTAAGAATTTTAAGTTTGATTTTATACAAATTTAAACGTTTCTCTAAGGCAATGCATATGTAACGTTGTAAACAATCTAATATCTATTTATAGAACTAGTACTAATTAAAATTTTAAAATGTACTTGGAAATTTGTAGCTAGTTGCGAATTACCATAATTTACTGAATACAATTTTTATGTATTTAATTTGTTAATATTTGAAATTAGAACATAGAAAAAAGTTATGAGACACACTATATATGACATTGATTTCAAGCTGTATGTCATCAGGCACTTGTGAAACAACACAAATATAGGATGTCCTCATACAGTATGCGCCAAAAGTATGGAATAAATTCAATAAAAACGAAACAATTATTTTTTGGGAAAAATCCTCGAACAGGTCGATTTTTAATTTAAAAAATACATATTTTAGCGTAAAATGCGATTTTCAAATGTGATTTGTTTTCGAGTAATGACGTCATCGATTTTTTTTAAATGGCAACACCATGTTTTTTTACTTGATTCTGAAAGATCGTTTAATTCTCTATCCGACAGTACTAAAATTTTGCCCTCTTACATAGGAAAGTTTTCGAGTAAATGACGATTGAAGTGACTCGGACATTCAGTGTTGTTGGTGAATTCTATTTAAACTTTTTTAGAAAGTATATGGCACTCCGGCCACCCAACGCTGACCATAGACGACTTTTTCTTAAATATATGAAGAATAAATGTGTGAAGAATCCAGTCGGAATTAACATGTTTGGTAAAATGTCTGCCGACATTGCAGAGTTCTTGAATCTACCAAATCCTCAACTCTACACCGGACACTGTTTTCGTGGTTCATCGGCGACATTGTTAGCAGATGGTGCAAATCTTACTACCATCAAGAGACATGGAGGATGGAAATCTTCGACGGTAGCTGAAGACTGCATTGAAAATTCACTGGAACAGAAGAAGGAAATTGCGTGCCAAATACTTCCTACTGCTGCAACTACTAGCAAGACCACCAGTACTACCAGTAGTATTTCTACAGAAAATAGATGTGTCACACATGTTGACAGTAAAACCAACTTAAGTATGATGACTCCGCAGGGAATTACAATTTCAAATTGTTCTAATTTTACTATAAATGTTAATAGTAATAACTAGTTAAAATGTTGGTTTGTACTTATTTAAAATAAAAAGTTGTTCATGTGTTTGTTAAAACGTTTTATTAATTTTCAAAACAAAATTTAAATAAACTTTGATTTATTTTTGGCACTAGTGTTAAAAGTAACTTACTTTTAACACGTGTGTCAAAAAATGACATTTTTAACATCAAAAATGACAATTAAAAAGCCCACTTTTAACAGTTTTGTAGAAAAAAAACTTTTTTCCGCGATGGCGTGTTTTTGTTTCCATTTACTTACGATAACGAAGTCGTCTTTTATGACAGATGGACAAAAAGTATATTAAAATTTTTCCTTAAAATTAGGCGAAAATATAATTTTGGAACAAATAATATAGGAAAGACTTTCTTCGTCATCAAAGTAACGAAAGAAACTTAGGGACCCCCTGTATAGGTAGTTTTTTGTTTCACTGTTGTGTCACCTTTAACTACTGCTTTCTACTGTCGCACTAAGTTGTTATGAAAATAAATCAAAATAATTGTTAAGTTTGACATCTTATCGATAATCAAAAGCAATATTTCGACGTATTTTTTTCTTACGTAAAAAGCTTTCACAACAACGAGGACCAATAACTACGCCAAAACAAATTTTGATCACTCGATAGAATTATTCTAATACAAAGGCACATTTGGCAGTGTTACGTAATGTCAAAATTCATTGCTCAGATGAAGAAACCGTATCTACAGAGGTCCAAATACGGCCTTACGTGGCAAATATTCCTCTGGACTGTCACTTCTCTCTACAAAAGCAACATTGTCGTGTTACAGTGCCGTAAAGCCACATTTGCCTTATTTATTGTCTACAAACACACTCCAGTTGCCAGCCGCTGCCATATTAGGTGCGCTTGTGTACATTATTACATGTACGTAATGTACGATAATTATTGTTTTCACTCAAAATCAAAGCGAAATGGAAATTAGCAAATCAGATACACAATAAACAAACGCGGCTGTTTCGATCTAGTTTCAGATGATGTGGTAGCGGAGTCTTTATAAGGAAAATTTTAAAGGCGAGTAGGAATACGATGGTTGCAAAAACAGATAAAAAAGATGTCGCTTTGGAAGTTTAAAAAACCGGAGGTACATTCTTAAGTAACGTTCAGATAAACGTTAGTGCAATGGCACTGCAGTTGTACTGCTGTATTGTAATTGTATGGTGTTAAATATTATTTACTCTGTTTACATAAAATTACTGTAGACTTAAGAAGTTGGGGAAGTTTTCCACTGTAAGTTGGCGACCTGCAAAACTCAAGATTCTTGACCTTCAGAGAGGTTATGTTTATGTTTTGTCAACTACGTCCCTATCTACGGAAATTGTTGGTTTTTATCATTTGCCGAATAGTAATTAAAAGCCTACCCTAGATAAAATATAAGCCTACAATCTGCAGGAATAGATGGTCTATTTGAATGTTTAGTTAAAACACAGTATACTACTATACTCTGGGTTAAAATGAGGCCACACTAATTTCAGCAAGTCATCAATTACTGCCACTGTCATTCGGGTGAAATGAAAAAATAATCGGCATTCTCATTTCGCATTTCTTTATATAAATTATAGAAATCACCTTGCATATGCTATCTGCGGTTAATAGGTCACACCCACCATCTCCAAGTTCTTTTCATTTTTTTGCATGTATATTTTTTATACATATTGACGTCACTGCGAATAAGAGCAGCAAAATAACTGTTTCTAAACCAAACAGTCCTCTTCATCCATTTTTTTAGAAACAAATCAATAATCAATTCTAAACTAAATATCTAAATTAGAATCTAATTTAAAAACTTAACCTGCAAAAATGTGAATCTTCTGTTTACTGTCAAAAAAGCAGTTTTCTGATTGGTCCTTGTATGATTGTTGGAAAAGGATTGGTAAAAGCTAAAATGCTTTTAGCTTCTGCCATACAACTGCAGTACAAAGGCGTTACTGTTAAGTTTATCTGAACGTTACAAAAGTCATCCGTATTTCTCGCCGTTTTACTTCAGTAGCTTTGAATATTTGCAGGTGGGATGAGTTAACATTCCTATTATTTGCTAAACCCTAGATTATTCAGTTATTAAATGTCTAAAATTATTTGTATTTTGTAGAAAACACTATTTCAAGAATACGGCGCCCTTTTTAATAACTTTTCTGCAGTACCAATGCAACCGCACTAATCTTATGTGAATGAAGCTTAAGAGATTCTTCAATCCAAGCTTTGTTGTATCATTTTTAGAATGCCTCCAAAAGTATTAACTCCTTCTGATGTGACAAATTCTCGGACAATTTTGTCTTTTTGTGCATAGAATCACAATTTCCATACATACTCGTAGGTCATTGAATATGATCCAACTTTGAAATGAAGAAAAGAAATTAAACGTTGCATTAGAACTTGTTGAAAATCCTCATACTTCAACTATTTAATTGGCTCACAATCACGATGCTTTTCGAACTGCAATTCGAATGTTTTTGAAACAAGAGAAATACCACCCCTATAAGGTATGTCTTGACTTTTGATAGACGATTAAAATTTTGTGATGAAATGATGAGACGTACGTTTTATTTAAATGGACTGGTTAACAGGCTATCGCTTTTGGTTCCAGAAAAATCCACACTGGACATGTGAGTGGCATACACAGCACCCACAGAAAGTTAATGTGTGGGCAGGTGTCATCAACAACATAATCTTGGGCCCATTATTTTTTTAAGAAACTCTTACTGCCGCACACTACCTAGATTTCCTAACATTTGACCTGCTCTAGCTGTGATTTTTCCTCATGAATTTGATCGAGATATACCGAATGAAAGAATTTGGTTCTACCAAGATTCCACATTTTGGTATTGATGTTCTGACTTAGATAAAATGTTTCCAAATCGTTGGATTGGTAGACAGGATACAGTTGAATGGCCGCCAAGATCCCATGACTTAACACCCCTGGATTATTTTCTTTTGGGATATTTGAAATAAAGAGTCTACCAGGACAGACCGGATAATATTGAAAATTTAAAGAACAAGACGGAGATGCATAATGTATCAGCTGATGTCATTCAGAATGCTGTGGACAGCTTTTCCTATCGTCTTGGAGAATGGCAAATAGTGAATGGAGGACATTTTCAGCACTTGCGGTATTTAGTTTATTTTTGTAAATTATCTAGTTGTTTCAATATCTAAATGAAAAAAACTTCTTATTGAAAACATAAACTTGTTTATTTGGTATGGCTGGATTCGGTTTTCTATAAGCTTTTCAACAAGCTCCCTGATGCCTTATGTTTCCATTTGAAAAAAAAAAAACTAAAACGTAGGGGTAGCTGGGAGCTAGGGGGTTGAAGAAAAATTTATTATTATATAACCGAAAGATGGGAAAAAATCAAGATCAGTTAACGTGTTCCGGCGTTTTTAAAAAAAAATCACTCATTCAAAGGATATGATTTTATTCCGTACTTCTGGCCATCCCTGTGTATCAGAGGGCAAACTTCCATCAGAATAACTCATTTTATAAAGCGCCTTTTATATTTATGGGTTTGTTTGATAAAGTTTTGACAGTAAACATGCGAAAGGTAACATAAGAAAATTTGATCATTTGATTTGATTGACAAGAAATCTGACACAATAGAAAAGCAATAGAATAATGAAATCATCTAACACTTTAATTTAAGAAATATTTTAGGTTTATAGGCTTGTCAACATTGGTAGCCATATCATCTGTTTTTTTTTTGACGTTACAAGAAAAATAATCCTAGTAGGTCCATATTAATTTAAAACAATTGAAGATCTTTGATCACGGCACGGCCTTCGTAGATCAGCTGAACGGCGCTGTTTTGGAAAACTGATCATCACAAACTGCCTTAAATCGGTTCCCATCAATGACACTTAGTTTGGTTCTGGTGTAGTGCAATTTCCATGCTACGTCGGAGACGAATCGTTGCGAAATGCACCATACCAGCCTGTCCTCTGCGTCGTTGGAATTTTTGCTGAGTCTCCCTGTAGACGATAGCAACTTGCTGACCGCTGAAAAAGCTCCTGGGAGAAGAGCGGGGACCGATGTGGAGGTGTCTGGTCCAGCCGGGGTGCCCATAGAAGCGGCCCACCTTCATGGTCGATCGAGACCATCCAGTCGACCACCGGCGTTCGCGTGAAAAACTCTCACCTGGTGCGAAAGTGCACAGACCACTTGATTTTTTGAACGTTTGTTGTGTTATTTGTGTTGTTGGTTACGTTAGACGCTTCCAGAGCTAAGGTAATGACTCGTAACACTATTTGTTTTAATAGTTGCAAGTTTTCGAAATATTTTCGATGTACAAACTTTACAAAAAAATGCATATAATGGTAACGTCGATAAAACAATGGTGCAATGGTAACCGAGATATTTGTTATAAATCCAGTTTAAAAGAAATTTCATCGAAGCCTCTGGACGACATTTTGCACAAATTTTATAGAAATAAAAAGAAAATTAATGAAATACTCAAACCATTTGATTGTGTTGTTGGTTACGTTAGACGCTTCCAGAGGTATGGTAAGGCGGCTAACAATATTTTTTTAAATAATTTTCTGGAGTACTTTCGATGTACAAATTTTACAAAAAATGTATATAACGATAACGTCAATAAAACAGTGTTTTGATAGTTTTAAAATGAAATGTTTTTCATTAAATCCAGATTATAACAAATTCCATGGATGTTATTAATTTTTGATTTGAAAGAAATAACCTTACAGTTGAAGTGAAAAAGCCCTTGACGAAATTTTGGAAAATGATTGTGAAATAAACAAATTTGACAGCATATTTATGAAAGTACTTAAACCACTTGATTTTCTGAACGTTTGTTGTGTTATTTGTATTGTTGTTTAGGTTAGCCGTTTTTTTTTTTGTAATATTTTCGAGGTACAGAGATAGTTTTTATTATAAATCCAGTTTATAATAAATTTCATTAAAGCATTTAAACGATATTTTGGACATATTTAAAAGAAATGCACAGAAAATTAATGAAATACTCAAATCATTTGATTGTTTTATTGTGTAATTTCTGTTGTTGGTTGTTGGGCGCCTCAGAGCCACTATAGCGTTGTTAACTTTATTTTTTAGGATTCCTATTTTTTTTTTATAATTTTTCGATGTACAAACTTTACAAAAAGTTCAAATAAAGATAACGTCGCAGTGTTTCTATAGTTTTAATCTGAAATATTTTTCAATACATCTAGTTTATAACAAATTCCAGCGATGTTATTTATTTTAAATTGGAAAACAATCCTTACAGTTGAAATAGAAAAGCCCTTGACGAAATTTTGTTTCAAAAAAATGCTTGAACCACATGATTGTTTGAACGTCTGTTGTCTGTGTTATTGTGTACTTTTGATGTTACCAAAGCCAAGCTCCGTTACTACTATTTTTTAGATTACCTGCAAATTATTTTGAAATATCTTCAATGTACAAAATTGCAAAAAAATACAGTTGATATACTCGCGTCAAGAATTCAGACGTCTTACGTCACGACTGACGTTACACATTTGTTTTTATTGTCAACGTAATTTCCTATATTTAGTCGCGTTAAAAACAATCATATTTTGCAATTTAGTGCAAAATATAATGCAAACTTTTATTGTAATATATAATTTTATTACTATCAGTTGTAGTTTCTTAAATATTTTGATGAAAATATAATGAATTATTCATTTGTTTGTATGACGTAAGTCGTCTGAATTCTTGTCGCGGGTATAGTAATGTTGTGTGATGAGTAAAATAGCCATTTTGCAGAAATTGTGTAGGATTATTCCGATATAAATACGTTTTGACAGCAACATAATGAAAATGCATATTTAATAACGCTAAATAGTTTTGTTTAATGTTATGAAATGAACTATTAAAGCAATAGAACGAAAGTTCATGCTTATAGATATTTAAATTCATTAACGAATTAAATTATTGAGGTCCACACAAAATTTATCAGGTGCATATTCTAAAAACTAATGAAAATAATTCTTTTTTACGAAAGAAAATTTACCAGGAAAAAATAAATCAGAATAATAAAGCAATAGAATTGAAAAATAGTCAAATACAATACAAATACTCCTATAAACAAAAGTCTGATGATAATGATAGTTAAACTGAAAAAATAGAGGCCATAGGTCATACTTAATCAGTGAAGAAATCAAAGAAAATGTAATTTATTATTGCCTTTTTTCATTTTGACAACAACATGGATCTGAAGAGGTTTCAAATATACCTACATGGCCTAAAATTTGAGACAATAATGTATTCTGTATATTTTCTAATACAACTTTTATTTACCTTGTTCTTTCTCCAGATAAAGCTACCTAGACCAAAAACAATAATATTTTGTTGGAAAAACATTTAAATTACATTTACATACATTATGTTGTACAGCAACTTGTCTTGTTTGCCTAGAAATTACCAGGGGCTCAACTCAGAATTCTTTAGAAGTCACTTTGTAGGCGCCCAGGGACAGGTTTGGTGAATATGAAAAATTGAATACCGATTTATTAAAAGCAATACGCTGTTTGCTGGCTAGGTTCGCAGGCTAAGTGGTCGTAAATATATCGTAAAGTCGTTGCGGTTTGTTTCGACACACGAAGTCATCATCGTCTCTTGTGGTGTTACAACACGTGGATTAAGTCCGTAAAATATGCAGAAATTATCAGGCGATATAAACTAGGTATAATTATGACAAATGTACAGGGTGTCCGGAATATGAGTGCCTTTATTTTGCTGTATGACAAATTGTATCAAGTATAAAATATATTTCACTCTGACCAACGGTAATAGATTTATGACAGCAAACAGGTTTTGAGTATGTGACAACGTCGCACACATAGGATGTCAGGTATTTCTACATATTACCCCTAAATATGCTTACTGTGAATGATTTTCTCAGAGCTTCTCACGATACATAATTAAGTTGAAAATAGTTATAAGTGTTCAAAATGAGAGCTATTGCTTGCAGAAAACTTTCATCGTACAAAAGTATAGCAGCCAGAGAATCTTGTCTAGTTTCGAAGTAATTTAACATGTCATACAACTCATGATTATTAAAATGTAAGATCCCTAAACAGATGAGGTTGCCTACAAATTTTTGTCCAATAGCATTTTGAAACTCAGTGTTAGCTATATTTGAATTTTGACCTAATAATTTATGTGTGGATATAAATATGTTGCTAAACAGTATTGCTACAATATTATTAACAGTTAGAACATCTAACCAAGAATGTCATATTCTGTTACCTCTAAGTTAGGGATGCCAAGTTTTTTCGATGCTGCTACAAAATATAACTCAAGATTTCTATTCAGATGCGTTTACCTTACAAATCATAACCTTATGACTTATTTCCAGCATGGGCAAATTATTCTTACTAGAGAAGCACCATGTAGGTACGAAAAGAAACATGTTTTATCTACATATCTCTAAAAAAAATACAAGTTCATCGAATGCATATACCCCCCAAGTCATCAAACACCATAAAAATAAAAATTCCTAACCTTAAAAATGTTAGTAGCTCTGTAAAATTTAGAAAATAAAATTTTCAAGGGAGTAGTAGTAAGTAAGTAGTTATAAATTAAGCAGGAGGATACAAAGTGATAGTTGAGATATGCAGAAGGCAATTAAAAACGTAAAATATGTAACAACAAATTGTCAATACAAACATACGATCAAATGTTGGAAGAGAATGCAGTGGAGTTGTCCCAGTGGGCGAAAATTTCATTGAAACCTTTATTTAAAAGTTCCACAAAAATTGCGCAATACTCAGAACATGAAGGTGAACCAGTGAGATTGGGCAAAAATCGAATGACAACAGTTGTACTGAATTCACTTGCATCGTAAAGTATTTGAAAATATATATAAAACAACAAATAGTAATATTTAAGAAGAGTAACCGAGTGAAAAACTTTACTAAAAACATTATTCTTACAAAATCATAATAATTTCAAAGATAACTTGATGTGATGGTACTTTTAGAATATACCTTTGAATGGTTTGACATCACAGCAAAAATACAGTAAGAATTAATTTTCTATAGCAAAGCCGATGTAAATAAAAAAAATCGGGAATGAAATGGTGCAAAATTACAGGTGCCTACCAAACTGAACAAAATAGCTTTTGGTGTTTCCTAACATTTTAAAGAAAACTGCATTTTACAAAATTTTACATTTTGCATTTTGAAAACAAAGCGGTTGCGAATATTTTAACCTATTTTCTGCCTTTTTTGACTGCATTCTTTACAATAGTAAGAATCATAAATCCATTTGATATCTTCTAAAATACGAACAGTGTTGAAATACGAACCTAAAATGCAAAGAGATTTCAAACTTTTCTGCGTAACTTATGGACAGAACCAGGCTAACATATTTGGCTAAAATATCATATGAGAAAGGACTATTAAATAAATTTACAAGTACAGAACCATATTACGCCTGCTTCATTGAAAGATATATTTTTAATATAAAATAACAAATTCGCTGCAAAATATTCATCATTCAGTTTCACTATCATTAAGTCCACGAGTCGCTACTGTCCACTGGCTATAATGAAATTGAATTACGATTTTTTGAAAAATATTTGGAAAAGACTTTTAATAATTGATACTGAACGTATCAAAAAGAAAAAATACCGATATACAAGGCGGTTTATAAAAACTAAGTAAACAAGTCAGGAAGTACCTAAATACATATCCAAACATTTACAGGCCAACGTCTTTGCTGATTCTGCTGATATTTTTCATGAGGATTTTCATAATACCAATAATGAAGGTTGTGGTGATTGAAAACTCCTTGTTGGTTGAAACGAGCTTCATCGGTAAATAAAACGTTATGGAAAAAATTTGGATTGCGCTCTTGTAATGCCCATCTGCAAAAATTTATTCTTAATTGGTCGCCTCCGGGTTCAGCGTTTGAATAGGCTCTACATGATACAGTGTGATACAGGAGTGATACAGGACAGTGGATTAGACATGATGCCTGTTTCTTGATAATGTGCGTGTAGTGGTGATAGGATTATTCTGAACAGCCTGTAGTAACCGTTCTTCCTGTTGCCATGTCAATTTTCGAGGCCGACCGGCATACAAACAACGTTTTGGAGCTATGCATACTGTTTCCACAGTGCAGATTTCTACACTTTGGATTGTTTTGTGATCGGGATGATGGTGATTCGGAAATTGTTCCCTGTACAAACGTTCGGCAGCACGGGCGTTATTTTTACAAGCTCCTAAATCTTTAATCATATCGACGCATTCTCTGTCGGTATAAGCAAACCCTGCCATTTTCAACTCAACAACAAATACTAAAAGTCAAACAACAAGATCAACAACAAGATTTTTGTCCGGCCAACTTGACTACTCAGTCGAAAATTGCGCATTTATTGAATTAAAATTAATAATTTATTCGAAAACGGCTCCGTTTACAAGATGTTAGTATTCTACATTTTTGTTTTATTTTTCAGAATATTTATTCGGCCGCTGGGGGTGAATTTTGACTCATCCTGTAGACAGTTCGTCTCATTTTGAGATCTATAAAACGTTGCTAAATTTATGCGTATATGTTAAGAATCACCCTGTTGATAACAAATAATACTTCCATATCTTTATATCTTTTTATCTGTTTCTGAAGCCGACAGACAAGAAAACTCGATCAATCACTTTCAGATCCATAACTTACAATTTGCATTAATCAGAAGGCACTTCAACCGGCTGCAATTTAAATAAATTATTTCACTAATCAGGAATGTTTTTTCTAACGAACCGTCATTATGGCGATGATTATCTCGTTTGCCGCAATTACAGCAGATCGGTCTACAAATGCAAATAATTCATTAAATGTCACTTTTTATATACAATCACGTCGGTGTTATGTAACAATTAATAGGCAGATTACATGCTTCGCCTCCGTTTCTTTCATATGAGATTTTATTACAATATTTAAAAAACAAATACCTGTTAATAGTTTCCTCGAATGAATCTTGCCGTAATAAAGAAGGTTCTAAGTTAATAAGACTAATAGATATTCAATTCATAAAATATACAGCAGTGATCAAAAAATAAATTTCTTAAGGTTGTTATGTTATAACAATATTTACAGATACAGTTACATTTAAAAAAATACGTATTTAGAAAGATTTCTGTCTAAAAATTTGTTGGTTAGACCGTATTTTGATATTTTTTAATTTCAACTAGAAAAAAAGTGAATTTTCCTTTTGGGACGCACTGTATATTTTAATAATTACCACGTGTAATTAGTAAACACATTATAAATAGGTATTATATTGGTATTGGTGGCATGAATCAAAAAGCGCTTATCTTTGTGTCTGAGTTGAATATGACAAAGCCATTTAAAATTTGACAGGGTCATTGTCATCGATTATTTTATCGATATCAAGAATTACCTTAAATTCATTGTTGTTTGTAAACGTGACTCAAACGAAAACATCGTTTTTATTTGATATGCACCGAGCATACCATAGAGAAAGAGACGATTTGCTTAATGTTTGTTTTTTTTTAGCTTAGCCAAAGGCCATCTAAACCGCCATATTACAGTTGTTACTTAATAGTGCCTGGTAGCAAAATAAAAATTTATTTTGCCCATGAACAAAGTTGTAAATAAACATACTTTAAAATTTTAGCAACGTTTCCTTTAAAAGAAGCAATGTTTGTTGTAGCTTTGGATCAATTTGAATATGCTGCAACTACACATTTTAATAATATACAGGGTGATACAGGAAAAATACGTATAATACGAATAAACGATGTAAAAATTTGTAAATGCATAATTATTTTTTAAAAATAGGTATGCAAATAACACATCAAGTATCAGTTTAAAACATATTTAATACTGAAATTATAAAACTCCAATGGGTCAAATAATAAACTATTTATATTTCGTTATATAACTAGTAAGATAAAAAACAATGCCCATTAGATTAATTATTAAGAATGCCAGAAAAGTTTTTCGTATTTAAATACTGATAGTAATACAAAAACCCTTGTGCTGTCAACAAAAATCCATCCGAGACATATTCAATGATAAACAATCCGGCAATCCGAATATTAACCTACCGTATTTAGGTCAATAAAAATATGAAAATCATGTGTATTTGCTATTATTAAATTAAATTAAATTAAATTTATTATTCAGCTATAATTAAATTTATTATTCAGCTAAATAAAAATGCACTTCAAAATGGGTGAAACTAAATTAGTGGTGCTTATCACGACGTGAAAGCCTCGATGGAAATGGGAATAAGAGATCTAATTCTGATGTAGTGAGAAAATAAAAAAAATATGAAAATGGTAAAAGCAACTACACATTTTAATAATATATTTACTTTAACATATGCATTAAAAGTGTATAACTAGAGTAATTCTAAATATTTGAATTTTTATTATGGTAAAATATAAATTGATAATTTCCGTCACATCCTCTTGCATCACAAATCAAATAAAAGTTCAAAATTTACATAATGGACAGACTTCCTCTATGCTAAAATTATTACTGCTGTTATTATAATTTCTTCGGATTAATAACAATCATCATTATAATAATAGGCATGAACAGTGTAAAACTCGACTGTATTTAAATACTCCACAGATAAAAAATCAAGTTTAGAATCGAAGTGACGTAATTTTTATTTATGACCGTAAACACAAGCGTTTTAGAGGAGAGTTAATGAAAACGAACATTATTCAAATGTCTAGGTCAAGGCGACTGATCTACGTGAGTAATAGTAGTGAAAAAATCATTAGATATACGAAAACTAAACAAATCACACATCTAATTAAGAACTAGCTTTGCTTTTATACCTGTAGCGAAAAATATTTAGTATCCTTCGATAGCTCAGTTGGTAGAGCGGTGGACTGTAGTGGTATTCGAATTTGTAGTCATCCATAGGTCGCTGGTTCAAATCCGGCTCGAAGGAAACTTTTTTTTAAATTTTTGTTCAAATATAATGAAACAATTTTCGATAAATATTAGATTATTATAAAACAGGCCGACAAATATTTAAATAATTATAAATTTTATGATTATAGACATATTTTGGGACAATATTACATCTTTAATAGTAGGTGTATGTATGTACCTTTTTAGAATGCTTGATTATACATAGTGAGTCAAGTACTCAAACATCAGGGAAAATCTACATACCTTTTATCTCGCTTTCCAACAGAGATACAGGGTGATAAAGTGTAGAGAAAAATTCAATTTACCCGGTTACTCGAAAATGGCTACAAAGGATTCTGATAAAATTCGTCAGACGCACCCGTAAAGATCGAGAGCTACCAAATAAAGAGACAATAAATGAAAATAACGAATAATACAATTTAAATTATCATAACGTTGTATGTTTGAAAATAACAAGAGTTCAACAACTTCAATACAAGTTAGTAAGGAATTTATTTCTGAAGTTTGACTAGTTAAACGTAGATTATAAAATTTTATTTTACACTCATGGGAAAATAATTTTGTGTATACGCTTCTCGCTTCTATTAAAATATAAAAATTAACGCAATGAAACTTTTATCATTTCATCATTTTCCAAGGAAATGAACCTTGTTAGCGAAATATTTTATGAAAAGTTTGCGGTTTTTCGTATTTAGTATGCGACCTATTTATAGACATAACACAAAACGTTTCAACATAACCTCTCGCGACTTTTTGTTTGAATAAAGTTCTGATACTTTTCCTTCATGAAAATAAAAGCCAACAAATCATCACAGGTATTTACTTCAGTTTTGTTATACATCATGTACACGTCCCTTGCCATAAATCTGACGCAATTCATCACATCTCTCCCATAACATAGGATTTTGCACGGATCCAAGTTCTTTTCTTTCTCGTTTACGTGGATGGAATACGTGAACTTGACAGAACTCTGACACATCTTAATATAATCCACCATCGAACCAAAACACATCCCATCCAAATCAAATATCGATCCTGTCGCGAAACAACGGCATTTAATACCGCTTTGGCCAGCTCTGGCCACCTTCTTCAAGTCGTCCACGTCGTTGATCTCGGCGCTAGAAAACCCGAAAGGATAAGCGATTTTGGTACCGTTACCTTCCAAGCATATGAACAGCTTGATGGCTACCAGGTAGGAAAAAACGGCTTTCATCACAGCCAAACGTTCGGGACAGTCAAACTTGTAATTTTCTTTCCATTCCCTTACGGCTTTGAAGAACATTTCGTTGCTGATTCCGCTCAAGTCGTAGACGCCCAGGCTGAACGGGAAGTTCTTGGAAAGATCAGTAGCATTTATTTCTCTGCCTTTATTTTCCAAGCTGCATTCGTAAGCGTCGGGATTGGCACAGGGAATTATGAAGTAGTCCATGATCTTCACTAGGTTTCTACCTTTCACCAGTTGCTCGATCATGTAAAGAGCGCTGGAAACGGTGAACCAGTGAGTACCGTTCGCACCAGCCACTATCATGGTACCTGGTTTTGGGTTATTTGTCGACTCTCCTTCGGATATGACGGCCATGTATATTGGACGTCCGTTAGCCGAGACACCTATGGTACATACTTGCATGATGTTAGGACAACTCTTGTGTATTTTATTCAGGAAGTCTCGTATCTCCTGGTAGGTCAGAAATTTTTCGTGGTAGGGCTCATACCTTCTAGCGGGGTACTTTTGTTGCTTGACCTCTGGCAAAGAAGTTTTCAGATTTTTCTTTACAGGGTTGGTGGATTTTTTAGAGTTTCTTGTGCGTTTTCTTGTCATTATTTTCTGGAGATTTGGAAGTTTTGTAGGAAATAATATTAAATGTGTCAAAAATTTTGATGTGTGATGTCATTCGCAGATTAAATAGACAATTAGTAGACATAACAGTGGAAGATATAAATCAAGCTTAAAAAAATATCAGCATGTATCTGAGTTTTACTGTCATCCTTGGAAGGGGTGATTGTACAGTCAAAATAAATGAGATTTACCTAAATATACCTATATCTAAAAGTTTATCGTTTTCGAGATACAGGTTGTCAAAGATTTTCCAATTTTTATTATATTTTTTACTTACTTGGAAACCCTTCTTGATAAAACAACAATAATTCTAGGTTGTCATGGGATACCTTAGGTCTAATTATTATTACTCTGTGCCACACTCTTCTTTTATTTACAAACAAAATGGTGCGCACTTTCTTATTTTTAAAAAAACGTTCGATTGTTTTGAACAAATAATTATTCTTTGTAATTTTCTTTAAATTTCATTGTATTCAAGTAATTGTTCATTTAAAATTATCTCTGCAATTCGAAGTTTGTACGTATTTGTAACAAAAGCTGAAAGAAACATGAAAATCCATTCTTAAAATGTTGCATTTTGGCCATAATTTATCATTTTGAGTAACTAACAAGTAATATTGTTCTGGAAAAGGCGCTTTACTTGAAACCAAAACAAGTTTTCCTCGGTGCATTGAAACGGTTACTCCTAACAGCGTTAACACCTTTTTCACATAAAGAAGGTAGAAAAATCGATTGTTTTAATAGTCAGACGTATGCACTACGCCGCTATATGCTATATGTGGCGCCCTCTACTAGTAGCGACAAATTTGAATGTCTCGTCCCCAAAAACCTCAGATCTCCAAAATGTATCCAAATATTTGGATTTTTTTAAAAATTATTTACAAATATCGGAAATAAAATTTTTGTCTTATGGTGCATTAATTTCGAGACACCTTGTATTACTGAAGCATAATAGGTCTGACACAATATATTTTCCGTTTTACTGTATATTTTTTTGGCCCTCTTTTGTTTATTGTGACTATTAATCACCAGACCGTCTGTTTTTATCACGACTTGCCTATTTCCATTTTATTACAACTAAAAGTACAAATACAGATGTTATTATTAGAAAAGATTTCGCATTTTCGCTGGTAAAGACAAATTTGGTCTGACATTTGGACCTAAACATGTTGAGCTGTGCCGACCATATGATCTCGGTTTACTTTCATCGCAGAATCGAGCAAGCGATGAATCGCAAACATATGCAATGATTATTGCGCAATCGTAGTTGGCCACGGCCATCTGCGAATTATTTCCATATTTGGTCAGCACCATCTTTGGGCAAATAGGCTAGGCTCTGCCGCCGATATATCGCAAGGATGACCTCACCTTACATTTTTTTTTCAAATGCAATGCCGAATGTTTGGCAAATCTTGAAAAGTATGAGCTGTGGGTCAGTCCGAGTGGGGTAAAATTGACGTCCACGAAAAGATTTGAACAGAAATTTGAGTTGCTGTTTTAATTTAGGTAGGAAAGGTGTAAAACAGCGTTTTTGACCTTCACATACTTATGTCATAATAACCATTTGTTTATACGGGTACTAAAAATCATAAAAGTGATCAGTCGTGAGTTCATCTAGCCATAAATATTAAATACACATGTAGGTACATAAAATAATTTGTTGGAATATTTCCACAAAAAAGCGTATTTTGTAAAAGTATCGGTGAAGTACTAAGTATATGTGACAAGAGCCTCAACTGGAGCATTTTGCGAATTGAAATCAGTTACTTCAGAACTTATTATTTCATATACTGAGTGTTCAGAAATGAATGCAACATAGAGCAAGAGTCGACGCCTGACGACAAAATAATGCGATGTAGCCAAACTTATCATAGTCAAAAATTGAAGGATAACACTGAAGATAATTAAATTTGATTTCACTTGATAGGTAGGCGTTTTATACAACCCTAAAAACCTTGCTATTGAGAACATAAAACTTGTTTATTTGGTATGGCTGGATTCGGTTTTCTATAAGCTTTTCAACGAGCCCCGTCATGTCTTATGTTTCCATTTGAAAAAAGTAGAGGTAGCTGAAGGTTAGGGGGTTGAAGGAAATTTAATTATTATATAATCGAAAGATAGGATCAAGATCAGTTAACGTGTAACGGCGTTTTAAAAAAAATCACTCGTTCAAAAGATATGAATTTTATTCCGTACTTCTGGTCATCCCTGTATATGTCAGACATCTGCTCTTGCTCGATGTTGCACTAATTTCGAGACACCCTATACAACGTAATTGAAACTTACGAAGGAGCTTTGGGGCCACAAGAGTTTTATTTTTATCTGACTATAGTCAGATAGTATCTAACTATAGTTAGATAGTATCTAACTATAGTTAGATAATAAGTGACTATAGTCAGATGTTACCAGACCATTGTCATTTGTTATCTATCTAACACCTAACATCAAGTTAACATCTAACTATAGTTAGATGTTAACTTGATCGACACTGCATTACCCCTGCGACTACCTAACCTGCCGCACTCCTGCCCAACTCAGTAAAAAAATCTCGCTTTCCTACAAATTTCTACGTCACTGACCTACAAAAATTTGTAAGTTTTTAAGTAAATTATGCATATGTACAAATGTTAACACCAAGTTTGAATCAATTTGTTATAAGCATACCCTGTACAGTGAAAACGGTAAGGCTTAGACTCGCTATATAAGGCAATTCTGAATTATTTATATATTTGTGGTTAGAGTTTGTTTTACTCGAAATGAACCATCAGAAGGAACTGAAAATTTTGAAAATGATATACATGGTATTCAATTTAAAAAAATGGGTGACTACGACGTGCAATTGTTTTTTTAACTACATTTTCAAGTATTTAAAAACCCAAATAGGTATCCCGTATGAATTTTATTTCTGTAAAATCAAAAAGAAAGGAAGATATAGCCTTGGATATTTTCGTTGGATAACCTTTCTAATAAGTCAATGGAAGCACAGTGGCGTGCAGAAGTTGAGGGGTACAAGAAGCAATAATATATTTTTTAAGGGAAATTATTTTTTTTCTGATTTAAAAAGTATGACATATGACATTCCTATCTTTAACTGTTTTCGAGATACATAAGTGACAATAGTCTGATAACATCTGACTACAGTTGGGTAACATTTGACTATAGTCACATATTCAGCCCAAGTATGTATCCCAATATGGACGTAATAACATATGTTATTTCAAGGTTAAACGTTATATTTCATCACCTTAAATTTTTGTAGTTTGTATCTCCCTGTAAATAACGGCGATTTTATGATTTATGTGTCGCTATATTTAACTATGTGTTATTTGAATTGTATTTACATTTAATTCGCACATCGAAAATAAGTTGCAATATTTAAATCCAACAAGGAAGTTTCAAGTGATCCATTTGATTTGCCTGAAGAATTTAAAAAATTTTTTAGATTTAGTAAAAGCAATACGACAATTTATCAACGAAGTAAAATTACTGCTTTCTAATTGGTGATAATTTTAATTTAGGACTGTTCAAAATCAGCTAGTAACTATATTACTTAGGTAACCAATGCTGCTGCCGAACAATTGTTAGAGAGATATATCATTTTTCTAGAAACTCATCAAACAAGGAACCACATAAAAACTGAGTAAGCTGCATCAATAACAGTTTAGTTTAAACAGCTTAGTTTTATCATAATTAAATTAATTGTCAACCATCATTTAAGCAGGGAATACACATGCCTGTTACCTGCATAATAGCCACCTATGATCCTAAATAAATTGCCGTATTGAACCTTTACTAAATCTAGATACATTTTTTAAACTCGTCATCAAGCAAATCAAATGTATTACTTAAATATTTTATCCTTCTTCCTTGGATTGAAATATTACAACTTACTCCGATGTGCATTTGTAAAACCGCAAATTAAATGTAAATTTAATAAGCCGTCCATTTTCACAATTCAAATAACACATAAGTTAAGGTCGCCGTATTCTCACCGTAAAATGATCAAAATTGTGGTGTTTTTAGGTACTGAAATCTCGAAAAATAAGATACGTAGAGTAAAAACAATATCAAATCGAAAATTACTGATGTTTTGTTTATCCACTTTTACAGGAGTGTCTAAATAATAGGTATTTTACTTATGGTGCTTTTTTCGACTTGCTGCATTTGATACTGTAGATCACAATATTTTGTTTAATAAATTAGATAAGGTTGGAATTAAAGCATTGCCTTGAATTGGTCAAGGACATATTTACAGAGTAATTTCAATCTGTGTATCTCAGTGATGGCACTCGATAAATTTTTTTACTGAATACCTGTGGGATTCCACAGGGCAGTTTGTTGGGCCCAGTATTATTTATTATTATGATTAATGATCTGCCTAGTATTGCTAACAAAGATGTGTTGCCGGTATTATACGCCGATGATTCTAATTTTATATTTAGAATTAATAATGACAGTTACTCTAACATTCACATTCAAAACCTTTTGCATAGTATGACAGAATGGACTGTGGCTGATTAAGTTTGATTATGGGAAATCAATTGTGAATGAAAGTAAATTTCTTGGACTGCATGTGGATCGTGGAATTTACACGTATCTCATGTTTGTACAAAATTAAATTCTCTAAGTTTTTTATTCAGACAACTTAGGCCGTTAGTTTCTGATTCCACTATTCTCTCGTTATATTACGGGCACGTGTATTCCTTGTTGTCATATGGGATGTCAGACTTAAAAAGTTTCTTATGCCTATAGCCTTTTACTCAGTTCATGAATATTTTAGTTATTGATGATGTTAAAATGTTTTGTTAATGTGATGACATGTCCTATATTAAGAATGTGTAATGTACATTACTTGATCTTTTGGAATGAATAAACAAACAAACTATTTAAACTCTCCTCAAATAATATAATAACATTTAAAATGCATTTGTATGACACACATTATTTCGCTATTCTAACCCCACATTTTAACAATTATTTTCATATACTTATAAACAAAAGTGAACAATGTTATATGCAGAACTATGTAAGTTCATGTTATAACAATGTTTACATCTATAGCTGAATTTTAAAAAATACGTATTTTGAAAGATTTCAGTACCAAAAAATTTGCTGGATAGATCGCTTTCTGACGTTATAGTTTGATTTTACTTTGGTAGCTTTGAATATTCGCAGGTGGCATGAGATAACATTCTTATTTGCTAAACTCTATATTACTCAGTTCTTAAATGTCTAAAATTACTTGTATTTGTACAAAACACTATTTCAAGAATACGGCGCCCTTAACTATAGGGACACCTAATTCCTTGCCTTTAAGAAACTCTGTTAAAATTCTACATAACGGGTTAGAAATAACATCGCCGTTATTTCTTATCAGTTACAGGGTGATACATGCTACACAAATTTAAGGTGATACAAAATGGGATACATACTTGACGCTTATTATCTAACTATAGTTAAATACTATCTGACTATGGTCAGATAAAAATAAAACTCTTGTGGCCCCACAGCGCCTTCGTAGAAACTAGATGCTATTAGTGCAACATTCTACAGTTTTATTGTTTTTTTTTCAACTGCCTGTTAGGAGTATATAGTTACGAAGCGAGACAATTTGACCGATGGGACGACTACCTGACTTGAGCAGGGATCATGTTAAAATAAACATTGATAAAAATGTATAGGAACTTTGTCTTGAGTGTTTAGTCGGTCCCTAAATGATTTTTAAAGTCGCTTTATTTCTTTAAGACAGTTCGAGGGTGAATGTGTGCGTGCATACTAAATTAAGTTATTAAATAGTGGACTAAACAATTGTTTTAGTGACCTGTGTTGTGTTGAATTATTAGGTGAGTTACATCACTGAGTACCTATTTGGCATGCTTAACATATGTTTATTAGCTAAGTTAGTAGTTGATTAATTAAATAATTGAGATTATGAAT
Source organism: Monochamus alternatus (assembly GCA_037114965.1). Lineage (NCBI taxonomy): Eukaryota > Metazoa > Arthropoda > Insecta > Coleoptera > Cerambycidae > Monochamus > Monochamus alternatus. The sequence goes on along the minus strand of CM073433.1, from coordinate 51,997,275 downwards.
GATAGTGTATTACTGACGAGGCCGGCCTATTATTGTTTTGTTTATTTATTGGCCGTTAGCTGCGTGTGACACGGTATTTTGAGGTATGAGGTATCCTAGGGCTGTTAGCTGCGGTGATACAGTCCGTCCGTTAGCTGCGGTGAGCGGGGGATATCTCAGGGGCCGCTAGCTGCGGTGACGCGGTCTGGTTCTGGTTTAAGACCTAGTCTTGCTATGAACTATCTCTGCAGAGGTGGTCTGGTCAGTGTACATTGTTGTATTGTTGATATCCAGCTGCAGTCTGAGGGAGAATATATTTACTAGTTGATCTAAGTAGTACATGTTGATGTTTTGAGAATGTGAAGGTATGCTTGGGTACTCATGTGTTTCTCTCTTATTTGTTGAAAGGTTCTGAGCTTTTTGCAAGAGCTGTATGCCAGTGGGCGATTCCGACGGCAATTCTATCCTGACCTAAGCTCAGTAAGTGTTTTAGTTATTGTTTATACATAGTTCTATAGTATTAGTTGCAAGGCAACAAATCACAATCAGTTACGTCCAATGGTTCACGCCCTGTATAAGTAGAAACGCCCCTGACGAATTATATGAAGTAGTAATTATATAAACGAAACCGAAACGAAACACAAACACGAAAACGGACACCTAACAGATATCAGAAGTGGGATAACAGCCATTGACGTACTGTAGTTTATTTTTAATTGTTTGTGTGGTAAATTGAAATTATGAACATGGGAAAACGCCGTTGCCAATCTGGTGGTTCATGAGGTACTACCAAATGATAGATATGTGGTGACTGATATGAATGGAACTTACCGAACACGGCGATCGTCCAAATATCAAAGAACTGTAGCAGTGGACAAGATGAAACCGTGGATACCAAATGGTGGGGTATCTGACTCTACTGATTCTGAAAGTGGTGAAGATGGTGTTACCCTTTCGAGTTCGAGTGAAGATGAGGATGACGAGGAGAATACCTCGGGGCGAGGTATGAACAGGATGGCCGAATGTTAGGAGTATATAGTTACGAAGCGAGACAATTTGACCGATGGGACGACTACCTGACTTGAGCAGGGATCATGTTAAAATAAACATTGATAAAAATGTATAGGAACTTTGTCTTGAGTGTTTAGTCGGTCCCTAAATGATTTTTAAAGTCGCTTTATTTCTTTAAGACAGTTCGAGGGTGAATGTGTGCGTGCATACTAAATTAAGTTATTAAATAGTGGACTAAACAATTGTTTTAGTGACCTGTGTTGTGTTGAATTATTAGGTGAGTTACATCACTGAGTACCTATTTGGCATGCTTAACATATGTTTATTAGCTAAGTTAGTAGTTGATTAATTAAATAATTGAGATTATGAATGATAGTGTATTACTGACGAGGCCGGCCTATTATTGTTTTGTTTATTTATTGGCCGTTAGCTGCGTGTGACACGGTATTTTGAGGTATGAGGTATCCTAGGGCTGTTAGCTGCGGTGATACAGTCCGTCCGTTAGCTGCGGTGAGCGGGGGATATCTCAGGGGCCGCTAGCTGCGGTGACGCGGTCTGGTTCTGGTTTAAGACCTAGTCTTGCTATGAACTATCTCTGCAGAGGTGGTCTGGTCAGTGTACATTGTTGTATTGTTGATATCCAGCTGCAGTCTGAGGGAGAATATATTTACTAGTTGATCTAAGTAGTACATGTTGATGTTTTGAGAATGTGAAGGTATGCTTGGGTACTCATGTGTTTCTCTCTTATTTGTTGAAAGGTTCTGAGCTTTTTGCAAGAGCTGTATGCCAGTGGGCGATTCCGACGGCAATTCTATCCTGACCTAAGCTCAGTAAGTGTTTTAGTTATTGTTTATACATAGTTATATAGTATTAGTTGCAAGGCAACAAATCACAATCAGTTACGTCCAATGGTTCACGCCCTGTCTAAGTAGAAACGCCCCTGACGAATTATATGAAGTAGTAATTATATAAACCGAACCAAACACAACAACAAAACGGACACCTAACATGCCTACGCAAGAAAATGCAGCAACATGTGTTGCACTAAATACTGGAAAATACCACTTCAATTTGAGATACAATTCCAATTATCAGTGCCTGGATACACAATTTTCCCACCTTCAGTCTGAGGCAGTTGTCCTAAAAATACCACAGTCGAACACATCCAAACAGCACCAGTAACAATTTAAGCCAATAACGGAGAACCTTGAGATGGTTTATTTGATTATTTTGATTGAAAACGGCGGCTCGGTTTGTCACCTTCGACTATAATCCTATAAATCTCTCTATTATTACTGAGAGTGCACCTACGCCATGACATCAGCGACCGAATTAGCTCGTGATATGCTTAATAATAGGTATAAATTCGAAACGCAACCGAAAGATCAAAGGGCTTTGTTCGCATTTATAAATAAACAAATAAACAAACATGAAATGGCCTTATGATGAAGCGAATTATTCGTGGCTCGTTCAGAACGAGTTTCTGTAACATATACAAGGTGATCCATTAACTAGAAACTTAAGAATAATGCGCTGATTTTTTTCTGATAATTACAAGTAACAGTTTTTATCGCATCTAGTTCCAGGTAGCATGAACATAAACTAAATTTTCCGCAATGAATGGAATATAGAGCAAGAATAAATCCTTCACAACAAAATAATGCAATGTGGCAAAACTTACCTCAATCAAAAGTAATAAATAGTTAAAATTATTAAATTTTATGTTCGATATTTGTAAATAATTTTTTAAAATATTTACAACATTTTGGAGATGTGAGTTTTTGGGAGCAAGAATTTTAAATTAACATTTTGCTGTATTTTCTGCGGAAATCGTAGGTATTTAAGGGTGCAGTATTCTTGAAATAGTGTTTTCTAAAAGACATTTAGGAACTGAATAATATAGAGCTTAGCAAATAACAGAAATGTTATGCCACCATCAAATCATCAAATTTCTACGGCGACTTTAATTTGAAACCAAAGCAGATTTTACTAAGTGCATTGAATATTTTAAAATGGATTATTTTGAAAACGGTTCCTCTAACGATTTTAACAAGGTATACCTTTTCAGATAAAGAAAGTAGGAGAGTCCATTGTTTCAATAGCTCAGATGAATACACTAAGCCGTAAAAAAGTTCTGCCAATTAAAGCAGAATCGCCATAAGTGGCGCCCTCTACTAGTGACCTTAAAATTAATAACACATTTGAATTTCTCTCCCCCAAAAACTTCCCATCTCCAAAATGTATGAAAATATTTGGATTTCTCAAAAAGTCATTTACAAATATCGAAAATAAAATTTTAACTTTCACACCCTGTATCTTTTTAACCGTCAACTTTGGACTAAGGTAAGTTTGACTTCATCGCATTATTTTGTCTTGCTCTATGACCCATTAATTTCGGGATACCCTGTATTATATTTTTTTGGATATTAGTAACATTATAAAAATAAATATTCTGAAGGTACCTGTCTTTGTTTATCGCTGCACATTTTTTTCGTCAGATTGCCTACTACTGTGATCCCACATACATATATACTTTTTTTGTGAACAAACAATATGAATTATATAATCCACAGCATGTAGGCTTTCTCTATAAGAGGAAGATATTAAAAAACCACCTTCGAAACAATGAGTCAACAGTCGATGAGTTAACTATTACAAATAGTATGCAATACGCAAATTTTTATTTGACTTGACCACATATTTACTTCCGTAAGACTGTTTAACAGAAGTGTTATGTCTTGTAACATTCAATATCTACTAAAGGGTATTTTAATAGAATTATTTTATTGTTTTTAGGATAAAATAAAGGGCCATGTCGGCCGAAACATCCAGAGACGTGTCTTCTATCCAAGATGAAGAAGTTCTACGAAAAATGGTAAGCTTATACGTCTAACATTTACAAAGGAAACGATTTAATTCGAACGAATTTTCGATTTCAGTGGCAAGACACGGAAGATTTTGGAAAGAAGAAGGAGATACGATCGCATATGTATAAACTAAGGGAACAACGTCTACGAGAATTTTACAACAACGGAGAAGTCAACAAAGAAATGCACACCAGCTCGACCACTTCAGAAGGCAAAACATGCGACAAACCCACCCATGCAGATTCTCTAGGAGACCATAGCTTCCTCAGCTTGAAAAGTAAAGAGATAAGAGATTCTGAATCACCGACCAGAGACGTAAGCTACAAAATCACAGGTAAACACCATTTTATTTCAAATGTATTTACTCTAACCACTTTTCACCTCTTAGACAAGCACAACGACCAAGGATGGCAAGTAGTGACATCTAGCGAAAGAAGCCCTGACGGAAAAACACACATGACGAAAAGATTGGCCACTACCTCTGGCAGTGATAAAATAGAAGGAGGCAAAGTAGACTACGCTGCCAAAAATGAGCAATTAGCCAGCGTTTACCAAGACGGCGATGATAAAAACTTCATCAAATCCGTTGGAGCTCAATCCAACACTGTTATCAAACAAGAAGCTGTGGGCGGAGACGAAAATAGCAGCTTCAGAACCACTTCCTCGAAAACTTCGTCTTCTTCGAAAGTTGTTACAGAACAAAGGTCTACCAGTGGTGATACATACCAACCCTTACCATCAAACGTTGACCAGACAGCAAGAACCGTCACAACAAAAGTTTATACCGACAACGTACCTAGCGAATTAAAGAGCCATCCAGGGTATGTAGAGGGAAAGACCAAAGTCACCCGTGAAACTAAGACTTTACCCGATGGAACCACAATTACCACAACAAGATATGAAAGTAGAGGAGGAAACACTTCTCAGTCATCTACCACAAGCAAATTTGAATCTACTGTTAGTGGTTCTAACCAGCAAACTTTTTCGTCGAAAACATCACAAGTTCAAAGTTCCAGGACTAGTGATCAGAGAGAAATTAGGGATAATTCCAGAGCTGTCGAGTACATAGCAGATTCCAGACCTATTCCAGAGTATACCGTTGAAATTATAAAAGATCAAAACGATGATGTTAGATCCACAAATAGAAATAAAAAGTTTACTGATGAGTTCGTCGATACCAGAGTGAGGGACCAGTCACATCACACAAATACAAGTCAAAAGGTTCACAACGAAAGAAAAGTCAACGTAATTAGAGAACACCGTGATCACGTAGATATCAAACAACATAATTTTGTTGACGAAAGCAGTAATATTGACGGGCAACACTTTGATAACACGGTGGTTAGGAATCAAAACAAGACTAACAATTATGTGGATAGAAAAGTGCATGTGGTGAAAGAAAATTACGATAATAAAGACAACGTAAGCCAAAATTTTGTAAATGAACAAATCGAAAGAAGAATAAACGTCGTAAGAGGCGTAAACGATCAAGATATACGCAACCAAAAAATTGTAAACGAACAGGTTGAAAGGAATATTAACATCCAAGTAACAAAACACGTTTCTGATGGCGTAGATGTCCAGAATAAAGATATACGTACTGAACGAGTAGATGTGGTACCCTCAGACAACAAAGACACTACCAGAACCGTCACAAGAACTACTGTAGATGTGGTACCTACAGACAACAAAGACTCCACCAGAACAGTCACCAGAACTACTACTACTATAAAACAAGAACCAATTGTGGTACCGATAGATAACACCGACACTTCCAAAACCATTACAAGAACAACTATAATAAAACAAGAACCTGTTGAGAATGTTACTCACACTACAACCACAACTACTGTACGCAAGGAGGTACACGATACCAGAGACCACAACAAAAAGATTGACGACCAATTTATACACACTGAGCGTCAACATGAAATAGACACAAGGAAAACTGTCGAAAGAAAACCACGGGAGCCAAGTCCAGGAAAAATAAAACCAAAGGAGACTAGTCCTGTTAGGCGACCTGTTGAACCTCAAACTGAGCAACCCCAGCCTTACGAATCTCCTTCAAAACCAAAAGATCAACCTCAAATCTACGAACAACCTGATCGGCGTCAGCCCATCAGACCAGGTAAATCGGAAATGGACCAGCCAAGGAAACCCACAGAGGGACAGTACGAAACTACGTACAGAACGGAATTTACAAACAAAAAGATCAGCGTGGAAGTGAGTCCCACCCACGATGCTTTTGCCCGTTCTTTGAGAGCTGTTACTCCAGAAAGAACCCCTAGCAAATGCTCCACACCCACCAGAGATAGGAGCCTCAGAACAAGCACTAGTTCGTTAAGAAGCAGTACCAGTCCCGAGAAAAATAGATACCCTTCAAAGTCTTCTCCTGATCGTCAGCCTAGAGACAGAAGCAACAGTCCAAGGAAATCCACAGACAGGTTTTCTAGTTCAGAAACCATCACGTACAAGTCTAATAGAAACAGTCCAGAAAAAACTCCTAACAAAAAATCACCATCTCCTGATCATTTGGTCAGGTCAACAATTACTACGAAAAAAACACAAGATGATAAAGTTAATGTTACAAGAAAAACTAAGACAGACACTTTTAACACAGACACAATTACTCGTAAACAAAAAGTTATCACTAATGGAACTACCATAACTGATGATATAGATACTAGTACAATTACTCGACGTAAAATAAAACCTAGATCAAGGTCACCTTCTCCTACGTCGACTGTAGCAAGCGACATTGAATATATAAGGAATGTAAGCGATATTGTTACAGACCTTGATGATACAACAGTAACTACTACTGTAACCGCCATAAACTTAATAAACCAATACGATACCATAGAAAAAGACACTAGACCGACTAGTTTAGAAATAACTAAAAAAACAAAGAAAGTCACTGATAGGTCGCCTACATCTCCATTAACTAAATCACCAACGAAGGATCAGTCACCAAAAGACTCAACAAGAAGAAGCAGCTTGAGATCACCAACTAAAGAACCGTCTCCTTCAGAAAAACAACCACGGTACTTTTCGCCCGACGAAAGACCTTTGAAAAGAACCGATACCTATGAAGAAAGGTGCCGACAAATTCTTGGTATCACTGAAACAAATGACAAGAGAAGAGGAAGCTTGGAGAAAAAGAAATCTTCATTTATTAGAGACAGTGTTAGATCACCTACGACCGACACGCCAAGAAAAATTACTCAATCTCCAGAAAAACCATCTACAAAAGGCACTCCCGAAAAAAGGAGTCCTACAAAAGACAAACCAAACGTACAAGAGTTTCCCTCGCAGATTAGGAAATCGCCTGTTAAGGAACCTCTGGAAAAGTATCCTGAGAGGAAAAGTCCTACTAAAAGTGCACCCAGTGTTTCAGAATTTCCCTCTCAAATTCGCAAATCTCCCCAAAAAGAGCCTTTAGAGCCGTATCCAGAAAGAAAGAGCCCAACGAAAGACGCTCCTAAAGTGTCAGAATTTCCATCTCAAATTCGCAAATCCCCTCAGAAAGAGCCTTTAGAGCCGTATCCAGAAAGAAAGAGTCCAACCAAAGACGCTCCTAAAGTTTCAGAATTTCCATCTCAAATTTGCAAATCCCCTCAGAAAGAGCCTTTAGAGCCGCATCCAGAAAGAAAGAGCCCAACGAAAGACGCTCCTAAAGTGTCAGAATTTCCATCTCAAATTCGCAAATCCCCTCAGAAAGAGCCTTTAGAGCCGTATCCAGAAAAAAAGAGTTCAACCAAAGACGCTCCTAAAGTTTCAGAATTTCCATCTCAAATTCGCAAATCCCCTCAGAAAGAGCCTTTAGAGCCGTATCCAGAAAGAAAGAGTCCAACCAAAGACGCTCCTAAAGTCTCAGAGTTTCCATCTCAAATTCGCAAATCCCCTCAGAAAGAGCCTTTAGAGCCATATCCAGAAAGAAAGAGCCCGACTAAAGACTCTCCTAAAATCTCAGAGTTTCCATCTCAAATTCGTAAATCCCCTCAGAAAGAGCCCTTAGAACCTTATCCAGAAAAAAAGAGCCCAACTAAAGACGCTCCTAAAATATCAGAATTTCCGTCACAAATTAAGACATCCCCTGAAAGAGAACCACTAGAACTATATCCAGAGAGAAAGAGCCCTACAAAAGAAGGTTCAAAAATATCAGAATTTCCATCGCAAATCAGGCAATCTCCAGAAAGAGAACCTTTGGAGCCCTATCCAGAAAAAAATGCGCCAATCAGGGAAGGGCCAACAATTTGCGAATTTCCTTCTCAAATAAGAAGATCCCCAGAAAAAGAACCCTTAGAACCATATCCAGAAAAAGTAAGTCCTACAAAAGAGGGTCCTAAAATCTCAGAATTCCCATCACAGGCTAGAAAATCTCCAGAAAAAGAACCTTTGGAACCATACCCAGAGAGAAAGAGTCCTATAAAGGAAAGCCCAAAAGTATCAGAATTTCCTTCTCAAGTCCACAAATCTCCAACAAAGGAGCCTTTGGAACCTTATCCTAAAAAACAAAGGCCTATTACAGAGGGTCCAGGAATATGTGAATTCCCTTCGCAGATAAGAAAGTCTCCAGAGAAAGAACATTTAGAACCATACCCAGAAAGAAAACGTCCTACAAAGGATGTTCCAACTGTAACAGAATTTCCATCACAAATCAGAAAATCTCCAGAAAAACAACCTTTAGAACCATATCCAGAAAGTACAAGACCTGGAAAAGAACCTTTCGAGAGTTATCCAGATCAAGAAAGACCTTCACAGGCTTCAGAGGTCCCGGAAAAGAAATCACAACAGAAAGATAAACCAGTGGTATCAGAATTTCCTTCTCAAAAACCTAGAGGAAAAGAACCTGTCCCTGAAAATAAGTCAGCCAAAGAGAAACCTGTTCTAGCATACCCAGACAAAACACCAACTTCAATAAATAAATCTCCAGAAAAACTTCAGCCACAATTTCCTGGAAAAAAATTAAAACCAAAGAAACCTAGAGACCACAGTCCAGCATCATCTGAAAGTACCACAGATGAAGAAAACGAAGTTGAAGAAATTGTTACCGAAACGAATTTAAGTTATTTGGAGAACAAAATACCAGTGGAAGAGCCTCTTGTCACAAAGAAGTTTATATCTGCTTTATGTCGTGAAGATGAGGTAGAGAGGACTGATCTAACCAAGAAAACCACCAAAGATTTAATTGAACAAGAAATATTAGAAAACGAGATTACCACAAGCAAAACCGTTAAGAAAGATCAGCCTCGAAATACACCTAAAAAAGACACACCTAAAAAACCTGGCACTACAGATTTTATCAACACTGAACGTACCCACACGACAGTGACAACAATAAAAAAGAATTTACCTGGTGAAAAGTCTCCATTGAAAAAACCATTATCTGAAATTCCACTTGAAAAGAAACCAAGCAGAGTAACTACCACCATTACAAAAACTATTAAAAAGGAACCATCGAGAACTCCTACGAAAAAACAAGAGATACACAGAGTGGAAAAAACTAAATTTATAGGTCAAACTGAATATACCGATGAATATTCCAGGCCTAAAGGAAAACTCAGTCCCATAAGAAAACCACAAAAGCCTTCAGAAAGAATTACTTTACAAGAAATTGAAAATATGTACGATCAAATTGAAGATACAAAAGTACACATCAGAACTCATAGGATCGATGATACTATTAACAAAAAAACTGTAGTCGCAAACATAACTCTCAATGGAGATATAACTAGGAAAATTAAACCGAAGGATTCTCCTAAACACCCTTCGGCCATTTCTCGAACACCAACTGCTCCAAAATCAACAGTACCCAGTCATACATCACCAGCAAGAAGACCTATTTCGACTAAACCCGAAGACCAGAAACCGAAGACTATAAGCACATCTCGATATATAACTACTGCTAAGAAAGATATTAACGTTACCGACCAAACTAATAAAGTCAGAATGATTAAACCTACAGTAACCACCAGTACAACAACTGTTAGGAGAACTATAAATGTTGCAAGTCCTACATCGAGGCCAAAATCAACAAGACCAGAAGAAGTAGCACCAAAAAAACATGTAGTTACTACTACGATCACGGTGACACCAAAAGCAAAACCAATCACTTCAAAACCTACGACTAGAACTGTAACAACGAAAACTACTACAACTCGCACTACAAAAGTATCTCAGCCTAAATCGAAGCCTCGTAAGCCTAACACTCTTCAGAATGGGGACGTTTCATCAGAGACGGAGGAAGAATCTGTCGTGGACAGTTTAGAAGATTTAACCATTGAGAGAAGAAGAAATGAAACAACAGAAAAGATCGACACAAACGTAACCAGAACTGTCACCGACAGAACTACACACAGAACACCTACAAGAGGATACTCTCCAGCAAAAGCACCTACAGATGGAAAACCAAGCAAAAAATCAGAGAAATGCATTACAACCAAAACAGTCATTATCAATAACAAAGGTGCTGAGGACAGGGAATTCATAGTTGACCTGCAAAGATCCAAATCGTCAAGAGAACCTACCCCTGACAGACTTTGTCCTGTACCTCTATCTTCCGATGAAGATTCCGGAATCCCTAGGTATCCCGATGAAGTTGTTGAACCCGAAGATGGCAGTTTACGACGAAAACCTAAGAAGTTGTCGGACATACCTATAATGGAGAGCGAAGATACTACAGAGTTTACAAGAATTACAGAAGTGAAGGACACCAAGAAGATTACCGAGGTCGACAAAGTGGAAGAAACGGACGAAAGCCTCCTAAGCGTCAACAGAAAGATAAGCAAATTCTTAAACACCGCCGACAAACTGACCAAGGAACCCTTGAAACCAACTGGTCCAGCACCAAAAGTCACCCGTCCAAATCTAGAAGTAACAGATGACTTAGAAGAAGACGAATGCTTGCTAAGCGTTTCTGATAAGGTTAGCAAATTTATAACAACGGCCGAAAAGTTGATCACCCCTCAACAACAACAACCAGATAGACCTAAAAGTCCGAAATGCCAGTTCTACACTGACGACACAACTGATTCAGAGCATACCCGAAGGGTTTCCGAGAAAGTTTCTCAGTATATGAACTCAACAAGAGAGGTTAGTCAACCAAAAAAACCCAGTCAAGTGCCTAGACCTGATGTAGACGAGAACATAAAAGAAGATGACTGCTTATTGAGTGTGTCCGAAAAAGTTTCAAAATTCATATCCACTGCTGATAGATTAACTAGTAGTGACATGAAGAAACCTGTCAGTTTAGCCAAAATCGATGTAAAGCCAAAAGAAGAACCCTTTAGAAAATCACCTGAAAGAAAATTACCTGAAAGGATATCGCCTGAAAGGAAGTCTCCTGAAAGGAAGTCACCTGAAAGGAAATCGCCTGAAAGGAAATCGCCTACTAGATTTGTACCTTCAGAATTTGTCCACATTGACACCACGGAAGAAACAACGTACACACGGAAACCATCTTATTCACCAGAGAGGTACTCTCCAACAAGAAGGAGTCAGTCGCCACGACAGGAAGATAAAACTCCTCCAAGAAGGCCTTCGAATCAGTACAGCAGCATTAATAAAACTGAAACAGTAGACATGAAGTATTCGAGAAGGGATAGCTCACCAAAATATTCCGATATCACGCCAAAATCAGCAAGACGACCTTCACAGGAAGAACCGAAGCCTGTTCTTAGCCCCACTGGGAGACTAAGGAGTACAGAAACTATCAGAAAGGCTAAAGCTCTGTTTGAAAATATAAGCAAAGAAAAGGAAACGACCACCAAGCAACGTGACATTCTGAGTAGACCTTCAGTGTTTGAAGGAAGGAGACCCCAAAAACCCGGTGACAAAGACGCCAGATCTCCTCCTAGAGACACTGCACCGCGCAAGAGATTAAGCTACTCAAACGAAGAAGAGATAAAAACTACAACTACACATAAAAATTACGCAACTTCTAGAAGTGACGATTTGAAATCTACAAAGCTGATCTTGGAGAAAATACGCAAGTCTCCTGAGAAAGACCGTTCTAGATCGAAATCTCCAGAATCGGCCACTTATAGACCTAGAGAACGAGAGTCAACTCCCGACTACGGCGACGTCCCTCACTACATGCTACCTTTAGACAGAAATAGTCCACACAGAGAAAACCTTGCTAGGCCAACTACACCTACAACTCATCCAGCCCAACCACACGATAAGGACGTTCCTCATTACATGCTACCTTTAGACAGAAATTCACAGTCTGTTAGTCCACACAGAGAAAACTATTCTAGGCCCACTACACCTACAACTCATTCAGTCCAACCACACGATAAGGACGTTCCTCATTACATGCTACCTTTAGAAAGAACTATACGGCCTGTTAGTCCACATAGAGAAAACCTCGCTAGGCCCACTACACCTACAACTCATCCAGTCCAACCACAAGATAAGGACGTTCCTCATTACATGCTACCTTTAGACAGAAGTGTAGGACCCGACAGTCCACTCAGAGACAACCATTCTAGGTCCACCACCCCTACAAGTCATCCCGTTCAATCACACGATAGAGATGAATTAAAAACAACTAAATTTGGAGTTACCTTGAAGAGAACTGACTCTGGTAGGGCTCTCACCACAACAAGCACAACCACCACCACTTCTACTGAACGTAGAAGAAGCGCCATTACTTTGGAAAAACGCATCACCGAAGAAGAAGTAGAGGAAATATTTGAATTAGAGATACTGGAAGAACTGGTGAGTGCTCTAATATAAATATTATGATTTTATTTCATGTTTCTCGTTTTTGTTTCAGCTGGAGAAAGTCGTGGGATATGATCTTCGAAGGAAGATTAGAGCGCAAATTCGTCTAGTAAAAAAGCTAATTTCAGAAAATAAACTATCAAGTTACGTAGCAAAAAGAACTACCAATATTCGCGATAGAAGTAGGGAGACAAGTCCAACGAAAGTAAAACCCCAATCACCTTATGATGGTGTCTCAAAAAGTGACGTAAAAAGAGTCACAGAGTATCAATCCAAATTCACCAAGAAAACTAGCCCAGAAAGAAAGGTAGTAGACAATAAACTCTACCAACATACTGACATTACCAACAAACAAGAAGTCAGAAGTTCCACAGAGTACCAAAGTTCTTACTCGTACAGTGAAAGACGCACTTCTTCAGAATACGCAAGCAAAATGACTAGAAGAAGCCAAAGTCCAGAGACCAAGCCGCTGCGTGAAAAAAGTCCAGAGAAAATCTCCAAACCGAGCAGATCTAGCCCGGACAGGAAAACTACAACAAAAACTGACACAAAGAAAACTTTCACGCAACTGAAGAAGACCACACCAGTTTCTAAACCTGTAGATGACGACAAGCCGGAATGGGTAAAGCAAAGAAACCTTAGGAAAACTTCCGAAACATCCGTACCCACAGCCAAGAAAGTTACAAGCTCCACCACGACCACAACTAGGAGGGAAACCACCAGATCTAGTCCCCCCAAGGAACAAAAACCTACCGATTTGATAACATCCAGCTACGGCGTCGGACCCACCGATGAAAACGGCGCGCCACTGTTCGGACTGAAGGCGCTGAGAGCGCAAAACAAAACTAGCACAACAAAAGGTAAAAACAAAAACGTTTGTTATAATACTGTATAATCTCTAACTTTGTTTTAGTTCAAGGAACGGTGATATCAAGCGAATACTATTCGAAGAATGGTGGCGAACCCGTTGGACATGTGAGCGTGACGAAATATTCGACCGATCCCCGAGACCTAGGCACCGACGAAGACGCTGTCGATAACAAAGGAATTAGCAGCGTAACCACGACGCAGAAATTCGGGTACAAAGACACACCGTCTCTGCGAACTCTTACTAACAAGAAAAAGGCAAGTTGGAGATATAAATAGGAGGCTGAAAGATCCCAAATTAGTAGAGACGCAAAACACTATGCTTGAAAAGTCATACAGTAAATACACACCAGTGGCGGACGCAATTCAAGTTACTAAATATTAATTAATATTTACAAAAATTTATATTAAATACAGTGGCGGGTCCACGCCATTCGAAAGGGGGAAGTTGTTCCAAAAATGAAATGAAATGAAATACGAGGGGGTAACCACTGTAACCGACATTGTGATTGTGATTTCGCAAAATAGAGATTTCCAAGGGATTTCGCGAAATTTCGGGCAATTTCAAGCATTCCAATTTTGTGTGCACTGGTGTATCGATTGTTTAATTAATAATTTTTATTCTTTGACGTTTTTTTCTTAAAGAAACGTCTTGAACAGCCGTTTGTTTGGATAGGATTTTAAAATTTTGTTCATAAACATAAACCCATTATCTTCTTCATATAAATATGTGAAATTAACAGTTTCTTAGTTTAACACAATAGTTAAATTGTTTCACAAACGCCGAAGTTAACCCTCGACTTGCTCCATCCCCAAGGTACAGGGTGTCCGGTTTTAATGTTTACAAACTTTTAGAGAAACTTGTGGCTAAGAGCATTCAATCAAAAATTAACGTCGAAATGCAAAGTCAATAAAATGAAACAAAAAACATTAAACTTTGAAGACAAACAGCCTTCCAGTAGTACCAAACGATACGTACCGTGCACATAATAATGGGAGCGATTTCTCGGGATTTCGCACAATTTTTCCGGATTTCGTACGATTTCACAGGATTTCGCGAGGATTTCGCAGGATTTATGACAAGCTTTTCATGAGTATTTACCCCCTCATCTAAATATTTACTATTGAAACTTTAACTTCAAATAAATAGGTCGTCTGTTAAAGTTTTGAAATAATTTTAATATATCTTTAGCTAAATAATTCTTCATATTCCAGGAAATTACTAGCACCGATGACACGACCACAACATCGAAAACCACAAAAGTGGCGCGTAAAAATTCTGTCAAGGCCCTGTCTCAAAAGTTTATCGAAAATGCGGGTAAGACAATCGACTCTTATAAATGATACGATTTTAAACATACTTTTTTGCAGTGGAGACCTTGAAGAGTGAAAGGCAAACAACCTATCCCAAGGCAGGCTTGATTTTGCGCACTTCCAGCTTCAAGGACTCTGGCAGCGGCTCCGATGAAAGCAGAGAAACATCTCCTGGTAAAATATGACCATTTTTGGGAAACCTTTCACTAATAACAATCCTTTCGTTCGCAGCAAATCGCGATTGCGACAGCACGGTAACGGTCAGAACGACTACCACCAGGACGATGGGTGGCGACACCTTCCTGACCAATAAAAACAAAGTATCCGGAGTAAAAGACGTGATCAGCAGGATGAAGACCGAGGACTACGAAGAAGGCGACACGGAAGAAGACATAGAAGCGAGGGGATTGCTCAATCGATTCATCGGTTCCCAAGTGATCCTTTCTGGAATGGAGTCGAGGACCTCCTCGAAGACGAGCTCCATTTCGCCAAGCAGCACAGTTAAGAGGACGGCTAAGATCACGACAACTGTCACGGTGAGAAGCAACAACTTTAAAAAATTTTAAAATATGTAGAAAACGTTTAGATAAGAAAGCATCATTTAAAAATTTAAAAAACTGAAGTAGCCCTAAGCAGGATCCCTGCGGAATTCCTAAATTTTACAGAGTATTTCAGAATTAATTGACCACATTTTAAATTTCGCATTTTAGGGATTGAAATAAAAAAATATATTTCGGTTTCGAGATACAAGGTGTTTAAATATAAAAATATGACATTTTCTATAAATCTCTGATGATTCCTGCCTACATAAAGCTTCATGATGCAGACAATAATATTTATAGATGATCATGATAATCATTGTTGTTGTACTACAAATTCTATTAAAGTTGTACGTGCAGGTCGACTGCCAGGTTCAGCATGTTGCCACAAGATGTTCCCTTTTGTCGAATAAGTCGTCGGTTGCCTCGCCTTTTATGGTGGAGAGCGGTATATTATGTCTTATTCAGACTCTGACAGTTTGCTATAAGTCTTTCTGTTCTTATATAAATAATTAAATACTGCTGAGTAGTATTTAATTATTTATGTAAGATGCTTACAAGTGATAACTACTAGAACGGAATATAATAAGCAATAATACTGAAATACCTTCTAATTATGTACTTCAGTTTTATTTTTTCTTAATACTAATGTTATTATTTACTTTATTCAAAATTATTTAATATTATTTCAAATATTTTCAGTAATTCTTTCAAGTCAGTTAAAACTTTAAATAAAGAAAATATAACTTTATTTTGTTCACTCAAGTAATGCATGTTATCTAAAATAAAACAAAGTAATTCTTTAAACAAACATAACTTTATCTCATACTTAGTAGTTTCTCAAATTTCAAGTAATTTTTATTGTTAAACGAAGAATATGTAATCTTATTATACAAGAATAAGTTAATATTTCAATAAAGTATTACTATACTTGAAAAAACCAGGCTAGCACTGGAATTAGTATTAATGTTGATATTAGTGTAGATTTAATTAAACGCGCATATGTCGGCAGATGATGCGGTGGAAAAGTGTAGGTTTTTTTTGTCAGCAACAATTTGGAACCACTAGATACTTGTTGAAGTATTTTTTACAATTATTTTTAAACAAATAAGTTAATATTTCATCACTGTGTGTTAAGCATCATCAAAGAGATTAAAGGAATGTGATTTTTTTCTATTTCCATATTCTACATTTCAAATAACAGATATTTTTTAATATTCCTTAAGACTTACTATTTTGACCACTTGAATTCAGATTTAAAATTCATCCGGCTAATCCTCGACTCATAGCGTCGTTAATAAAGGCGGCGAAGTAAAGCGACTCCAAATTGTAACCTTGGAGAATCCAAAAAATAAAACAAGCCTTCCGCGGTACCTTCACGACTTTCGTACTGGCTAATACGTTGACATTCGGCGGAATTGATGTACCTACGCGTCTCAGCACGCGTAGTTTTTTAAATAGAAAATTCCGTGACGTCCGCAATCCCATATAAGCCGAACCACCTCGTTTTTTCCAAAATCGCGCACACTTTCGGCGGCCCGTCGTTTTCTTCCTCGGGACAGAGTCCCACCGAACAGCGCAAGGTTGCCGCTCCACCAAGTGAACTCCGCCACTAATTTTGGACGTCGTGACGTCAACGGAGACGCTGCGAGGTATCCGCGTCGAGACGGTAGCTGTGTTCCTTATAATTCTGTGAAGTGAACACCAATTTCTAACACTCCGCCGGTGGGACACCCCCTTTTGGATTACTACCCCTAAATTTCTGTCAAGGTAAGAGCGCCGCCTTCTCGCTATTGTTAGCCTAGGTACTCGTTTTTTTTTTTTCTGAAAAAAGCTGCGTTGCGAAATCTCCCAAAAAGGAGAATGCTTAGTTAGATCTTTAACCTGTGTCCCTTGCTGAAAGTGATTGAAATAATACAGGTTTTGGTATATTTTTGCTATTTGACGTTTCTGTGAAAAGCTTATATCGTGTTGACCATGCCATAAAAGGTAAAGTATGCTTTACCAGCTTAGATACTTTTTAAACATTTTTACTAATTATTTGAATGAACTTCGAAATATTGCCAAAGATATTCTGTCAAAATATCTATTTCCATTTTTGAGATAAATTAAAAAAATCATATATCTGACAAACAAATACGTGTTTGTATTTATTTACCGTTCTTTTGTAAGGTCAATATTCCAATTATAGAACCAGAACAATAGTACGATTATTGCCAAGAGCCAGTTGCCACAAATTTTTGAAAAATAAGTTGAAATTTTCGATTTCCCCTTTTTTTAATAGATATACTCTCTTGCTGTATTTGTACTGTATTAACTTATGTAAAAAATATTGAACACATTATTAGCAAAGCAGTTCACATCGTATTTGAAATAAATAACGTCGCATCGATACAAAATTTACGACACTTTTCCCCCACACTCACATTTCTTTACCTGCTTCACCCTTTGCCAAACAATAAGCTTGTCCTGATTTATTTTTAAAATCAAAAATATAGCTTGATGTTCCAAAAAAAAATGTAACTGACACTTTGTCCCATCTTTACTATTACTTAACAATAGAAATATAAAAAAACTGCACCGAAGTGACGATAGTTGTTATTCAAAGCAGAATTACTGTCGAAATTCTTTACTTGACACTTATTTATGTTTTGCACAACCACAGTCTATAAAAAAATATGAAAATTAAAAATATATGGGTTCAGAAACTTGAGACAAAGAAAAAAATGTACAAATCTGCCAAGGAAACAAAATGTAGTATAGTTCATTCACGAATGCGTTGGCAATGACTTGTTTGTGTATTTTTAATTATTAAAGTTAAATATATGTTTTCTAATAAAAAATGTCTTAATACTTTTGTCATTTATTAACAATAAATGATACCAATTTAAAGTGGCGCAGTTAACATGTAGGATTTTCTTTTGTTTGCAAATAGGGACGGTTTGTGGATGATTTTATCTATGTTTTATGTTTGAATCTTGAATCGCTTTTGCGTCGTTTCTAAATTTATTAGTAATAAACGATATTTCCTTGATTTTTGTGAGCACGGAGAAGTTTCATCTCCCGTTTACTACGGCGTATACATAGACGGGCGGCGCTTAAAATAGACCGGTTAAATCGGGACAGTATTATAATGTAGTACGGAGGAGAAAATTCGTCTATTAATAAAGATTGATTATAACGACGTCAAAACTAAGAAGATTCTTGCAAAAATTAAAAAACATTTCAGTGTAACTTTAAGAAAACAGCGCAGTTTTATCCCCAAGTCGTTATAATTTGAAAATAAATATAAAAAGTCAAAAGTCATCATTTTCACTTCGCATATTCAGTCTAAGTACGTAAATGTATTTCAAGAGGTACTATATACGGATTTTAGCAAAGCATTTGACCAGGTTGATCATAATATATTACTTACAATGTTGGCCTGTCAAATAGTTTTTCTAAAATCATATTTAACTGAGAGACAGCAGTTTGTAAAGTTTAAAGGATTTTGTTCATCGAAATTTAAAGTATTTGGTGTTCCGTAGGGTTCGCATTGAGGACTCTTGTTGTTCCTTTTGTTTATTAATGATTTGCTATATCTTGCTTTAATCTTATTTTTGCAAGAAAAAACTTTCATATGAAATTATATCTTCAACGATAGCTTTTTATACATATAGATAGGGTGTGTCTGTACAGAACACTAGCACAAACTTCCAGACGCCAAAATATGAGGCCCTAGCTCAATTTACCTTTTCCGTTCCTTTTCGCGTGGCCCTGAACCTTGTATATTGAAAGGTGCCTACGTTATGTAGGATATAGGTTTATACAGATTTATTTTTACAAATTTCATAGTTTTAAAGAAATGGTACGTATATTATTACAAATTACTGTTAGGAGATTTACCACACTCATCCCTACTGTGATGTACGTTAAACATCGCTAGATTTGCCATCCCAGTTTAAGAACTATTAACTGTAATGTGCCTTGGAGATGCAAACGGATAAATCGAGTTTACACCTTGGAATTGTGTAGAAAATTCGAGGTGTTCTCCCACGTTTCAATTGTGTCTATTTAAGCAATATTAGCTCTCAGTCAATTTAGCTAAGAGATTATTTGAGATGACAGTGTTAATTAACAGAACAACACATTACAAACTAATAAATGAATAATTTTTGAAACATCGGCGCCTTCGCCAAAATCTCGAAAAATTGAAAGCTAAACGAAACAAAATCACAACTTTTTTTTTTTAATTGACGAAAAAATAAAAGAACTTCGTCAGAGAAGTGCGCGGGGTCAAAATGTAGATTCGAACCCGTCATTTTCACAAAGAACTTCGTTCTAATTTACGTTTGATATTTGGCACAGTTGGACAACATTATAAGTTACTCACTTAGAGGCCGAAAATAAACTTTAAAATATTTAGGAACGGTATTTTTAGGATTTGGGAATACTTCTGCTGTAAACTTTAAGCACGTTGTAATAAATTCAGATCTGTATAAACAATGGATGATGTTGTAATTTCGGTTGAAAACTGACCATTTCCCACAATTTGAGGTGACGTCAGTTTTTTAAGGAACAGATCGTTTATGTTCATAGCATCGCACATTTGTCAATAAATTGATATTGGAAGCTTTGAAAAGAGCTATATTTTATCGTAAATCTGACCACTGATGCTCATGGCATTCTAGGTTAAGTAAAAAATAGGTAGTTATCAATAATGACATTTTCATGAATATTTAATTATTAGAAAGCTTACAAAAGTGCGGTTTCCATTCCAAGAGCACGTCAAACTTGCGGTAAAATATACAGGGTCTGAAAAAATTATAAAATGTCAGAACTGCCTAGAGCAAAACACTATTTTTTATATCACACCTCATTAAGAGATACTTAAATATTTATTTATTTATTTACATACACCTGCTAAACAGGAAGAACCCATTTACAAATCCTTAACAATTTCAGGCCAATTAAGTATCTATCTTTTTTGCTAGTAAAAGTTAATATATTACACCAGTGATTCAATCTATCGAGGTTCTCCTGCACGGAAATACAGTCCTGCAGGGTATTTATCCTTGAATAGATCTTCATATCATCTGTATATAAGATGAGGTACTCGCAAACTTCAGACAAAGTTATTAATAAATATATTAAATAATAGTGGTCCCAGGATTGATCCCCGAGGAACACCCGACAAAACTGAAAAACTTGGTGATGGAAATCCTTTGTAGGACATTTGCTGATGACGATTACAAAGATAAGAATGCATAAGTGATGCACGTTCAACTAATATTAAGCCTGTTCATTCATTATGTTACAACAATCACTGAGAAAATGCTAAAGCAAAAATTGACATAAAACTAATATATTGGCCATTTGGACATTGTTAGATACACTGGGAAACGCATACGGTATGAAAAATAATGCAAAAAAACTAACAAGATGACTTTGTTTGATATAAAACGTTGCACCCATTTCCATATCGTATATTTACAGCTATCTCTGACGTACACACTGACAGACAGGCTGTCTGTCGGCATTCTTCCTTGAAAGGACGAGTCGTTGCTCCCCGAAAACGCTTTCCTTTCCGCGTATTTGGCAGTTTCTAAAAAAAGAGGGACGAAGGAGAGGGAACAGAGTTGGCCCTGGTGACAAAGTTCGGGAACAAATGAACGAATTAGTCTCAAAAGTTGACAAGAGCAAGTGCTCGCGCCTTGGTGGTCCCGTTAGAGTGTTTTGTTTGTTGTTCTCCTCGACTTTGTATACAAGTGAGTTTGTTTTGTTTGTTTATTTTGCTTCTCCCTACGCCTACTTGATTTGATTTGGCAGGGCGTTTGAAATTCAACGACGCTCCAATGCATTCAAGTGATCCGATGCACTGGTGTTTGTTCCATGTCGTTATTTACGGCAATTATAACTCAATCAAGAGTAACAAAGCCTAATTCAAAGATCTGTTCAGGAAATACCGCAATATAAAAGGCAGGAGGTGCTTTTCTTATAAATACATAGAGCTTGTAACCTTGAAATTTTTCTTCGTTATTTGTTTCTTTAGCTGTCGTTTAGAAAATACTTAAATTCGAGTTCGCAATTTGTCTTCAAAGCATACTACGCTGTTGTAAATTCTCTTAAATGTTCTTGAATGGTCGCTAAATCCGAGCAAAAGAAACGTATAGGGACATTAACTCCGTGTCGAGCTATTTTCGGGGGACTTTTAGACAAAATGAATACTGGTGGCCACATTTACACAAACCTAAATATAACGGAAGGCTGGAATAGATCTATTTCTGATCGCAAACCTGCCACCGGTGAAAAAATAAACAAATCCCGTTATGTAAGGGTAGGACATGCAGATTTTCACTAGGACGAGAGTATTTGTTGTTTCTCTATTGTGAAAATTTGATCGAAAAGATGCTTGCCTGACCTGGTTAATGATTATATACATAACATTTTCTAGAACTCAAGAATATAACGAAACTAATGTCATCGCATAATAAAATATTTAGACGCAATTTTTCCAATGCACATACTGTCAGTTTGTATGTGTAAGTACTTATTTCTTTGTCTTGATGACCTGCCATTAAAAAGTGTGACACCCTGTATATATACCGGGCATATTAAAAACTTTGGGTAGTGATAGTACATGAAAAATATGACTAAAAATTCCAATTAACATAACCTGCACCATTTTGCAGTTATAGACCTTTAAAAGAAAACAAAGACATTTTTCAGAAAAAAGCCAAAGCTTTAAAAGCCAATAAATATTGTGGATATGAAAATATTGTGGACATGATTAAAATCGAGAGTGGAAGGGGATTTTTTATCACCCTGTATCCTATTTTCTACTAAAAACAATTTTCCTACAAAAATACAGCAAGTATCACGAGATTTTTAGAAAGGCTACTGAATTTTGGTTGTCTTTTGTGTTTTTTGTGTAACATGTTTAATTTTCTAGTAAATTTATAAAATACATGAGTGCTCCATATTATTTATTACCAAATTTCAAAATAGTAAACAATATTCCATAGGCGTACCACTTGAAAACGGTTCAAAGAACAAAAATTATTATTAGTAATTTTGTATTCTTCGAATCCTTCTTAAGCGATACGCCTATGGAATATGGAATCTTGTACATTTTAAGGTCTATAACTCCAAAACGGTGCGTTTTAAGAGATCATGTTTATTAGAGCCTTTAGTCATATTTTTATGTACTATCACCAACCAACCAAAGTTTGTAACATAATTTACGGAACATCATGTATTATTCAATTTCCAGACAATATTTCTAAAACGTTTAAAACATATCCATAAAGCCATACATTCTTATTTTCTTCTTTGCATTTCCGCAACATTTATAAATGTCCGTTTTTGGCTAAAACATGTTTCCCAATGCAAATAGATCGGCCTTGTCGATTTTGTGCAACATGTGGAAGCAGCCTCATTGACGTTCCGTGTTAAAAAATTCCCCAAAAATACAGTCGCTATTTTAGAATAAATGCGCATATCATGCCAAAACAATTACGGCTGATTTTGTGTCTAAAATAACACCACTATGGACGTCAATTTCAACCGACTTATATTTAAAGTTGAACTCAACGTTAATGGGCTGAAAACCGCAAGTCACGTGAAAAGTACTTTTACGGAATTCGCGACGCAATTCGAAAATAGAAATCAAAATATATTCAAACGAACTTATTTTGAGTGAATTTAAAGAGGTATGTGTAACAATTAGGTACCTATAACAGAATGATTAAAATTTTGTATTACTCTTCTGCAATGGAGTAAGTAAATGCGTATAGTCTAGGCCACGGAACTTATTACTTAGGTTTTATTAACTTGAAGAAAAGCAATCAGACTCGTCGACTTTTGTTTTGAGGATGGCATATTCCCCAAATTTCCATATTTGGCATTTGCAATAAAGTAAAACTAGTTGTACGTGAATTTGATAATCTGAATCTTTACTTTTTCGAGATCTGATCATTCATCATCATAATTTGTAACTTCTTTAAGGGAGTATCTTTTGAAATATGACTCATCATACATTTTTTTAAATAGGACACCCTGTATATTTTTATGTCTTTCTATTGTCTAATAAATAATACGATGTGTGTTAAGAATAATATTCATTAATGCTGAAAAAATGAAAACCCAAAACATAGAGAAAAGGGAAAGTTTTAACAGCTTCTAAATATATTTTTAATATTAAATAATTTTCAATTGTTTTTTAAATGACGATCAGTTTTCTTCTTATTAATTATTTTTTAATTTGTTTTTATTTATTTTCAAATGTTATTCAATTAAAGATTTTATAAATTAATTAATTGGCTAATATAATTCCAATCTCGATAAAATAATTTTTTTAAATTATTAGAGAAAAAAACATTTTTAGAATTATTAAACTGAAGTAATTCATGAACCAATTTTGTATAAGTATATAAAAATGCACGGCCAACTAACCATGAACCACTCATTAGTTGACGTTAATGACAAAACAATTAATGACATAAAAATTTATACAGAATGTTCAATGCAAAATAGTAGAAATAAAATATGTCCCCTCAAAACAAAAGTTGAAAGCCACGAGCATTTTTTTGGTAGTTTGCATCAAAATGAAGAACACATGGATGTACGTTTTCTGTTTCGTACCCAAAAACAATGGAATACCATTTTAGAACATTATAACAAATACATTATTGCACTAGTATAGTACAATCGCTTAACAACGAAAGAAATAAAAAATATGTTTACCAACCAGGGCCAGCTTTCAGAAAAATTACATGACCTCCTTATCTGACCCAAAGAAATGATTTATTATAAAATAAATTACTTTTTTTATTACGACTGGCAAGCAGATGCGCCTTTCAGACGCACATACACAAAATATATAAATCCTAGAAATATAGATTGCTCAATGCTACTTAGTTTCGAACTGAAAATTCGGGGGTAAAAATAGATCCCACTTGAAGAATTCAAGGTTAACGCGATGCCGAGCTGGAATTGTTGACTGAAAAACAAATAAATCTGTTAACGGGAGACGAGCGTTTTAAATTTTTATTTTTCGAAGAAATAGATTAGTGCGGATGAATTATACAATACCGTGATGGGATGGGAATAGTCTGAAATCTCTTGGGCGTATTTAAATACAACTGCAAACTCAATTTAAATATGTACACACACACTGATAAAAATGACAATGACAGACAGGTAACCTAAGGTAATTACAGTAGATTACATCTTTTATCTAAAAATACGCAACGATGCAAAATTGCATTTCATGCGCACTAAAATGCGAAACTCCGAAAAAATACATATTTACAAGTGTATGATGAGTATTTATATAAGTGTTGTAAATTTACAAACAAAATGTAATAACGTCCAATAAAATTGTTTGCACCATATCACATGGTAACGCGAGGATGAGGTTAGGAGTTACATTGACGTACATGTTATTGTCAAGGAACAAGGAAGCATACTTATGATCGTTATTGGTGCTATTATGTTATATTTTACAGAGTATGTACAATATTTTTAGAGAGCAACACTTCTAAGAAATATATAGGAAAAACAATATCACAGCATTTAACAGTGTCTTAGAGAGGCAAACGTATTGATTCGTATTTATTTGAAATGTTGAATTTAAAATTTCCAAATGAAATAGCAGTAACACTGGAAACACTATAACTCTTCATTTCAAAATCCATTAGGAAATTACTGTACTATACTCGCGACAAGAATTCAGACGACTTTCGTCATACGAACAAATGAATAATTCATTGTATTTTCATCAAAATATTTAAGAAACTGCAACTGATAGTAATAAAACTATATACTACACTATAAGTTTGCATTATATATCGCACTAAATTGCAAAAAATGATTGAAAAAATGTTTTTAACGCGATCAAATATCGAAAATTACGTTGACAATAAAAACAAATGTGTAACGTCAGCCGTGACGTAAGACGTCTGAATTCTTGACGCGAGTATAGTAACATATTTTCAAAGTTATCTAGTAGTTTTCTATATTTACTTTAGTTACTTTTAAATTTTATTAATAATTGTGTTTGTATTTTTTTGTTGTATTTTAATAATTATTGTTTTTACCACTCTGTAACATTCAATAATGACAGTAATAAATTCTTAAAATTTGAAGAACTTTTGGACACCTACATAGTTCAGCAATGTACGTATCTTCTTGAAAAAAAACCTTTTTTATCTCGATTGATTCAACAACGATTCGTCAAGTGTAATTAAGAAATATAGAGACGACTGACAAACGTGTCAAATGATCCTATACTGTTGCCAGAATGGAAACCGGCAATGACATTGTCGATTCTTTCGAAAGGCGAATTGATGGGATTGCTATATTTAAAAAATATATTTATTTTTAACGCACGTTCACAGTTGTGATTGTGAATTGGTGAGTTATTAAAAATTATTAATTCAACAAAAATAAATCAGCAAATTACTATCACATAAAACACTCATCAAATAGTAAGTATTCACAATTGTGTTGACGGGGAATAATTAACATGTATTACTATAGTCATTGGGAAATACATGCGTTAACAATGAATACAGGACTAGAAGGCTTCAAAAAATCTGTTGTTGACGGGTCTAACCGTTGTCTTTGCCGAGATACGTGGAGTTTTACCGATTTTGGCTATTTCTTTAACTTGCCATAAACTGCGAACTACTCTGTATAATCAAGCGAAATTCAGTAGGGGTATTCTACGTAGAGTTTGATTGTTCGATCAGATATCGGTTTGTGACAGATTTCTTCGAGTAAAAATGATAAACCCACTTTCTTTACCAAATTCACAATTAATTCTTATTTTATACGTAAAACTACTATGTAGTGAGTGACCTTCAAGATCACCAGACATCACTCCTGTTGATTATTACCATTTAAAAAAATTCCAGGAATAATTTACGCTCGTGTGTGGTATTCGGTAAGAAAATTTTACACCCCAAATATCAATCAAGATAAAGAAAATCAACTAAATGGCCAAATGGCCCAATAGATAATAATCAACAGGAGTGATGTCTGGTGACCTTGAAGGCCACTCACAGGCCCACCCCTATGCACATATTTGGAAAACTGTCGTTTTAAATGTTTTTCCCCCAAATGGAAAGATAGTATTACGAATAAAATAAGAATTAATTGTATAATATGTATGTAATGGGGTAAATAATTTGTCAATTCCGAAAAGAAAAAAATTCTATCCAATGCAGGTATCTGGTATCTCTTTAACATTATATTGTGTTTACCGGCGTCAATACACCCGCCCGGCTTCCCAATTCGCCCCCGTTTTTAAATTGTCGTAAATACCGGTTGCATAACGATAAAATTACCCGAAATATCGCGGAGCTTTGCACTCGCTCGCGAAAATCGCGTCGCCTTGGCCAGCGGAACATCTGAACGCCGCGTGCCGTCCCGCGCGCTCTCGCCAAAATAGGCGAGTCGCATCGCAGTGTGCCTCGCAAGCAGGACATGCGCGTCCTCGTCCTCTGGCCGTCCGGAAAAAAGAGAAACGACGCGCGTGGGCGGCGCCGTCTTGCTTTTGTTTCTTCGTCGACTAACACGAAGAAAATAATGCAGTGCGTTGCATGCGACCCATCAAGGCGGCTTGGGAACAGATGCAAGCTGCACAGCCGTCTGTGTGAATCAAGTCTAGTTATGGCTTAAGCGTAGTTTTTGTATATTGACTGTGGCGTTACCGACACGGAGAAAGAAGGCTGTTTATATTCCAATAAAATGAAGAAAACTTGAGTTTTGGCTGGTCGGAGGCCAAAAATGGTCCGGCATTTGACGATATATGAGGTAATTTTTATATTATATACTTTTAAGAATATTTAGTGCTATTTTGCTCCATTTATTTATTTTTTGTTCTTAAGAGTATACTTATACAACTAAATCATTATGGCATGGTATTCGTGTAAAGGAATTTTAATTTGTTTAGAGCAGTAGTTTACATATTTAATTTGCAGAAGTGCACGCTAAAATTTCGTTGTATATCTTGGTCAAATGCAAATTCAATATCTTGAAATTGTTTTAAAAATCTGAATATCGTTAAGAAACATTTATTATTACCTATCAATGAGCCTATCGATAATACCATATACCTATTTATATTGGATATATTAAATGTCTTACCCTATAATAAAGTTAATTCTTATTTACTTTAAATTAATACTTGCCTTGTCCTTAAAACCTTACCACCTCATTTTGGGAATATCTAAGAAATCACATTCAGTAGTAGTAATTAATCAACCATTCGCAATTCAAAATACAATTAAAAATATTAATACTCAAACAATCGGTTAATCGCGTTACACCGTCCAACTTGCCGGAAAACAGAGTAAGAGAGAATATGAGGCGCCAGAAATCGTGCCTCAAATTAGGACGGAAAACAACGACTTTGACCGTATGCTATTAAGAGTCTTTTCACACGGGCCACTGTGCAGCGCTGCTGAGTGGAGCAACTAATTTATTGTTGACGTTTCGGTGGGAGTCGGCGACTACGCGCCATCGTGGCGCTGCTAATTCTGTGGCGCGCCCGTATGAATATATAAAATAATGTTTCGTCAAAACGGACCACTCAACGGCGCTTCCGATAAGCGCTGCACGGTGGCCCGTGTGAAAAGGCTCGAAGCATGTATGAAGAAATTTGAGGCTCGGCAAATTGGGCCTCACTGTGATGGTACTGGCGCGTGACTCGTAACTCCCGCTCTAGTAGAAACGGCGGTATATTGAAACGTAACCTAGATCCGTTATTTATAACTTACGAGGGTTACAATTGAAGAAATAATTATTGATTTTTGATAAATGTAATAGGTAATTGGAAATTATGGGGTATTAAAATATATAGTGTGAGAGCCAAATTTTACAGTGAGGCCCGGTCTCAGTTGATTCATACGACGAGCCGCCACTAATTTTTACGTGTATAAACTTCTCTTGTAATATACTAGCATCAGTGGCGTTCGTGCGATTAAATACTCATTTTTAACAAAAAAAAAATGTACGCTACTAATTTTTTGACAACTTGATATCACTCTCTTAAAGTCAAGTTAATTCTGCTTAAAAACTCTCTCTTGGACTTTTTCCTCCGTTTTCATGATAAAAATTAATTTATTAATCATTATAATAGCACAAATTTCATGTCAGACTTCTGTTGAGTGACTTGGTTTTGATGTGTTTAAGTAAGTTTTTAATACATTTTTTTCAAAATAAGTAAATATGGTGAATTATTGCTTTGAATAATTATATTATAAACAATTTCAATTTTAAAAAAATATTGCTCAAACAATTTTTATACTAAAGTATTCCTTCTTATTGATACATTTTTGTAATTTCTGGAAGACTAGTTGCTGTAATTTTTTTGCAGCGGTAACCGTATAAGCGTACGAGTAGAAAGCAGTGTTCTGGAGTATTTTTAGCGATAATTAGCGATAGGCACATTGCCCAGCTAGTAAAAATACTCTAAAAATTCTGTTCCGCGTGCTTTCGACGAATCCCGACAAGTTAAATCATCCGAATAAAAATAATATTGGCATTCTGATGCGCAGAAAACTCACGTAGAGCATCCGTCTAGCAATATTATATCTGGTTCTTCATTTCTTCGACTCAAGATATCCAAACAACAAATCGAAAACAACTTTAAAGCATATTATATAAAAAACTGTTATTTTAGACTGAATTTTGGCAACTTGTTCTGATTTCTACAAACCTATCGATATGGAGACGTAACTTGATGTTATCCTATGTTCACTCGAGTTTATAAATTTTAAATATTAAATTATAAATTAACAAAATTCGGCACTTGATTTTTCAACATCTTTTATGCAATTAAGTTATTTGCAAGACATTATTAAAAAAGGTTAAAGATTCAACTATTTATTGTATAAAAATTAATTCTTTAACTTCCATAGCATTCGATTTAAATAATTTCAAACGAAGTGATACAAAATTATTATTTTCTGAAGTAATGCAAAAATTTCGGAAACGATAAGAATTAGGTAATGAAAGTCTTCCATTTAAAATAACAAAGTTACTGACAATTTCCAGTATAATCGAAAGTAACAGCTTGAAATATTTTAATTGAAACTACCAGATTCGATTGATCATGCGCAAAGGTTAAAATTTGGCTGTAACTTTGTTAATTTAGGAGACATCAGAAAATTAAAACCTGCATTCATTGACTAATTTTTCAAGGATATCAATTTTCATTATCAAAAAAAAAAAACAATCGAGCATCGCACTACAGAGATATTGATGTCAACTTGGTTTTTTTCTTATTAAACATCCTGTATATGTTATAACATTTTTTGGATTTTCCACTTTTTAAAAAATAGTCTGTTAATTTCTTTAATCCTTCGTAAGTTCTCCACTAAACAAAAACTAATGTTCTGCCTATTAAAGATAAAGCTGTGGTAAAGGTGGCAAAATCTGTCCACAATTTTTTTTAAGAAACGGGAATCTCCTAGTCGCCAAATCATATCTTTACAGGAAAACTTAAACGGCCAACATAACTTAGATCTTTTGGGTCACGAAATAAATGATCTTATTACCCAAAATAATATGACAGGGAGATGGAGCTCCACCACATAATGAAAGACAAGTTATGGAATATTTCAATAATAATTATATAGAAAGATTATTATTCTGAACATTGTTATATGTACTACTCTGTTTTCTATAGTATGTTATATTACCTATTTTATTACCCGTTTTATATATTTGTATTTTACACGGAAAACTTTTCCTGGATTGTCCTGAAGAAGGCTTAAATACAGCCGAAACGTAGACTTACCAATAAATTGATCTCCTTTAACTTTAGACCCCATTCCCAATAATATTTCTGAAGATTAACCTATTGGGTCATAAATACACTTACAAAAAGTTATACTGAATGATTAAAAAATTATGGCACCATACAATGGCCGGTGAATAATCCAGTCTTGTTACCACCTGATACATATTTGTGGGCTATTTAAAGAATAGTGTTTATAAAAATACGCCAACCACTTTTTATAAATTCAACATAGAATCCAAGCTATAGAATACATAAATCAACTCCCAAAAATAATCAATAATTGTTTAAATAGCTTGGAAAAGCGATATACGTTTTGCATAGAAAAGCAAGGAAATATGTTTGAACAATTTTTATAAACTATTTTTTAAATTGTTTCATAAAATGGATTCGAATATAGTTTTGTATTCTTTATAATAAAAAAATAAAATTTTTATCAATATCCCGCTAGTAGTAAAAGATAACCCATTACATGTTTATATCAGGGCAATCAGGAAAAAGTGGAGATTCCAAAAATATAATAATATACAGGGTGTTCCATACGTCATTACACTGTTATATTGTTAATATTATTAGAGGTTTTAACATGACAGCAATATTCCAGCACTAAATATGTTCCTTTGTTGCAGGAGGGTGGTAAACCCATCACAAAAACAAGAGTCTTCCAGTGTCCTATAACAGAAGAAGAATTAGAAACTGTTTGGGACGAACAGACCCTACGCCTTTTGGTACGTTGTCCAAAACTACTCTCTCGATGTATAGTTTATTTTCCAAATTTTGAAGCAGTAATGCTCCAAATCCAAACGATCTGTTCACCAAAAACAGATTAGTGAACTTATTTTAACATTTTCAGCTTGAACAAAGCACAGACTACGAGGAGCGTCGTGTGATCAGGGCCAGACTACGACAAGTCATGGC
This sequence comes from Monochamus alternatus, assembly GCA_037114965.1. Lineage (NCBI taxonomy): Eukaryota > Metazoa > Arthropoda > Insecta > Coleoptera > Cerambycidae > Monochamus > Monochamus alternatus. The sequence continues at coordinate 51,966,262 of CM073433.1, read as the reverse complement.
GGAACAAGAAGGTAAGAGTCGTTCGTAAATCCGCCCCCTACCCAACAAGTTTGACATTTAGATACTAATGTGGTTAGATAATTATTTTAGACGGACCTACCTGAAAAGGCGATTTGAGGTGCTTACGACAAAATATTGCATGATCCAGCCGGACTTTCGACGGTTTGTCGTCACCAAGTGGCCTTTTTACACTCTTCCCTCTCCGACAATAACGCACTAATTGCACAGAGTGTTTTCGGTTTTCCAGCCAGTGTACCGCAAATGAGAAGATACTAAAATTCGCTTTCTCATTCCTCCAAAATCTAATGATGAATATCAATAATATCTTTTTCATATTACGTTTCGTTTATCCATGATGTATTTTATAAAGTCTAAGTATCTTCTCTTTTGTTATAAAATCTGGCGACCACAGTCGCTCACTTTCATCTAAACTCTCTTGAGATAAGAAAAAGGAAATATGACGTTTCTTTTGCGGAACTACGTTTCAATATAATTAATCTACATGTGTAATATACAGAATGTATTACAAACATGGTGCCAAACTGACACAGGATGCCTATAGAAAATACCACTGTCAGTGATAATATTACACTGTTAAAACAGCGTTGATTACGTAATCTATCACAGCGGTGGAGATGTAGGAAATTTGTATCTTCAAATCCGATTGCAACAGTTTCAATGATACTCATTAATTTTTCTAATAGAACGGCTTCGACCGTATCAGCAGTAGTACCAATAAAAGGAGCAGAAATCAATGTATGGCCCTGGTAGCAGATTGACCCCTTCATAGCCCGAAAACAATAAAGCCAAGTTAAACAACCTCAGCCAAGGATGGCCTACGCTACTGGCAGCGACCAGTATAGATCAAATATTTTTCTGTTTTTTTTAAGGAATCAAATGAACTAACAAATGTTTCAAAAACTTTATTCAAATATTCAACAATCTGAATCTTTTAAATAAATGTGAAAAGTACAGTTGGTATTGTTGGTTGTTGGTGGCACATCCTTGGAAGTGAGGTTGCACTTCCATTAATGGCGCTCCCAATAATGTTTGAAACATTCTTCTTATTGCTAATACCCTCTTCAACGTAACCAGTCGCCACAGATGCCAATTTCCATCTTATTTGTCCTTGGATTTGATCTATAGTCATGCCACTATTAGTCATAATGATAGTGTAGTCATTTTCATGACTACAAAAGGTATACTCATGTCACATCACGAATTCAACCATTTTACATTGAGTATTAGTCCTTATTTCAATGTTTTGTAGTACTAATACCAGTATTTAATATCCACCTATACTTTAAGATACTATTCTAACTCCTGTATTAGTTTGGAACAATCAAATGTATCATATTGCGAGTCTTACGAAACGTCATATATCCCCGAATTAACTGTAGAAGAATCTTATCGCTAAGGTGTGCAATGTTAATATACCCCGTATCTCAACACTCACTGAGTCGCAAAAGATGTAACCCCTTCCCTGGTTTCAGCTTGTACAGACCTGGTCGACAAGGCTAGCCAGGAGCAAACAGGCGGACAGATAGACGGTGAGTCACTTCTTCTTCCTCTCCTTCAAGGCTTACTTGAAGCCCCAGAGAACGAGCAACCTGCCGATTCGGGCACCGAATCCGGCGAGGACCAGCGCAGCGGTCTGATCGCCGAGGTCCAAAACGCTTTGGACAAACTCTCAGCTAGCTTGCGTAGCGACGCAACCGACATAACGCCGGACAGACGTTGCTCCCTCTTACAGTTGGTCACTAAATTACAGGCGGGGCTCTCCACCACCACGCCTAAACTAGAGCGCCGCCAATCTAGCGGACCAGGACGGTTCAACAAAAGGAAGCAACGCCAAAACAGGCATACAGTCGGCGTCAGCAGCGAGGAACTAGCGGACGCCAGGCGGTTAATGGAGGAGATCTCCCTCAGGGATATTACCCCTTCGCAAAGCCAAACCAAGGTTACGGTGTTGCAGAAGCAAAATTCCGAGGGTAGCGTCATCAGCAACTCATCATCGTTCAACAAATTCAGCCACAAAGGGCCAGTGAAGAACGCCACGGCAAAACCGTTCAGCAGCAGTAACAGCAACATTTCAAATACGTCTTCTTCGGTGCAAACTCCTACAGACCCAACGGAAAGCTTTGAAATCGTCTTCAACGAAGAATCCGGACTGTACGAGACACCACAAGAGAAGAAACCTGTTTACTCTGTATCTAAAACGTCTTCTAAAGGTTCCGTTGACAAAGAACCACTTAAACCTTTACCTCTTTCTCAGAATACCTCCGCAGAAGAAGTGAGCATCAAAAGCGTCCACAAAGCCGTCCAGCAAGCTGCTGCGAGGAAAAAAGGTACTTCGGAAAGCGCCCAGGAATCCGAAACTGAAGACGACACCAGTACGGTAACAGCTCCTAAGAAGGAAGTTAGCGAAACCCCTCCACCATCACCGTTACTAGAAAACCCGATTTATTCACAACCCGTTGAACCAATCGACTCTAGTAAAACATACGAGGAAAGATGCAGGAGATTCAACACTCCTTCCAAGAAACTTAAAATGAAAAGAGCCAACACTGTCGATATACCGAACTCTTTGAACGTTTACGAAGACGACGACGATTCGGAGACCGAGGACGAGGTCCAGCAAAGGAAGAACAACTACTACGCTCTCCGGGGTCCCATAAGGGTAGGAGATCCAGTTAAAAAATCCAACATGCCCGTGTTCGAGCCTAAAACTGATTCCGATCAGAAATTCCTGGCGTTTATAAATAAAAACAATGAGAACAGTGCCCAGCCTGGGTCTCCGTGGTCAGGAAACAGAACCACTGTTTGGGGGAGTAAATTCGGCAACATTAAAAACAATTTCGAGAAGGTTACGTCGGGTGCGTCGAATAATTCCGCGAGGAATTTTTGGAAAACCGCGGATGACGCCGTCACCTCCGGAAGTACCCCGTACGGTCCCAAGATTAGCCGCAGGAGTGCTAGAAATTTGCAACAAATGTTTGAAGAAAAACAGAGACAGTCACAGGAAAAAATCCAAAATGAAAACGAAGGTGTCGTTACAGGTTCGCTTACTTTAAAAACCGAACCCGACAGAAACTACAAGTTAGTGCCGCAGCCTACACCGATGAACATGTTCTCCCATGCGCCTCAGTCCGCTTTCAAACCTATCCAAAAGAAGGTTGTCCAAAAACCAGACTCCTTGCCTTTAACAACGGACCAAGAAATACTAAAAACTGAAATTAAGGAGAGTAAAAGCGAACCACCGCTGTACCTTTACAGCCCTAAACCTCTAATAAATTCCCAAGCCAGCTCTACTGTTTCCTCTCCATTAGTAACATCGAAACCATGGGTGACCAATGCCACTGACCACGGTGGTAGGGTGCTAAGCATGGCAGCCAAGAAATTCGAGGCGCCACCACCACAAGAGAACCGCTTCATGAAGCCTAGGAAACTCAGTAAAGAAATGAATAAGCCGTTCATACCTCAACCTTCGCCACCTGAGAAACTAACCGCTCCTTACTTAGTTAAAAGCGCAGATCAAAAGAATAATACAGTAAGAAAGTTAAGTGGCCAGTACGACAACCTAGGGAATAAACCCGTAGAGTACGCGAGTCAATCTACGGTGAGGTACCAGGCACCACAAGATAAACCACACTATGTACCCAACTACTCGGTTCCACAGAATATGACACAATCTTACAAACCTCCACAAAACACACCACACGCTTATCAAGCCAACACTTACGCTCAAAGTAACACCACACCACAAAAGCAACCACAATATACACAACCATTTGTTTCAAAACCCACACAAAACTATCAGGCTAGCGCAAAAGCGTCCACGCAGCAAATCACACCACCTCAAAACTACCAGGTGCAGAAACAACCACCTCCACAGCCACCTCAAAACTATCAAACTCAAACACAGTACAACACTCAAACATACACGCAAAACAAACCACAAGCACATCAAGCGTCCAATTATAGCATTAGATACGATCAACAGCCACAAAGTCGAGCTTTCCAACCATACCATCCCGGTCAAGAGTTTCAACCTGTAAACTATAGCATAACATACGATAAACCTATAGTTGATCCACCTAAACAACCTCAAAAACAGGAAACACCCAAATATACACTCCAAGCGAATGTACAGCAATCGCAACAAATTTTCCAACACGTCCCTGGTCAAGAAGCTGAGCCCTCTGAAAAAGAATATACCTCAACTTGTCAGTTCACTCCTCAATCAACTCAGATCTCCCCTCAGTCCGATAAAACTCAAGCGAAACCACAAATCCAAGTGCAAACAGTCGAACCCGTATCTCATCCTCCAAAACTGGAAACCCAAATTTCCAACGAAAGCGTCTGCGAGTACAACGCTATAAGTAGTAAAGTAATGACGGGGCCTGTAAGCCAGCAAGCAGTTACGGTGCGTCAAAAATCTCCCATGAGCCGCACCGAGCATGACATGGAGGCCGCGTTCAGCTTGAGGAACAGCCTCCAGAAAGTGGGCAAACCCGAAGCAAGCAACAAAAGTAAGTCGCCATCAAACAGCTTCAGTTACAAGCAGAGTGAACCCAAAGCCGCTTCACCAAATAACAGCTTCAAATATAAGAGTGAGCCTCAAGCACAACCCAAACCCCTTTCGCCGGTAAAGTACAACCCGGAAGTGCAAAACACGTCGCCAAATAATTACACTAAATACAACCCCAACGACGTCCCCAAACCGACGGTATGCCCCAGCAGCTTCAAGTTCAGCTCCTCGGGACAATTCCCACAAAGACCAGCGGGTAACGAGACCAAAACCTTCGGTGTGGTCAAACCTATGCAACAAAAACCGACCAAAGCTACTCCGATTTACAACAACGTAGCAGGAAAAGTCAGAGAATCATTGGAAATTAACGACAAAGGACAAAGTGTGGTAACCAGCAAGTTTAACATCCCAGTGATCAATGTTAACAAATCGTCTGCACCAAATACACCCACAGCAGCACTAGCATTAAGCAAATCGGACTCCTGGCATCAAATCTGCATGGCAAGCCAGAACGGCACGTCGCCAAGCACTTCGCCTACAAACAGACCTGTGATGAGGTCCAAGTCCAGCCACAGTCTGGCGGTTCCCCAGAAACAATTCGAAGCCGGCATGACCAGGGAAGAGTTGGTACAAAAGAGAAGGACGATGGAAGCCTATTTCTCCGCTACCAAATCCCCGCAGCCTTCCGACTCTACCAAAACCGAGACAAAGGTGGTGAAGAGAAGCATTAACAGGATAAAGACATCGGAGAAGATGTCCGCTTACCGACAGCCCTCCGGCTTGAGCCGTAGCAGAACTCTCCCTGACATAATATGCCCGAATATGTTGGACGAAAGCAATCCGGACAAAGCCTTCGACGACCTGTTTAAATCTAATTCTTAATACGAGGCGGGCCGAGCCCACCAGTCCATTCCATTTAAATGTATGTGGAAGTGTTTGTACCGTTTAGAGTTAAGTTTGTAATCGTATTAATCGAACGAATGATGCCTGTTATGTTAGGATTTTGACGCAATTAGAAGTTGTTTGTTACCGTTGGAGGACCTCGAGGCGATGTTTTGACAGAGATTGGTGTGTGGAAGGTGCGCACACCAATCCATTCGCGGACTTTGGGGGGCGAGGAACACCGCTGATAGAGGGTGAGAAGTGTGTTGGTGTGCGCACCCTTTAACCAACCCCCACCTGCACGCCCATGTGCGATTGTTAATAATATTAAACACGCAAACGCTAGCTCCACGATGCAATATGTATTTTTCCCGGTGACAAAATTTGTCTCGACGTTAGAATGCAAAATATTTCCACGATCACTGTTTTGGATACATTCTTATTTTTTTATATACTTTTTTCAAATCCAATAGTAACGTTTGTACAAGGTGGCGATTTGATTTCTAGAAAATTTTATTAGCCTTTATAAAAAAAAAAACTATTTACCCAAAATTGTTGCCAGAATGTCGAAATATAAGGTGTCTCACGTTTAAAAATCAGGATAAGAGTATTTAAGAGACCTCATTTTGAGATTAAAAGCTTCTTTAAATATAGGTCTTAAAATGCTTCGTTTTCTGAAATAATTCAAATCATCGCATATTAATTCCAGTGACGGAGATAGAGGGGATAAAAAAGTATAGCCGAATTTAAATATTAGGTTATACTTTTTTTTTACAAAAAAATTCATAGATACCCCTCCATCCCCACCACTGGAATTAATAAGCGATGATTTTCGGTGTGAATGATTTGCTCCCAAAGTCCTTCGTCGTACCATGGCGAGGTATTTGTTAGCTGTTTTTTTCGTTAAAAAATAAACAAAATAATAGAATTCAACGCCCTGTATCTCAGAAACGACGCATTTTAGGACCTATATTTATAGAAACTTTTAATCTCAAAATGAAGCCCTATAAGACTTCTTGAAGGCCTGCTATTAAAAAGTGAGACACCCTGTACATCGACATATAATTTTTATTACTTATTTATAAATACACATAAAACCTTGTGCAAATGCCATTTTCCGTTTTTTTTTACAAGCAAAGCACTTGCTATAGCGTGTATGCTTGCCAAGAAACCTCAATTTCTTTCCACAAAATTTCTACCTACTGCACTAACTTTTCTTCCCTCTGAAATTGCAACTTGTGTCTTTTCTATTCGTTTACGTTTTTCTAACTACTTATTTGTGCTAAAAATTTCATTACACCTCTGCAACCCCAAATTAACTCCTAGTTGTTTTTCTTGCAGAAAATGTCGTCACCACCAAGAAGACTGTTACTGAAGGTCCTGCCGTTACTACACAAGGTAACATTTCTTACACGAAAGGGTTTTCAATTCTTATTTAATGTTATTCTTTGCAGTCACAACTAGAGTTACGACTCAACAACAAATGGCTAAGAAACCTTTGTCCCCGTTCGCTAAATTTCGGCAACTGGACAAACAGAACAGCCTTAACACCCCTCCAAGGTAAATGTTACTCACTATCTTACAAATTCTCAATCTCAATGTATTTTTGTGGTGAATGAAACATAATATACTGTTCACAAAAGTATTTTTGCATACATACAATGTGTTCCACTTTTCATGGAACCACCCTGGCTCACCTAATATCCAAATATTTTGAAACTTTGGTGGTGAATATATACCTATAAAGTGAGTCTTTAGATGTAGCCATATTTGATTATAGTCAGAGGCGTTCAATTCTAAGATGGAAAAAGAGGGTCAATTTAAAAAAAAAGTATTAGCGATTTGTTTTGAAAAGAACTAGTAAGATATTCTTAATCGGCACCTTTAGAAACCCTTTTGTACAAGATTGTTGTGGGTTGAAAGGTGTTTGAGATGGGCCGTCGAAAAAAAATTTTTTTCAACATAAAATAATTTGTATCTGTAATACGGGCTCTCAAATGAAAAAAATGTATTTTTTATTTTTTGTTCAGAATAATGTATTGTACTGGTATGAAATAATTCTACAACAAAATAATATTTTTTTTAAAAACGTTTAGCTTGAATTGCCTAATGGTTATTTCCACCGCACTGCTTTTTAAGTGTAGTTAACTAAGAGTGGTTAAAATTTTAGGTCTAGTTTAAAATAGTAATGTTTCCACCGCACAATTATTAAGTTTCATTTGTAAAGTCTACCTAAAAAGCCAATATTCATAATTTTTCGGTTTTTTGCACAAGTTGTTAGCTTCATGACTATTTCTTAACCTCAAAAGTGTGACACTTCACTCTCACTGTTTACTGTCCTGACTTTATGTTGTTCTGCTAAGTTCTGTTTTCGAATTGGTAGGATTTATAATGAAAATAATTCCCAAAAAATAAACCACGATTGGCAAATTTTAGCAATGAAGAAAAAGTATTACTAATTAACATAATAGCAAATTATAAAAGTACGGTGGAGAATAAAAAACCGATAATGTCTGTACAAGAAAAATGATAGCCGGTGAATTTAACTCACTGTCGCCAAATAATATTCACAGCAGAATCATTAAAAAAGATTTTTGAAAACAAAAAAAAAGGAAGTCCGTTTTATTGACGATACAGAATTATTACTAAAGATTAAAAATAAATGTATTTTTTTTTGTAATTTTATCAGTGATTTTTTTTAAGAGCTTACATATTACTTGGAAATTCAAGAACTTCTTCGATTAAGGTCAAAATCATTATTAAATATATCATTTTTATCATAGTTCATTATTTTTTGTTTATTTTTCAGTGGAAAAATAATAAAACCAAATTATTAAATTAGGTTATGTAGAACCTTTAAGTATCGTTAAAAGAGATAAGCCTAGAATTTCGAGGGCTTATACGTATTTAAGAAGGTTTAAGACATTTTATGTCGGGTTTAGTAAACAGTGGAAGGCAAATTGTATTTTTAAGGTTCCTTAAAACGTAAGCGTAGCTTAAAACAAACGGTGGAAATTCTCACCAATCTATCTATTATAAAATGTTCCGTATTCAAACGAGATACAGCCTGTATAATCATTGCATTGATTTAATAAATAAAAATCGGGTATAATTTAACAAAATATATAACACCCTGTACAGATTGTATATATTTCATGTCCTGCATCATTCAAATAAATACACTCCCTCTACACTTTAACATTACATTCTGTTTCCCCCGAAATATTCTACCCTCCCGCTTGTGGCTTGTCGACTTGTCCCGACTAATCGCTTGGCTTGGTCTGCAGTACCCCGGGTACCCCAAAGACCCCTGGCGGCAGCCCCCTCTTTAAATTCACTGATCCGGCCGTGAGCCAATCCGCTAGTACCATCAAAGATCGGCTCTTGTTTTGGTGTCGAATGAAGACTAAGGAGTATGAGGTATGAGACTTTGAGTGTTCTTAATGGGCCTACGTTCGAAAAATATTTGATAGAGTTCAAGAAATATCAAGGGAAGAGTCCAAAACACGTTTGGAACAAGCATAAGCTCGTTCTTTAGTTGCTTGTAAAATCGCGTCGTCTGCGATAAAACACTTGCCCTGTGATTTAGCAGACGATGACTAATACATAATTTTCTGTTCTATCTATTTAGGCGCTTATACATTTGAAAAGTACTTATATATTTTATTACAATTTGCAGCTTCACATCCACAGTTTGCTTTAAATTGCCGAACGTAGGTCTCCAACTTGTTTTTGATGTTATTTTTGGTGTGACGTGTAAACTAGCTTCAATTCAAGACTTACTACCATCCGAGATGGCCTAGAAATCGCTAATAAAACTTAAACAGCAACGACAAAAATAATAAAAACTAATGTTTTCCAATCACGAATGGTGCTTGCTACTACAGACAAACTACAACGCACCAAATCATGTTTTCAAATAATGCATGCATATACCTTACAAATAACTGCCTCAGCATGTATGGTCTGAGTAGCTTTACCATTAACATAGACGCTGGTTATGGTGGCAACGATGATTACGAAATTTAGACAATATATTTAAAGATTCTTACCTTTCAGAACGTTCAACTAGACAACTTCTCCAGCAGCTGGGCAGATGGACTAGCCTTTTGCGCTCTCATCCATCATTTCCTGCCAGACGCTTTCGATTACAGTACGCTCACGCCAAAAGAACGAAGAAAAAATTTTGAGCTAGCCTTCAAGGTTGCCGAGTAAGTATAATTAACATAAACACCAGTCACTGAGTAAAAAAATAACTTAATAAACAATGAAATAAAAGAACTAATAACGATATGTTTGAATCACACCTCACACCACTTTACATTTTCCACCATACCAGTCATACCACTACAAAAACACAATACCGTCAACCATGCTGCACTCATAGAAATCATAAAATATATAGAACGCCAAAAGAGGTTTCATTTGTACGCTCGTATTAAAATGCAGTACTACCAACAGCTTACATTAAGTTTTCCCTAGATGACTGCTTTTTAAGCTCCTACATAATTTGACTATTTTTAATTGCCTAATGTAAACGCTTCTGGCGTTCTATATATTTTATGATTTCTATAGCTGCGCTGGTGAAATAATGTCACCATCCGGCAACTCACAACGCAGTGTATTGTGTTGCAAGTTGCAATATTTTGATCAATATTGATTTTATAATTTTCTAGCGAAAAGGCTGATATTTTCCCTTTACTTGACGTGGACGATATGATGGCCACAAGAAAGCCTGACTGGAAATGCGTCTTTACCTACGTCCAATCCATTTACAGACGTTTTAAGGATGAAGAGATTTAAGTGTCTAGTCCCTAAGTTTTGTACTCAGTTTATTTATAGAAATTATATTTGTACAGTTTCTGTATTCTTGTACATACATATAAGTTTGTAAGTTCCTAATTTTCAATATTAGAAACGTTTAAATTGAGTACAAATATATTGTGAAATTATAAAATATAACTAATTGTTACTTGTTTTTGTTAAAAATTTTGTATTGTACTGTGGTGCTTTTTATCTGTTTTAATTGCTCTGTGATTTTACACTCTATGAGGATTTTCATTATGGCATTTTTTATAATTTAGTTAAAGGATCTCTTAGTTTTGATTTTGATCCTGAAGGTGATATTTTGTATCTGCCCGGCTGTTTTTTTACTGTTACTTTTATATATATTTGCTAAGTTTTTTAACTTATAAATGCTTATTTATTTACTTACATTTATTTTTACCAAGGGTTGTTGCTTTTAGCCATGTGGTTGTTAACAAGTGTCATATTACCGTTTATTCAAACATTATATATTGTAACAATTTTTGGTTCCATGAATATTTCTGTGGGAACTATTAATAATATTTTGCAATATTTCGCCTACATGCGTAAAAGACAATAATCTGAGAACTTTAAATATGAAAGCTATGTGCCTTATGTAATGTCTTTATATATTTTATAAATGGATTTATATACATCTAACAAATAAATACATATATATAGCTAAATTAGTCGTTCTTTCAGTTATCCAGAAATTTCCTACTTGTAGACTTTAAAAATATCTTAAAATAATAACCAAAACAAAAAATATATGTTTAACACTTAAAATGAAATAAAGAACTTAAAACCAAAGGAAATATGAACTTTCAGTTTGAGGTATAAGTATCTGTATAGAGAAATTAATTTATTGGCACAGAAGTGCTGGCTTAACTTGCTAAAAATAAAAAAAAAACTTGTTACATTAGGGTTCACTTTACTAAGATCAGTGTTTATAGTATAAACACTGACAGTGTTTATATAAAGTATAGTTAGTCAACCGGTCTTAGTTGTGGACCATGTCGGCTAGATGGCGGGACTATAATATATGCAATATCTCTTAAACGAGCCTTAAGCAAGTCAGTAAACAGAGTCAGTTTGACTTTGTTTTTAAAATAAAGTCAGTCTGACTTTGTTTACCGGCTTCTATAGAGCTTGTTTAAGAGATTTTGTACATATTATAGTCCCGCCATCTAGCCGACACGGTCCACGACTAAGGGCGGTTGACTAACTATGCTTTATATAAACACTGACACTGACTAAGATCTAGTTTTATTTTTGTAATTTATATCCTGAGATAGTTTTATATTTAGTTTTTATTGTTTTCTATTTATTAAAAATGTATGTTTTTATTTAAAAAATTTAGTCTAAAATACTTAACTTTGTTTACTAAAACCTCCCGCCCCCTCCCCGAGACAAATTTCGGGCTACGCCACTGAACTACATGTTCTGCTACAGTTTTAAACTTGCTGTAATAAGTCTGTGAGGTATGCAATACAGTATACTTCATTGTGTTTAGTGCCATATATATATCGATTTATTTCATTCATTCTGGAACCTGTTGCTCGACAACCGAATAACCTGTGGAGTGAGTTCCATTTTGCTATAAAGATATGAAGGGGATTAATTAAATAATCCAGACACGCCATTGGCTGTCGCTAAGCAACGACGGATTAAGATCAGCATCAGCTGACTGACTCAGAGGGAACTTGAGAGAAGAAGTAAAGGTAAAATGAATCACTCTACCTGTTGAATTTGACATTTCTGAAATGTATTGGTATTTTTTATAAATATTTTCATAAATAATACGAGTGTAATAGAGTTTTGTCAATTAAATAAAGTAAGTAAAATAAACTGTAAAATTAATTTATTTGATTCTATTTTTATTCGATAAATATGTAAATTTTAAGGGACTAATTTTTGTTGTAGGGCCTTATAAATTAAGTTCTAGGTAAATATGGATAAATTACGAAGAGTACTTAGCGGAAATGAGTCCCCAGATGAAGAAAGTGGGATTATGTCACAGGTAAAACCAGTAAAACTATATATCAAGTCGATTACTCAGATTTTGGTTTTAGTTAGATGAAGCTTCCACGCTGAGCTGGTCCACTAGAATAAAAGGTTTTTTAATATGCTTCGTAATTGGGATATTATTATCATTTCTCGGATCTTTTGCTTTGTTTTTAAACAAAGGTTTAACAGTTTTCGCCGTGTTCTACACACTAGGCAATGTCACATCTATACTTAGTACATGTTTCCTCATGGGACCGTTGAATCAGATAAAGAAAATGTTTGCTCCGACCAGACTTATCGCTACGATAATAGTTTTAGTGTCATTTACCTTGACATTGCTTTCTGCTCTTGTGGTAAGTATTTTTAAGGATAGGGCTTTATAAGACGAGCTGTTTATATTTCGTTTCTATTTCAGTTTCACAAAGCCGGACTTGCCTTGCTCTTTATCATAATTCAGTCAATAGCAATGACCTGGTACTCGTTGTCGTATATACCATATGCCAGAGATGCCGTCAAAAAGACCGTAATGACATGTATAGGGTAGAAATATTGTATAAATTTAAATTACTATAAAATATGTGTCTAAACAATGCATTTTAATCATACAGTTTTATTTAGTACTTATACCTGTGTTACGTTTGTAAATTTTTAATAGTATCGTGTAAAAAGCGACTGATATTTGGAAGGAATGGTAAATTACGTAAAAAAGTAAGTTGTCGGTAAGTGATGCATATTTTTTGGTATGTTTAAAAATTGATCATAAAATTTGAGACTGATGTTTACAATAGATTTTTATCCTGTAAAAATAAGGTAGGAAAATGGAAACCTGGAGACGTGTTGTTACCAGTTTTTAAAACTATGTGTACAAGTGCCACTCAGTGTTAAAGTTGATATTTATAATTAATAATTATCTTCAGTTCCCACTGTAATTTTTGTGATTCAAGAGAAATTCTCTTTTTTGTAGGAGATAGATCGAGGAAAAATAACTAGTTTTTCTTCTGTAAATTCTTGTGGGGTGTATGAGTTTTGAGATATAGGGTGTTGAAAATGTATTTTTTCAAATTTTTGACGTAGTTTTGCTGGTCAAACACTAATTCAATCCTATTAAAAATTTGTTGTCTTGTATAAGAAAAATAAGCAAGAAAGAGAATGGTTCGAATTTCGAATCGAAAAATACTAAAATATCAAAAAATTATTAATCGAAAAATACTAAAATATCAAAAAATTACGCAGTTTTGTCCAAACTTAAAATCTTTTGAACCTTTTTGAAGTTACATCGTGAATATTTTGGTAAAAATTCATTTTCTGCCAGTATCTCGAAAATTTTGTAGGGCAAATATTTTTTTATTTTTCAGATTCACAATCTTATAAAATGTGTCATTATTTCTTGGAATATTTAAGAAAATCAATTTTTTTCTTTTCATATTTAAAATTTTAATCACATTTTTTTAAATTTTGTAATTTGATCAACCAAATTTTATGTAACAATTTTTTTTCTGATTTTTAAAATATTGTGATCGCACAAAAATTATATAGAATTTTCAGTATGGAAATGTAAATTTTGTTTCTATTATATTAACAAAGAAAAAAAAACAACTCATCATTATATGTTTGTATGTGTGTAATCAATGCCTATTTTGTAAAAATGTACCTTTGTAGCATTTAAATAAAAAATAAAGAACGTTTCATAGATATTTTATTAAAAATAAACTCAAATGTCATATCACTAACTTTCTATACTTAAATACAAGGGTGCTGTAACTGAACTGAAAAAAAAACCTCCGTAAAATCAATAAATAAGTTTTGTAATTCCATATTTCAAAGTTTTCGACAAAAATCGTGCCCTTCGTTCACAGCATTCATAGAGAGTTAAACAATAAAATAAATACAAAATTCTATATGGCTTTATATAATTTACCGAGAATACTGAAAAATTACTCATATTTCTTTGGAAATTAATAATTCTTCTACGCCTATTCGACCCTGGTGCCGCCACACTCGATATCGAGCGAGATCTTTCCTCGTAACCATACCTATGACCTGAAATATTTCATATGGGAGTTAAAAAAAAGCTAACATTTCAGCAATTTAAATACCTCATTTGCGTCATTCACTATAGGCAGGTGCCTTAGTCCTAGAGCCCGGAACAGCCTAAACATTCTAGGGAGAGATGCAGACTACGGAAAAAATATTAATTACGAGTTTTACAAGTTAAACGAGACACTTACATGCAGGACAGTATACGGTGAAGGATTCATGAAAGGCCTCAAATCGATAGAAAATGTCTTCTCTTCCTCGCTTATTGAAACTTGCTGTAAAAAAAATAAATGTCGGACGAGGTCACTTTAAATGATTTTACTTACGTCTATGGTAGGATAACGCGGATATTCATCCCTGAACAAACTGGCCGTGATATAATCCCAATCGTCGGAAGTCTCGTTGAAAATTTTCTTCTGCAGCATCACGATTAACTGGGATCGCAGTATAAGCCCCCGGATTCTCCCGTACGTCGTGACTTCACTCTAAAAATACTGATTTTATCCCGACGAAAAATTTTTTTCAATTGGACACGAACCTGGTCTGTAAGCGGTGGATCCACGACTGGAAATCCGTTGTAGGTGGTCAATTTGAGTAATTCCACTATATGCCCGACGTTCTCCACACATTTCAGCGTTACCACTGGATGAGACATGACCTCGCTGGCATAAATATTGTGTACCAGCGGCGGTGGCTCCCACGGTAGGAGAGGCACCCCGGAAAGTTGAATAAGGGTGTCGTAAATGCCCTAAGACGATACAGATAACAAAGTACTACATATATTAAAGTGAAACTTACCTCATTGAAGAAATCTCCAGTCCATTTTGCCGCAATTAGCGTAATAATGAGAGGCAACGCAAAGGATATATTTCCCGTTGTTTCCATTATTATCACAGTTAAACTTATTGTCATTCGTACGACACCCCCCAATTGCGCTGCGGCTCCTATTAAGGCATATTTTCCAGGATAAACCAAACTCTAAAAGAAACATATATTATCACCTGTGTCCTTTTTTAATTCTTAGCTTTGTTAAGGGATTAAACATAAAAAAATAATAGGTACCTTTTTATAACATTTTTTTCTATGATATTAATTTTCAAGATACACAATTGAATTTTAAATTAATAATTATTGATAATCTACTAAACCTTCTGTAACCCATTTTAAAGAGAGACGGATGTACAAATGGTATTTATCATTCTATTTACTTTTTTCTAAAAGATAGAGCAGTAAATATTAACATTTGTTTTCTATTTACAAGGCCTACTTCGAACTTTTTTTACTGTAAAATTTTACAAAAACTGCTGCAATTTATTCTTTAAATTTAACTACGCCCCTGCATTTAACATTCCCTAAAATGGTTTTATGCCAAATTTTGTACATAAATATTAATAATGAGGGATTTATAACAATTCTAATAAAAGCTTGAGTTTTTTAAATACATTTATAATTTTATAAAAAAAGTTGGCTATAAAAAATGAATCTAAAAAAGTGAAATAAATTTTACAATAATTGTAAATAATTACATTAAATGTAAAAACTTATAAATAAGAGTTATTAATAATCAGATATTTAAAAAATAATTATTAATATTTGTTTACAAAACAGTTTTTACAAAGTTTTACACTGAAAAAAATTCAAAGTAGGCCTTGAAAATTGAGAACAAAATTTTATATTTTGTGCCAAAACAGAGCTTTTACTGCTCCATCTTTTAGAAAAAACTTGAGATAAATCGTAAAATAAATATCATTTTTACAGGTCTGTCTCCCTTTGAAAAAGATCACACTCTATATATGTTCCGTTCAAACTTGGTACAATGATTGCAACAAAATGTTAATATTTTGATGAAAATAACTGTATATTTAATTAAAAAAAAAATCAAATGGATTGAGATCAGGTGATTGAGAAGGCAAAGCAAACTGGACCACTTTCACCAATTCTCATTTCGTCAAATATTATATCTATCCAACTTTGCTTTGGCATCGTGCCGGAAAACCATCCAATTCTATCAAGCATTAATGTTAAATTAATGTAAAAATAAATTTTTGATAGTAATTTTTATTTTAACTAGAAAAAGTCAAAATATCTAAAACAGAAAGCTTGAATGAACTTTATAAAGAGTATCTTTTTTCAGAAAATATACAAAAATATTAAAATTTCTACTGGAAAAGTACTTTTCCTTGTTAGTACCCCATAATTAAGCCACTGGTTTTAGCTGAAAAAAACTATTCAGGTCAAAATATTTATCTTTTATTCGTAGTGGTTTTTACTATACATCAAAAAAATATTTATTTGCTTAGCAGATAATAAAGAAAAAACAAAAGTTTTTTAAGTCGACACCCTGTATCATAAAACAGAAATCTCATAGAGAAAAATATTTTTTCATGTTTTATTCGTCACCAAAGTTAAGAACGAAAAAAAAACACTGCATATTCACTTCGTACGTACATTAGGAAAAATGTAGTACAATCCAATTGAGACAAGTCTTCCCCAAGCAGCACCCGTCAGTAGAGTCGGTATAAACAAACCGTTTGACGACGCCAGACCAAACGTCCACGCCGCTAATATAAAATAAGTTATCACAAAAACAGCCAAGGAAATAGCGTTGTGAGTGTCGGGAGGATCGTGAAACAAGGAACGGACCGAGGCCTCTGGCGTCTGAAACCATATGCTGGCCAAGGCGTTGTACTGCCCGTCCATACAATACAACTGTAAAGAAATTATTCGTAAACGCACAAGGTGTTTATAAAATAAATGTGTTTCTTCTTGATTGAGGACATAAAACAAACAATTTTTAAAATGAAATATATTCGAATGTTTACTTTTGACCACTGAAAACAATATCTGCTAATTCTTGACCTGGATCAGGCATTTAAAAAAAAACTACACCAAGACTGAACTTGACCTGGTTAGTGCATTGAAGTGCCCTTTGAAGAAACGCATTTAATTAAGAAATACACTGTATAAAGATACTGCCTTAGATTTTGTACCTGAGTGGGATAATTCGCTGGAATTGCTCCTATAGGTTTACAATCATTGATCGAAAACATCATTAGGAACCCAACTGTAGCGGTAACAGTCGCTACAATGCAAGCTTCTAGCACTTTCATCCAACTTGGTCGAATGTACCTAATAAGAAAATATTTATAAACAACATTCATTAAAATCCTCCCCAATTTCTTCACCTCATTCTAAAAACCGTTATTTTATAGTTGATGTGGTTCCACAAAGCACCAAACAGTCCTCCCATGGCTCCCATTACGACAAATATAGGTAATTCGTAGATTTCGTAGCTGAAGGATTCAAATTTACCCAAATTTAATAAACCGGGGTAACTCAAATTTCCGGGAACACCGTGGTAAGTTGATAGTACTATGTTTAATGTAAAAGTAGATATCACAGATGCGAAAAAAGTTCGCCACGTTAAACCCTGGTTCCAAAAACTTGTGCCTTCTTCCAGACTGAATAGAACTCCGCCTAAAAGGGCAGTGTATGTACCAATTTCATAAATATAGCAAGACCTGTTTTTACCTACTGGAGCTCCAAAAGCAGCGGATACTCCAGCAGCAGCACCTCCAGAGACAAAGTCTCGTTTTTCATGATCCTCTCGAAAATAGCGAAACATGTTAAAATCCTTATTGAAGGTACTCGTTTTTCCCTGAGATATTCCAGCAGCTACTACGGCCCCCGAGTGGATCATCGGACCTTCCTAAAATTAAACAAGTCTTTACCAACCGTTTTCCTTATGGATTTTTCCCTTATTAACTTACTTTTCCTCCCGCCAAGCCTCCAACTACAGAGCAGATAACTCCTACGCTTTTTACAAACAGCGTTTTTATCCTCACAACACGTGGAATTTTGACTCCATTCAGATAACATTTTACTTGGGGAATTCCACTACCTGCCGCTATCGGCTCTACATATGCGACTAATACAGATCCTATAAATACTGGGACTACGTTGTACACAATCCACAAGGCATATGGTATATATAGTTTACCTTGTGTGACATATTTATCAACAGCTGTATTAAAATTTAAGGAAAATTGTTACTAAATATTTATTATCAAAAACTTAACACAAAAAGGATACATTTACTAAGTGATGCATACTTTATTTTTGATAATTCTTCTATAGATATGTCTATAATACATGCTATTAAAGCTGTTACCATACCGATTAATAGAAATGTGAACCATCTCGCTATATTTTTTCGTACAACAAATTTATAACCTTTCTTTCTTTCTTCGTCTAACAGTAAATGGTTTTCACATGTATCGTAATCTAAACTCTATAAAAAACATATAAAACAATACGGAAATAATCTTCAATTACATTAATGACCCTTCTTATCAATACAAAACTATGCGTAACATAGTTTCAATTTGATAAGACTGTAAAACAATACTGAATAATAAAATACTCCTGTCTAAAAAGTGTTTATATTCAACACAAAAAAAATATGTTTAATAAAAAATTACCTCGTACTTTGCAGATAAAACATTGAGTGAACCTATCTGTACTCTTTCCTTACTAATTTGTACTCTTCTACGTACGGAAGATAATAAATTTAAATCTTCACTGGTCGTTAAAATTGCTTGTAAATCTTCACTACTCTCGTTTATAGATGGTAAATTCTAAAAACAATAAGCTTATAATAATGTAATAATAACAGTAACTCATGACAAAGAAAAAGTTCTACAGCAATATTAATCATTAATCAGAAAGTAAAATTACTTACTCTGAATCTTGTTGCTCGAACAGCTATATTGTTGGCTTCAGCTACACTAGTTTCATTCTCCCTTACTGCAGCATCACCACTTTCTTCTTCCATATTTTATAATTATTATATCTTAATCTACATAAAGGCTGTTTGACACGGTACAATTTCTTATGTTAAAAATATTACCAGATTTATAAAATAACCTTAATAAAAACATTTATGAAAATATTGTAGAAGAAATAATATAAAATCTATTATCTGTTTGCCACTATAGTATATTTTTATATAAAAATTTAATAAAATATACCACAACACATGCGCAGTTGATGTTACCGTAGATCTTATAGGTCACCGTTTTATCGATATTTGAAGTTTGATCTCTTAACCTAACCTTCATAAATTCATCCATCGAAAACTATTTTGATTTTCTGGTTTTAAAACAAGTGTACAAAATGGATGCAGGAACTATTAAAAAAGTCATTGCGACCAGCATTATTTTGATTATAATGATTACGCTTAAAAGAAAAAAGAAGTTTAAAAAACTTAAAAAAAAGAGAATATGGGTTAGGAACTGGATAAAGAAACGAAATGAAGGAAGAGGAGTTTTGAATATGTTAAACAATGAATTAAGAATCGAAGATCTAACTGCTTATAAGAATTTTTTAAGAATGGACAATCTCCAGTTTGAATATTTACTTGCAAAAGTAGTACCCATAGTTGATAAAAAAAATACAACTATGCGTGAATGTATATCATCTCGAAACAAGTAAGTTTCTAAATGCTTTATAATATAATTGATATAATATTGGTATTTATAGAAATGTTTTTCAGATTAGAAATAACACTGAGGTTTTTAGCCACCGGTGAATCTTTCAGATCATTGATGTATTATACTAGGGTCCATGAATCAACTATATCTCGTTTTATACCTGAAATATGCACTGCAATTTGTACCGTGTTGGAAAGCAAATATTTTAAGGTACCTATATTAACTTTTTGTATTTCTATTGTTACATTCAAATATATTTTAGACACCAAGAAGTGTCGAAGAATGGCTTAAAGTCAGTAACGACTTTGAAAATATGTGGCAATTTCCCCATTGCTTAGGAGCTTTGGATGGGAGACACATTGAATTCAGACCCCCTAGGTCAGCAGGGTCTTACTACTACAACTACAAGGGAACTAACAGTATAGTACTTCTTGGATTAGTCGATGCCAACTACCGCTTCATATATGCCAATATAGGTGTTAATGGGCGTATAAGTGATGGGGGGGTGTTTGGACAAAGTAAACTTTCAGAGGCTATTCGCAACAACTCACTTAACTTTCCACCTGCACAAGCACTTGCAGGCCAAGATAAAACTACTCCATATGTTATAGTTGCCGATGATGCCTTTCCATTATCAACGCATATAATGAAACCATATCCAGAGCGAAATTTAACCCACGACAGCAGAATTTATAATTATCGATTGTCAAGAGCACGAAGGATTGTTGAAAACGCTTTTGGAATTTTAGCAAATCGTTTTCGACTTCTTTTAAACCCTATTGCATTATCAGTTCATAAAGTGGAACTTCTTACTAAAACTTGTGTAGTTTTACATAATTTTCTTGCAACAGAAAATAATAAATTATATACTGAACTAGGAGATGAAAATTTACAACAGCTATGTACAATTGGAACTCAGAGTGGTAATAGATCGACAGATATGTCTAGAGAAATTAGAAACAACTTTAAGGAATTTTTTAATTCACCGTATGGAAAAGTACCATGGCAAGAAAGATCTATTCAAAATTTTAATTATTAATGTATTATACAAGGTGGTCTAGATTTATGTACCGTAATTGCTTACTAGCACATCAAAAGATAAAGGTTGCTTTCTATGTACTTTTTTACATAACTCAATTGTTAGGGAGATACAGCTCTTTTTAAATACCTTCTGCACACTTTTGAATAACATATTAATTTAATTTGTAATTGAGCTTAAAATTAAAAAAAATGATTACCTCAACTACTATTGTACACAAACAGGATATAGGTACTTGTTACGTTTCGAAAGATATCGTCCCTAGCAATTACAGTTCATAATTCTGGACCACATTTTATAAACTATACAAATAAAGTTAGAAATATTGTTTTGAACATTTATTTGTTTTTTTGTTTCATGAATAATAAAATATGCAAGTATTAAGACTAAGATATGTTATTTTTTCCAATTCTATCCCTTTTGATAGCATCGTACAAAAGAGTCATTATTTGTTGTTCTGTTTCAAGACGAATTTCATCGTTATTTATTTGATTTAATTTTGATACCATATAATTTGCTAAAGTTTTGTTATTCGAATTTTTTTCAGAATCCAAATTTTCATTTGTAAAAATTTTATCTTTATTTAATTCAGGTGAAATTGAGCTTGCAAGTTTATTTAATGTGTCTGTAGCAGCTTTAATTAAAATGTCTTCAGATTGAATGTTTTTTTTCTTCCTCTTAGGTTCATGACGTGGAGTGGTATAGTTACTATTACTAGAAGATGGCCGACTTGTTTTTGTACTCATTTCAGAAATATCTTCCTGATCATTTATCTCCACATCTTCTAGTAATCCCGTTTCAGTATTTATACTATACACTGTAACTTTTTCAGGTTCATCCTACAAGATAAGTATGAAATTTTATAAGATATGGGATAATAATACAAACCTGCACATTATATCCTATATCTGAAAGATCAGCAATTTCAGACTGTTGTGTATTTAAGGAATCTATTGAATTTCTCGGTTCAATATAATCTAAGATAAATTTCATGTCTTCAAAATACCATAGTGATGGATGATAAATCTAAAAATACAAAAGATATAATGTAATGTAGCTACCTATATTGTCTTCAAGTCAAACTTGCAGTTACCTCATCTTCTCCCGTTCCTGATGTAAAACTTTGCTTATATTTTTTATATTCAATGTAAAATGTCGACTTGAGGCCAGCAAATTTTGTTTTAATTTCATTAATTGTAATGTCAGGATTTTCCAAGCTCAGCACCTCCTTTATTTCGCTAAGAGCTTTTTGTTTTAAATGCTTATTCAAATATTGTTTTGTTTTTACAGCATACAAACAGGGATGTTTCTTATATTCGTCAATTAATATTCTGACTTGCCCTCTCGTCCAGGACATCGTTCTTGTGTTCTACACAGATCATTCGCCGAAAAAAAAGTGTTGCAGACGCGGAACTCGCGGAAGCGGTACCTTTTAATATTAATTACACACACGGATTAAATAAACATAACCTGTAATTTGATCTGACAGGTGGCAATGCTAGCATAACAAATAACTTTATTCTGCGCAGATTTACGCGCATTTTTATAAAGAAAATTAGAACAAGTTCTAAAATTTCTGTAAACATTTATTTATAAATAAATCTGAATAGAATTTCATATATTTCCTGTTTGTCACGGACATATTTCTACATAAAAGAATTTGCTCAGATTTTATAGAAGATTTTAAACAAGAAATGCTATCATGTCAAACAGCCTTAACACTGATAAATAAACTGTGTAGTAGTAGTAGTGGTAGTGTAGTGTAAATTAAAGGTTTACTTTTAAATATGTACTAATAAATATATTACTGACACAGGAAGACATATAGAAGCACATAATATTAATAGTTTATACAAAAGATTGTCACTAAACACGCAGCATTGTTACATGACTCATAATTCTGTATTATAATTTAATTTGCGTATATTTTATTTATTTACATTTGGAAATGACAAGTGACAGCAAACTCAAACTCATTCCTATCATATTTATTTCCAGGTTATTTCCATTCAATGGTTTGAGTTTTCTCATGGATGTCAGTTCCTATATTTGTAACTATATTTACTTGAACTTTAACCTAACTTTTAATTTTGAAACATGATCAAAAATATTCTTGTTTTTATACCAAATACTTTAAAAAGGAATCAAACAGGGTACCTAAAAGGTTGTTACAGAAAATTTGAAGATTGTGAGGCATTTTATATTACAGATGAAGTGCTTTCAAATAATTGTAAACAATGTATAGGTTACATCGGAAAGAGCTTTAGAAATTCTAAATGTAGGGAGAACAATTGCTTATTTTTGAACAATTCCAATTCTAATTATAAAATATTAATCAACAAAGACGATTATGGAGGTCATTCTACAACAGACATTATTTATGACTACCATGGTTTTAAAAATTCGGAAATAATTTGTAAAGAGTGTGATACTTATGGAAAACATTTCAAAATTATTGCAGAAGAACTGAGGAAGTCTAATCTTAACAGCCATAAAGATAATGGAAAAAAAACTTGCTTAGGTTCCATTTCTTTAATAATGATTTTTATATTAGATGTTATTTTAAAGGTAAGCGAGAAGTTTATAACGAGTGGAAACGTTAATTTTATGTTTGCAGCTTACCAATATAGTAAAACCAGTGTTACAATATTCAGCTACGTTTTTACACTTTGAGAAAAATATCCTTAATTTAAAATGGTTTTTGGAAGAAATTGTACAAAGACGTAAACTGTCCCCAAAAACGGGAAACATGCTAGTAGCAAAAATCGTGGACGTAATAATAGGTATTGTTTTGTTAAATTGGTGTCTGAAATATGAAAGTAGTATTTTAAATTTCATCGAAACCGCTATTGAGGTAATTTCTATATGTTTTAAATACACATCAGTATTCAAGTTATTGTAGGATATCATTACTAATCTAAAGGGTCTGTTGCTGTACTTGATGGGTTCACCGATTGGGTTGAAATTAAACCACTCTTTTAACAATATACTGGGTAAATTTTTTTTCTACCACATATCTTTGTGGAGGGTATTTCTTCAAGGAACGGAGCCACTTTTACAGACATATTTTAAATACCTCGTCTTACCAGGAGCCTTAGGATTTTCCTTCCAAATTGCAATGTTTTCCGATATAATATCTATCGCTACATTTCACGTTTATTGCATATACGTCTACGCAGCCAGGTAACAAATATTAACAAGTACTTTATTAGATAAAAAGAAAAAACGTTTTCAGGTTGTTTTTGCTGCAAATAAGAGGGCTAGCATCCCTTTGGAGGTTATTTATTGGCAGGAAGTTAAATCCGTTGAGAGAAAGAGTAGATTCTTGTAAATACTCTCCAGATCAATTGTTTATCGGAACTTTAGGCTTTACGATCTTATTATTTCTTTTGCCCACTACTGCAATGTACTACGCAGTATTTACTACGGTAAGCATTTCAAAAAATTTTTAGACAGTTGAATTTATCTATACAGGGTGAATCTTAAATAAGTACAAATATTTTAACTGCTGGTGTAGTTCGTCATTTAAATCAGTCTAGTGAAATCCATTTTTAAAAATTTCAAATATTTACGGATATTAATTTTTTTTAAAAATACCCACATTTTGAGGACCGCTGGCTGATTTTTCATCCAACAACGTAATGAAACATATGATTTGTTGCGGGGTTGCCATATCTCCTCCAATATAAATATTACGTTTCCTTTAACGTAATAGTTCTATTTTAAAAATACTTGTTTTAAGCATAAGTACAGTAAAATTGGGTATGTAGTATGATACGCAGCAATATTAACATAAATTTTAACATCTGAACTAACCTTACTATACTTCAACGATTAAAAATGAATTTCCGCAAGTTCAATACTACCGTAAAATATTTAGGAAGATATTACGTGATATTACTATGTCCAATGTTCAAAAATTATACATAAACGTGCACACAAGCTTACCTGTTTGTTAAAAAATTAACTATTTAATCAGTAATCCACATTTCACAAGTTAAATGTCATTGTACACTTAGAAAGGGACACAAAACACAATTTCCTTAAGTTATTTTATGAAGAATAACGAAAAACTATGCACGCGTTTTTTATTTAAAATGGAAAAAATGTCAACTTTTAGCAAATTTTATTGCTATTTTCATGCATTATGTGGGGTTAACAAGTTTGACTTGGGCTTCCGATAATCTGTCATGACAGTCAATGACAGTTTGGTAATAAAAAATAATATAAAATGTTACACTTGACAAAATTCGCTAAAAGTTGAGATTTTTTCTTCCTTGAAGCAAAGACATTTGTGTAATACTGGCAACACTGTGAACCACACGTTCAGTCTGCAGCACTATGACTCATAAAAGTATGAAGGGTCGGTCTAGGCCAGCGGTCCTCAACAAGTTTTCTACTGAAAAATTACGAAATTTATTTAAAATTTCACTTTTTTATTTCTGATTTTTTTGTAAAAAAACTATTAATTATGTGTTCTACACACAAAACTATACTGCTGGTTAAAATATTTGTACTTATTTAAGATTCACCCTGTATGTACATATTTCAGTTTCGTCTAGCGATAATACTGGCAAACGGTTTGTTACTAAGATCTATATTTTTATTAGATACTTTACCGTTGTATGTGTTAATTCTTTGGATTTTTAATTCTTCAAGCGTGGCAGGTAAGTGCCTAAAATATTTCATATACAGAGTGTTGTATTGTACTAAACAAAACATAACTCACTTAGCAATTTTTATCTGACCAGTACTATGACAGCAAACAGATTTTGAATATGTGTATTTTTCTCTTTAAATGTGTGATATAAATTTATTTGGTTTAATAAAATAATTCTAAACCAGTGATTTACTTTTAGAAGATGGACTCTTTTTACAAAATAAAGTAAGAAGTGATACAATAATATTAATTTATCTGTACTCTGTAGTAATTCCTAATTTCGTGACTTGTTCTCATTTTATTCACACGATTAATAATTTGGAGTCTATAGTACTTAGGTAGTAATACAGTACACCCTATTGCAGTCTTGTATTTTATTATAGTTTTTATTCTTGAAACGTATTTGTAGGAAATATATTCGTTTTAGACATTTTCTTCATGAATTTTTTTATTGTTCTTGGTCATATGTAGAACCCTTTCAGTATTAGTACTCATGGTCCAGACATCCTGTATATATTGTTTAATGTTATTTTATTACAGGAACTATTTATCTTCACTGGAGAATCGATGAAGAAATCGAGAGAGTTGTGATTGAAGCAAAGTTAAATCCCTTACCACTGAAAAGTAGTATTAAAAAGTTCATTCCAGATCCAGTTAGTTCTATCGAAGGAAAATCCTACAGTTATATTTTACACAGAATGTTCACAGGGGTGTTGCTTTAAATAAAAAATTTTCTCAATTTTTCACTACTTTATTTCTTCTAATTTACAATATGAATAAATATTCTTGCTTTCAATTATGGAATATGCTTTAAAAAATATAAAATTTGTACCTACAATATACCTACATAAAAAAAAGAATGGAGGAAAAATACAAACTATGTACAAGTTATTAGAAGGGGAATTATAAAAAAAACGCAAACCCGTTTTTAACTATAAAATTACTAAGACCCTACTATGTACAAATTTGACAACTGGCGCAAGATTTCTACAAACTATACACTAATAATTACAGTTAAATAAAAAAAAACTAAGTACTACGTAATCATCAGGTTAGGCTGATTATTAATTTTCGATTAGTTGCCAAAATTATACAAGACAGTACTGACAATTTCACTGGTCAAGACTGAAGGAAACACATAATTAAAAAAATAAAAAATATTTTTTCACAAACAAAGTATAATTAAACTAAGAATAAACAAAGCTTCTTAACACAGTAAGCTTTAACAAACCAAATTGAACTAATTATTTGATTTATATCATCATGGAATGACATAAAAAAATAAAATAATCACAACACGTCATTCACACTAATATTTACATCATATTAGCGGAATAGTTCCAGCTTATTTTTTAACAATAGCAAAATTATTACCTACTACCGTTTTTTATTTAATAATTTAATAATAGCTACTCGGGGAAACAATTATGCCGTAGGAACTTGGCCGACACGGTAGATATTTTATTCACAGTTTATTCAATATCACAATAACGGGATCGGAAAATATTTATTTAGGGAGTACTATAAAGAGAAATGGTATGGGTGTGATCACAGAATTGGCAAAAATCGTACCTCGCCAATGTCAAAATAGAGAGAGAAGTCTTCCCAATACAGAAAATACTAGAAAGTTTGTCATATACATTTTTCTCAAACCACTGGAAATATGTGATCTCGTTTTTTTCAAAATGCATCGATATAATTACATTTAAATTATATGCAACCATTCAATAAATAAATAATTTATCGCTATAACTAATTTTAACCACTAGATATCTTTACAGTTCATCCTAAAGCATATTTATTTTACAGCCAAAAGTATGGAAATTATTTTACGCACTTGGAAAAATTCTGTATGACATTCAACAAAGCCAAATATACAGCGCGTTCACCTTAAAGACTAACCACCCTTGTCAAATCTTTATTTTTTGTGATATTTTAGTTTTTTGTTTCTTCATTCCTCAACTGTAATCATGGCCACCTATGCACACATTTAAGGTCTCAAATTTCAAAAAGTATTATTAGGGATTTTTTTTAGAAAAATCAAATGCCGGATTTTTATTTAGAATCACTTTTAAATATTGTTGATTCAGTTTCTATCAAAATTGGCCAGAAAATAAACATATCACAAGACGTAGACCGTAAATCCATGACGTAGATTAATCAAATTGACAAATAATTTAACTTTTTTAAAAAAATGTCACGTGTCAGTTTCACCATATCGTCTATCGATTAAGTAATTTATACTTAGTAATAAAAATAATAATTTTGTTTATACTTTTTCTCAACACCCTGTATGTTTCCACTAACAAAATTCTGTACAGGTACGTTTTAAGTGATTCTAAATAAGAATCCCTCATTCAACGTTTTCTAAAAAAATCCTTAATAATACTTTTTGTTATTTGAGTCACCCATTAGTCGCATAGTTGGCCATGACTACAGCTGAAAAATTAAGTTTTTGATTCACTGAATCCGCATTTTCAATAGCTACTTAACCAATAACAAAAAATTATTAAAATCAGACAAAAATTAAAGATTTTGCAAATATGGCTAGTTCTGAAGTGGACACACTGTATTTTACGTGAATTTTCACGATTCACCGTTTCATGAACAATAAAGCCACACTATTTACAGATCCTAACACTTAAACTTAAACTCTGAACGCTGTCTTACTAATAAAGGAGTAACGGAAGTCTCGCACAATTTTTTTCGATTCTATCTCTCTGTTGTCGATGGAAATTTGTAAACTCGCGTTATTAGCAAACTATTTATTAACTAAGTGAGTAATTTTCTATAATTTCCTATTATAATACTGAATACGGACGTGGTAGGCCAGTTGGCGCTACTGCATAATTCTTTCGCACAACATTAGTACGTTTAAGTGAGTGCTGTTATTGAGAAGTGTCTAGCCGTTAGTAAGTCTCATTTAGTTATGCCCTGGATGTTGGGCACGGGGCTGTTCTTCGATGAGTGCCTGCCCTTGCTGAGAACAGTGAAACGGTCCGTTTAAATAAAACTGTATTTGTTACGTACAAGGTACAAAATCAATAACAAAATTGTAGAATGAGTACATAAAAGTGTATAAATAAAACTTAAAAAAACATATCGAACAGTTTGACTCACCGTAGATCGTTTGTTGAAATGTCTCTGTAGTCGTATCTTGATTTTTCTAACCTACGTTCTAAGCCCTAGAAAATAAAAATAATTTGTGAAATATATATTTTACAGAGGTTCTGTTATCTACACATACATTTATATTTTTATAATTTGTGTAACACTGACTTAACCTCAAATTTTTAAAATTTTCTTAAGAGCAAATTAACAAAAATAATAAACTTCTGTTTATTCCATAAGAAAGGGGAGAAAAAGGAAAAATATAAATTTCAATTCTTATAAAAAGTAAGAATGCTCTAATTTGATTGGCTAAATGAAGGTACCTGTGCAATTTCTTTATTCCATTGCTACTCGATTGTTTCAAGAGTCCATTTTGTGTTTTGTGTTTTTTAGTGCAAGTGTAAAAACTATTAGTGTGTTCCAGTCCAAAAAAGAACAATTTCTAATGGGTATGTACAATATTTTTTGCATTTCTGTAAACTAGTAATATGTATTACATTATTATATCATATATTTTCAATTGTATTAAAAAAGAATTCGAATTGGTATACCCACATTGCAAACTTTGAATTGGAAATATGTTGGGAATCCATTATAACTCATTAGAATTATTAACTGTAGATATACAAATGAAAATTTGCTTAATTCAATGATACTTAAACATAGAATAGCCGCCTTATGAGCAATTATAGGTTAAGTTTAAATTTACCATGTACCTACATAGTACATACATGAATCTAACATATTGAATGCTCTATTAAAACCAAATTCTAACATGTACTGCTTTTCTATAATTTGTAATAAATGTGTGGACGCACCTCGACAAGCTGTGGGTGAGGGTGTCGTTTTTTGCATTTTTGGGTAGGCACGCGGTGCACTTTACTTGTCCACACTCGGAACACAGCCACCTCGACAACTAGAAAGCAACAACATGCACAAAAACCATGCAAAACTAAACATCTACAAGAGTACGGGGGGCACCACTACCACTACTACTACTGCTACTACTAACAAAAGATGGTCGCTGAATTTTAGATTGCATATTTACTATAAGAAAACTCGGTGGATTTTTCACCTCTATAGGTGTCTGCCAATCTAAAATTCAGCGCAGAAATAAATGAAAATCTGTAAGCCGTCAAAAAGTTTTCAGAAAAAAAAAAAAAAATTGGGTACATAATCAACTTGACAAATTATTTGACTAGTATTTATTTGTTTTTGCCGATTCTAATTATTGGTAACTGAGTTCAAAATTTTCAAAAATATATACGATCTGTGAGAAAAAAATTAAATAAAAATTTTTTCGTTATAAAACTTTAAAGTTGTCAAAAATAAAACTGATTTAATTGATAACTTTGTAATCCTTTTACCAATTGCATTGAAATTTGGAACATTTATTTGAACTATTATGGCATATTATTTTTTGAAACTAGTGAAATTGATATACTGCGTGATAATTTTCTCCGCTTACCAGCATTTCTTAGGGGTTAAAACTTTTACAGCGGTCATATTTTTCTTAAACGGGCAGCAACGTTGCAAAGGATTATACTAAAAAAAATTTTTCTCTTGAGAAAATCGCCTACAGATAACCATTCCTGAGATAAATGGTATTATTTGTAGGTCTGTACGTTTCGCATTGCGTAGCGAGTATCACAGATTTAAAACTTTAAGTTAGTAGCTGTTGCTATCAGCTTAATGTCATTATTCATTTGGTCCATGTCTAATAAAACGATATTAATAAAAAAAAAACTCCTTCCTAAAAAATCCAATAGAATTGGATTTAAGAAACGAGCAAATAATAATTTGTTTTCATTGCCTACTGAACTCAGTTTTTTAAAATCCGTAAAAGTTATCTGCAGGTGGTCTTTTCAAGATATATTTTCTATGTTGCTGCTTGTTTAAAAAAACTATGACCACTGTAAAATATTTGATCGCTAAAAGAAGTACCATCCAGTATATTCATTTCATTAGTTTTAAGAAATAATACAATAATCCAAAGAAATTTTCCAAATTTCAACGCGATCAGTAGAGAGGTTACAAAGTTATTAGTCTTATTTTTGATAACTTTAAAAGCCTATAAATCAAAAATTTGTCATGTAACTTTTTTCCCGTATATCGTATTTATCCTCAAATCAGATCCGTGAAAATCGGAATCATGAAAATGAACTTTCAAATTGGGACCATTTTTAATCATTTTGATGCAAAGTGTATATTTTGTTTAAGGTTGCCGTATTTCTCGATGTAAAATGATTAAATTTGTGGCACAGTTGGTACAGAAACCTCAAAATGAACCACGTAAAACAAAAATAATATCAAAAATAAAATTCTTGATATTTTGTTTAGGTATCTACTTTTACCTTTTAAATTCACCTCAAATAAAATAATAACTTTTAAAAAGCATTTGTAAGATACATTATTTTGCTATTCTAACCCTAACCCTAACAATTATTTTCACACTTAGTAACAAAAGTGAATATTCTTATATGCAGAACTATATAAGTTTATGTTATAATAATATTATCACCCAGTTAAATTTAAAAAAAAATACATATTTTGAAAGATTTCTGTACCTAAAAATTTGTTGGTTAGATCGCTTTCTGTCGTTATATAATCGTTTTACTTCAATACTTTTACTTTATGTTATACAGTTCTTAAATGTCTAAAACTATTTCTAATTTATTAGTATTTTATTTCAAAAATACGGCACCCTTAAAGAAAAACAGATTATTTGACTTTATCAACGCGGAATACTTTTATGATATAGATGAATATATTGTTTTAATTCTTTCTTATAATATTTAACTAATACAAACCATTCATAATTAGTGTTAAATAATCGCAGTTTATCTAACTGTACTTAAATTATATTATCCATTGAGGAAATTATCAGAAATTATTGATATTATGAATGGATTATACCGTTTGAACACGCCCAGGTGTGAACTTAAAGGGTGGAATCAAAAGAAAAACATCAACTAGTAATCCAACAGCCACACATGAAAAATGTGTTTGGTTTACTTACTCCGACTTTCCTGATAAGGTCACTCACTATATTCAAGGCCATGACCCTTGAGGCTGGCGAAATCGGAGTTTGAAAATCATCTGAAATCACATCACATTGCGCATGTACAGTCATTCGTATTAACTACAATTTTTTTTTTTTGGGAAAATATACATTTGGATGGGATATTAATGCTTGGAAGATTTTAATTTATCATTCTTTAAGACTAGAGTACGACTA
The DNA here is from genome assembly GCA_037114965.1 of Monochamus alternatus. Lineage (NCBI taxonomy): Eukaryota > Metazoa > Arthropoda > Insecta > Coleoptera > Cerambycidae > Monochamus > Monochamus alternatus. Next base: position 51,934,459 of record CM073433.1, on the reverse strand, counting down.
TGGGGATGTTAAAGATCAGGGTGCATTTATATAAAATTTTGACCAAAAATTTTGTAGAATACGAATGTATAAACTTTGGATCACTTTGTAATTTTGTAGTCACAACTAGTTACTATTTTTATTGTTTTTCTTTTCCTAGAAATATCGATTTTAATAGAAATATTTTAATTAATGTATTTCCCCGATAAGTTTTGCAGGATAAATAATATTTCTATAGTTTTATATACAGGGTATTCCTAAAGGTATGGAAAATATTGAAGGAGGTGATAGAACACGTAAAAATAACGCTAGTTTATTATGTAACATTTTGTCGAATACTCGATAGTTTTTTAAATATGGGTGTTCGAGTGTTTAAAAAAAATATAGCTTTTTGTAAGATTTGGAAACGCTATTCTATAATTTTTACCATAAATTGTACGCCACTGCTTTTTTCTTGTATTTTTATTAAAGCTTCGTAATCTATAATCGCTTTGGAAGAAAAAAGTGCTATTGTAAAATTTAAAATTACTCTATTTATCTTAAGAAATTTCCTAAGATTCCAAATCGATTGCAGATTAAGAAACTTCAACAAAAATACCAGAAAAAGGCAAAGACGTACAATTTATGCTAAAAATTATACAATAGCGTTTCCAGGTCTCCGCCACTGGACAATGTCGTTTAATCGATTGGGCAGTAAATAATGCAGACTATAACAGAAACACTGTACCAATTTGTTAAAATATTTGAATTTTCCTGTCAAGAGAAACTTACAGAAAGCTATATTTTTTTAAAAACTTGAACACCCTGTATTTCAAAAACCATTGAGACAAAACTTTATATAATAAACAAGCCTTATATGTATTCTATCACCTCCTTCAGTATTTACCATACCTTTAGGAATATATAGGAAAATATAAATTCAGTCGAAATAAAGATGAATATTATCAAAAATTCCATATATATTTCTTTTAAATATATTTAAATTTTGGCATTTATAGAAATACAGGTTTTTCTTAAGTAAAAATCCATCGGATATCATATATATATATATTTTGCAATATAATTTTTGAAATAATCACACGTTAAATATTTACAAAAGATTCTGACAAAAAAATGAAAATTATGATTAGTTGAAAAGCGGAAATTCAAATAGAACCCACATTTTCGCAACATGGAAAATATTTCAAATCTATCTGGAAATGTTAACGAATTTCTTGCAAATACGACAACAATTTCATAAATTTACAAAATAAGGTTTTCTAAATTCAGGAAGGAAACGGATTTGTTTATAAATAACATGTTGACAGAACGAGATTTGTTCGGTCTTATAGAAAAGTTAGAATTCCCCAGGCATAGAATTAGCATGCAAAAAGAGACGTGCAGCCATTCGCAACAAGACTCAATAGCAAATAAATGAAACGAAAAATGTTATTGGTGAAAATAATTTATTCAACATCAACATACAAGTTACAAAATTAAAAGTACATTTGATATGGTGTCAATCACAAAATCGTTAACAAAACTGCTACTCATATACTTAATACTGTTACTCGGGGTAATTTCAACCCCTTTTTGAGTCTTGTTACCAATCGAATCGAGTTAGAGGATTAGAATTAATACAATTAGCAACAAAACAGAGACATAGGAACGCATGCTTTAAATACAACAATTATAAGCTTAGGCTTTCATAGGAACTACGAAAAAATATCACAAAATTACAGACAAAAATTCGGCAAGCCACGAAATACAAGAACCCTAACATCATATCACAAACAGTTGGACAATGCCTGGTTAAGAGACCGAAAGGTAAAAACTGGGCCTAATTAAGTGCACTTATTATTAATCGAGTTAAGTGAAAATATACTTAAACTAAGTAATTAACAGTAATAGCGACAGTCGTACAGCGCTAGGGGTCAAAGAAAGGGTTAATGTTGTTATATGTTTTTCTTGTTTTTGCCACAGAAAGCGGAAAACGTCTTAAAAGCTTTATTGATCTTACGTTTTATCGGCGTTGTTTGGGTCTCGTTCTCCTTGAGTCGGTTCGAGTCGACTATGGGATTCTTGAATCCGTTCATAATTCGTTCGTTGTCCGGTCCTTTCTCCCTCTCCCGGACCAGCAGTTCTTGCTTCAAATCTAAAAAAAAGATTCTGATTCACATTTCAAACACATTACGAAATACAAACACCTAACCTCTGGTTTCATCGGCTAATCGTTGTAATTTTTCCTTTAGACTCTCTTTTTCGTCCACTTCAGATTCCAGGATGGCGTTCCTTTCTATAGCAGAGTGAAAAGCTGTCTCGATTCCGGCTATACTCTCTTCAATTATCCGGCGCGACCTCTCCAAGTCATCGTTCTTTTGTTCTAAATCACGAATGTACTGGGCCATTTGAGTTTTTTCTTTCTTTAATTCTGATATTTCAGTCTCCAAGCTAGCGTTTTCCTTATTGCACTGGTCCAATTTGACCTAAAACAACATTTCACAATAATTGGCACTAAATAGTATTATGATTAACTTACTCTTAATGAATCTATTTCGTTTTGAGCTCTATTATTAGCTAACGTCAGTTCTTTGATCTTCTTCTCGTTTTGGTCAATTGTAGCTTCGTATTCCTTATCTAGCTGCTGAGATTCCGTTATGAACTCATCAGATTCTTTTTGTATCCGTTCAGCACTACATTGCAAATGACGGTTATTAACTTCAAATAATTTTGTGGTCAAATTTGTAACTTACTCTTGAAGATATTCCTCTGCCAGGTTTTTCCAGTATTGAATTTCTTCATCTTTATCACTAAACTGTGGGGAGTCTGCTTTATTCATCTTGATTGTGTTTATTATCGTGCAACCAACAATGGCATATCCTGGAACTAAATAAATAATGTAAAGCACATCCTCTTTCACACGAAAAAGCTATCATATGGAAAAAATAGCATTATTTTTTAGAAATGTATGCAACTGTCAAAATTGTAAACATGACTCATTCTTCCTAGAAAGATTTTGCACGGTTTATAAACCTGACACGGATAAATAGCGTAAAATGACCGACACTTTCTTAACGTCCTCGTTGCACACATTAAGTACTTACAAATTAGATATAAAATACGATATCCGTTTCGACTTGAGAATATTCTACGCCATTAACAAGATGGTGGCCTACTTAAATGTCAGTTTAGTTTCGCTGTTTTTGAATTTTTATCGGACGACGAGTGTCACTAAAATCTACTTCATAATTTCCACTTGTAGAAAGAGATAGATACAGTTCCAATATGTAATTCAATTCGAATTTTTTGAGCCATTGGTTATAATTAATAGTTTAAGAGGGAATTGACCAATTGGCGATCACGGATTATCTTCTTTCTTTTTCTTTAATAATTCAAAACTAACTTGAAATTGCATAGATAAAGTGACGTTTGGATCACCATATTCACAGTGTTTGTTATTGTGTGGTGCCTATACATTTTTTAATTTGTCAAAAAATTTAAAATGCTGAATGATTAATTTTAACTTAACCTCAAAACGAAAATCAAAATAAAAGATATAGATTACTATAGTGTCAGTGTTAGTTTCATTTTAAAATGTTTCGAACGTTTCCTTTAAACTTTTTATTAAGAAAAATATCTACCAAGTCGAAGGTAAGTTTAAAGTTAATGTTTACTTAAGTTAAATAAGTTATTTATAGGTATTAGTTCGAAATTATATACCTAGACGAGCATTGTTGTACGTACCAGGAGATGATAAGAAAAAAATTAATAAAGCTTTGGGTTTAGAAGTGGATTGCATAGCTTTAGATTGTGAAGATGGTGTGGCAATAAACCGTAAGGTAATAGTTGAAAGTAAGTAACTTATTATCGAATTATCGTATTTGCTTATAGGTGGAAGCTAGAGCAACCATTCGAGAATTCTTGGATACACGAAAAACCGATGGAACAACCAAATTTGATTTAGGTGTCAGAGTTAATTCTATCGATAGCGGACTTTGCCACGAAGACTTAGTGTCTTGCCTTGGCAGCAGTCATTTACCCGATACAGTACTTTTGCCAAAGGTGGAAAGCAGCGAACATCTTCTCTGGGTATAACGATAGATAATTTTCAATTCTTTAATAACTTTATGTACAACTGTATAGTTTGCAGATGAAATAAGCCATCTAGTTAAAGCTGAGGACAGTGTAAATTTAATAATATACATAGAATCTGCTCTTGCGTTTATTAATTTGGTTGATATATGTAAAACTGCTAAACAGTTGTGGAAACGATTTAGTTTTGAACCTGTTGCTTTAGTATTGGGCAGTGACGATTTATTAGCAAATTTGGGTGAGTTTTATCTTGGTATGATTATAATATAGTATCGTAAATTATATTTTTTTTAGGAGCAATACGAACTGAAGACTCGAAAGAAATTTTATATGCCAGGCAAAAGTTGGTCCTCACAGCAAAGGCTTTCGAGTTACAAGCTATCGATATGGTGTATATTAATTATAAAGGTAATTTTAATTGAATAGTTCTTATGTTTGTACCGAGACATTTTTTAAAACAGATTTAGATGGTTTGAAGAAGCAGTGTGAAGAAGGAATGCGAATGGGGTACACAGGGAAGCAGGTCATTCATCCAGGGCAGATTCCGATCGTTCACGAAGCATTTTTGCCCACAAAATCGCAAATAGAATGGGCCGAAGGCCTTTTGCGGTCCTTTGAAGAGCATCAGAAAACTGGAAAGGTAGTAGAATGAATGTTTGCTGCGAAACATAGTGGTATATTTTTATTTTAGGGTGCATTTACATACCGGGGAAGTATGATTGATATGCCAACCATGAAACAAGCCCAGAATATAATGAATTTAGTGAAATTAGGTAAATAATTTTTTTATGAAAAGCAGGTAGTGTTTTTGTACGTCTGCGTGAAATATTGCTATTAAAAAATTTGTTTAGAATCTCTCAAAAACATTTTTGATAGGTATGAAATATATTTAATTTTTTTAAATATTGTGTTTCCTTCTTATACTTTATTATTTTCAAGCATTTAATGTGGATTTTGAAACGAATTTAACTTGAGATTTTTTATTAAAAAAAATAAATACAAAGTCTAACATATAAGTGTTCATTCTTCATATTCCAATCCATTTTCCTGATTTATATCCACCTTTACCCATTCTGGCGTTTCAGTTGCTCTTTTATGTTCACTAGACCCATCTTCACTTTGCATTGCATCTGGTGTGTATTTATGTAAGAAATCGGCTTCCATTTTACTATTAGCACGACCCATGAAGGGTCTCAGCATTGCCTGAGAAAATTGCATGTTGGTTCCAACCTCCTCGTCGTTATTTTCCTTTTCGGGAACGTCTTCGTCATAGTCGGGAATAATTGATTGAGGCATTTCAGAATTATTTTCAGTGTTAAGAGATTCGTTGAAAAGTTTCTCGAACATCAGTGGATTGATTGCTCCCAGTATTTGTGCCAAATGTTTATCTCTCTGATTTTCGTCTAAAGATGTTTGAGCGTTTGCCTCATTCCACAGCTGGTTTTGAGGGAAATGACCCATAAAGGGGTGCAATAAGTTTTCTGGGATCAACCGTGCCTCCAAGATTTCCTGATTTTGGTCTAATTGATTATCTGTTATAAAATTTTGCAAGCCATTGTTTTCTTGTGGTGCTCCCAAACTTAACATTTGAGATTTATTTATCTCTGCATTTTGGTCATTTCCTACAGGTTTGGTTTTATGTTCTGAAAATAAAAAATAAAGTGTTTGATGTAAAGCTAATTGTCGTTTTACCTGTGGGCTTCATATTTTCTACAGCATTTCCCAAAACTCCATTTAATTTGTTCTTCACTTTGTCAAACAATTCTTTCAAATTATCTACCCCAAATGATTCCTTGACTTTGTCTAAGGTATTCATAGTATCCCCTAGGAGGTTAGGATCTTCATCTCCTTTAATTTCCTCCACCCTTATATTTCCTAACAAATTTTCAAGCACCCGGGATGGTCTTGAGCGATCCGTCTTTTTAGGTTCAACTGTTAATTTTTGAAAATGAACGTCGTTATAGTTTGGATTAGAAACACCTATGGCGTCTAATAGATATCCAACTTTCACAAACTGTCCTTGAGAATCATCTAAAATAATATTAAAACTTTAAATATTTCTATACAGTTTGTTTAAAAAAACGGCAATGTTATTAGGGCTGATAAGACCATTGAAAAATAAATGGGGTTTGCTTAATAGTCGTATGTCCTAAAGCCACTCATTTTAGAGATATAAATTTTGCATTTTTCTCAAAAACAAAATTTTACATAATATCATGAGACTTAAAAACCGAAAAAATTAGAGAATAAAATGTCAGCGGAAATGCTAGCACTAGCACCTTCTACCTTGTAAAAAACCTAATAACATCAGGGTGTTTAGTACCACCAAACAATCAAATAAAATTTGGATTTCTTTTTGAAACATAATAGCTCTTTTCCAACACGGCACCTGACTGATTGGAAACCTGTCCCAAGTGGATAGCCAAACCGTTCACCGACTTACTGCAGCGGAGTTGTATCAAATATTAAACTGACTGAAGGCTTCGAGCAGGTTTTAAACTAGTCAGGTGCCGTGTTGGAAAAGAGCTAATGTATACTCATTTTTAATCATCTTACCCAGTACATTTCCAAGCTGTTCACCTTCGTTGGCCACGTCAAGGATTCTTGGTGTTAACAGTACCGTCTTTCTAATCGGTTGCGTTGTTACGGCTGGTATTCGATTTAATAGTAACCTAGGTGTCGTGTACCTGGTACTGTGAACTGCATTTTTAGCATGGTTAGCCACCTGACCTGCATGAGATAATGCCTCTTGACCGGACAAAACGCCGCTTCTAACAGCATTTCCAACCTAAAACATTCAAATACATTATTTGTTTTCGATTACGTAGCTTGGTGGTGTACCTTTTGGAATGTGTGAGCTATATTATTGGGGTGAACATCCGTTGGGGAATATTTTTCGGAGAAGAGGTTAGGGTTGATGTCTTGTAGAATTGCATTGTTCCCTTGCCTCCTTACTATGTCGTACTGAGACGGAATAAGGAAATTTTTCGAAGGTATTTTCATGGTAGCCAGTACTGCGTCCTGAGCCGATCCCATCATATTTCTCACGTGGTACAAAGGCGCGTTCTCGTGCTCGAAGGTATTTTTCACGACTGCGCCAAGATTGTCTAAGGTTCTTGGAATATTTAATGCTGCCTTCGGATCTGTAATTAACCTGTAAGGAAAAAACATCGGTAGATGGAAATTTTATGTAATATAAGGCTTCTAGATACCTATTCAATGGTAAATTATAAGGACTTCCAGTGATACTTCTTTTGGGTCTCTTCGTTTCGTTGCTTTTCTTCTCCAAGTCTTCTATAATATTATCTCCAATATATCCGATCATCATTAGGTCTTCGTCGTGTTCAGCGTCTTTCTTTAACTCATTTATAATATCTTTTTCTGCCAATAATAGACTGTCTAATTTGTCGTCGACTGTTTTATTTGGAGATCTTGCAAGGCGTTGAAACCATTCCGATTCACGTCGTTGCGGTACATCGATTATGTGTCCCAGGTTTATGTTAGTATCCGAAGATACACCACTTGTCATCTGTTGAGGTCTAGGATCCATTACTGTGGAACTAACAACTTGGATATTATTTATATTATCTTCATTGTTGCTTGGAGAGCTTTGAAAACCTCTTGTGTTAGTCATAAACGCAGGGTCTACATCTACTAAATTTGATAACTTATCAAATGTACGTCTGTTGTTTTCTTCAACTTGTTCCATAAAGTTTCTGGTGTTTGCTTGTTCCTCTTGCAAGTATCTGTCCATTGCTTCTTGTCTTTCTTGGGAGTTCAGTTGATGAAAGTTTGGTGGAAGCATCGGAGGGGGATTTATTTGGATGTTATCCAAAGGAAATGAACCCAGCTGTAAAAAATAATTAAATTCCATAAGGAAGATTTGTCGGTGTAGTTTATACTTACTTTTTCGTTTTGAATATTTGGATTTTCTTCATAAGAGCTTGGAAACCCGACGTACTCTAGTTCGCTACGTAAAGGAGTGTCAAAACGGTGTAAGTTTTCGTTATTCTCGATCGAATGTACCAGTTTTTTTATATTGCCGTCCTGTCGTTCGATGTAGTTCACGACAGGTTGAAGATTTTGCGGTCTATTTGGATCGAAATGTTTTGGAGAGTCTGGTGCTATCATTCTGAAATCTGTTAAAACAGTTCCAAGCTGTAATAAAATTAATTAGTTTTTGTTTAGACATTTGTAGAATGAGAACTACCTTTTCATTATTTTGACCTAAATTTGGCAACTGTTGCAGTTCCATCCCTCTTATAGGATTTTCGTGGCTTCTACCTTGATGTAGTGTTTGCGATTGGGTGAAAGTGGTTGCACCCATATTTGGAGCGACAAGATATTGCCTGTTAGGTACATTAGTTTGAATAACTTGAGATTGACTGGCGCTTATTCCAGGTTTCACAATTCCATATCCACTAGGGTTTGGACTGTATACATTGCTCCCGAATGTTCCTCTACCAGTGTTAAATCCTGGTTGTATGCTGGTTGAAGGGATCTGTTGTGGGGGAACTACGGAATTTTGGTTCTGAACCACGTGTAGGTTAAGTCCAGGTGTCACTATTTGGGTGTTTGGTATAAGTATGTTCCTGTTTGGATCTTTAAAGTGAGTATGGGTATGTGTATAGGTATGGGTGTGGCTTGCAGCACCCACATTTGGAGGTTCAGCCCTAATGGAGCCGGTGGTTTGGTCTACGCTGCAAATACATCAACACAAAATTGAAAATAACTCTTGATCTTGATCTTGATCTGTACAGGGTTGGCAAATTTCGATGTTTTTATCGGTTATCTCGTTAACTATAGGAGAAAATAAAAGTGACACCCCCCACATTCGATCTCTTTTTTTAAGAGAAAATTAATGGTCAAAACCAAAATGACCTATCGTCTTTTGTTTTCTAGTAATCAACAAAATTTCAAATTTTCTACTTTTCGATCCGTGTCTGTGACTTGGTTATTTGTAAAGTTAGAAAAAAATAATTAATACGTTCTTCAGACACGTTTTTGAGTAGAGTTCAGTGGCGTGCCTAATTTTTTACTAACTACTAATTTTTGGGTTATAACCTAACGTCGTGTTTTTTTTAATACAAATTATAGATGGTCATGGACCAGTTGATATTGTTATTGTTTTCTCTTTCCGTTAATATATAATATATAAAGTTAAATATAATTATTCACTATTTTACTGAGGAAACAGTTTATTCTAGAGTACCTATCAATATAATTTTTTAAATATTTTTAACGAGACATTTAGAAGAAATCATGACATAATGAGCTACTAAACAAATAATAGTATTATTAAAATGATATATTCGCAGTAACAATCATTCTGATAATATATCCAAGACGTAATTAAATTAATGTACAGTACTGATAATGTAACAATCGAACGAAAATGTCCAAGATTGGTTACAGGCAATTATTTCAAATGACACACGCCTACTTCAAGAAAATGAAAGAAACAAAATATGCTATAATAAATTATTGTCTTAATAACATGACAAATAATCTTATTTAATCCAACATATTATATATTAATGGAAAGAGAAAAAAATAACGATTTCAACTGGCCCATGGCCACCTATGGTTTGTATAAAAAACACAACTTTAGGTTATAACTCAAAAATTAATAAAGTTACAAAAAAAATATGCACGCCACTGGACTTTATTCAGAAAAGTGTTTGAAGAATGTAATAACTTTACAAACAACCAAGTTACAGAAATTGTATCTTCTATAGTTAACGAGATAACGAGTCTATAAAAACATCCAAATTTTCCCTCCCTGTACAGTGTATCACTATGAAAACTGGAAAATTTTGGAATAAATAGAAAAGTAATAACATTCTGGCCTATATTTTTTTGTGGAGCATGACTTGAGATATAGGCAGTTTTTCCTAGTATTATTTCACAATGATTTGATAAGTTTTTTTTATAGTTTTCGTTCTTTATGAAATTATTTTTAACGAAAAACTATGATCTTTTTCAACTAAGCTATGCCAAAAACCACTCGCAAAAAAATTGTAGGCAATAAAACATTCTGAAATTTTCTATATTTAAAAGTTATACACCCCGTATGTACTACCCATCGTTACCTTGACTTTTCGGGACCGTGGGATTTGCTTTTATCGGTTTCCTGGGAAGGTGCTTGGCGCAAAAAAATCATTTGCGAGCCAGGTTGAAGGGTGGACAGTGGCTGTAGCGGAAAATTCCCGTATGGGTTCATCTGTGGTACTATTTGCATTGCCGGGATGCCTTGAGGCATCAGCTGCCAAGGGACATACACTTGTTGTCCGAACTGGGGTTGATTAGCTGCGAATGCCTGTGCTGGAAAAGCTGGCTGCATCCCTAGGTTTGAATCGACGTTGGATGCCGCGTTTTCCAGCACGCTGTTTGTTTGATCAAAAGGCCTTGAAAAATAATTTAGTTTATACAGAGTGTCCAGTGAATATTTAAGAAAAATAGAGGGAAGGGGGTGAGTTCCTCCTGAAGAAACAGTGGGGGTAGTTTATACAGCGTTTTTGTCATTAGGAGGAACCCACCCCCACCAGTTTACGTGAAGTGTAAATGAGAAATTCTGTATACAGAGTGAGACCATTAATAGCTGGGGCGACATTTTTTGAAACAAGTAGTAGTAGTAGTTAGTAGGCTTGTGTCAATACGCTAATATTTATTGACATGAAAATTTGACACAAGCCTACTAAGAAAAGAAATAGCAATATCAGTGCCTGAACGAAAACCACCACAAAATACATTGAAACTTTAAATGTAAATAACTCAGAAACCAATAAAATTAGGTGACCTAAACAGGAGTACATTTTTTGGTAGAATTGAATGTTCTTTTAGTATTTTAAGCATAGCTCAATAGATAAAATAATATGTTTTAATTTATCCAAATAATACGGTGAAACTAACACCCTCTAATCAAAATAAGCTTCAAATTCCTAAATCTCACACCAAAAAACCCAGCACTACCAATTTTCATAGTCATGCTATCAAAACTTTCTCAATTATGGACAAACAGAATAAAATTTAAACCTTGATCACTCTGTGTTTCTTAAACCAGCGACATTCGTATAAGGCATGATGAGTTCAAACATTATATTTTGGCGTCTAGTATTTCCTGCTTAGTGTTGATCCATTCTTTCTGACTCACCCTGTATATTACAGTAAATTGCAAAAAATGATTGTTTTAACGCGATCATCTGTCGGAAATTATGTTGACAATAAAAATATCTTCAACTGAATTCTTGCCACCACTATAAGGCATATTTAACTATATTTTCATATTTTGTTTCAAAGATGTCGTATTTTTTTGCGTTCACTAAGGTGATTTTTTGCTATTTTTTGCAATTTATGCAAAATTTTTCTTTCAGATTCGGAGTCAGTGCGTCAAAATACATAAAAATTGGTGGGTCTGGTCAAAACTATACATCACTTTTTTGTGTGCCGGTGTTATTAATGGTCCACCCTGTATTATACCGGCAGAATAACTTATCAAAATACTAACCTTTGACAACCTAAAGGCGTTATTTGACGTCTTTGATGTGAGAATTGATCGTCAGGTACTGGTTCGTAGTTCGTATTGATTTCAAGCAAATCTTCCATTAAAGGAACTTGTACCATATTCAAGTCATCCGGGTGCGAATTTTCCCTCAGATCGCTGTACGCGCAAGGTATTTCCGTATCTGGATTATCCATTGTTTGTTCCGGGTGCACAAAACCTTCGTTAGCACCCACCAAGCTTTCTAGTCCGTTCCGGCCTCCCTGTAGGTTAAAATCCAGCGGAAATATTGTAGAGATGTCGTCGTCCGTTTCCGGAAGGGATATTTCCTCGTAGTCCTCGTCGAGGAGGGGGAAGTTCTGGTCGTCGTACTCAAAGTCCGAATCGTCGATTATCTGATTGTCCGAATTCCTTATGACGCGATGGTCGAGCAAGCCTAGGTTTGTCCTGGCCATTAAGGCGTTATATTGAGCGCGCGCCCTTAGGGCGTTCGCAATGGCCCTTGCCCTTTGGGCTTGGAGGGTGGCCATGGCTCTTAGGGTCGTCGGGGAGATGGCTGTCTGTATGGTTTGGATGGCTAGGATGCTGGTGATTATTACGCAGATGAACAGCTTGAAACGTACGAAAAGCGTTTTTAAGAATGAAAATTTTTTTATTACAAGTTCTGAATGATAATGTAATTTTAGTGCGATATGAAAACTATTATAATTTTCTGACGCCTCCAAAGCTTTTAAAATAATTTGACATAAGACATAGACTCGCGTATGCCGCTGTGTGACGTTACTGCTTCCTATAGCATGCCGGGTTGCGCTCGCTACTGTTTACTTGTATTTAGAATACGAAGCGTATGGAGACCATTGGTGTCCGTTACGTTTACAATTTATATTTCAATTATGGAAAATTCAAATATTGAAGGTGTTGTTGAAGACAATAAAAGAAAGATAATGACATGTCCTAGTATAATGACAAAATGACCAGATAAATTATTTATTAGTTACCTCAGAATTGGAGTACGTAAAACTTGTGACAAAAAGCAATGAGCGCGACATTTTTTTAGACCCGAAACAAATAAATATGTGTTGTATAATATACAATATCATGTGTTGTATATATATAAAATCGGTTTATAGTACTCGTATACTTATGTAGAATTTATTCGTGATTTAAAGTTAAATTCTTAGATACATATACCTACGTACATGCTTTTGCAATAATAATGACACTCTCTCAAAACAGTCTTTGAACTTCTAGAAGATCTGAGTAGAAATGTCATTAAATCTCTATTGGTGAGTGAAACAACTAAGAACTAATGTTAAAAGTTGAAAGTAGATTTTGTTACGAATTACAGCAGTTGAAAAGAAATCACAAATTTTAAAGAGTGTCATTATTATTGCAAACGATTGTACCTTTAAAATTAAACACACCTACCTATTAAGTTAGTACTATCTATTGTAATAATAATGACACTTTTTAAAACAAATGTGGCACAACTTATTTTGAAATGGCGATGTATTCATAACGAAACCTACTTTAAAATTTTAGCATTAGGTCTTAGTTGTTTCAGTCATCTATAGAGATTTAACAGTTCATAAAAAACTTTATTCACTAAATTATTTTGAGGGAGTATTATTATTACAATACATTGTATCTTATTAGTCTTTTTAATCCCGAGTTTATAAATTGCTTAATTTCTGGTTTTACAAGGTAGCCCAATAATAGAAATCAAACTATTAAATTCTAATAAAGCTACTGAAATTAATATGCAATTTAGATAATAAAACTTAACTTAATATCAGACTACTTAATTATTTTTTTTATTATTGTGTGAAATTGGGGGTTTCTTTTAGTTAGAAGACACCTGTAACTATCTTTTATTTTCAACATAAGATCTTAAATAGAATAATTATTTAGACATTTATATTTTCATATAAAATTAAATTATATATTATAAGATTAAAGATAGAATAAATTTGAAAGTTTATCTACACACCCTGTATAATTAGTAACTAACTTTAAATTAACTAAACTTAAAGATTCTGGCCAATAGGTATATAACAAAATAAAACATAAAGCATATTTTTTTAGAAACCAAAGCATTTCATTTTATTATTAATTTTGTAACATATTACATAAATAGTTTTTAGTTGTTGAAGTACCTGTCTATATTATTTGAATAACAGCTATTAATTCGCTGAATTGTGTTTAAAAATGGCGTCTTTATTATTTTGAAGTAAGTCTACAAAGATTATTACTTAAGAACAACCCTGTATTTAGAAATTCTTAATTTTATTCAACATTCGTTTAGCTTACTTTTATACATATTCTGGTTTAATATGATTGAAAATTGTGTGATTTTATTTATATGTATTATGAAGTTTTCTTAGAACTGGAAAATTGTTTTCTGAATTTTTAAATGTTGAATAAACCGTTACTATAGAAGTAAGTTTTATGTAATAATATTACTGATATAAGTAATTTGTAGGTAATGTGGTCTAAGATTTCCATTATATCTACTACAATATTTTACTAAGATAACAGACAGTTTTTCACTTACCATCATAAAATTTAAAACAATAACTACAAACTAAAATCTTTTTAGCGTGGCATGAAAATGAATGAGTACCTATCTTGTCTTTTTAGAACAGAATGCTTTTGCTTACTGGACATTTTTGGTTTAGCATTGGTACATATTTTGTTTATAAACAATATTCTACAGACCCAGTTACTGATTATTGATGTTTTTCTCTGCTAACAACTACATAATGTTTGTAAAATAAGTTATGAAAATAGTTAGCGAATGTTTTCCTTGTTCCTTTTTCTATTTGAATTATTTTTTAATAATTTTTTTGCGTCGTGGACAATAATATTTAAAAATATTAATATATTTTTCAATTTTTTGTTATATGTTTGTATATATTTTTTATCGATATTAAAACATATTTCAGTCTCGATTCCGCTCAACACTGATACTATACAGGGTGTTTACAAAAATGGTTGCAAACTTTAGGACACAGAAACCTCCTCTATTATGCCCCAAAATGTGTAATCCTGCATATTATGCGTATTAAAAAGACCGATGTAATTTTTAAAACATTTATTGAAAAATACATTAGGTACTTACATAAAACTGCTATCAGCACGTCAAGTTCATATTTTTACATTAAAATTACAATAACATTTATTATTTACATTAAAATTATACATATTTATTTTTTTTTGTATATATTATAATCTATAAAGATGATACAGTATTATTCCCGAAAACAGAAAACGAACAATCCTTGCGGTTAACCAGCGTTGTAAGTAGATGAGAAGGTACAGTTATACGATTTTTACAAAAAAAAAAAAAACAAATCTATTTACAAAATTAATAATTGATAAAAAAAATCCATCAACTAAACCCAAAAAATGCGTTTTCATTAAGCGAAATCCGAAACAATCACACGTTGTTCCCTCCGAAAGAAAGACCGGAGGACATTTTTTTTTAATTGATTATTGAAAACATCCATCGAAATACCAAAAAACGGCTACTAGGCTCTAGGATTCTTCAGTACAGTCCCAGTTGAGTCGAGGCTTCTAGAAATCAGTATGGTCTGGACCTAAAAATTCCATAAAAAAATTAACTCAAATAATAAACACTATACGATAATTTTCGTGTCGGCATTTGAAGTATAAAAAATTAAAATTAAAATTGCACGGTTTCTATAGCGCTATTATATTTGAAGTACGGCTATAGTACTTAAAGTATGACGTCACAAGAGTAGTGTGGATTAAAAAAATCTTTGTATAACGAAATAATTTTAAATTACAATGATTATAATCCAACAGCACAGCTATATATCGTACATTCACCAAATTAAAAAATAAAACTAATTATGTCTTTGAGCTGTGTCGGTGGCAAATATTTTATTCCATTCTATTTGCATTCTTCATAAAGTCACTCGCCAAAGACAACTGTAATTACGCAAAAACCAGTTACTTTGTTAAAATGGAGAAAAAATCACGCCATGCGACATTCAAACCAAATGTTCCTACGTGTAGGGTATTAATCAGAAAACAGTATTAGTCGTCACACCAATGTTAAAAAAAATCTCTTCAGTAGCAAACTACACCTTTCATTAGACAATTAAGAATTAATTTGTTAAGAACGAGGAAGTCACTATAAAATAAAAACAAAGCGATCGTTAAGGACATTGTTAATTCTTATTAATGTACCGAACATTTAGGCGATATGTTTGTAGGTTATGTTGTCAAAGAAACCGGACCAACGATAGTGACTTTATTGCCAAATGCAAATAAAACAATAATATTATTAATAATAATATATCTGCCCCCTCTTCAAAGAGTTAGCTCTTGTGTGGGAGTGGGAGAGACATATTATTATTATACGTGCCGCTAAGAACGACTATTGATGACAATGAATTGGAAGGTGGAGTTTTGCTCCAAAAGAGACCAGATTTTATATATTAGCTGGATTATATACATCTATGAATATTTTGCAACAAATTTCAAATTGAATACTCACTACTGATAATAGCTTATCAGAAATCTATAAAAAAATGCATACATATATTGGAAATAAATAACTGGGACATACAAATGTTTTATTAATTTTATTATTTTTATTGGTTCAAAGATAGTATCCATAGATGGTATAACAGCCAACGTGGTTTAAAGCCTACCAAAAAAAAAAAGAGAAAAGAAAATACAAAAAAAAAACGCTACAAAACGTGACCAATTTCAGAGCAGTGAATCAATTCCAATGTTTGTACCTCAAATGATAACCGGGATCCGATAAATTAAACAATTTTCGCAAATTTCTCTCGTTGGTTCGTTTCAAGAGGCGCTCGTGACTTCATTCGATTCTAGGGGATTCTCGGGAGTGGGAGAGGAGGCGTCAGAGCTTTCCAGGAGTTTCAGTAATTTTTTGTGGATATTCTTCGAAGATAACACTCTAGGACACTTCGCTAACAGCCCCGCGATAGTTCCCGTCTTGCTTAGATTCGAATGCTCTTGTAGCAATTTGAACGCTTTCGACGGTAGTATGTCGTAGTTCTCGTCGTAGATCCTTTCTGCCTCGCTCCAAGTCTCGTAGTACTGCTTATACTCGTCGTAGTTGCCGTTAAACTCTTGAGGTGTCTGCGCGGCCGTGGAACATCCGGTGCTCTCCCTCAGAGGCGACAGAAAGCTGCTGCAGTCTTCGGACGAGGTGTCCACTCCCTCCAAGTCCTCCTGAAGGATTCTAGCTGCGGCTGCGAATAGTTTCTCCTTGGGCATGTTCCTGAATATCTGTCCCTTCTTTCGCTTCAGCAGACTCTGGACCAGTTCGTTAACCAGCTTCTCGTTAACCGGTGAACCTGGTGAAGTTATGCCGCTGGAACACAAGCTTTCCGTTTCATTGGTGTTCAACGGCAGACTCAGCTTGTCTCTTCTAGGAGGCTCCGTGCTTGGTGCGTTGTTCTTGCGTACAGATAAGTTATTAAATTTGTCATTGTTCGAATTTTTTGCAGGTTTTTCTTCCTCCTGGTCTTCCTCTTCTTCATCTTCTTCGTTTTCGCATTCGTCTTGTAACAATTTGAATAACCTGGAGTGCGTGGCCGCGCGTTGGTATCTCGTCAGTTTTTTTAGTTCTGGAAATTCTTCGGTGTCAGATATGTGTCTGCTCATATCGGACGTCACTCCGGAATCTCCTTCTTCTTCTTCGCTGTATTCTTCGAAGGATTTCACACTGCTCTTCGTGGATGTTGTCTTACTGCGGTTCTGACTGGTGGTCTCAATAGCTGATATTTTGTCTTTAACTGAAGTCTTCGTTTCTTGCTCTTGCTGTTGCTGCAACTTACTTTGTTTTTGTCTGATCGTTTCTTTCAGTGCCTGGATACGTTCCTGGATGGATATGAGTCGGACCTTTTCTTCGTTATTGTTTAAGTCGTTTTCCTTTTGTTCGTGATCTTCACTTTCATCTTCTGACGAATCCGTCTCTTCAGAGGAATCTTCGCTTTCTACAGTTTCTTCTGTTGATTTGCTTACTTCTGGAATATAAGAATCTTCTTCCGTTTCTGCATTAGTTATCTCTATAGATGAAGTACCTTGGTCTGTTGATGATGTAGTTTCATTTTCTTCACTTTCTTCAGACATGCTCTTACTACAGCTATAATTGTTATAGCTAGCAGAACTGTTATCTTTAGAAGGTACTTTAGATCTAGGTACAACTTCATCTTCTTCATTTTTAAGTGTACTCCAGAAATCTATATCATCACTTTCTTCATTTTTGTCAGTATTATTTACCACAGTTTCTATTGTTTTACATCCATTAGTTGATTTGGGTTCTTTTTCACTCATTGGATAATTCTCTGCTTTGGATTTGGCGTTATAAGGTATCTCTTTACCATTAGTCTTTTGATTTACATTCGCAGATTTATTGTCTGCAACTTTTCTTGGTAACCGGATATTCCACAGCCCGGATTCTTTCTGTATCTGTTCCAATTTGGCAACAAAACTTTCCATTTCTATCAATTTACCTGTATTTACTTCCTCTTCAAATTCATCGATTTTATCATAAACACTTTTTGCTCTGGCATAATTATTTTTCGATTTTATCTCTTCTTCAAGTTTTTTGGAAGTAGTTGGTTCCTTTTCTGTCAGATGAGTAGCTTTTTGAATTTTCTCCTTCTTTTCATCTATTTTCTCTGTTTTTTCTATATTGACTTTATTTCTGGGGGAATTGGTAGATATTTCTTCTAGATTTTGGGATGGAATATTTTTATTTGCGACATTTCCTTTCTTCAGTATAATAGGTCTTGGTACTGGCAAATCGTCTTCTTTGCCTATAATACCCCACCAATCTTCACTTTCATCACTATCTTTACCATCTTCTTCGTCAAGATGATCATCTTGTTGTATGACTACTGTATCTTCTTCGATAATAGGTTCAACTGGGTCTTCCTCCAAATTTTCCTCGAATGTTTTAATTTCTCGGTCTCCAATGCTGACCACAGCTTTGATCTCCTCTTTTTCTTCTTCGGTAACGCTAACGCAGAACTTGAATGGTTTATTGGCATTAATAATATTTGGGCTTGTGTCTTCGTCGTCGCTTCTTTCTGCAATAGTGGTTGAATCGCTCATAGCACTAGCGGACCTCATTCTGGAATCAGTTCTTTCGCTTTCTTCATAAATAACGCTAAGTTGGTGTGGGTAGGAATCATCGTCGACGAGGTATACTGAATTTTCTTCATCTATTTCTTCGTTTCCATCTTCATTGAACTCTTCAATGCCCACTTCATCGTCCGAACAGCGAGAGTCGTCTTCTTCTGCGTATAGGAGTATATTATTCACAGACCTAATTGATTTTAACGGGTTGTTTGGATTATTTCTTCTATTATCTTCCTCTGTTTCTGTATCGGAGTCGGATTCAGAAGTATTTACTTCCTCAGGTTCTGGTTTTGGTTTTTCCACCTCTGTCTTCTTATTAACTACCGTCTCTTTGACATTAAGGGTTGGTGTAACGACTATTTTTGGAGTTGCTGCTCGTAAACTACCATTGAAACTATTTCTTCTTCTGCCTCTTTGGCTATTATAATAAGCCATTTCGTCGGTGGATGAGTAACCAGCAAAATCGTCAGTGTCACTATTTGGTGCATAGTACGGATAAGGTGGGTACATTGGAGGGTACCCATAATAGTAAGAATAATAGTATGGGTCGTAGTAAGGAGAATATTGAGGATATCCTTGAGCTTCTTCTCCCCAAAACGGCAGAGGAGTAGATCTTGGGTTGGTAGCAGTTTCAGCATCGCTTTCGCCTTCTGTTGTAGACGCACGCCTAGGTGGGGGATAGGGGTAAGGTGGCATGTAGTTCCAAAAAGGCACTGGGGTGTGTCTGGGAGTCGGGGTCGGCGTTTGCCTGGGGGTAGTTCTAGCGCTTGTGTCGGTAGACTCCTCTTTAGAAAGCCCTGCTTGGGGTTCTTGGTAATAGTAGTGATAATAGTCGTGCCAATAGGGGGGAGCAGGATAGGGGGGGTAGTTAGGGTCATAGCCCCATTGCTCGTAAGGGGTGGCTTCATATTGCTCGTCGGCGTTGGCTATAACAGAATCAACAATTTCGATTTTAAGATGATTTCATTGGAAAAATTAGGTAGGCTGGATTGGTTTGTCGTTTAATAAACATTTTAAAAAAATGAACGAATGTAATGAGGAAGTCATAAGTAGTTAGTTCATAAGTATATGGACGAGTATGATCATGCGACCATTTCAGTATTTATTAAATTTTGAAAAATAATGGGCAGGTGAACTGAATACATTTGATTAAAATATACTTTCTATAGCTGTCGATAGACATACCACAATTATCAGGTGCAGTCATGGCTTGCAAAATTTTGAAAGATCTACTGGGTATTGAACTTCCAGTATATTTCTTAGGTTCTGGTACTACTTGTTCGCTAGGGTGCACATAAGGTTGTGGTGGATCATCATCTAGAACAGGCAAAATATTAATATAGGTTTAACTAGGGGACCATGCTACTTACTTTCTATTTGTACTGGTATAGTTCTCACTTGTGGTCCTTTCTTTTGTGGTTGCGGACCGCCTGGTACTAAAATCAAGCAGAAAATATATTTTGAAATAAGTACCACTTCTCGCAACTCGTTTGTTAGTGTTAAGAAGAGGAATGTTAAAATAATCTTGCTTATAGGGCAAATGTAAAACAAAACGCTGATGCAAGTTGTCTACTGAAAACGATGCCTCACAAAAAAATTTCGTACCGGGTTTTTTAGCGCACTGATTGGGGCCAGGCGACCCTTCTGTCATATTTTGCAACAATTTAAAGGCCTTTGATGGAATAGCAGGGCCACGATATCTAGGATCAACTTCTCTCTGATTGCTATCATCATCTGCGGCTAGTCGCAACAAAAGGAGAACAAGATTATATATATATTTTTTTGTAAACGGCTGCAGAACTATAGAAAAAGTAGGTACTGCTAAGTTCACATAGTTGTAAACTAAAATTTATGTAGTAGACAGTGAAATATGAAATAATGATAAAAATTATTGAAGTATTTTAACGTCTCTATGTAGTTGGTAACTTGGTGATTGTTTTAGAAATTTAGATATACAAGATGAGGAAAGCCAGACAAGTCACGGTAAAGAATATCTCCCTCCACCATAAATAAAAATAGAATAAAAATAAATACCACTCTCATCTAATATTCTAAAAACTTTAGAAGGAATATGACCACCTCTGTATCTCGGGTTTTCTTCGTCATGGTAATGAATTTCTAAAATAGTTAAAAGGTAAAAATAAAAGAATCCTCACTCTTCACTGAACATTTTCTATTTGCGTTCTTTTTGTTCTTACCTTGTTTAAACTTATTCATCAGATTCTGATCACCCTCATTCACTTTCATTCTTCTTAATTGATCAGCAGGTGGCTGTTGGAAGTTTTGGGGGTACCTAGGTCCATGTTCTGTGACTGGGGCGTTCTCGTCTTCCTCATCGTCATCCGTCTGGGTTATCTTCTGGATTATTTTGAACGAATTCGACTGGGAAGGATTATTGCTCCAGCTTTGCTGTCTGTTTAAGGATCTAGAAGTGGTTATTTATTATGTAGGAGAAATAAAAACAACTAATTGTACGTACTTGTTGCTGCCTGGTGTTGAGGGACTCTGGTATCCTTGGTTCGTTCCCTCTACTGCTACAGGTATTACCCTAGCTCCTTGATTATCAGCCTTGTATGGTGGCGCTATCTGTTCTTGCCAATGTTGCTGTTGCTGTTGTGGAGGTGCTCTTGGCCCAGGATGTTGCAGTACGACTGGTTGCGTCACGTAGACGGCTTCTACCTTTGAGTCAGGTTCTTGTTGCGGTTGTTGTTGATATGGGCCAGGCCCAGTGTTGGTGCGAATTATTATGCGAACTGGTACTCCCGCCGGCTGCTGAATTTGTTGTGGTTGTTGATTGTATTGCGGTTGCTGGTTGTATTGCTGTTGCTGATTGAATTGTTGAGCAGGTTGCTGCTGTTGACGTTGTTGTGGCCATCTCTGTTGCTGCTGCTGTTGAGTAGGTGGAGATTGAGTCTGTTGTACATCCTAAACAGTTACCTGGTTAAGTGCAATATAACATTGGTTATCGGAAATATTTACCTGAATATTTGACCTCTCTTCGTTCCTCTTGGCCCACGGAGGAATATCTTCTTGCTGAGGTTTTTTGGCTTGCCAAGGTCTAGGTGCCTCCTTCAGAGGCGGTGTTTGTAAACTGGGGCTGTCCGTATTCCTCTCGGGAGGACTGGGAGGTGAGACGACGCGTCTTTGAGGCTGGGCTTGTTGATTGACCGGAGGGATATACAATGACCCTAAGTGTGCTGTGCTCGTTTTTACCTCAGGTTGAACGTTATTTTGTCGCGGTATTGTTGGTTGCCGTTCTATCACCGGTGGTTGGTACCTTGGCTGATCTTTCGTGGCTTCTGGGGACCGCTGTTGTGGCGGCTGTGGTTGGTATTGTTGTTGGGGTGGAGGAGGCTGATATTGTTGCCTAGGTTGTTGGTACTGCTGTGGTTGTGGTGGCGGAGGTTGATATTGTTGTGGTACAGGTGAGATTGGAGCTCCCCGTTCGACTACTGGCGGTTGATACCTAGTGATGTGACAAGAGATAAAGTTATTGCCGGTTTTACAAAAACAGCGACGTGTACCTTTGTTGCTGCTGTTCGAACTGTGGCTGGGATCTTCCTGAAGGGGGCGTGACGGGGATAGGCGCTGCCTTTCCTTCTTGAGAGAATAGCTCATCCACTATGCTCTTCCTTGGTGCCGGACCACCCGTCTTCCTCAACAAAGCCATGGGGTTATCGGGTATAATCTTCGTCATATCTGGCCTCTCCAAGACTTGGTTATCGGCCATCGTCACTTTCTGCGTAGGCAGGGGACCGGACGGGGGTGGTGGTGGAGGAGGAGCGCTAAAAGGCGGTGGTGGGGGAGGAGCCCCACCTCTTGACATGGGTGGGGGAGGTGGTGGACCAGAAGGAAAGACTTGCACTTGAGGTTGAGGACGCATGGCGACCTGCACCGAGGGTGGTAGGGCTCCTAAGTTCTGAGGGGGAGGAGGTTGGGGTTTGGGGATATCTCCAGCGCCTGCTAGGTTAGCGTTGCGCTCTATCCGCCTCTGCATGCGGGGTGACCTAACTTCGGATAGGTCGATGCCTCCGGGGGTGTAAGTGAAGGGTTTTTTATCCTTGGTCATCATGGCGTTCTGTACGCACTGTGGAGGATCCATTGTTCTGATTTGCGTCTGAAATAAGATGGGTACTTCAGTTGTGATCTTGAGTCTCCTTAAAATTTATAAGAAATCATTGCGTTCTTTCTGAAAAAATGGATATTGTTTTTAACAAAAGAATAATGAATTTATTTCCTGCAGCAGGTAGACCGTTGGCCAACTATATTTGCGGAGAGGATTGGCACCCTCTCTGTGGGTATGGTAGGGTGCAAGAATGTTGGATTGGGTCAATGTCAGAAATTTATATCCGTCGACATTTGACCACCTTCCTAATTAATGATTTTTTTTCCAGGTTTCCAAGCATATTGTTCTTTCTATAGTTCATCATCTAAAAATGATTGAGAATTGAAGTAAACATATTAACAGAATTGCCACATTTAATTTGAAATTGCTCATTAATTGTGGAATGTGTTAGACTCATCGTTTATTTTGTGTTAATTGGTACAGTAATATAAAATAAAAGTTTAGTTTCATGGTTTGTTATTTTGTCCACGACTATATTATGCTATATAGGTACATTATGCATCAGTTTCAAACATAATGGTGTACATAATGCACTGTAGCAGTGTATAAAGTATATACTCATTATTCACTTGTGATATCGCAAATGGATTAACAAGAACAAAAATTCTCTGCTGTGAAAATCAAATACAACTTACTATTACAGTTATGACAATATTCAATATTTATTCGAATGATGGTGAAGTTTACTAATTTCAGTTTTATTTGTATTAAATAGTAAAATAATGAAAACACATTTACTATTAAAGAATACCAATAAGGAAAAGTGGCACCATTGTATGCAGAACAGAAAGATGCATTGGTTGATTACTTTTAGTTCCTATTTTACAAATTTATATGTATAAACCTATCTAGTAGGTTATTTATTGGAGCATTTTCTTAACCACATACGTTTGGTAGTGTATTAGTTTAAATAAAATGGTTTCTGTGGTTGCTAAGTTATTAGAACTTTAATGAAAATAAAGTTTTAATGAACACTCATTCTACTTTCATTTTTTTATGAACTTTACATCTACATATTCATTTTTGTTTTGACACTTGATTTCTTCTTTAAGCACATGAAATTGCAGTATTGCATGAAAAAACCACACATCCATCTAATGTATTTCAAGCTGCCTACTCACCTACAATATATTCTACTCGTGTTTTATTAACATACCAGATTTATAAACTATAATTTAGTAATTTATGCCGCGCGGATAAAACCGCTTTTAATTTTTTTTTACTGCCGTTCCTGAATATGAAATGCTAGAGGTTAACTGCACGTCTAGACAATATATAACAATATACGGCATTATCCAACACATATATGTATGAAGGAAAATTTATTCGAATGGTCGCTTTGTGTAAGTAGTTTTCTTGGATCGTATACAACGACAGTTTACTTGAAATATGGTATTATTACATAAGGATTATTTATTCTTGAATCATGGGACGCCGCATACCGAGCAGTTTAAAACATATATACGTACGTACCTCCTCATCACAGATATTTTGTATTGATAAGTTTACGCAAGGTGTCCGGAGATAATGCATCAATATTCAGTGGGATGATTCTACACGAAAAATTAACACAGAAGTTACAGGCTATCAAGAAAAAAGTTTATTAATTTCTTCTAAAAACTTTTATAACTATCGATTTTTGTTTTAATTTTATATACATGTCACTAGTGTATTTGTATCCACGTTCTTAATTTGACGCATATCCTCCAACTAAGGACCCAACCTGCACTTGGCCTTTAAATAATGTTTTAGAAGTTTCTTGTTTGGACATATTTATAAATTTGGATAAAACGTAATTAAATATCGCCAAAAAATATTTAAAAAATCATCTCCGAGAAAAACCATTTTAAATTCATAAAAATGTATTTAATATCTATTTAAGTCAGTTACTTTATTTTTGTTTTGACGAACTGTGAATATGCAAGGTCGCCGTATTTCTTGCCGTAAAATTACCAAATTTGTGGTGCTGACCATGCAAAGCAATAATAATAAGAAGCCGTCAACTTATTTAATATTGTGTATTGTCAAATTAAGTTTATTTTTTAAAAAGATTACATTTTAATAATAGCTTATGCATATTCAAATGCTGAAATGGCCAATATGGTTTACATTTATGGTCTTGAAGATGGAAATGGTACTGAAGCAAGGCGAATTTATATGGAAAGGATTCTAAATCATCCAATTCCAAATCCAAGAATGTGCAGAAATGTTACCAATTAATTTCTTTCGGAGTCAGGCAGGCAGAGTTAGAAGAAGCTATTCTTCACAAAATTGAAGAGGACCCAAATACTAGTACTAGGAGAATCGCTGAAAATCTTACTGTGAATTATAAACTAGTTTGGTTCATTCTAAAGCATCAACAGTTATACCCATATCACATACAAAGGGTTCAAGCCTTACTTCCGCACAGTTATCCTGCTCGTGTACAATTTTGCTACTGGATTTTGCAAAAAATTGAACAAAATGTCTTTACCGCTGGTATTCTCTACCGACGAAGCTAATTTTTCCAGAGTTGTTATAATGAACTTCCACAATAAACACGTTTGGTCTGAAAACCCTAATGCCGTAATGGGATCTTGATTTCAACATCAGAGTTTTCTTTGAATGTATAGGTGGGTATTATTGGAAATTTTCTTGTTGGGCCTTACTTTTTGGTGCCTCCTACAAACATTTTCTTGAAAACGTTTTACCTGAACTATACTTGATGATATTCCCTATGCGCTAAGAGAAAGAATGTGGTTTGACTTCTCGTGAATTTTTAAATGAAATATTCGGTAATAACATGGCCACCAGGATCATCCGACATGAACCCTATTGATTTTTTTTGTTTTGTCTCAAGACATTAGTTTAGAAGGTTCGTATTGAATCTGAGCTGCACTTACGTCAATAAATTATAGTTGGTTGTGATGTGATAAGAGCTACTCCTGGAATTTTTGTAAGAAACATCCTGTATTACCCAATTTTTGAGTTTGCAGTAGGGAACCACCGGAACCACCTTGTCTCCACCTTCCTTTGTTATATACCTATACGTAGTTGATTTTCGCGGAGTGAGTATATTGTTACTGGGCTGATTTTGCACATTCCACCGGGAGCCATTAGCCGGTATCTAAGTATGCAAGCGAGCATAAATAAATGCGCCTAGAATGATAGTAGATTGTTATTTTAATAAAGCTTGCCGATATGTAGAAACAAGTTACGGTCCGTGGTTTTGCCAACAAAACGGAATCGGCGCTAATGCGTGCAGCGGCGTAGGTCGACTGTCTTCGAAGGGGATGCGTCTTGCAGAATCACTAATATAATTTCGGTTATATTTAAGGAACGATAGTTTAAACAATCGTATGCTATATTAATTGTTTGTTGTGTATAACAAGCTCCAGTAATAATCAATTTGCATGTCAAATCAATATTTTTCTAGTTATACTTTAAATATTGTTATTTGTCTATTGTAAATGATCTAAGATCAATAAATTCAGGTACAATATATGTAGTGTGTGGCTAGCATCAGTTTTAGTAGTTAAAGTAGGCTATTATTCGATAATAAATATTCCTCACCATTAGAGTTCGGGGAAACGCGGTTCTTAACAGAGTCGGATTCAGTTCAGTACGAACACAACAATACTAACTAGTATTTAATAATAACTCTAAATATTTGATAATAACACCAAATATTTAATAATAACGCCAAATATTAAAGTTAAAAAACAATATAGTAAGTAGTATATCTAATTGTTGATAGTACCCAGTATTTTTGACATTGCAGGCCGTCATTGCGATCGATATCGTCATATCTAAAATGCCCCGTGCCATAAGAGACAATTTGTTACTTCACTGGGTATAATAGGGTGTTAAAAGTAATAAATGTAATACATAATAAATGCTTAATTTGTCAGGTTTGAGGATGTCGATCACAATACTCTCAGGTTCTGGACCGTACAAGTAGCCAACAGTGAATATCTCATTGCGCCCTTATCTATTGTTTAAATGCCCATATACATCATAAGAGATAGAAGCTACAACTATATTTATCGGTTTATTAAAGTTTCAAGAAAATTTAAATATATTCTATGTCCTAATTAATGAAGTACAACTCTTGTTAAAAGTCGTATCTCCTAAACTTTCCAATCGACAGATATTAATCTAGTTTTGGAATCCTTCAGGAGTTAGTTCTCGGTCCCTTGTTACTTTTAATCTTTATAAACGATATCACCTGGTCTTTAAAGTATAATATACTTCTCTACGCCGATTGGTACACAAAAAAAAAATTGCCTTTAATCTTCTCTAAGTGTAATTCGATGTCTTATTAAATGGTGCTGCGAAAAATTCTTGGCCCCCTCGAAATTGATAAACGGTTGGTAGAATGTCTTTGGGAAAAAACAGGTCGATTTTTATTTTCTAAATAATCTTCTTTCACGTTATCAACATTTATGTGATACTTCTCGTTTTCGCGGAAAGGACGTCGCCTCTCTTATTTTAAATGGAACACTAATATTTTTGTTACAGATATCAACTCTAACAAGACTTTATCGCCGCATTGTATATAATTATACTGTGGATAATAATTTAGTCAAATCTAGCAGTTTTAAAGATCTTGTGGTGACATTTGATGTTAAATTAAATTTTACAGAACACCTTGATTTAGTTTTAAGAAACTCGCAACAATTTGTAGGAACCAAAGTAGTTTGCCTGTTCATCGCGTTTATTCTCTCTAAATTAGAATAAACTTCCCTAGTTTGAAATCCACATTATGTGAAATACTTATAATTGCAATCTGGTAATTGTTATCATGCCCAAGGAATATCTCAAGATATTTTGCGACAACTTTTGATAAATCCAAGTCTGCATTTCCTCTAGTATTGAAAGTTAGCTGCGCCAATGGTGCTGGTCCTGATAGCAACAAGGCGCCACTTTTGTCTCTGACTCTGACTCACTCCCAGCAAGCGAAACGCGTGGGTAACATTGTTTACACTGTTAAAAAACTCACAGAATCCGAGATATCTAGGGTCCTTGACCAGCGAAATTGTTTTAAAGTTCTATTCTAAATTTATGCAACGATCGGTATGCCCGCCTAATTTCTTTTGCCAGTTGCTGCGCAGTTTCCACTCGACAGAATGATTTAGAGGGCCGGGAAAACAATTGGCGATGTTCATGGGCGACTTCGCTATTGTAGGTGGTCACCCGGTTGTGAGTAATAGTCGTTGTTCTCGCGTCTGCGGCTTATTTGTACGGAAAATTATTAATTATCGACAGCTAGGCTGCCCGGTTATTTTAACGGGTGGCTTAATGCGACAGGGAAGGTCGAGCCGCCTGTTTGAGTGACGGCGGAGGACGAATTGCTTTTCTGGAGCTAGATCGAGCGCCATTTGTCATCGCATCACATTTGTTTTGCTTCTACAGATGTAAAAGTATTCCGACCGGCCAAGATCGTTAACCTTCGTGAAAAAAATGTACGTTTAAATAAATTCGGTACATCGTTGTACGTCGATTTATTTTTCGAGAACTCAGAAATCGAATAAAACAGGCTCCATAGAAAAATTCTGCAATTTTCTAGAAAAATAAGCAGTTTACTTGTTATATTTGTGGTTCTAATGAGCTACATCAGTAAAAAAATATATAAATATTTTTCATTTATGTCTTACCTAATTCATTATACAGTATGCGCCAAAAGTAAGGAATAAATTCAATAAAAACGAAACAATTATTTTTTGGGAAAAATCCTCGAACAGGTCGATTTTTAATTTAAAAAATACATATTTTAGCGTAAAATGCGATTTTCAAATGTCATTTGTTTTCGAGTAATGACGTCATCGATTTTTTTTTAATGGCAACACCATATTTTTTTCCTTGATTCTGAAAGATCGTTTAATTCTCTATCAGACAGCACTAAAATTTTGCCCTCTTACATAGGAAAGTTTTCGAGTAAATGACGATTGAATGTTAGAAAACGTAAATTTTATCCATAAAAAAGTAACAATTCGGAGGTATGTAAAATAAAATACAATTGATTAAATTTTATACTTAAATTAAATGTTCGAATTGCCATCCACCAACTTCTTGACAATGCGCAAGTCTGTGAAGAAATTCTTCTTGCACATTATGAATGATTTCTGGGGTAACTCTGCGTATTTCGTCCCGAATGCGATTTTGAAGTTCTTCTAAATTACGTGGTTTATTAATGTACACTTTTGACTTCTAGTATCCTCATAAAAAATAGTCAAGAGGTGTAAGATCTGGCGATCTTGCAGGCCATTCTATCGGTCCGCTTCTGCCGATCCACCTCCCAGGATGTCCAAAAAATCTCGTACAGGGCGCGCATAGTGCGGAGGTGCACCGTCTTGCTGAAACCATATGGTATCGTCAGGAATGTCAGGGTCATTATCGTTAGGAAAAATTACTGCAAGGGATAGAACAAAGTCATTTTCTAGAAACTCTAAATATCTTTGTCCTGTAAGGGTTCCTTCAAAGAAGAAAGGCCCTACTATTCTGTCGTCAACTATTCCAGCCCACACATTTAATTTCTGAGGGTGTTGGGTATGTGCCTCTGCCATCCAATGAGAATTTTCCCGACTCCAATATCTGCAAGTTTGACGGTTTACTGTACCATTCAGACAAAATGTGGCTTCATCTGAAAAAAGTATTTACCGGTGTAAATTTCTATTACCTTGACATAAATCCATTAGAATTTCGCAAAAGTGTAAGCGGCGATCGGGATCATCTTCATTGAGTTCCTGCACAAGTTGAATTTTGCAGGGATGATATTTTTCCTTCCTGAAGATACGTAGCACTGTGCTCTGACTAGTGTCATTGTTTAATGCAACCAATCGTGAAGAATTATGAGGGTTATCCACCATACTTATCAAAATGTTCTGTTTCTGATTTTCATTAATGCTTGGACGTCCAGGTTTTGGAATATTTACAACATTGCCAGTTTCTCTAAATTTAGACTCTACCTTACTGACTGTTGATTGGCTGATAGGGCGATCTGGATATTTTTCATTAAATAAATCGCAAACTTCCTGCTGAGTTCTAGTCATATTTCTGCATCCGATAACAATTAAAATTTCAATTCTTTGAGTAACAGTTAAATGTGCCATAATACTTTATATTAATAATAATTTCTATGCCGCTTACAATACTTATTAGAAAGTCGGTGTGACAATGACACTTTGCAAAGATTTTCACCTACGTGATCCATAAAAGAACTATGGAATTCGAAAAACTAAACTTGATAACGTTTTTGCTTTATTTTAATTAATTTACGTTTTCTAACATTCAATCGTCATTTACTCGAAAACTTTCCTATGTAAGAGGGCAAAATTTTAGTACTGTCTGATAAAGAATTAAACGATCTTTCAGAATCAAGGAAAAAAATATTGTGTTGCCATTTAAAAAAAAATCGATGACGTCATTACTCAAAAACAAATGACATTTGAAAATCGCATTTTATGCTAAAATATGTATTTTTTAAATTAAAAATCGACCTGTTCGAGTATTTTTCCCAAAAAATAATTGTTTCGTTTTTATTGAATTTATTCCATACTTTTGGCGCATACTGTATTGAATGTATTATACAGAATGTCTGTAAAATGTATGGATAACTCTAGACCACACTCCGAAAAAAAAATTACTTGTTTCTAAAAATATACAGGGTGTAACGGATGTTGATGGCCAAACTTCAGGGGGTTATTATACAAGTAATTTTCAATAAAAAAGTATTATAAGATTTTTTTGGAAAGTCGATAGTTATTCTTTTATTTAACATTTTTTGATTTCAAAAAATGTTTAGCCCTTTTTCATAAAAACAGAAATATCTCTGTTATTCTTACAGCCACATCAAATTTTGACATACCATCGGAAAGAGCTTCTATACCAGGTGTTGTAAAAAGTTAAACGTAATAATTGTGAAATGAGCAAAATTAGTTGTCCCGTAAAATCACTGTTTATGAGAATTCAAACGTCGTTCGTGTTATGATTTGGTATAATCGGTTTAATCTTAAAACTAAACTCATTTGGCAGTCTTGAAAAATATATATCACAGTTATACTACAAAATCGTCTTACGATAACAGATAAAGGGTTAGGTAATCTCAAACTTCATATTTATAATACACACTAGATC
Organism: Monochamus alternatus; assembly: GCA_037114965.1. Lineage (NCBI taxonomy): Eukaryota > Metazoa > Arthropoda > Insecta > Coleoptera > Cerambycidae > Monochamus > Monochamus alternatus. The sequence goes on along the minus strand of CM073433.1, from coordinate 51,903,518 downwards.
TGAAGAATTGAAAACATTGTAATACTTTCCAATTAGAAATGAAGCTTTTCAAAAATATTCATTTTATTGGTAGCTTACATTTGTAAGGGTGAAAATATCTTGAATGGCTCTCTTGAAAAAGTTTACAAAAATTTCATTGGCGCACCTACAATTTTTTTCTGGCTAAAAAACTAGCACTGTCACCATTTAAAAAGGACCTTTATGTTAATCTTTTTTAGGAATGATTGTACTCATTAGCATTGGATAATGCAGCACGTTGATACTTTTTGGTTAATGCAAACTCAACAATTTTTTACAATCCTTTTGGTAACAACTCCATTCAGAAGGCTGTATTTTAGAAAGCATACATATTTGAATAGAAAATAGTTAAATCGTCATCAGTTAGACGTTAGTTAGATCAGTGGTCTAGCGTTGCATACATTTCACAGACTCCCTGTATATTTAAGCCATTTTCCTCTGCAACAAGAAATTTAAAAAAATGTGATTTGGTCGGTTTAATTTCTTGATATATATGCAGCATTACTACCTAAGAAATATCCATTTGACAACATCGCATAATTTGATAATATTACATCATTCTATTGGTCTAACAAATGAACCTTACTTACCGGTGTTTCTAAGTAGAGGGCGGTAAGTTGACCTGTTGATAAAGGCGGTGGAGGGGGTCCAAATCCCGGACCTGTACCAAGGAGCTGCGACTGCTGCCTGAAACAAAAGACAATAGTCAGTCGCGCCATCTAGATGAGTATCATCGATAAAATTAAAATGGCATAGGAAAGAGGAAAACCACTGAATTTTATTCTGAATAGTGTAGTGTAACGCTCGACCACATCGCGAAGGGTTCAAGAGACACTGGAAGCAGGATATATCAATAGATTATATTGGCCAGCCAACTCTTCTGACATGAATCCTACTGAAAACATGTGGGATTTCGTAGCTATAGCCATTCATAATCATATTCCTCCACCTCAAACTGCAGATGAGTTAGTCGTGCGGCAGAAGAGGAATGGAACAATATTCCGCAAGAGATCGTTAACCGATTGATTATCTCAATGCACAGACGTGTCAATATGCTTTTGGAACGTGGTGGAGAACCGACTATTAGTCAAGTAAAGAACTTGCTTTGTTACTTATTTTTTATGTAATAAATTTTGTCAAAAATGTCACACATTTGCTGGTTTTTAATTTTCTAAGTACTCAGTTTATCGAACATATTCTTTTCACAGGAAAAGCTTTAAAAAATGATTTACTTTTATAAATGTATTTGGTTTTTCTGACAAAAAGATTTCTTTAACAAGTATGAGGGGGGTGGAAGACTTTTGACGTTGTGTGTAGTACAAATTTCTTCTATAGTTATTGTGTACGTACCCAATTCATATATCTAATCCAATTACGTGTGGCTTAAGTCGGCAGTAAAAAGTAATTACTTTTATTTTAAAGTTAATTGCTGCTTTGATAATATTTTACGAAATGGTAAAGTATTATTGCTCCTCTCTTTACCTTTTCATATAATTCATTTCCAAGTGTAGGATGGTTTGAGTGGAAATTGTCTGATAGTTCCTAAATAGCCATCGTTATCACAATTATTATTTCATATTTATGTTAAATGTGTATCGACCGTATCAACGAGGAAAAAAATTATATTAGCAATTAGATTTTTTTGCGTGGTCACGCTACAGCGTACTGGATTTATATACCAGTACTTGCGGCACTATGCAAATGCTCATGAAAGCAGCAACGCTGATAATCTATTTTCTCGCATAAAGAAAACCTGCCGGGCACAATCTCCTCGTTAATTTTATTTTTGTGCGCTGCCATATTCTGGTTTGGTGAAAAAATCGTAATGTTGAACCTGAAAACCTATTTGATATCATTCATCCTGAACGCGAAGTACTCGATCCGACTTTAGTTTGATTCTCGATTTTTTCAAAATGTCAGTTTAAGATGTTTAGCTGCCCCGTCTCTTTCTAATTGGACTGAAGTTATCCACATATGACACAAAACCATACGTAAATATTTTTCCCTTTTCAATATTTTACATAATAAGACCGACTGTCAGCAAATATTGACAAACTTACATTTTTCTGTCCCTAGATTTAACTCGGGAGAAGAAATTAATCTAATTTACTAACCTTTAATGAAACACTCTATAAATATCTAACTTCACTTTTTGGCAGTGGGAACACGACAATTCAACCACAATAGATGAGATCTGACCTATTTCTGCATTTTTAGGATTGCTTCTTCAGGTGGCCTCCTTTAAATTGAATCAAATATCTAACTATAAAAATTATTATAAAAATTAAAATTATTTGAAGTTAAATATCGATTAAATATCTATTGATTAATTTCTTTAGACAATTATTGAATAGAGCTTTGTCTGTGGAATTGTTCATTAGCATACCTAGATGTTTGGTATCAGAGAACATACATATGACTTCATTGATAGGAATTGTAGGATATTTGATTTATATTAGCTTAAAATACCTTTCTGATACAGTAAAAACTGTTACAAAAGCTAATAATAAGGAATATATGGGTAGATATTGTGAGTGTAATTCAACGCAGGTTGGGGCTTTTGTCCACTGAGTAGTTAGTTTCACACAATATTATTAATACCTAAAAATATATAGTATGTTTTTAATAAAAACATTTTTTCGGAACTATTAAGATGTTGTTTCAATGTGATTTCCTTGTTATTTATTAAATACATTTTCTTTTCTTTATTTTCTCTTTCGGTAATTTCCTCGCATAATAATGAATTTCACTTTCATTTACAGTTAACGAATTACTATGATTTTTCCATATTTAAGTGTAACTGTATTCAGAAGTTTTCTTTTTCGTGTAAGCCTAATCAATATTTATATTAACTATCACGTACAAATAACATTTAGCACACGCGCGATGTCGATAATTAAATGCATGTTAATTAAATCGCGTTTTGCTCTGGACTATTCGACCGTTTAGTACCGTCTACCGCAGCAGTATCGGGGATGAAACACACTATAAATTCTCGGAGCGTTTTGCAGAAAAATCATACTCAGCGTGTGCTCTTTACCTTAACTAGTTGAGCAACATGGGAGATTGGGTAAGTGGAATACTCCTATATCAGTTGAAGTGTCTCATGTTTTGTCACATTTAGGTATTAGCGAGTGTGTTCTACGCATGTTTTATCCTGACAGAAGGGCAAAATCTCGTGGGTTCCGCCACCAAGTACAAGATCCAGCCGATCCCGATCAGGCTAGCGAGGCATGCTCAAGGAGTAGACGTGACGAAAGGCCTTCTAGTCGGAGACGGCATACACAGCGCTGTACCCACAGAAGACAACCCTGAATCCTCCGCGACGAATTACCAGCCCTACGACGTGAAACTGTACAAATTCAGCGCGGAAGATGCGAAGAATCCTAGCCCTTACCTCTACAACTACAACAACGAGGTCGGTAGCTACGAAACAGGTGTCAACTACAACGAATTTGCCTCTATAGAAAACGATGCAGAGGCATACAACCAAAACCTGGACACCACTGGATATGAGCACTATAAAACAGCGACTAGTTTCACCTTGGAAGGTCCAAAGCAGTTGGAGACGATCACCACGCATAGTTACCATAAAGAAAGCGAGCCTTTTGATGTAGCTGGGTTCCAAAAATCCCACAAGGAAGACGAGGAGCATGCCGAGATTCACTACCATCAACACAAGCATTTGCACAAGCATAACCATAAACAGGAGCACCTGCACAAGCATGAACAGGAGCATAAGCACGAGCACGGTCACGACCACGATCATAAAGCCCAACACGATCACAAACATGATTCTCAGCATAAGCATGCTCACCATTCCGATCATCAGCATGTCCACAAGGGCGAACACCGCCACAATCACCATCAGGAACATAAACATGCCCACCACGGCTCTCACAAGCATGATCATAAGCACCAGCAAGAACATAAGCATGACCATCATCATGGCCATAAGCATTCGCATCACGCGGAACATAAGCATTCGCATCACGGTGAACATAAGCATGATCACCACCACGGACATAAACATGAAAATAAACATCAGCACAAGCATGAGCAGCGTGCGCAACATAAGCATCATCATGGACATAAAGACGAACATAAGCACCGTCATCGTAGCAACCATCACCATAAGCATGCCTATTACAAGCATTGAGAATGCTTTAGTGAATTGTTTTTATATTAGTTTGTTCCTTTTTTGCTTGTTTTAGCGAAAATACATTTTATTTTTACTTATTTGTTGTTTTTGTTTTGCTGTTATACATGTTATCGTCGAACTGAATGAAAAAAAAATCTCTAATTAATATTGAAACAAAATTCACCGAAAATGACAAAAGTGTTAGTCGAAACCTATCCTATAAGTATTAATAAATTATTTGTACATAGTGATAACAAAAAATAAAATAAGTTATTTATTTGTGATAGTTTTGAACAAAATTAGATGATAAAATGCCAAATTGTAACTAAAATTGTATATGTGGAAACAAATTCAGTTCAAAGAATTATTTTGGTTGAAGGAACTTGTTGGCACTTGAGTATATTTTCTTTAGTTTTTTTCAAAAATTTTGGCATATCGTGAACAGAAACAAATAAGATTATTTATATAGTGCAGCCGGTTTAATGATTTCGTTTGTAGGATCATGCGGAAATTGACTAGTATTTATTTCACAAAACAATTTATATAGACGAAGGTAATGAAACAGCAAAATTAAAAGACAAATGTCGAAAACAACGTATATAGGCTTGAATGGTAATTGCTATATGAAATGAGAGATAACTGTTTTCTGCTTAGATTATAAATATACATGATATATAGTATGCTCTGAGAAAAATGTGAGTCATGAGATCAAAAGTAGAGAAAAAAAGTATATACTGGAAAGAAAGATACATAATTATTATGCATATAAAAATAGAAACACATTTTTTTTGTTAAAGTAGTTTAAAATACTTTATAAGTATTCAGAAACCCATATCCTAAATCTTTTACTTGTAGGTTTTTTCGGCGATTGATATACTCGCGACAAGAATTCAGACGACTTACGTCATACGAACAAATGAATAATTCATTGTATTTTCATCAAAATATTTAAGAAACTGCAACTGATAGTAATAAAACTATATGTTACACTATAAGTTTGCATTATATATTGCACTAAATTGCAAAAAATTATTGTTTTTAACGCGACCAGATATCGAAAATTACGTTGACAATAAAAACAAATGTGTAACGTCAGCCGTGACGTAAGACGTCTGAATTCTTGACGCGAGTATATGTAAATATCATTGATACAACGAATAATAGAATACCTGTAAAACAATTACAATAGCAACGTATATTTTGACATACCTCCTTTCGTATTCCCAACTTTTAATCAACTTATAGAATATTTGCCACCTTCCCTTGAAGATTGAAACTAACGGAAACGTTACAGAAATAAGCCTAGTGGATTTTTTCAGTCCCTACGCTTCTCGCATAAATGATGCGTATTGGATACATACGAAATTAATTTTTATGAAACTTATCACGTTACCAGTACGTCACTGTCGGAGTTGAACTTATTTTTAACACTTTTTTTATAAAGTATCTACAGATATTTTGGGAACAAGTATCTATAGATACTGGGGAAGCTATTACAGACTGAACCATTATAATAGGTGTATTCTTTCATTCTAAATTCAACGTTAAATCCTACCATGATATAAGGTATTCTTGTCAACCCCGTATAAATTACAAAATTTTTTGTTGCAAATAAATTTTGTTTAATTTAATTAATATTTTCCTTATAGTGTTTTATAAAAATAAAAAAAGATTATTTCACTATTAAAATTTATTTTTTAAAAAAACAATTCATATACAACAACTAACACTAAAACAAGAAGCTAACCCATCCTCAGTGTTTATGATGGGAATGCTTATGATGATGGCTACTGTGATGCTGGTGCTTATGCTCGTTTTTGTGTTCATGGTTGTGCTTATGATCAGCGTGGTGCTGATGTTTATGCTGATGATGATTTTGGTGCTTATGACCGTGATGGTGGTCATGTTTATGCTCGGAACGATGGGAATGTTTGTGCTCACCGTGGTGAGAATGCTTGTGACCATGATGTTCTTCATGCTTATGCTCTTGTTGGTGCTTATGATCATGCTTGTGGGAACTATGGTGAGAATGTTTATGCTCCTGTTGATGACTGTGGCGATGCTGACCCTTGTGAGCGTGCTTATGCTCGGATTGATGGACGTGCTTATGCTGAGCGTCATGTTTATGGTCATGTTGAGCATAGTGGTCGTGCTTATGGCCGTGTTCGTGCTGGTGTTCTTGTTTATGCTTGTGCATATGTTCCTGCTTGTGGCTGTGCTTGTGTATGTGTTTATGTTGATGGTAGTGGACCTCAGCATGTTGCTCTTCTTCTTTGTGCGATTTCTGGACGTCATAGGGATCGACTTCTTTTTGGAAGTTGTGCGTGGAGATCGTCTCCAGCTGTCTGGGACTTTCTAAGTTGAAACTGGTGGCTGTTTTGTAATGGTCGTAGTTAGCTGTGTCCACGTATTCTCCCTGGTTGTTGTATTCGCCAACATCGGCTTCCACAGATGCAAATTCGTTACGTTTTGCTTTTTCTTCGTAGCTTTCACCATCGTTGTAGCCATTGTAGAGGCTGTATGGGTTAGGATCTCGTTCATTTTCCTCACTAACTGCATATAACTTGACGTTGTAAGATTGGTAGTTAGTAGCAGATGTTTCTGGATTATTCTGGATGGATACTGCGCTGTGTATGGCACTGGGGTCTTCTACTGGAAGCTCTTCGTTCACGTCTGGTCCTTCTGCCGCCTGTCGCGTCACCCTACCAGGCTGGCTATTAATGTTTCTAGTCGTATCTACAATATTTTTCGCTTGTGTCAGCAAGAAAACTGCGTAGAACACACTCGCTAATATCTGAAAGTCGAAAAAAATTAATACACGTAATGGATGAACATTAGAAAAAGGCTTCAAAAATAATTGCTCTGATGGTAACATTTGACCTATGACCGAAACGTATTGTTTACTTACCCACGCTCCCATGTTGCTCAACTTATTTGGTTATGAGAACACGCTGAGTATGATTTTTCTATTAACAGGCACGTGTTTTATAGTTTGTCTTCATCCCCGACTATTTGCAAGACAGTATGGTCGAGTAGTTTAAAATAAAAATGCGTGCAATTAAAATCGGGTTCGTTGCATGCTTTGCAAAATTCATTACCATCTCATTTGCCGTTCAATTTATCGCGATGTAAACAAAGCGTGATTGGTATTTGAATATGAACTTGGAATAAATTAATATTGGACGTAAGACAAGTCTAATTTGTACAAAATAACTTAAAAAGGGGTGAATTATGTCTCATGAGGACGTGTTTTTTTAAGTTGCACACGGAAATTATTTGTTTTAATAAAGTCAATATCATGAATTAATTTATGACAATTACACAAATATTTGTTTTTAATATACAGGGTGTTTTGAAAATAGTTGAGGAAAATGAAATGAAACAGTGAATTCTTTAGTCGATTTTAGAGAGGGTGTTTTATATATAAAAAAATATTCTGGCTTATTTTAGGAAGTTAGTGCTAAAAGTGAGTCTTTCCATGGGATATTTTAAAACCAGCTCTAGTTAAACCTTCTAATTTTTCCACAAAAAAAAAATAATAATATTAAATAAAGATAAAGCCACCATCTCTACCCTATGATTCTTCGAACGATTTTTTTATATTAGGTTCCTTTTTCAACCGTTATTTCCAGTTTATTTAATTGCAGCTTAGCTGATATTTTGACACTTAAATTTAAAAAAAAAAAACCATGGAAACTTGATTTTGCATTTACTTCCGAAAGGTTGTAACTTATTAGGGGATGCTAAAATTATTTTTTTATGAAACACTTCTAAAATTGGCTATCACTATTATATTTGCCTCATCTATTTTCGAAGCACCCTGTTTTTTAAAAAAGTAATGTTTAAAAACGACGATTTTATGAGTTTTATTACATTAGCTGGGGTAATCTGGTAAAAATTTGTTAAAAATACATCATACAAATTATTATTACAAACCAAAATGGGCAAAAAAAATCCTGTTACGCCAAGGGCCATACGCCATATTCAAGGATAAGAAAAAAATAGGTACTTTATTAGAAAAAGTAAAATGGCATACATTTCTTTTTTATATACATATTCCACGAAGATTTCTTTCTTAAAAAATCAAAATTAAAGAATTTTGAAGCATTGTTTTAATATGCACACATCTTTCAAACTTCTTTAATTATGATATTTAAGGGTAGAAATCTTCCTGAAGGCGAAATATATGGTGCAAGAAAGAAAATAACCATGGAACCACGACAGATAGCATAAAAAGTCCACAGGAATCCTCAGTATAAAGCATATCAAATTTAGTTAAGAGATCCAAGGTTTTTCAGTTTTTATATAACATTGACACTGTATTCAAGAGAAAATATTTGTATGAATACTCGTAACTAGCATTATTTTGTTTAGTAATTGTTTAAGTTTTAATAATTCTAGAAGTGCATATAAAAATGGATTATTTTGTATACTTAGTGCATATATAAATAAAAAAATAGAGAACACTGTGATATGTTTTTTGTAAATGTCAGTTTTATGTTTAAATTGAACACAAATTGACTTGTTTTTGCAACGCACATAGTACTATGATCTCTACAGCCGTTGGACAATCGAAACTTGCGTGAAAACCATACCTTCCTGTAAGATAATGAGCCGCAAATTCATATTATAACGATAATAGTTCGATTTCTAATTAGTACTGTATAATTGCATCGACACAGACTTGCCGTGGAAGCTCCTCAATCATTATGACTATTAGAATGAAACTTGATTAACATAAACAATAGCAATTTTATAATATCTGATTAATTAATAGATGCGTTTTGAGGCTCGCTTTGGCGTGCGATAAACTGCGTCGCCATTGGCGGAACAAGAACAGTGTTAGAAGAAAATAATTAATTTAAAATAATGTAGAAATTCAGTCACCTGAACTGTATTTTTTTTTGTGTTAACACGTTTACATAATTTAGTTTGGAAAATCCCTTTATGAAAAGTGAAAATAATTTGTTTTTATTTGAATAGTAAATTTATTGAATACAAAGAGTAAGTGAATATAAAGATTAAAAACAATATCATAAGCAAAGGCTTTAGTGTTTTCTATGCCATTCCATATTATTATTATTATTTCGCGTATTAGCAACAATTGACTTTAGTTTTTCATTGAGGAACGTATTGAGTATATTATTTTTTATAAAAGAAAACCCCTTTTGCACGCCCATGCGCATAGTAGAAATCCTACGGTGGTAGAAAATATACAATTTTAATTGAAAATATAAATACCGTCCTCCAAGCTATTTTCATTCACTCTCAGCTTGGTTCGCTAACTACGTCCATGTCTAGCACCATGGGAGCTTGGGTAAGTACCAATTCACTACAGTAACGTTCAAAGAAACAATAACAGTTTTGTTGTGTATAACCATAAATTGAAAAAAAAATTAAATGTTTTGTAGATTATCGCATGTATGTTCCTAGCAACTTTCATGACGGTATCTACCAAACCTTATCGAGTGGCGGATGTAATAATAGGAAGCAAAAGTGAAAATCAGGACTTGATTCCTACCGAACCGTATAAGTCGTCGAAGCCCTTCAAACCTTCCAAACAGTTCTTCAGCGACGTAGTGGTATACCCCGTAAAAGTGATCCAACCTTTGAGCTACAGCTCTATTAACAACCAACTAAAATATGAGTCAGACACTAATCCGTATACGATCAACTCTCAGTTGAAGGGTACTGTGAATTCTGTCCCATTATCGGGTGAGAATACATCTGGAGTGCAAGAGAATCCTCAGACTGGGACTGATAATGAAGGGCAAGGCTTCAGCGAAACCGTTTCCTACGTGAAACCTGTCGGATTCTATGACCAAAGAAGTTCTCATTTTGATGTTGGTGGTGGTGAAGGAGAAGGTAAAGGTAAGAAGAAGGAGATTCATTACCACCAGCACAAGCATCTCCACGAGCACGAGCATAAACAGGAGCATTTACACAAGCACAAGCAGGGCCATTTGCATCACCATAAGCATGGACATAAACACGGTGATAAACACGAGCATCAACACTGGAACAACCACGATCATCATCATAAGAGCGAGCATGGCCACAAACATGAAGACAAACATCAACACGTACATAAAGGTATGTAGGTAAAATAAATAACTTGTTGCAAAGTCTAATTCTGACTTCTGTATAGGTGAACATCAACACGATCACAAGCAGGAGCATAAACATGGCCATCTCCATCAAGAGAAGCACGACCATCACAATGATCATAAGCACGAACACAACCACAAAGCCGACCACCAACACGACCACCACAGCGACCATCGTCATGGCCATAAGCACGAACACTCTCATGACGGGAAGCACAAGCATTCTCATCAAAGCGACAACAAGCACTACCACGACCACAAGCACAGTGGACACCATCACCACAGCCATAACTCCAAGCATCACCATAAGCACAATCAACAGGGCCATGAACATAAGATTTATATTAAGAGGTATCACCACTGATGATAGTTTTATACTAGAGCTGTTTTTAGTCGTAGTTGTTTTAAGTTGTAATGACAAAGTATTTTTAGGGAAAAGCGTTTTCTTTTAATTGGCGCTGGAGTTTGTGGGTTTCACATACAGTTTTATTTTTGTTTCCTTTAGCATTTGATAAGTAGATGTCCATTTATTTTGTTGAGGTATTTATCATATTTGTAACTGTTTATGTCGACAAAATAAATTCAGTTTTTTAGGTTTATTTGTTTTATTAAATTTATACGTTATAATATCGTCTGGGTTAAAAAGGAAGCAGTGTACCTAAGAGTATGAAAAAAATCGAAATAGACAGTGTGTAATAAAAAGATAAAAATAAAATCAAATTTTAACTATATTTATTTCAAGATACAATGTATCGCATTGGAATTTGGTTAGTAAGATCGTGAAAGCACCACTACGTCAATTTTGTTAGTTTTTTTACCATTTGGTAGATGGCGCTACCAAAAGGTACCTTTGTGGAAATAGGTGAGAAGTTTTTAGGGAATAGGGTTCTAAATTTGATCAGTTTATATTCATTCAAGGAAGGTACCATTCAAGTAAGACCATTTGTTTCTGGACACCCTGTACTTTGAGACTGATTGGCTTTAAGGCAAACTTTCGGGAAGGTGATTAACCATTATTTACTGGAATTCGATATTCATTTGTTTCAGTAATGAAAAGAAAGTTCAAATTTCACTGTGCTTTGTTACAAATAATGAGTCAATGATATGTGAAGCCGACACAACAGCGGCAAAGGTGGGCGTAGCAAAAGATTCTTAGTGTGTTATGCACCAGTTTAGTTGCGGTATTACTCATACAAACATTTATTTGTATGCAAATGTTTGGATAAATCATCAACAAAAGCCGCAGCTTATGATTTGGCAAAAGTTTTTGTGACCTCTTAGCCTAAGTGTAATTATTTTAAGGACACGAAAAGTACTTTCGCGTTCTTTCTTTCTAAAATAAAAAAAAACTGTATATGAGTGTATGCAGGTGTCTAGCATCCTTTTCCCAGTCAAATAGCGAAATGTTTTACAAGAATAGTTTTGAGGGGAATGGATCTCAGTCGTTACTAGCAAGAGAGGAATCGCAATGTTTGTTTTCATTTCCCGAAATAATTATAAGGATATGATATGACTCAGCGGCGTTGCCTGGACGTTGAAAAAATAGACTGAAGATCGAATTCAGAGCAAGGAAACGCTAAAATAGATTAAGGTGACAACAGCGACTGAATTGAGGGAGTTTGCTGTGCATTCTTTGGGGTAATTAGAGTTGTTTTGGAGAGATTCTAGTATTACAACAAATGAAGAATGAAGACTGCCTCAAGATTGATTTCCTCTTCATTTATATATTTTTTGAAAAACTATATATTTTTAATTAGGTTAGGTTTAAGAAAATCTGAATCTGTGTTCTCAAACAAAAGTTTCACCGGAAACTGTCACTAGTAATTTTGATAACTAGGGAACAACTGTATTAAGGTGTATTTATAGTTTATGATCTAATGGACCACTGTCTATTTCTGGATGTCACTGCTATTTTCAGGAAGTTTATTAGCTTAATTTAATGCACTGTTATTAACGATCTGGCATAAGTATCAACAACAAAAAACACAGGACAGGTGCACTGGCGGCTTCTTGTCCTAGTAAAATGGTATGTGGTAGAACATTATATATAAAGTGCTTGATTCAGTGTAATAATGACCAATACATTTTTTTGGAGTTGACATGTTTCTTTCGGATCATTTAGTGATGCTAAGTAAAGAAAACGAAGTCAAAACCAAGAAGAGGAACCAAATATGAGTTTATTATATTAGAAAAATAAACAAAACATGATTGACGGCATGATATGTGGAAATAAGAATTCAGACGTCATACAAAAAGAAGAACGAATAAGAGAGAGAGAGAGTTTGCAAGTTTGAAATTACTGTTGGCAATCTTGTCTTACAAAAATTACAAAACAAAATAAAAGTATAAAATTGAAAATTGTATAAAACGCCCTTTTGAGAATTTTAAAAATGTCATTGGAACTGTAAGATATACTTAGACATTGCATTGATCGCTACAAAAGATGAAAAAATGCAAAAAAAAATTATTCTAAATGTAGAACAAAAAAATGTCTTGAAAAAAACTAAATAACTTCTAACCCCACATTTTAACAATTATTTTCGCATATTTATAAACAAAAGTGAACAATCTTGTATGCAGAGCTATCTAAGTTTATATTATAACAATATTTATATCTACAGTTGAATTAAAAAATACATATTTTGAAAGTTTTTTGTACCTAAAAATTTGTTGGTTAAACTTTTTGTCGTTATATATTCGTTTTTCTTCGGTGCCTTTGAATATTCGCAGGTGGCATGAGATAACATTCCTGTTATTTGCTAAACTCTGTATTATTCAGTTCTTCAATATGTAAAATTACTTGTAGTTGTAAAAACAGTTTCAAGAATACGGCGCCCTTAAAGGAGGGTCATAGAACTGTTTGGCAACAAAATTATGTTAACCAGATCTAACTCGGTTCCTTTTCTTTCAAAAAGCTACCATTAAAGCGATATTCTAAAACTACAACTGTTGGCGAGTATGGTTTAAAAAAAAATCTGAATCTTGTAGAACTGTAGTTAGTGTTCATTTAACATACCTATAATGATTTCAAATTAAAAAATAAATATGACCTCATTTAAAGCGACAATTTTTATGTTCACTTCGCATATTCCTAAATAAAAAAGGTTTCTCAAGAGGCGTCATAACTCGAACTGTTGTTTTAACGTAATATATACATACTTGTTCTACATAATCCTTGAAAAATCGTGGCAGTTTCATTATATTTTTAAAACAACAGAGTCGACACCTCCGATTGTTAAAAGAGAGACTGCACGTAATTTGTTCCTGTCATTTTTCAAACCGCGAATTACAACATCTATTAATACCCAACCTAAATATCGCGCACAGCGCCCATCTAAGAAACGACCGACCAACATGTGAATCACCCAACGACATCAGTCAATCGCGAGGCCCCCTTTGATCCGAGAAATGTTTTCGATCAGTGAAATATTAGGAGCTACCGATAAAATAAACGGTACTAGACAACTTAAGTGGTCCAGACGCAAGCTAAATGGAGTCGTTTCTGTAATTACTTGGAAATGTTATATTTACGTCTGGTTTACAGCGCTATTAGCTTCCTAAATTCAAAGCCAAGTGTGTCAGAGCAATGCGAAAGAAGCGTCGTCGTCGCGGATTTTTTTTTTTTGTTAATTTTTTGGGTCACCGAACCGTGTACCAGGCGTGTATGAATTTTGTCGCGTTTTTTTATTACTTATATTTAAGAGCTTCCTTCTCACAACTTGTAAATGGATGTCAGCCAAGTTGTTCAAGAAGAATGGGCTTCATTAAATACCGAAAGAAATTGCGACACATACAATGCTCCCGATACCTATTTAAATTTTGGTTTGTTTCCATAACAATTTAGATAATACATAAAGGGTGTTACAAAAAGATGTCTAGTCTAACACCTACCTGAAAATAAATAATTTTTATTAAGAAACACTTTGTATAAAATGAATCTGTCTCATTGTGCCCGATTTCAACAACAAATAATAAACTGTAGTTCGTAGTCACTATACTTCTACAAAAAGTAAATAAAATTGACATAATGCACACTGAGTTTACCAAACACCTTGACAAGGTGGGTCATGAAAAATTTCGTGTTACTTATATAATCGAGTGTTGTTTACCATGTATAACAGCCGTAGGTTTCACTATATGGTGATCACATCAAGAGTTCCTCAAGGTTCTAACCTGGGACCACAGCTTTTCCTACTTTTTATTAGTGATTTGTTTAATTTTGTATCATGTAAAAGACTTTTATTTGCCGATGATTTGAACCTTTTTCGTAAAATAACAACTGCCTTTTTTACAGCATCATATTTTTGCCTTAGAGAAGTGGTGGTCGGAAAATAAACTGCCATTAGATATTTTAAAAAGGGAAAGTGATGTTTTTTAGTAGAAAACTGCATTTAGTCTCGTACGAATATACAGTATGCGTCAAAAGTATAGAATAAATTCAATAAAAACGAAACAATTATTTTTTTGGAAAAATCCTCGAACAGGTCGATTTTTAATTTAAAAAATACATATTTTAGCGTAAAATGCGATTTTCAAATGTCATTTGTTTTCGAGTAATGACGTCATCGATTTTTTTTAAATGGCAACACCATATTTTTTTCCTTGATTCTGAAAGATCGTTTAATTCTCTATCAGACAGTACTAAAATTTTGCCCTCTTACATAGGAAAGTTTTCGAGTAAATGACGATTGAATGTTAGAAAACGTAAATTTTATCCATAAAAAAGTAATAATTCTGAGGTATGTAAAATAAAATACAATTGATTAAATGCGAATGCGATTTTGAAGTTCTTCTAAATTACGTGGTTTATTAATGTACACTTTTGACTTCAAGTATCCCCATAAAAAATAGTCAAGAGCTGTAAGATCTGGCGATCTTGCAGGCCATTCTATCGGTCCATGTCTGCCGATCCACCTCCCAGGAAAACAGTTGTCCAAAAAATCTCGTACAGGGCGCGCATAGTGCGGAGGTGCACTGTCTTGTTGAAACCATATGGTATCGTCAGGAATGTCAGGGTCATTATCGTTAGGAAAAATTACTGCAAGGGCTGGAACAAGGTCATTTTCTAGAAACTCTAAATATCTTTGTCCTGTAAGGGTTCCTTCAAAGAAGAAAGGCCGTACTATTCTGTCGTCAACTATTCCAGCCCACACATTTAATTTCTGAGGGTGTTGGGTATGTGCCTCTGGCATCCAATGAGGATTTTCCCGACTCCAATATCTGCAAGTTTGGCGGTTTACTGTACCATTCAGACAAAATATGGCCTCATCTGAAAAAAGTATTTGCCGGTGTAAATTTCTATTTCCTTGACATAAATCCATTAGAATTTCGCAAAAGTGTAAGCGGCGATCGGGATCATCGTCATTGAGTTCCTGCACAAGTTGAATTTTGTAGGGATGATATTTTTCCTTCCTCAAGATACCTGTGCTCTGACTAGTGTCATTGTTTAATGCAACCAATCGTGAAGAATTATGAGGATTATCCACCATACTTATCAAAATGTTCTGTTTCTAATTTTCATTAATGCTTGGACGTCCAGGTTTTGGAATATTTACAACATTGCCAGTTTCTCTAAATTTAGACTCTACCTTACTGACTGTTGATTGGCTGATAGGGCGATCTGGATATTTTTCATTAAATAAATCGCAAACTTCCTGCTGAGTTCTAGTGATATTCCCGCATCCGATAAGAATTAAAATTTCAATTCTTTGAGTAACAGTTAAATGTGTCATAATACTTTAAATTGAATAATAATTTCTATGTCGCTTACAATACTTATTAGAAAGTCGGTGTGACAATGACACTTTGCAAAGATTTTCACCTACGTGATCCATAAAAGAACTATGGAATTCGAAAAACTAAACTTGATAACGTTTTTGCTTTATTTTAATTGATTTACGTTTTCTAACATTCAATCGTCATTTACTCGAAAACTTTCCTATGTAAGAGGGCAAAATTTTAGTAATGTCTGATAGAGAATTAAACGATCTTTCAGAATCAAGGAAAAAAATATGGTGTTGCCATTTAAAAAAAAATCGATGACGTCATTACTCGAAAACAATGACATTTGAAAATCGTATTTTACGCTAAAATATGTATTTTTTAAATTAAAAATCGACCTGTTCGAGGATTTTCCCAAAAAATAATTGTTTCGTTTTTATTGAATTTATTCCATACTTTTGGCGCATACTGTATTGTTACCCTATAACGGGTCACTGCCATTATAGGTTTATCTTGAGTATTTAATGAAGGATGTTAGATTTTTCTTCTACTCAACATTTTTCACGTATTCGTTCTAAACTGGAATATGGTTACTGCCACTTAAAATTGGACGGATCATTAGCACTTTAGTATTTGAATGATGTACACTTTCTGAGCTGTTTCGCCGTGGTCAAACTTTAACTGCAGACGTTTCGCCACGCTTAACAGATGGTACCTTCAGTGCTTCTCGTATCTAAGTCGAGATTTTATACTAGTTGGTGCGTCATATTGGAGGAGATTGATAAATTATATGAATACAAAGGTGTTAACTAACAATATATCTCGAAAATATTTAAATTATTCTAGTCTCGTGTTTCGTATATCCACCAAACTAAGTAGTTTTTTTTGTTACCATGGATACGATTGTAAATTTATTTTTAAAAGTCAATATATTTGTCAAACGAGGGAGTATGAGCGTGAGAGAATCATAAAACCATAAAACGGAAATAATTAAGATATTGAAGGGACCTGGGGTATAGGATGCTCTTCAGTGATTCCTATTTCGTTTCGTATTTTTTCACAACAAATAATATAATTTACTTTACCGTTCAGTCCTGTCGAAACCAGAACAGTAAGTAATTACTTACCGACGCGTTTTTGCTTGGCAACCAGTAAATATAACATACTGTTTTAAAATTAACAATCGGAAATAGAATGGTCGTACAAAAAACTCACATGATATACAATTAGATGAATCACTAATAAAAAGTAGGATAATCTGTGGTCCCAAGTTAGAACCTTGAGGAACTCTTGATGTGAGCACCATATAGTAAATCCTGCGGCTGCTATATATTACACTCGATTACATGAGTAAGTCGAAAAGATATAAGAGGAAATTCAGAAGTCATGGTCCAACTTCTCAAAGAGTTTGGTAAAGTCAGTGTGCTTTATGTCAGCTTTATTTGCTTTTTGTAGAGTACTACAAAAAATTGTTTAACCTCCGGTTGAAGTAGTGATTCTACTTTAGATTTGGTGGTACTACAAGCGAAATTAAAGTGACTGCAACGATTCTTTAGGAACTACACCACGAAATGATAATTACTGTTTCTGTTTCTTTGGATTTGTCTAAAGCGTTCGATTGTGTCGATCATGGCATATTATTAACAAAAATTTCAGAATATGCATTGTGTTACAGAGGTGAATGCATCAGGAAAGTTGCTAAAATCAGAAAAAATTTTAATACAAAGAGGTGTACCTCAGGGATCCATATTGGGACCTTTGCTGTATATCATCTATACTAATGATTTGTCGCTACGAATAAATGAATATATAGTACAGTATGCTGATGATAGCACAATAATTTTTGACAAACTTGACCCAAACAGCATTCAAAATACTATTTATAGGTCTTTAGAAACATTGCATAATTATTTCGCATCACTAAACCAAAACAACGATAAGACTCAGATAATATCATTTTCAAGGACAAATACTAGTGAATTACCGTCTATTAATATACCAAATATGCCAACACCTGTAAATAATTTATTTTTACTTGGTATAAGAATTGATTCGCGCCTGGATTGGAGATCTCTTATTGATTTGTTAGAGCAGAATATGTCTAAATATTGTTATGCTTTAAAAACATTGTCTCAAAATATTGGTTCCGATGCTGCTTTTACCGCATATTGCGCATATATACAATCTAAAATTAGGTACGGAATATTTTTTTGGGGAATCTCTTCTAATGCCAAGCGAATTTTTGTTTTACAGAAGAGGTGTCTTACAAATATTCTAAATATGAGACAAAGGGAATCCTGTCGAAGTGTTTTTATCTCTGCAAAAGTGCTCACTCATAAGTTTATACATATATGAAGCTGTAATGTTTGTGATTGAAAATAATTATTTCCTTGAAAACTATAAGAAACAACATATATACCCTACAAGGAATAAAGCTGCGCCATCACTCTTTATGTGCATATATTCAGAGAAATATACCTTTTTCTATAATAAAAGTTTTTAATAAATTGCCTAATATTGTTAGAACCTTACCTGTCAAAATTCTCAAAATAAAATTAAAATCACTTTTGATGGAAAAGGCTTATTATACTGTGAATGAATATTTCGATGATGATTTGATAAATTATTTCTAAACTGTATTTATATCGCCAGAAACTAGTAACATAACATTTCATGTGACGGTTATTTTTTTCTGTGTGATACGAATTATATTATTTATATTATCTTTTTGATAACATGCTATATGTATGAGAATTTTTTTTACTTGGTGTTTTTGTCTTTTTTTTAGATTTTTTATATTTTATTTATCTATATAGTTTAAATTAATTTTAATTTCACTTTTATTAGCATTTTACCATTGTCTAGTTCTTAAGTTTATTTGACTTGTTCAACGCTCGTTTTTGGGCATTTTGTATGTTATATGCATCTGAACTAAATATATTCTATCTATCTATATATCTATCTACTACAAATAACTACAATCGATATTTAAAAATATTTATACCATTTTTCCCTCGTTCTACAAACGGAATTTTTTCACAACAAACGATTCTATATAAAAAACAACAAAGATTTTAGTACTGTAAATGTCAGTGGAAGGGTTTTTCAAGGTCATATAACTTTTTTCGAAGTTACTACTAATGAAAAAAATGTTGCTACAAACGATAATTGAATTCCTGCGTTACACGAAACAAGCGTGTGTATACAGCGTGTGCGCACGAAGCTGAACCGAATACAGAGCCTACTCCGATTACTTTGCAGCAATTCTCAACCGGCGCTAGCGCTGTCCCCTTCTTAAAACTTAATTTCGCCAATAAAAAATAATCACGCCGTTTGTCGCGAATCACAGACCCATAAAATTGCTAAATTGATTGACACTACCAATGGAGTAAATCGAACTTCGTATCCACTCGAGGCAAAAAGGTCAACAGGCGCAACGGCTATAATAAAAATAGCCTTTAACAACGACTGTGTCTAGACCGGCACTTATCAGTCTGGGGACTCCAAAGTGGGGTGGAATTAAAGCTTTCTTGGAAGTTTATGGTCTCGACAAGTGTCTTACAGAGTGTGATTAGTGCTGTAATAAAATCTGGTTGGGTACAGGGTGTCTTCAATTGTTAGTCACCGCTAGCATCTTAGATGTATTGAGAAACAACGTTAGAATAGTTATTTATACAACAAGAACATAAAGTAACACTTTTTGCACACGCGAAACTACAAATATTCGAGTTTGTGAAATAAAAGTGATGCCTTGTTATAGTTTACTCAGTTTTTAATGTTGAAAGTCTCACCTTTTTCAATATTTATATAAATACAGAGATTGTAGAATATTACCCAATGAATGTATTCTT
Source organism: Monochamus alternatus (assembly GCA_037114965.1). Taxonomy (NCBI): domain Eukaryota; kingdom Metazoa; phylum Arthropoda; class Insecta; order Coleoptera; family Cerambycidae; genus Monochamus; species Monochamus alternatus. The sequence goes on along the minus strand of CM073433.1, from coordinate 51,883,680 downwards.
CTCAATGCAAACTTTAAAAATATCACTTTTATATCGTTGGAAAAAGCACGCGCTAATGACCGCCGCGACCAACTCTCTCCGAACTCTCGTCGATGACGACCGATCGTACCAAAAACTTTTGTCCGTTGTTGACATTTGCTTTGCTTATGTGCATTCGCAAACAGTCTCCTTCTAGGGGTTAGAATTTGTTAGAGTTAACTAACATTTTGCTTAATGCGATACTGTAGATGAAACATTTTGACAAGACTAGGATTCTTATATAACTGTTTAAATTTAACTACTAAAAAACGAAAATACAATGATATTTTGAGACTTAAACATCATGGTGCATGGTGCACATGGTACCATGTGCAACGAGTACAGGCCTTAAATCCAATAAATGATCACCAAGCACGTTTGGTTTTTTGCCGGTGGTTTCTACGTCATGATACTGAAGACCCTCGTTTTCTTGCAAACATTCTATTTACTGATGAGACTGGGTTCACAAGAAATGGAGTGTTTAATTTTCACAATACGCATATTTGGGCCGACGAAAATCCTCATGCTCTAATAGAATCTGGACATCAGGCACGTTTTTCATTAAACATTTGGATGGGTATTGTAGGTGACAGGTTTTTAGCTCCTATTGTTTTACCATACCGATTAACAGGCGCTGCTTACCTCAACTTTCTGCAGAACACACTGTATGATTTTTTGGAAGACATTCCTCTGAATCAGAGGCAACAAATGTGGTTCCAGCATGATGGTGCTCCAGCTCACTTTTCCATGGCCGTTAGAGAGCATTTACACTTTTCCACATAGATGGGTAGGAAGGGTCGGATCTGTTTTATGACCTCCAAGATCGTCTGATCTGAACCCTCTAGATTTCTTTGTTTGGGAATATTTGAAGACATTAGTGTATGGTACTTCTGTAAATAGCCTGGAAGAGCTGCAGCAACGGATTAATCAAAAGTGTCAAGAAATCCAAACCAAGGAGGATGTTTTCGAAAGAGTTCGAATATCGTTGAGACGAAGATGTCGTGCCTGCTTGGAAATGGACCATCTGCTGTAACTATGTTTTTTGTTTGTTAAAAGCTTCCTTTGTCGATTTATTCCTAATAAAATAAAATGTTTGAAAAACGAATAGTGGTCCATATCTCCGCAACCGTTACTTTGCGGACCCATGTTTATTAAGACTTTTCTGCTTATTTTGGTTCATACTATTACCTCCTGAAATATTTTACACTCTTCTTTTAACACCCTGTAGAAATATATCACCTATACGTTAATGTTATCTATTTATATATAATCCAAAAAATATTTTGATAAATGAAAACATACATTTGTGGATTAGTCAAGGATTATATACATAAAGCTGTAAAGGATTACCTTGACATTATAAAACCAATCGAAATATCAACAATAGAGACATATATGGATTTCCGATAAATCAATAAGCATATCTTTTCAAAAGATATGCTTGCATTTTTTTTTAATTTACACGATGATCAAGATGTGACACATACCAAAATATTTTAAGAGCTACTTGATTTAATGAAATTAATTAAACGTTCAAATTTTAAAACGTCTCTCTTCTGTAATTTTTACATTTAGGATTCAATGTAAATTTATTAATAGCCACTTTGTACAAACAACCTCTCTAATTCCACGTTATTTCTTGAAATTGGAACAATGATCGGAAGTATCTTATTTAGTCAACACAGGATGTATAATTTTACATATTACTTCAACTTTTAACGCCCTGTGTGGTATAATTTGCAAACGGCTGAAGTACGTTTATCTTAAATTAAAATTCACCTACCTAGAAAGTCCATATGGCGTGCACTTTTTTCACGTCTTTACAACCTTGATATCGTTATCATGCAAACTTGCATTTTAAAACGTCTAATCAACCGACTGAAGCAGTGGATCAAGTAACAAACGCACAGAAAGCCCACTTCGACCTGACCAGTGCACAGGTGAAAAGAACAAGATATTTTGATTTTAGCAACAGACTATAGATAAATGTAGCTGCTACGCGTTATAAGAAGCTGTACTGTAACATTTACGGGTTTTACAACGGGTACAACATATGCTGTAAAGACATATATGGAAGAATCATTGCCATATTCGAAAGCCGACTGCCCGCACTTATACAGGGCATTCAATCGAATTCCATCAACATCTAAGAACGTATTACCGATCATTCGGTTGTTGGAAATAATGACTGTTACTGATTTCTTTATTTTCGGAAAGTTTCATCGATGACTTGATTAAAGCTAAAGATGGTTGCGATAACGTTATCTCAAGGTCGAGCAGGGTGTACGTGTCTTTATGAACGAATACCTCTTGACGAGGCAAAATACTGGTAGAACTATATTTGAAAATTGTATAAAAAACTCTTTTGAGAAGATTAAAAATGTCCTTGAAACTGTATCTTAGACATTGCATTGATCGTTATGCCGCATTCACACTCGGCGAGGCAAGCGAAAGGGCTATAGCGAGCGCGATACTCGACGAGGGCTCCATCCACACTCTCGTGCTCGACCGGTCTCGGACTGTCTCGCCGAAAGTGCTCTAACCTCACATTTTAACAATTATTATCACATACTTATAAATAAAAGTGAACAATGTTATATACAGAACCATGTAAGTTTATGTTATAACAATATTTTCATCTACAGTGAAATTTAAAAAAATATATATTTTGAAAGATTTCTGTAAATACCTAAAAATTTGTTGGTTAGAGCACTTTCTGCAGTTATATATTCGTTTTACTTCGGTACCTTTGAATATTCGCAGACATGAGATAACACTCCTGTTATTTGCTAACCTCTATATTGTTCAGTTCTTAAATGTCTAAAATTATTTGTATTTGTAGAAAACACTATTTCAACAATACGGCGCCCTTAATAAGATTATGACCTTTAGCTTCTGCAACAATCTGAACGTAGTTTTAGTCTCTAATTTATGATCTTTCAATAGCTGTTCCACTCTGTATCAATCAAAGACTTTATTAACATGATTCCATCATATTCCTATTAGTTTTATTTATAGTCTGCGTTATTTGCTGCAGTGTCATTCGGTAATGTGCTTAATGAATTTCAAAATATGCAAGCTGGCTGCGCGTTTGACCTCAGTAGGCTATTTCAAGTTTTTTGCGACAAATTGACTGCATAGAGATGATAAATACGAGGGTACGTCAAAAATGCTAACTTCCTCGGCCTTCTACTTTGTTTATGAGGAAAATAATTATGAACGAGGCACGTGTTAACGGTATTTACAATATCATTTTTTAACTTATGCTCGCAATTGAAACCAGACACGCTATAAGCAGCAACTAAAAAAATATGAAGATAAAAGAGTTTGATACAGTCTGATATGTTGCCAACAAATAGTAATAAGCATTAGAAACAACATATATTACGGAAACGAAAATATTCAGGGGAACAAGGTGGTTGCGGGGGTGTTGAAATATTATAAAAATATTGTTTCAAATGCTTATTACTATTATTTGGCAAAATATCAGACTATCAAACTCTCCTCTAGATTTCCAGAATTTTTTAATTTTTCAACACCGTCGCAATACCTCTTTCAACCTGTAACATATTTTTATGTTATATAATTGTTTTGTAATGTTTTACTATATTTACGTTAAATGACCGCAAAATAAAGAAATACCTACGGTCTCTATATTTTTTTAGTTGCTGCTTATAGCGTTTCTGATTCCGATTCCGTCTTCAGCCACATTTCATTTGATACAACAGTTTTAGGTTGCTTGTTTACAAAGATGATGTGTTTTGATGATACAAAATATACAGGCCACTTTGACAGTAAATACTAAATAATTTGGTACTTGCGGGATACATTTGTCAAATTTAAATTCTTTGTAAGTTTGACAAAAATTATATATTACTTATTTATACGATCATGCGTCAAAGTATAATATTTCTGTCGTTTTAGTTAAAATACCACTTATATCCTTGCCGTATTTTTTATTTTTGGAATAATACATTGTCGATACGCCTACTTATAATTTCTAGTTTTTATTTTTCGGTTCAGCGCTGTTCGGTATCGATATAAATATAGATTTACAACGCACACTAGGATTATAAATAACCCAGATATAATTATTGTACATGCATGCATACGACAAGGCCTTGTAATTTGCCGCAACTTTATAGCCGATAACAAACTTCTATTTGGTAAAACTATCAATTATGCCGCCTAATATCAAAACAATAAAATTTAAGTATGCACAAGTGCTTGTTTTGCTAAGGTAACATATTTCTTGATCGAACATTATTTTCAAAGTTAGCTACAACTTTTTTATGAGAAATTGTTGTGTGTAAGCATGGGCGCCGATATATGTTTTAATTAAGGGCTTTTAGAATAATTATATTATTGAGGAGAGTAAAAAAATCAAATGAAATGCTGCATTTAAATATATGTACAGGGTGTTAACGATAAGTTTGGCAAAACTTCCAACGTATTCTAACGATAAAAATAACTGGAGTTTGTTATATAATAATTTTTTATTCAAAGCTTAATAAGGGAGTTACAGGGTATTAAAATGTTATAAATTTTGGTTTTTTTATTCGTAATTTAAATACAGGGAAAGATTATTTGGGTAGTGATATGTTTGCAACTACTTATATCTGCACTGAATGTATGCCAGTGGCGTAGTTACTGAATGGACATTGTACATTTTTTAAGAAAAAAGAGTACGCCACTGACATTACTAATATTTCAAGATTTTTTATAGAGTTTCCTATCAATTTTTGACAAAAAAGTATTCCAGCAAAGTGTTCATAGCAGTGACAGGTCTTGTGATAATTGGGATTGTTAAAGTCGCTGTATTTTCCGCCGCAAAATGATCAAATTTATGGCGTTTTTTTAGGTACAGAAATCTCGAAAAATGAAGCACGTAGAGCAAAAGTAATATGAAAAATGAAATTACTGATGTTTTGTTTATCCACTTTTATTACTTAAGTTCTCCTCAAATAATATAATAACTTCTATAATAATTCCACGTTTTAACAATTATTTTTGCGTGAACAATCTTTTATGCAGAAATATGTAAGTTTATGTTATAATAATATTTACATCCGCAGTTGAATTAAAAGAAATACGTATTTTGAAAGATTTCTGTACCTAAAAATTTGTTGATTAGACCGATTTCAGTCGTTATATATTTATTTTACTTCGATACCTTTAAATACTCGCAGGTAGCACCAAGTAAGTGACAGTTCTAACTATTTGTTGTCATAAACAATTACAGTTCCCAAGCAAAGACTTTTTATGACCTAAGTTGTCAAAAAAACAATTGAAACACCTTGTAACTTCTTATTAAGCTTCGATCTAAAACTGTTATACAACAAACCCCAATTATTTTCACCGATAGAATATGTCGGTTAAGTTTGGCTAAACTTGCCATTAACACCCTGTATAGAATGTCCCTAAATTCCGTGCGTATGGAACTGCTACTTCGGTATCTTTAAAAATAAGTCCCACATTATTCAGTTATTAAATATCTAAAATTACTTGTTTTTGTAGAAAGCAGTATTTCAAGAATACGGCGCCCTTAAATGAGAAGCACTACATTGGATGAATTCTATAATAAATCACTAGGTATTCATAATTTCAAAAATTAAAGGAACATCCTAAATTAATATGTTAAATTGTTTTTAATCGAATTATAATGATATTTTCCCCATTTCTCTAAATGGTGTGAAGTTGAAGTAAATGTTTTTCCGCCTTGATTCTTGTTGTTTTGTTTGTAAGGGAAAAGTTTGTAACCGAAAGATAAAATGTATCTGTCAAAAATAAAACAAAAAGCATAAGCAGATAAGTAAATGCTCCTATCTTTCGTAATATATTCTGCATAATCTATTTTGAAAAAGTAATAGAGGTCAACATTCTAAAATATAGATAGAACGCCTAGGCGCTGGAGTGAAAATATTTTGTACCGCCCCCGTATATTAAAAATATATTCTTGGTATTATCCGCCATGTTTATATAAAGGAAAAATACGTTCCAATTTGTCGTCAAATTATAATTTTGTTAATTTCTCATCTAGTTTTAACAAATAAACAATCAAAATGGCGACTATCGAGAAACAGTTGTAAACGTGCAAATTGTTGTTAAAATAAAAACGATGAAGTTAAATTATAGTTTGTCAAGTGTTACGTAAAGATTAACACACGGTAGTTGTTCCTCTAGTTAGGAAGAAGTATTTTAAGAGTCTTACGCTATTTTTAACACTCGGCTGCAGTTATTTGAAAGCGTTTTGGTAAAAAGCGTTTGGCAGAGCTGAAACCTCGGCGATTTTAAACAAAAATGGCGGCCACTTTGCGAAAAATACACCTCGGGACGTCCAGTTTGCGGGAAAAACGCAGAGGTTTCGATTTTCGGAACAGGCAAACAGAACAACCACACACGTCTAGCAGCTTTTGCGTGTTTTACGTTAATTTCTCAGCAGCGGTACTTACTCAAAAAATAATTATGCCAGTGCAAAAAGTCTAAATCGTAAAACTAAACTTAAAATGTAAAACTGACAAAATGAATCAGCGCTGCATTCGGGCCGAAGATAGCCGATTATATCTGAAACTCAACGCGTGGCTAAAAATGGACACAACTGGGGCGTCGCGACGCCCTATTCGTATTATGGAATACACACGCAATCACGTCACGTCACCGCGCGATCGTCCAGTTATACCTTGTTTGAAAATCGAGGCGGCCGTTTCCGTTTACGAACGAAAATTGCAACGGCCGCGGGGGACGGGGGGGCCGAATTTCGTTTTAATTTGTGGAAAGATCGGCTCGCGAACGAACGGAGCGACTTTGGCACGTCGCGACGTCTTTCTCGAAGGTGGGAGGCGAAGAAATGCCAGGGCGGGATGCCTTTCCACCAGCGGTACGCGCGTTGTACAGGGTGTGCCGAAATTAGTTCCATATAGAGCAAGAGTGGATTCATGACGACAAAACAATGCGATGTAGTCAAACTTACTTTAGTCAAAGTTTACAGAATTAAAATACACATACTTCTACTATACAGGGTGTCCCAAAATTAGCCTGCCAGAAATTAACTGTTCTACGATCAAAAATAGGAAAAAAAGGGATCGCGATAAAGTAATCAAATTAAATATTGAGTTTGGCACGCCTATGACTAATTATGGTATTATTTTTAGAACATTAGATTTGCAATGTAATTGCGAGTTTCAATATTAAATTTGATTACTTTATCTCAATCCCTTTTTTTTCTTATTTTTGATCGTAGAATCCACAGTTAATTTTTGGCAGGCTAATTTTGGGACAACCTGTATACCGCGCACTTTTTATCTTTTCAATGTATGACCTTGGCCCCGAAAGTTAGGGGAATACAAGAGATAAACCAGAACTGTGATGCATTTGAGCATTCTTCATAATAAAGCGCAATTTTCAAATTCAAATTAGTAACTGATTCATCATGATCCTAGACACATTTAAAGGGTTATCAGTTAACTTATTGTGAGCTTGCGGATTACTGTGGCTGTTCTCTCGTTCATTTTTTAAAATTAAAATGAGAGACCAATGATCTCAAGTTATTTTTCATAAATACTGTCCCACAAGTACTGAGAGATATTTTAAGAACGGTTGGTTGGAACAAAGGTAAGACGAAGATGTTCTATAATTATTTTTCGTACCATCACTCTCCCTTTTCGTATTTTAAAGTTACATCCTAAATGTAGAATCAATTTTAATGAAATGTGGAAAGTGGATTTTGTTTATACTGAAATTAGGTAATATCAACATTTATCTTGTTTATGCAGGGATGCGCTACCCTTACAGTAAAGTGACCGTAAACTTTGACACATTTCCTTTTTTATCAATATGTAATTGTTTATCATTTGAATTTATCGCCTAAAAAAACCCAGATCTTTAAAATGTATGCAAATATTTGGATTTTTCAAAAAGTTATTTACAAATATCGAAAATAAAATTTTAACTTTGACACTGTATATTTTTAACCATTAACTTTTGACTAAGGTAAGTATGGCTACATCGCATTATTTTGTCATCTGCATTCTACTCTTGCTCTACAGGGTGCAACAAAAAAGCATGGCATCTCGTTAATTGCGTATTTTTGACTGCAAAATATATTTATATATATATACTAGGTGACCTGGCAAACGTTGTTTTGCCATATGAATTATTTCTAGTGAATACTTTGGCAGTTAAATAAAAAATAACTAACTTATTGTAAGTGTGTGGAGATGTGGTATATGACTAAAAGAGGAATGGAGCACTGTGAACGATGACGGCCTATAAGAATAACAAAACACGAAACATTCATTTTTTGAATTATTTCGCGTGCCTGCAATTTTACTTGTTTGACGGCCCAAATTAGCCCCTTTGCGTCTTGTTGGCATTGTTCACTGTACAAAAAAATAGCCATATAGTAAAATAATAGCCGTTGTTGGCGGGAGCTCTTGACACGTGTTGCGTACTTTTGAGGTTATGTAGATCACTTAATTAACTAATAATGAGAACTACACTTAAAATTAATAATTTTATTAATTATTGATAAAATAGGAAATAAATAATTATGGCCCAGCAAATTAATAATAAATTTACTTGAGAATTACACTTTGAAGGTAAGATGATAATTGTAAACATCACTATTACACTCCATTTATACACAATAATAATGGTCGAAAACTGTGTAGGGAGTGAGAGAAGGCTTATTGTGAGAGAGACAGGAGACCGGCTTCGTTCTCATCCCTACTCCGTGCTGTTTACTGGGTGAGAAGTGACACCGGTAGATGCCTGGCGGGGATAACTGATCTAGTGATAATCGATCAGTTATCGACCAGGGTTAAAAATGATTAAATTAAATGGTTATTAAAAAATAGGGGTTTGTGATAGAAGGATGAAAATGAAGGGTTGTATGTGTTTTTTAATGCCACATCATAAAAAAATAAAAATAAAAAATTTTGTCCAAAAAATAAAAAAAAATGTTTGGGGTGGACCACCCCTATCACTTAGGGGGATGAAAAATAGATTACGACCGATTCTCAGACCTACCGAATATACACATAAAATTTCATAAAAATCGGCCAAGCCGTTTCCGAGAAGTATGGCGTCTAAAACTGTGACACGAGAATTTTATATATTAGATATATATGTACACAAAATGTCTCCCTTAAAAGATACAGGGTGTTAAACTTCACCTTTGTTGTTGTTTTTTCGCTATAATATCTTCAGATTTTCGTGTATCACTTTGTAAGTGATACCTAAAAACAAACGTAGAAACAGAGGGTAGGGGTTTTTCTTTGATGTGTCAAAATATTTTTAAGAACTCAATTTTTATTCTTATATTCATTTTATAATCTACAGCAATAATCAAGAAAATTTGGTGTTAATTTTCGCTTGTCTACCCTGTTCGTTATAATATGTATATAGCCTAATTTAGTTTCTTTTGTATATAGTAAATACATAGGAAATGCATAGTTTGAAACCCCCTGTATATTAAAGGTTTCTATTTAATAGTACCCTTTAGTCTGCATTTGCGTCAGTCTACACTTTACAGTGACTAATTTTTTAATTAAAATAAGTAGCTAACAATAGCAATCAATTGTTGATTAATAAACCAGTCCTAGTGCATTTTCCCATATCTTCTCGCATTATAGCGTCGACAACAAAGCAAGAGGAGCATCGGGAAAAAAACAATAATTAATGAAATATACGGTTTTCAAGGCAAAACGATGATTCAATATTTGAATATAGTTATTACGGGTATGAGCGTATTCGTCACTCTATCGTGTGTCATGTGTACTCGAAGTTGATTGTTTGATAAAACCTACGTACGTGGTCAATCTATCTGCTTCATTCTGTTTCTGCTTCTTTCTTTATTTGTGGTTTTCTCAGGGCCCAAATGAGAGTCGTGAGGCTAGTACAAATTTATACTATTCATTTTTATTCATTATATCAGTTAAGGCCGCCGTATTTCTCGCCATAAAATGATCAAATTTGTGGTGTTTGTACAGAAATAAAACACGTAGTACAATAGTAACCTCAAAAATAAAAATCTTGATGTTTTGTTTATTCTCCCCAAATAATAATTTTTAATAAGCGTGAGACACACATTGTTGTGCTATTCTGACCCAACATTTTAGCAATTATTTTCGCATATTTATAAATAAAAGTGAACAATCTTATGTGCGGAACTATGTAGGTTTATGCCATAACAATGTTTTCGCTAACATTTAAAAATACGTATTTTGAAAGATTTCTATATCTAAAAATTTGTTGGTGAGACCGCTTAAGGACGCCGTTATTTTGGAATAGTGTTTTCTACAAATACAAATAATGTTAGACATTTAAGAATCTAATCACAGAGCTCATCAAAAAACAAGAATATTCAAAGGTACCGAAATAAAACAAACCAACACATTTTAGGTACAGAAATCTTTCAAAATACGCATTTTTGTAAATTTAATTGTAAATATAAATATTGTTATGACATAAACTTACATAGTTGTGGATATATAAGATTATTTTGTTTATAAGTATGTGAAAATAATTGTTAAAATGTGGGGTTAGAATAACTAAACAATGTGTGTATTATAAACGCTTTTTAAAAATTATTATTTTATTTGAGGCGAATTTAAATAGTAAAAGTGGTTAAACAAAACATCAATAATTTTATTTTTGATATTACTTTTGTTCTACGTGTTTTATTATTTGAGATTTCTGTTACTTAAAAACACCACAAATTTCATTTCATCATTTTACGGCGAGAAATACGGCGACCTTGAGTAATAATTTTTATACAAAAATAAAAAAGGCAGATCAAGTTATATTTCGCAGTATTCCATATACAAAGTGTCTGGAATATGAAGGCCAATATTGAAAGGGTTTGTACCTATATCTGACCAAAATCAACAAAAACTCTTATAAAAAATGTATAATTCGAATAGCTTTTCTTCCATTTCTACAAATAAATTTCATAAATAAAAATATAACTACAATAATATGCACTGATAAAAATTATTAGCGATATTACATGGTGGCTGGTTGGGTAATGTAACTGTGATGAAAAATTACTACTCATGAATATAAATTTTGCCACAGTATAATCGTGTTTTTGTACACACAGAAATGAAATTTTATGACGTTGTTATTTATTTTTTAGAAAAAATCATGTAATTTTACATGAAAAATATAAATATACCGAATTCACATGAAAATTCTTGTAATACAGTTTGAATTTGCTATTTTTTACAATAATATATTATTTGACAATGTGTAAATTTACAATAATTTTTATCAGTGTATTTTGAAATTACAATTACAATTACATGGTAGGTGTACGACGTCTTCACTTATCCAAAACCTGTTTATTGTCATAATTCTATTACCGTTGATAGATACAAATATTGTAAAGTTAAACATATTTGGTACAATTAATCATACAGCAAAATAAAGGCGTTTATATTCCTGACACCCTGTATGGAGAGGTGGTCAACATTCCATTTACATCTGACCTACCCTGGTACAATCGTACGTAGACCCAGCTTTTGTACTGTACAAAATGACCATCCCAGCACTTGACTACACGCTGAATTTTATGTTGACGCATTCGATTTTTATTGAGGTCGTAACCCGTACTTCAGAACGGTCCGCATATGTTTCCGGTTACCCAAACAAGTGAACAGCGAATTGAAATGAAAAGTTGGCGCCTCGGTGAAGTGCGTTTCAATAAAACAAACGGACCAGAAGGTTACAAGTGAAATTACGATTCCTTATACGGAAAAATCCAATGAGTACCTTTCAGGGCTTGCAATTTACTCAGAGGAGGTTAATCGGAGATGAAATCTGAATTTTCGTTTCCGGTACGGACTTCCTGTAGACTTAACAATTGAGATAGTTCTAGCCATAGGCGTATAAGGTTATAGATGCATCCTACATATTTCCTTGGATTTAAAACATGTTGGAATTCAGAAGTTTATGTTTGGCAGAAATGTATACTTTATCATTGTTTGGTTTGGTAATTATTTATCAATGCATCAGATTGACTAACTTCTTGTATAACAACCTTAGTATAACCTACGGAATACCACAAGGCTCCCACCTGGAACCTTTTTTGTCTATTTAGTCTTTGTTTATAAAGACATTGGTTCCTGTTTAAAGTGTTTGAATTAGAATATATTTGCTGATGACCTTAAACTATCAAAGTCTGGTTGATCTTTAGACAACTTTGTTAAATTTGAGATTGCAGTTCTCATAAACTTTTACATAATATTAATAAATAGCATTTCAAAAAATTTGTTTGTAAATTCATAACACAGTTTTGCATTTCATTGTAATTTTAGAAATGTATTTTTAGCAAAACTCTTCGTTTCAAACATTATTCTAAAAGAGTTTTTGTTTATTTTTTAATCAGATATAAAGTCTTTTCAGTATTGGCTCTTATATTCCGGACACCGTGTATTAACAAGCGGTTAATATACAGAGTGACCCGTTTGGAAAACAGGTCACTCCTCTAAAAGTTTTATTTGTTAGCCGATTTTAAAGATTTTTTTTTCGATGACTGAGCTTCAATAACTCTACTGTTGTGTCAAATTTCAGACTGGAAATTAAACTTTCAAGGTCTGCTTCGATTTGTTTTCAACTGTAATGATACAAAAAAAAGATTCTCCACTTTTTTATTTCAAATCCAAATGCGCTACTTGATTTAGAGAATTTTTAAATGGGTGTGACCATAATTAAAAAAATATACAGAGTGTCCCAGGATTGGTGAACTTACAGAATAAGAGACAAACAAATTTGCTGTTAGAAAATGGCCTTGTAGCTGGAAATCAGGTCTGCATGTCGTCATGATTTCAGGTCCATAAAATCTTAAGCTTTGGAAATTAAAAAAAAATAACAATTATTTTCATCAGTGCTGTTTATGTATGAGATTTGACAAAACGTTATTAAGAAAAGTTTCTTGGAATGAAAAATTGAGTATGTGTAGAATGTCCTAAGTCTACTTTAATTTTTCGGTTGAAATAAATTCATAGGTCTCTGATTTTCATTCTCAAATTTGGAGTTATCATAGATGAAATTCTATGTTTCAGAAATAAACAACAATAGGTCCTTAATTCATAGGGAAACATCAATTTCTGATGTCCTACCTGCTTCTGAATTTATAGCATATTTTTCATGACATCCTCTGTACAGGATTAAGTATTGGAGTGCAAGCACATCAGTAACTGTTTTATAACTTGTTTTTATACAACAAATTTTCCACAAGTTAAATCTTTCCAACCATTACAGCAAATTATAGAGGTGGAGCCGTATAGGTATAATTTTTTTAATTGTACCATTGTCTTTCGTAAAAAAAACGTATCCCGTCGGTATTTTTTGTTGGATTACAACTAAACGCTATTTTTTCTGCACATTTTCGTTCTTCATTCCGATTTTTTTTTTACTGCTATTCAAATCAGTAAGTACATGTCGCTTGTAACATACTCTAAATAATTGCAATTCACGTTCCTGTACTTTTTTACATATCATGTTAACATAAAAACCACGAGTTATGTAACCCACATGCTAAATAGGGGAGTGGTACCGTGTCATTATTCTTCAGATAAATAATTAGTCGAGGCATAAGGTAAAGTGTCACTCCGTGTACCGCGTGTTTCTCGATGATGTTCGATAAATTAGTGAAACGTTTGTCGAGTGTTGCATAATGATAGTTCTAATAATGGCTCGTTTTTTGCTCTTTTAGATATCAGTTTATCTAGAGAAAATTTTTCAAGCCTATAGCGTTTTTTAATTTATATAAGGCCATTAAAATATAACGGCATTAAAATATTGATATTTCGCAAGATCTATTTTAGATTTATTTTATTAAAATACTTATATTCAATAATATATGCATCTATCGTTTGCCCGTTTGGAACCAACCTTCTGCAGTCTTTCGGTTCAAAAATATATTTTTTGCCTTTTCGTTCTTTACACAAATACAAAAAATTCAGGTTTGTTCTTTTTCGTCAGTTGACAACGTATTAGTAATATGAAATACATATATCCATTTTGAAAAAATTGTAATATTAAATCGAGTGTTTTAAAATGGACAATACACTTAAATCGTTAAGTCGAAATATTTAGTCGTATATTATAAACGTCACCACTGGAAGGATAGTAGTTAGACGATGAAGAAAAATGAACATTTTGATTCAGAGGAGTGAGTAATCGTTGCGTGCTATTTTCCCGGAAAACGTGCTTTTAATAAGTGTTATGAACGGAGCTTTATAAACGGAATATCATAATTATAAACATACCTACCGCTTATGTTTTTTTATGAACTACCGTACTGACTCATTTTTTTTATCTAAACTCTGCCATCTGGAATCCTAACGGTAGATAAAAGTTTCCAATCAATTAGTATAGGATCCCACTATAAAACGACCTTCACCGAGCTGGTTAATGGATGAAAAGTATTTTATATCCAATTAAATGTATCAATAAATATATTGCAAATGGGTTGTCTAAAAAATTTCAGTCCAGAATATGGAGGGTTCCTAAGGGTAGATAATAGGTACCGCCGCCCCCTGACTTTATTCGATTTTTTGGAGAAACGGATAAACGGATCGTCCTCATTTTCGGTATGGACGAACTACACACAGCTGCAATGCTGTGTACTCTTTTATCGTATGGAATGGTTCGCTGGGGGAATATTTCACTTTTTAAAATTCGACAGCCGGAATTCAGGACTGATTTTTCGCAGACAACCCTATACCACCGTGTTGGTAATGAAATAATCTTTATTTTAATTTAACTTTAATTTATTAACCACACCGGTGCAAGTTACTAGTATCGATTTACCTGTTTATACCTGCCTACCCATGAATTGTGACGGGAAAAAAATAGTCAACCTAACGTTTGCATATTCTATGGGCTTCATACTTTCGATTGGTATAGAATTTGTCTATTAACCAAACCAGTGAAATGATTAAAAAAATACTAATTTTTAATTGTTAATTAATCATATTCTGGACTGAATTTTTTTAGACAACCCATTTGCAATATATTTATTGACATATTTAATTGGATATAAAATACTTTTCATCCATTAACCAGCTCGGTGAAGGTCGTTTTATAGTGGGATCTTAAACTAAATGCTTGTTCACTTATCTGTCTACCTGCATAAGGCAAATACGTATACATTGCATAATGTACTATACTGAGAGAAGTTCTTATAAACATAATCCCTTAAAATGTTTCTTAAGAAAGTTGCAGCTCAAGACATCAAATTCTTAGTGCCTTTGGTATCGAAACTTCGAAAAATAAAACATGTAGAACACAAAATCGAAATTATTATCGTATTTATTTGTTGGTACTATTGGAACTGTTAAGAAGCGTCTGTAAATGCGCCTTGTTTACTATCCTACACGGACGGAAAGCTTAATATTGAAAAGCAATTAGAATACGATTGTTGCGATGATTCAGCAACCCTGACAAAAGCGTTAGGTAAGCAAATTTGTTACTGTTGACCGACTGGTTGTTTCATTAAAGAATGGAAATAGTTTGATTTAATAATAGCAATACTTTATTGAAATATTAACTTATTTTTGTATAATATGATTGTAAAGAATAACAATTACTGTCACAGTCATTCATTAGCGGTACACCAGGCATATACAGCTTTTAAGCTTGTTAGTTCTCTTCATTATGACATGGGAGACGAGGTATCCGACGATTTATACAACAGAAGGGAACCTGAGTAAACGTAATGCAACATGTAACTACATCTTGTGGCCACATCTTGAACCTATCGGTTCACCTGCACACACAACTTTAAAACGATTTGTAGTAAATAATACTGTAATTCTGTCACTACAGTTCTGGTTATAGTCACCACAGGTGTTGTGTATTCGCGAATATTTACACGGATTTCACAATTTTTGGATATAAATTATTAATTGCGGGAAAGTCTCAACTTTTATCGAATTTCGCAAAATAGGAATATTATCGCTATTTTTATCATTATGTAGGGTTAGTAAGTTTAATTTGAGCTTCTGACAATCTACCATGACAGTTTTATGATAAAAATGATAGAAAACATTGTAATTGGTAAAATTCGCTAAAAACACTTTTCCCGCCATTAAATAAATCGCGCGAATTTTTGCGAATTTCGCGTCCATGAGGACAAGGCTTTATTCTTATGAAAACCCTTGAAGGACACAGGTTTTATTTTTACCATAACCATAAGACGTTATCACACCAATTCGGTTTATCAGTTTCATATTCGTATAAGTTCGAGCTCTGTAAGCGATCATCCTGTATAATGAAATCGAAAGGCTGTCAAGAATCGTGATGCGACGATAAAAACTCAAGTTGGTATCCCTGACTGCCGATCTACCAACTGCGTCCATTCCGTCTCCACCTATAGATTTTATGGCCGAAGATTTTTGCTGGCGGGAATTGTTTTTTGCGTTTTCCTCGACACGTTTTATATGACGGGATAAATTAAAGACATTAAACGGGTTTAAGTACCCGGTATTATGATATAAATTACCGATGTTACGTGCAATTTGCTTCTAATGGTGGCCTGTACGTATCTCCACACTGGCAAATGAGAAAGGCAATGCCTACGAGATGCCTAGGCAAATATTTAAAGTGAGTTTAATGAATGTAAATGTTTTGGAATGCTAATTGTTCGGTTTGAATGTAGTCTACGAAACGCGTTGTGATGTGGATCGCTAGCGTTAAGGAGAGCACGCATTACGAGGTCGCGGTCTAGACGCATCGTGGACCGTTCTATAGTCTGTTTGGAAATGAAAGAGAGTAATAAAACCCCGAGATAAGAACCGGCCATGGGCGTGGTAATATTTCGTTTCAGGTAATTATCGGGTAACACTTATGCTAACAGGTAATGGGTGTACATTAGTATATTTTACTGGATACATCATAGAGCAGGAGCCAGTGTATTGTGACAGATCAATCCAGTCTTGGAGCTGAATATACGAAGGCGTGCTAGGGCAGTAGAGTAAAATTCGACTTGTGTTTAGTGACTATTGTGCCAGTGGATATAATATTGTTTGGGTAAAATGTCGAGCTTATCAGAATACGTACCTGCTAAACGCGTGAAAAGATGTGCGCTGTCTCAGAATGAGAAGATTATATTAAATGTATTTAATGCATTGAAACACCAAAATCCTACCAACAGTGTTGACGACATCGTGGAAAAGTGTTCCAAAATGACAGGGATTGGAAAATCGACTATCTACAGACTCTTAAAGGAAACAAAAAATGAACAAGATACTGTAAATCCCCAAAATCATCTACAGGGAGGTCAAAAGTCGTTATAGATATAGATGATTTCTTGAAAAATGTCATTCGCAGAAAAGTACACTCATTTTATTTTAAAAAAGAAATACCAACGCTAAACAAAATTTTAAGTGAACTTTCAGAGGACAACGATTTGCCAAAAATCAGTAGAAGCGAATTATGGGCCGTCTTACGAGAGTTGAATTTTTGCTGGGAAAAGCAGAACAGGAAGTCAGTTCTTATCGATAAAGATGAAATTATTTGTTGGCGAAGATCCTACTTAAGATCAATTAGAAAATTCCGTGACGAAGGGAGGAATATTTATTATTTAGACGAAACTTGGGTGAACGAGGGATATACTGTAACAAAAGTATGGCAAGATAAAAATGTAAAAAGTTTTCGGCAAGCAGTTTTGGATGGACTTTCAACAGGGTTCAAGGCACCTTCAGGTAAAGGGCGAATATTAATAGTGACACATATAGGTAGTGCCAGTGGTTTTGTAGATGGCGGTTTACTTTTATTTGAATCTAAAAATACAGGTGACTATCACGAAGACATGAACGCAGATGTTTTCGAAGAGTATTTTACACAGATGTTGGATCTTATTCCTCGGGGATCTGTAATTGTCATGGATAATGCCAGTTACCATTCACAGCAGACCGAGCGGACGCCTACGACTCCTTGGAGGAAAGCCGATATAATTCAATGGTTATCCGGAAAAAATATTTCTTTTGAAATAAATATGGTGAAAAAGGAACTTTTGACACTTGTCAATCTTAATAAAGATCAGAAATGGCAACAAATCGCTAAATAACGGTACTACGGTTACCACCTTATCACTGTGAACTTAACCCAATCGAATTAGTCTGGGCGAAGGTAATTTTGTTAAAAAATTCCTTCGAACGAGTAACTGCAGATAACTGACAAAGATGTATACATCATGTATAAAAAGAAGAGGAGAACATGTGGGAACTCGATAATTTAGTTGACGTTACTGTGGAACCGATCGTTATCAAACTAGGAGACGTAGATAATTCATCAGAATATTCAGAGGATGAATTTTAATATACCTACTTTTTTATTGTACATTTATACAACACTACATTTACTCACCATAATTTGAATTTTCAAAATACATATATTTTTGTGTGGAATAAAAGTGTATTCATTAAATTTAAATAAATATTTTGAAAATAATATTGAATAATTTTATTTGAATTACTAAAAACCCTCTTAACCCGGTTATGATGCTTAAAGTAGCCTCTAGTTTTGACGGTTTAGTACAGTTAGATTACACAAAATTTTTTTTAAAAGTACACCTCATCTATACCGATAATACATAATATAAAAATATTGAATATAAGCACCAGTACTACATTTATTTACGATTTGCATACATAATAAGCTTTTATTACTCTCTTTCATTTCTAAACAGACTATAGTCTCGTTCTCGTCTAGTGAAAAATCTTCTAATGATTTGATACACGTTGATGTACGTTAGTATGTCGGATGCTGGACTCGTTCGCCTAACGGTCTTGCCGAAAACCTTTTGGACAAATTCGGCCAGTCGCGACAAATAATAATATAATCTTCTGCAAAACATATTTTGACACTTAAATAGTATAGAACAAGTCGGAAGCGCATAGAGGCGACATAAGCGACTGTAAAAATCCATGATCAGCGTCATGTAAGATTTATATTTATTCTTCCAATTTATTTGTCTTATTTAACTCATGAGTTTCTCAATCTACCTAGTAATATGGATGTGAAATAATTATAAGTAAGATTATATTACTTATTTATTTATTTACTTAAAAATTACACAAATATAGTAGTTTTGCATTGGTACAAATATTTTTAGGCATTATTTGTTGCAGGAAACATAGGAAAACAGTATTTAATTTTGAACATTAATTATTAATAGAATTTAAAAGCCAATGAGGAAAATTATGAAAAACATATACATATGTTCTTAATTTGTAAACTAACGTAACATAACCTTCCATTATATACATATTATTAAAACAGTAATTTCCGGATGGATTTTGAATGGAAACGTTGTACCGTTTCCAGCGTTACTGCTACCTCATTTGAACGTTTAAAATTCAACATAAAATAAGATACTATTGCGTGCTGCGACATTGTTTTTTTCCTGTGTATTTCTCAAAACTGTTGTTTACTAAATGCCGTAATATAAAATACATAACGTTCTAAAAAGAATATAAAATAGTCTGTTTTAGGTTATTTGTACATATTCTATAAGCATGCTTCCTTGAACACTGTTTTCTTAACTTCATTTTTGGATACCACTACGTTTTTTAAAATTGTATTATTCACTCTTAGTAGGCTGTGGTTGATATACATAAAAATACTAACCTTACTTAATAGCACGAATGATATAAATATAAAATGCATTATGATAGTTTAGGAATAGATACAAAAATATATGAAACTACCTTTTTCTTCCACCCCCAGTTTTAATAGATCTCTAATCTACGGGGTAGATGGTATATTAGATATGGTTATATTAATTTTTTAATGAAAGAAAGGTCACAATAAAACATCTTTATTTTTCAATTGTTTATACAGCATGATTATACAGTCTTATTGAGAAAGCGGGTTTTTAACATAGTATGCACCAAGCCCTGTATTTTCTTCTAGAGAGCACCATTTCACTGAATCTACTGACAACAACTAAACAGAAAAAAAATACAGTTTTCCTTAACGTCTAAAATATGCTACTGTTAAAGTGAACCCTATGTACAAAATTAACTTGTCTACATTAGTTGGGAATATATACAATTTTCACAGAAAACGAGAGTAATTACAAGATATTGAGTTAAATCTTATAATTAGTAGTAGGAGAGGGTTCTAGTCAGTTTCTACGGAAGGGTTAGCTCTGCCATTTAACTTTTCCAAACCACCTTGAGACCTACAAAACATGCAAAAATTAGAAAATGTGCGTTTGCGATCAGCATTAATATGTGGATGTCATTTAGACAGGCGGGTAGTAATCAATTTTATGGTTTAACTCAAATTTTCCTCCTAATGGTGCGGATTTTGTAGGAAATGCGAATCAAGTACTTTAAGTTGCTGTTATACAAGGTGTTTCAGGATTAATTGGCTAAATGCCTAGTGGCAGTCAAGATTTTGGGGTTTTTAGTGATAACAGCATCCAGTATCTTCGTTACAAATGGCATTAGCACAAATTTTATTGCACTACATCTACATTTTAAATACTGTGATATATTTTTAATTTCGACACCCTATATAATTTGTTTGACTAATTAAACCTGAAAGACCCTGTATGTATAGGAAGAATTGTCCTGAATAGATGAAACGACTCTTGTAAGAGACCAAATATTTTGGTATCGAAAAACTGAGATCCAGTTCTGCATATTTGTGAACAAAATTTACCACAATTTGAAATCCGAATCCAGTGAGCTTTGGAAATTTTGAAAAATTTGATATTATTTATTATTCTGGTATTTCATACAGAAAGAATGCCTTACTAGCGAAATAACTGAAATCAACATAAAAATCAAAGTAGGTTTATGACTTTGAAATTTCGATGCACACTTATTAGGTTTTTATATTGAAGACTTTTTTTAAAAAAACGCCGTCTTACGAGAGTTGAATTTTTGCTGGGAAAAGCAGAACAAATCAGTTCTTATCGATAAAGATGAAATTATTTATTAGCGAAGATCCTACTTAAGATCAATTAGAAAATTCCGTGACGAAGGGAGGAATATTTATTATCTAGACGAAACTTGGGTCAACGAGGAATATACTGTAACAAAGTATGGCAAGATAAAAATGAAAAAAGTTTTCGACAAGCATTTTTGGATGGACTTTCAATAGGGTTCAAGGCACCTTCAGGTAAAGGGCGAAGATTAATAGTGACACATATAGGTAGTGCCAGTGGTTTTGTTGATGGCGGTTTACTTTTATTTGAATCTAAAATACAGGTGACTATCACGAAGACATGAACGCAGATGTTTTTGAAGAGGATTTCACACAGATGTTGGATCTTATTCCTCCGGGGTCTGTTATTGTCATGGATAATGCCAGTTACCATTCACGGCACATCGAGCGGACGCCTACGACTGCTTGGAGGAAAGCCGATATAATTCAATGGTTATCCGGAAAAAAACATTTCTTTTGAAACAAATATGGTGAAAAAGGAACTTTTGACACTTGTCAATCTTAATAAAGATCAGAAAAATATGTTATCGATGAAATGGCAACAAATTGTGTCGTATCTCAAGCAAAAAACTTGGCACTTCACTGGTGAAATAAATTCCTACATTTTCAAGGCTTACTGGATTTTATACATTTTAAATTATAGCATCTTTTGTTTCATAAAGAAACTGGGTTGATTTTGAGAATGTCATTTTCCAACGGCGATATTTTTATATTGTGTGATCCATTTCAAATGCAGATACTGACTTGTAAAAATTGTATTTATTATCCGACTTAGTTCAGTTTTTTTTTAAATATGTAGCAGTAAAAATTCAATTTCTAGCAAAATATTATTTTTTTCCCCATTTTAAAATTTTACAAAAACTGTTTAGCGATTTTTTTCTTTAAATCTAACTACAGCCTGGACTCAGCATCCCCTAACCGGGTTTGTACCAAGTAATAATAAATACCTAATTATTACCAACCATCAATTATACATTTTTTTATTCAATGTAATTAATTACAAGCGTAAAATTAATTTCTCACTTTTTAATTCATTTTTCATAGCCAAATTATTATAAATGTATTTAATAAAATGAACCCTACGTTAGAATTGTCATAAATCTCTCACTTTTAATATGTATTTATGAAATTTGACATACAACCATTATAGAGAATATTGAATCCAGTGCCGTAGTTAGTTTTGAAGAAAAAAAGTCACTAAACAGGTTTTGCAAAAAAAATCGAAGTAGGCCTTGAAAATAGAAAACAAATGTTAATATTTTGCACCAGAACAAAGACATTCCTGCTCTGCCTTTTAGAAAAAAGCCGAAATAAATCGGATAATAAATACCATTTTTACAGGTCCGTTTCCATTTGAAATAGGTCACACTATATGTCTCTTACAAGAACCGTTTCACTTATTCGGGGACATACTGTAGATTTTGAGCAAAAATGGGCTCAATTTTCATAATTAGCTTCTTTTATTTAAGTAATATTGAGAGCGTGTTATACGTTGAATGCTTCTCCATGTAACTAGTTTTATGCTTCACCCTGTACACGTCAATGCCACATGCAGCCGGACTTTTAATTATGTTGATAGCTTTTATATGGCCTTAGGGATATATGGTTATAAACGTTAAACGTTCGAACCACAAAAAGGCCATCCTTGATTTGTTAGGTGATTCAACTCGCATCCGAGAGATCTCTAGGAAAAAGGTTGACTGGCGTGACGGCCGTTCAGCTAAAACGGCGGGTTTAGTTCCTCGAGATAAGAAGGCGAGTTTATAATTTATAATAACAAAACCGCATTGGTTGTTAGTTTTTTCGCTACTTCCGTCCGCTGAAAAACGGAAAACCGTAATCACTCAAATTGTTACATGTATCGAAATAAAGATAGACAGTTTGTGGAGTTAAATTTATGGTGTTTTTTAGGTACAGAAATCTAGAAAAATAATACACGTAGAGTAAAAGTAATATCAAAAATAAAATGATTGATGTTTTATTTATTCACTTTTACTATTTATTTTAAAATGCATTTGTATGACACACATTATTTTGCTATTGTAACCCCACATTTTAACAATTATTTTCACATACTTAGACACAAAAGTGAATAACTTTATATGTAGAACTATGTAAGTTTATGTTATACAACAGTATTTACACCTACAATTGAATTTTAAAAAATACGTATTTTGAAAGATTTCTGTACCTGAAAATTTGTTGGTTACACCGATTTCTGTCGTTATATATTAATTTTACTTCGATATCTTTGAATATTCGCAAGCGGCATGAAATAACATTCCTGTTATTTGCTAAACTCTATATTATTCAGTTCTTAAATGTCTAAAATTACTTGTATTCGTAGAAAATACTATTTAAAAAATATGGCGCCTTTAAATAAAAATTAAATTCAAAAAGGTCCATCTGTAATAGTAAGTGAGATATGAACCAATAGCGTGCCATAAATAGAATACACGTAAAAGGATGGCGTTTCAAGGACAAAGAATCGTACTTATCTAAAGATGCACAAAATAAAAATAAAAATTTCTCCCTCTCTCCCTCGAGCCCGTCTTTCAACGTTAGAAAATGTTTCACTATGGGCAATCACTCGATTTGGAAATCTACGATATTCTTCCACACTTCTTCTACAGTTTCCTTCACAGCAATTTAGCACAAGTAACATGTAAACTTGTTCGCTGAATGTAAAGTTTCCAGCCATTATCCACAACAAACAGTAGCAGAAATAAAATAGTGTCACAGAACTTGTCCCGCTCTCACCCAATTCGACGACTGTGGTATCGCAAAACGCTAGATTGCCCCGATCGCCCTTACGCGATGCTGCCGTGTATCGAGGCGCGGCTGGAATATTGAGAATCGACGAGGATCGTTCGAGAAATGGATCTAGAGCTGCTAAAAAATACCTGGAATCAGTCAGTCTTGAATTGGAGTGTTCAGGAAATTTCCTGGAGTTTTAAAGTGAAATAGTATTTAGTTGAGTTGTAATTAGTATTCAGTAGTGTACAGAATGTTTAATAAATATCAGTAAAAATTAACTGTTTGTTTTTTCTGGTAAAATAAAAAAGTCGGGGTAGGAAACCCGTAACAATAATTTTATTACTAACTGTCATGTTTTAACTACTGTTCTTTTAATAAACACTATTATATGTTTGTTTTAATTAATTTTTTTTAAGTTTTTAAAAATTTAACAAGAGTAAAACAGTGTTTTAAATTAAATTTTGCGCGGGATATCATCATTCTCTTTAAATTCCATTAATGGAAAAAAGTTTGGTATAATTTTAGGGGTGAGTCACCCTCAATGAACTGTAGTGTTTCAAATAACTTGAACTCATAGTCAAAAAAGACCAATAACAAACCTAAATCATGTATCAAATTTCGTTATTCCAAGTTAAAGTAATTCTGAGATATTAATATATATAATTAATATTATAATAGATATTTTTTTATTTTATCGTAGTCATTAAGAATTATTAATTTATTTCCTTAATAAGATATATAATGTGCGACATGTTTTTTAAAAGCTGCGATTTCTTTTCATCATCTGATTTTCAGATTTCTAATACATTTAAAACATATTTATTTGTAAAATAATTAAGTACGAAATTTTTAATATTTCTTTTGTTAATTTTTCTCTTACAATTAACAATTGTATTACAATTAATATTGTATGTCTAGGTGTATTTTAGTTTATATGTGTGTGTGTATGTTTTATAATGTCATGTTATATCATTTGTATTGTTTAAATATACTAAATTTTCGTTGGATGTTCCAAAAATACACTTAGCAATATATGTTGTTATAAAGGGAAAGAATTATATGTACTCGTATGTCTCCAACTTCATACCGCTAACTTCGGCGCCTTCGCCAAAACATTAAATATCACTTTTTCCCTTTTACATTACCTTTCACTAAATATTGACAAGAAAATATGAATCTATTGAAGTAAAATTCTTACAGTCGTTGTAAAGGAAACCTTTCTATTAGTATTGACGTATTTTGACCACAATATAGTACCGATTTGTATCCGATCGATTTTTTAATTTAAGAAATCATATTGGAACGCCGCTGTATCTATAAAGTGTAGCAGAAAGCGAAGAAGTAAGAGCATGACAGCATCGAATTTGTCACAGATTAAATTTCGGTAATATTACGCAACTATTCGGCGGAGAAAGTGAAAGCGGAATTCCCGCACTTGCGGCGCATCTCTCTCAAATTATTCCTAGCGATAAGAGAACTAATTCAGCGAGCATGACGGTGTCAGTCTGACGGCAGAAAAATCTCGGTTGGTAGTAACTTTCTGCCCTTGAGTGTGAAAGTTGCGACCCAACCTTCCGTCATCTGTCACTAGGTTAGAGAGACCAAATGGCGAAGAAACTAAATAATTTCGAATAAGTTTCTATGGACTGTTCACCTCTGAGGTGACATCTGCGATTTTGTTACGTAAACTTAGACGGAGGCTGGTTATGTTGGTCAGTTGTGGTTACACCGAAAACATTTTTTTTTTTCAGCATACAATTCAATTTATTTGTTCTCGAGAAACAAATCTTTTTTGGTGTAATGCTCACATTTTTCTGCAAAATAAATTAATTTATTTGGTAAGAAAATTTCATTTTTTTGACGAGTATCTATTTAAATGAAACAAATAGTTATTCTATTTGAACATCTTATGAAAACTTAATTTTAAAAAATCGTTTTCAAATAAATATATTTTTTCATTACCCTAAACAATTTGTTTAAATCTGTATAAAAAACGTTATGATATAAAAAAATAATTGACACGAATCAAATAATGCTTTTGTTTAATTCAAAAATGCATATTTTTAATTGAGGGATGTGGAAAAGAAAAAATATGTAATCTTCTAATTCTTTTTGTATAGCTTTTATTCGCCGTATTCTTGAAATAGTGTTTTCTAAAAATACAAGTTTTAGACATTTAAGAACTGAATAATATAAACCTCAGCAAATCACTAGAGTGTTATTTCATGCCAACCACGAATATTTAAAGGTACCGACGCAAAACGAATCTATATCTAGTCTAACCAACTAATTTTTAGGTACAGGTACAGGTTTCGAAATACATATTTTTTAAAATTAATCTGTAACTGTAAGTACTGTTATAACATAAACCTACATATGTCTGCATATAAGTTTGTTCACTTTTATTTATAAGTATGTGAAAATAATTGTCAAAATCTGGGGTTAGAATAGCAAAATTATGTGTCTCTTACAAACGTTTTTTAAAATTATTATTTTATTTGAAGAGAATTTAAATAGTCAAAGTGGATAAACAAAACATCAAGAATTTTATTTTTGATATTAGTTTTGTTCTGTATGTTTTATATTTCGAGATTTATTATTAGTGTCTTTAAGGAAAATAAAGTAACATTATTATTATTTGTGCACCTAAAAATCACCACGAATAAGTTTTATTAGATTATATATTTCAAAAAATCGTAAATTAAAAAAACTCATTTTCCGATGAGAGTCAAATCATCGAAAATTGAGGAAAAGAAATTCAAAAATAACTGTCAGTAGGTTGACTTAAATAAGCAGATAATTCTTTCAAATATACAAATATTGTTGTGTATCACTGAAAAGGAAATAATGTTTTTCAATTTAAGCAAATGCTTCCTTTACCCAAAATAACTGTTTTTGCTTTTTCAAAAAAAAATATTCTGTCTCAGAAAATAAATATTTGCTTGGCCCTATACCAACAAACAATTTATTTCCACGAAACACAATTATTTTAAAGGCACCAATTTTTTTTCCGGTGTAGATACTTGTAGGAAAAACAAATTTAATTTTTGCCGTGTCTTATTTATCCATCTGCATGTCCTTAACGAATACTTTCCTGGTATTCGTGGCCTACTTAAGTCGACTTCTGCTTCATTTTCCGTTCTTCCGTTTCAATCGTGTTCCGTTTGCCATTAAATTTTACTTTCTCAGCACGTGCTTTGCGTGATGGCAGCATTAAAACTTGAACGGCTACATGACATTTTTAACAAAATTGTGTTAAATAAATAGAAAAAACTATCTTGATTATTTCTTTTTGCCTACAAATTATTTATTTAATACTACTTTCTTTCAAACAAATCCTTTCTTCTCTCCTTGTGAAATAAAAAAATAACTTGGCCAGTTTCCGAAATATGCCTGAACATAGTTTAAAATTTTTCATATGTAACACTCGAAAATAAAACAGTTTTCGACAAAATTTTATTTGAACTATCTCACTTAATTTTTATTGAAGAGTCTGTTGATTACCCTGTATATATCATTATATTTAATGCAAATTAAGTAAATATGGGTTTCCTCCATTTTTTTCATTTTTAAATTTTGATGAAAATGTATTATTCGCAACATACGACGCATATAGCTTAAGAAAATGACAAATGAATTGAAAGTTCGAACGGTTTTTATATATCAATTGTTGTCCTACGTTAAGTCAATGACTTGTTTTTATTATTTAATGTTGATTCATTCACTCGTTAATTAAATATGCATCTTAATAAGAAAAACAAATAGATCACAACAATGGTACACGTCAAAGTAAGCCCTTAAGCTTGTGCAACTATATCGTTAATTAAATATGCATCTTAATAAGAAAAACAAATAGATCACAACAATGACACGTCAAAGTAAGCCCTTAAGCTTGTGCAACTATATCTGCTTATCTCTCGCATCGTCATAAAATAATTAATTAATTTCTTTAGAGAGGTGATATTCTTAAAGTTTCCGTGACTGCTATTCGTAAAATTAGTTGCCTAATATCGTATTCAATCGAGATATGCCAACAAATGTCGAATTTATTGTTTGGCCACTTTCTACATTATACCAAAACCAACAGTGACATCATCGTGCATCTTCCTTTCTACGCGTCCTAATCACTTTACAAGTAGAAATGTAGAAAGTTTTTTTTTGACGTTCAAACATAAGTAGGTAATGTTCCGTGTACTAGGCGCGGTCGTTTCTTAAAAATATAATTGAACTATTTTTCATCAATATCTCTTGACCCCCCTATCTGTCGGTGACCGCGTAATTCAAATATTTATTACATCACGCAGCAATCAAAGAAAGGAGGCCGTGGAATTTCCTCTTTAAAATAATCAGGAGATCTGTCGTGGCTAGAGCCGTTGCATGTCTGTTAATAAGTTGATATATCTCTTCCTCCTTCCACAAGCTCATCAAAGAACCGAAATCTACATTGTGTCTTATCCTTTGTGGCTACCGCACCTCCGTATTCCTATTTAAATATAACTTTCTTTAATTTACGGTTTTCGTGTTGCTTCCAGTCATATATCATTCCGTTACAACACGAAGGAAAACAAATATTCCACGCGTTGAACAGTGGGCGTAAAATATTGTTTATTATCAATGAAGTGTCACCAATA
Source organism: Monochamus alternatus (assembly GCA_037114965.1). Lineage (NCBI taxonomy): Eukaryota > Metazoa > Arthropoda > Insecta > Coleoptera > Cerambycidae > Monochamus > Monochamus alternatus. Next base: position 51,855,307 of record CM073433.1, on the reverse strand, counting down.
AATTGCCCAAGAGGAAAAGTCAACAAACTGAATTATTTTGTTAACACCACGGCGTGTTGCATATGAAAAGTGTTTTAAAAATATTCAAAACAAATAAATACTACTTGCAGGTAACCTTAGCCAGTTGTTTGTATGTTCACTAATTTTAAGGACAGCAAATATTATCGATAACCTTGTTTCAAGTAGGTACATATTTTAATGCTTACGAACCTGACGTATGATATCGTGGCATATCCTGCCTGGCATATTAATCATGTTAATAAAAATTATTTTGTAATCGTATGACATATCTGTTACGTTGTAATTCGATTATTAGGTACAGGGGTGAGGCAAGTAACATAATGGAGAAGCATTCAACAAATAACATTGTATAGGTTCCGCAAACAAGAGACTGCCATCGTGTATTTATATGAATGTCAAAAATACTTACGCAATGCTACTGATGATGCTGTCCAGCCCGTTGTTTTTTTTCACCCTGTTTCTTGGTAAAGTGGCGATGTAATCGTTGGCCTTGTCATGGTAAGCCCCGTACATCTCCCTCAAGGCCCCATATACTAGCCTCTTCACCCTGGGGTCGTTCTTGTCTATAACGGGTTGTGTACCATCTACCACATCGTTTTTCTTTGGTAAAGTAGCAAAGCCATTGGTGGCGACTTTCTGGACAGGAGCGGCAGGTTTTGGAAGAGAGTTCTGGATTATTTTCACGGAGAAGTTCGCAGGAGGCGGTGGCGGAGGCGGAGGTACGCTACAAGGACCGTTTTGCGGGACTGGAGGTGGCGGTGGAGGGCACGAAGGCGGTGCACAGATAATGAGTTGTTCTTGGAGAGGAATCTGGAAGTTTGGTTGAGGGAATGGTGGTGGCGGTGGAGTATTCAATGGTTTTTCTGGATGAGCTGTTTCCGTGAACGGTTTCGGTGCCATCACTGGTTTTATGTTGCACGTTTGTGGCGCACTATTTATTTCTTCTTTCTGTTGCAGTACTAAAGTAGCTGTGATTGCCTTCGGAATTATTATCGGTTTTATGTTTGTTGACAGTTTAGGTAATATCGAACCGTTTATTTTTGGAGAGTCATCTTCTGTGGCAACCTTTGGTGCTAAAACTGGTTTTATGTTATTTATTGGTGGTTTTGGGGAGACAGAACCGTTTGTTTTTGATGCTAGGTTTTCTTTTGGTTCTGACTGGTTGGTTGTATTGTTGGAATCTTCGAACACTCTGGATTTTTCCGAAATGCTGTGAGATTTTTTCAGCGTGACTTTATGATTGTTGCCTTCGAACTTCCTTGATATTTCCCCCATTGAAATCTTCCTCTGTTCACGTTTGACTTCCGCATCCTTTTGTCCGAAATTAAAAGTGTTTACTTTACCACTCGGAGGCACTGTTTTAGTTATGTTCTCGTTTGGAGCTCCATTTTTCTCGAATATTTTAGTAACTTTGCTAACATTACTGACGTTTTGGGCGTTGGTAATGTCAACTACCTTTGTTACCGTGCTAGGAGGACTGGTGATTTCAAGGAACACTTCCGTTTTAACGGTCTTTGTTTCAGTCTGTTGCTGTTCCGGATGTTTCTTGGCTTGAATAGGTGGTTGCACAGGACTATACTTTTTGTTGTTGTAACTCTCTAGGTACTCCTTGAAGCTGCTTTTCGGAGGATCCGTCAGGTCCGAGTGCACACTGGAAGACGAATTGTTGGAGGAATTATTCAAAGAAAAACTCACTCCACTGTCATTCGTGATCACACTGTTCTGGTCCTCCTTTTTGCCGTTCCTGTAGTTCTCCAGAAAGCTGACGTAGTCCTTGTAATGTGGCTTCTTGCCCGCTTTGTTGTCGGCGACGGTTGCAACGGACATTTTTCAAACTCGCTGCCGGTCAAGGCACACGCGATGCGGCGAATCGAAATCGAAACTCGTTTGTTTCTCCGTGAACTTGGTCACTAGGTGAGTTGACTCGGTCTCCGGTCTGCTCACCAGCGCGCCTTGCGAACTTTTGTCCGTTTACGAGTGGAACTGGCTTACCAAGTCTGGAATTTAATAGATGATATCATCGCTAGGTGGAGGGGCGAAGGAAATGTATCCGAGGCTTATCACTGCAGTTGCACTTCGGTGTTAAGGATTTTTCTTGTTTCCCGATTTATCGTGTTTGAGGTCTGTGGAGATGTGAAGTCAGCGGAATATTTTTTACGTCTGGTTTTTTTTAAACCTAAATACTGACTGATTTTATACTTAAAGTAGTTCGTTTAATATGCTGTACAGCTGTGGACAAATAAAAAAAACATTCCAACGGAGTTTAAAGAGGTTTAAGGTACGAAATAAATCAAACCTCACTTTATAGAGGACTAAAAATACCTATTTTAAGTCAAAAAATTTTTATTGTCCCCAGTTATACATACAAAACTTGGAAGAATTGAATTTTTGTGTCATATTTGCTTAAAAATTTTTATTCAATGACTTATCCCTAGCTTTACCAAAAAGGTAATAGAAAAAAAATTCTACATTCCTTTGTAAAACCTTATGGAAATAAGAAACAAGATATTTGTTGATAAACATTTTCTAGTTATATTTAAAAGCAGATGTGGCTATGATAATTTCCTTCCAGAAATATTAGTAAATAATACTTCATTTATAATAAATGAATCTGATATTGCTGATTAAAATTAGAATTGACACAAAAAATAAATGAAGTGATAACATATACATATATTGAGATTATCTTGTAATAATAATAGATTAGACATAATACTTTTTAATTAGAGGTACTGATAAAATATCCATTAGGTATATCTTTACACGATATCAATGGTAATGATAACATCAACATAAAAATGTTACTTTTAAAGTTATCCATCATAAGTGTTAGAAGCGTTGTAAAGAGTCTCTTACAAAAAAATGATCAGTCACTTTGTGACAAATTTAATAAGTTTTCTGTAAATTCATCGGTCTTGAATGTTATTCTAGGATATGTAAATACATGATTTTGCAATAATAATGACCCAAAACAGTTTTTGAACTTCTGGAAGCTTCGAGTAAATTTCATTAAATTTCTATTGCTAAGTGAAACAACTAAGAACTAATTTTAAAAGTCGTAGATTTCCCACTCGAATTTATTTCACTGCATTTGAAAATCAAGACTCAGGAGTGTTGTTTCATTTAAAAAAGTATTCTACAGCAACGACACTCCAGTGATGGTACTTCTATTTTATATGCTCAACAAATATTTAACGATCCTAGAATTCGCGAAGATTTAGCATACATACATTTTAATTATTCACGGATACATCCGATAGCAACCGTGCCAGTATCAGGATATTCAATAATTTTAACTTTTTGTATATTTTCACCTCGGTTTCTACAAACATTGAGTTCTAAGTGCGCCCCTAATAATGACGTCATCTGCGATAATCTGACCAGGACAACCCTAAACAGAAAAATGTAGATGCAATACAAGAACATTTCTCTTTGCCTCAATTATACATTAACAGATAATTATTCTATAAATATCCATTACTATCAGTGACGTACGTTCAGAGGTTTCATCGTTGACATACACAAACATGAGTAATTCCAAGATTTTATCGAGAAAACCATTTCCGATCGTACGGTAAACAAAATAAATTCGATACTGCTAATATGACGAATTAGCCAGCCATGACTCACTCTCGGCTAACCAGATAAGTGTCTAAAATTACTAGAATCCTTATGGGCGCAAGGAGAAATCGCAGTGGCCCTGTCGAGGCGCGTTCGAAAGTTTCAGGGGACAGCCCGCTAGATTCAGCTGATCGACTGGATCGGTGCAGGTACTGTGGCATTCCTGAAATACCTGTGGTTCGGTCTGGAACTCCCTCCTAGGCTTAGGCTTTGCTTTGTCCACAGGCTAGACAGTGGGACACCGTTAGAGAATTTCTATAATACCGGAAATTAGGTGGTGTGGCGGATGAGTCGAAGAAAACGTTGCTTTCGGTGAAAGTGCTCAGGAGAGACAGACTGTCGAGCGTATTAGATATTTTCGTAGTTTAAAAGTGACGATATTTCGCAAAGTTTGAAGTGGGACAGAAACAAAACTTCGGTTCTTCAGTAAACAAAAAAAACCGGGGTTTATAAAAGAGAACAGCACACAAAACTATATTTTTTGATTTTATTCCATCAAGTCTTATACAGTATGTCCCGTTAATATTGCGAAGAAGTTTCCTTGAACAAAATAAGTAAGAAGAAAAGTTCCTATGAACCTGTGTCCGGAAAGGCTTCATTTCGGAGATACAGTGTTGAAATTTAAAAAAAAATATTGAGGTTTTATTAATATCTGAAGAACCCTAATTACGATTTTTTTGAAATTTCGTATGTTTGTTTATAAAAACCATAGACATTTTCTGATTTAATGTAGGTATTTTATCAACTCTAGTGGCACAACTCTGTTCTATTTTTGTTTTATACTCCCATCAGGAATGTGCATGGAAAAGGTTATTAATTTTTTTGCTCGAAAACGAAGCAAGATACCAAACAGAGTAAAGGGGCAAAAAAATGTATTTTTCATCGCATAATTAGAAAAAATATGAAACCTAAGGAAACGCAGTGGCGTCTCATTTTTACGAATTAATATCAATAGAAATGATCCCTGGACGCCACTGGGCTAAGTCTTTACAATGATTAAAAATATACAGGGTTAAGTTAAGTTAAAATTAGGCCTACATCTTAGAAATTGCGATATTCAATTGTTTTTGTGAAATATGCTTTAAAACTGTATCAATGAAAACATTAAACTTTGACAGTAGAATATAATTTTTGACAGTACAAGAGTAACATTAGAATTATTTTAAAATTATATTCTTTTATATGAAAAATATAAAGTATACTATTTATCTTATTTAATGTTACTCATATGTGTTTAGAAGTGTTTTATTTACATTTATTATACATTTATCTATCATGTTTCCATTGTCTGAAAAATTTATCTGGGTATTTGTGTAATCTGTAGATATACAAATATTTTTTACTCGAAAACATTTATCAAAACAATTTAAGTACTTACCGACAGAGGACAGACACCAACTACTTGTCACTCACCCACAACGGAAAATTAATAAAGCAAATATTATTAATAAGATAAAGAAATCGTTTTTAAGACCTAAATAGTTCAAAAGGAAACGTCTGAGACAAGAGGTAACCTCTCAATGTCACTGGACTGATGCCACTCGTCAAAGAAAGTAAAAGTGGAGAGTGGAGAAAAATAAAAGAATTTCTAGTTCCATAAGAGGAAATCGTTTTTCAAGTACGTTGAACGGGAAACGTATTTGGCAAGGGCAGATGAAAGTGACAGTTAAAGTTATTTCTGCTTAGAAGTTGCGATGTAGCTACCGTTATTCACAATGAGAACCAAGTGAGATTTGGAAATTGCTATATAGGGTATGTCAGACATATCAAATATTGAGTCAAAAATATGTAGTATACACTACCTAAACCTATCCGTTCCAGAGTTATTTAACATTTTACAAAAATAATACGAGGTTTGTTAAAATTTCTATAACTTTTTGCATTTTAAACTTAGGCATTCAATTTCTGATATACTTTGAAATATATTTATCTTAGTTCAAATAGAACGCTTGTATTTTTTTGCTTCAATTTCTGCAAAATTAAATGCTTAGTAGAACCATTGGCTAAAGAATTGCTCAATTATAGAACTTAAGATTTCATGGAAGGTACCTATATAAAAAATTTGATGCCTAAATGAACTCGAAAAAAGTTATAGAGATTCTTACAAAATTCAACTATTATTTTTTTTTCTGTCAAATAAATTCCAAACGGCTTGGTATAAGTATAGGATATGCTATGCTATTATTTTCGACTCATTGTTTCATACCATTTCCACTTGAAATAAATAAATGAAATTGACGACTATTTTTGGTATTTCCGGAAGTAACTAAGTTAAAATATTGTCCTTAGAACACCCAGATCTGTAATACTCTAAACATTGGTAACAATTATTTGTAATATTACACGATGGATTGTTGGTTATTATATGTAAAGTTGTTTACAAATCTTTTAGGCCCGGAGCAGCGTTATTTCCATTCCATTCCCTAGGTTCCATTCTCAATACTATCTATTGAAAAATTGCCTCTAGATGTATATTTGCAGACAACCGGGGTTATTTGTCTATGACATTCTGATGAGAGCTAAATAAGCTCGAAACCGGTATATGTCTGGTGATCCGCTGACCAATGACTGAATTTTCTCTGTATTATTTAGCATTGAAAGAATGAGTTTTTAAAACAACGAACAGAAGCATTTTAGGAAAGGCGAACCTACAAAAAAAGAGTAGGAGCACATCACAGAAACCTGAAATCTGAAACTAAAAAAATAATTAATATTTTTACACAGTGCAAGTACCTGGATATATTAAAATATTGGTGTAGCGATGCGTTGCATTAATTGCTTTGGAGAATGTCGAGGTTGAATTTATTTTAGCGAAACAAAAACATGGATCCGCGGTATTGACAAAACTCGTCGAGTGATACGTGACCGCAACCGTGATGTTTATAAATTGTTTCGTTTGTTATCTACGTAGCCAGCCACGATCCTGTCAGAATAAACACCAAAAATGGCAGAATATCATAAAATCGTCGATTCTGTAGAATACATTGTATTAAAATAGTTGGAAATTAAACTTTTTAATTCTTCTTAAAAGAATTACAAAGATATAATCTTTGATATAATCTAATATTAAAAGAGATATGACTAAAAGAATGTATGTAGATACTAAATTAAGCCTCATTCACATAGTGATAGTGCGGGAGTACTATCATGATATGCGCCTCGATAGTACGACGTGATAGTACTAATACTATGACTAATATTGTTATAGAAGACGGTAGCATGCCAACACACTATCACAGTTCGACGTGGAATAAAAGGTAATAGTAGGGGCAATAGTGACATTCACTATCGCAAGGGATGTTGCGAATACTTAAACGAATAGTGTGTGTAGTTATCTGCATGGTGATAGAGTTTTTGTGTTAGTGGTTGTCGCAACATATACAGTATGCGCCAAAAGTATGGAATAAATTCAATAAAAACGAAACAATTATTTTTTGGGAAAAATCCTCAAACAGGTCGATTTTTAATTTAAAAAATACATATTTTAGCGTAAAATGCGATTTTCAAATGTCATTTGTTTTCGAGTAATGACGTCATCGATTTTTTTTTAAATGGCAACACCATATTTTTTTCCTTGATTCTGAAAGATCGTTTAATTCTCTATCAGACAGTACTAAAATTTTGCCCTCTTACATAGGAAAGTTTTCGAGTAAATGACGATTGAATGTTAGAAAACGTAAATCAATTAAAATAAAGCAAAAACGTCAAGTTTAGTTTTTCGAATTCCATAGTTCTTTTACGGATCACGTAGGTGAAAATCTTTGCAAAGTGTCATTGTCACACCGACTTTCTAACAAGTATTGTAAGCGACATATAAATTATTATTCAATTTAAAGTATTATGGCACATTTAACAGTTACTCAAAGAATTGAAATTTTAATTCTTATCGGATGCGGGAATATGACTAGAACTCAGCAGGAAGTTTGCGATTTATTTAATGAAAAATATCCAGATCACCCTATCAGCCAATCAACAGTCAGTAAGGTAGTCTAAATTTAAAGAAACTGGCAATGTTGTAAATATTCCAAAACCTGGACGTCCAAACATTAATGAAAATCAGAAACAGAACATTTTGATAAGTATGGTGGATAATCCTCATAATTCTTCACGATTGGTTGCATTAAACAATGACACTAGTCAGAGCACAGTGCTACATATCTTGAGGAAGGAAAAATATCATCCCTACAAAATTCAACTTGTGCAGGAACTCAATGAAGATGATCCCGATCGCCGCTTACACTTTTGCGAAATTCTAATGGATGTATGTCAAGGAAATAGAAATTTACACCGGCAAATACATTTTTCAGATGAGGCCACATTTTGTCTGAATGGTACAGTAAACCGTCAAACTTGCAGATATTGGAGTCGGGAAAATCCTCATTGGATGGCAGAGGCACATGCCCAACACCCTCATAAATTAAATGTGTGGGCTGGAATAGTTGACGACAAAATAGTAGGGCCTTTCTTCTTTGAAGGGACCCTTACAGGACAAAGATATTTATAGTTTCTAGAAAATGACCTTGTTCCAGCCCTTGCAGTAATTTTTCCTAACGGTAATGACCCTGACATTCCTGACGATACCATATGGTCTCAGCAAGACGGTGCACCTCCGCACTATGCGCGCCTTGTACGAGATTTTTTGGACAACTGTTTCCCTGGGAGGTGGATCGGCAGACGCCGACCGATAGAATGGCCTGCAAGATCGCCAGATCTTACACCTCTTGACTATTTTTTATGGGGATACTTGAAGTCAAAAGTGTACATTAATAAACCACGTATTTTAGAAGAACTTCAAAATCGCATTCGGGACGAAATACGCAGAGTTACCCCAGAAATCATTCATAATGTGCAAGAAGAATTTCTTCACAGACTTGCGCATTGTCAAGAAGTTGGTGGATGGCAATTCGAACATTTAATTTAAGTATAAAATTTAATCAATTGTATTTTATTTTACATACCTTAGAATTGTTACTTTTTTATTGATAAAATTTACGTTTTCTAACATTCAATCGTCGTTTACTCGAAAACTTTCCTATGTAAGAGGGCAAAATTTTAGGACTGTCTGTTAGAGATTTAAACGATCTTTCAGAATCAAGGAAAAAAATATGGTGTTGCCATTAAAAAAAAATCGATGACGTCATTACTCGAAAACAAATGACATTTGAAAATCGCATTTTACGCTAAAATATGTATTTTTTAAATTAAAAATCGACCTGTTCGAGGATTTTTCCCAAAAAATAATTGTTTCGTTTTTATTGAATTTATTCCATACTTTTGGCGCATACTGTATAGGAATAGGGTTTAATATAAGTTAGGTATTACAATCTTTGGTATGTGATGCTAAATAGGTATTTAATAACAGAAATCGAGATAAAAATAGTGAAAATAAAAATTTTACTTTTCGAATATCCGCAAAAACGAATAGGCAGGCAAATCTAACATTATGATTATCCTATAATTAAGCTAGATATAGGTAACTTTATTTTAATTTTACTTAGAAAAAATACTATTTTTCAAAATAAGATGTGACATGTGGCTTGCAATTTGCTCGTTAGAAAAATATATTTCTGCACACGATTATAAATGATATTTTTTAACTCTCTTGTGCTTGCATATAACTGGTGTACGTGTAAAGAAAGATTTATAGATGCTGCTACTCCTACATGCAGTTGGTCGTTTGGAAGGTGCCCTGTTTTCTCTAAAATATCAGTGGGGTGTATTACGTAAGTGGTTTCCATATTGTATTACGTTTCGAACAATCTGAATGGAAAGGAATGAATTCTGAATTGTGGCCGAGAATGCGAACGCCAAGATTGAATATTGGCTTTGAAACCACATCAGGACCGGTTCCAGGCGTTTTTCTGCCCACACCGAACGTAAATTGTTAATAAATATTTATGTACAGAGTGTCACCGGATACGGTTTGCAGCGAATACAATGTGCTGAAATTTCTTGTTTCAAAAACAACATTTATCAGTTATACTTTATAGATATTTATACAGGGTGTTCCGAAATTAATAAAATACAGAGCAAGAGTAAATTCTTGACGATAAAATAATGTGATGTAGATAAACTTGTCGTAGTTGAAAAGTTTGATGCTTACAGGACGTCAAAGTTAAAATTTTGAATTCAAAATATTTAGAAAGTTGAATGATTATTCTGCTTTTCTGAGACGAAAAAAAAAACGAATCCGTACTTAAATTTGTCGACGCTACAAAAAGTACTCTTGGTGGGTAAAAATTGGTGAGAACTTTTTTCTCATTGTTTGCATGGAAATTTTAATAAGAAATATTATTCTTTTAGCTTTTTTACACACATAAGGTATACTAGTTTTGTCGCTAATTTTAAACTTTTTCGATTTATTCGCTGTTATTTCAAGATAAAAGTTAGTGTATTTATTTATGTACAACTATAAAGCTTTGATTATTTTGAAATAAAATTTTCTTTTGTGGAAATACATACCATATTCAGCATTTCTTGGAAAATAAATTATAGCAAGGAATCTTTCAGACAATGTTATTAAGATTTACTAAAATAAGCTTTAAAATAATGATTTAAATATATGTTGGTCAATTAATTAATGGGCATTTTATTTAATTGCTCGCAGAGCTGTGTTTTGCTGTTAGTGGGTAATTCTGACGGACTTATAATGAGCAAAAATGTAGTTTTGACACGTTTGAATGAAAAATGAATGGAAACCGAATTAATTTCTTTTAGGTCTCCCTGATCACGTGGATAAAATTTATGTACCTAATGGTAACACTGTATAAGAAATTCTTTAATTTAGAGAAAAAATTGACCCTTTTGTTATATCCAGTTGCTAAAATCAAACATAACTGAAATTAGGTATACAGGGTGTCCCGAAAGTAATGGGACCCAGCTTAAGCATAGCTTCCTGTGGTCAAATAGAACCGATTTAGACAAACTTAGCTTAGTCCAAAAGCGCCTCCTTTAGAAGTGACATGGCTTCAAAGACAAAAAATTGTTTTCTTATTATGGGCATAATTAATAAACGAAACGTTCAATCATGTTGAAATTTGGTACAGTTATGTTTTAAATAAGCATTGGAAAGGAGCAAGTAGTGCCGCATATCGTAGGCGCTCTTAGTATTTTATTGTGTGGAAATTTTCAAACGCGTTTTTACCGAAAATCAACAGAGAAACATCAACATAGCAACCGCCTACTGAGGTTATCAGTAACTGGTGACGAAAAGATGTTTATAGTAAGGAAAACTATTTTTATTTTTTCCGCGCAAACTGAAGATTGTATGGAAAAATTGCAAGAGGAAAACAAGTAGTATAATTAGGTGTAGTATTTAAAAAAAAAGTTTTGTTGAAATCGGCTATTGCAGGAAAAAGTTCTGAAAGAAATAAATCTAAGGGTTGCTTATTCCTGCCCTCCAGAAACATGAGCTAAGGAACAGATACCACCAAAAAATAACTTTTGACTAGCTGATAATGTGTACCAAAATTGAAATTTCTAAGTGTAACCGTTTTTAAGGAAAAATAAAAAAAACTATATTTTCCCGCCATTTTGAGACTCGAATATCTCAACAGGTAGAACCGAAATTGAAAAATTTCATATGAAGATCCCCCCTGAAATGGCTTGTGGAATACACTGGTAAAATATTTGACCATTATTCTGGAACACCCTGTATATTTTCTACGTAAAATTAATTTCTCCATCATAATTTTCAATCAAGAGTATCAGAATATGACCAATAAAAAAGATACAATAAAAATGAATTACAAAAAAACTGCCAAGAACGCCCTCTACCATATGCGGCACTACCGCACTACTCCTTCGCAATGCTTGCACTTACCTAAAACCCTCTGGACACCCTGTATTTATAACCATCGTTAGTCAAAATATTCGGCATTAAGACTTTTTTTGCAATTAGAAATTGTAGTTCCAGATACTTTTCTATTTTGTCCGGCTAATAACGTATAGCTTATTGTATTGTCTGTCGTCAGATGCAAGCTAGATAAATAGAAAAAAAGCAAAATACCGGTTATTTGCCAAGAAACGATCTATTCTTAGGTTTACTTGTTCCTGTGCGTACACTTTTTATAAAAAATGTTCTATTTTTCTCGACATTTCAAACATTTTTCATCTTGAAAATCTCGTGTTCGATATTATAGGTATAATAAATTATCATTAAATATGTATATACAACGGAGGGAAATAAATTCTCTATAAATACTTTTTAAAAATTTAAATAAACAATTTTGTTTATTTATCAAGTCACATTGTTAACATAAAATTAAAAGTTCAGTTCAAATTATATTAATATAACAATCTATTTTTAATAATATGTCTTTAATTTCGATGTCGGAAACAATTAATTTGATATATTTAACGCATACTTTTATAATTTTCACGCTTCTTCACATATCAATTGTTTTGCCAATTGAGGCATAGACTCGTATATTTTGTCCTCAAGTTCACCTATGAGTTGAAATATAATAATCCTTTGAAAATACCAGGCACTGTATGTAAATGATAATATATCTAACTGATGGACGATATTGTAATGTAATTAGCAGGAGAATAAAAGAAAAAGTCATTCACACCCAGGATCATCATCCTCTCTGTTATTGTTGTATCACAAAATATACATCCAGATGTATACCCACCACGATTAATAGCAGATATTATAGTATAAATAACTCAAGAGGTGTTTTTTCTCTATCATACTCTATATTAAGGTTTCCCAAGTCAAAGCGGACTGTTTTTTCTTCAAAGGTTTATCATCTCAAAAAAAAGTAACCAATTTTTAAAATAATTAATAATTAAAATATATTTTGTTCTTCCACTGTTGGTGTTGGTAGTGTCAAGTTCATTGATATAAAAAATAACGATATATCATTCACTGTGTCTATCTTTTTAGTCAGAAATTATCATACGCTTAAAGAATATTAAGTACCAGATATAATTACGTAATTCATTATCATCAGATTTTAAGCAGCGGAAGTGTAAAAAGTATAAAGGAATTCATAGAGTTCAAATCTTAAGAGTTATTTTATAGCATTTTGAAAAAGAAAACAAAGATTACCGAACACAAATGAAATTGGAAATGAAACAAGTGAATCTTTATACCACATTCAACTTTGTTAAGGTTAGTTAATGAAAAAAAAAAACAATATATATTGGAATAATAGCTTTATTAAGTAAAAGTAAACAGTAAGATAATCAGCTCCAGCTTTACAACCAAAATAACTGAACATTTTCGATTATGATTGATATGTCCCCGTATATTGCACGCACTATACGGGGATAGATCAAGTACATTTGAAACATTTTCTAAATATATGTAATATTCCTTTCAGAGACCGAATTTTATGCTTAATGCACTGTCTTGGCTAAGAATGTTCTGTTTACATACCTTATGCGAATGCGAAACAAATCTACATATTAAGTCTTAACAAAGAGCGCATAGCGCCTATAGCATTTTTTTGGAAACCCATTTGGCTCCATCGCCAAGTTAAAAAATATGTTTCAGGAAAAATGCTGGCCTCTAAAATCTCCCACATCAAAAATTACGCAATATATCTAGATTATTTTTAATTTAGACACAGTTCGCGACCCACCTGTCTCCTTAAGCCACTACTTTTTTATTACCGGAGAAATAAACGACGGTTTACTGGGTTAAACCGTCCAAAAATATCAACCTTCACTATTAAAAAACTCGCAGCGAAAATAAGTCCCCATAAATATGACAGTGATTGTTTTTTACAGTGCTCTGAACGCGTTGCACCCACGGATTTTATATAAAAGCCAAAATTTCCGCAATAAAGTGAGGTGAAATAATATCAAGTGTGCTTTTGAAAGGTCAAGAACTCTCATCACTTCCTAATTACTTTTTTTTTGTTTATGTTGTACTGTTCCAAATACGCATTTCAGTACAGTCCTTGTTGCTGAAAGAAATGTTTACGTTGTTGCTGGAAATTTATAGATTATTTGGGGATATATAAAATTGATATCGTTATAAAAAGAGTTTTAATACGGGTTGCCAATTTAATCTGTCAGTAAAATCCTTGTGAAAGAAAATATATTAAATTTTGTAATAAGCGTACAAAATATGTCTACCACAAATCTAAACACAAATTAAGCTAATTTATATTTTTATTTTAGTTATTTTCATAAATATATTGATAGCGTCACATTTTTTTTTTTTTTTTGGAAAATTGACATAATGAAGAAACTTTAAGGGATACAGTTTAATACAATTTGTTGGAAATTATGCATAACAAATTTTAGATGCTTTGATAATTATTGATCAATTATAAAAAATGTATTTCATCGTACAACCTTGTTGGATTCATTTGTTATTGTGACCCTTTATATTAAATAAATTCAGTTTTTTAAAATTATATAGGATGCTCCCGAATAGGTAAAATTACTTTCTTACAAAAACAGTTAGCGTTGAAATTTTTGAAATTCACATTTTTTTTTCTATGGGATACAACAAAATGTTATTCATAAGTTTCTCAGAATAAAAAATTGAAGAAGTATATATTTCAATATAGTAGTCATACTTTGATTTTTATTTTTTTTAAAGGTCCAGGTCATCAAAATTTTACACACCACCAATTTAGAATTCTGAAAAACAGAAAGAGTGCTTTGAGCAAAATCTGAAATGAAGGGAAAACTCAAAGTAGGCCTAGGATATTGGAATTTTGCATATTTACTAAATTTTCCATTTTGAGAAACTTCCCTTAATAATCTTTTGTCATATCTCAAAAACAAAGCATTTTATGGATTTGAAATCACGATAGATATTGTTTCGTACCAATTTTTTTGTAGCACCTATCCAGCACCACCCTGTATATATCGCAGTCGATATGGACTCGATTTTTGTCTAAACTGCCAACTATGAATAAACCAGTATATAGAATCATTTATTAATAGATAGATATACAAATTTATTAGATATATTTTGGTAAAGCTAACTAGCCAACAATATAAAAAAATCTTGGTATTAATTTATGTCCATCAAATCAGTATTTAGATTAATATATTTTTCAATATAACTTCACATTGAATCCCTAGGGAATAAAATGAAAATCAGTGGGAAAGGTAAATATTTAAAAAAAAATTATATTTTTCCAAAAAATTCTGTACATGCAAATTTTTGATTTTCCACTTTTCTGTGCCAGTTAAGAACTATCAGTTTCGTAAATTCTGATTTCGGTAACATTTCATGAATGACACCCTGTACTTACCGTCAGATCCTGCTCCCAGACCGTCCAACAGACCAAAAAAAAAAAAAATTGAAAAACCACCCCCGAAAACCAATCACCGAACTTGGAACTCGAGAAAAACGCGTGCGAGAGACTTTCTGCCCGTACCAGTTGACCGTAGGACTGGAGAGTCAGGCGGCCGTTGCCTCGAGCGAGTCTCCCATTGCAGGCACCTTGCCAACAGTCATATCCTAGTTGCCGAAAAGTGTTAACAGATCATTCCTATTTTTCTAGGGAAAGTCTGGCGTACGGACGGTTATTAAAAATCGGCGGTAATAATAGATTTTGATTCGGTTTACGCGCCTATACGGCAGGCCTAAGTTTAGAGCGCGCGTCACGTGGAATGCTATTGTTTTTTCGATGTTTCCAAACTCATATATGTATACATAACTTTAATGTAAACTATAAATTCGGCTTCCCTGCATTACCAGATATGTTGCGGGTCGGTTGTTATGCCGAAAAAACGAGAGTTTCTATTAATACCGAGGGGCTAAAGTGCATCTTTTAACATAGAAAGTTAAAGGCACTTTAGTTCCCTGTTATAGATACCCAAATTCTTCTTTTCTGTACCTACTGCTCGATATACCACAAATCGATTATTATGTCGAAAAAAAGTTTCTAATAATATGGTACACAATTCGGAGCTAAAGTATATTACTTAAACTGGAACATAAAACGTTACTTTAGTTCCTTGATATAGCGAACTAAATTATCCGTTCTCGTACTACCCGTTATTATAGAAACTGGTGTAAGGTGAATATTTTGATATGAAAACTTAAAGACACTTTAGCTTCTTGTTATAGACACCTGAATTTTTCTTTTCTGTACCTACTGCTAGAAATACCACAAATCGATTATTATGTCGAATTTCTAATACGTTACATAATTCGGAGCTTAAAACGGATTATTTAAACCGGAGTATAAAATGGCACTTTAGTTCCTCGATATAGAAAACTAAATTATCCTTTCTTGTACTACCTGCTGTTATAGAGACTGGTCTACAGTACATCTTTTAACATGGAAAATTAAAGGTACTTTAGTTCCTTGTTATAGACACTTAAATTCTTCGTTTCTGTACCTACTGCTACATATATATACACACAAGTCGATTATTATGTCGAAAAAGGCAAAGATTTTAAAACATTTTTTACATCAAACTATGCTCCTTAATGATTAATAGGTGTGTATAAAATTTTATAAAAATATCTGGGGTGGAGTGATAAGAAAATTATAATAAAAAAGTAAATTTTGTCTTAAAACTTTAACACCCTGTAGCTCAAAAATTAAGAGTTTTAGGACATATGTTGATATTAAGTTTTCTTCCTAAAATGACCGAAGGATTCACACCCTTAAGTATCGGCATGTAACATATACTTTAAAATTTAACTCGTGCTCTTTCGAATTTTGAATTTCTTACTGACATTTATTATATTGATATCTGTTGATTTTTATTATCATAATAATTTTAAAATAGCTAAATTACTTAAAACATTATTCGATTCTTAAGTATAATACATTATAGCTAAAGTAGGTACCAATTAAATAATATTTTGTATAAACTACTTATGTTGTGTTTATAAAAAAATGATGCTTATTTTATTTTTAAATTCCGTGACGATTTATATCGAAGTTCAAAAAACTTTAAACTAGTCCGGTGGCTGGTATGATACATTGCGTTTTTATACCTACAAGATTTTAATCTTAAATCGCCCGTCTGTATGTATTAATTCTTGGCATAACCAGAGTATATTTTCGCGAGCGTGTGGACAATCGCGACGCGCTTTTTTTCGCCCAAGCCGCTTCTATTTTTCTGGTTCCCGAAATACCTCAAGATCGTTTATTATTATTTGCCAATGACTTCCATGTTGCTCTGTGACCTACTGGAACGATTCTCGCCTCTGGAGTGTCACAAGTATCCGTAGGATGGTCTATTTCTGGTGGTGACTCAAGCCCTGTGACGCCGGGTTATTTTGGAAATGCTTAAATGGCGACCTTTTTTTGCTAAATTTGCGCGCCCGAGTGACGACAGACGTCTCTTTTAAGCGCTTAGGAAAAAATAAACTTCGCAGATGTGGGGCAGAATGATGGAGTCCCGTCTCAGGATGATTATTTCTTTTTGCAGTTATTTTTGGTACAATCTGCGAGAAAAATTAGTCAAGCAAACTTCTAATCAATCTTTATAAGACGATACATATGTGGTTTCCGATATTACTTAATAGATGGTGCAGGCCCGACTTATAAATTCTTTAATACATATTTTTATTATAACTTTTGAATTTACTAAATTATCTTTTTTCATAAACTATATAAAATTCAACATTGTAAAAAATAACACAAACGAACACAATACTGTACTAATCGAGGTGCACACGGAATTGTATATAGGGGAGACCAGGTACGAAAGTAACATATTTTTGTAAAGCCGGATAAATAAAAGATTAACAAAATTATTTAAATTTACTTACTATAAGTCGTTCCCTTGGCATTATATATATAGAAGAAAAATAATATTGAAGTAATTAAAGTTCATATTGATGTACAATTAATAAAAAAGTAGAGAGTGTACGTCGTTACAACCTACCCAGTGGAATGGGTCAAAAGTAACAGAACATGGGGACGTTTGTAACATATGAATAATAGGTAATAACTAGGTATAGAAAGTTAGTATTTACAAGGTATTTGTTTATTGATTATACCTATATAAAAGTAAGTTGTAGTGTAGGTACATAATATATTTTTTTATTTGAAAAAAATAAATAAATAAAAAAATAGAATAATGAAACAAAAATATAAAATAATATTTTTTTTTTTTTGATAATAACAAAGAATCCTATATCTATCGGGCTTTTGCACGGTTGTCTGTCGCCAGACTAGCCCATATTCCATATTTGAGATGGACCAAGTTTTTCCCAATCTTTCCCACGATCTGTTGTTCGTTGTGTTTTATTAGACATCCTAAATAAAGATAATGAATTTGTATATTCCCACACAGTATAACAAATACTGAAGTAATTATCTGGATGTCTACAGAATTATCATTTTAAATATGACAAATACGATCATAGGTATTAAATATGAGGGGCGGTTGTAACATGTTACAATCGTCCCCCTATGGCATTGTTACAATCGTCCCATTACGAATTTTTAACGCGATTGACAGGATGCATGTTTAAAACTTTTTTAACGGTTATTTTTAATTAAAATACCATGCTTATAGGTTATAGCCAATATTGGTATTAACTGAACAAGCCAATAATATAATTGAAAATAACGGTTCAGTTCTAGGATTATGATAGATTAAGATAAAGCATGAAAACTTACTTTGCATATCATTTTGCACCGTGCAGGTCTTAACTCGAACTAAAACACATTACGGATATTGTTGTTCAAGTAAGTTAATGTAGATTTCACTGCCGACTCTATGATGATATAATATCATAGACAAACTTCTTTAAAAAGACAATAGGCTTACTATTGCAACCAATCCGTGTTACTTTCGTACCCGGTCTCCCCTATTTTTACACATTTCAGTGTTACTTGCATCATTAAAGGTGTAGACTTTACTCATAAACATGTAATTTTATTGTATAATAGGTATTCATATGGAAGCTCACCTACCATTTAATCTGTTAATTATGTTTTTGTTTGCTTTGTTTTTTACAAAGCGTCTATAAAAGCTGTAGTCCAACAGACTTCGCTCAAGTTCTTGTCTTAAATATGCGCAGTGAAGACAAAATCTGGCAAAATCTCGATCAGCTGATTGTTCAAAAAACTTTTTGATCTGGACCCACAACTTCAACAATTTTCTGGTCTGTTCTATGGATTTGGTAATACCAATTAAAACAAAAATCTCCAGGCAGAATTGTAGTCGATCTGTGTTCTACTATGTTAACCTATCTAAATTATATTCATTTTTGAATTAATTATTAAAATGTACGGTTTTTATTTATGTACACTCACAAACATCAATCAAACACTAGATAGAAATATACGAAAACCACGACGGAAGGAAGTGCCTACGATACAGAATTAGTTTGTTTATAATTTGAGGTTATTAATAACAAGTAATGATGTTCAATGTTGTCGTACGTTAGAGTTTGGAGGATTTTTAGAAAGACTTTTATTGTTTACTTCATTATTACTGATACAGAAAACAAATTACGTTAAAACAGCTTTTGTTCAGATATAGTTGTACCTTAAATTGCAATTTTGTAACAAAGTTTTGCATTTTACTGTAATTGTATTTTTGACATTTATTTGTAGAAATACTGTCAGTATTAAACATTTTTTCATAAAAGTTTTTTATTGTTTTTAGTAACATATACAAGCCTTTCAGTATTGGCACTTTTATGCCGAATACCCTGTAGAAATAATCTGCTTTACATAAATAGATATTAATTGTAATTCAACAAAGATTACTCGAAAATATTTTTCGAGTTAAATCAACTTAGTACAATTTTTGTCCTTAAGAAATTATGGCACTGAGAATTTTAATTTTTTCATTTTTTTACCTTTTTTTAATTATTGTTCTCGAAGTTTTTTTTAGTGAGATATATACGAATATCTTATTGAATTTTGAGTTAATTATACTGGGCGTTCTGAGCGCCCATGCCACTATATTATTCTTCTCAGATTTTTTTAAGGACAGTTTTTGGAAACGATTGGTACAAATTATAATTTCAAAAAGTTATTATAGTCAGTAATGTCGTTCTTATAAAACAGCATGAAACACAACGTGAAAGAAAAACAACATTTAAAAAATAATAAAATAAAAAAAAATCTTTATTTTAAATTTATTTTTGTGTAAATATACTTACTTTATTGAGATGACAGAAAATCTTGTTAACAATACATTCTAGATAGAAACTTATATGTCGTTTTTATGGAACTAAAATTTGTTTATTAATCATTACTATCTGTTAATGGATAAACCAATAAATATGGAATATTTTTTCGAGTAAATGTGTAATGCTTAGCAATCTGCAAACTTTTAGTAGTATTTTATGTGCCATTAAAATCGGTAACTAAAAATAAATATGCGTGCGTCTGAATGAATTCTGGTCGTAAAATCGACAGATTTATAAGTAAGCCATTAAAAAAAATAGTTCTATTAATACGATTTGAAGGTGACAGTAGCGATTTCCAGTATTGGAAATTTACGACCCCGTTTGGCAAGCATAAATCGACGTATTAATACGCAAGTTTTTTTATGAAGGGTTGTCATCGGCGCCTCCGCCAAAATTGCAAAATTTGAACACTTGTTAATTTCTTCGAACGATCCATCATATTTTTGAGGAGAAATGATAAATTAATCCTCTTTCTCCTTAGGTATATCATATTTTCAACTCCTTCGCATGATGAGAGGAATTCGATTTGGATGTATCGTTACTCCTCCTCGGCTATTTCGCATTTACACAAAAAAAAAATTAGAGAAAAAATAGCATGGCAAATGTGCCCGTCGCCATTGTTCTAATCAAGTAAAACAAACGCATTTTTTATACAAAATACTCGGGTTGACGAACCTGTGTATCGCTCCTGACTATCTGTGCGGTTTGAGACTACACTCAAAGACCCAATTTAGAACCATGCGTTTCAGTTCAACAAATAATGTTTAAAAATTGGTTCTATTGGTGTATAAGAAATTAGATGACTAGTATACAAGGTGGTTCACATCTTATCTGAAAAAATTTGAGAATTGATGCGTCATGAAAAATGGAGTTAATATCGTATTTTTTTTATAGAATCCTTATAGTTGCAGCAAAAATTCAGACGAATTCATTATATTTTCAACAAAATATAGTAGTAAATGTTTTCATTACCTATATATTGCATTAAATTACAAAAAAGAAACTTTTAACGTGATAACCTATCGAACATTATGTTGACAATAAAAACAATTGCATAACGTCAGTTGTGACGTAAGTCGTCTAAATTCTTGCCGCGACTATAGTTCCCGAGTAAAAATTTTTTGAAATTGAAGTATTTTCAACCTCTACATCGCTCAAACCGAAAAATTCTATAGAAAATACCCACCAAGGAACACACCCTCCAAAGGAGCGCACATCATTATGGGACACCCTGTATAAGCTACGCTATCGAAGGCATTAGGCCTGTTCATAGAAAAGTAGGAAACAGTTTCCAACACTTGACGCATGCGCATTGCGTTTATAATGCCTACATATGATTGAAAATGCTTTGTATTAGATGCAGTGCGCATGCTTTTGACGTTTGGAAACTGATTCTGGTGTACTACGAACAAAGCAATTATGATTTGCAGATAAGCTGTAGAGGAGAAATAGGCAACCAGCTATGCAGCTATGCCAACAATTTCTATAAATATTATTATTTGCGGAAGACTTTTTCGGACCCTGTAATTATGTCGGCCGGTGTATTCCGGCCGTAACAGGTCGCAACGGCCGAACGGCCGGTGGGTGCGAAATCACATCCCGGCAGGCATTTCGCAAAAGGTCGTTGGTCCGAGGCGGCATCGCCACCGCGTGTTCATCCGCGGTCTAAATTTAAACCGGCGATCATTTTATTTCGGGGCGATGTGCGCCACAAGACTTGTATCCTTGAAAAATGCGACGGCGGACATCTGTTGTTCGATTTCGATTTTGGACGCGCTCGATTATTCCGATACGTGGAACTGTGAAGGTTCTGCTCGGCGTTCTTTTGTTTTAACGCTCGCGGCCACCGCTGATAGCCATTTGTTTTCGTTCATGTCAAGACTGGCCGTGACATGCGACGACCTGCGAGTTTTTTTGCCCGTTCGGTTCGTTCTATGGCGGCAAATCGGATTGACATCGGATCGACCATTGTTTCCCATCTAATCGTGATATGCGATACGAAGGATAAACATATTTTTTTTATACACAGCCATTAAGAACATATCTAAAAAATTTTTTGAATGTACAGGGGATTGTTACAAATACAATTTTGTAAAAAAATCAAACAGGGCGGTTCGAAAATGATTTTAAAATACACTTCCGCACGGCACTGGAAACTGGTCCACTGTAAAACCTGATAAGGCGGCAAAGCATGCAATCGGCAACCCGACAAATGGAAAGTAATTCCCAAAGAAATAAATAAATAACATTTTATAACATCTATTTTATGCTATGCCTATATTTGGACGTCCTCGACTTCCATCTCTTCTACGATACGGTTTCAAATTTCCCTCGCGTTGCACTACACTTGCACTCACTGCATGCCGCAGTAAAACATCAATGATTATTTACTCACAAACTATAGGAATTTTATAAAAAAACATTTACGATTTTTACACAATATTTCATGACGCATCTATTTCCAATTTTTTTTAGATAAGTTTTGAGTGGCCCTGTATATTGAATGTAAAATAATCAACAATGAGAACTGATAGTTTTGATAAAAAACGTCAGTATCTCGAAAGATTTATTTAAAAATCACCCCATATCATACCAGGTTTATAATAAATATGTGACCATTGCATCATGTACTAATTATGTTACTGTAATATTAGTTTCAATTGAAAGTAATGAAGATGTACTATGAGTACAATCCACATGGTGCAAATTTACACTCAGTAATAAGATTAGAATTAAAGATACCCACTGTTTCCTTAAATAACATTCGATGACGTTAAATATCAAATTCAGCGATTAATTTTTTTTTATGTTTGACACACAAAGCCAATAAATTTTATCAGAATATCAAGTTTTACATATTGAATACGTATACAGCTTCTATATCCGTCACTCGGAAGATATAGAAGGAGAAAATAAATACTTTACCGCAGTTTTTTGCATTATATTTCAAAATCGAGTGGTTCTAGAACACACGTTTATTAAGCAAACTCTACTTATTTTTCGTTATTTTTTCATGACATTTTTTGTTTGTTTCTGCTATTGCTAAGATATTTTTGTAAAAGTGGATGAAAAAACAACGTCAAAAAATCAGTGAAGTACCTAGGTACTTGTTTCCAAAATGTCAGATAAACGACTCTTAAGAAAAAAGTTTTAAAATGCAGTAGTGTAGCAATTATTTAAATGACATGAAATATCTTTATATTTAAAAAAAAAAGATACATATGGTAAATGATTCCGAAAATATTTAAACATCTATTAATTTGTTTAAAAAATTTTTACACATTATTTTCCTCACCTTAATGCAGAACTAGTCTATGTCCAATGTTCATTTTTATCAAAAACCGTGTTTCTATTCCATTTAGTCAGAGGAAAAAAAAGATTTTTGATAAAAATGAATATAATCTGGTTCTGCATGATGAGGTTTTATATTTAAGCATTATTAGAGCAACTGTAAATACGCATTTGTGTAGTCATGGTTGCCTAACGAAAACTTTGTATTTTAATTTTGATTTTGACAGACTCTTGAAAATATTTATGTTTTTACTTTTTCCACTCAATAAATTTATTATGTGGTCTCAGTACGACGAAAATTTAAGTGAAAATCCCTTTTTTAAGGAGATTCAAAATAGTCATTTGGATATAATAGAAAGGGCAACTGAAGAGAACTGGGTAATATGTGTACCTCGAAACGGTACCTTTGAAACTTGTGATATATCCATGGAAACAATATTAGATCACGTATTGTTACCTGGGACTGAAAGTAGTTTTTGTACACTGAGCAAAAAACAGGTCACCATAAAGAACAAGCGTATTTATATCGATTCTAGCCAGCTGTTTACGAACAATGTGGAAATACTTTTCGAAGAAACATTTTACCTAGGGAAGACAGCTAAATACATAGTGTGGTGCATCGACAGACCCCTCTTTTTGAAGATTAACTGCAACTCCCACACTTCTACCATTTTGGAAACGTTACATGATTGTATCGATTTTTTATGGGTGGAAAGCTTGGGGCATGATATCCTCGATAATATAAGGCGATTAACAGATAATTTCATTCAAGAATACAAAGAGCTCGAGGCTGAGACTCTCCAAACTCAGAAAGAAGTCATTGGAAATCTGTACTCACAATGTTTACAGATCAGCTTGAAAAGTATTGTCATGCGAGAGAAAAGCTTGAAAAGTTCACAGTTTCTGGAAAATCTGAAGATATCGGTCGAGACGTACATGCAGTATTGTTTAGGGAGGAAGTTAATGTTTAGTGTGAACACCGTTCAGCACCAAACGGATGCATATATAAACAAAGTAGTAAGAAACTCTAGTGGTTTACAGTTGAGCGATCTAAACATTCCTGAAAAGTTTACTGATATCGTCACTTCAGCCAAATGTGAATTGAATAAAATAAACAAGTACGTTACCGTTTTAGATAAAATATATTGCTTGAAACAGACTTTTACAATCATATACAAAGTCAATAAACCAGAGGAAGAACAGTGGATTACCACAGACGATTTCCTACAAATCTTAGTGTTTTTAATTCTAAAATTAAACATAAGTAACTGGTCGGCGAATTTGGTGTTTATGGAAGAGTTCCGGCTTAGCCTTCTGGACAATTCCGATCAAAGTAGCTATTGCCTCGCTTCCCTCGAAGCTGCTATAGAATTTATCAAAAGCAATAAATTCTTAGACATTCGAAACAATGCATTTACTTCTACCGTTTACTTCAATTCTAGTCAACTTTCCTTACAAAGTGTTTTCAATGAGATCAAATCAGGATATTTGATGAACATTAAAAATACATCTAAAGTTTCTTCGAAACCAAAATTGTGCCATCCACTGTGTTCTTGCGATCGATGTAAATCTGCAATACGAGACCATGAAACGGAAGAATTTAGCCTGTTGAAATGTAATGAGAAGGGTCAAAACCTACTAATAATTGCGTCCTTACTAGGTGATTGTGATATAGTCGAACTTCTACTGTCGGAAAACGTTGATGTGAATTTTTCAGATTACCAAGACAAAACCAGTTTGCATTATGCCGCTGCAAGAGGCCTTCAAGATATTCTACTACTTTTGATTAACGCAGGGGCTAATCCCAACGCTTTAGATAACGAAAAGAACACAGCACTTCATTTAGCTTGCAATAACGGGCAAGAAGCATGCGTCAAAGCCCTGATTTATTCATCGACTGATGTTGAAATCAACGTGGGAAACTTTTTCGGTGACACGCCCCTTCATTTGGCTACAAAGTGGGGTTATTTGGACATTGTTAAAATATTACTAGAGAATGGAGCATCGATCATAATCCGCAATAAAAGGAATCAAACCGTATTGAACGTAGCGACAAATTATTACATTATAAAGCTTTTCGAAGAGTTTGGAATGGAGCGAAGTGCAACGATTTGCAAACGCATTAAAGAAACCAGTCCAGTTTTAGTGAACGAACCATACGTTTCCGAAGCGTGTGAACATGGGATAAGACCTAAAAGCGTGGACCAGTTTAAAAAAATCGATTTACTACTTAGAGCGATTGAAAGTAATGATTTGCCTTTGACTTGTTTTTATTTAGGTTTTTCCTGTAATACTTCTACGGTAACTAAGAAAAGTAACTGCCATCCTCTTTGCAACTGCGAGAAATGTCTTACAGACCAAGAGATAAACGAAGATGCTCCTCAAAAACCATCACAAACCGTTCATATCAATATGTGCAATGCTGAGGGCTACACACCTCTGCATATCGCAGCGAAATTTGGACGGACGGATATACTTCGCCTGCTTTTAGACGGTGGTGCTTTACCCAACGTGCAAACGTATAAAACATTGTACACCCCTCTCCATTTGGCTTGTTTCTACCAACGTATTCAAGTCGTAAGGGAATTACTCAAGTGCGGCAATTGTGAGATCGATTCGCAAGACGTAAAAGGCAATACTCCACTGTTCTATGCTTGCGTGAAGAATGACATTAAAATCGTCGAGATTTTATTGACTAACGGGGCGGATTGTACAAAGAAGAATTATTCTGGGAGGAGCCCACTTCAAGAAAGTGAAGAAAATATGCAGTACAGGGTGTTTAAGCTGATGAAGAACAGTCTGGCGAATTTTTTGCAGAAGGATAACGTCCAAGGGATAATATCTGGTGACGCCGTTGTGTTTTAATTGTTTATTTAATTATTATATTGTTATTTTTTACTGTTTTCATATGTATTATATATTTTAATTAAATATTAACAAATTAATATTTGGAAATGTATACATATCTGCTTATACTATTTTGAGCTATATATATTTTTATTATGGGCCAGTTTTGGTCTGTTTATAAGGCTGGAAGGAGCTGACAAGGCTGTAAGTTCTGGAGTGGTGTGGAGGAGCAAATATGTGTCAAATTTAACATATGTCTGATAAATCCATCACATTGTCAATGATTCAATAATTTGAAAATTGTATAAACATTTATCTTGACAGATAATAATTTTCAGAGAAAAAAATAAAGCTAAATATTTATTATTTTTTAATTATACAGTATTGTAGTCATGTATATTTTACTGTGTGTGTCCATATTGAGTGTGATATTTTTTAATATAAAATGTATTTTTTCAACCAAAATAAAGATAAATTGCACTGATAAGGGATTTATCTTATTCCATATCCATCAGATATTCCAGGATTTTTCATATCTGTTTACCTAACAAAACAAAAATATTTTTTATTACCTTCTGACAGCCTCCTTAAGTAAACCTAATGACGTTATACCATTACTATATAAATATTATAAGAGTAATTAGTAGGTATATATTTATTCTTGCCTAGTATGTAATAATTGCCTCTGTAAATAATGGAAGAAAAAAATACCCGCCAAAGGTGTTTGCTCTTCCAAATGGTATTAATTCGCTAGAAATAGTAATCATCGAAGGTCGCAAGTTATATTGATATGTAAATATTTCGACGTAATTTCCCAAAATTTTCGAAATTTTACAGTGAAATTTATTTTCATGGAGGAAACAGAAGAGTTAATGCTCAGAAATTTTTACCAATTATTAAATTTATATTTTTCCTTAGTATTATATCAAGCTGTTTTTTTATGTTGCATAAAAAATAAATTTACAATAATTGTTACATTTGTAGACAACCAGCTATACAGCATTGTGTAATTCAAATTGTCTATCAAACGTTCATGTTATGACGGTACTTTGGTGGTGTCCTAAAGATTTTGAAGCGTTTTCTGAAAATCGCTGAACAAATATCGGTTGAAAATTCCACTACAAATTCAGGCTATTCCATAACGGATATGAAAAAAATCATTGCGGGAGTGAAGGCCGCACAAGTTCCATTTAACAATGAATTAATTATTAATAAATGCTAAATATGTTAAAATTTTCTCTGTGACCCAAGTAATTCCCCACCTACTTAAGCAAACAAACGCCTTTTTAATACGGGAAGCCTTAACATATATAAAGGTTGGACGAAAAATAGAAATCACATCGCTACTATTAGTGACAGAAGTTCAAGATGAACTTCTTTGTACTGTGCTTGTTGGTGTGTTTGCCACTGATTTCAGCACTCACCTATATTCCTGTCATCATAGAAGAAGAAGGTAAGTAAAAATTGTGTTCCTCTATTATTTTCTAACAATTAATTTTTATTTTCATGTGTTAAATCTATTCATGTTTTTTCACATTAACAGAAATTTTGGACTAAAACTGTTTGAACTATCTATCATTTTTGCCCGTAAAAATTTGGTGGTATTAAATCTTTTTTTGGCAAAAATTTAAAATTCGAATTTCTATCTTTAACTTTCAATATTGCAATTGCAATTATTACATGCAATAATTTTTTAATATTTTAACGAAAAATTTGTTTGCTGTTTTTCTCTTAGATTTGGAAAATGGCCAGCTCTTAATTAGACCAGTCAGATCCGCTCAACAAGGCGGCGGCTTTGGCGGAGGTGGCGGTTTCGGCGGCGGACTCGGTGGAGGCGGCGGTTTTGGAGGTGGATTTGGTGGCGGCGGAAATGGCGGTGGCCTAGGTGGAGGATTAGGCGGAGGCGGCGGTAGAGGTGGTGGACTAGGGGGTGGATTCAGTGGAGGCGGCAACCGCGGAGGTGGACTAGGCGGTGGATTCAGTGGAGGCGGCAACCGCGGAGGTGGACAGGGCGGTGGATTTGGAGGCGGCTTCGGTGGTGGAAGAGGGTAAGATATATTGTTTTTAAATTACATTAAATGTAGTTATATTCAAGACATAAATATTTTTGATATGATCATATCTTTAAAATCTTTAAAATAAAGGTATTTTGCACACTCAAAATTATCATAAAATCAAAAATTATTAGCTTCTCAGTTATAATTAGTTCCATTTTTTTTGTAGGAACTTTGTTTGATTGAATATGGGAACCGAAAAAATTATATCATGGCAAATTTAGAAATAGTTTGCATTTTGTACAAAAAACTTGAAATAAACTGTCTTAAAATATAAATCCTGTTTTTATTTCACACTTTTATGTTTATATTTACAGTTATATATGAAAATCGTAAAATTATTTTTTTTTATAATCCCTTTGCTAACATTTAATGCAAAAGAATCAATAAACAGAAGCATACAGTAAAACATTTTTTTATAAGCTGCGTTGTACATAATTTTATGAATTGTTTGAATGGTCCCTTTTTCTAGACCTCACGGTGGCGATGGCAGCCCATCCTCTTCTGCTATTGCCAATTCCGATGCAACTGCCACAGGAAAAAGCGCTAATGCTGTCGCTAATTCAGAAGCTTTTGCCAGGGGTGGAGGTTCAGCTTCGGCTTCGGCGAATGCCGTTGCTAGAGCTTCAGCTTAAACCAAGTGGTACTAGTAAAAGGTGTGTTCAATCCCATCAAGCTGACGTCACTAGATCTCGATTTAAAATTTTAAATAATAATATCAAAAATAAATGTTTGATATTCTTACACGTTAACTCTTGGAGAATACATACGGTTATAAATATTTTTAAAGTACTTTGTGTTTGTGGGATGAACCATCAAAATTATGTGGTATCTAGTAGTATTTTTTGTAAACATTTTGTACATTTCTATAAATAAACTCTAAAATCATGATTAGCACTTTAAAACTATTTTAGGAACCTACAATGTTTGCTTTGTAATTTTTTTACATGGCAAAGGAGATTATATTAAAAACAGTACTCTAATTTTATGAATTCACTAACCCAAAACAAGTTATCATATTATCTGCCACTCTCTTGTCAGTTTTCTTTAAAAAAAAAACATCGTCCAATGTGCTAATTGTTATTGCTGGTGTTTTTGCCGACCTATTAAAGCAAACAAAAATCTGCAGAGTGCCAGAATCGGTATATAAACAAGTATTCAACCGAAAAACAGCTCATACTATTTTACACCATGGAGTTCTATAACCACAAATTAGCTGTGGTCTGTGTGATCGTGTTTTTGATAATTGTGCATCAGACTGAACAAAGCGCAAAAGAAATAATTAATAATTCAGGTAAGTTAGTACAAGTAAACAGGGAAATAACTGCTTATTTTTAGTTTTTTCTTGTCTTTTATAAGAGACAGTTGAGAAATTAGTTCTTATTGATTGATATGACTGGTAAAATCATTCTCAGAGGAAGAAACTGGAATATATATTTTGATATTTTCAAATATATTTTCCAGAGATAATCTGAAATATAGCTCACCTCTTTCATGGCCTCATATCAAGATATTCCATGAGCAACACTTTTATATGGTTACTCATGAATAATAATTGTACTAAGTGGAAAACCAAATATTATTGTCGGTAGTTTATATTCGTTTAAAATGTTCCTAGTTTTAAATGAAACAATAAATATTGACTATAATAGAATACCTTAGAATGAATAGTAGGATTTACCATTGTTTCATCATAAATAAACTACATAGAACCTATCAGGAGCCTCCTTTCATATTTTTAAATCAAAATTGTTTGATTGTCACAAATATTAACTTTAATACTGTGCTTATTAACATTATGTGATAGATTTTGGTGTATATCGACTGTGATAGTGATAGGAAAAGTTTATGCAATTATTTTCATTTTTCAAGTAAAATAAGTCATAAAATTTAGATTTAGAGATATCTGTAATTTTGCTGATGCTTTTTAGATCTGAAGTTCTTATTGAGCAGAAAAATCCGATCTCCTCGTGTGGGCGGTGGTGTGGGGGGAGGAGGAAGAGGTGGGTTTGGAGGAGGTAGAGGTGGATTTGGAGGAGGTAGAGGTGGATTTGGAGGAGGTAGAGGTTTAGGGGGCAGAGGGTTTGGAGGTAGAGGATTTAGAGGTATTGGCATTGGGTAAGAATAATTTCTATTTATCAATTTAGTTTTAATAGAGTTTGATTGTGTTTTAGGGGTTTTGTTGTACCTCCTTTCTTATTCCGAAGAAGACGTATAGGAAGATCAGTGCATGGAACTGCAGAAGGTAAGGTAGTTTTTAATAAAAATCTATTCATGTTTCTTTAACATTTGTTAAATATATTTCATATTAAATTTTTATTATCATAACTAGATTCTGATATTGAATAATATTTTTTTTAGGTTCACCAAACTTTGGATAACAAGAATGTATTTTAATACTCTCACATGTAATTGCTGTTATGATCTGGAAGATAATATTAAACAGTAATTTAATTTTTTTTACATCACAATGTACATTTAAATAAAAAGATAACTTTTACATTATTCTGCATTTCACATTCATTTATAGTTAGAAGAGGTCCTTGAAGAACATATTTATGTTTTCTGTGCAAGGTAAAACGAAATAATACTCTGTTTGTAACAATACTTATTAAAAATTTAATTTATACAGTTTAAAATATATAATACAAGGTGCTATTTATAATATCTATCTACAATATATAGGCACATAATATCGCAAATATACAAAGTGTAACATTACATTAATAAAAATATAACAATATTAATGTACACAATGAGTTTATTAATAACTTCGATTTATTAAGGGGAAGGGGATCTCTATTAAAATAAGGTAAGGATATCATACAAGCCATACCTACTGGAAATTAAAATATTGTACAAAATATATATTTCATAGTCAAAGATAACAATGAATGTCACAGATGTAAAACCTTTCTATCTACAATTGGTATGAGTGACAATTCTTGTTGTGTTAAAAAGATATGTCTTATTTTCGTGAATGAAAATGAAAAAATGAAGATTGGAAAACATTCACAGCAAAACTTATTTGATTAAGAACAGCTTTAATATTAGAAGAAGGATCTAAAAATATCTTGGAAATTAAAAGAGCAGCTAATTGTCTAAATCAAGCTGTTAAATATTTTATAAATCTTCTTCATTAGTTAAAGCTGTTCTTAACAAATTTTGTAGTAATATCTCAGAACAGATCATCACTTAAAATCATGGCATATTTTTTGTATTTCTTTACATTAACGTGAAAAATAACTATTTTGTTTTAAAGTTATGTCAGCAGTCATGCTAAAAATAGATCATAACCTCACTGATAGACATTCTATGTCAAATTTATCACTCCCTAACAGGATTATGTTTAAATATTCTACATAGTAATCATAAAATATATAGAACGCTAAAAGAGGTACCGAAAATAGTCGATCTATAGAGAAAATACGAGTCTGGTAATATTTCAGCAACTTAGCTTTTATGAGTTGGTTGCACCACAGTTTATTATACAGTTCGTCGAGTGGAGGTTCCAGAGGGTGTGGCTAAATCGCGGCTAAATGCGCAATGAACATCAATGAAATTCATATGTACACGACGAAGTGGGAGAAATTCTATTTCTTGACAAATCACCGTGCCCCTTGAGCGCGCGAATGTGCGCGGCTAAATGCGCAGTCGTTTTTTGGTCGTCTAAAAAAAACGAAATCTGGGACCTCGACATCAAAGGAGTCGACGTGAAGCCGCCGGACTGTATAATAGACTGTGGTTGCAGCAACGGGGTAGATTCACACAAATGGGCGGGAATTTCAAAATATGAAAAATTTTACGGCCAATTACATTCCGTTTTGGTTTCAGTTGTTGTATACTGGGATTAAAATGCAGTATAACCAACAGCTTACATTAAGTTTTCCCTAGATGGCTGCTTTCTAAACTTTTCCATAGTTTGACTATTTATGAATGCCTAGAATGTAAAGGCTTCTAACGTTCTATTTTTTTTTATGATTTCTATGATATTCTATTATAAATCTTTACAAGAGACTATAAATGAGCCAAAATCTCCATCTCCGATGGTATCTCCGTGATCTGCACCGAACTGTTATTGTCAATCTGCGAACTTCCACTGACAGTCACGATAACGGGACTTTGGTCGCTAGTCTGCACGATGGTGACCAGATTCCCGTCCTTGCTACCCTCCAGATCGCTCGAACTACCCTTCAACAGCATTTTTACCGGATTCAGCTCTGTTTCCGGTTCCATTTTCAACGAATCGAGGGTGATATTATCTAGAGCAATATCCTCTTCGGTGCTGCCCAGGATATTGACGACGTTGACCACCGAACCGCCATGATTTGACTCCGACAGACTTAGTGACTGCTCCCTGCTATGCAACACGGAGTTGGATTGAATGGTTCCAGGGCGATTGGTGCTATTCTGGGAGCGGTAAGAGGGGGGGCAGCTGTATTCTGAATGGGCTGCGTCTCTACGACTTGATAATGGAGCTCTAAAAAAGTAATAATAATAATTACTGTTGAAATGGGAATGTAAGGGGCAAATATTGGGTAATTAATTTGTTGTTCTTTTGGAGAATCGATTGTTTGAATAGTCAGATGAATACACTAAGCAGCAAAAAAGTTCTGCCATTTGAAAGAAACATGACGTGCCCAAGTGGCGCCCTCTACTAGTGATGTCAAAATTAGAAACAAATTTGAATTTCTCTCCCGCAAAAACACCGATTTACAAATTTTATGTGAATATTTGGATTTCTTAAGAAGTTATTTACAAATACCGAAAATAAAATTTTAACTTTGACACCCTGTATCTTTTTTTTATGTGACTTAGGATATAGGTATAGGTGTTAAGTTAAACCAATTTATTTTCACCTAAGGAATCTGTGGTCTAATTTTTGACACCTCATTTAAAAACACCCTGTATAAAATAACCGAAAAGTAAAGTTATTTTAAACATTGGTAGCTATTGTACACATTGTGAGTAAAAGAAATGTAGCCTAGCATAATTCTCTACGTAGCCGTAATATTTGCTACAATGGGGACAAAGTGTTACTTTCAAAAGAGTATTTATTTGACAGTTTTAAACGTTTTGAGGAGCTTAGAAGATTTTTTTCTAATAGAAAAATCCTAAAACGTACCTCAAAAGACTCCCTGCGTGACTCCTGTAAGTTGGGGGAGGACTCACGGCGTTCTGTATCCCGGCCTGGATCTGGGGAGTGTTTCCCCTGTCCAGCAGCAACAACCTCAGTCTATACTCTTGCATGGAGGCCTGGTAGCTCGGTGGCGGCGGCCTGTATTGGAACTCCGGGTACATCATGGCGGCGTAGGGATGGTGCGGTCGACCGTACGAAGGGGGCAGTCGGGGGACGAAACGTCGAGCGCATACGTCTACCGACTCGGTGGATCCCAGGCCTAGCATAGACCTGCAGGTGGAGGAGTCGTGCGAGGTCAGACGCCACGCCACCCCGCTGACGGTCACGAGGACGATGCCCACACCTGGAAGAAAAAGAAGATTAATATTTTCTTTTCGTCGAAGTTTTTCATTCAAGTACGTCGGGTAACGGCATTTTTTATTATATTCGTATTACAATGGTTCGTAACGAACCATTTTTGGTTTGTGTTAACACGCTTCTAATAATATTAAATGTCAAATTTATTGAATATTGAATAGTACTTCAAATAATTGGTTGTAAATTTTCTCGCAGTGTAACTTCCGGATGTGAACGAGAGTCGAATAAAAATAGAAGAAGAAAAAGAGGAAGGTGAAGAGGAAGATACAAGGAATTATAACATACACAAAATAATGCTTTTAATTAATTTTTTATTTTATTAATAAATTATCGTGTCACTGTTACATGAACTATAAACAGTTTTCTTTGTTTATTATTGAGTTCAAGTGTCTATGAATAACATTTATTTTTTTGCAGTGATGTTATAGTAACTATTGCGGTTAGAACGTGCTTAAATTGTAATTTCATGATGCATTATTTCCCTTTAAAATTATTCTAAACTGAATGCCGATTATAGCGGAATAGAAATAACAAACATCGAACACCGGTATTTTACTGTTTGCCCTGTTATTGCGTTGCAGTCATTAAATTATAATCACTCGTTTGCATTAATATGATATTAACGCTACGATGCCGTTTTGGACATCAACCGACGTACTTTGGTTCGCTCGAGGCAGATATCCATTTTATCAATTACCTACCAACAATTAAAATGCCTGGTTTTTATAGCGTATTTTTACCAATAATTAAAACTAGTACATTTTGCGTGTTCCCGAAAGTTTATTTAGTATTCCTTTCTTTATTTATTACTAGGCAGTGGCGCAACCAGAAGAAAATTGAAGAGGGAGGTCGAATTTAAATAAAAGTAACCTTATTAAAATTTGGTAGGCATCGTACGTTTTGAGGTTTTATAAATAATCTAGTTTTATTATTATTTTTAAAATAATCCATAAGAGTTTTTCACTCTGAGAAAAAATATTGTCGTTGTTTCTAATTTGAGCAGCAGCAGTGTGTGATGTACAATCGCGGTGGCCATGCAACTGGACCACCAATGACGATCAAAACTTTGAAGCCTCCAAACTCCCCTGGTAAATGCCTGTCTTCGCTTTTCTGCTCATTTTAAATTAAACACTCTTTAGAATATGAATTACAATATATATTTCTGACACTATTTTTTCAAACAACCCCATTTTTTATTAAGGATATATTTTCTAATCTTCCATGACGGCCCGAAGGCTTGCCGGGCAAGGCCCCTCGCCTCCCCCGCCTGTACCGCTGTTCTAAGACGCACCTCGACCTGACAACTGAAATCTTATTCCGTTATAAGCCCGCCGGATAATGGATGAGGGATAAACTCGGGACGTCCAAATTGACCCAGACCTCACAAAACGTACATCATGATTATATCCGCAGACCTCCAGAACGCATTAGCGATCTAAGACTAAGTTTGATGTATCGCCATCAGTGACTGCTCAAACACGATCGCTATTCGTCTTCCGCAAAAGCGATCAGAGACCCGATTCTCGAATCTCTATCGGTGAATGCTGTATGCGAGTTTCTGAGAATCTCTATTAAAATTTTGTAATTAATATTCTCGAATATTGCATTCTAAAATTTTTAGTACAGTTTGCGCGAGTGGTTTCAACCACTCAACTTTAGATGGCGTGTGCGAAACCAAACCATACGGCATTCACGATTTGAAGGACGTAAGTTGGTCAATGAAATTTTGATGACCAGCCGCCTTCGACCAAAGTGGCTCGCCGGCCGTCACAGCCGTCACGTGACCTGTCAGGGACCGCTCGTTTTCATTTGCCGCACAGCAGGAGTACGTGACGCGTGATAATAGATTAAAACGTCGTTTATTCCTGTGCACAACAATCGACCATAAAAACGAAAAAGCGGCAGTACCGTTTAACTGATTAGCATAGATGTCTAGATGGTAAGGATACGACCGTTCTCGAATAGCATGCCCAGATCTTCCTGCAGTTGGGGCATTGCTGTGAAGCAACAGACATAGACAAACACCGTGAAATTATAAAGGAAAAATTAAAGCAGAACTGCTACAAGCATGAAGGAGATTTAGTATCAAATAAAATATTATAGAACAAATAATATCTCAAAATATATCTTGTATACAGGGCGATTCAGAATTTATCTAATTTTTTTTTTAAATATACAGGGGCCTCTTACAAATACAATTTTGTAAAATAAAATCAAAAAGGGCTGTTCGAAAATGATTTAAAAATACACTTCTGCACTGCACTGGAAACTGGTCCACTGTAAAACCTGTCAAGGCAAAGCATGCAATCGACGACCGGGCATAAAGCTGAAAAAAATTGCCAAGGAAAGAAATAAATAACATTTTATCACACCTATTTTATAAAGCATTTTCAACTGTTTTTGCCGCTATTTCTTTAATATAATTAATTTGTGCTCTCAATAAATAAAATAGTAGTTTGACAGGATTTAAAGTCAGAAGATCGTGCCGGCCATGGTACCGGTTCTCCTCGTCCAATCCTTTGCTTGGACACACTGTACATGATACGGATATAATTGAGGCTCGTGTATGATACGTAACATTGCTGCAATACGCCATGGACGCCCTTGGACCTCCATCTCTTCCACGATTCGGTTGCAAATTTTCCGTGTCACGCCTGCGTTGCACTACACTTGCAAGCATAATGGTAACACGCGGTAAAAGTAGCTGCATTTGGCACCTACACACGTAAGCTATTTTTAACACTTGAAAAGCTAATGTAAACACTCGCATCACAAAAACGTTAATACTATTCTGATTTCAATATTCGGAATCGCCTGTCCAGCTGCTGAGGGCGCTCCTGAAGTGTATATGACGTCACTTTATTTGCTATACTACATGTCACCTTTAACCTTTTAGTTTGAACGGAAGTACATGCATGTTAGAAAATAAAATAATTTAGGTACGTAATAATTATAACGGTTTCGAGGTTGCTAGCTCTGATCAGTATGCTATAGATGACTCAAGCGACGACCAACCCTGGCTGTTCGTGTCTGTCATATCTAATAGAAGGGGACATGAGTAGGTACGCAAGATGTAGCACGTAGCACATGTCTGCATCTAGTAGTCACTGGTTACTTCAAGGGCCACAACATCAAACGACCTACTATACTGTAGATACGATAAAAAGCGCCTGACCTCTATTGCTATTGCAAAATAATTTTTGGTAATTCCTTATTTTTTACAACAATGATGACAATGACTTCATGAATGCATTTAATTTTGATGCTATTTGTACTTGACAAATTATTGTAAAAAATGGTATTATGACAAAATGCAAGATGTTTTTTACTGCAATATACGCACGCGCAAGGCTATCTTACTTGCATTTTTCGAGCTTGATACTATCATGTACGATAACTATAACATACTTACATTCCTCTTGGTAAAACAATGAAAATGAATGCTGATAGCGAATTAATGGACAACAAATTACACGGCCTGATAAATTCTAAGCCATGCGTTACGCCACTGCGTATCTCTAACCTGCCTACTGTACCTTACTTTATGCTCCTTCAAAATGTCGAATCTGCGGTAAGTATCAGAACATCGTTGCCGTTATCTCACCGCGATAAAGTGACAGGAGAGTCTAAAGGTCGTCATGGACGACACGATTTGCCCGGAGGCGAAATTTGTCTCAGTGACAGTTCATTTACTAGTGAGATTTATTGGTGAATTACATTTCCACACTTGTGTAGGCGAATGTTTGAGAATAAGCGAAAGTATAGAAATTTCTAACAAAATACAATTGTTAGAAGAAGATATACAGCGTGTTTACTCAAATATGTCAAACATATTTTCAACGAATACGAACTTTCTTCTACATGTATGTGTAGTAACTTGTCTAAATATCAAATATTTGTACGAGAATAATGGTTCTCTGGTGTTAATACTGCTTAATCTAACTCCTGTAACTAATTTAGTTGATTTAACTCAGTTCGTTTAAGACCAAATTGATAATAAAGGCCAAGTGGATGTAATATATACAAATTTTGAGAAGGTTTTTGACAAAGTAAATTAGTTTATATTATTACAAAATCTTATCTTGAGCAACGTGAGTTTTATGTGTCATATAATGGAAACCGTTCTAATATTTTTACAGCTCCTTCTGGGGTACCTCAAGGGTCTAACTTGAGACCACTCCTGTTTCTTTATATAAGCATAACTAGCGCCCCCTATGAAATATCCAAAAGGTAATAAGACCTGTGTATTTGGCGTCCTTAAATACCCCGGAATACCAAATTTCATAAAAATATTTCGCACCGTTTGGAAATTTTCTGTATCTCGAGAACAAGAGGAGAAAGTCATATAGAATTTTATCTGTTAATATGTATTTATCGATTTACATTTACCTTATCCTGAAACCTTAACGTCCCGATGTTGTGTCGAACTTTCTCAATCGAGACGTAGAGTAAAACGTATCGTCTAGGGACACCCTAATCCGCTGTCTCTAGATGCACCGCTGCGCGTTTACCCGTTCTTAGACATTGTTCGACTCTTTAGCGACTTTTTTTATTACTTCTTTAAGCCGACTGCGATTATTTCCGTCCCAGCTAAGAGGAATCGTTCGGAAAGTTTACAGGTTTGTTTATTTTTTAGTTTCTTCCGAGGGGTTTCGAGTATTCCTGTTGACAGATTGGTTTAGTTCGAGAAGTTTGGAGGAAGCTCGAGCATCAAAGAAAGTTGAGAGCGCTCGGCGAGAGGAAAGAAAACCGTACCGAGAGAAGTTCCATTGAAAAGAGGTATTTATTAAATTAAAATGTTTTCGGAGATATTCGTACATTTCTTAAAAGATCAACACTATTTTCGTTCATAAAGATTTTTAGTCTAAAACTGCGTAGAGCAAGCTCTTGATGCAAGCACAAATTTCGTAAAAAACATGTATATCACACTAACTATAATGTTCGATATAATGAATAAAATATTTGTCGTTTACCTACAACAGGATATCTTTTGAAGTTATACCTGCACAAATTGCTTGAGTATTTATTTGAAGTGGTTCATTTACAATTCCCATTCTTAAAAATGTTTTTTATCCCGAAGTTATTTGCATATTTGCCGTGTAATTAAAAATAAGAGAAAAGCTGTCTCTATTACATATAATGTATACAGGGTGTACCTGGATATTCAACGTAAATACCATAATACTCTTCGCGAGTTTGTCAAAATTTAAGAAGTTTTCAGCTCATTTTGCTTTACATGTAAGACAATTGCTTAAATACTTTATTCTGGTTAAAAGACTTAGTGGAACTATGCTTAATCTACAAAATCTCCGGACCTGAATCCACTAGATTTCTAATTGTTTGTCACCTTAAACCATGTATACATTCGGTCCCGATTGTGGATGAATTGCAACTATTTCGTCTTTTTCTATCAGCATACTATTTTCGATTTCATTTATATGTAAATTCACCTACTATATTATATGTCACTCATAATTCGCAAAAGCAACCTTGTATATATTCTAGGCAAAGTTTCATCATGTAAGATATAGCAATCTAATATTTTTTTGTTGAAAACTCACTTTAAAGGCACCTTAGTTTCCATTATTTTCCATTTTGCAGTTGTACTTCTATACCACTTTTTTATTTGCACTGTACATATATGAAACTCATGTCACAGCCAATATACGGGCTGCATATATGTTTCTTTGTGTTGACTGCTATAAATTGTGAGCAGGTTTATAACATGAGTCACTCTCTAGATTTTCAGCCGTCTAGTATAGTTACTGTTTAAATTCTGTTAGAAATTATTATACATTTGTGTCATGGATATGTCTGTGTATGACATCTGAATGTCATCATCGACTACACCATATAAGTTTATGGTCGAATACCAGATTTCAGAAAAATCTGCCATCGTTCATCTTTTTCTTTATTTTAAGTTTTTGCAAAGTACGTAAACGATTAATTTACTAAAAATTCAAGAAATGTACCAAAGAATCCTGATACGGAGATCTACGATATAGAACTGTGCCTGTTTTTGCCAGTCGCGGTGGGAAACAGATTTTCTCGAACAGTAATTACAAAAACTGTACACACACGCAAGGAAACCTCTCACGTCGTACCCGTTTCTACAACAATGCCATTTCCGCGTTTCCGTACACACAACCGAGTCTACATCGCGAGCCTAGAATAGCGTGACATGCGCTTTTTAGTACAGCAGATGTGCCAGTTTAGAAAACGTAACTAACGGTACTCCCACAATTATTTAATACTGGAGATTCTAGAGAGGATAACAATATAACGAAACAAGAAACCGCTCGCAACTGAAAATATGCGCGATAATCATCGTTGTTAGGGAAATAATTGGTTTACATTCAAAAGAAGAGCGAGAAATATCGCTGCCTTAAAATTATGAGTTGTGTGTTACAATATTGACACTATGTGAGTACCTTCCTGTCTAAATAGAGTAATATTCTCATGCTAAATAAAAGATCTGATAGCTTTTATGAGAATTTTATATCCCTTCCAACGATGAGGGTGGTTTCTTTTGGAG
This sequence comes from Monochamus alternatus, assembly GCA_037114965.1. Lineage (NCBI taxonomy): Eukaryota > Metazoa > Arthropoda > Insecta > Coleoptera > Cerambycidae > Monochamus > Monochamus alternatus. The sequence continues at coordinate 51,815,351 of CM073433.1, read as the reverse complement.
GTAGGAGGATCAGAAACACGTTTCACCTTTTGTCTTTATTTCTACTCCTTCTACTACAAACTGTTCAACTCTAAGTAGTAATGTTTTTTATTTTATTTTTTCTCTCTTTACAATATTTTAACTATAACTACGAGCCCCTTCCCATTTCAGTTGGCCCACCATAGGATTTGGCAGAAATTTTGTTTTTATGAAGCAAAAATAAAAGTACAACATTAACCTGTAAATTTATTTATCTCTTAAACAGTATTTTAAACATAATAAATAAATATGAAGCAACGAAAACCAATATCTAACAGAAAATAAAGACAAATAGAGAAAATAAGAACAAGTAGCGTAAAACTAACAAAACAATTTTAAAATTCACCACTGGGTAACATCGCCTTTATTTTTTATTACAGCCGCAATTCGTTGGGGCATAGTATTAACCAAGCCTTGACATAATTCCGGTGTAAAAGAATCCCATATTTCCTGAAGTCTTTGCTTCAGCTCAGGGATATTTCTAGCAGGATGTTTTCGTAGCACCTTTTTCATCTCATGCCACAAAGTTTCTATTGGTGATAGATCCGGACTGCTAGAAACCCATTCTAAAAGTGCAATACCATTATCCTTTATCCACTTTAATGCTTTCTTTGAGGTGTGACATGCTGCACCATCTTGCTGAAACACAAATTCTTGGCGGGATGTCAAGCATTCTTCCATGATCGGTAAGAGCGATTCTTCCAAAATGGCTAAATATTTGTCCGTATTCACAATGCCGTCAATAAAATGAAGTTTTCCCACTCCTTTAGCTGACATGCTACCCCAGATCATGACTGATGCAGGAAATTTCACCTTTCGTTTGAGACAGTCCGGATGAAACGCCTCATTTTTTTTTCGAATAACTCGACTGCGACTGTCTCCAACACACACTTCAAATCTGGCCTCATCACTCCATTGTATTGCACGCCATTGCTGAGTTGTCCAATCCTTATGTTGTCTTGCCCACCTTACTCTATTTTTCTTCTGCTGCAGTGTTAAAAGCGGCTTTTCTTTGGCCTAAAGCAAAATATTGTCATTTCTTATTTTCCTACCGCAATTTTGCTTATTAAAAAATTTACCTTATAAGTGCCAAAACCCATTTTATGAGCCTCCCTGTGCGTTGTGGATCTCGAAATTCGTCTCCCAACAGCGTCACTCCATAGAGCACTTAGCTCTAAGTAATTAGCTCTCTTCCTAATCCTCTTCAACGAACGTCTATCCACATTTGTAATTTTGCTTTTTTTAATATATTGGGGCCTTGCAGCAACTGAGCCGGTATTTTTATACAGTCTAACTATGTTTCTTACACTATACCGCGATAACTCTAATAAATTTGCAATTTCCGAATTTGATTTGCCGGAATTGAAAAATTTAATAATAAGTGAACGAATTTTCTCATCAATAACCTTTCCTCTACCCATTTTAAAAAAACACAACTACTTAAGTACTTGAAGCTATACTAAATGCGTACTGACAGCTATATGAATATTAGCAACTGTCACGGTGTCAGTTTTCCACAGCAATCTTTGAATTATAGGCATCCTTTGTACCAGAACAAACATAGGTTGATTTGCTGTATTTACAAAATTTTTGCTTTTCCTTGCAAATTTAAATAGAGAGCAAGGCCTTTGGTATTTTTTACTGGACATTATTTAATATACTCTGCTAATTACTTTGGGGCCTGAAAACAACCTGTAGTATTTGTTATGTTTTGGTGCTGGCCAAAAAACTAATATTTCAGTAGGTGGGCCAACTGAAATGGGAAGGGGCTCGTAGATCTCTGTAACTTATTATTACTCTTCTCACTTCCGAGTCTAGACCTCTTCTTCTTCTTTCTCTTCTCTGTTCTAACGCATTATAACACTTAGAAGGAAACTTTCTAGGCTTTGTTTGCGAATGTGCATAAATAAAGCATATGTCGGTGCCACTATCAACTTTCAGTATTCTTTTCGCAATATTTTGTTTACTCAAAAGTGAGTCTTCAATGTAGCCTTCTGTTACAGTGCTCGATCTCCATCCTCCGTGTATTTTAAGACAAGTGAGGTTACCAACGCCATCATTAAATTTCAAAATTGTTTTGAAACTATGAGTAAAGACAAATCTCACCAAATCAATATAATTTTTACATCTAATCGTATACAGGCTGATTCGCGACGACGGACCGTGGTCATGGATGTAGTGATTATTATTATTACTATTTTGAAAAATACAGTTTTACAAAACTTTAGAATTTGTTTCAATGGGAAACGACTCTATTAAAACTCGGATCGCTCTGTACGCCGAATGCAACCCCCTACCGTTCCGGTGCAGGTTTCCGGCGACGGTGTTTGATTAAATGCTCTGGGGAGGCGGTGATTGGGGGCGGTTTTCTGGCGCGCAAACATTTCCTGTTTGAACTACCGTGCCGCGCCGCCTTAGCGGGCAATATGTTCGCGGAAGAGAAACTCGGAAAGTGAAATCCGCCAGAGACGATAACGAGCCTAATAATTAACGAAGATTTTGCCGCTCCGAGACTTAATGGGTATTAAGGTACATAAAAGTCGTGGCGGAACCGAAAAACGAATAAATTAAACGCTAGGAGAGCGCTCTGCGGGTTTATCTAATATTCGATGCGAATTTCGAAACCGCTGTAGTTTTAACCGGAGTCTGTAAAGCTATTTCGAGTTAGTTAATAAGGATTTTCGACCATAAACTAATGTATTTGAAGAAATACTAGGAAAACCAATAAGTACAGAATCTATATGAGAAATTATTCCGCCCATATTTTTTGCTTCTCCTCCACTTGAAGTTGGGCCTAAAATTTTGTTTTCTGCAAATATCTTCACTAAGCCGATTTTAATGGAATTTGTAGCAAAGCTTAGTGAATTTCGCCAAGAGCACTGTTTTCCAGAAAATAGAATAACATTTTAATATTTGCACTGAAAACTTACTTTTCAATATTGACGTAGAAGTTTAGGGAGTTTAAGGATGAACGAAACCGCATGCTTACGCCACTGGGTTTAAGTATACATTTTAAATTGCAGGTGTTAAATTTATGCCATATCCACTTCTGTCAGTTATCGTAGCTTTTACTTCTGAGGCTGCTGTAGTAATTGTTTTAGAGTTTACTACGCAAGTTGTATTGTTGTCAAATTCCGTAGGCTCTGCTGAAGATGGCAACAATTTATTTCCGATTGAAATTTTATTCTAATAGAATCTTCAATACAGGGTTAACTATGACTAAGTACAAATATTTTAAGAGGGGATAGAAAAAAATAAGAATTAACAGAATTTCCTTTCAAAAAACTTCCAAACTTATTTATAAAGCGAAACAAATTTCGATATTATATTAAATCCTTATTTAACGCCGCCAATGCGAGAATCAGAGTATACAACCAGCAACCAACCGTCATGCAACAGTCGGCCACAGTCGGTAGTCGGTTCAGTCGAGTAGGTTCGCTGTCATGTTATAATTTAATTCCTGTGTTTACGTTGTAGTTTTGTGTTCTTCTTCAGTTTTTAGTGCCTTATTTTAATTTTAAACGTTTTATAGTTAATAAATAAAGGAATATGTGTCGGATACAGATATTTTCCCACAATATAGTTTGCCGATTTGTTTTTCTAGGTTATAGGACAAGACTGCCGCGGGTGTTAAACGTTTTCTGTTATCTATTAGAACCTACCTACTCATCCCTTTCTTCGATTTTGTTATAATACATAGGCATTGTATCTAACTGTACATTGTATCTAAGTGTGTCTATCGGTAGTGAGTGAAAATGTAGGTTTACCAGTTTGTAACCAAATAATGAAAAACGAATGCAAAATACTGGAGCTAACTGGATTAACTGTTACCTACCTATCAGGTATTATTACTAATAAGAATGTTGATTTTTGTCGGTTCTGCATTTAGAAACACTTCAAACGACCGCATGGTAGATGTTGACAGATGTAATGTCAACTATGGATCTAAGCCATAAGCCATCTCAGTCGATACTCATCATAGGCGCCGACTTTCCGTAGGAAAAAAGGGTTTTGCCCCATATTTTAAATATCGAGCTAAAATTCTGGAATAACTTTTTTATTGTCTTTTAGGGTTCCCTGAGCACGTGGTTAAAATTTTTGTACTTAGTCATAGTTAACCCTGTATATATATATATATATGTCTCCGCTACCGTACTAGAACGTCCCCCATGTCGTTGAATGGTGATAATATCGACCCCTACGTCGGCTAACAGAGTGGCGGAAGAACGTCTAAAGCAGTGCCCTGTATAAGTTTCCGGATGAGGCAAATTGAGATAAGTTGCTATTTCTTTTGAGACATTCCTTATTTTGTTGACGCCAACCATTTAATTACCACATTTTTCTCTAACATACTTCACAAAATAATCTTCGACTTGTAGTAGCTGCTGGACGTAAAGCACAGCATTTGCGGTATATCTTAATTTGACCTGGAATTGAAATCACAAAACATCTTGGAGTATGAGTGTTGGAGTCGAGAATTCTTAAGTATAATAATTGAATCTTTGTCTTCTATATCATCGATCGTCATTTTTAGTAGCTCATCTGTTCTCAAAGCTCCACGAACATCAATTATTAAAATGACCTTACACTATTTTTTCAAACAATTAGTTTTTATTATTAGGTTGATATCTTTATGATAGTCACCGCGTCTAAACCGTCTTGATTGAAACGATTTCAAACATAAATTAAATTGTTACACAACACAGTGTCATAGGGAAAATGTTATAGGAAAAAACCCTATTATTTTAGTTAAAATGAAAAAATGGGGGTACCCTGTACATCAATAAAGAGACTTGTCACTGAAAATGAATCTATTCTAGAAAAAGAGAATCATTCCTAGCCTTCATTTTTCATCGTACAGACGAGTAGGGTAACAAACATTATTACAAGGTCCCAAACCAATCGCGATTATCTCGTCCGCCCTAACCTGACAGGGCTTTGCCGACGAACACGTGGCTGAGACAGTGGGTGGAAGTCCTGGGGGGACCAGACTTAATTATCACATTATTATCAGGGTGCAGATTGCCGGCGTGGTAGCCATGGCGACAGATAGGAATTTAGACGAAACGCTTATCGGGGGAATTATGATGTCATGATACGTCATAGAGGGCGCCAGCTCGACCAATTTGTCGTAACGCCGGGCGTCATTTGCATTTTTAAAGGGGATGAACGCTTCCCGTACGAGGGTTGCAAAGGAATGTCGGGGAGGACCTTCAAGAAATATTTTCGGTATCTTAAAGGTACAAGTACTTGTCGTCGTATGAGAAGTGGGATTTTGTGATTCTCATTCTTAGGGAAGGGGAAAAAGTTACATGTAAAAGTCGTTTCTTGTTATAATTTATTATTTCATGAAATATGAACTAGGCATTGGTGTTACAGTTTTTACAATCATCGGACTAAATGAAAAGTCCGCTGTACTTCCGGTTAAATCTTAAACTAAAACTTCACTTATTTCAAAAGTTACATGAATATCTAATTTCTTTCCTGTATGATTTATTTATAAAGTAAAATTTACAATTCATCACAGTTCACTTGGTGAAGATATTCAGGTGCTCCGCTAATATCATATAGCTTTCCATCATATTCAGTTGCAACTGTAATTTCGTTTTTTTATACTGCATAATTCCAGTCAAGGAATGCATACAAAAGATGGTCCTTGAACTTTGTCATGCATAAATTGATGTGACTCACGGACATATACAGAGTGTTTCTTAAGTAGAGATATAAATCTAGGGGCGTATTCTGTTGTCAAAAATAAGGTTTTTTTTGTTATATAAATGTAGGGTCGTCATCTTATTTAATATTGTGTGTGTATTGTCAAATTAAGCTTATTTTAAAAAAAGGTTATGTCTTAATAATGGCTTATGCATATTCAGATACTGAAATGGTCAATATGGTTTATATTTATGGCCTTGAAGATGGAAACCGTACTGAATTTATATGGAAAGATTTCCAAATTATCCATCTCCAAATCCAAGAAAGTTCAGAAATGTTTTTCAAAGTCTTTCGGAATCAGAAGAATTTGTGAAAGGTCCAGTCCTGTTGACTTTACCGCTGGCATATTGTTTACCCACGAAGCTAATTTTTTCAGAGATGCTATAATAAACTTCCACAATAAACACATTTGAACAAGCAAGAACTTGAACCGGTGACTCCTACAGGCATTTTCTTGATTAACTGCAATAACTTTTTGAATTGATAATTTGTTAGAATTTGTGTAGTGATTTCCAAGATTAACAAACACATTTTTGTCTAAAATGGTGCATGTAACAAGTACGAGATGTGGCAATTAAGTTCCGCGAATTTGTCAATAAAAAAAAAACAGCAAATTAAATTTCGCCAAAATTTTATTATCGACCTTCGCAATAGTCTCTCTCTAATTCTACACAATGATTCCAACGTTGCCCCCACGATTGGAAGCATCCTTGGTAATCCTCCGCGGTTAACCCATTCAGCACCACGGTTACAGCTTTTTTGACCTCCTGTACGCCGCCATGATGAGTTCCCTTGAGGTGCGACTTCATCGTGGGGAATAAAAAATCGCAGTGGGCCTATGGGGTGGGTGCGACAACGTTGAAATGCCTTTTTTTGCCAAAAACTCTTCCACAATGAACGAGGAATGGGCTATCGTAAAATGAAATTAAAAAAATACTTCCTCGGACCTATAACTTCTTTAGGAAGCAAAATTGTAAGTTGATTTAATATTTTCGTCCAAGGAAGTTAGTTTTACAGTATTCTTTACTGAACACCATGTATATACAATTTATTCTTAATATTTCTAAATCGTCCTATATAATTGTTATAGATTAATTGTTAAACATATTTGTAGTTATTTTACAAACATTTCACTATGTAAAACAATCATTTTCATTAAAATTCTATTTCCTCCCTCACTGGAAAACGATATTTATGCGTCAAAATATGTTCGAAATGCAATTTATAAGAGATTCTTCATAGAATCTCCGTACGGTAGCTCGTGTTAGATGTATTTATCGACAAGGTCTTTCTTCCTCGTCTTTGACCCACTTATTTTCCAAAACTTGGCAAACAACTTCTATCCACTTGCAAATATAACTAAATATGGTCACGCAGAGAGCCGGAATATTAATTCTCGTTTCATTTTTTATATATAAGTAGAAAAGAAGGAAAATCTGCATAAAGCACATATTAATAAAAATATTTTATAATCGCTTTAGCATAAATCTTTAATTCATGGTTTATTACGACAGTTACGAAGCCGATAAGTATGTTAATTACAACGTAAAAAATCTATCAAAAATAGCGGCGCTTTCACTCTTTTCTTATAATAAATGCAACGGAGAAGAAAGCGTGAAATTTTTATATTTTAGAAGTTTACAGTTCAGTACCCGCTTTCGATGTGAGCTTAAGCTTAAAGTAGAAATATTCAAGTCACCCGAAATAAGGACAATTACGTCTAATATAAAAGTTAAATATGATACGAACATCTTAAAGAAAATATGTTTAGCTTCCTAGCTATTTTCGGAAATATCAGAAGTGGAAATCAATTCCTTTATTTTAAATGGAACATTCTAAACAAGGTGTTTATAAATGCAAATTCAAAACTTCAGTGCATGTAGTCTTGAGATGATGAAAATCTTCACGAACGAAATAAAATCACTTTTAACACGTATATCATACACTATTTTTTCTACAAAACAATCGGAAAAACTTTAAACTCAATAAAAATAAGAAATCAAAAAATACCACAGAGATCGCAATGTTTATGAACCAAAATTTTCGTAGCAACCAGTGCTATTGTTAGTTACGGAAAAAACGCAAAAATATTGACAGCATTTTCTAGTAATATTATAAGTATAATGAATAATTTCGATAATGAGCGTAACGAATCCATCCCTGTTGAAATCGAAGAAGCCGCCAGTCGAGCAACATTGGAATTATTGCCGGTGAAATCAAAGGAACAGTACGAAATCGCTTATAGACGCTTTTCGGAATGGTGCAACATTAAAAAGGTCCCTGGGAAATGTAACGAAAGTGTTTTATTGGCATATTTTGAGGAAAAAAGCCAAGATATGGAAATCGTCAACGCTGTGGTCAAATTATTTCATGATCAAAACTATGTTAAAAATAAAGCAAGATCAAGATATAAGCAAACATTATAAACTTATTGCTTTTTTAAAACGGAAGGGTGAAGGATATCAAGCAAAAAAGTCAAAAGTTTTGACGAAGACGCATATCGACAAATTTCTCACAGAAGCAGAAGACGAAAAGTATCTGATGATGAAAGCAGCAATAGTGGGTGTCTTCGGGGCGTGTTGCCGGGAGGAATTGTGTCAGATGACCATTGACAATATCGAATATTTGGGCACTTCGGTTGTTGTGACCATACCAGATACTAAAACGAAAGTGCCTCGGACTTTCAGTGTTGTTGGTGAATTCTATTTAAACTTTTTTAGAAAGTATATGGCACTCCGGTCACCCAACGCTGACCATAGACGACTTTTTCTTAAATATATGAAGAATAAATGTGTGAAGAATCCAGTCGGAATTAACATGTTTGGTAAAATGCCTGCCGACATTGCAGAGTTCTTGAATCTACCAAATCCTCAACTCTACACCGGACACTGTTTTCGTCGTTCATCGGCGACATTGTTAGCAGATTCTGGTGCAAATCTTACTACCATCAAGAGACATGGAGGATGGAAATCTTCGACGGTAGCTGAAGACTACATTGAAAATTCACTGGAACAGAAGAAGGAAATTGCGTGCCAAATACTTCCTACTGCTGCAACTACTAGCAAGACCACCAGTATACTACCAGTAGTATTTCTACAGAAAATAGATGTGTCACACATGTTGACAGTAAAACCAACTTAAGTATGATGACTCCGCAGGGAATTACAATTTCAAATTGTTCTAATTTTACTATAAATGTTAATAGTAATAACTAGTTAAAATGTTGGTTTGTACTTATTTAAAATAAAAAGTTGTTCATGTGTTTGTTAAAACGTTTTATTAATTTTCAAAACAATATTTAAATAAACTTTGATTTACTTTTAACAGTAGTGTTAAAAGTAACTTACTTTTAACACGCGTGTCAAAAAATTACATTATTAACATCAAAAATGATAATTAAAAAGCCCACTTTTAACAGTTTTGTAGAAAAATAGAATTTTTAACATGTTTGTAGAAAAAATTATTTAAAAATCAAAGATTATCAAAGAGTCCTGCGAGAATCATGCAAGAGTTTTGCAAAATTGCATTGATACAAGAAATTTGCGAGGACTCACTGCAAAATTTCTTGTCTTAGCTAACACTACATTTTACCAATTTTACTAGGCGAACACTTTTTTGTTTCAAAAAGAACACTGTTATATCATATGTAACTTTGAAATCAAATAAACATTTATATGTAGTTATTGGCGTATCGCTTGTACAGTTTTCATTAATTTTTATTGTTGAGTAGTTCCAATAATAACACAGTATACATTTCCCCTTTAAGTACATACAAACTAAAATTGATATCGAAATGTTGAAGAAGATTAGAGAGAAAAACGTTAGTTATTACACTCGGTATGACTGTTGGAATACGATATTATGTATTTTAGTTCAAAACTTGTTATATTCCCCGTTGTACATTCATTTGCGAACTAAATAACTAAATACGTGTTTCTAAAAAAGTTTGCGTCAGTATCGTATCCGGATTTATTGCATGCTGAAATCCAACTTTTCACTACAAGGTATGCGAGTTACAGATAATCCCACAGGCACAGATTGCTGTCATTAAAAGTTTAGCTATAGTAGTCCAGGGAGGCTTTAAATGATGCTTCGACTCTGGAAAGTCCATCATTTTGACGAACGGGACAAAAATAAATGCAAGGAACTGTAAAAAACACTGGCCATGCAGAATTATTTACAATTGATCCATTATGTGGGAGAATGTGCGGTGTATTACTACTTTAACAATCACGATTTGACCCTTACCTATCATAAGCAGTGACACAGTCAGGTGGTCCCGTCCAGCAGGCCTCATGGCTCCTAAAGCGGTACCGACGAGCACGCAGCACACGGCCACCAAGGCTATGAGGGCTATGAACCACCTCAGAGACCCCGGTTTCCAGGAGAGCAGTCCGCAGCAACCCTTGGGTGGGTCCTCAGCGAATCTCCCCCTGTAACAGTAAAGAAATCATTAGTTATTCAGAAGACGTTGGGGCTGGAATTAGGCAATTGGGAACGATTATGCGGTAGAGAGAACCAACAATTTTTATTTGGAAGGAGTATTAGTAAGAACAGACCGTTCGCTGTATTATACGTTCGTGATTGTTTTGACGAAACAGCGAATAACACGTCGAAGAAGACTGTGATATTCGTTTGCAGGTATATGTATAAAATGTTTATTCATCCGTCAGGATTACCCACTAACAACAAAACACAATTCGCGTACGATTAAATAAAATGCCTATTTATTCTAAGAAAATCGAACGAAACTAATACTGATATACTGGGTGTTTCTCAAGGCATGGTAACTAAAGAAGTAGGTGATAGAACACTTAAAAATAAGGCTAGTTTATTATATAAAGTTTTGAAGAATAGTCGATAGTTTTTGTTCATGTTTTAAAAAATATATAGCTTTCTGTAAGATCTGGAAACGCTATTGTATAATTTTTACAATAAATTGTACGCCACTGTCCTTTTCTGGCATTTTTTATTGAAGTTTCATAATCTACAATCGATTTGGAAGAAAAGAGTGCTATTGTAAAATTTAAAATTACTCTAAAACTAAGTATCCTAAGAAAAAAATACAATAGCACTTTTTTCTTTCAAATCGATTGTAGATGTAGAATTTATGGTAAAAATTATACAATAGCGTTTCCAGATCTCCGCCACTGGACAACGTTGTTTAATAGTTTGGGCAGTAAATAATGCAGACTCTATAGCGGAAGCACAGTACCAATTATCAAAATATTTGAATTATCCTGTCAATAGAAATTTACAGAAAGCTATATTTTAAAAAAAAAAAAACACTCCGTATTTCAAAAACTATCAAGTATTCAACAAAATATTATTTATATAACAAACTAGCCTTATTTTTACGTATTCTATCATTTTTTTGACGCGGAATCACCCCCTAAAGTATTTGCTCATAATTTCCGGACGCCCTGTATAATTTATTATATTTTTGGATTCTCCACTTTTTTCTGATTGCATTAATACAAACATACTATTTAAGAGAGGACATTTGAGTATCCTATATTTTTCTATGGAATTAATAAGCGATTTAAGAAACTCGCCAACTAGATCGTTTTGCTGAAGGCCTCCATTCCGACCCATAACATTCCATTTTAATTCCCATCTAGACGCGCGAGTCTATAATTAAAACGGTCAAGAATTCATATATTTTAATGAAATGTGGCGCCTGGAAACTTAACGAGAAAGTGGATCTTTTATTGCTCCTCGGATAACATCTCTGTATTCTCACCCGATATACATCATCTGAACTACTGCACCAAATTTAACTGTACGCCTTCCTGTTAAAAAACAAAACATCAAACGCACGATTCACAAAGAGGATGTTAAGTAGACCTCGCGTACTTAACTCGATAAATATTTAAATCTTGCGTCCTGGTTGTGCCATGTGCCACATTTTGATCCACATTTGTTGTGTTGCGCAACGTTTTCGACATTACGTTTGACCTCTGTGGAGAATATTTTAAATACGGTTTTTTGTTGAGAATCACAGCACTCTTCAATTATTTTTATTAACGATTCGATGTGAGCAATTCCAGTATTGTAACGTAAAGCCTAAGGTGGTCTAACACGGTGCTGACTTACCCTAGGCATATCTGATGACGATGTTAATATAAGAAAATAAAATAAGGCAAATGTTTTCCAATGATCATGTATGTATAGCGCAAAACAACCATTTTCAGTATTAAATCTAAGCTAACCTAACCAATTTTCTTTGGGTTAAATGTCAAATGATTCCTGAATAGCATAGGTTTTCCTCTGGAAGGTAATATCTACTTGACCGTAATTTTTTGTAGCAATAGTACCTCAGGGATCCCATCTGGGGCCACTCTTCTCTCTTAGTTATATCAATAATGTTAGTGATAGTGTTCAAAATATTTCTATATGCAACTGCCTTCAAAATACTTACCAGTTCAGTGTCTTTACAAAAATTGACAAAAAATGTATGCAAATTTTACAACCGAAAACTCGATCAGCTTCAAATTACATTGTTAATAGAAATCATATAAAAAGAGTTAAGAGGAGAGAAGAAAAGTAAAGGATCTATAAAAATGGCATTACTAACAATGTGAGAGATTGATACCGATCGACGTTTGACCATCCCCTTAATTAATGAGGTTTTCCAGGTTTTTTTTATTCCTCCACTGAATTGTAGTTACGGCCTATTAAGGTAAGCCTGCCCTAATAATAATATGCCGCCCCCTCTCCCGCATAAGTCATCGACTTCTGGACTAATACTCGCGATTAGAATGAGGAGTAGATATTATTTACATTTACCATATACTGATTCCTTGTAATTTAAAAAAAAATAACATCTCGTATGCCTAAGGATAAATCTTTAACTCTTGTAGGTTATTCAACTAGCATTTTTAGAGGAATGAAATTAGCGAACCGCTACTGTTCAAATGTTGACTTTTGTAACACAATTTCTTACACTACTATTAAAAGTATATAAAACACCTTATATAATCCAAGAATCTGAATTGTTACGCTTAGTAAAAGTGCTTAATATAATATTATATTTTGTTCATGTTATCCTGCAGTTATACTTCTTTTTTCTTTACTTGTTTTAAATTATTAATTTGTATGGTTGTTCCAAGGCCTTGTTCTGTTAAGTATTCCAAATAAATAGATAACTGACAGCCTCTACACATCATAAACTTCTAACTGTTGACGTAAATTAAGGTCACCGATCCGATATTAGCTATGACAAAGGCATTAAGGATGGTTCCTGGCGCGACAATGGGACTAATCTCTGCCGATGAAGCGTACCGGAGTGTGGCGACTAGAAAATGCGTTCCTATAAAATTATTAAACCGTGAACTGGCGATAAATCGGTTTTTAAGTACCTTGTCGAATATTACGGTGCAGTTTGGATCCGTACAGCCGGAAACGATGTCAAGTAACAGTAGCCTCTTTCTCGCTGTCATGTCGTCGCTGAGACCACCTCGCGAGATACGTTGGCGTGAGGAGGGGACGGTGCATTATAGATAGTTTTAGAGAATCAGAGCAAAATACAGAGCAATATGGATTGTGATGGAACTGACCTCATATTTTCCAACTTTAAACATAATATACACCTATACAAAAGCATATGAAATTTTTAACTTTTACGTGGATCGGTCATGAACATGAATTTAGAGCATTCATAGTACACTGAAAAAAAATGTAAGTGAATATATTGTAATTTTCCCAAAAATATGATGTATTTATCGTAATAACATTAGGTACTGTTTAAATAAAAAGATTACTTTTTTGTAAATTAATACAATCTTTTTGTAAATAACCATTATGTTTTTACAATGTCAAAGCAAAAATACAGAATATTTGTAAATTGTCGAACTATCGTTTGGTTAGAGTTTTAATACATAGCCAGCTCCAAAATTTACAATAACTTTAAGCTCGGTTATATCGGTTGTTAAAATACATTTATTAGGGCATAATTTTGTAAAATGACTGGGAAATGGAAATTAATGGAAATTCGCAGGAGGAAGATGGTATTTTTAAAATGAATTTTCGACAAAAAAAAGATTGGATTGCTATATCTTATAAGATGAAACCACAGTCCTACGCTGTAATGAAACTTTGCCTAGAATATATACAAGGGTGCTTTTGAGAATTATGTGTGACCTATGAGTTATAGTAAGTGAATTTCTGTATAAATAAAATCGAAGAATTTACTGATAGAAAAAAGAGAAATAGTAATATGGCGAATAAATATTAAAAGATCAGAAGAATCGAAGAATATATTAAAATTTGACAAAACATGGATGCATGAAGGTCATACGGAAAGCGGTACGATATGATATAATAAGTGTAACAAATTTTGTCAACTACAACATTTTCTATCATTTTGGTCATGAAAGTGTCATAGTAGATTGTCAGAAGCTCAAAACAAATTTATTAACACCACATTATAATGAAAGTAGCAATAATAAGTATTTGTAGTGTTTTACTGTTTTGCAAAATTGGTTGATAGTTGAGATTTTCCCGCCATAAATAATTAAAACATAAGTTGCAAAATTCGTGCAAAAATCCGTGAATTTCGCGCCCATGAGGACAAAGAAGTGTGATATCCGCGGAGTGCGCATCAGGTAGATGTGAGTAAGTGGTGGTGGGCAATCGCCGTCCAAAAGGATGGCATTCTAAATTGTTGAGAGGATGGCACAGAGGGTACTTTTAAAGTGCTTGAACTATTCTCAAGTGGCACGCTTAGGATATCATGCTACCCTCACTTTCCATACTCATCTCTATGTTGTGAATTAGTCACTCTCTATTATTTTCCACCTTGGTTAATTGATAATACAAGATAAAAATTTTCAATTTGGAAATAATTCTTATAATTTTTATTATCTAACGCCTCGAAATTAGCAAATAGTACATTATACTATAAGGAAGAGAAATGCGTTATTTTGGTAGAGGTGCAATTTGAAGCCCGAGGGCGCACCGAGGACAAAATAGCATCTCACCCGAATGGTATATACTATTTTTTCCACGGTCTCATTAATTTAAAAACACATATTTTGTCATTATGAAGTAAGTAGCACCAGAATTATTGTATTCAGATTTGAGCATTTATTTAGTAGTCGTTGAGTTATTGTCATAACTACAAAATAAACAAACAAAAAGAATTGTCAAATTAAGGTGCTTGTTTGGTTTAGTTTAAAATTTGTTTAGTGCACAATGAATAATTGTGAGTCGGAAGAGATTGTGGAGGCTGCAAATATTGCAATAAGCAATTTGCTGCCTACGAAGTCAAGATCTTTATACGACATAGCCTACAATCGGTTCAAAAAGTGGTGCGCCGAGAAAAATGTTCAAGTATACAGCGATAATGTTGTTGGCATACTTCAGTGAAAATGCAAAGAATTACAAGTCTTCCACATCATGGGCGCAATATTCTATGGTTAATCATGCTTGATAATTTACGACAACATAGATATAAGCAAATTCCCCAAGCTGATCGCATTTTTGAAAAGGACCGGTGACGGATATCAAGTGAAAAAATCGAAAATATTGACAAAGGGTGAAATCGACCGTTTTCTATCAAGTGCAGATGACAAAGAATTCTTAATGATTAAGGTAAGATTACTTTTGTTGTTAGGTATTTCAATTATTAAGTATTTTGATTTTTTATAGGTTGGATTAATTCTGGGGATTGCCGGAGCTTGTCAAACTGATGAACAAGTCAATTTAACTGTAGATGATATTGAGGATGTAGGCTCTTCCTTGATTGTAAAAATTCCAAACACTAAGACAAAGATTCCACGAACCTTTCTGGTTACCGATTTGGGAAATATGTTTGAATTGTTTCGAAAATATCTGTCCCTTCGTCCTTCGTCCCACGTCAAGCATAAGCGCCTTTTTTTGTACTACAAAGCAGGATAATGTAGTTCGCAGCCAGTTGGCAAGAATACCATGGGAAAAATTCCGAGTGTAGTAGCTTCGTATTTAAAATTACCTGATGCTGCATGTTATACTGGTCACTGCTTACGAAGATCTTCATCGACATTACTGGCAGATGCTGGTGTGGATATCACAATAAAGCGTCATGCTGGTTGGAAATCAACGACAGTCGCTGAGGGTTATGTCGAGAACTCCATTGAAACTAAGATCAAAATTGCTAATCAGGTTTTAGTAGGTACCACTACTAACGCAATCACAAAAACTGTAAATGTGAGCGAAAGTAATATTCCTTCTAATATTAATTTTGAAAATTGTACAAATGTAACATATAATTTAAATGTCAATAAATAATTTCAATGTTATCTTTTTTTTTGCACGAAAAACGTTCTCCATAATGTAAACTCCCTTGGGAGCATTATACTCCCTTGGGAATAATCGACTACTTCTGTTTTAATTTTGTCATAGGAACTGATTTCTACTCCCGACCGTGAAAAAAAATGTTTTATCACTGTTTCTACTAAAAATAATGAATGTTATTGTAATTATTTTTGTGAATTTTGTATATTTTTTATATCTGATCACCTCCAAATTTAGTACGCCTATGAAATGTTGCTCCTCGCACGCTTTGCTCATCGCGCTTGTCAACATGTTCGCGATTAGTCACTATTTAGATTTTTGGCCGCTCACTATAATTAAACGGAGACAATCGAAAAAATTAACTTACTGCGTAACTGAAATTTAATTATGAGCAGTCTTGGCGTTACTAGCTCTTGTTAGCTTTTTATCCGACAACAAATAGATCGCGCGAAGCACCACCAACCGCTATATTTAATGCAACGACAAGAATAACCGTCGCCGTGCCAAAATAACAAACGCGTTTCATCGACATATTTCTGCCAGCAGCTCCACAAACAACATTGTTAGCATTGTCTGCAAGGCCCAAAATCCATACATGAATAATTTATCAGCGCCCCGTAAATTAACATAGTTTCAATATGAAATCAAATATTTCATTCATTGCGGTGCACATTATAGCGCTCGAATGGAAATTTGATATTATTCTAGGGCCACTTGTTATTGTATGATAATTGGGAGACAGAGCAAACATGTGCTTCTTTCCACATGGCCAATAGTATTTATCCGTGCGTTCGTCCCTCCTTATTCTGGAGTTTGTAGAGATGAATTACTGTTTATCTGCGCTATGTATAGCTCCTGTAATTCCTCCGGTATTTATTTGTGTCTTTATTAAATGTTTTGCTGGGGAGAGAGGCATTCTCCCAAGGCACAAAACAAACAATTTAGCTAAAAGTTACTTCTGGAAACTTCGAACAGTTAGTCGTGTCGGAGGACAACAATGAATAGATTGGGCTCGGTCTAAGATTTTTGTCTTTTTCAACAACCAAACAGATGATATACAATAATTAAAATTAAGGGAGATTAAATGAAACAAAGGCAAATTAAATATACTGTTTGTTACACCATCATGTAACCACCACCGTAACACGCTTTGAGTAGCACGAGTCAATTATGAAGTTGTTCAGTATTTAAAATATTCACATCCCTGTAAAGTTGTAGTTGGTAGTGCGATTTTAATGGTCACTTTTTTGTAACTAAAGACCATTCAAGTGAAGCTCTACAACCTACCTACCTACCTACCTACCTACTACACGATTTTTGCGATTTCTTAAAACTATTTTTCTGAGATATTCAAATAATTCGGAACTGAATTTAACTAAATCGCGTGCCTTCCCAATAAAACTTCTTCAAGCCCTATGCACATTTCCATACATATATAAAGCTGTTTACAGGCCTTTTAGACCCAGAGCTGTGTTATTCTCCTCCATTCCATTCTGTCCTTCGCCTTTCTTTTCCAATCCGTTACATTTTTCGCCCTTAGATCTATTGCCACTGCCTCTCTCCATCGCTTCCTCGGTCTACCTCTTTTTTTCTTGTAGTTAGGTTTACTCCCTACTATTTTCTTAACTGCCCTTTCATCTTCCATACGTTCTAGATGCCCTAGCCACTGCACTCTTCTGGCTTTTACAATTTCGTCTATTGTTGGTGCCTGGTACATTGCATATATTTCCTCATTATTTCTCCTTACATAGCCTTCCTCCGTCTTCTTACCCCCTAGAATTCTCCTTAAGATTTTCCTTTCCCACCTTAAAAGGTTTTCTCTTGACTTCTTATTGAGAACCCAGGTTTCACTACCATACAGCGCTGTCGGTCTCAAAATTGTTTTATACATTCTAAATTTTACTCCACATTTCCATACGCCTTCTAATAAATTGCTTCACAAAAGTTAAGGAAATTCACAAATCTTGAGTTTCTTTTAAAGGTTGACAAAATTATTTTTGATACGCTATCTTTAATGTTTACTCTTTTATACGAATTGCTTTTTTTGGTTCCTCCTTCGAAAGCATTTTCACTTTTTAACAAAGTTTTATTTTTGGTGATTTTAATACAAAACTCAAATTCTGTGTAGTTAGTCCTATGCGTGCTCAATTGGATTGAGATCTGGCGAGAGAGGCGGCAGAGCCAAATGCGGAATACTATGAAATTCCAGGGCATCGACAACAATTCTCGCACGATGAGGTTGCGCATTATCGTCGAGAAATAAGAAATACTAACTCTTCTTCTGTTATTTTTTGACATGCTTGTCTAATCCTATTACAGAGGTCTCCTCTATTTTCGATATGATTTTCATGAGGATTCCGGTTTTTTCAACACACTGCATTTTTTTCTTTATCGTACTATTGACTGGGTGTATTTTATTGACATCGAAAAAAATATTTTTTGTACATCACCCATTATGTCAAATTGTTCATTTAGGGATAATACATGTGATTCCAATTTCCTTATTGCACTAGCTAAGGATCCATAGTATATATTAATGTAACGTAAGTCATCGCGAATATTTTGGTTCTTCAGTAAGTCCTGCAGTGTGTGTATAACGCTGCTGTCATTAGGATTAAATCTACAAATATCATATTTTATACCATCGAAATTTTTATCATAATACGTTATGACTACTCTTCAAAAAAATGAAATTTTCTAAATCAGTTTATGTTTGAGAAAAAAGTGAGTATTACACCAAAAAAGATTTGTTTCTAGAGAATATATTTTTTTCCGGTGTATACTAAAGGTGATAAAAATATCGCAATTTGTGACAATTCCTTTGAATATTAAACAAATCAGTTCGAAATAGAAAACATCCAGAAGAGAAGTTATATTTTACTAATAAATAATTCATTTTCATTCTTGTTGCATTTTAAGCTAGAGAGATTTTACTTACTGTATTAGAGCTAATATGTTCTCTGATACCAAACATCTAGGTATGCTAATGAACAATTCCATAGAAAAAGCTCTATTCAATAATTATCTAAAATAAAAATTAATCTAGCTAAATTTACTAACCTGGTTTAATGAAAACATTCTATAAATTTATAAGTTCACTTTTGAAACTGTGGGAACTCGAAAATTCAACCACAATAGATGAGTCAAATATCTACCTATAAAAATTGTTATACCAATAAATTAAAATTATTTGAAATTAAATATCAACAATGTCCAAAGTGACTTTAACCTGCCAACCAATTTTAAATTAAACATGACAATTACCTATTTATTTAATGAAAACATTTGTACCCTTTATGTAATCGTTTTTTTAATATATTTTTAGGTATTAACAATATTGTGTGAAACTAACTACTCTGCAGACTAAAGCCCCGACCAGCGTTGAATTACAACCACAATATCTACACATATATTCTTCATTATTAGCTTTTGTAACGAAAACAGTATATAAATATTTAAGTTCAATTTTGAAACCGTGGGAACTCAAAAATTCAACCACGATAGTAGTTCATACAATATAGTTGATACCTACAAACATGCAGGGTGTTCCAGAATGATGGTTAAATATTTTACGAGTGTATTCCACAAGCTATTTCAGGGGGGGATCTTCATATACATTTTTTTAATTTGGGGCCTTCCTGTTGAGATATCCCAGTCTCAAAATGGCGGAAAAAAATAGTTGTTTTATTTTTTCTTACACTTAGAAATTTCAATTTTATTATCAGCTAGTCAAAAGCTATTTTGTGGTGGTGTCTATTCCTTGGCTCATGTTTCTGGAGGGCGGAAATAAGCAACCCACCGATTCCAACAAAACTTTTTTTTAAATACTACACTGAATTTTACTACTTCTTCCCTCTCTTGTAATTTTTTCATACAATCAACAATTTGCGCGGAAAAAATAAAAATAGTTACTGATAACCGCAGTAAGCGGTTGCTATGTTGATGTTTCTCTGTTGCCTTGTCAAATAAATCGCCATTAGGTCTATAATTGACAGTTTTTGAAAATATTTCTAAACAAAGGTATTCCTATAACTGTTGTCAATCCTGCCGTATTCATATTCCGTCAATTTATTCGCTAATATTTGTACGGAAGAGTCAGTTGGTTACAAATATTTACAAAAACTGTCGGGAAGGACCTATAAAGATCCCCCCCTGAACTGGCCTGTGGAATACACTGATAAAATATTTGACCATCATTGTGGAACACCCTATATATATAAAAAAGAGATTTTACTGTCAGTTAATTGTTAGATCTGAAGGACCCCCGTAAAAATATCCTTAGCGGCGCCTCTGGATTCTAGGAAAATATGTACTCTGTCCCGTTTAAAAGTGAGTTAAACCCTTTTTACCGGACCGTATCTAGCGAGCAGTGGAATTAATTCAATTAATTCGAAATTATCGCGTCACAAAGACTCCACACAACTGCAGCTGCTACCCGGCCAACAAAAACAAGCCCCGTATTTGAATTATCGAGAGGAATTAGCGAAATTATTAAGTTTAACTGCACCGGAACGGCGTTCGGGGCCGTTTCAACCAGTCTATTAGCAATTATCTCTTAATTACAATTATTAATGACTTTCGCTAATTTAGTGTAAAGCGGCAACAGCGAAACGCTCGCCTTCGTAATTTTTAATGAAATAGAAATCAGCGCTTCGCATCGAAACTGCTAATTAAGACTTATGACGGATAAGAATATACGCAGTTCCTTCGCCAGCAGGAAAACATCAATGTAATAACAATTAGACGGTTTCAGTGCTGTTGTCTTTAAAGGTTAAAGGTTATTTCATGGCCAAAGCCTAAAGATCTGTATATAACAAGGCTCTTAAGGCTTACGGTGAGCGCTCTATCAAACGATATATAAGGTCTGTTCCAACAACCGTCGAGAACTGGTTCAGAACCGTGAGAAATGTTTGAGCAACACCGTCTTACGTCGCATTCGCCGAGAGTACATTAACAACTGAACTGGCTGACTAATTCTGGACGGTTCGGAATCGATTCTTGCTGTGTTGGAACAAATCCATAGTTTTCGCTCAGTAACTCCATAACGGATAATGATAAAAATATGCGTTTTTTTTTTAATAGACTATAAATATTATTTTACGTCGACGCTGTGTTTTGAAATTTTGAAAAAGTGTAAAATTATTATTTTTTAAATGAATTTTGCATATTTTCAAAATTTCAAAACACAGCGTCGACGTAAAATAATATTTGTAGTCTATTAAAAAAACCCGCATATTTATATCATTTTTCGTTGAGGAGTTACTGAGCGAAAACTATATCCCTTTGGATCGAGCGCTCACCGTAAGGTATTTCTCACCGTAAAATGACCTTTGTGGTGTTTTTTAGATACTGAAATCTCGAAAAATAAAACACGTAGAGCAAAAGTAATATCAAAAATCAAATTATTGATGTTTTGTT
Source organism: Monochamus alternatus (assembly GCA_037114965.1). Lineage (NCBI taxonomy): Eukaryota > Metazoa > Arthropoda > Insecta > Coleoptera > Cerambycidae > Monochamus > Monochamus alternatus. The sequence goes on along the minus strand of CM073433.1, from coordinate 51,793,925 downwards.
TATGTTATAACAATGTTTACATTTATAGTCGAATTAAAAAAAACACTTATTTTGAAAGATTTCAGTACCTAAAAGTTTGTCGGATAGATCGCTTTCTGACATTATACAGTATGCGCCAAAAGTATGGAATAAATTCAATAAAAACGAAACAATTATATTTTGGGAAAAATCCTCGAACAGGTCGATTTTTAATTTAAAAAATATATATTTTAGCGTAAAATGCGATTTTCAAATGTCATTTGTTTTCGAGTAATGACATCATCGATTTTAAATAGCAACACCATATTTTTTTCCTTGATTCTGAAAGATCGTTTAATTCTCTATCAGACAGTACTAAAATTTTGCCCTCTTACATAGGAAAGTTTTCGAGTAAATGACGATTGAATGTTAGAAGACGTAAATTTTATCCATAAAAAAGTAACAATTCTGAGGTATGTAAAATAAAATACAATTGATTAAATTTTATACTTAAATTAAATGTTCGAATTGCCATCCACCAACTTCTTAAAAATGCGCAAGTCTATGAAGAAATTCTTCTTGCACTATGAATGATTTCTGGGGTAACTCTGCGTATTTCGTCCCGAATGCGATTTTGAAGTTCTTCTAAATTACGTGGTTTATTAATGTACACTTCTGACTTCAAGTATCCCCATAAAAAATAGTCAAGAGGTGTAAGATCTGGCGATCTTGCAGGCCATTCTATCGGTCCGCGTCTGCCGATCCACCTCCCAGGAAAACAGTTGTCTAAAAAGAACTATGGAATTCGAAAAACTAAACTTGATAACGTTTTTGCTTTATTTTAATTGATTTACATTTTCTAACATTCAATCGTCATTTACTCGAAAACTTTCCTATGTAAGAGGGCAAAATGTTAGTACTGTCTGATAGAGAATTAAACGATCTTTCAGAATCAAGGAAAAAAATATGGTGTTGCCATTTAAAAAAAACCGATGACGTCATTACTCGAAAACAAATGACATTTGAAAATCGCATTTTACGCTAAAGTATGTATTTTTTAAATTAAAAATCGACCTGTTCGAGGATTTTTCCCAAAATATAATTGTTTCGTTTTTATTGAATTTATTCCATACTTTTGGCGCATACTGTATATTGACTTTACTTCGGTACCTTTGAATATTCGCAGGTGGCATGAGATAACATTCTTGTTATTTGCTAAACTCTATATTATTCAGTTCTTAAATGTCTAAAATTACTTGTATTTGTCGAAAACACTATTTTAAGAATATGGCGCCTTTAAGCATAAAAATTACTATAGAAACTTGAAAGGCAACTACAACATTTTGTCATAACATGCCTATTTATATGTTTCAAAACTGCCTAGAATCGTAAAAATTTGGGACGAAAAAATCCTCACGCAATGCTACAATCTTTACTATTGTCATATAAATAAACATTAATGTAACTCTTAAAATTAACAAAATTTGAGTTCTGTGCTTCAAACGGTTCTTGAGATATCGTAAAAAGCTGAAAAAAATATTTTAATGTTAAGAATTTTTTTCTTCGAATTAGAGCCAACGACTTAATTTTCCGACACATGTTTTGAAATTAATTTTAATTAAATCATATTTTAGTAAATATTTGATGCATGATCATCATTCCAGAGTTTGTTTTTTTTCCTTATTGTATTATATTGTTATGTAAAACGCGTAAATGTTTGAAAACTCAAATTAATTTGTAAAATAAAAATGTCGAGTGGTAATGTTGTTGCGTCAGGTGCAAAAGCAATTAAAATCATGTCTAGAATAGCGCAATTCACTATTCGTGTAGTGTGATTGTAATTTACTTTGCTTAATTAATGTTGTGCTTGATGTGTTCACAAAATGTTACAAGTTGCAATTATGTTTAAGGTGGCAAGTCTGTGAAGCCTCTATTATCACACAAAAATACATTTTTTGATGATAATACCGCGCAGGTAATTTTAATTTAATTATATATCAAAATATATGCATGAATCACAATTGACATTGCAATTTCAATAAATACAAGAAAAAAGTAAAGAAACAACTCTGCCCCACGCTAAGATATTACCTAGCAAGAATCGAGTAGCTCGAACAAATGTCAAAATTCGCATAATTCTATAACCGTCTTTTTATATTAGATATTGCTAATTGGTTTAACTATTTTAAATGCAATTTTGTATATACATGCAATGACAAAGTGGTCAAATGGAAGGATTTGAATGGATTTGATTCAACCATTGTCTAATAGTCTAAGATCCCACTATAAAACGACCTTCACCGAGCTGGTTAATGGATGAAAAGTATTTTATATCCAATTAAATATGTGTGGTTAATAAATTAAAGTTAAATTAAAATAAAGATTATTTCATTACTAACACGGTGGTATAGGGTTATCTGCGAAAAATCAGTCCTGAATTCCGGTTGTCGAGTTTTAAAAAGTGAAATATTCCCCAGCGAACCATTCCATGCGATAGAAGAGTACACAGCATTGCAGCTGTGTGTAGTTCGTCCATACCGAAAACGAATACGATCCAGTTATCCGTTTCTCCAAAAAATCGAATAAAGTCCGGGGGCGGCGGTATTATTATTAATCTGCCCCTAGGAACCCCTAACGCGAAGACGGATTAATTTATTCGATTCCGCGTCTCAAAGAGTACGTGTCTTTAAGATTTCGATTCGATCGATTAGGGGGCGGCTACGGGAGCGGTCATAAAATTTGTGGTCGATCTGATTCGATTTGTGGCCGTGATATGTGCGGAAATCTTTTTTTACTCCTAACGACGAACATGAGGCTAGGTAAACGGCGGCTGTGGGACGGGATCGAAGGTTTCCCGAATTCATAACTGAGGGGTGGAGTCTCGAAGTCACGAGTTCGAGAAATCGACCTTTTCTGTTTCATTTCGAATACATATTCGAATGTTTTTTATGAAAATATGAAAAAATGATTCTATAGAATTTTTTGTACAAACAACGGTTTACGGGTTGGGCGGCAAAATACCACCGCCTCCGGACTTTATTAGATTTTTTGGAGAAACGGATAAACGGATTGTCTTCATTTTCGGTATAGACTATTATTTCCTAGTAGTGACTTGAAATGATATTATAACGTTCCTGCCGCCCCTCCGGGGACGGCCCTTGAAAACACGAAATTTGTCTAAAATCATTGAAAATTTTTTGTGGCTTCTTCTTCACCTTACCTATCGAAAAGTCTAATAAATTTTTTTGGTTATATGTATCATTTCCTTAAAAAAAAATTAAACGTAATTCGGGGCGGCAAATGGATTATTAGAAAATTTTATTTTTTAGTTTTTGATCTCGACATATCATTAGTAAAGTCGAAAATGTTGTTTTATTGTCATTGAAGGGCGTTAAGGGTTCTTAGAGGCAGATTAATAATAATAGGTACCGCCGCCCCCGGACTTTATTCGATTATTTGGAGAAACGGATAAACGTCTTTGTTTTCGGTATGGACGATCTACACACAGCTGCAATGCTGTGTACTCTTCTATCGCATGGAATAGTTTGCTGGGGAATATTCCACTTTTTAAAACTCGACAACCAGAATTCAGAACTGATTTTTCGCAGACAACCACCGTGTTGGTAATGAAATAATCTTAATTTTAATTTAACTTTAATTTATTAACCACACCGGTGCAAGTTATTAGTATCGATTTACCTGTTTATACCTGCCTACCCAAGAGTTGTGACGGGAAAAAAATAGTCAACCTAACGTTTGCATATTATATGGATTTCATACTTTCGATTGGTATGGCATTTGGCTATTAACCAAACTAGTGAAATGTTTAAAAAATAATAATTTTTAATTGTTAATTAATCATATTCTGGACTGAAATTTTTTAGTCAACCCATTTGCAATGTATTTATTGACATATTTAACTGGATCTAAAATACTTTTCATCCATTAACCAGCTTGGTGAAGGTCGTTTTTTAGTGGGATCCTATACTATAAAGATATATTTTTTTGGCTGATGATGCAACCAACTCATCTGCACATAGTGATGCTCTTGCAAGCACGTGGTTGCAAAATTACCCGATACTTCTCTCAATATGTCTCTGGAATCGATATTATATTTACTGATATAATTCCAACGGTTTTGACGGGAGTCAAGACTTCGAAGGGGCAAAGCGTCTCCCTAGAACCACAGTGCTAATCCTGACTTAACCCAAACCGCTACCTGGTCGGAGGCGTTCGCGCTGCGACCAAAACATGACTACCCCCGGGGGTAGAAAGAAGAGAAGACAGAAGAGCGCCAGAAGATAAGCCCTTACCGACGGGGCTTGCCAGGACAGGAGGAGGTTCCTCGAGCCGCCGGCATCGGCCGCGATTGCGGTCGAGGCCGACCGGAGAAAAGGAACCCACCTCTACGAGGCGTCCGGGGGGCGATGAAGTGGGTAAAGAGAGATAATCCCTCTCGACCCCGCTCATCCGAGGTCATTTATCCAGCCAAGGATATTGGCGCACAGATGTAAATTATTCAAAATATCGAAAGATTTGTCTTATTCAGATGATGCTTTGGTCATCGTAGGTTGTTTCATGCTTTCTATCTATTTGTATATAGATTTCAGTTAATTAGTCTTTTGTTAGTGTATAACCTTTTTCTTCACTATCTCCTTTGCTATCTCTTAGAAAATACGCCTATGGACCTGGTAACTGTATTATATTTGAAATATAAATTGTAACAAACAGTTTTTTATTATAACTTAAAACTTTATGCGTAATTTGAAGAAATGATTACTTTTGATTAGTTAATTTAGTAGCCTTAGTTTCCCCGATCAGCATCAAACATCATCAAAGATTAATGGTATAAATAAATATGAATCATTAAGGATTTTTGACCTAGAATACTTCAAGGAACAGTGCGTTGAATTGGTTACGTGTCCATATTCCATCTTGTGCAATCTTCATGCACAAAATGTGGCCCTTCTATCAACAATGGTGACGATTCTCAAAATTAAAACAGCAAGGTATATCTCTCATTCTGAAATATCTGCATCGCACCTGCATCGTGAGAACGGTGCAATCTATGAGTCTACGTCAGATTTTTTAATAATAGGTGCCCAACCAGGCAATTTACAAGCGCTGTATTATAAAATTTTGTGATAGGAATGCCGCGTGTGTTTCTTTGATATGCCATATGGTGAGGCGTGTTTCAGCCGAGCACGATTTATAATGTTTAATTTTAATTCCAAGGGAAATGGGCGACGATACAACTTTCTTTGTCATTTGATAGATCGGTAAATTTATAGTTTCTACCCCGTTTTTTATCTACAAATCTACAAATATCGAAAATAAAATTTTATGTTCTTCCAAAAGGCTATTACCATACCTACCCTGAAGCTTTTGAGTGGTAGTAGGGGCTAATTAGTATCATTAATAGTTCATATAGAAAAGTAATAATCCTCTTTTCGGTATATTTTATTTATAATTTAACGGGCATTTAATAACGCCATAGATTATGTCAGCACCGAAACTATTTTCGTTAAGCTCGCATAAAATTTATTAGCACCAAACAATATCAAATTTAATTAATACCGTTATCAACGCCGGCCAGCGAAAATGGCCCATAAAAATTTATATTTACCAAATAGTAAAAGCCGCATTACGTCGCTTTAATAATATTTTACGGCCGAATGAGAATTTTACAACGGGTGGCTCTGTTGCTCCTATACGGTGGCGGCATGTGTTAATTTTTAATTATATTAAATGAGAGGGTTCAGAAGCCTGGCGTTCTCCCTCAGAACAAACAGCTGCGTTTTTATAAATAACGGTAAATAGCTTTGCGCACATTTTTTTAATAATAAGCCTGCCAGCAAACAAGGTCGTAGCATGTCACGTAACATGAAAGCTGCAATGGAACTGTACGTTGGGATACATAGAAGCAACATCATGTTACTTAATACGTTCATTTTAAAAAGTATTCTACAGCACTCAAGTAATGCTACTTCTATTTTATATGCTCAATACATATCCTAGAATTCGCGAAGATTTAGCATACATACATTTTAATTATTCACGGATATCTTCAGTTATTCACCGTCTTGAAACAACTGTAAGAGCATCAGGATATTCATTAAATAACGCGATAAATTTTTTTTTTTAATGCTTAGGTATGAGGAAAAAAATTGATACTGTTTTGCAAAGAATCCAGGATTTCTTGACTTTATTCTGTATAGTAGATCTTTTTGATAGTAAAGAAGTAGATTTTTCTGATCCCATCTCTTAATCTATCATCCATGAACAATTAGATATACTTTAAATATTGGATTCGGTTTCCATTTTTTTCAATATTACTGAATATTATTCTTAACACACATTGTATTATTATACAGGGTGTTTCATAATATATGCGCAGGACTTCAGGATGTGATAGCTCGTCAAAAAATTTGAAAAAAAGTTTGTATTAACTTATCCTCTAAAACGCACAATTTTCGAGATACAGGGTGTTAAAATTGTAAAAAAAAATTTGTTTTTTGCGAATATCTCCGGAACCGTTCATCGTACAGAAAACAAATTTTGTAAGCATTTACTACTCATAATAAGCTATGTTCTGTGCGAGAAAATTTTTTTTTCAAAGTCATAATTGGTGAAGATTTTGAAGAGGAAGTGGGTGTTTTTCTCCTCACCTTCTACGCCACTGGAAAAAGTACGGTTTTGAGACGCCCATTTGAACCGCCAATGTTTTCTACACAAAAAATGTACTCTTGGTTATAAGCTCTAAAGTTGACCGTTTTCGAGAAAAATCTACTTTTATGTTGAAAAACTTGGTCAATTTTTCGAAATAATTTGTTTTTACTAATTAAACAAAACTTATTTAATCGTTAGAACAAGTAACAAAACCAAACGTTAACTTCATAGTTGCAAAATTAAAAAAAAAATCGTACATAGTTAAATTAAATGTTGGAAATGTCCTCCGTTAGCTTCAATGCACGCAGCAATTTTTCGACGCATTAACTGCACAACAATGCGTTCTCTTAATTGATCAACATTTTCAACTGGAGTAGCGTAGACTAGGGTTTTGAGATGGCCCCAAAAGAAAACATCTAAACAATTAAGTTCGGGAGATCGCGGGGTTCGCAAAAAGCGAAATTTTTTTTACAATTTCAACGCCCTGTATCTCGAAAATTGTGCATTTTAGAGGGTAAGTTAATACAAACTTTTTTTCAAATTTTTTGACGAGCTATCACATCCTGAAGTCCTGCGCATATATTATGAAACACCCTATATACCATTATTGTTATAAAACTTAACTTAAATGTTTAAACAACTATTTGTTTTGCACACATTTTTCTTTAAGTAGGTAACAAAAGTTTAGTTTATGAAGAAATGTTGTATAATTATATAAAAATACATGGCCAACTATGCATCAGGCAACATAAGTTTTATGAATTTAATGTTTTTACACAATTTCCAAAACATAAAGTATCGACTAATATTGCGAAGAAAAAAACGATGCAATTGAATGGCATAAAAATATGCAGGTTGTTATATTTTAAAAAAAATGTTTGGGTCTTTTAAAGACACCCTTTAGAGAAAGTACAAGTGCGCCACTGAATTCTATGTGAGAATGAATTGTTGCAGTTGATATCATTATTTTAAAGTATATTTTTAAAATACAAATAGTACAGTTTTTTTAATCACGATCGAAGTTTATTTTAAAGGTTGTTTTAAAGAAAGAACATTTAAAGGGCGACATTTCGAGAATTTGCATCACACTGAGAAAATCTATCACACGATTCTGATTTAAATAGTAACAATGAATAAACAGAACATCAAGAATTTTAACTTTGTGGTTACTTTTGTTCTATAAGCTTTATTTTTTGATATTTCTGTACCTAAATGCACCAAAAATTTAATCATTTCGCCGAGCGAAATCCGGTGACCTTAAGAGAAGCTTCTACTTCAAGGATATAGCAAAATTGAGTAAATTTAGAGTTCACTTAATATATGTATTTAGTGATTCAGAAGTTACATTGTTTAAAATTGAAAATTTGCCAGGTACTGTTAGTAAATTGTGCAGCTGTAATACAGTCAAATTTAAAGTTAACAATATTTCTTAAAAAAGTAATAATGAAGATAATATTTATCATTAGAAATGTTGAGACAATTCGTAACATCTAGAGGATAAACATACTTTAACCGAACATATTTATTAGAAGAGATATTATTCATTTTCTAATTTTAAATTTTATGTGGGTACTTTTATTATAGCACTTATTAACATGCGGATTACGAATATGTAGCTTAAAGCCAATAAAAAAGAATAATAATCAACAACTAACCATAATTTGTTTACATTGAGGATGTCATCAATTCAATTTTGTTGTCATCAAGCTCACATATCGTAGGTACCTGGTTTTTCCAAAATCTATTTCTCTTCACTGATTCAGAAGTACATATCAAGAGTAGTTTTTTAAGCGAATCTGTGATAATGCAACTAATTTGATAGCTATTTTAATGCTGACTCAACTTGAGCGCAATTGCAGCTCCACATTTCGCCGAATTATTGTTTGCAGTAATCGTGTGCATAAAACGGTCTCTCATGTAAATAACGTTTCATATTTATTATCCATTATCTATCATTACTTATTGCTACAGCTTACAGCATAGCATATTTTATTGTTTGAAATTATGGAATCGTGACTTTTTGCAAATAACCTGCAGTTTGAAAATGTTGAAAGTTTATTGGGATTCTTTGATGAGGGAGAATAAATGTTATGAGGTGTAGTTTTGAAACAATAATAAATATTTAGTAGGAATGGCGTTTACAAGGTGTAACACATATAGTGCCAGTGCATTTATTCAAGCCAAAATGATACGCAGATATGTCTGGATCACATGGGAAAATTTCAAAAAGTTTCAGGCAATGTCATCCATTAGTACGACACAAATGCATTAATTTTATTTTTTTTGTATTGCGATGGATGAGTTCTTCTAATAAGGTTAGCCATTTTGTCATCCCTTATATCCAGCCCTGTATAGGTTCAATATTGTCAAGGACCAAAACATTTTGGATGATTAAATGCAGCAAACTGGACCACTTACTGATTCATCATGCTATAAACTAATCAAATCTCTAAGTCTCCTAGAGAGAAAATCAGTCAACTCTATGAATTTTAAAGGGGTGAAGATTGATATCATTCCTTCATTAGTAATTTATACCCAGATCGTCAGTTTCAACAATTTAGGTTTGTATTATGTGTCTTCCAACAACCATACCGATTGACTAGGTGTATGTCGTCAGTATCCGTCAGTTTCTTATCTAAATCAGTGCCAACTGAGTTCGCAGTGATATTTTTAAACATTCAGCAGACGTAGGTAGCTCTTCTCACATCAAAACAAAATATATATACCAAGAGAATCAACCCGTTTTAGTCGTACTGTCGTACTATTTCATGGGTTCGTCCCATAGGTGTATGTACGGTCAAGGTCAACTAGTCGACCTTCAGGTTGTGTGTACTGAGCGCTTCCAATCATTGCATTCACACCGTGCTGATAGTTTATGGTTCTCTCGATCCATACTAACGACTACAAGCACATATGAGAGGTAACAAACAAGTGAACATCTGTTCGCACTCGGACGAGATGATCTTGGTAGCATCCCACAAGAACGGCGATTATTTTGGGGCCGCATAGTTTTGTATTTTTTTTTTGTGGCTTTTTGTGGAGTTTAACAGAACCGTAGTCAGTTTATGAATGAACATATTAATGTGTTCACAGAAAACCAAATAGTAAGGTTAATTAAGGTAACACGTAGAAAAGACAACACTTACCTGGATTTTTTTTCAACATACTTTGCATTGTATCTATTAATGTAACGTATGTCATTTTTGACAGTTGATATAAAAATGTTTAGGAAAACTGTTTCTTATTTTCTCAGCTACCCGATTAACTACGTGAGCACGCATGTGATATGTGTTATTTTTTAATATTTTATCCTTAGCACTACAAAAAGTTTATCTAAAGCATCTTGATCGGGCCATATCTAATGAAAACAATCAATAACAAAATTTATAATAGTTTTGTGATTGGTTTTGTTGAGCACCTTAGGAGCCAGTAGGTGGTTGTCACAATCAGTGTCAATAGTTGTTAATGTAAATTATGTTACTATAATAATAGTTATTTAAATGCATGCACAAGACGAATTCAACTTTCAGCAGAAAGTGTATCGACACGACACCGACTATTACAGTGTTCCGTAAATAACAAACTAAAAGCGCGATTCTAAATGTGAGTCGGGTGTGAAGGCCAACGACCCGTGCGTTTAACCCTGTTAAACTACTCTAGTAATAACTTATTAGCAGATCTATCACAAACATTTGTAAAAGAATGCTTCCTAAAGCACGTACGTCCTTCTAGAGGGGCAAGAGGAGCTTAGCTTCTTTAGGCAACATTTTTTGACACGTTATAGAAAAAATAATCTTATTTTTGATAGTAGTCTGTGCTGGGGTAACTTTTCCCGCACTAGCTCTGAAACACGCTGTAATCCTTTAAGGGTTAAAATAAAACAGTTGAATATCGTAAATGCTTAAGATGTAATATATTTAATTAATGACGTATGACGTTCTTTGTATTTTTCCGATTTGTCATAATTTATGTTGGCAAATCTACTATCAAAATGAATGTTCCGTCAACAAACTGTCAGTCCCCGACGTCATTTCGAATCAATTCAAAATACTGTTATACTCGCGACAAGAATTCAGACGACTTACGTCATACGAACAAATGAATAATTCATTATATTTTCATCAAAATATTTAAGAAACTGCAACTGATAGTAAGAAAACTATGTACTACACTAAAAATTGGCATTATATATTGCACTAAATTGCAAAAAATGATTGTTTTTAACGCGACCAAATATCAAAAATTACGTTAACAATAAAAACAAATGTGTAACGTCAGCTGTGACGTAAGACGTCTGAATTCTTGACGCGAGTATACTTAATAAATCGTAGTTCTTTTTCAATACACAGGGACTCTGCTGACTTGAGCTATGCAGTTTTTGGCGTGGTTCCATAATGAGTTGGATATGATAAATATTAACGCGACATTGTGTTACGTAGTCTCTGGCAAACAGATGGGTTGCAGGTCAATGGGGCAAGTGGATCTCTCTCTCTATCTCTCTCTCTCTCGGCCGGTGGTGTTCCACTTTCGTTTCCACCGACAATTCGTTGGTTCACAAGACGATTAGAATCGTGTTCTATAGCACACAGAACGACTTCTAAAGGCTCACAACTTTAAGATAACGTCATAGCAGATGAGTAGTTGAAACATAAAATTTGAGAACGAAACCATCTGCAGACACTTGAACACGAACATTATTGGCCACATCACTCCACGTTAGTGTTTCAAAATAAATTAAAAATGTTGTTAAAGATAATATTCACTGTTTCTGCACACTATTTTATATTTTACCTGAATTTATAGTTGTTAATATTATGAGGTGTTTTTTTGAGATTCCAATTTATTTCTGGACGTTTATGTACAAAAAACTCTATAGGTGTCATTTTTCTTTAGCTTGTACCGTAGGCGAGTCTGATTTGAGAAAGGTCAGCGAAAGCTGTTCCCATATAGGCAAAAAGAACTAAATCACGGTATTTGTGAGGTACGGCGTAAAAGAATTCCATAAAAAATGCAATCAAGCAATCCGGGGCTTTATTGGTTCTGGAAAAAAATCAAATAATTCGCGTGGTTAAAAACCCTGGACCACCGCACGATCCATTTCATCGGGTTTTTAGTCTCCCAACGTTTCAGACGCGATATCGTGTGTTTAATTAACTTCTCTTGTCTACTAGGGTCGTTTTTGGGCTTCCGACATTTTTTCTCGACGTTCGACATAAGCGTTCATTCCGGCCGGATGACTTGACTCCGGCTATTCATCAGTCGGAATATCGGTCGTTAATTCCCGACAATTTACCAGTGGCGGCGCGTCACGGAACATACTGCATTTTTTTGCAATTTGCTTAAATTACAAATGAGTTTAGGTGAAATCAAGTCCTTTGTATGAAGTAAATAATAGGAATAATATGGAAAATAATTACTTTTAGGGCTAGATTATTGCAAACAAAACCAGTGGCGTAGGTGTTGGCTGTATTACAAAGAGCACTTCGACGAAACAAGATGTAAATAAAGGTTAAATTAAAAGCCAGATTTCAAAATCCTATAGTAGATAGAGTCTGGTTAGTATCACTCTGTAGATAGTGGCTACTATTAAGCTGAAAATGATGCAAGTAATATAACTAAGCCTACGTTATAAATTTGACCTATATATCTCAAAAACTCTGGAAGATACAAGAAAAAAACAAAAAAAATATATATTGAAACGAAGTATTTACGGACATATGAACTTTTTTATTGGAATTATGAGCAGATTCACTCCTCTATATAAAGACGTATTAATATGAAACACTGAGGCAATCAGAATATGTTCAATATTAATTAATATATATTTTTTTACATTTTCAAGGCACGTTCTTTGTTATTTATTTAAATTCCGCCTTCTTTTGAAGTATAGTGACTATATTTCGAGGACTACAATCGAAATGAAAGTTACTACAAAAATTTTGTAACTTTGACGGTAGAAAGATATTTTCTCTACGTTAAATCGAGTGAAAGTCCGACAAAATTATACTATTTTCTTTTTCAAAATTGTCATCTCAGTACAAGTAACCAAATCAAAGTGATAGAAAAAGTTATTGTTGGGTATCCTTATTTAAAATAGGAATGGTTTCACACGAGAATATATTGAAAATATTAAAAATAGCTGTAACTTTTTCCCCTGTTGTTACAAACGAATTTTTCATCTATATCTATAAGAAACAACCCTTAGATTTTAGTGCTGTAAAAGTCGGGGGATGATTTTTTTCAAGGTCGTATATTTTTTTTTCAAAATTACTACAAACGAAAAAAATTGTTACTACAAACAATTACAAATGAGTTGAGTTTTGAAAAGTTGCGTGCCAAGTTCGCATAGCCGTATTTCTGCACATTTTCTATCCCTATGCTTTCTATTGACAATAAATGCTATTGTTATAATAATTATTACATAAAAATGAATAGTTTTTAAAATTGAACGAAAAGTCTTAAAAATCGCGGGATACGCCGCTGGTGTTGGTAGCCGGTATAAAGGAAACAGAAACCTGTTTAATGATCAACAATGCTGGTCGATGATGGTGTACGCAACTACAAATAAAAGATCAAGTGGGTGTTGAACGTCGAGAAAGTTTGTTTTATGGCGGTTCTCGTGTTCTTTTGTTTCAGGAACTGAACGGGCGGAAGAATTCTTGTTGACTTCATTGCGCGCAAACGGCAATTTATTAAGCCGTTTTACTCTTTCCGAAACCTATTGGTTTCGTAAATAAATAAACGGCAATGGTGTTTGGAATAGTACAAGGTCAAAAATGTTATCAAACAATTTCTCTGGTTGAACAGTTTGTAGTAGCCTGTGTTTGCTTGTTTTCCGATTTCACTTATGTCAAAAATCAGAGTTGTTGAAACCAATACATGATGATTCAAATTAGAAGAGAAATAAAACAGTAAGGAGAAATATATGCGTTAGAATCATTGTACGAGTTGTGTTAAAAATATTATTTAGGCATGTAATTACCACGATTAAGATCGTCGTATTAAAATGATCCAATTTGTGATGTTTTTTAGGTACAAAAATCTCGAAAAATAAAACACGTAGAGCAAAAGTTATACCAAAAAAAATATTATTAATGTTTTGTTTATCTACTTTTACTATTCTCTTCAAATAATATAATAACTTTTAAAATGCATTTGTATGTCATATACTATTTTGCTATTCAACAACATCAACATTTGTTGTAGTTACGTTAATTATAAATCTACTTCAACTAAAATTCTAGCTAAACATATATTTATTTTCACACAGATATTTGCAAATACCAAGGAGTATATACTGATGGTTCAAGTATTTTCTGCAAAAATATTCTACATATTTTCTAATACGAATGAAAACCTACATTGCAATACATTTTTAGATGATGGATGAACAATACACTTTTACAAAGAACGATGGATAATTCACATTTAGAGGATGGATGGTGAAATTCCGCTAAAATTATTTAGGAATTACAAACAAATTTGTATCAGTGTATTCTTTTTTCCTATTGTGTAATAGATATACAAATATGAGGTACATATGAAATTAGAGCTTTCATCATTGCTATGTGTTTAGCTGCTTTCTAGTGTAGTTACAGAGCGTTATATAGTAACGCATATTTACCGTAGACTTCCGCATTGAAATTAAACGAGGAATACGCTGCACTAATTCGATATTCCCGGATCCATTCAAACTATAATCTACAAAGGCTTATTCCGCCCCAAACCCGCCATTAATTTAATCAGTCAAACTTTGCCGAGTACCTCATTACACCGGGCCGAATAAAATCCTGATACCGGTAATTCGGAAGAAGAGGCGCTTAAGTTGTATATCTCCGTCTTGTTACGGAATTTAAATTCAGCAACTCCCGGCAGAGGGCACAATTAGCATTTTTAAGAGGCAGCAGATCCCACGCCTCTATTAGGGTGTTCTTTTTTATGGGGTTCCGCAGCTCGCCTAGAGAGGTTCCCGGCTCGGGGGCCATTTCTACCCACTCCTATCGACACTGCAATTAAGGCTCGTTTAAGAGTTGGCGGTGGATCAAGTTGGAGATTCTTTTGGCCCTCCTTCATTTAGAATGCTATGGGGAAGTTATTAAACGACATTCTAAATTCACATTTACTTTTAGGCATATACACTCACAGACAAAAATAATGCATATTTTAGTCTTTTTTTTATATTTGTACTTTTTCCTTTAACACAGTAGGTGTTTTTTTATTAGAAAAATGGCTTACACTGGAGTGTTTTACGTATATTCTAATTTTTTACTGATAAAATGTAGCTTTTTTAGCTGAATGAGCAATAATGTTACAAATTACAAACATTGTATGGTCTGCCTTGACGACTAACAATGTCTGTTCTGTTATTTGTTGTTCGAGTTCTTTATTTATTGAATCTGATTGTTCTCGTTAATGAGATGCCACATTTAAATTTCTGTTCAAATTGTTACTTTGCCAATGAGGGTTGCAGACAAAAAGATATAGCGAGAAGATTGCGTATCCATCAATCCACTGTTTGTCAATGAGACTGAGAATACAAAAGGCGACTCGGTCAAGAACGTAACAGGTGTACACTTACAGCTCCGCATCTTAAAAATGAATTACTAATTACAAGACAAGTCATGTAAGTGTCAAAACGGTAATAAGAAGACTTAAGGAGTTTGGTTTAACCCCAAAACGCCCTGCCAGAGTGCCTAGATTTCTCCCACGCCATAAAACTAGACGATTACAATTCGCAAGAGCTCATGTTAACTGGAATGAACATCAATGGGGAGAAGTTCTTTTTAAAGATGAAACCAGAACACAATTGTGGAAGCCAGATGGACGTGGACGAGAAGAAGGTCTGGTGAACATTTTGCAGTACAGAATGTTAGCTTTGGAGGCGGTTCCATTATGCTATGGGGAGGCATTATTTGGGAGAGTCGCACGGAGCTCAATGAGGTGAATTTAAGAATGAATGCTGACTCGTACATTCACAACATACTTGAAGAGCATGTTTTACCTTATGCTGGCTTCATTGGATACGATACTGCATGATAATGCCCGTGCACATGCCCCTAGAATAGTAGTTCAGTACCTTGAGGATGTCGGAATTGATGCATTAGAGTGGCCACCAATGAGTCCTGATGCAAATCCCATAGAACATGTATGGGACATCCTAAAGCGACGTATACAAGCATGAAATCCAACTCCTAACTCAATTGCAGAATTAAGAATTGCTACACAAGAACAATGGCATCGAATTCCGCAAGAAACCATTAAGGACCTTCTGCGGAGCGTACCTAGGAGGATGCAGGCTATCGCTAGAGCTAGAGGAGGAAGTACTAAGTACTAAATTGTTTATTATGTTGCCTTAAAGTCGTTATTTTATCGTCATTGTTGCTCTTTTTAATTAAATATTCTAACCAAAAAACAGGATATTTCATTAATGCCTATAAATCTGTTGCAAAGCTTCATTATGTAATTTATTTAACAATTAATATACGTAACGCACTCCAGTATAAGACATTTGTAAAAATAAACTAAGTTAAAATTAAAAAAGTCTCAAACAGTAGCACAAAAATGAGGCGAACCCCATCATGCATAAACTAAAGCTCTAGTCTAAGTTGCAACCGTAAATTGTCGATTAGATCAGGGAGAGTATGTTGCAAAAATTCCAAAACCGGTCCAAACATTTTTCTTAAACTTGCGTTGAAAATGTGTAGGAGTTATTGCATAGGAGTTTACATCGGAATATTCGTAATTTCTCATTTTCCAACCATTTTCAGCAACAAACAGTAGCAAAAATTAAATAGTTTCATTACTAACTGTCAAATTTTAAGGACAAAGCCTACTACTGACTTTTTGATTTCTTCGAGTAAACATTACTAACATATTATTTTAATTATTATCAATTTATTTGAACTCATAATCAAAGAAGGCCAATAATAAAGCTAAATCGTGTTCCAAATTTGGTTACTCTAAGTTAAAGAAGAGACATTATTTTTTTTTCGAAATATGGCCCCAGTTTGATTGTGTGCAAATTTGTATATAAGTATATTTGGTTAAATTGCATTATTTTGGGATCCCCTACATTCAATTGCTGTATGTCGTTTCTGATAAGGAACACTCTATACATATATTTAGTTTTACTATAATAACAAGGGTTCCCTTTTTATAAAATTTTAAAACAAACTATATTTTACCCGTCCTATTTTATAATTCATTTAAAAGTTTCGCATCGCTTTTAGATAAAATGCTAATTCCGGTATGAATGGACAAGTAGCTGAATATGAAAATCCCCTAGCCGGCTGAATTTTTTATATCTTCACGAGATTCCCGGGTCCAACTTGAACTAACGCCGCGTGCCTCTGACGGTTAACTATACCAACTTTATCGCAGCTACATACATTACCGTGGTAGTCGAAGTCTGTGGTCGAACACTCGGCGAGCATACCTGCAAAAAATAAACAGCGTAAGTTTCCTCGTAAAACATCGCGTGGAAAATTAGGAAAAGCGTCCGGAACAGATCGCCAAGCAACGCATTGCTGAGGCTAGACTATTGGAGTAAGCAAGAATACTCGAAATAGTGCTTAGGATAGTGAATAAATCAGATGGTATAAAGAAAATAATGGAGTAATTACCAGAAATTTACACATATATAATTTAAAAATATAATAAACTATAAGTTTAAAGTTATAAACTGCCAATTAGGTACATGATTTTGCAATAATAATGGCAGTCCATTAAAACAGTTTTAGAACTTCTGGAAATTCTGAGTAGAAATTTCATTAAATCTTAATTGGTGACTGAAACAACTAAGAACTAATGTTAAAAATTAAAAATAAATCTCAAAGTTAATTTTAAAGAGTGTTATTGCCAACGATTGTACAAGCCCTTATATACAGGATGAATTTATTTAAATTTAATGAATAGACTTTTATTCCGCACAAAAATATATGTATTTTGAAAATTCAAATTATGGTGAGCAAATGTAGTGTTGTATAAATGTACAATAAAAACAATAAAAAAGTAAGTATATTAAAATTCATCCTCTGAATATTCTGATGAATTATCTTCGTCTCCTAGATTGATAACGATAGGTTCCACAGTAACGTTAATTAAATTATCGAGTTCCCACATTTTCTCCTCTTCTTTTTGTACATGATGTATACATCTTTGCCAGTTATCTGCAGTTACTCGTTCCAAGGAATTTATTAACAAAATTTTCACGTTAGTTAATTTAAACATCGTATTATTTCGCGCTACAAGTCATTTCACCTGCGCCCAGACTAATTCGATTGGGTTACAGTAATAAGGTGGTAACCGTAGTACCGTTATTTGGCGATGTGTTGCCATTTCATCAATAAAATATTTTTTCTGATCTTTATTAAGATTGACAAGTGTCAAAAGTTCCTTTTTCACCATTTTTGTTTCAAAAGAAATGTTTTTTCCGAATAACCATTGAATTATATCGGCTTTCCTCCAAGCAGTCGTAGGCGTCCGCTCGGTCTGCCGTGAATGGTAACTGGCATTATCTATGACAATTACAGACCCCGGAGTAATAGGATTCAACATCTGTGTAAAATACTCTTCGAAAACATCTGCGTTCATGTCTTCGTGATAGTCACCTGTATTTTTAGATTCAAATAAAAGTAAACCGCCATCTACAAAACCACTGGCACTACCTATATGTGTCACTATTAATCTTCGCCCTTTACCTGAAGGTGTCTTGAACCCTGTTGAAAGTACATCCAAAAATGCTTGTTGAAAACTTTTTTCATTTTTATCTTGCCATACTTTTGTTACAGTATATCCCTCGTTGACCCAAGTTTCGTCTAGATAATAAATATTCCTCCCTTCGTCACGGAATTTTCTAATTGATCTTAAGTAGGATTTTTGCCAACAAATAATTTCATCTTTATCGATAAGAACTGACTTCCTGTTCAGCTTTTCCCAGCAAAAATTCAACTCTCGTAAGACGGCCTATAATTTGCTTCTACTGATTTTTGGCAAATCGTTGTCCTCTGAGAGTTCACTTAAAATTTTGTTTAGCGTTGGTATTTCTTTTTTTAAAATAAAATGAGTGTACTTTTCTGCGAATAATATTTTTGAAGAAATCATCTATAACGACTTTTGACCTCCCTGTAGATGATTTTGGGAGATTTACAGTATCTTGTTCATTTTTTGTTTCCTTTAAAAGTCTGTAGATAGTCGATTTTCCAATCCCTGTCATTTTGGAACAGTTTTTCACGATGTCGTCAACACTGTTGGTGTTTCAATGCATTAAATACATTTAATATAATAATCTTCTCATTCTCAGACAGCGCACATCTTTTCACGCGTTTAGCAGGTACGTAATCTGATAAGTTCGACATTTTACCCAAAAAATATTGTATCCACTGGCACAATAGTCACTAAACACAAGTCGAATTTTACTCTACTGCACTAGCACGTCTTCGTATATTCAGCTCTAAGACTGGATTGATCTGTTACAATACACTGACTCCTGCCCTACGATGTCCAGTAAAATATACTAATATACACCCATTACCTGTTAGCATTAGTGTTACCCAATAATTACCTGAAACGAAATATTACCACGCCCATGGCCGGTTCTTATTTCGGGATTTTATTACTCTCTTTCATTTCCAAACAGACTATAGAGTAAATTGTGTTTTTGGAAAAAAATCGAAGTATTCATTTTCTTAAAATGTGTCAACACTGCCAAATAAAAAAAACTTCAAGTAGCATTAAATTTATCATAACATTAATTAAAAACTTTATAATGAAATGTGTGTTGTAATATGATCCAGTTAAGAACTCTTTTAAATTAGGTTAGGTGTCTGGAAAAATAAGTAGTCCATTGAGATAATCATCTCCAAGCGCAAATCTCATCTTTGCATAGCGACGGGATTTTAAATACTGTCGTGTAGTTCCCTGGAGCCCCAAGTCCTTTATATTATGCTTGACCCTGTTTCTAAGCTGGGCTTCGTATTCCACACACGTCTTATCTGCAGCTTAAAAAAAACTGAATTGTACACTGTAAGACACCGCACTGACGGCGTTTAAGCAAATTGACTCGATAAGATTCGCTCTAATTTTGTAGTTAGCGACAAAGAAAACGTGGTTTTTTGTAAATGAATTTTTTTCTGCTTCGTTGTAGTGTTCCTCAGAAACCGAACAATCTATAAACACAACAGGATAAAAGCATGTAGGAGACTTAATATGAAATGAAATTTCATTGAATAAATATACAAGGTGATCCCGAATAATGTGGAAAAAATGAAAGGTAGATTATACGATCGATCTTAATAAGAAATCTTCATATACATTTATTTTATCTAAGCCACCCTAAAATATAACTGTACTATAATATATCTTCCACATCTATATACAAATCTATAATTTATAATTAAATCTTAAATCAATTTAATACTTCTGAACACCTGTAATGTCATCTCAATTCTCTTTATTTTGAAGAATTCTATCTACCACAAGGCGTGAAATTTGACGTATATGTTTGGAACATCCTGTGTATTATGTTCAACAATTGATCAGAGATTTTGTTTCACAACCAATCTCTTTCAAATGTAGGAAAGGATGGTAGAACCGTTGGTAGCAATTTTAAGAAAAAGTGCTGCTCTTTCGTTTATTATGTCGTATTGATAAGAATCATAGAAAATTTGTTGGTACATCATTGTTATACCTTGCAAAGTGTGCAATATATATCTGTGGACAATAAAAAGTGTTCAATGTAAGCTTATGGTCCTTTATAAAGGAAACTTTTCTGTCCACAGCTGTATATTTGAAATCTGAAAGACACTGTTAGCCATTTTCGAGAAAATAGCTTTTGAACAACCAGCTGCAGCTGTAGGCGCCAAAATTCCCTTGCACATTGGATATGTTGAAGGTAGATCGACAAACAATAAAATTTGTACCTACTGGTAAATGGTACGGATGGTATTTTTCAACATGTAACGTTTTTAAAATGGAAGTCATACTGATTCTTGCAGCACCAGATGGTCGTCCTGAATTAGTTTGTGAATAATCCGCAATGTGGACACATTTTTAGACTTTTTTCTTTAAATTCCTAAACAGATTTTTTAAATTCATAATTATTAAGTAATCTGTTTCGAAATTCTCCAAAATATTCTCGTTGCCCAGTACGTCGATTGAAATTTAATTGCCAACAAATAACAGTCACATCTTTTATATCTGAATACGAGTCTCAGAATTCTTCGGTTTCGTAAAGTAATTGATTTTAAGCAAAACTGGATAAATATCTTACATTTAGAAACACTCAGTAACGTTAACATAAATTTTGTCTAATAATTGTTAAAAAAGTTCCATTGTAAACCTATGGTCCTTTATAAACAAAACTTTTATTATCCAGAGCTGTACATTTGAAAATTGATGAACTGCTGAGATATCTTCGCGTAAAACTATCTTCCT
Source organism: Monochamus alternatus (assembly GCA_037114965.1). Classification (NCBI taxonomy): domain Eukaryota; kingdom Metazoa; phylum Arthropoda; class Insecta; order Coleoptera; family Cerambycidae; genus Monochamus; species Monochamus alternatus. The sequence continues at coordinate 51,772,865 of CM073433.1, read as the reverse complement.
GCACTATTTCCGACCCATTCTAAGTACGTAGCAATTTTATCGGCCGAGTCGGGCCGTGCTGTAAGCCAACAAGTTGGTGAAATTATACGAAACACGACAGCCTTTCCGAGTGTCTAATTAATTTATCGATTTTCCATTAATTTTCCACATTACGAACCAGATTATAGGGCCGTTCTAGCTCCTGGAATTAAATTACGCCAGTGAATATACTGTTACAACAATTTACCATCTTGTGTGCGGTCTATTGTTTACGGGGCCAAGTCAATATAGCGTCGGTGCGGCTGCAAAGGCTCGTAGATTGAAAATTACGACTACTCTATTGTCGAATATTCAGTAGAATTAGTTAGTACTTTAATGAGCATGTTTGATTCGCCATGTAGAGATCAAACAATAAAAATGGTTTGTCTCGCTTGGGTGGTTATTAGACCGTGTCCATAAGTTTATAATTTTTTATTATGTACTATACAGAGTGTCCCGATTTTATTAATCAAAACTTTAGAATTTATATAGAATCTTATTTTGAACGGTATTAATTTTAACTGATGACAGTAAGCATTAAAATAAATAATTTCACAAAATATTGCTCTAATAAATATATTTTAATAACCGATATAATTGAGTTTAAAGTTATTACAAATATTGAAGCCGGCTCTGTAATAAAACTTTAACCGAACGGTTGTTTCAGGAATTTTGTCCGATACGTCCTCTGGGTAACCTTATTAATCTTAAACTTCCATTCCAACCGAACCAACGTATTATACGTGTTAGAAAAAATCATGTTATGGTTAAAATTTTGATGTGTTGTGGTGTATGCGTTGTATCATTTTATAATAAACATTAATATTTGTACTTAGTCATAGTTAACTTTGTATAAGCAGATTCTAATCTTCTTCGATCGAGATAGAGGGTGTTATAGTTTTATAAACATTATTTTTTTTTTAATTTCCGTATCTCACTCCGTATTTGGAGTAATGTGCTACATTTGTGTAAATTTTCATGGCAGTTTTCCATAATTGGCTAGAATAACCATGTTGGTTTAATATCGATATCTCCTGAACAACTAATACAACTATTTTTTAAATGTCCTTTTGTCTTCTTTCTCAGATCCTGTTCCAAGAAATACTTAACAAATACTAACCTTCGGGCTTTGAAATTTTACACACAATAAAAATTAATCTAATTATAGGCAACGGTTATTAATGATTTAAGCCTGGAGCCTCACCTTATTGCTGCAATACGGAACACGTTTATTGGTATTGAAAACAATCTCTATTAGATATAGATAGTAGAAAGTGCTCGTTTTTGTGTTTACGTATGTATTTTAAATTTTTTAGCATAAAATGATCGGCAATTAAGAATGACGTAGTGTATGCCAAACATCCTATGCATATTTTGAAATATACAGGGTGATTTTGAAAGTGGGGTATTAATTTTAGTATACGCCTACTTATTCGAAGAATAAGTGATATGCAAAATAAAACCCAATAAAATGTTAATATAAACAATCAACAACTCACTTATTTTCGCATTTTTAAATTATGTAAGCCGCTCCTGTACACCCATGATAAATGTTCAAAAGTATATCCCCGTTTGAGATGTGTAAGGAAATTTTTGTGTATTTCGTTCTGCAGCGCTGGTTTTTAATTACACTCTACAACACAAAATGATACAACACACGCTATAAAACACCAAAATTTTAACCATAATACGACTCTGTTCTGTTGTTCTCCTCGGGACCCGAGAATTCAAACACAAACATCGTCCTAAGATGGTGGTCGAGGAGGACTACATCAGGCTTATTGGCTTGAATTTACCTGACGGTGAGGAATGAATATTTCCAATAAATTCGACACTTCTCATTCCCCACAACGGATTCTCTATCCCCCGGAGCATAAGGCAGCACTGGCGTCTCGTCTATCTCGTACGAGTGTCGCAAATGATAGTACAACACCCGTGAATCGTGTCTTCAGATATACGCTGTGGCCGCATGTACCGGACAGGCATACAGGAAATACATAAGCGTCTCCGGCGCTTGGCGACAAGCTTTGCAGCTATCAGGTATCTCGATACCCAAGACACGATTCCGATAGACGAGAGTGTTAATTACACCATCTTGGCAAGCCATTATGAACCCCTTGCTCTCAGGGTTCAGCCCCGCTGACCTCAAAAAGGCGAAGGTCCGCTTCTCAGATAAGCCAAGCTCCTCTAGATGACGGGAAAAGATGAGTGAGTGCGACTTGTTCGAGTCAAGACCCAACGTGGCGAATTGTTAAGGCCAGTGCAACGGTTGTTTCCTCTAGAATATACGGACCGGGATTATCTAGAGGAAGACAGAAAGCCAGCAGAAGTAAGAGCTGTACCGGATTCTTGGAAGAACCTAAATCTGGAAGTGCGGGTACGTTTTATGTGATAAACCGTTCCTCATGTAGGAGAATGTTAGAAATAGGTACATATCTACTTTATGCATTGTTGTAAATGTGTTTAATTTCCTTCTAAGAAGGAAAGTTAAAAGATATATATATGTAATGTTAAGAACAATAATAACAGTGACATTAAGTTTTATTTTTCCTAAAAAGAATTTGTGTTTAGATCATTACGATTATTAGTAAGTCAGTTATTGTGTTCTCATTAATAATTCTCGAATCGTTTCTAACTGGGTAAACAGACAGTTTATCAACGGCAGGACATAGTATTACTATTATTACTATTTACGCTGGATCTCGATCTCAAAAACCGGAAAGCCACCCCGCTTTCCTTCCTGATAAAATCACGTGGCGGTTAACCGTCCAGAGCGGCAATTACATTGTCGCCGGCCCGTCTGATTAAAATCAATTATGTTAATCTAGTGGGGTGGGTTTAATTGGAAAGTAAACCAAATCCATCGCGGCATTATCCCCAAATTAGTTTACGAATTATGTTTGATCGCCGCCCCTCGTGTCGATTACGCCAGAGGCGACGTCGAGTGATTCGATTTCGATATAATAACGTTAATAAAGGCAATATGGTAGACCCAAAAACAGAGAAAGTGGAAGGAATACGACTGCGGTTTGTTTTTCAGGTTGATTAAACAGTTGACAGTCGAGAGAGTATAACAGAAACTGCATATAGACAAAAAACCGAGTCACATTCTCGAAATGAATTGAGAGATAGAAAACGTATCTCTTGATTTAATACATCGAACGTACAGATACAGAGATACAAACCTAAATCAAATACACTTATTATTACAATTATGACTAGGTGTGTTGTTAGCGATATTCTTCACTTTTCTGTAGATATTCTGTTCACCAAATAACTATATCATACTTGTCAATCAGAAAACTATTTCTATCAATCTTGCTATACTGAAAGTTCATGTTATCTAAAACTTTTCTCAATGTGTACTTGCCCATTTTTAGGAATTATTTCGTTGTGTCCAATAGCTTGCAATATTTTTTCTAACGACAATTCATTTTTAAAGAAAAAAGTGTGAACGGTTCGTCGTATGGCATATGTGGCATCTCCATTTATTTATATTTTTCTTCGACCGCTGCTTGTTTTTGGCTTTTGTACTTCTCCATATGCTTTTTCTTCTCTCAAAATTATGTAACTATTTGACTGAAAATCATCCTTTGGACGCGGATGTTCTCTTGAAAACTTGCAATATAATTTTTTTTCTACAACTGAAATACGAAGCTTTGAAGCGTTGAGGGTTCCGGAATATATTCCATCATTCAATATCAAAACACAATCACAATAACATTATGACTGAATACTTATTGTATACTAAAAATTATACACTTCACATAGTTCACACAAATTCGCAAAAAATATAGTTACACTAGGTGACCCGGCAAACGTTGTTTATCCATATAAATTATTTCTAGTGAATACTTTGGCAGTTAAATAAAAAATAAGTAACTTATTGTAAGTGTGTGGAGATGGGGTACATGACTAAAAGAGGAATGGAGCACTGTGAACGATGACGGCCTATAAGAATAACAAAACACGAACATTTTTTGAATTATTTCGCGTGTCTGCAATTATACTTGTTTGACGGCCAAAATTATCCCCTTTACGTCTTGTTGGCATTGTTCACTGTACAAAAAATAGCCGTATAGTAAAATAATAGCCGTTGTTGGCGGGAGCTCGTGACACGTGTTGCGTACTTTTGAGGTTATGTAGATCACTTAATTAACTAATAATGAGAACTACACTTAAAATTAATAATTTTATTAATTATTGATAAAATAGGAAACAAATAATTATGGCTCAGCAAATTAATAATAAATTTACTTGAGAATTACACTTAGAAGGTAAAATGATAATTGTAAACGTCACTATTACGTTCGATTCATACACAATAATAATGGTCGAAAACTGTATAGGGAGTGAGAGAAGGCTTATTGTGAGAGAGACAGGAGACCGGCTTCGTTCTCATCCCTACTACGTGCTGTTTACTGGGTGAGAAGTGACACCGGTAGATGCCTGGCGGGGATAACTGATCTAGTGATAATCGATCAGTTATCGACCAGGGTTAAAAATGATTAAATTACTAAAATGATTATTAAAGAATAGGGGCTTGTGATAGAAGGATGAAAATTAAGGGTTATATGTATTTTTTATGCCACATCATAAAAAAAAATAAAAATAAAAAATTGTGTCCAAAAAATAAAAACAAATTGTTTGGGGTGGACCACCCCTATCACTTAGGGGTATGAAGAATAGATTACGACCGATTCTCAGACCTACCGAATATACACATAAAATTTCATAAAAATCGGTCAAGCCGTTTCTGAGGAGTATGGCGTCTAAAACTGTGACACGAGAATTTTATATATTAGATTACTACCACAAAAAAAGAAAAATACTCACCAGAAGGTTATACTCTGTGACAAAACAGGTTATACAATTATTACAATGTATTGCACTTTCACTTTTCCCGATTAAAGAAATATTTATTTCATATATCTTTAAATACTTAGTTATTTAAATCGCCTATATAACAGTAAAAACAAACGAATTACCGAAGGTAAGACAGTGCGCGCGAGAATTCTACACCGGCGCCAATATTATAAAATGTCAGGATGTTCTTTGCTGAGATGAGCTCACGTGCGAGACAAATAGACTTATACATATGCATTTGTAAAACAAGTATAACAATGTATCTTCACATATTAGCTTTCGTCTGTTTCATGCATTGTCACTTTTCCTTTAACAGTAAAAATATCTCCATTAGTTAATTCTAATGCTAATTAATAAAACAACAAAAAGTGAACTAAACATGAAACTTTAATTTGGCAATATTAAATTTCTTAGGTAAATATGAAATAGACAATAAAATTTAAACAATTTCCAAATATTGATAAATTTCTAAACTAGATATAATAGCTCTATTTACTGGTTTACCAGGTCATTCAACTGTCTATAATTTTTAGATGGAGTATAGATTGTGTAAATTATTTGTAAATCAATTGCAAAAACTAGCATTTCGACATATTACCTTAATAACAGTTGTGTGCCCTGATACACCCAGACGATTTTTTTTATCAATCTCTCCCGGCTTGCCAAAGTTCAGGACGTTTTTTCGCACGAACCCAATCCTCCATTAACCTATTCAGCACACCAAGCCCGTTTAAGTTTTCCACTCCATTAAGTCCAACGGCAAGAATTGTGGGGCAAATTAAAAAAATAATCGAGAAAACACTTTGCGGAGCGAAAAGTTGTTGGTAGCAGGCACCGACTAATTTATAAAAGGTACTTTCAACGGCTTACTTCTAGATCGGTCTCCGAGGATGAAAAATGAGTGGAAATCATGTTATAACTCGAGAAAAAGTCAGATTTTTCGCGTATTTGTCTAATTTCTACTCTAACAAGGCTATATACATTAGATTTTCGATAATTATAAGTACATCCTATTAAATCTGTTATCACAATTCATGACAGAAGAAAGACGGCAACAACCTTCTCTTCACGTGTTATTAACATTGACTGACCCTAAATCTAAACACACTTATCTGTGCAAGTGCTATATAGCAGTGATGAAGTTAGAAAATCTTAACAACAACTCATCATAATACAACTCTTGGTAATAGGACAGGTGCGGCTTTATTTTGGATCTCTTTTATAAATTAATTTATATTACAAGCGGCACACATGACATTAAAAAATTGTGATCCACGTATTTCAAAACTAAGCTAATAATAAAATCATCGTAACAACAGCAAAAGCGCATGTACACTTAAAAATTCTGCACTCGCCTGGAAAAAGTCAGTTCTACTGCGCGAAATAAGACCTCGCGGTAATGATAGTAATTACATAATTCATGGTATTCATGGTAGACAGGTATTTCCAGCGGTTTCGACATCGAAATCGCCGATATTCACGTCAAGTTTCATGAAATATTAGTACCACGACGATATTGAATTAAAGCTGGACGCACACGAGCGTTTATTTATCGAGACGTAACGGACACACGAAATTGCAGAACAGAAAATTCGCATAGGAAAATATTTTTCATAAATTTCAACATGCCAAATAAGAATTTTTCTTTGTTGCACTTGTTCGCAAATTGTGCTTCGTAAAACTAAAGAAAATATATCCTCCTACAAGCCGATAAAGGAGTATTTTGTTTAAGCTTATTATCGTTTGTTGCGCGGTTTTGGTGTATCTTGTTTACTTTCGTGGCTTGTCAATAATTGTATTTGTGTGTGCTAGTGTATAAATTAGATTAATGCCAGCTAATCGACAAAAACATCCCATTTGTTTACCTGTAGGGGTTTACTGGAAAGTGACGTAAATTATCATAAGAAAATGCATATCTGTATTTTTAACAGTTCCCATAAAACATTGGGGCATTATTTCACATGGCTTTTGCTAAACGAATATAAAGCTTCAAGAACTGTAAATATACTCCAGGATCTTTTTAAGTGGAATGAATTTCCACTCGAATTTATTTCACTGCTCAAGTGATGCTACTTCTCATATCATAATATGCTTAACCGATATTTAACGATCATAGATTTCGCGAAAGTTTAGTAATTATTCACAGATACCTTTAGTTATTCGCCATCTTGAATCAACGGTGACAGCATCAGGACGTTCAATAAATAACGCAATAAATAATGTTATTCATTTGCAACAGTTTATTTCCAGTTATAAGGATCTAGTGCTGAACCCGTGAAGAAAAAAATTGATATCGTTTTGCAGAACAATCCGGAATTTCTTGAGTTTATGCCGTATAGTAGATCTATTTGATGGCAAGAAGTAGATTTATCTGAACCTATCCTAAATGTGCCATCCATGAAAACTTATATACAGTATGCGCCAAAAGTATGGAATAAATTCAATAAAAACGAAACAATTATTTTTTGGGAAAAATCCTCGAACAGGTCGATTTTTAATTTAAAAAATACATATTTTAACGTAAAATGCGATTTTCAAATGTCATTTGTTTTCGAGTAATGACGTCATCGATTTTTTTTAAATGGCAACACCATATTTTTTTTCCTTGATTCTGAAAGATCATTTAATTCTCTATCAGACAGTACAAAAATTTTGCCCTCTTACATAGGAAAGTTTTCGAGTAAATGACGATTAGAATGTTAGAAAACGTAAATTTTATCCATAAAAAAGTAACAATTCTGAGTTATGTAAAATAAAATACAATTGATTAAATTTTATACTTAAATTAAATGTTCGAATTGCCATCCACCAACTTCTTGACAATGCGTAAGTCTGTGAAGAAATTCTTCTTGCACATTATGAATGATTTCTGGGGTAACTCTGCGTATTTCGTCCCGAATGCGATTTTGAAGTTCTTCTAAATTACGTGGTTTATTAATGTACACTTTTGACTTCAAGTATCCCCATAAAAAATAGTCAAGATGTGTAAGATCTGGCGATCTTGCAGTTGTCCAAAAAATCTCGTACAGGGCGCGCATAGTGCTGAGGTGCACCGTCTTGCTGAAACCATATGGTATCGTCAGGAATGTCAGGGTCATTATCGTTAGGAAAAATTACTGCAAGGGCTGGAACAAGGTCATTTTCTAGAAACTCTAAATATCTTAGTCCTGTAAGGGTTCCTTCAAAGAATAAAGGCCCTACTATTCTGTCGTCAACTATTCCAGCCCACACATTTAATTTCTGAGCGTGTTGGGTATGTGCCTCTGCCATCCAATGAGGATTTTCCCGACTCCAATATCTGCAAGTTTGACGGTTTACTGTACCATTCAGACAAAATGTGGCCTCATCTGAAAAAAGTATTTGCCGGTGTAAATTTCTATTTCCTTGAAATAAATCCATTAGAATTTCGCAAAAGTGTAAGCGGCGATCGGGATCATCTTCATTGAGTTCCTGCACAAGTTTAATTTTGTAGGGATGATATTTTTTCTTCCTCAAGATATGTCATTGCTTAATGCAACCAATCGTGAAGAATTATGAGGATTATCCACCATACTTATCAAAATGTTCTGTTTCTGATTTTCATTAATGCTTGGGCGTCCAGGTTTTGGAATATTTACAACATTGCCAGTTTCTCTAAATTTAGACTCTACCTTACTGACTGTTCATTGGCTGATAGGGCGATCTGGATATTTTTCATTAAATAAATCGCAAACTTCCTGCTGAGTTCTAGTCATATTCCCGCATCCGATAAGAATTAAAATTTCAATTCTTTGAGTAACAGTTAAATGTGCCATAATACTTTAAATTGAATAATAATTTAATTTTTTAAATTAAAAATCGACCTGTTCGAGGATTTTTCCCAAAAAATAATTGTTTCGTTTTTATTGAATTTATTCGATACTTTTGGCGCATACTGTATACTTTAAATATGCCCTTCCATTATTAACTAAATTTACTCAACAAAATTAAATTATTTATATTTAAGAAAAGTACTCTACTATAAAGTGTTCTAAGGACTTTGGATAGCTCCAAGGGAAGAATTGGCGATGCGGAACGATCGTGTACGGGCCGCATTACCTATGCAATACGTACGCGGGCTCTAATCCGTTTGACTCTTCGGTTCTTAAAATACATCGCCGCCATTTGAACGTTAATAATAGCCGTCTCGGCAGGAGTGCATGTTATCGGACAGCAATTATATTGCATTATTCTATAAATAAGTACGAATACACGCAACGAAGGGAGAAAGTGTATAAGTACAAGTTTAATTTGTTAATTACTTCGAGTGCAAGTGGGTAGATAATATGGACTTGTTGCTATGGGTATCCGCAAGGTCTAGCGATAGGGCCCGTTCGATTGAGTAATTTAATTGGGTATTCCGTTTAATTGGGTATTCTAAACACGTCTAAATAAAAAGAACACTCCGAATCGAGGCCCCGATTCTCAAATGCAGTGAAATAAATTCGCGTGGGAATTCAATCCATTTAAAAAATTCCTGAGTATATTATTTGATGAAATGAAACGCTCCTGTTGAATTCTCAGTGCAGACTAATTTATTAAATAGGCAAAAAGGGATGGTTTATGTTACCAAATGCACACTCTCTCCTATACCTAGAAAAGCGGTCAGACCCTATTGCCAGATGTCCTTATTATATATTTGGGCTTATTTTAACATTATTATCTATGTGTATACAGTATGCGCCAAAAGTATGGAATAAATTCAATAAAAACGAAACAATTATTTATTGGGAAAAATCCTCGAACAGGTCGATTTTTAAATGGCAACACCATATTTTTTTCCTTGATTCTGAAAGATCGTTTAATTCTCTATCAGACAGTACTAAAATTTTGCTCTCTTACATAGGAAAGTTTTCGAGTAAATGACGATTGAATGTTAGAAAACGTAAATCAATTAAAATAAAGCAAAAACGTTATCAAGTTTAGTTTTTCGAATTCCATAGTTCTTTTATGGATCACGTAGGTGAAAATCTTTGCAAAGTGTCATTGTCACACCGACTTTCTAATAAGTATTGTAAGCGACATAGAAATTAATATTTAATTTAAAGTATTATGGCACATTTAACTGTTACTCAAAGAATTGAAATTTTAATTCTTATCGGATGCGGGAATATGACCAGAACTCAGCAGCAAGTTTGCGATTTATTTAATGAAAAATATCCAGATCGCCCTATCAGCCAATCAACAGTCAGTAAGGTAGAGTCTAAATTTAGAGAAACTGGCAATGTTGTAAATATTCCAAAACCTGGACGTCCCAGCATTAATGAAAATCAGAAACAGAACATTTTGATAAGTATGGTGGATAATCCTCATAATTCTTCACGATTGGTTGCATTAAACCTGTTCGAGGATTTTTCCCAAAAAATAATAGTTTCGTTTTTATTAAATTTATTCCATACTTTTGGCGTATACTGTATTTACAATTCTTGAAGTTTTATATTCCTTCAGCAAAAACGATATGAAATAATTTCACAATTTTGTTATGGGAAGTAACTACAATGAGAATGGTCAAGAAAACAGATTTGCATTTTCTCCTGAGAATTTACGTCACTTGGAAGTTTCTGTCGATTAGCTGACATGAATAAGATTAAATTTGTTTTAATATAAATAAAGTATATTTAAATATTAAGGTCGTCGTCGAGTCCGGACCTAAGGTTTGCGAACAAAGTGCTGGCTTGAATTATCAAATTATGTGATAGTACATGACGTAACAACAATGTGTCTCTACAACTTAGATGAGAAAATATTTGTTTTCCACAGGTCTGTTATTGTAAACATAAAATTGACCATTGGCTTCATCAAATAAGCCTTTGTTTTAAGCAGTCTTTATCAAATAAGGCTTTGTTCTCACATACTCGTATTCTCAGAACTTCAAACGCTGGTAGCTTTTTTCAACCTTATCTTTAAAGTAAACGAGGCGCGAACGAATTGATTGCCTCTCGGGTCGCCTCTGAAAGAAAAAACGACAGATTAATTTCCTTGAAAATATTTTATTTATCGGGAACAGTATTACTGGGTTGGAAGTTAGAACTGCGGAAAGATTTAGAGAAGCGAGTTTAAAATTAGATGAAATAGCCTAGCCTCGAGTGGTGACAAAGAAAGGAATGTCCTAAATGTCGAAACGTACGAGGCAGCCATGAATTCTTCTTATTGTACGTAATATACGAGGTTCGTTCAGTTAAAGTCCATCTCTAGTTAGGTTAGCCTTGGAAATATTTGTAGTCAGCTGACGTTTTTTAATATTAACGTCGCCGCATTTCTCGCGGTAAAATGATCGATTTTGTGGTGTTTTTTTTAGGTACAGAATTATCAGGTTTTCTTCATCCACTTTTACTATTTAAATCCTCCTCGAATAATACAGTACGCGCCAAAAGTATGGAATAAATTCAATAAAAACGAAACAATTATTTTTTGGGAAAAATCCTCGAACAGGTCGATTTTTAATTTAAAAAATACATATTTTAGCGTAAAATGCGATTTTCAAATGTCATTTGTTTTCGAGTAATGACGTCATCGATTTTTTTTAAAATGGCAACACTATATTTTTTTCCTTGATTCTGAAGATCGTTTAATTCTCTATCAGACAGTACTAAAATTTTGCCCTCTTACATAGGAATGTTTTCGAGTAAATGACGATTGAATGTTAGAAAACGTAAACCAATTAAAATAAAGCAAAAATGTTATCAAGTTTAGTTTTTCGAATTCCATAGTTCTTTTATGGATCACGTAGGTGAAAATCTTTGCAAAGTGTCATTGTCACACCGACTTTCTAATAAGTATTGTAAGCGACATAGAAATTATTATTCAATTTAGAGTATTATGGCACATTTAACTGTTACTCAAAGAATTGAAATTTTTTAGAACTCAGCAGGAAGTTTGCGATTTATTTAATGAAAAATATCCAGATCGCCCTATCAGTCAATCAACAGTCAGTAAGGTAGAGTCTAAATTTAGAGAAACTGGCAATGTTGTAAATATTCCAAAACTTGGACGTCCAAGCATTAATGAAAATCAGAAACAGAACATTTTGATAAGTATGGTGGATAATCCTCATAATTCTTCACGATTGGTTACATTAGACAATGACACTAGTCAGAGCACAGTGCTACGTATCTTGAGGAAGGAAAAATGTCATCCCTACAAAATTCAACTTGTGCAGGAACTCAATGAAGATGATCCCGATCGTCGCTTACACTTTTGCGAAATTCTAATGGATTTATGTCAAGGAAATAGAAATTTACACCGGCAAATACTTTTTTCAGATGAGGTCACATTTTATCTGAATGGTACAGTAAACCGTCAAACTTACAGATATTGGAGTTGGGAAAATCCTCATTGGATGGTAGAGGCACATACCCAACACCCTCAGAAATTAAATGTGTGGGCTGGAATAATTGATGACAGAATAGTAGGGCCTTTCTTCTTTGAAGGAACCCTTACAGGACAAAGATATTTAGAGTTTCTAGAAAATGACCTTGTTCCAGTCCTTGCAGTAATTTTTCCTAACGATAATGACCCTGACATTCCTGACGATACCATATGGTTTCAGCAAGACGGTGCACCTCTGCACTATGCGTGCCCTGTACTAGATTTTTTGGACAACTGTTTTTCTGAGAGGTGGATCGGCAGACGCGGACCGATAGAATGGCCTGCAAGATCGCCAGATCTTATACTTCTTGACTATTTTTTATGGGGATACTTGAAGTCAGAAGTGTACATTAATAAACCACGTAATTTAGAAGAACTTCAAAATCGCATTCGGGACGAAATACGCAGAGTTACCCCAGAAATAATTCATAATGTGCAAGAAGAATTTCTTCACAGACTTGCACATTGTCAAGAAGTTGGTGGATGACAATTTGAACATTTAATTTAAGTATAAAATTTAATCAATTGTATTTTATTTTACATACCTCAGAATTGTTACTTTTTTATGGATAAAATTTACGTTTTCTAACATTCAATCGTCATTTACTCGAAAACTTTCCTATGTAAGAGGTCAAAATTTTAGTACTGTCTGATAGAGAATTAAACGATCTTTCAGAATCAAGGAAAAACATATGGTGTTGCCATTTAAAAAAAAATCGATGACGTCATTACTCGAAAACAAATGATATTTGAAAATCGCATTTTACGCTAAAATATGTATTTTTTAAATTAAAAATCGACCTGTTCAAGGATTTTTCCCAAAAAATAATTATTTCGTTTTTATTGAATTTATTCCTTACTTTTGGCGCATACTATATAACAACACATTATTTTGCTATTCTAACCCCACATTTTAACAATTGTTTTCACATACTTATGAACAAAAGTGAACAATCTTATATTCAGACCTATGTACGTTTACAACTACATCTGAATTGAAGGAAATACGTATTTTGAAAGATTTCTATACCTACAAATTTTTTGGTTAGGCCACTTTTATTTTTTAGTTTAGTTTAGTAGTTTTTATTTATTCGTTTTACTTCTGTACCTTTGAATATTTGCAGGTGGCATAACATTCCTGTTATTTGCTAAACTCTATATTATTCCGTCCTTAAGACTGTTAAAATCCATAGAGTGAAAAAAAGTCTGTAAATCCGTAGATCCTAACAGAAATTCATAGATTTTTGGATAAACCCGCAAGTCTGGCAACACTGGTCAGCGAAATAAAGTCTTAATAATAATTGTGGACGAAGTATTTGTCATTTCTGAACAAATATTTTATGCATCAATGATATATCTCGTAGTTATATTGTTCAAAAAAACTAGTATTTATCTTTCACGTTTTTTCTTCTACTTTGTACAAAAACCATCGGCCTTAATTGAAACCGATTTCCTTTCGAACGACGTGAAAAACGCCCCGGCAGTAAACCGACCGCTTACGGATCGCGGAAATCGGCAATAAACACGGCCGAGACGCGGGGACATAAAAATAAAATGGCGTCGGATATCTCTTATTTGAGGTCCGTGTTTAAGCACCCGGAACATCTGGATCCAGCGCCAAGACGAGCGGGTGCCATTAAAGTTATTGTTATGATGCCGTTGGGCTCCGGATCCGGGTCGCAGGAAGAACTGCATCCGCGGGAGCTCTGTTCATTTTTGCGGCGCTGTTGCCGAGTCTACCGATTTTTTCCTTAGATCTAGGTACTAGTAATCTAACAGTTAGGTTAAATGTTATTATTCTAGTACAATATAAGCTTGTTCCGCTTTATTATAGTAAGGTTTTGGACAGGTATTTTTTTTAGACGCAATTTTTTTCCAGAAGTAGTCAACGAGCATACTTTTGAGATATATTAAGAAGGGAATAAGAGCATTTGATATCAATGGTTGTTGGCTTGATTATAAAACTTTACATTGGTTAGAATGTTATTCTGAGAAAGTTATTTCCAGTTTAGAAATAAACAATAAACAAATTTCGACGTATCTGTTAGTAAAACTATTGCTATTGTTTCCTCATTCTATAACACATACTCTGCGTTTGTTATGTGGGATACAGTAGTCTAAATTTGAAAAATACAATTTTCTTCTTAACTAGTCTATGTTAATTTTTTTATCAAAAATTGATTTTCGATTCTAAATAAATGGAACAGAAGGTTGATTTCTGATAAAGCATTGGATAAAAGCTAATTTTGCATTAAGGTGGCAATTTATTGGAATTGATTTTCTATTAATTTTTTATTTTTTTATGCATTTTGCTAGGTATGTAATAGTAACAGGTATACTATGCGTGTGTTCTCTTAATTTCTTGATTGTTTCTATCACAGTTATCTGTTTACGAATAAGTTGTCAAACATCAATTTACTTATTTATGCTATTAAAAATAAAAGATAAGTCATATTTAAATCATATTTGCATTTTTCATACATTAATATCATATATGTTAATAAGTGCTGTTTTGTCCAACATACTTTAATTAAGATTATTGCTACTGTTTTATCTTATTTTTTTTAAACAATAGGATGAAACCTTTAAATCTTTTTTTCTACGGATATGACAACGCTGCCATCTTTATACTCGTTATAACTCGATATAGAAAAGAGTCACCGCTGCCTTTGATTCTCTCGCTTCGGGAGGTCGATCTGGGACTTATCTTTCCGCCTCGTAAATTTTCATATCGGTAGTTTTAGCGAAGTAATCGGATTTGCGTTTTATCACCGACGGATAGTTTATTTTAATTTACTTAATACTATTAAGAGCGCCGAAATTAGTTAACGGTAAGTTCTTCACACAAGAGAGTATTATTTTAGCCCAAAGTCTTTAATTTGTCAAATTTTCTTGGTAACCCTCGTCTGCCGAGGTGATTTGCGACTCGCCGAAAAAAACGATGGCATATTCGATCACATACTAATACTATTACCATTTTACGACTAAATTCGCCCTTTCGGTTTTCATTTTATTATATTTTATATCTGCGCGTAAAAAGCTATGACCTAGATGCCTTAGAAATCATAGTTGCGATACTAAGACTTGTTTTAAAGAGGTTAAGTACTGCAGTTAACTGTTAACATTAAATAATAATAATAGTATAATATTTACTCGTAATTCTGCAAATGAAGGTTACACGCGTAAAGAAACCTTTGTCACATATGAAAAGGGTAATTGACCCAAAAACTGAGCCTTGGATTATTACATATTTTACGGCGTTATGGACGCTTTGTATTAAAGTGGACGCGTTTTAATATATTTTTGTACAGGATGTGCTTAAAAATCAATTTAATATTTCAAGTGAATCGCAGTTCCTCTCCGCTTTTGTTCGCTCCGTTTCGTGTGACAGTTTGCGTACACGTTGCAAAGGCCGTAGACCTGGTTCGAATGACATAAGACCGCCAACCTTGAAATGTACTTGATTCGCATTATTTAGCAACATTTTCTATACCATACATCGAACGCTGGGCGGCCTGCAGTACAGGTCCGAAAGCGAGGCGACAAAGTGGACTGACAATAAATATTTGTTTGTAATTACATATTATTTATACTGACAAAATAAGAAGACTGGATTTTGTTATTAAATAATTGTTTGTGTTTATTGTTTATATGAAACGTTTGAAGATTTTTTTTTATTTTTTGATATTTTTTTCACTACAACTGTTTTTTTTTTCACAAACTAAATAAAATATTTCACTTTTTAGCCATTTCTAGGATAGTTAATCGTCTTTTCGACTAAACAAGTTCATTCACTGGCGCAAATGACACTCCTCGGTCGATGTTAACTTTCATCCAGGAGAATATTGTAGGAGATCTCCAAATCGAGTGATTCCTCACAGAGAAACATTTTCTAATGTTGAAAGACTAGTTCGAGAGACAGAAAAGTTCCTTTAGTGTAATAAGGGTACAACAAGAAGAAAATATTTTTCAAATAATTGAAACTGAACCGCAAATAAATACTAAAACGTTATCTAGACTGGATTATCAAGAACTTCTGTACACCGAATTATTAAAAGTAATGTACTACATTAATTTCACATTTAAAAAGTGCAAGAGCTATAGCCTCAAGATATTAATCGACGAATGACCTTTTGCGAGTTTATCTTGCATCAGAATATTCATTTTCATGAGAAAATTGTTTTCACTGTTGAGGTTTGTTTCACTCGTAAAGGAATTACAAATGTTTACAACTTTCATGAATATTCGGATATAAACCCCTATGCAATAACTTCTAGACATCTTCAACGCGGGTTTAATACAGGGTGTCTCATAATTAGCTGCCAACCCTGAACAGATCAATTCTATGATCAAAACTAAGTAAAAAAGTTCATATGAACATGGGTCCAGAAATGCTTCCTAAGGGCACAGGGACCCATTGAAGAGGGAGGAATGGAAATCATTTTTTTGCAATATCTCTCAATCGCGTTGTGATAAATGAATGAAATTTGGTATACACAGCTAAATTTTGATGAGCAATTTGATGGACTAATCCATTTATTTCCACAAGGTCCATTGGGGTGGGTATGGGGGGCCCTTGGTATTTTGGGCGTGGAACTTTTTTGCAGCTTAGTGCATCCATCTGACTATCGAAACAGTCGATGCTCCTACCTGTTTTATTTGAAAAAGGTATACTTTGCTAGTCGGTAGGAGTAACCATTTTTTAAATAATCCTATTTGCTCAGTTCACCGAGTAAAAACTGTTTTGGTTTTAAGTAAAGTGCCTTTTCTGCTGAAAATATAGCAAAATGTTACTTGAAAAAGTTCAGAATGGTAAATTACGGAGACGTGCAAAATTTTCGGCCTGCTTTGATAAAATCTTTGTACCTACTTTGTTGAAAAATGGTTTCATCAAACTTCGCCCATCTTCTCGAAATTTTGCTAATGCATGATAATGCCCGTGCATATGCCGCTAGAATAGTGGTTCAGTACCTTGAGGATGTCAGAATTGATGCATTAGAGTAGCCACCAATGAGTCCTGATGCAAATCCCATTGAACATGTATGAGACATCCTAAAGCGATGTATACGAGCATGAAATCCAACTCCTAACTCAATTGCAGAATTAAGAATTGCTGCACAGGAAGAATGGCATCGAATTCCGCAAGAAACCATTAAAGACCTCTTGCGGAGCGTGCCTAGGAGGATGCAGGCTATCGCTAGAGCTAGAGGAGGAAGTACTAAGTACTAAATTGTTTATTATGTTGCCTTAAAGTCGTTATTTTGTCGTCATTGTTGCTCTTTTTAATTAAATGTTCTAACCAAAAAACAGGATTTTTCATTAATGCCTCTATAAATCTGTTGCAAAGCTTCATTATGTAATTTATTTAATATACGTAACGCACTCCAGTATAAGACATTTGTAAAAATAAACACCTAAAATGTCAAAAGAAAAAATACAAATATAAAAAAAATACGTAGAATAAATATTTTTGTCTGTGAGTGTATATAGGTATATTTGGTGGTTAAATTGCAATGTTTCGTGACTGTCTGCCTGCTCTGCGTCGGTTCTTGTGCGGAACATCCAGCATATGAAAAAATTTTCGTTTTCTTGTCACTATTATGATTGCACGGTCCGTCCTTGTGATCGGAGGTCGCTAGTGACAGCACGTTTCTGGTGGAAACAAGACACATACGCGCCGATATCATTTACCCGTATGGGAACCGGAATTCTATTATTTATTACACAACATGCAACACGGTGTCATGTGCCGTGCATTAGTGAGTCTCGTACCGGCATCGGGTTGCTGGAAAGTAATTGATTACATAAAATATGGAAATCGCGCGCCGTCTGACGTTAATCGCGTAATGGAGTTTTATTTCCGCGAAGAAATGTGTCTCGCAAAGCCTCTCATTTCCCGCGGGGGAGACAAATAGCAAGGAAAACAGTAAGCTGGGAATCCCAACCAACAGTAATCGAATAGACTAGCATAATATGCAGTTGTTTTCAGTAGCAAATTTTTAAAATTATGACCCTTGACCGAAGAGGTTGGAAAGGAAAGAGAGGAAACAAAAACTAAATTTTACTTTTACCTGTTTTCTGGAGACTGGGTGACGTAGGTGGAGAAACATCAATATTGTATTTAAAAATTTTAGTCACCAATGATTATCCATTTTCATGAATAATTAATGATGTAGCATATGTACGTATTTAATAATAAAATTTTTTTTCGATCAATAACAAATGCTTTTTGTATCTATTATAATAATAATAAGAAACACTGCAACAAATAACAGCTATTAAAGATAAACTTAATTAATAAACACGCTACGTAGAGTGGGTGCAAAAATATAAATATGTATTTGAACAACGGAATCCTCACACAAATATAAATAGCTCACGGAATAACATATCCATATATAGCAACCCATATATCTTCACACACATACACCGAATTTCAATCGATAATAACATAAAAAAATAAGATATGCACATATTCTTCTAAATTCTACACTGTCCAAATTATGCCTCTCCCAAAGAAGACTATCGTCAATCCCCCTTTCTGGATATGCACCAGTCATTCTAAATGATAGGAATTTTAAAAATTTTCTTTGAACCTGTTCAATAGCCTGTTTATCAACGGCATAAAATGGGGACCAAACTACCGATGCATATTCGACCTTAGATCTAATATAAGCGTAATATAAAGATTTCAGACATTTATCATTGGAAAAAGTTTTAGTTTCTTATAATAAATCACAGCATTTTAATTGCTTCTTTCGATTTCATCTGAATATGTTCTACAAAACTCAATTCGGAATCAAAAAGTACACCCAAATCTCTAATCTATAATGTTCTTTCTAGTGCAGCACCGTCAATATTGTAGTTGTAGTCGATATATTGAGATTTACATTGTAGCTTAACACACAGATCATTAATAAAGAAAGAAAGAAATAAAAGAGGACCAAAATAGGATCCTTGCGGAACTCCCGACGTCGGTGTATATGCTGCCGAATTGTAACTGTTGTATCACCTATACAAAACTAGACAGTTTTTATTCAATATCGGTTATTAATATGTAAATTTTTATAAAGTTATACTGAAGAAAAAATAGAAAATTGTTAATTTTTTTAGGAATTAATAAAACATATCAAAATATCAACGATTATGATTGCTGATTTGTGTTAATTTGTACTAAATTACTTGTTGAATATCATTTATTTTTACTTAAGACTAAGGGTTTTATCATTATGAGAAAGTACATACATACTTTATCATATGTAGTAAATTTTAAGTCTATAGAATTATAATTAAGAAATCAGTAGGTACTGATAAAACATTTTTATTATAAATTTAAAACATATAAAACATGAAAATCAGTGACACTTAAATAAAAGTAAGTAGTCTATTATCTACTGTTCTTAAGTTTCTACTTTTATCAGTTACATTTTTACTGTAATATAGTCTGATATGTAGTTATATAATGTATAGATGAAATTAGCTTAATTACATTTGAATAGTGACAAGTAAATATATTTTGTTCTTTAAAATGAATATTTAATTTTTGATAAAAGATTATCATTAATATATTGATGTTTATTTCGTCTATATGAAAATGTCACATATTAGAATATTGAAAAATCCTCTTTCCTTAAATTTAGTGCAGTTATTCAAATATTCAAAATTATAATCCTAAATAAAACTTCAGCAAGGGAGTAGCAAGTTGTTGTAAATAAGATCACATTTTATTTAATACCAAATTATATTTTTTTTACCCAGAAATTCATAATTATTACATTTTTATTTGTACCGAAAGTAGTAGTAAACAATATTATATTAAATATGGAGCTGGTACAGGCATTTGTTATGAACTCAATCTTAGGTTTATTTCCTTGTTCCTAAATCTATAGTTTTCATATAGGAGGTTCGGGTTCACTTGCTGACACCGGAGAATTTTTTGTATTAAGTCCATTTCCGATATTGTCACACAGAAGAAATTTATATTACTATATCACTTTTATAGTGCATTATGTACAATCGATTGAAATAATAATGGCACTGGCAGTTGGCAACTGCTGTCGTATTCTTAATGAAATGTACTTTCAACTTTCAGCATTAGTTCTTAATCGTTCCACTTACCAATAAAGATCTAATGGAACTTCTACTCACAACTTCCAGTACTTCAAACTATTTTGAGGAAGTGCCATTATTATTGCAATATATTGTACATCATTATATACTTGAAGAAACATACGAATAATGTATTATTATAATATAGCCGTAGATAAACGGTATTAAATATTTCTCCCTCTGCGTAAAAGTGTACGTTTTAACATCAAAAGCAGCCGTACGTACAAAAACTGAGGGATGGTTGAAGGGGTAGCCTAAACCCTTGCAGTTTATTTTGAGCCGAGAGCGATGCGTTAATGGCCCCGTAATTGCGACGAAGCCGGCCAGAGGGAATTTTTTATCGAATTCCGCGGCATTTAAATGTTCAGTTTCATCGACGGCGTTGCCGATTCGACACGGTTTTCTCCAGATCTAGGGATATTTTATATATTTCTTTTTGCGTTGAAATTCTAAAATATGGCGGATGCGCCGCTATAAATAGATCTCGGAAGTTGATAAGAATGATAAGCGCAGCAGGAAATGGCGGAAGAATATGTTGGAAATTCCAGTGCGCACCTGTTGGGTTCTAAAACTTAATCTAGCTATTGTGAAATGAAATTCATTATGAGTGAAAATGGTGGAATGACTCGAACTTGAGGTTCTATAAAAACGTTCATTGTTACTATTTAAATTTTATTATTTGCTAAGTCCTAGATTAAATGACTTTTTTATCGAATTCTTCGGCATTTAAATGCTTAGTTTCATCGATGGTGTTGTCGATTCGGTACGGTTTTCCCTAGATCTAGGGATAATTTATATAATACTTCTGTTTGCGTTGAAATTGTAAAATATAACGGATGCGTCTCTATAAATAGACCTCGGGAGTTGATAAAAATGATAAGCGCATCAGAAAATAAGTGGCGTGAGGAAATTTCAGTTTATTCTGATTGATCAATATTGCACATAAAGAAATAGTAGATACTAAAACTTAATCCAGCTATGGTTGAATGAATCGAACTGGAGGCTCTATAAAAACGTAAAATATGTGTATTTATATACAATATGATACATCAAAAATAAAATTCTTGATGTTTTGTTTATTTATTGTTACTATTTCCTTCAAATATAATAATAACTTTTAAAAAACTTTTGAATTTTGGACTTGGGAAAATCATTTAATAATTTCATTAGGTATACAAGGTGTTTTTTCGTTAATAAAATTTAGATAGATTAATTTAAAACTTAAATAGGTATTTCTTAAATCCAACCTTATTCCTATAACATACCTAGTGTCAAAAACATATATAATAATCATTAAGTTTGTTCCTGGAGCAGTTGAAAACGGTTTCAAACCATCAGAAATGTCCGTCTAACTACTCCTTGCATTAAATTTATTGATAACTCCTTCCCAACTTAACTGGTCACATATTCCTGACATTCAAACTGTTTTCAACTGCTGCAAGCACAAACCAACTGATAGGACAAAATGGCCATAATAAATTTTGAATTACTTATTTATCTGTCTTTCTTAAAGAGGATAATTGGAAGGTTTTGCAATTTTGCAATATGCTTTTTGTGTTGCTATTCCTGTAAATTAAGAAGTAATTTAACTTTTTCTGCTGTACAAAATTGGCAACACTGTCCATCAGGTCGACACACATTTAAATGAGTCGATTTCGTCCGTTTTTCACTCTAAATGGAAAAAGGCAACTCTATTTCTAGCGTGCATTGGAAATAAATGCTATCGTTTAGTGAAACCGTCGACTGGATTTTATTCAGACTGAATTAGCTACGTCTAGGTTAATTGGATGACGATTTATTGAGTGTAAATTATGGAAAGAATCGCGTGTATAAATTTTGATATTTTTCAATTTTTAATATACGATATATTCGTTTTCCAATACTTTAGAAAAAGGCCAGACATATTGATATTGGATTTTTCCACGATTTCCCCAATAATATGAAAAAACGCTGCTCCCCTTATCTATTGACTAGTAAGAAATATCCCTGGAAATAAAATATATCCATTCAAAGCTCCATTCATATGTGGTTACATATTTATTTCGCTATAAACTTTTTACCTGGCACTATTGGGGTTGTATCCCCTTCGATTCCACTCAAACCCTAAATATTTTACTACCCCGGCGTAGTCGTAAAGCTGGATTGTCGATAAATATTTAAAAATTCGCCGGAATGCATCTGGGGTGATGTCTAATATATTCCCTTTCTTACAAGGCGTATTATAAGTTATTTATTTATTTCAAAATATGTACGCATCAACTTTTACGGTTCACGAATCACAGAACAGAAGGGCGTAGAATGGAAGTACATGGTACACTGAAAAAACAATTTATGTAAATGATTATCATTGTCTTTTTTATGCTATGTATCACGGTAATTTTACTTACGGTGTGTGAAGTTCCTAATGCTCTGTGAAATTTCAATGTAATTAAACAGGTATAATACATGTAAAAATTATATGTATTTTTACCATGGAAGTACCTGCCTACATAATATACTGTGTAAATTAACGAATTATCCGTAAAACTCCAATGTAATTAAATAAAGTAGATATACTTACTTATATTATACAGAGTATTCCAAAATTAAACGGAATTTGTTTCGTCGCAAAGATAAAAAGAGTTTTAAGAAAATTAAATTTAGAAGATTTTTTTAAAATTTTCTGAAATATTGACATAGTATGTAAGTCTTACATATGATCGATGGAAGAAAATATAAATATATATAAATTCATTAGAACTTCATTTTACGGTTGGTTTATTGTCAAATTCTTCTTCTTACATACTAATACTACGTGAGTTATAAACGTTATTGCACTATTAACACAGAAATTATTAAGGAATATATGAGAAAAGTTAGTGAAAGGTAAAAGCCTCTCATACACTATTTGAAATATTTAGCAGCAACGTAACATTCGAAATGTAAATATTTTAATATATAAATAATAATATACATAAATATCTGTAAAAAAATGACAAAGAGTAAAGTCTCCGGGGTGGGGGGAGGCACGGCCCCTCCTTTGCCGGTGACCCAGGACTATCATATTTCAATTAATATTGTAAATCTTCATAGAAGGCATATTTTAGTTATATTTTATTGTTTTTATTATTTGCAGGAAATTTACTTAAATCAAGACTTTGGCCAGTTCTATGGTAGGGATATTGTTTATCGGTGCCTGGAAATGACAGTCAGCAATATATTCAAGGTAAGTTTTAAATTAGCCTACAAAGTTAATAATTGTTTAAGTAAATAAACAAACAAGGAGTAGGTATATAACGAGGCCCACTGTGAGTAATAGCGATGGACAGACCTTGACAAAACTGTAGCATGTCATAATAACAAAAAGCCGTCAAGTTCCCGTAAAAAAATTGTTTATTCGGTTCTTAGTGCGTCTTAGAAATACAGTGCACGCCAGTGAAAATCCTCGGATTTAAGACACTTTTAGTTGACCTACTAGCACACTTGGTCCAAATGAAACGAACATGGTGACGTTCCTCTCCGTACAGTTCATCTATTATTTATTTCGTTTCCTTTGAGAACCGAACTTTCATTAAGAATACATTGAATTATCAAATCAAGTGGGAGCTATGCCATGCGAGTCGCCATTTTCACTCGCGTATGATTGATACGTCGCGCGTTTCGAATGTAACAGAGCCAAATTGATATCCTCTCTCATTGTGGCATTGACAGTGACAAATATCGGAAATATGCTAAGTGACGGGCAGTTTTTGCGTCAGACTTCCTGCCGAATTCAATACATCGCTTTGATAATTCGCTAAGCGTGAGATTTGTTTAATAGGATGCAAACGAAGGGCTAGGAACTTTTTATAGTAACAAAAGGTATAATGAAAAAAAAAGAATACTAATCAGGTAGTAATATTCTCTAAACTATTTACTAAAAAGTTTTGCGGGCTTATTGGCACAAGGATTACATCAGTTTACCAGCATTTTTGTAATTCCAACTACAAAGTTTTATAAAAATAAGTATATGTTAAGTATTTTAATAATTATTAAAAGTATTTTGCTAGATTTAGAATTTTAAATTGGTTTTTAAACTTTACTAGAATATGTGTTTAAATTTATTCATTGTGAAGGGGCATTATTATCAAAAGAAACACATTGTATTTAGTGCATATAGGATATATATTTATTGAAACATGCAATCATTAAATTCCTGCCAGTACATCACGTTTTTAAAACAAGGCCTACGTGGATAGATATGGAATACTTACTCCGAAATTTCTCAACGTGTTATCTAACGGTGTATTATTAATGGGTATTATCTAGGTATTTTTTTTTATTTAATAAGTTTGTTCTTGCGGTTTGAAACTGTTAGAAATATTCGACCAGTTAAGTTGAGAACTAGTTACCAGTGAATTTAACACTGGTACACACACACATACACACGCACGCATTTTAAGGGAACACCCTGTATAATAATCACTCTGTTTTGAGTTATATGAGAAATAACGCCCTACGCAATTATGTAGCGCCTAAATTCATTAGGATAAATCAATTTATCCACAATCACCTCATATCCACACCATCTAAAGTGATACTTTATCCACTAGCGGAATAATGAAAAAAGTAATAAATCAAATTCAATTTACATTTATAGTAATTGACATTTTGTTTTATCATATTTAACTTCCTTTCCGATAATAATAACCCTTGTAGCATTGTTGCCATAATTTTCGGAACGCATAACATCTGCGGATGTCTCTTCTTATAAGGAACAACTATATTTTCCTTGGATCTTTGCAATATCAAGTTTATTAGATATGGACTCATCAACATAACTCTCTGCTACAGAGGAATTCTCCCAGTTGTTGAAGTGCGCCTCATACAATGGCCAGTATATGCTCCTGCTTTGTGAAATTCAGGAATGAAGCAGCTATTAAGGATACCTTCGCCAATGTGTTGATTCCAACAGGCTGGGAAGTACATTTTTGAATTATGTATCTTAAAAAGAATTGAGCGCAGAGAAATATATTTTCTGGATATTTCAACAGCATTCACGCAGAATCCTTCTTCTACAATTTTAAATTCTCTTGAAACGTCCGTCTTGGTGTCAGGTATTGAAACAAGTAAGTAACTGCCAACGTCCTGTACGTCAGTAACTTTCAAGTTTTTCAATCGCAGCATCGACAGACACCAGACACCCCCATCATTAGTACAACCCAAAATAAATCAAAGTTCACTAAATACCTAACAACATAAAAAAGGTAAAGAGATGTTACTTTAATTATTATATATTCTTTATCACAAGCCCCAGTCAAAAATTCTTAAATAGTCCAATACTACTTTTTTTTGGCTTTGTATCCTCTCGATTCTCTCTTCAAATAAGCAGTAAACTGGTTAAATATTTCCCAACATCTATATTTTTGTAGACCTTTATAGTAGCTTTCAACATTGAATACTGACTATATAGATGAAATTGCATATTTTTCTTCATATTTCAAAAATACGATAGCATGACTTGGAAAATTGCTTCTTAAGCAGGAACACAATTATTTTCTTATTCTTTTTACCAAATTCAGATAGAACCGTTTATTAAATAATTGATAATAAACAACGAACCATAGCAACCAGTAGGTATAACAAAACCTACCACGTTTCATTGGCTACTAAGAAATATCAAGTCGTCGACTCCACAAATTTGATTGTGATGAAACGTCCATCTACGTTCTTGCATTTAAAATGCTACTTAAAACACTTGTACAGTAAATAATTTTTATCAAACAAGTAGGTTCATTGGTATATTATTATCCTTGCATTTCCTATGACACTTTAGTTGTTTTTTCTAAGCAATCAAATTATACGAGTACGTGTTTAGTTTTTTCAAAAAAGTTGTGATCTTCGTAAGCGGTTACTCTGATATTGTCAGCGTTTCCTGGCCTTACTTCGTTGTCTCCTCGAGAAGACGTAAATTATATAGAATTTAATTTCTGCCGTAATACTATACGGATATACCGAACGTCATCAGCGCTTTACTCGAGAGAAAGGGCGACGACTATGGCGAGATAATAAATTTTATACCCTCCGCTTTTTCGCCAGTTTAGCGCCGATGATAGCAGTCTAATAGAATAAGTCGTTATAAAATCCACCCGGATCCTTCATAAAACCCAGCGCGTTGCGAGGTATCAAGACGTTATGAAATTTTAACGACCCTAATCGCCAATAAACAGACCTTTCCCTCTTCGGAGCATCCGTCTAATTAATTATCCAGAAAAATCCCTTTCCAGGTACTTTCCGGCCTCATTGAATATTGAGAATCTGTGCCGGGACTCTTGAAATTCCCCGTTAATATTTAATATAGGCGATGAAATAAAAAGAGTATCCGAAGAGGGGCTCTATATTTGCCATCGGAGCTGCCGCTTTCATAAAGTTCTATCTGGCAGACGGAACTTTGAACGCAAATATTGGTCTGCGAATAAGAGCCCTGCTCCTCGTACAAAAATCGACACGGGCACTGGAAAAAATTACTCTATTCGAGTGGGACGAACAGCGCGAGAAAATTTTAAAATAACAGGGGTGTGTATCTTCCTATAATAATCCCCCATGAGCCATATAATATGGTACACTTATGCTCGGAACTTTCAAAGTACAACAAATGTTTGATGGTGACCGCTGGGCGCAGGGTTAAACCTTTATGAGTGGAATAAGTTTCACGATAAAGTGAGTAGAAATAAGAAAAATCGATGAATCTCTACATTTTAGCTATTTTCTAAAGCTCTGTTGATTTTTAAATGCGCTAAACTCAGTATGATTTCTATGGAAAATAAGGTGGATCTTTGGATTAAACTTCCCAGTGCAGATACAGCCCCTAAAAGATACACAGTTAAAAATAACGTTGAGTAAGTTCAAACTCATTTATGAGTGAATTAATTTGGTGTTGAATTACATTTTAACAAAGAAATGAGCTTATCTACGCAATATTTGGTTACAAATACAAAAATATGTGAGTTAACATATTTTGTAAAAATAACACACACCAACCGTTTAATAGGTGCACAATAGATATAATTTTCATAAAAACTGTGTAAGAACCAACACAGTATAATGAAAAATCATCACTATTTTGAGTTACAGCACTAAAATTACATAAAGTAATTCATTACTGATTTTAAAAAAATAACGAAATAGATTGATAATATAACTCAATTTTGTGTTTCGATTAATACGGTGTAGGTTTTCATTTTTTCTGGAATACCAAAAAGTGACAGAAATGAAATTATGTAGACAATTTCGAGAAGGCACTTTGTAGATCTTGCCCTACGGTTGTAAAGGAACACTTGTTTCGTAAGTAACTTTTTTCATATTGTTACCGTATACCGTTTAAAAATTCATTTTAGATAGCCTGATTCATTCTAAACAAAAAACGTCTCTTCTTTTTCCATACAGTTAACGATCTTTGAAAAAAAAATTATATAAAATCAATCAATTGGCATATAGGGTTTAATCAAACTGTAATTCATCTAGTAGGTGGCTGTCACCTTGACATTTTGTGATGGCAGCTTAATTGTTGTTGTTAATTGCTTAGTTGTTGTTGGTAGAAAATACTACCCCTAAGACTTGTTTCATGCATAACTTTTTCCGTTGGATCAGTAGCGTAACACGCTGAGGTATGTTCAGCAGCAGATGGTGATAATTATTTGTCAAATAAATAAAAATTTAAATTTGTGAATACTATATACTACTGGATCATCCAAAAAAAGGCTATTTCGTGTTTTCATGATAGTTTTCATTATACCCAGACCAAATTGGATAATTTATAAACTAAAAAAAAGAAAAAAAAGTGTTTCGCTATTTCTGATTATTTCAAGTAAGTTAACTAAAGGAGTGGGTACTATGTACCCGCTAATATTGTAGAATATGCATTTTCTATCAAAATTACCAACAATCCAGTTACTTTCTATACTAGTTAGTTTACAAACTAACCAAATTTACACTTTAGCCGTAACATATACATTCATGCTTACCATTTTATTATTTTGTATATCTTTACACTAGTGATGATGGGTTTTATTGAATCCATGACAATTCATTTAGGGCGAATTCAATAAATGTTACTCAGTTTCATAAATAACTATCAAATTTAGAAACTCTGACAAGTGTCTAATGCACCTTGAAACCAAAAGTTTAAATACAAATTTCACATTACTTTCCAATCATAGAATGTATCTATCGTTCACCGTCATATTTAAAATTACATTTGTTTTCTGTGCAAGTTGACCTCCTTTCGCGAAATTAAACGTTTCGATTTTAAAAATAAAAAAATTGTACTGTATACATAATATATTTTCTTTGTACATATTTATCTATCGGATTACATGAAACCGCAGAAACGACAAAATCGATTTCTGAAACAAAAGAACCGCTATCGAATGACGCTTTGCGATAATTGCAATTCCCCGTAAATACACCAGCGAAAGTGTACACACGGCATTGGCACACGGTCGTTGCAACACCCGGTCTAATATAACTACGGCGCTTTTCATGTCCGACGCGTATCGTCGCTTAGCAAACAGAACCTTGGGCCACCCCGCGGATAATAAACGAGCGCACTGTCGAACCGGCGAGGACGACGTTGTGTAAAGACGATTATAATTAGTTAATAGCGGTTGTAAAGCGTTGCGAAACATCGTCGCCAAATGCAGGAACACATCGGTTTTATGGGGTCACAGTTGCAATAAAACGAATAGGATTGTTATAGTTTCGGACTTGACCTTGAACAGGGTATGGATTCGTTGCATCATCGGTATGGGTGTGGAATTATGATCCGCGACATTCGTTGGCCCAAGGGAGTTACAAATATGTTTAGTTATAGACGAGAGAAACATAATTGGTCGCTTGTTCAATCTGGTAAACATTAATACAGGGTGTTTCATTGGGAAATGTATATACGTTAACAGTGAATTCCGGTCATCTAGGAGGCCTAAAAAAATGTTGGCGTGTCTAATCATTGTCATTACCGAGAATGAGAGAATTTTACCGTTTTACCATCTTTTATTATGAATGAGAATTTTTCAAACATGTACATGGTCCCGATGCGTCACTTGAGTAGCCTTCAAGGTTACTCCATATGGGGTCATTTAAAATCGAAGGCATATGGAATTGAAATTAACATTCCGGAGCAACTGATCCATCGAATAAGGTAAATAGGTACCTGCAATTAACTAACAAATAATCCCTGATATAATAAGAAAATCGACATAACGGTGGACATTTTGAGCATTTAATGTAGTGTTTCCTAAAATTGTTTTCTTGTCTGTTTTTATTGCTATCTGTCATATAGCATAGTGTTTTATTTTTCTCTTTAAATAAATTTATTAGACAATTATTGGCTGAATTAGATTAGATTTACAACAAAATAATAAAATTTTATTAGTATTATTATTTCTACACAAAATATTTATTAACTATTTCAAATTTGACAAAAAAAGTTCGAATTTTCTAGAATTCACTGCAGGATTCGATCAATATTCAAAGCTTGATTTCATATACATTATATGGCTCCATAGGTAATAATCGATAGGAGTAATATCTGGTGATGTTGAAGGCTACTCACAGGCCTACTCTGACCTATGCACATGTGATAATTGTCATTCAAAATGTATTAGTTCCCCAAATGGAAAGGTAGTCTTACGTATAAAATAAGAATTAATTGTGAATTTAATGATAAAGTGGGTTTACTAGTTTTTACTTGAAGAAATCTGTCACAGACAATTTCCAATGAAACACCCTGTATATCGATTTGTAAGAGATTTGTATTTCGTTTTAATTTCAGTGAACTGCCTTTGAAGTTACTTAGAAATAGTTAAATGTAAATCTCATATATTAACTCATCTGTATGTTTCAATATGAAAGTTTACAGAATAATATGTTAGGTCACTCTATATCGGCATCTTATGATCCCTGCGGTTAAAACACCGTTCGACAGCGCTGGCCAAACTTCACCTGCCAGAACCTGCCAGGCGAAATGGTGAAACTTGTTGAGGACCGCTGACTTTCATACATTTATGAGTCATAGCACTGCAGATTGAACGTGTGGTTCACAGTGTTGCCAGTGTTACACAAATGTCTTTGCTTTTCTTGATATTATTTTTAAAATTTGTTTCACTGATTAAAGTGCGAAGTCACTTTATGGTTCTAAATTCGAAATGGTTAATACTGGCTCATTTGGCGTTATGTGGCGAAAATTAAATTTAATATGCTGTGTGAAAATCATAGTTTTTCGTTATTCTTCATGAAATAACTTAAGGAAATTGTATCTCTTTCTAACAGTGTACAATGACATTTAACTTGTGAAATGTGGATTACTGATTAAATAGTTAATTTTTTAACAAAGAGGTAAGCTTGTGTGCACGTTTATGTATAATTTTTGAACATTGAACATAGCAATATCACGTAATATCTTCCTAAATACTTTATGGTAGTATGTATTTAACTTGCGGAAATTCATTTTTAATCGTTTATAGTAAGGTAAGTTAAGCAGTTAATACTTATGTTAATAATATTGCGAATCATACTACATACCCAACTTTACTGTACTTATGCTTCAAACAAGTATTTTTAAAATAAAATTTAACCGTATTACTTTACTATTACGTTAAAGGAAACTTAATATTTATATTAGAGGAGATATGGCAACCTCGCAACAAATCATATGGTTCATTAGGTTGGTTATGACAGCGGTCCTCAAAATGTGGGTATTTAAAAAAAATTAATATCTCCGTAAATATTAGAATTTTTTAAAAATGGCTTTCACTACTTATCTATATGACGAACTATACCAGCAGTTAAAATATTTGTACTTATTTAAGGTTCACTCTGTAGAGAATCGTGCGATACCAGGAGAGTTACTCTCCTTATTTACGTGTCTATTCGCTGTTAATAATACGTTGACTTTTTTATTAAATATTTCCTTTGCCCTTTGAACATCAAATATCTATCCTTGTCCGTTCTCTAGCAATCTAATCGTTATACCTTTTCAGAAAGGTGTTCCACAAGTTCTAGATTTAGATTTAGATCCCGCGGCCAGTGTCGCTTATTTCGCAACGTCGATGCAAATCGCCGGCTCATTTTAAAATGTCAAACATCACCTCGCGCGAATTCGTCGAATTTGTAAACTTTTTGCAGGCGGCTTTGAATGTCGCCATCAAAGTTAATTTAGTTACGTGTTGGTATATGTGACGGGCCGCTTTCACAAACAGATTGGTCGATTCGAGTCATATAAGGCGCAGCTTTAAACGAAGGTCAATTTTTTTATAGGTAGCAGTACGTATTGCTCAGAATGCTAATGCCAAATTATTATTTTATAATCAAATAAGTATTTAAGTGTCTATACCACCACTGGGCAATAATCAACTCAGCGTGCCTATCAGTATTGCATTTTGTTACCTTTTTTAAACCAAGTATATAAAATTGACGGCTGGCAGAGAGCGAAATGAAAAGTAATTTTATAAGGACTATATGCTTCTCTATGACTTTAGAACATATTTTATAGTCTCGGTACCAATAACCTCTGTCGTTGATGTAGTTTAAGTGAATATCTGCCATGATATGTCAACAGAATGGTAGACAGGCAAGAAAACAAACGGCCAACGTTCGGATCAGAATAGCATTAGTGTAGTGCAGTGATAAGTTTTAATAGTTTCCTTTCATTTACCATTTATCGACGTAATACTACCTTGGCACTTTAAGAAGTTATCAGCCACATCATAATTCTACAACTAGACATCATCAACTTAAATTGAAGTTGAAGTTATATAACCCCCCATAACGATTTTCGGTTCGCCTTTTTTGATTGTGTCAAGAAAAGCCACGGAGATGACGTTTAGGGTAAGGTTCTGGTGCACTAGGTGTTCGGGAGGTCGTTTCCGACGTGAAATTCGGATTCAACGCCCCACAAAACGCCCCTATTATGATTTTCGGGTGGTTTTTGGCACTCTTCTCAGGAAAATTTTTGAGAGATGACGTCCGCGTCCAGGTTACGGCGCACCAGGTGTCCGTGGGTGTTCGCCGATGCCAGATTTGGATTCAGCGACCCAAAAAATCCCCGGGCGCCGAGTTTCTCTTCTTTCCCGCGTGATTTGTGGGAGAGTCCCACGGAGATGACGTTCATCGACGGTCCTGAGCTCCAGGTGTTCGGGGGTTAATTTAACCCCCGAGTACCCGATCTGGGCCAGTTCTGACACTTATTTACCAAGTTTTGACATCTTCCAAGAAGCCTCTCAAATAATGCATTTTTTGAATGCATTTTTGGCTGCAGCAATTCAATTTCCGATTTGTCAGAAATTCCATGTCGCCACATTTTTTACAAATAATTTTTGGAAGAGAATGCAGAAAACCGCATTCCGATCCGTCCACCACAACTAGTTTTAGAACTTTTTTAGTTCATTGCCTCGACTATTGCAGAAAAAACGGATGTGAGCGATATGGGCGGGCCCGTAATGTAGCGCCGAGGCCTCGCCTCCAGCTAGACCAGCTTATATCAAATTCAATTGCATTCCGACGCTTTTATTTCAATTTGAGGATGGCGCGTCGCTCTATAGGCAAACTTTCGCAGGAACGACCTTTGACAGGAATCCCTTCGACTCCATTTCTTTCTCGGGAAGCGTCGGGTACATTGTCCCGCAATAATGTATACACGGAACTGCCGGGGATTCTCGGAAATTGCGGAATTTATTCAGAGTTTATCGCCCGAGCGTTCAAGTTCGTCGGGGTACGAGTCGGACGACGGGAAATAAATATTTTTCTTCTTACTCTGCTCGCCAAAATAATCCATAATATTTTATATCTTGTGTTGTGTACTGATTATTTGTGTCTGTTTAGTCTAAAACGCATACTTCTGTAATATTTCACAATACTATCTTTGCATTCAAGTTTTATTTGAATGATCCTATAATTGTTCTAAACAGCCGTCCAGTTCCATTTCGTTTTTGGCTTGTTGTGAATTTTATCTGCATACTTACTGCAGTTTATTTTGGAGGGAATCTTCGACCGTTGCTGAAAGCTCCGTCCCTCATGCCTTTTTTTACCCGAGCACATCCACACCTCTATTCGCTAGAAGGGTAGCTGAAGTATGGCGAAACGGATGACCTGTATAATTTGTAGGATTTTGTAATTTTAAATACTTGTTCCTTTTCCCACTACCTGGTTGTAGCACTTTCCATTGCGGTAATACATGCAAAGGTTTTGTCTTTGTTGGCCGCAAGTCGTCAGTAAATATTCGCTGAATATTTGTTTTTGCTTGCGGAATTTTTACAGCTGTATATTTTCCATGATCGTTAATATCCTGAATGGTCATATTGAATACTACCTAAAATGCAAAACGATATTTAACACCTATACATGTAGAATCATCCAAATTTTCCTTATAAATTAAATATCTGTCATCTGGTGCCTCAATTAGGATTCGGGACATGTCTTTCTTAGGGCTCCCACACAAAACTGCGAACTCGCATCGCATCTCAAATATCTGCGAACTCGCACGAGTGTACCGCAAGAACGTCCGATCTCATTCGCATCGCGCATTCCTCCGATATTACGTCATACTTGGTGACGCCCCTTTTAAAAGACTTTAAGTCCGCTCTGAGACAGCTTTAGAGAAAGACGCGCGGCGCCTGCGCCGCCTTCTTTGTTTATAGAATGGCGGAATATGATGTAGATTTGCGAACGGTTTGCCGCACAAAATCGTATCGCAGAAATTCGCATCGCAAGTTCCTGTGATGCGGCATCGCATCGCATTTTTGTGTGGGAGCCCTTAGTAAACACACTGGCTTTTTTGGTCTGTAACAAACATTTTTCCGTTTGAGGCAGTCAATTAATGTCGAAAATTTGGAAGTGTCAAGCGGGTCATGAACAGAAATTGTACTTTTTAACATTGAATACTCTCCATAAGCTTCCTGGAGTTTTAAATTTTTCGTTCCTTTGGACAAAGTACGCCACCACAATTTTCTCGATAATATCAATATGTTGGTGTTCGTCTCACACCATTTCTTGAAAATCTTGTAAGGTATGTATTTTGATATCGCTCCTTGGATTTCTCAGAAATTTATGTGGAACATCCAATACTCCACGCTGCCCCTAACTGTCTCTCCATCTGAAGAGGAGTCGCTCATTTTACAAACACTTTGCTCTTTTAAATTCTTGTAAATGCAACAACGCGTCATAAAACTTGAAAAGTACCTATTACTAATAAACAACACCATAGAATAGAAAGTGGCAACAATAAACTTAAATAGATTTCAAAAAAATCAAAATTGTCTTCGAACGGTAAATTACCCTTGTCGTTCTTAATACTTAGTATGCTATTATTAGCACTAAATGATTTTTATTTATTTTTTATTTTAGTTTGACATATTTGTAACGATCATGGTAACATTATCGCCCATCGTGGGTTCGTTTTGGTTAAGTGCAGCTTTTTAATACTAAAAGTAATATATCTGCACAATCTGTACTCTTTTAATAGCTAAAATATTGAATGATGACCTAGTTCTACTTTCTTAGTACCCTAAACAAGTACAAGTGACACATTTATTAACTGATTTCAAGGCGACGCGTGTAGCCATATTTATTACATTTTCATGGTAGCCACGTCCTTAGAATTATGTTAACACAAAGCTCCCCGAAAAAGGGTTCTTTAAGTACTCGTATTATGTCAAACCTTTTTATGGTCGCGTTGTGTGTGACTAGAATTGTGATAAATTTAAACTATTCTTTGAAATTAACCTTCGAGAATGATAGTACGTTTCGATAGATACCTTAAAGCCAGTTTATTAGTTTTAGAAAAAACATACATGTCACCATCTATCGATGATGCCGCTTCATACATTTGCTCCAAAATGGCATTGGTTTTGGACTGGATTTACAATGTGGAGACTTTCAATGGACCACAGTAGTGTTCGTTGCGTCTGTTTGACAAACCATTACTCACAAACCAACTTCCGTCCATAGAATGTGCCGAAAACAGTTCTGATCAATAGTTTCTACGCTTACCTCATCCTATTTAACCTAAGTTTTATTTAAATTTTGCATATCCTCACAGTAGATCCATGCTATCAAGACTCCCTGTACAATAAGTAGTAGCAGTACTTTATGACAATTTTTGGTATACCGAAATTTAACCTCTAATCCAGTTTTATCTTGAACTCGATTTAGTTAAATCGCAGTTAATTACCAACCGATCTTTATTTCGTTTAATTGTTGTAGAGATATCTTTTTTACTCATTTGTCCATATATGGACAATTTTTTATCATGTTTTTATTATGAAATCTCGTGATCAGTGCACGTCAAACGTATCTCGTCATAATTTGTGAAATCTAGTGTTGGTTTGTGTGAAAGAGCACAGTGAGGACATCCCCGAAGCCATCATCACGGAATAACTGCAAATTAAACAACTAACAAGTAGTTACTAATTCATTAGTCGAGGACCGAGAGGAAAACTGGGTTGTCGTTGACGGGGCCACTTCACAGGAGCAGTTATGGCGCCTCGGAGCGCGTAAAATATTAAAATCCAGAGTAAACTCGTTAGCCGACTGGTCAATAAGCTTGGATAAGCCTTTTGGGCCAGACGTCGGTTGCTGGCCAGACTACGAGCGCGGATTTTCGCGTACGGACCGGAACGAATGAAAGTTCCCGAAGTACAAATATTTACCCTCAGTCTCTTACGCTCGACCTGGCTTCCATCTGACCCAAACGCGATTGCAGCCTGACTCGCTGGCCACTTTCCAAATCCGGGGGCTAGGTATGCAGTTTTCCCAGGTCGAGGATGCGCTTAGAACGTCCTCGGTTTTTGTTAAGTAGGTATTCACGGCGAATAGCAAAAATACCTTGTTAAGGCTACGCGCACATCGCGCAGCGGTTATTCGCGATGTTTCCTAAAGATATGTACACATTATCATAACACTTTCTAAATTTATACGAGAGTATTTTATAATTTTAACAAGTATGTCACATTTATCGGACGTCATTGTTTAGTGACGTCAATATCAAAAGTCAAATGTGTTGTAAATGAAGTGTATTAAAATGGGAAAATTGCATGATTTTTCCATATACGTGCGAAATGTATTACTTTAATCGAAATGGCGTTTGTCCCTACAAAACGATCGCCGCCACAGCGTGGACCTGTGACGTCAGACGCCGTTTGCACGTGTATAGAGCAATGTGTTTTATGTGTATAAGATGTTCATGCTTTCGGGTAACGCAGTACAATCGATTAGAAGAGTTAATTTGTCATTTGTGTATTATTTATTAGATGTTATTGTGTCAGAAAGACACAAGAATAAAATATAATTGGCACAGGAAGTGCATCTCATCGGGCAAATGGAAGAAATATTTGCTTTATGTCATTATGTACAAATACGGCATACAACTCCTAATAAAAAATGCAAAAAATGAAAATTAAAACTGGTACTTACATTACAGCATCTCTCCATAATTGTCAGAAGCGGATCTATATTCCAACTTTTTGCAATACGATTTACCCTCCCCCTACCCCTTACTTTAAGAGACAGACTAAAATGTCAAATAAACAATTTTTAGGTGTTAATAGGAGAGGTTCGACATAACATACCTTCACTATGAAAAAAATATAACTTTTTGTTTTGGATTTAAAAATTCACGACTTTTCGGGGCCACTTTTGTATGTTGCAGGAGGAATAGTTACCGAGAACAGCCGCAGGCCGACCTTAATGGGACACCCGGTACAGATAACCTTGAATGTGCATTATACAGGATGTATTTGAAGCTGAGGGCCAGTATTTTAGGAGTAACAAGACGTGTAGGCAACCAGAATTACACCAACGTGTGCCACAAATTATCATTAGATTATGATTTTTGGTTATCGGATCTTTGACTCATTGAAGAACGCTCCGGAAAAGTAAATATTCATTCGAAAGTGTCACTAGTAGCGCTGTATACGAACAAAGCAGGGTCAATTAACGTCCCCACCACGTCCCGTCATGTACACAAATCCGTTTCATCCCCGATTACAACCCCCACGTTGCTATTCCGACAGTCTCGCGCCATATTTCGCGCGGAACGAGATTAACTTTTTTAATAAAGAGGCATTACCGGGCGAGGGCCCTAATAAGGCCAGAGGTGGCCTAATAGGCCGTCCAGGGACCCCAGGTCTTGGGGCCCGCATGAGACATGCCTCTCTGGAGGGACATTGCTAGAATTTACGATGCGACGGCGGTCAAGTTTGGGCCGGCATCGGAAACGGATCGACTGAAATTTGGATTATCCCCCGGAGGCAGTAAATCAATAAGGATGAATTTGATAAAGGAATCCCGCTTTGCATGGGGATAGATCCCAGATAAAGTGATTAGCAACGTGGATTGTGCGAGCAGAAGGAGGGGTAATATTCCGGAACGAAAGAGTTATTCAGTGTTTGTAAAAAAAGAGAAAGGAGAATAACGTTATTTGTGGGGATCTTCCTCGATACCCGATATATCGACGTGTTACCCCCTCCTCCACAACACGACATATACAGGATTAACTATGACTAAGTACAACAATTTTAACCACGTAGTCAGGGAGGCCTAAAAGACAAAAAGAATTTTAGCTGGGACAAAACCCTTTTTCCTACGAAAAGTCGGCTCCTATGTCGGCGCATCGAAAGAAATGGCTTAGATCCATAGTTAAAGCCTACATCTGTCAACATTGTCAGCTACCAAGCCGTCGTCTTTTTGCAGTGTTTCTCAATGCAAAAACGATAAAAATTAACATTCAATTTCACACAATAACTAAAAAATTATTAAAGTAGACTGATATTTTGTTTATAAGTTTTATTATTTAATTTTAAATTACATATTTCAGTAGCTTTTTTTAGAATTTAGTAATTTGATTCCTTTTATTGGGTCACTTTGATAACTAATAAATATGTAATTTAATGCCGTTCGGGGAATTAGACCGCGGAGTAGTTGTTTCCTGCATTATCATTTACAGATTTAATGGCTCGTCGCTCAGGGCGAGAGGTCTGCGTAAGTGATAAGTACCTGCTGCAATGTAGGTCGCTTCCTGTAAGTCGAGCCGCTTAGGCCGAGCAGGCAGTAAGCAGACCACATATATCTCAACTAATAAATAATTTATATGAACATTTTATCGTTGTACTGAGATATTACATTACAATAACTAAATTTGTTTTCTTTTAGTGTCTGATACCTTTAATATTTTTGAATGAGCCTATTAGGTATTAAATTTTCAAAAATACAATTACATAGTGACAATTTTTAGTAAATGAAGCGGATTTTGAAAAGACTGGTCAGGCTCTAGTATCGTCACTCAGAGGAACTGTGG
Organism: Monochamus alternatus; assembly: GCA_037114965.1. Taxonomy (NCBI): domain Eukaryota; kingdom Metazoa; phylum Arthropoda; class Insecta; order Coleoptera; family Cerambycidae; genus Monochamus; species Monochamus alternatus. Next base: position 51,734,179 of record CM073433.1, on the reverse strand, counting down.
CGTGACTTGTTTCGTTATTGTCTTTCACGTATCTAAATTAAATATTCGATGTGTGGATTATTTCAGTGTGTACCATCAATAATGAACGTTTCGATAAATTTATGCCAAAGCAATACAATTAAATTATATTTAAATTTTTAGTGAGTTAACTTCGCACGCAAACGTCAAACTCTGATAATTAGATGTTACTTAACACTTCATGCAAATTATACGCTAACTATATTTAATATGCTGGTATATCGTTACTAAATTTTAAGGCTGTAGTTCGAGAATAAAACTTTACCCGAATTTTTACGACGCTATTAAGATGTTTTCGAAAACTATACAAGACACTTATTTTTACGAGTCGCTAACACTTTGATGTAATCTACGGATACACATTTCAAAAACACGTAATATTTCGTTAGAACTAATATCCGTCTAAAACTCGTCGTTTCAATAACATTTGATCGATAGGTTTAATGTAGGTTTTATAATAAATTATGAAATAATTTCGGAACAAATAATAACGGATTTACATTTTAACGTTAATATACGAACTATCGGTATTTCCACTGAGTTTAGTTATATTAAATCGTTATTTTATTAATGTACGGGGATGATTAATAGTTTCATTTAAAATTTATCATGTAGAATTTATGTTTAACGCGAGCCTCTGTCAATAAAGTTGATGTTATAATATCTACTACGTTTTTTAAACGATTCAGAACAATTTCAAATACGTTTGATGAATTTTTAATCTACTAGTTCAATTAATTATTTTATTTGTCACTAATTTTTAATTGTAAATTTATCATAACAGCGTATTAACCAATAAAGTTTATTTTTACAAGCTACTAACTACTAAAATTTTTACAGGTTAACTGTCAATTTTACGTTAGTTAGTAGCATTATTGACATTAGACAATTCCATTCTATTTGTATTGTATGCGCCAAAAGTATGGAATAAATTCAATAAAAACGAAACAATTATTTTTTGGGAAAAATCCTTGAACAGGTCGATTTTTAATTTAAAAAATACATATTTTAGCGTAAAATGCGATTTTCAAATGTCATTTGTTTTCGAGTAATGACGTCATCGATTTTTTTTTAAATGGCAACACCATATTTTTTTGCTTGATTCTGAAAGATCGTTTAATTCTCTATCAGACAGTACTAAAATTTTGCCCTCTTACATAGGAAAGTTTTCGAGTAAATGACGATTGAATGTTAGAAAACGTAAATCAATTAAAATAAAGCAAAAACGTTATCAAGTTCAGTTTTTCGAATTCCATAGTCACGTAGGTGAAAATCTTTGCAAAGTGTCATTGTCACACCGACTTTCTAATAAGTATTGTAAGCGACATAGAAATTATTATTCAATTTAAAGTATTATGGCACATTTAACTGTTACTCCAAGAATTGAAATTTTAATTCTTATCGGATGCGGGAATATGACTAGAACTCAGCAGGAAGTTTGCGATTTATTTAATGAAAAATATCCAGATCGCCCTATCAGCCAATCAACAGTCAGTAAGGTAGAGTCTAAATTTAGAGAGACTGGCAATGATGTAAATGTTCCAAAACCTGGACGTCCAAGCATTAATGAAAATCAGAAACAGAACATTTTGATAAGTATGATGGATAATCCTCATAATTCTTCACGATTAGTTGCATTAAACAATGACACTAGTCAGAGCACAGTGCTACGTATCTTGAGGAAGGAAAAATATCATCCCTACAAAATTCAACTTGTGCAGGAACACAATGAAGATGATCCCGATCGCCGCTTACACTTTTGCGAAATTCTAATGGATTTATGTCAAGGAAATAGAAATTTACACCGGCAAATACTTTTTTCAGATGAGGCCACATTTTGTCTGAATGGTACAGTAAACCGTCAAACTTGCAGATATTGGAGTCGGGAAAATCCTCATTGGATAGAAGAGGCACATACCCAACACCCTCAGAAATTAAATGTGTGGGCTGGAATAGTTGACGACAGAATAGTAGGGCCTTTCTTCTTTGAAGGAACCCTTACAGGACAAAGATATTTAGAATTTCTAGAAAATGACCTTGTTCCAGGCCTTGCAGTAATTTTTCCTAACGATAATGACCCTGACATTCCTGACGATACCATATGATTTCAGCAAGACGGTGCATCTCCGCACTATGCGCGCCCTGTACGAGATTTTTTGGACAACTGTTTTCCTGGGAGGTGGATCGGCAGACGCGGACCGATAGAATGACCTGCAAGATCGCCAGATCTTACACCTCTTGACTATTTTTATGGGGATACTTGAAGTCAAAAGTGTACATTAATGAACCACGTAATTTAGAATAACTTCAAAATCGCATTCGGGATGAAATACGCAGAGTTACCCCAGAAATCATTCATAATGTGCAAGAAGAATTTCTTCACAGACTTGCGCATTGTCAAGTTGGTGGATGGCAATTCGAACATTTAATTTAAGTATAAAATTTAATAAATTGTATTTTATTTTACATACCTCAGAATTGTTACTTTTTTATGGATAAAATTTACGTTTTCTAACATTCAATCGTCATTTACTCGAAAACTTTCCTACGTAAGAGGGCAAAATTTTAGTACTGTCTGATAGAGAATTAAACGATCTTTCAGAATCAAGGAAAAAATATGGTGTTGCCATTTAAAAAAAAATCGATGACGTCATTACTCGAAAACAAATAACATTTGAAAATTGCATTTTACGCTAAAATATGTATTTTTTAAATTAAAAATCGACCTGTTCGAGGATTTTTCCCAAAAAATAATTGTTTCGTTTTTATTGAATTTATTTCATATTTTTGGCGCATACTGTATATATTCTTGCCATGCTAATGGTGTTATATACTAGAACTAATTTGTAATATTTTTGTTGTAAAGTGTTTGTTAAAGAGCACTTTTTACGTTTAAATTTCATAAAACATGTTACTAGAAACGTATCGGAATAAGAAAGTTAGGCTTGTATTTAAGGTTTCTTAAAAATGGACGCTAAAAAAACGGTTCTTTGCCAAGCCCCGTGCAAGTGCAATTTTTAAAGCAGGCGATAGATTATCGTAACATATTCGTTCACCTTTTGCTCCAGTTCCTACTTCCAGTGCAATAATTGCGAGTGTAGAACAACGCTAGGCTACACCTGTCTTTTTACTATTATTGCATACCAATTAAGCATTCGTCGACATAATTCACTACACCTTCGCATAGGCTCGTAAACGTTTCCTTTTACGGACCCATTCGAAGCTAATCTTCAGTAAAAGGCAACAGCATGAAACATTGCATGACCGTCCCCGGAAGATTCCTTTTTCAAATCGTATGCAATACGTTTAAACTGACGCGCCCGGATTTTCGTTCTACACACTCTGCGTTTAGAGACGATAAAAGGACAAAATAATGCGGGGTTTCCTGTGTTTCGCCTCTAATTTATGAGGTCGTCTTCATGGCATGCCTGCGTTAATCACCATAAGTGAATGAACTGCCAGAGAATGGCATCCGCGTCTGTCGGATCTATCTAAATTGCTCTTCTTTGTTGTCTTATTTTTTCCCACATCTTTCAATAAACAGCATCAAATATAACAACGTGCGTTATAACTACAACAAAGCTAATGTCGTTGCATATTCGATGACATATTTTTTTTACATTTAAAAGAATCATAAATAAATTTTAATTATTACGCAGGACGTCCTAGGTTATAATTTAAATACAATTTACTGTTAGTAGTACAGAATATATTTTTGCTTCTATGTTTTAAAATGTGCTACAAACAATTTCATTCAATTTATATAAAATTAATTTAAATTAAATTCTTCGCTGCAAATATCAATAAATGCATATTTGCATGTTTAATAAAATTCAGCAAATTTTAAACTAAATGTGCTAATGCTAAACGTAACGCTTATATCAATTTTAATATAGTTAAAACAAATCCGAATTGTTCATTTCAGTATACAATTTTAAGTTGTGTAAGCATTATTTTTAATAATTTTACTACTACCCTACTTTATATTCTTAGCGCCATGGAGGGATGCTCTTTTATCAGGTCAATTTCGCGGAAATGTCTTGGATTCATTGGAATTTTTGCTTAATCTTTGCTTTTCGCTTAATGCTAAGGTCTTACATGGAGCTTGTTAATTATATTTGCAAAGTTTCCTATACTCTTTAAAACAGTCAACACCGCACATAGCTAGTTAGCTAGCTGTGTTCGCTATGTACTTAAAGCACAATAATTATGATCGCACACTATGTTAGTTACTAGAAGTCACAATGTTAATTACTTTTAACATAGCGAACTTAACATAAAGCAATGATGGCTATTTATAGTACACACAAGTACAGTAAACATTTAATTATGTATGGTTGTAATGTTAACTGTTTTAACATTTAGCGAACATAACTACCACAGCGTTCTTTGTGGTTTTTAGCCGACTTTTTTTTATTATTTGCAACTATCGTAGCAAACACATCCAATATTCTCCTATGTGGGATCATAATGTTAACTATTTTTTAACTGTTCTTAAAACGTACATGTAAAGTAGCGAACATAGCTATTAACCCGTTGTGTGTGATCATGACATACACAAAACTTACTAGCTTTAATATTTACAACGAACAAGCAAATACATCTGCAATTGTGTTATATGAGGTCGTGTTGTTAACTGTTTTAAAGCCAACGTGACGAACATAGCTACCATATCGTTGTGTGTGACCATAACATAAACAAAGTAGCAGTTTTAATATTTACAACGAACATAGCAAATACATCTGCAATTGTGTTATATGAGGTCGTAATGTTAACTGTTTTAAAGCTTATATCCAACGTGACGAACATAGCTACCATATCGTGTGTGACCATAACATAAAGTAGTAGTTTTAATATTTACAACGAGCATAGTAAATACATCCGGAATTGTGCTATGTGCGGTCGTTATGTTACATACATGAACATAGCTATCATAGCGCTCTCTGTGTGACCTTATAATCCACCAAAGTTGGCTATAGTATTTACAACGAACGTAACAAACACATTGTGCTACGTGTAATCTAAATATTAATTGTTTATAACATAAAATAAAGCTGACTCTTTTTAATATTTTAGAGGAACATAGCATACACATCCAGTATTGTACTCTGTGGTAATAATATAGCGCACTGTCATAGCTATTTTCAACATCCACAATGCACATGAAAAATGTACGTGCGATTATAATATGAATTGTTTTTAACACGTATATCGAATGAAGCGAATATGGTTACTATACTGCACAATATGACCTTAACATGAAACAATGATGACTATTTTTGATATACACAACGAATATAGCAGGTTAGTTACTGGTTATAAATGTCACCCACCTCAGCTAATTTAGTTATGAAGCAGCGTGAAACTTATTTGTATCTTTAACATCAGCTGCTTCAATTTCCACAGGTGCAAGTATTGTTTCAGGATCTCTGACCTAAAAACAAATGAAACAAAACTTTAAGCGTTTTTCGATTCTATTCGAATCGTTTCGCAGAAAAAGGCGACCTCTGAAAAAGCATCAAGCAAAGGAATCCTCCGTTCCGCTTCTCATCGAATCGAAATCGAATTAATTCGAAATCAGTTTTCAGCGAGGTTCACGGTTCATTGAGCAATCGATCATATCTAAAGCCATAATCACCTTGTTATTTGCTACATCGCGCCATTATTTACCGACGAGGCAAGGCTGTGCCGCGGCGTTTCCATTTTTTTCTACCGTCCCGAACGTGGTACGAGGGGTTATGCACCTTTCAACTTTCTAGTCGCGTTATGGTCGACACGAAACTGCGGAAACGGCGTCGAGATATTTGTAAATGCTCGGGCTGGTCGTAAATGTCTTATTTCGGACGGAGCTGGTCCAGATAGTGACTAGTCGTTGCGTAAAGAGAACAGTTGGACGTTTTCTATTGCGAACCGCGGAGCTTTCTCCATTTTCGGCAACTCGAGACAATTGTATGGACTGTGGATTGATTTGTAGAAATTTAAAATTAGATTTCTGAAGATTTATTTGTACCTACTTAACTATACAGGCTTTTCAGATAAAAAATCTACGAGAATCGAATTTTTCAATAGTCAGATGGATACGTTAAGCTGCAAAAAAGTTCTGCCATTTTAAAAAGCATGATGTACTAAATGTCACATGCATGGAATACTTTCTCTCATTTTTTATTGAACTTCAGCAATTGTAACCATACTATCTCTAACATTAGTAATAAAATGACATTGATAAATGCCTCAATTTAATCACAATTCCATCAAACATGTAGCTTTAAGCAAGTAACGTACTTTTCAAAACTGTCATTAATGACCTAAAACCATTTATATTGTCAACTACTAGGTTACTAAATTATTTGACAACACTGTCTGAATGAGTTTTAAATTTGATTTTTGAAATAGCAACAATTGAAAATATCATTAATATGAATAAGAAAAAAAGTGGCCCCAGGTTTGAACCCTGAGGGAGTCCAGGCATAATAGACAGAATATCGTACCGTACGTAAATAATAGTTAAAAAAATATATAACGCAATATATTATATAAATATATAATATATTGCGTTATTATGCCTACTTAAAAACATTATTAATTTTTGAAACGGAAACCATTGCATATATCATTAAAACAAATAAGAAAGAGAAGTGGCCCCAGGTGAGAGCCTTGAAGGACTCCAGGTATATAGATAGAATATTGTACTGTACGTCATTAATAGTTGCAAAAATATAATAAATATATATAATATAATCAGCAATAATTACACATTGTTGAAATTTACAATTTTTCCTTATAAAACTTTGATCGATTGGCCTACCTTGGACTATGTTATGTTTTTGGATGTGTAGAGGTCACTGGCTTACCTGAAACAAAAAAAAAGACATTAAATGACTATCAAAGCTGAAATTAACGATAAAATGACATAATGATGCACCCCACCATCTATATAAATATCTGACTCGGTCGTTACTGTCAGTAACATAAAATAGCAAAAAATTCATTAAGAAAATAACAGTTGACATTGTCACTGTTATCTTCGACTGGGTCTTATCGTAACTTGTTATCGAACCGAAGATACGAACCGGCCGTACAAGAGAACGATGTTAAATATCAATTAAGTGTACCGCCGATAATATACTTATCGTCCTCAAACACTGGGTCGTTACACTAACATTTCCTTTCTTTCGTCCTTAAAGCCGACAATTACCATCCTGATAAATAAAACATGGCATATTTCATACGCGCGACTTGGGTTTCCGGGCTAAAGGTAAACAACCTGGAGAAATCGATGTTTGTTTAAATAATTCATTAAACTAAGTGCCGATCTGCATGAGTTCTCCGTAATAATATTTCCAGTGTAGTTTTTATCATTTCGTCCAGTGCCTTCTACATATGCATGTGTAGACACTGACACTGACTTCCGACAAAATGCACCATTCAATTTTATTACATAAACTAAACTTAGATCTACAATATTTGAGAGGCATATTACGCAAAGCAATTACGCTATTGTTACCGTAGCTTTATATACTTATCTATACTTAATGATTGTTTTTAGGTTGGAATCGTCAGGATACTTAAATAAATGACAAAGGAAGTTAACTCTGACGCATTTATTTACATATTGTTTGTTTCTTTATAAATATTTCATTTATTGGGAACATACAGGGTGATTTGTCTTTAAATGATGCTTGAAGGATCACAGCGCAACGTATATGAAATTTATCATAAGTATTTACCAAACAAGTAAAACAAAATAGATTTTTAATATACTATAATCACTTTTTTATATATTTTTTTACTGTTTTAGAAAGGTATTTTAAGCTAATATAAATCAAATCTCCTACAATTCCTATCAATGAAGTCATATGTATGTTCTCTGATACCAAACATCTAGGTATGCTAATGAAGAATTCCACAGACAAAGCTCTATTCAATAATTATCTAAAGAAAATAATATAATTTACTAACCTGCTAATGAAACACTCTATAAATATCTAATTTCACTTTTTGGCAGTAGGAACACGACAAATTCAACCACAATAGATGAGATCTGACCTATTTCTGCATTTTTAGTTAGTTTCACACAATATTATTAATACCTAAAAATATATAAATACTATAATCACGATGCAAACATTTTCCAAGAATTGTAGAATACTTAAATTATATCGAGGAAAGCATCGTCATTAAATTGAACATTTCAAGAAGTATATTTCATTAGCAAGAGCTAGTGGCACCTTAAGATCATTAAGGAATGCAGATAGAAAACTATACTAGTTTTCAGTAGAATTGAATAAATTTCCAGTTGCAAACTTTTCAAATTTAAATAATTGTACTTGTAATATTATATAACAATATTTCCAATATATAAATGATTTTGTGTCAAACTGCTTTTATTAATAGTGACATTGCTATACATATAATAATGTGACATTTGACACTTTATCTAAGGATTTTTTTTAAATAATATATTACCAGTCAAAATGCGAAAATAGGTAGTAATTTGTCAATATATCAAAAACTTTATTCCATTATTTATAAATCAATGAGGTCTTCTCAGTTTAAAACTCTCCAAAACTCTTCCAAGGCACTTTAACACTTCCAAGATGTTGCTATGGTGATAACTAAGAAACGAAAAAATTCCAGAAGAGAAATTTTCAAAATAAAATACTACATACTACATATACATATATCTTATCCTTTACTACATTTGTCAGCATTTTTATACACCTTCGAAGAAGTTTCATGTTGCCAGAAAATCATTTATTGTACTTTTAAACGTATGGAGAAACATGTTGTATTAGTAGGCTTTGTTTAGCTTTACAATGCTTGAAGTGAAGCCTTTGTGTTCACGCAACGTGACGCTATTGTGGACGTGCCTTTACTTATTTGTCGATATTAAATTATTGTTTTGATCAACTCAGGTTCGAATTACCACGTCACTTAAACAATAAAAGGGCAACGATAATTCAGTTGACGTGTTTCTTTCTTTATATAGTTTGAAGTCCTTTTAAATCCTAGCGTCATATACATGCAGCAAGTAAAACAACATTTTATGATACTAGCTACTGTTAGCACTAGTAGCGCATATCTATAAGTAATTAACATATAAATATGTACGTAAGTGCATACACGATATGTTATTATTATTTTTTTTAAGCGGAATTATCTAACTTACTTAATATGCGTCGGCTCTAAAAGGGAATTTCAGTACCGTTGCACTGCAGTAACGTCATGTATTATGTAAGGATTTTATTAATGTAACACGTTTTTATTGCCACTTTACTACAAGTATTTAATTAGTACCCGATTTGTTATTAATTAACGCCGTGAAGGCGGCTGGTGTAGTCGGAGGCGAACTTCGAAAATTCGGCATGAATTATGGATTTAGCGCACTCTATGGTGCAACGTGAAAACTGTGCAGGGAGAAACTATCTATTCGTAAATTTTTAATTAGCCCTCCGAACGGAAAGTTAGCTCGAATTGTGTTAATAATACACCATACCCTCCTACACATTAGCGCTGGTTTTCGTCTGTTTCAGTGCAATGTGAAGGTATGTAATGTATACTGAAAAAAGAGAATAGTAGTCTAATTTAGTAACTACATACATTGTTGTTCTTTCATTAAAAATTTGTATTCAACAAGGTTCTATAAAAATGTTTAAATACATTCATGAATGATGATTACCATTGAATCATTTAAAAAAATTACTCATTGGTAGCTAAATGCCAATGAAGAACTCTAGGAAACAACTACTCTGCGTGCTAATGCCTCCCGGCACCTGCTAATTGTTCCTGTCTGTCACATCCAACAAAAGTGAACCCTAGTACACGTGATGTACCAGACATAGCCTTAGCTGGCTGTTCGATTTTTGTCATATCCGACGGAAGGCCAAGAATGCGCGGGATGTAAGTGTCTACATCTAGCGGCTACTGGCTTACTCATGCTGGTCTCACAAAAACTACTTTAATAACAATTTGTAGGAAATAATACTACAATTCTGTATCTGTAGTTTTGGTAAAGATCACAAGTGTGTTATTTTGCAGTATACCCTCATTTTAAATTTTACAATATGAGATTTAAGATATAGTAAAAAGTTTTATAATTATATTAAAATATTTACAACAACTCAATTACTGTAATACTTTTACATTGGCCGCAACAACGATCCTATATGGTTTATTACAATTCAGTATTTTTTTCAGTGTATGGATATTGAAATTATAGCAGCGCCAGTTTTTCAATTTGCTATTTATATTAATAATATCCTTTTATGTTCAAGTTTTCGTGTTCTAAGATCGTAACCTTGCAGATAAAAATAGACGGAAATGCATTATTACATTATTAGTTGACATTTATTTACAATAACCTACCGAATTAATTCTTGGGCTATTGTGCATTCTACATGCTTTGGCTGCGGCCTTGCGTTCTATCTACCACAGTTTATCTCGCGAAAAATTGTAAATGTTAATCGGTTTCGATTGTTCGGTCCCACAGGCAAGGCTGCTGCGATTTCATGGATCTTTGTGGGGATCCATTTAGCATTATCTATATCGTATTATCCGCAGTCCTATTTTTAGCAGATGTTAAGCCAAGGTCTTTTAGAGATGCAATTTTAGGTTTGGATACCTTCAAAGATTCATTCGTTTTATGAGAATTGTTTACATTAGTCAGCTGCCTGACCGGGGTTTAATCTTATACCTAATAAAAGTTAGTTACACGAAATATTTTACAATTTGTGTCGGGTAATTCTATAAAGTAATTTGTGGGAGTTTTCTCACTAGTAATCAATTAGGGAACGTCTAGTGTAGACTCCTAGGAGTCTTGTTACAGCTAAAGTTTCTCACTAATTCGACAAATGATGGACTTGCAGTCGCAACTAATTTTTCATTTATTTTTTTTATGTCAGTTCATTAAGTAAATTGAGCCAATCTGCTAGATGGCGCACATATGGTGCCGTAAAATGTAGAGACATGTACAACCAAAAAGAGAAAGCATTTAGGTCCTTTAACTGTATGATGATTTGGAATATTTCACTTTACACTGAAGTCAAAGTAGGTGCTTTATAAAAATTATAATTGTAAAAGTGTGGAAGAGGAAACAAATGAGAAAGAATAAAGTAATACCTGTATATGCATGGTAGGTCTTCGTTCATCTGCCAAATTTCTACTAAACATCTGGCCAAAAGTTTAAATTTTGCTTGCATCTCATAATATGTGTACTATTGGACTCCGAAATGCAGTATGCAGGGTATTTCAGAAGTCGATAGAACATCAACCACTGATTTTTTTGCAGAATTTCATTTCGCCCATTATTTTAAGTGGGAATCTTGTTGTTCCAAAAAATGTTGATACATATGTTCAAAAGTGATTTTGAAAATACTTTTTCATTAATAAAACCTAGAATTTTTATTTCAGATATTTATTGAATCCAATCTTGTATATGGAACTGTATATCTAGAATTAAAGTCATTTTAGGTTCAGTATACTATTATAATATTCCAACTAGTCAGTTTTTTCATCCATCTTCAGGGAACAAAATATTAGTTATAAACAAATCTATATAAAATACCAAATATATATAAATTACAAAGTCAAAAAAGCAAATTGTGAGATAGTATTTGAGAAGTTATTTGATCCTATTTTCTTTATTTAACTGTAAATAATAATAATAATAATAATAATAATATAATATCTCTACCCCTCATTATAATCACAGGGATTAGCCCAGAAGTCGGAGACTTGTGCGGGAGAGGGGGCGGCATATTATTATTAAGCAGACTGCATTTGCGCCCAGGAACGACTTACGTTGGTAGGACCTAACCACTATTCAGTGCAGGAATGAAGGAAACCTGGAAAACCTCATTAATTAGGGGAGTAGTCAAATATCAACCGGTATCAATCTCTCACATTGATCCAAGCTAACATTTTTCTACCCTATCATACCCGCAGAGAGGGTGCCAATCCTCTCTACGAATATAGCTTATATACAGTCTACCGGCAGCGGGACGCGAAGCCACACCGATCTAGTCACCTCGATTCAAGTACTGACGCCTTAAACTGCGCGGCCACTGACCGATCGAAATAAATAAATAAATAAGCTGAATATATTCTATAACTTATTTCAATCTAGTAATTTGGTTTTGTGACTGTAATTTGTATTTGAGCATGGTAGAAAAAAGCCGAAACTAGCTACATATTACAACAGTAAAATTAACAAAATTATCCTAAATATCCCATCCTACAGAAATTGTTCGGTATTTTAATGGATTTTCGTTAAATAATATTATTAATACCTAATGAAAATATATAAAAAACGATATCATAAAGGGCACTGTTGGAATGGAATAAGTGAATGCTTTTAATTTATATTAATCTAGCTAGAAAAATTATCATCACTTTTGACATTACCGTTTCGAAATTTAATTTCCCAAATAATTTAAATTTATTTATATGTTCATTTTTTTGTAGTTAGATATTTGATTCTATTAAAAGAAAGGAGGTAATCTGAAGAAACAATCCTAGAAACGCAGAATAGGTCGATATCATTTATTGCGTGTTTGTACATGCTCAAAAATCAATTCGAGTTTTGAAAATAATTCGATTGTTTCGTTGAGACAGATGTCTTTTTTGTAAGTAAATTTAGGTAGATTAATTTTTACTGTGGATATTTATTGGATCCAACCTTGTCTATGGAATTGTTCCTTAGCATTTTTGATACCAAATGGCATACGTATAACTTCATTAATAAGAATTGTAGGACATTTAGGTAGATTAATTTTTATTTTACCTATTTATTGAATCCAACCTTGTCTATGGAATTGTACCTTAGCATATTTGATACCAAAGGGCATACGTATGACTTCATTAATATGAATTCTAAGAAAATTGATATAAATTAGCTATTGTACTGTAAAAAATAGTTTTTAAGATATCAAGCCGTTTCTCTAAAATGGTATATAAATACAAATGTTATGCAACAGTTCCTCGATCGAAAGTTTTCAGTTTCTAACGAATAAAAACGGATATCGTCTAATTACCGTAGCACGTAACAAACAATAAATAATCCACCACTTCGGCCTTTCATTGTTACCCAACGTCGGTGTTTAGCAACAGATCCATAAAAATAACTGTAACAACGCCGATACCTCATATTTTTACAGAGGCAGTTTCACTTTCCGCCGCGACGGACCGTGTAAGGACTCAATTTTCCTATTAATTTCAGCGGGTTAGTGTTGATCGCGGATCTCCATAAATTTGAATTGCAGATGCACGCGGAGCATAATAACAATTAATATTCATATTTTAAACTAGGACGAGCGGGAACTGCTCGGGGCCAGGCTCAGGTAGGCTTTCGGAGAGGATATCTCCGAGCAGATCAGCGCTCTGCAGAAGGTTTGAATACCAATCGGGGAGACAAAAAATTGACGGGGCGGGGTCGGCGGTAATTTCAAGTTTCAGTTCTTATCTTGCGTTACAAGAAGTGAATTATTCGTAAAGCCGGCCGTAGACGGTCAATTTTATATCAAGGTACGGTTCCCAACAAACATGGCATTTTTCGTTATGTGGGGGAAAAACTAAAGTAATGTGGAAGTTAATAATTGGACCTAAAAGAAATGCAAATTTTATGTTAAAATATCAAAATATAAAAGACATAACAAAATATATACCCTAATTATGCCCTTTATATGACATACTTTTGCCAGAGAGAGACAACATTATATGTTTGATTAAATACATTCTAATAGAAAACGGGGATAGGAAGAGAGAGAGAGATGGAGACTGTAAGTCAGGCTACAAAGCTACAAGTAGGAGTAGGTAAATGGAAATAATATACCTACTGAGATTTTAATATAATACTTTTATTAAGTCTGTATGTTTGGGTTTTCATTCAACCAACAAATTGTACAACCCAGAAATTTTTTTCGTGTAATGTGATTACCAAACTCATAAATATAACGCACCTTATAAATATATATTTTTATTATATTAATAATATTACTGTCTTGAAAAATAACCTAAAATAAAAACTGATGTATTTCGTCATAAAATGTGTTTAATGATATTTTATCATAAATGTATTAACTAATATTATCTTTATTAACGTACTTTTAATGATTAATCAATTAGAAATAACAAACAAAAGAATCTAATGTTTGTTACAACATGGACGCTCAAATAAAATCAACTTTGAAGTCAATTTGTCTGTAAGTTTTAACCTTAAGGCAAATTGCCTATGCCAGTGTTGACGTCACAGTTCTTTTTTGTGCATTAATAACAATCACTATGTTCCCACAACACCATCTCAAGACGTCTATGGCCAGCTTTATGCATGAACACAAATAGCTACTGTTTTTCTGGTTAGGCGGTTAATTTTAAATTGCACTCTACAAATGACATACTCAAGCATATCGTTATTATAATGATATTAACTTTTATGTACGCACAACTTATTCAAAAAATAGCTGCTTGGTTTCTTGAATTCTAATTTTTGGTTATGATCTTAAGATTTTATTAATTTATAAGCTTGCAGTACAGAAAAGGAAAGAAAAAATGGGATATATCTGATGCGCTCACGCCAAAGAAAGCAAACTTTCTAAATTCAAAATTAATTATGTTACGAGTTTGATTAAATTTTGTTTGTAATAACCGTACCCTTCTTACTACTTAACAACCTCCGGAGAGGAGTTCCAACTTTCAGTTCCTTACATTTTAAATTAAATTGTCTATAAAATCTTCTTCCGGAAAAGCTCCTTTTTAGCTTACTTCCCACTGCCGTAGCAGGTATTAGATTGCTCGTCTCGAGAAACCCGACGACTTCGATTATTCAAAAATCGAAGTTATCACGTCATAAAAACAACAGAAACTGCGTAGGTAACTAGGCGATCCAATTCCGAGAATATTTTCGAATAGCGCAACGGTAATTGGCTTGTTAAATACGAGATCTGTCGGAAAAAATCCTGAAAAGCAGTTTATTATATTAATTCAACCTTATCCTCATCAAAGTAGTAGTTTATCTCCTTAATTGTGTCAATTTGGGAAATAAAAAAGTAGAGGCCAAATCAGAGGGAGGTTGAGAAAGAACTTTCATATATTTCTTTTTATACATGTAATAGTCGCAAATTACAAATGCCAAATGAGGGAAAAAACATGCACATTCTGCCAACGCACCAAACTTTAAAATCTGTTCTCTCGAACACTTCACGCAGTTGTTTCAAAACTCAAGATCACAAATACGATTGATTGCTTGACCTTGTGCAAGAAATTCATGATGAACAACTTTATAATCAAGTAAAATAGTCAACTTGACCTTGATATTTTATCTAAACTGCCGTACCTACTTTCTTGAGTGTCGAAGAACTTCTGCTCATACATTGTGGTGACTGGGATTTAGTTTTCAAGTCGTAACCAAAAACCCATGATGCTCTTAAGAAACGTGTCGTCATTGTTTACCTTCTCAAGAAAATTCCCATAGATGTTAACCTGACGTTGTTTTTGATCTTTCATTTTCAATTTTTTTTAGAATCTGTTGATCCTGTGCGGTTCATCCAATCGCGCAATATGACATCCGTTGGTCGATGTTGACGATATGAGTCCGACTGATTGCTAGCTTTCCTTCAACCTTAATTCCGGAAGCGACTATTATACTTATTGAACCTTATGATCACCAAAGTACTACTTTATCTCCTTAATTGTGTCAAATCTTCTTCTCCCCCTCTCGAGGGGTGATTTGAATTTGAATTTGGGAAATAAAAGAGTCGGTAAAGGCCAAACCAGGCGGGTAGGGGGGTTGAGAGATAACTTGCATATATTTTTTACAAATAAAAGTCGTAAATTATAAATTTTAAACGAGGAAAAGCATTGTCTGGTACAATACTCATACCAAAGCAGCAAAGTTTCAATCTATTCCTTCAAACACGTCCCGCAGTTCTCTCAAACTTCAAGATCATAAATAGGATTGGTTGCTTCACCTTGTGAGAGGAATTCATGATGAATAACACCTTTATAATCAAATAAAACAGTCAACTTGACCTTGATATGTAAACTGACGTGTTTTCTTCTGCTCATCCATTGTGATGACTGGGCTTTAGTTTTCACATCATAACCTTTTACGAAGCTCTTAAGAAACTTATCGTCATTGTTTACTTTCTCAAGAAGATTGCCATAGACGTCAACCCGATGTTGTTTTAGATCCTTCATTCTCAATTTTTGTTCTATAATCTATTGATATAGACCAGTGTGACCGTTCATTTGTTCGCGCAAGATGACAGTCTTCAGTCGATGTTGATGGTCTGAGTACGACTGATCCAACCAGCCTTCCTTGGACCTTTTAAACAATTTGTGGCACCACAAACGACTCAGAACTTCATATCCGTAATCAGTTTGCATTATTTCGCGCATGATTTCCCCAATGTAACACATAATTTGATTTTTTTACTGTTTTAGAAAGGTATTTTAAGCTAATATAAATCAAATCTACAATTCCTATCAATGAAGTCATATGTATGTTCTCTGATACCAAACATCTAGGTATGCTAATGAACAATTCCACAGACAAAGCTCTATTCAATAATTATCTAAAGAAAATAATCTAATTTACTCACTCTATAAAAATCTAACTTCACTTTTTTGGCAGTGGGAACACGACAAATTCAACCACAATAGATGAGATCTGACCTATTTCTGCATTTTTAGGATTGCTTCTTCAGGTGGTCTCCTTTAAGTTGAATCAAATATCTAACTATAAAAATTATTATAAAAATTAAAATTATTAGAAGTTAAATATCGACAATGACAAAAAAGTGACATCCTGTCAATGAATTAAATAAGACAATACCTACTTGAAAAATGTTCACCTTTTATGTAAAAGTTTTTATATATTTTTAGGTATTAATAATATTGTGTGAAACTAACTACTCAGTGGACAAAAGCCCCAACCTGCGTTGAATTACACCCACAATATCTACCCATATATTCCTTATTATTAGCTTTTGTAACATTTTTTTACTGTTTTAGAAAGGTATTTTAAGCTAATATAAATCAAATCTACAATTCCTATCAATGGTTGGGGCTTTTGTCCACTGAGTAGTTAGTTTCACACAATATTATTAATACCTAAAAATATATAAAAACATAATTTGATGCTAACACAATGTTCTCGCCATAATTAGCCGGCGTAACAACATCAATAG
Organism: Monochamus alternatus; assembly: GCA_037114965.1. Taxonomy (NCBI): domain Eukaryota; kingdom Metazoa; phylum Arthropoda; class Insecta; order Coleoptera; family Cerambycidae; genus Monochamus; species Monochamus alternatus. The sequence goes on along the minus strand of CM073433.1, from coordinate 51,716,978 downwards.
CTAGTTATTTGTGAGGTGATGCCCAAAACAGTACAGCCTAGAAGTTTTTGATCAAACCTCGTATGTGACATGAAGTCGTTCAAAGGTCTCAGACTAGGGAAAATCTGCTTGGAATTTCTAAGACGCATAACGAGCACCGTCAAAAAGCAACAAAGCAGAAACGTCCGTCAAATGTTTTCGTAACAATCGCCGATCGTGATCGTGATGAATGATACTCGAACGCATGAGATCTTGATGGTCGGAGTATTTTTAAATATGTATTTCAGCAGGTTGTCACGCTATGTAATCAGGCTTCTCCGTTTGTTGCGTGTATTTTTACTGTTGTATGTTCAGTACGTAAAAATGACGAACTGTATCAGAGTGGCCGTGACATGCGCGGGAAACCCACGCGCGTCGCGTCGGCTAGAATTACGATTATCAGACGTTTCCGTCATGTTTTAATAGTCACACGATCGAAAATAAAAACGTTTTTTGGCCCGAAAACATCGTAGATTTGCTAAGTAAGCACCTGGTTAATAGGTCTAGGAATTTTTCTAAAAATATCTAACCGACCTTCCTAGACTAATTCGTTCAGTATCAAACCAAAACAGTTACAATAAATTATTTCCTCTAAACAGCGCTGACTGTATAAAATGTCAAGTAAAGTAGGTAGCTGTTATCCCGACCAATAATATTTTTTAGAAAAAATTCTTCTAAACAATTTCTGCAACATACAAATTCCTTTACTATCAAATGAAAGCAATTACGACACCATTTGTGTTTGTATTTTATAGTAAAAGTAATATCAAAAATAAAATTATTGATATTTTGTTTATCCTCTATTACTAAAATTATCCTCAAATAATATAATAACTTTTAAAATACGTTTGTATGACACACATTATTTTGCTATTCTTACCCCACATATTAACAATTATTTTCACATACTTATAAACAAAAGTGAAATATCTTTTATGCAGATCTATGTAAGTTTATGTTATACCAATACATTTACAGTACAATGTATTTTTAAAAAATGATCGCTTTCTAGTGTTATATATTCGTTTTACTTCGGTACCTTTGAAATAACACTCCTGTTATTTGCTAAACTCTATATTATCCAGTTAAATTAAAAATTATTTATATTTGTAGAAAACACTATTTCAAGAATAGTAAAATACTGATTTTCTGACGAATAATAAAAAAATTCAGTGTCACAATTTACCTCATAATGTATGCGAATTTTAAATTCGTTTAACGTCAAACTAAGATAATTACAGCTATTTGGCTTAACGATATTTATTAGAAAAAATTTGCTGTATAATGTAGGAGAATTTGATTCAGAATACATTGCTATTATTTTCTGGAAAAAGCATATTGATAACTACACTAAGAGAACTGACTAATTCGAAGATATGGCTTTGTCTAATAAACGTGGAACTTGATATACAGGGTGTTTAGAAAGGTGTTTCAAGCAGCATTCACTCACAGATTCCTGGGATTAAATAACAAATGTTTATAAATAAGTTTCTGGAAATTTTGATTTATGTCAACTTACCTATACAGCGTGCGGCATGTATAATGTCAAAATTAAAAAATAGCGCTTCCTGATAATACTTGTAATAGAAAAAACATACGAAACAGTTCTTGGGTTCTTTGCGTTTTTTTTTCTAAATTAATTTCCATTTATTCAACGAATATAAAGGCCCACCCTGTGATATTTATTGAATACCTCGGAAAAATTTTTGTGCAACCTTATTTAGGTCGGTATACCCTAAAACTAAAAGGTTACCTACATTGTCAAAAAACCTGTACACTCTGCTGATTTTATATTTTATTATTAAGTTGTATTTAAACAGTGTTCAAATGTGTCGGAAAAAATTTGAAACATTTTTTTTCTGGGACACTCTATACATAAACTTATGTTCAAATAAAATAGGATGTTGACCATCTCCCTTAGTTTTTTGATTCACTAATCTACACTATTAGCTTTCAAACTTTTTGTTAATCACATACCACATCTAACACCATAGTTAGTGATATACATCTCACAAGTATGTATTGACATCAGTTAGGTCTGGCAGTGATTCATTTGTACTGAAATAACATGGAAGTATTTTTAAACAGGACGTTTCTTCACAACAAACTGTTAGGCATTTCCTTTTGTCTAGAACTTGCTACTAAGCATCGTATCTTGAAAATTGAATTCAGTTCGGATATGTATGCTAAAATATACTTAAAAATTGTCTTCTTTCCTTGAAAATTGTGAAATTAATGGCCGCCTTCGGGCTGATATATTCATAAGCCACAGTAAAAACAATGAAAAACGGTCGTTATGGTCACGGGCTTCGCCTCGTTTCGGCTTCTTTCCGCGAAGGTTAGGTTTCATCTCTCCGCATTGTGTTTTGTGGGAAAGGAACACCGTTATAATAGCACGAGAGCGGTTTCGAGGGGTTCTCTCAATTAATGGATTATGCAAATATGCCCAGGATTAATTGCCTTCTTCGTAAAAGCAAAGAACTGACCTTTACAAGAGGCCAAACGCGCCATGACTGCGTGTACGGAGCATGCTAAAAGGTGGAGCCTTTTCTTGGAGATGTTTTCGACTACACTCACACTAAATCTTGAAGTACTCCATCTATGGAGCCTTAAAACTTCAAAATTGTGTGTTTTTAGTACTTGCACTGAGGTTCGTTTCCAAAATTTAACTTCGAATGGGTCTTTTCACTAAAAGGCCTCGCGCAACCTTGTATAATTTGAATTTCAATCAAATTGAATGTGAAACATAAATATCAATAATTTTTTTTTAACACTTTCAGGCTTACTTATAACTCATAATCTTCTAAATATTGATCAATCGTCAACAAATTCTGACCTTGAACCTCTTTTCCAAAGCTATTGAAGGTCAACGTGTGTTTTCCGCTCAATAATCTATTGTATTAATAATGGCACCATTTAAAACGAATTTGGCGTATTCTTAATGAAATCTACTTTCAATTTTCAGTATTAAGTTGTTCCATTCACCAATAGAGATGTAATGAAATTTCTACTCAGATTTCCAGTTGTTCAAAAACTGATTTAATGAAGTGCCATTATTATTGCGATAGATTGTACAACACTGAATATCAATCTAAATCCTTAGCAGAGAGGGTAGAGAGACACCGAAAAATGATTCAAAGATGATTATTTATTATTTATTTTTATTTGGTTTACAACTGTATAAGTGGGTTTCTAACTATAAGAAATTAGTTTGAAAAAATAACCTATAGATACCTTTATCTAGTCCTCAAAGTTTTCTTAAAACCAGATTTTTAAATATTTATTTGGGAGTGTCAAATCAGTCTACAATTTTTTCTACACAACAAATCTTTTATGTTCAAAATTTCTAGGACATTATGGTCTGGAACTGCCACTGGTTACAAAATCTATTTTAAATTCGCTTTCAAAACTTTCCTCCTTAACAATGGACATTGATATCGGATTCTTTTGGCTGATAAATCCCCTTTTGAGAACCCTTCACGTTTTTACCTGGATTTTGTTTACCAGAGAAGAAATAATGCTGGTTATCTATAAAGGGGATCAAACAGGGCTTAAAATTGTCAAGGGATTTTCGAAGCTGTCTTAGATTTGTTTTGCATTTGTACGACGTACATCCGAAACATTAAATGTTTTCCCAAGTTAAATATTCCTAAATATTTACACTTTTACTATTTAAATTCTCCTCAAATAAAATAATACATTTTAAAAAAACGCACATTTTAACAATTATTTTTACATACTTATAAACAAAAGTGAACAGTCTTATTATGCAGAACTATGTGAGTTTATGTCAGAACAATATTTAAATATAGTTAAATTTTAAAAAAAATACGTATATTGAAAGATTTCTGTACCTAAAGATTTGTTGGTTAGATCGCTTTCTGCCTTTATACATTCATTTTACTTGAATATCTTTGAATATTAGCAGAAGGCATGAGATAACATTCCTATTATTTGTTAAACTCTCTGTTATTCAGTAAAGTAAATAAAATAAGTCAATAGTATCGTTTCTATTTAACAAGAAATATTTCTTTAATTTTTGATTGCAAAAATAATTTCAAGAAAATGATGATTGATTGTTTCTAAAGGCTGTATGACACGGTGTGACATTTAAAATAGCTTTTTATTTGATATTATAATTAAAGTGGTTCGTCCCATATCATACAAGCAAAATGCATAGTTTTCTACATATAAAACTGAAAATTAAAACGTGTTCTATTTTTATAAAATTCTGAATATATTTTTATGTAAACAATAACATAACCTCCAGTGCGTCTTTCCTATGTTTGCTTAATTTATAGGTTATTGGTTATAATAAAAATAATTATTACAAAAACTAAATATATAAAAAAATGCTTATATAATTCTATGCAAAATTTTAATACAATTTTATACCATGTCATACGGCTTTAAGATATATTTTTTAAATCTATTATAGACTTTCTTTAATAAACCAACACTTAATCATTCCAACTTGTCAATAGGGCAATATATTTGCCAATTTAGAAGTATAATAAGCAAGACATGGTAAAATTATCAATATAAACAATGAAACTTCTAAATAATAATATGTCTCATTTTTATCACGAGAAGTAACCTAGAAGTCGAAGACTTGTGCGGGAGAGGGGGCGGCCTATTATTATTAAGCAGGCTGTATTTGCGCGGCCTGCTTAATAAGGAAGTTGGAAGGCCATAACTACCATTCAGTGTAGGAATGAGGGAAATCTGGAAAACTTCATTAATTAGGAGGACAGTCAAATGTCGACCAGTATCAATCTCTCACATTAACCCAAGCTAACATTCTTCCACCCTGCAATACTCACAGAGAGAGAGTCCCAGTCCTCTCTACGAATATAGCTGATATGCGGTCTACCGGTCGCGGGGATCGAACCCACAGCGGTCTAGCCACATCGATTCAAGTACTGACGTCTTAAACCGCGCTGCCACTGACCGACCCAACTTACCTATTACAACTTTCTTTACTAAACCAACCCTTAACCGGTCTAATTTGTCAATAGGACGATATATTTGCTTTAGTGTTGCCACTGACATTTTAGAAATGTAAGATGTGGCAAAATTACCAATATAAATTCAATGAAAATTCAAAGTGTTCTTTAATTTTTTATGAAGTAAATTCAGTAAATATGGAAATCACTGTTTAACCTGGCTGAAAATATACTAAATATGGCAAAGAATAAAACACGATATTATCAGTAAAAACTTTTTTACATTCTTTCGACTCGCGGCATTTTAACTATATCGAACGCAAGCGGCAATCTATGAAAAACATTCCGCACTGAAAACTTCTTCGAGGCATTTTTTTTATGCGCCCCAGTAATTCGAAGGCGGCGGGGGCAGCCGCTCCCAGGGCGTCGTTCGGCGTCCAAAAAGAAGCGTCTGCCATCCGAAAACATTCAAATCACTGGAATGATTAACGACCGCCCATTTAACTCCGGCAGTGAGAGGGCGGATTTATTGCACCTCTTAAATAAATTGTACCGTTTTTGTTTAATAAAGTTCTTTAATAAATTAAAAAGCCCTGGGCCGGCGGAGCCCGTCCCCTCGCTCTTCCCCGTCAAACTCTGGCAGCTGTCAAGTCGCAGGAGGAGCCGTCGTGTATATTTTATCCCGAATTTACCGCGGGCCTTTCTATAATCCAGCCGAGACGAAAAAAGAACAGGCCATGCAGGTACTCGAAATCCCCTACCCGTACCCTTTTATAAATTTATTGTCAGGGGTGTTAGTGGTAAACTAAAAAAAAGGCAGCGTTGGAGCGGGATGTTCGACGTGTATAATCTTACTGACGAATAGTAAACTATTTTTTCCTAATTGGTTAATGAGGTAATTGTGTAATAATTAAATGATTTTCTTCACTAAACTATTTACATTAATTATAATTTAAAAAAATGGTAAAATTAAATTTCACACGTAATGTTGAAGAGTAAAACTCTAAAAACATGCTATATTACCAAAATTTAGTGCTTTTATTAAGGTATCCGAAGTGTCGATAGTAGAGTTTGTATATCTGACTAAAAAAACAAAAAAGCTCTTATTTAAATGTACAGTTTTTCAACAAATACATTTAAACAACTGTAATCAAATGTAAAACTGTGTTACGGAATTCAATGGTGCAACTAAGGCTATGAACCTTTAAAGTATTTTTTTTATATTAGTATTAATGAAGTAAACAATTGAAGTTTCCTAGAAAATCTTTAAAACATCTGCTGCTGTTAACTTAAAAGCATTATTATTCGTAGTAGTATCGTGGCTAGTGCGTTTCGTTTTTCTGTACATAGTGCTTACTTGATATTTGTAAGTGTACATAAACAAAAATGAAACAATTTATAGTAACTATGACTAGCTGACTAATTTATGGCGAATCTGTGCAAAACTATCTGGCTATGACACGTTTGTATGGAAACCGCTTTTTGCAAGCAACACAAGTCATTTTTTAAAATAATTTAATTTAGAAAAAAAAAAAAAATAAGCCAAATATGTTTTTGTTTGCTATAATTTATCATAAAGCAAAATAAAGGCAATCATATTCCGGACACCCTGTAGAACACTTGAAAAACACACATACATTAAAATATGTATCTTTCTTATATGTACTGGATATACAGGAGGTAATAGTATGAACCAAAATAAGAAGAAGTCTCAATTAACAAGGGTCCGCAAAGTAACGGTTGCGGAGATATGGAATGTTTTATGTTTTTTAGCTCCTTTTTTTATTTTGCAAAAACGTTGTGTATTTTCTTATTGGTTGGTTGATGTTTAGTGAAATAAACAGTACGTATTTGACAGTTGTTCTCAGTGCACAAGTTTTCTTTCGCTATGGCTGGTTACTCTAACGCAGAATTAACAGACATGCATTTCATGTATGGTCGTGCTAATGGGAACGCCACCGAAGCGCGATGTCTTTATGTTGACGCTTATCCAAATCGCCAGATTCCTTTCTCAACGCATGTTTGGAAGAATTCACCAAAGATTGCGTGATACCGGTTCCTTGAGCAAACAGTGTCATTTATCTGGAAGACGAAGGTCGGTATCCACTCCTAGAGCAGAAGAAGAAATTCTAGCACTGGTAGAGCAGAATCCAGGTACGAGTGTGCGGAGAATATCAGCCGAGGTAGGAACTAGTGGTCCTCTTGTTTGGAGAATCCTTCGCGAGCAACTGCTTTATCTATATCCATGCCGCTGGTTTCTACGTCATGATGCTGAAGACCCTCGTTTTCTTGCAAACATTCTTTTTACTGATGAGGCCGAGTTCACAAGAAATGGAGTGTTTAATTTTCACAATACGCATATTTGGGCCGACGAAAATCCTCATGCTCTAATAGAATCTGGACATCAGAGGCAACAAATATTTGAAGACATTAGTGTATGGTACTCCTGTAAATAGCCTGGAAGAGCTGCAGCTACGGATTAATCAAAAGTGTCAAGAAATCCAAACCAAGGAGGGTGTTTTCGAAAGAGTTCGAATATCGTTGAGACGAAGATGTCGCGCCTGCTTGGAAATGGACGGAGGGCACTTTGAACATCTTCTGTAACTTTGTTTTTTGTTTGTTAAAAGCTTCCTTTGTCGGTTTATTCCTAATAAAATAAAATGTTTGAAAAACGAATAGTGGTCCATATCTCCGCAACCGTTACTTTGCGAACCCATATTTATTAAGACTTTTCTGCTTATTTTGTTTCATACTATTACCTTCTGAAATATTTTACACTTATCCACACTACTTCAGTGCGCGCATTGCCTTAGACAAAAGGAAAGGAAAAAGGAGTTGAACTTGGATGACCAAAAATTCTAACTTTTCTATCGAATGAAGAAAGTGACATTTTGCAAGTTACTAACAAAACTACGACCTATGCTTCAAAAAAGCATACAAACTTCAGAAATTTATGTTAAATTTGTGGTCGTCTCGCATGTTTTTAGTTTTAAAATTCACAAGAAAAATGCAGTTGCAATGCCACATCGTCACCGGCCGCCTGTCACTCGATAATTAAACTTGTTCGAGACTGGCATCACACCACCTGCAAAATACCACGCCACCGCTATTCCGTTTTGATACGCGCGTCTTCATATGTGTACATAGGCTTTAATGATTCCACCTGCCACTTGGTCACCACGTCACTTGCTGACCACTTCAGTGCGCGCCTCGCGTTAACTTACAGTTTCTGCAGTATTTCTAATCTCCATAATTTTTTCAATTACAATTATTACAATTAAACTGCGCAAGTTTTACAAAATTTGACCATTGTTAAATATCCTACTTAAAAAGGACGCTGTTTACTTGGTTGCTATTGACGACGAGCGTTTGTTAGATTTCATGTGACACTCCTCAATAAACGTCAGCTTTTCATTGTCACTGACAAGTAAAAAATCCTATTTTAATTAGTGATTGTAGATAAAAGGTTTTATTGATATAATTTTCCTTCGGAACGTTCTGAACGTATCATCCAAACACAACAATTCTATTGTTACATATCATTGTACCGTTACGGCATCTCAGACCCCTGCAACCTACGCCCATGCCCGATTTCGACCCATTCCGATTCTAATTCAGTGCTCCTCCACTAATTTACATTACACAAAGTGAAAGGAACCTCAACGGCCGCCCCGAGAAAAAAATCTATTCTCGGTCTCACGCTGAAATAAATGTAGAATGTAGTTTCTAAGTGGCTGTCTCACTCCCACTCGTTACTTTTGGTGCCTCCTGCATCCGTCTCTTTGGAACTGTGGGCTGCAGGCAATGCATCTTTCGAGCAGGCGGGGGCGAGTGGGGCAGACATCCGGTGGTTTAGCTCTAGTTTATACGGTACGGCACGTATTCAACAGCCAGTGGTGTAAATAGAAATGCAAATACTAATTATAACACGGTGTCCAGGAACTTATTAAACAGAATTAAGAAGTAGATGAGATCAAAATATAAGGTGTGTTAAAAAAATAACAGGAATTTTGTAATTTCGCAAGTTGTATTAGCCCGATTCGTGCGATCTCTTTATTGATTTGTTGGTATGGAAAAGTATCTGTACATTGTTATACTAGACGGCCGAAAATCTAGAGAGTGACTAATTAATGAATGATTAATTATTTCCAAATTTAAAGTATTTATCTTGTATTATCAATTACCCGAAAATAATAGAGAGACAGAACATAGAGATGGTGGATGAGGTGACTTCAAAGCGCACAAAATTATCACATTAACAGTTCACTTTATATGCCATCGTGCCATCGTCTCCGTAAATTAGAATGTCGTCCTTTTGGACGGCGATGGCCCACCACCACCCACTTACAACTACCTGATGCGCACTCCGCGAATATCACACTTTGATACTTAAATGTCCTAATGGAAATAAGTTGTTTTAAATTGTCACATATTTTTCTAAATTTTATTTTTCGACTTGTGTTTTTTAAGATTGCAGTAGGCACATCGAATATTGATTTTATTTTTAATTGAGATTTTTTATGAGTTATAGTAATCGAATTTAATTTTGAACGACATTTAAAATATTGAAATTATAATTTACTGTAACTTATTCCTATATTAATCTACTAATAAATATCGATTGCTTATTTATTTAACGATTGATTTTACAAAATAGTTGGAGGTGCAGACAGTATTAAAACATATACAGATAGTTACATTTAACTGTTTCTTTTTAATTTTATTAAAAAATTCAGAAAAAGGTCTATGACTTCTGTACCTGCCATTTTTTTCTTAAAGATAACCTTACAGATATATTACATGACCCTGTATATAGACTGTCAAGAACAAAATAACGTTTCACGTGATCTAATAAAAATTAAGAAATATGAACGTCTCCTTTCACACATTTCCGTCACAACGAGTCTCTCGTTTTTGCCCCTCTCTTCCCTATACCAAATTAGCGCCCCTATGCATACCCACCCTCCTTCCCGAGTTCAGACTAGACTTCAATAGCCTGAATGTCAAATCTACCTGTTGGGAAACAAAGGACCGGCATAAATTGTAGATCCACTTTTAATTTAATAATGTTTTTATTTACTTATCTTTCATACATTCCCTGAGAACTGTAATAGGATTTTCAGTGCTTGGTAATGTTTAGATCTAATAACAATGCGGGCCCCCTTTATAAACGAAATTAAAGCAACTCAGAAAGATTCTAAAGATGCTTGGGATGTAAGGGTTGCAGGTGGTGTAAACACGCAAAGCTTAACGTGTTATTCAGCATAATTGTTCATTTATTTGTTGTAGATTGTACCATATTTACTTAAAATTATCCAAATTCGTCACAACTACACACTATATGTGTTAGATCCAAATAAAGGTATGTTTCTTCTTTTATGTCTGTCATCGTTGAGTGCTACACTTGCATTTTTTATACACAATTCAGGATCTGTACACACAAACATTGCGTGTAAAAATAACAAATACTTTTTGTATGTGATCAGCTCGCAAGTGAGCCTACCACGCACCACACCTGTCACGTTCAGACATGAGGAGGGCTTGGCACCGTTTCCAAGAAGATTTTTATGTATCTGAAAGCACAATGCAGAAATGACGTTCTATACTATTCGATTTGACGGCATCTGATCTAATGGTAAACAAAAGAGGGAATGCCTGACCTTTTGTTTGCAAGGTGAGCTTATTTCATAATAGCATAAATGCATTTAAAGTCGATTACGGAATAAATTGTGTTTATGAAAATGGTCAAATTTTGTTTTTTATTGCATACAACTATACCTATCTATCCTTCTTGTATTTCACACTGAGAACACTCAATAGTAGCTATTTTTCGGCTGTCTCTGTGGCATTGGCAAATCGCTTGGATTTGGATTTTTGCATTTCTGGAATTCTAGGTTTTTCAGAAAATTATACAACTCCACTGCAAAATTGATTACCATGGCAACGGAATTCCTAGCTCGGCGACAAACTCAACGTTACCAAAGGGTGCCAGAAACCTAACTAGAAAACTTTTTTATACATAGAGGTTTTAAATAGGTTCTAAACATTATTACGTTGTACATACTAGCATCATTTTATGAATATTAAGAAAGCTAGTGACTGATTTGTTACTATCATTTACTTACTTACTATTATACTGTTTTAGATCAATAATTTATAAATATACAGTATGCGCCAAAAGTATGGAATAAATTCAATAAAACCGAAACAATTATTTTTTGGGAAAAATCCTCGAACAGGTCGATTTTTAATTTAAAAAATACATATTTTAGCGTAAAATACGATTTTCAAATGTCATTTGTTTTCGAGTAATGACGTCATCGATTTTTTTTAAATGGCATCACCATATGTTTTTCCTTGATTCTGAAAGATCGTGAAATTCTCTATCAGACATTACTAAAATTTTGCTCTCTTACATAGGAAAGTTTTCGAGTAAATGACGATTGAATGCTAGAAAACGTAAATCAATTAAAATAAAGCAAAAACGTTATCAAGGTTAGTTTTTCGAATTCCATTATCTTTTATGGATCATGTAGATGAAAATCTTTGCAAAGTGTCATTGTCACACCGACTTTCTAATAAGTATTGTAAGCGACATAGAAATTATTATTCAATTTAATTTTATTATGGCACATTTAACTGTTACTCAAAGAATTGAAATTTTAATTCTTATCGGATGCGGAAATATGACTAGAACTCAGCAGGAAGTTTGCGATTTATTTAATGAAAAATATCCAGATCGCCCTATCAGCCAATCAAAAGTCAGTAAGGTAGAGTCTAAATTTAGAGAAACTGGCAATGTTGTAAATATTCCAAAACCTGGACGTCCAAGCATTAATGAAAATCAGAAACAGAACATTTTGATAAGTATGGTGGATAATCCTCATAATTCTTCACGATTGGTTGCATTAAACAATGACACTAGTCAGAGCACAGTGCTACGTATCTTGAGGAAGGAAAAATATCATCCCTACAAAATTCAACTTGTGCAGGAACTCAATGAAGATGATCCCGATCGCCGCTTACACTTTTGCGAAATTCTAATGGATTTATGTCAAGGAAATAGAAATTTACACCGGCAAATACTTTTTTCAGATGAGGTCACATTTTGTCTGAATGGTACAGTAAACCGTCAAACTTGCAGATATTGGAGTCGGAAAAATCCTCATTGGATGGCAGAGGCACATACCCAACATCTTCAGAAATTAAATGTGTGGGCTGGAATAGTTGACGACAGAATGGTAGGGCCTTTCTTCTTTGAAGGAACCCTTACAAGACAAAGATATTTAGAGTTTCTAGAAAATGACCTTGTTCCAGCCCTTGCAGTAATTTTTCCTAACTATAATGACCCTGACATTCCTGACGATACCATATGGTTTCAGCAAGACGGTGGACCTCCGCACTATACGCGCCCTGTACGAGATTTTTTGGACAACTGATTTCCTGAGAGGTGGATCGGCAGACGCAAACCGATAGAATGGCCTGCAAGATCGCCAGATCTTACACCTCTTGACTATTTTTATGGGGATACTTGAAGTCAAAAGTGTACATTAATAAACCACGTAATTTAGAAGAACTTCAAAATCGCATTCGAGACGAAATACGCAGAGTTACCCCAGAAATCATTCATAATGTGCAAGAAGAATTTCTTCACAGACTTGCGCATTGTCAAGAAGTTGATGGATGGCAATTCGAACATTTAATTTAAGTATAAAATTTAATCAATTGTATTTTATTTTACATACCTCAGAATTGTTACTTTTTTTATGGATAAAATTTACGTTGTCTAATATTCAGTCGTCATTTACTCGAAAACTTTACTATGTAAGAGGGCAAAATTTTAGTACTGTCTGATAGAGAATTAAACGACCTTTCAGAATCAATGAAAAAAATACGGTGTTGCCATTTAAAAAAAATCGATGACGTCATTACTCGAAAACAAATGACATTTGAAAATCGCATTTTACGCTAAAATATGTATTTTTTAAATTAAAAATCGACCTGTTCGAGAATTTTTCCCAAAAAATAATTGTTTCGTTTTTATTGAATTTATTCCATACTTTTGGCCAATACTGTATATTGTAATACAAGCTAATTAACGAACTTGAAAGAAATTTTCTTGTTATATCATCCTAAGGCATCATATGTTCATAAAAGTCACGGTCAACATGTCTTCCAAAACCGTTAAACTTCATTTGACTCACTGAAATATATTTTCATCTCCATACCAGTCTTTGTTGTCCATTTAAGGCAATTTAATAGCTTTTTTCCTATAATAATGATTCGCATTCAGTGTCAAATACAACATTTAATTCAGTTGTAACGTAACAGAAGATACAAGTGCATATAAAATTTCTGTTAACTGTTATAATTTAATATTCAAATCTAGATGGCTGGATTGATCTAAATCAAGAAAATCTATAGACAGCTGTGATCTGGGAACGAATCCCAGTTACAGGACAAGGTAGAAAACAGTAATCAGAACATACAATGTAAACAAACAAAATCAGGCAATAACTAGAACACATGGCTTGAAACACAATAAATAACTAATAAAATATACAAACATATGTGCCTACACAAAATGCAGACGGTTAAACAAATGAATATTTAATAAAGTTAACTGAATGAAAACGCATATTAAGTCGATCTTCGTAGTTAATAATCATTTGATAGACAAGAGATACTGTCAGTGTCTTCAGATATCTCCGCTGCACTTTTTCTAATTGGGTTATAAGAATGTTATAAAGTGGACTCCAAATAATAGAGGCATTATCAAGTTTGCAACGAACAAAACAATTGAGGAGTGTATTTAAAGCCACCATGTTGCAAAAACCCTTAGAATTATGCAAGATAAAACCCAAGCTTTTGAATGCAGAGTCAGTTATCGAATGAATATGTGCATCAAAATGATAAATTGTCACAAAATGTTACACCAAGGTCCTTGGACTGTGACTCTGTAGTCTTACTGATATTTAATGGTAAATAGTTCTTTTCACACCAATGGTGTTGTTATGTTGTAATTTACGACAATCAGAGATGGAGGTCATCCGCATACATTAAATAATTAATATTTAGCCGTTCAGTTAAGTCATTGATAAATATAATGATGAATAAGGGCCCCAGAAGGGATCCCGGAGAAACACCTGACAATTGTGGAAATTTACTCGATTGAAAGTCCCAATACTTAACACATTGACGGTTGGTAAAGCATGAGCGAAACAATAATTTTATATGTTTATGAAAAACGTAGTTCTTGTTTATCAATTTTTTCAGTTTTATTTATGGAGAACAACCCCCGTCAGTCACATTGATTTATGTCTCGTAATACTTGCGCGACGAAATTTGTAGAGGCAGATTGCCGAAGTGGGTAATATAATACTCTGGAGCAAACATCTCGCAGACGTGATTCATCGCATCAACAAATCGACGGTCTGTTTTTGCTCCCGGGAGCGGCGTTGATGTCGAGGATTTGGCAGCAGAAATTTGAAACTTTCTTATCTCCATCTCTGAACAAAACGACAAACTGCCTCCTACGCCTACTTAAACGTTTTCAATAAGAGGATTTGGCACAGCCTCCTCAGAGCTTACAAGTTTCGTTTGTTTTGTGTATACAGCGACACTATACAAATAAAAAAGATGTTGATCTTACGTCTACGCTTGATGGGAGGAATTAGGCAACCAATATTTTTGATTATATTTATTTATACAGGATGGACTATGACTAAGTACAAAAATGTTAACCACGTGCTCAGAGAGGCCTAATAGACAATAACAAAATTATTTCGGAATTCTAGCCCAATGTTTAAAATATAGGGTAGAACTCTATTTTCCTTCGGAAAATCAGCGCTTATGACAATCATCAACTATCACGCGGTCGTTTTTACAGCCTTATAAAATGTAGAAACGAGGAAAAATAACATTTTTATGAATTGTAGTTGTAGTATTTTGCATTTGTTCTTCGTTCCTTATAACCCATATAAAACGGTTAAAATTACAAATTAGTCACTAACTGTTCTAAAATAACCAAGAATATTGCGTTGCTAGTTGCATACTTTTCAAACATCAAAGAACATGATCAAAGCTTAGAATATAATATTATAAGGGCCCAAGAAACATTTTTACAGAACACTGCAAATATCTTAGGATGTTATAGTTTGAAAAACGCAAGAAGTTTAAAAATTTATCGGCGTGATGCTATCAAATCGTGTTTCTCATTAAATACCTAATAGAGGTAATCTACATTTTGTAATTTTTTGACAAACAATGCTACCTACTTAATGAGTTTTCTCAAGAGTACTTTTTTCAGAAAAAGATGTTAATATTCTTATAATAGAAGTTTAGAGGGTTCAAGGGTGAGTAAAACCCCATATCTACGGCACTGGCTTTAGTTCAAAAAAGTTGTTCACGTCAAGCCTTTTATTATGATTACTGCATACCAAGTTAGAAGGAACAACATTTTTGTTTAGTAGATAAAAACAAAATATAATCAGTTTTCGCCCTTTCGCTAAGTCAGGGAAACGAAGTGTCATAGAGAAAGTTGGCCGTCACTGGTTTACATAATCAGAGTAGGTAACTTAGGCAACTAGCACCACGACTGTAAAATTTCCAGTCATGTTATAATTTAATTCCTGTGTTTACGTTGTAGTTTTGTGTTTTTCAGTTTTTAATGCCTTTTTTAATTTCTAAACGTTTCATAGTTATTAAATAAGGAAATTTGTGTTGCATGCAGATACTTTCCCACAATATAGTTCGCCGGTTTGTTTTTTTAGGTTATGGGACAAGACTGCCGCAGGTACATTAAAACTTTTCTATTATCTATTCCTTTCGTCCGATTTTGTTATAATAAATAGGCATTGTATCTAGCTGTACCTGCGGGAAGAGTGTTCTATCGGTAGCGAGTGGTTATAATGAATGAAAATGTTGTAGTTTGGCCAGTTTGTAACGGAATAATGAAAAACGAATGCAAAATAGCGGAGCTAACTGGATTAACTGTTTAATAAGAATGTTAATTTTTGTCGTTTTTGCATTTAGAAATGCTGCAAAAAAAGCGACCGCATGGTAGTAGATATTGTTGACAGGCGCAAGCTTATCTATGAATCTGCCGACTTTCCGTAGGAAAAAAGGGTTTTGCCCCATTTTTTAAATATCAAGCTAAAATTCTGGACTAATTTTTTTATTATCTTTGCATACTTATCCTGTTAAGCAATTTAATTGAACACAATTGTTTACTTTACTATAATAAAAAAGAGCTCAAATCATCGTGAATATCAAAACAATTAGAGGAATAATTGCTTATTTGAGAATACACGCTACGATCGCATGATTCCAATATAATGATCAAATTAAATGCAAAAAACTAATGGAAACATTTCATTCCCTTCGATTAAAACAAAGTTAATTCAAGATTTGAGTAATGTACTGAAACACAAGGTAATTGCATTGTGTCAATGTTCCACAGGTATGTATGTTTGTGTAGAAGTACAGCTGTTAGTTACCGTTACATTTGTACCTTCAACTGCGTTGTTGCTGTGTGTGGTTTTAAATTATTCCACTCTGTTTAAGCTTTGGATTTTTGGTCTTTTGGTTCATAGAAAACCCGTAAGCGAGTTTAAAACTGATTTCGGCAGCAACCTTGCTTCTAACATATTCCCCGGTCGGTTAAAACCCATTGCCATTCCACCATAAAATGAGATTTGAATAAAATCCTAATCTTTCCCGCTCAGACAAAGGCAAGCGAGAGTCTATTCGCAATTTAGAACCGCTCCCTCGCCCCGCCGCATTCAAATTAAAGCATAATTAGTACAAAGGCTAATCTGGCTCTGTAATAAATACCAATTTCGTGGAATTTATACCGCTTAAAGTGGTTTAAATGGATATTAACGCCCGCTCCATATGCAATTCGTAATTAAGAAACTTTCCGAGGCCGAAAGCTCGGTACAGCCGAATCCCATTAGAGTTATGGGGCTTTTTCGAGCGCTAATAGGGACCGAGCGATGAGAAACAGGCCGCATTTTTTCGTTTCCTTTTTTTTATGGGGGAGAATGCGTGTACTCTGTCAGTAGCTGACGATGTTTTTATAAATCTAGTCGTAGAGGATCGAGTCTGGATTCAATCAAACTGCAGAAGCACGCAGAGGCAAAGGTTTTGATTGGTTTGATTTATTATCCAGGGTGTAGTTGAACTGATTACCTTCCCTTCCTTTATTCGGGACAAATGTCAAATTATCATACAGGGTTTCTATAAAAGGTTGGGGTCTGTATCAAGTTATTTTAGAGTTACAATTTTATTTTAGTTTTTTCTTAATAACTTCATTATAAATTGTAGTAAATACATAAAACTTGGTAGAGGAGAGTTTTCTGACAATGGTAGAGAGCGCCACCTACAGTAGTTCACGCATTTAAATCGTCATAACTTTTTTGTGTCCTGGTACGTTGATTTTTTAAACAATAATTCTTTGATATTTTTCCTTTTTATAAAGGTATACTGGTAAATGTCGTTTTGAACAACCGTTTTTTTGGATATACTGATGAAAATGGGTGGAAATTTCCATGTTTTGGTATGTTCACCATTATATGTGTCTCACCACACAACACTAATTTCAAACAACATATTTATCTTTATGGCAGTAAAAATAGTAATTTCTTACAACAGATATTAATATTAGTTGTGGTTACGTTAATTATAAATTTACTGTAACTAAAATTCGAGCTAAAAATATTTATTTTTACGCATATATACGTATATCTACAAATGTCTGCAAAAATCAATATATACTGATGTTTTAAGAATAATTATCTAGTATATTTAGCGAAAATATTCAACACATTTTCTAATGAGAATGAAATACCTACATTGTAATACATTTTTAGATGATGAGTGAACAATACACTTTTACAGATAAGAGTGGATAATTCACATTTAGAGGATGGAGGAAAAATCTTCCTACACTACTCTCTGACTATTTAGAAATAAAAATATAACTTACATACTGTATTTATTACTGAATTCTAATACTAACATCTACTGTATTTCTAATAATTTATTAGTAAGATATATTCCGCATATTGTATTGACTAACTGTGCTTTTGTACATTTTAACAAGTAGAGACTTTTTTCTATGACATTGAAAGTAAAAACTTCCCCTCTTCTCAACTTCATCTGTCAATACATTCTCCATATGGCTACAAAAATAATATAATACATTTTTAAAATATATTAACTTATTGATTAATTCTTTTTTTAGTATGTGCATATTGTTCAATTTCTTATACAATGATATTCAGTCATATATGTGAAATAATATTAATTATTCCGTGCATATTTTTCAATGTTAGTTAAAATGGTAAGTGTATATAAAATACAAGAAAATTTCAATTATCTGCTCAGGAAAATTGCATATCAATATTTTACATTTTCAACCTAAAAATTACAATGTATATAAATCAACACAAATTAGAGTTGGGCAAATTTACGATGGAATAGCATAATAATTGTAAAATCAAAATCACATAACATAATGTGGAATTGCATCTATGTTTATTTCTGTAATATTACAGTGTACTTATTTCATTTAAAAAATTATTATGTAATTTTATATAACTTTACGCTTTACGCACAAGTTTCCAACGTAAAGTTATATGAAATTACAGACAAATTTTTGTCAGTGTAATAAAACCACCTTATCTTCCGTCACACGTTAGTACTATCAAATTTTGAATTAAGATAAATTAGGTTATATCATCATATATTGACCTCAGGAACATGTGGTAGAATTTTGTTTTGAGATTTAGAGCCACATTTGCAGTGACAAAAAATATTTGGACTCGGTAATAATTCAACAGAAATCTTAGAACAAAAATTTAACCTTTAATGGTTCCTATATGCTCAAAATAAAGTCAAAATCACTCACCGAAATTTCGCTCAATCTGGCGGACAAAATTGAGTTGTTATGCCGTGATATTTGAACGAAATTTCGCTGAATTCTATTACAGTGTAACCAATGGTAGAGAAGTAGCTGAGAGGTGCTTTAAATTTAACAATAAAGGCACACGTAAATATTTCCCAGTACGTATATGGACAGATTTAATGAAATCACTGCAGAAAACCGCCTGTCTGTCGCTATTTGAATATAATCTGTACTTACTCGAAATAGGCGACCACATAGCATTAGAAAGGAACGTCAGATGCGCCGCTTCTAGGTCTCGAAGACGGGGTATCTCCTTTTAAGGCAGTATTTATTCGTACGCGTTAAATTTTAATCAGCTCTGGCCAAAAAACGCCGTAAAATAAATTGGCCAACAGATGAAATTTCTCGACGAGGCATCGTTTAATCTTGAACCGAAGGAACGTCGTTTCTATTGTGGAAATATAGTTCGCTCAGCGGTGATAGAACTACGGAGAGAGCAAGGAGTATTTATTAAATGCTGATTGCGAACTACGTAAGACTATTTACGTTTACAAGTTATAAAATGAACTAGAAGATGAAAACCTGAGATTGTGTTCGACATCAGATTAGAACATAGTACAGGCATTTGTTCATAAAGGTGTAGTTTTGATGCAAAAATCTAAACAACGAAAAGTAACGAATAAATTCATTATTTTTGAAATTGAATTTTCGAAAAAATCCCCTGGCACGTTGATTTTGTTTTTAAAAAAGGCCCTTTTTGACATACGATCCATATTTGTGACGTCATCGTTGTTCGAGATATGATGTCATCGACAATTTTTTTAAATAGCAACCCCCAATTTTGACAATATCATTTGAAAGAGCGTGTCATTCTACATACATACATCATGAAATATTATGGTGTTACATAACAAAAATTTCAAGAAAATAATGTTTGAAGATTTTAAAATTTAATTTTCACAATACTGAAAATGATAATGATTATGTAAAAAATCGACTAAATTAAATGTTCAAATTGTGCACCGTTGGCTGCCTGACAGTAGCCAAGACGATTAATAAATTCTTTTTGGACATTATCAATAACTTCAGGAGGTATACGATGTATCTCGTGATGAATTCTTGCTTTTAAATCTTCTAAATTAACCGGTCTAGTAACGTATACTTTGCTTTTTAGGGGTGTTAAATCAGGCGATCTGGCTGGCCACTCAATCGGCCTCCTTCTCCCTATCCAACGATTCGGGAACAGCTCATCTAAATAAGCACGGACAGGTGTTGCATAATGGGGAGGTGCACAGTATTGTCAAAATTAAATTTTAAAATCTTCAAACATTATTTTCTTGAAATTTTTGTTATGTAACACCATAATTTTTCATGATGTATGTATGTAGAATGACACGCTCTTTCAAATGGCATGGTCAAAATTGCGGGTTGCTATTTAAAAAAATTGTCAATGACATCATATCTCGAACAACGATGACGTCACAAATATGGGTCGTATGTCAAAAAGTGCCTTTTTAAAAAACAAAATCGACGTGCCAGGGGATTTTTTCGAAAACTTCTCAATTTCAAAAATAATTAATTTATTCGTTACTTTTCGAAAGCACTGTATTATTGTTATTTATTACTCCAAACTAGTTGAAAACAAAATGTATTTGAGAATTTATTATTCACAAGAGGACATTCAAGGAGAAAAAACGTAATTGTTCTTCGAAATATGTATATCCATGCAACAAATGCATAATTGTTTGATGTTACAGTCATTTTGCAGTCCCAGTCAGGTGACAAACGTAAACTAAAGAGAAATGCAATAATCAGAATTTATTATTCACAAGAGGACATTCAAGGAGAAAAAACGTAATTGTTCTTCGAAATATGTATATCCATGCAACAAATGCATAATTGTTTGATGTTACAGTCATTTTGCAGTCCCAGTCAGGTGACAAACGTAAACTAAAGAGAAATGCAATAATCACTCCTCCATAAGGCCGCATATCGCCGACCATCATCATGTCGCCGTTCCCCTTTCACTTGTTTCCAACTTTCTCCATTTTTGTAATTGCCCGTGTTTTTTTAAACTTCGACAACAGCCGCTCTGTTCGCCTCTCCAATGAAAACGTTCAAGCGACAAACAAATCTAACTTCTATTATCGATCTCAACAGTAGGTACTCATCGGCGAGATTCAATCTCATAACGAGAATTAAAGATTGACTTTTTAGGAGACACAATACCGCCTCAAAAAAGTATTCCTCAATACCTTTTCATTGCAACAATTACATCCATCGACGTGGAATACAGAAAAGAAAACCAATTAGCTCGAGAGCTCTCGGCGGCTCGTCTTTCTCCTAGAACAGAAGTGCCAGGGCAGGCCTAAGCTATTTTGTCGAACTTGCAAGCTTAATTACTGAAGCTGTGTTGAGCATTTCTGTGTTTTTGTTTATTATCTGAATTGAATTTAGGGCATATTAAGGATCGATTTTTGTGTATTCGACAATTCAAATAAGTAGGTTTAAATATTTTCTCCTTTCCATTGTTTTTTTTTTCGTTAAACTATCAGTATCGTTACCTTAGTCAAAATGAATTTATTTAAATGAATTAATTTTACTTAGCTCAAATATTATTGTTTACAATTTTTAACATTTATAATTTATTGGACGATTATCAGTGCATTCTGCATTTCCAACCGAATTTCCATGTCGAATATGTCAAAATGTTTGTTTATTTTTGTTTTTCGTTAAGAACAACTAAATTTTGACATGTGCGTAATTTTATTCTGCATCTGTTACCGTCAAGGTCCAACATGGCGCCCATAAGAAAAAAAAACAGTTGAATGTCGCATAACCGAAACCTGTACCAAATTCCATCTCTTTCTATTAAAATATAATGACACTAAATGGCATTTTCTAAAATCGCTATTTTCAGTTTTTTCATATTTCAATATTTCAGCAAGGGCAGCACATATCTTGAATCTGTTTGGTTTATTTTAACGGTCATCAAAAGATGCAACTTTTTTCTAATTTGAGCCGCCTTGTATATTTTACGTGTTCTGAGATGAAAATGACGAGACATGAAAAACGGACCACCCTGTATACTGACACTAAAAAAATCTTTATTTATTTAGATGAGAAATTGACCGAAGAATGACCGGTTTATTGAAGGTTATACAGGGTGTTTAAGTTTTAATGGATTAATTTTAGGGGTCATACAACAATGCCAATTTGCAATTAGTATATTTGTTTCCAATATCGAAGGTGTACCTTTACGTGGTGATCAGTCTTTTAAGGGTTTCCAGATTATTAATATGAAATTATTATATTTTGATCTAATGCGTAGTCGAATTATAATTCGTATGTTAAACTCCACTTAAACTCTTGTTTAGGCAGTCACTGGACGATAATCTAACTCATTTGTATTCAATTTATGTTTGCCAGTATCGCCTGTTGTTACCTTTCCAAACTAACTGTGTGAAATTAAGGCAGTGGCAGGAGAGTAACTGCAATGGAAAATAATTTTATAAATAAAATTTCAGGATGTGTTATCTTGATGTATCAGTCTCAACGACCTTTGACATTGAAGAGTTTGGCTGAATAACTGCTATGCGCCTTTCTCTGGAATTATGAGAATTGGCAACAATGCATGTATGCAGCTTTTATATATGTATGTGCTTGCTACGGGGCGCGTTGCTGATTAGTGAAAAAGATTGAAAAAAAAATCGAATTTTATATTGCAGGTTCAATGGTAAAAATAATTTCTAACAAAAGGGGTTGAAAATAACCTCAGGCGGGTCTTTTAAATACATTGAACTGAATAAAAAAATCGCTAAACGTTTTTATTGATTTTCGGGGGTATAAAAAAATCATAGCAGGTCTTGGATCGCCATCTTAAATGCCGTGGTAGGGTCAGAGGAAACGGTTTTCGATGTCATTTAAAATAAAAAAATGTTTTTTAATTATCTTAAGAAATAAAGATTTTACGAAAATAAAAGTAGACGCCCTGTATGTCGCTTTAAAAATGCTTTATTGGCGGATCTGCACTTAACCCGACCCTGCAGAATCTAACGTTTCGATAAATCAATGATTCTCCAACGACGTTTTTACTAGCTGTTTACTGGTACGCCTCGCTGCATGTTTTTGCGAAAAGAACCATTAAAATTAAAAAACATAATTTAATTTCGCCGTCGAAATTTCAAATTAAAGACGTATACACCTCCGGACTCGAGAGAAAATAAATGTACTTCCTATTTTTTTTTACCTATCCATTTCATACTTAATATACCGTGAAATTATCCGACCTGTGTCTATAACTATTTTCAAGGTCCTCACATCAACTGAAATGGAGCAGATACTCACTTTCAGTGGTTTTTTCTCGGTAGCTGGCCAGCCGGACGTCCACATCTGACCCCGATTGAATGCATCTTAATAAAGGGCGTTGTCTTCGTACGGAATTAGCTTAATAAATCGAAATTATATGGAAATGCGATCACCATGCGGCTAAATTGAATCTTCACAGTCCAGCGATTCCGTTGCAAGATGGTCGCAACAATAAATAATACAAGGTACAATCAGGTTTGAACGTTCACTTTCGAATCTGAACCGCGACGAGGATACTGTGAAAAGTTCAAGGCACCAGGTGGGACTCGGCAAACGGTAAATGTTGCCGGCTAGAAAAAGATATGCATATTTAGCAGTGAGGAACGAGTTCGGAATATAGGATATTTTTTTTAGATAGAATCTTGTGTTACTTAGATGAATAAAAAAAGTCTTGGACTTTACGATTAAGTAACAGTGGTTTTAAAAGTTGTGGTAAAATTTATAGTATAGGATCCCACTATAAAACGATCTGCACCGAGCTGGTTAATGGATGAAAAGTATTTTATATCCAATTAAATATGTCAATAAATACATTGCAAATGGGTTGTCTAAAAAATTTCAGTCCAGAATATGATTAATTAACAGTTAAAAATTATTTTTTCTTTAAACATTTCACTGGTTTGGTTAATAGACAAATTCCATACCAATCGAAAGTATAAAGCCCATAGAATATGCAAACGTTAGGTTGACTATTTTTTTCCCGTCACAACTCTTGGGTAGGCAGGTATAAACAGGTAAATCGATACTAGTAACTTGCACCGGTGTGGTTAATAAATTAAAGTTAAATTAAAATAAAGATTATTTAATTACCAACACGGTGGTATAGGGTTTCCTGCGAAAAAACAGTCCTGAATTCCGGTTGTCGAGTTTTAAAAAGTGAAATATTCCCCAGCGAACCATTCCATGCGATAGAAGAGTACACAGCATTGCAGCTGTGTGTGGTTCGTCTGGACTGAATTTTTTTAGACAACCCATTTGCAATATATTTATTGACATATTTAATTGGATATAAAATACTTTTCATCCATTAACCAGCTCGGTGAAGGTCGTTTTATAGTGGGATCTTAGACTATTATGACATTTTATTACATTTCGAAAATGTTTTATTTTTACTGAACTTGTAGCTGTCTTTTTTTTGTAAAAATAATCCTCATCCAATTATTATTTATACAGTATGCACCTACAGTGTGTTCTGTTTTTCAGGTTAATATCTCTCTGAAAATGTAGAAAGAAGAGACTTTGTGTTTGTGTTTTTTCTTTGCCCGTTTGGTATTTGTTTTCGAAGTTTGGCACTTCATAAAAGCACTCAATAGACGGTATATGTGTATTCTGATGAATGTTAAACAGCCTGGTAATATTTTGTTTCGATAAAAAAATGCATAATATCACTTTCTGGAAAAAGGACCCTTTTAAAAAATCGTAGTAGGCCAGGCTTTTGTCACATTAATAAAATGGGTAGTATAATATAACTTGCATTCAGCGTTCTAATTGCAGAAAAATTGGCTTGTAAAAATTCGATATTATCTCTGGTTCCCATCCCTGAATATTTTTTCATTTTTGAACACTATCGATTTATTTTAAACTAATATAAATCAAATCTCCTACAATTCCTATCAATGAAGTCATATGTATGTTCTGATACCAAACATCTAATGAACAATTCCACAAAGTTCTATTTAATAATTATCAGAAATAAAAATTAATCTAGCTAAATGACAACATTCTATAAATATCTAAGTTATTATTATTATTATTACATAAAAGGTAAAAAAATTGATTAATTAAGTAGGTAATTGTCATGTTTAATTTAAAATTCAATGGCAGATTAAAGTCACTTTTGACATTGTCGATATTTAATTTCAAATAATTTTAATTTATTGGTATAATTTTTATAATTAGATTTGACTCAACTTAAAGGAGGCCACCTGAAGAAGCCATCCTAAAAATGCAGAAATAAATCAGATCTCATCTATTATGGTTGCATTTTCGAGTTCCCACAGTTTCAAAACTTAGATATTTATAGAATGTTTTCATTAAACCAGGTTAGTAAATTTAGCTAGATTCAATTTTATTTTAGATAATTATTGAATAGAACTTTGTCTGTGGCATTGTGCATTAGCATACCTAGATGTTTGGTATCAGAGCATACATATGACGTCATTGATAGGAATTGTAGATTTGATTTATATTAGCTTAAAATACCTTTGCAATACAGTAAAAAATGTTTCTAAAATTTAATAATAAAGAATATATGGGTAGATATTGCGGGTGGAATTCAACGCTGGTCGGGGCTTTAGTCCGCAGAGTAGTTAGTTTCACACAATATTGTTAATATCTAAAAATACAGGGTGAATCTTAAATAAGTACAAATATTTTAA
The DNA here is from genome assembly GCA_037114965.1 of Monochamus alternatus. Classification (NCBI taxonomy): domain Eukaryota; kingdom Metazoa; phylum Arthropoda; class Insecta; order Coleoptera; family Cerambycidae; genus Monochamus; species Monochamus alternatus. The sequence goes on along the minus strand of CM073433.1, from coordinate 51,691,359 downwards.
CTGCTGGTGTAGTTCGTCATTTAAATCAGTCTAGTGAAAGCCATTTTTAAAAATTTCTAATATTTACGGAGATATTAATTTTTTAAAAAAATACCCACATTTTGAGGACCGCTGGCTGATTTTTCATCCAACAACGTAATGAAACATATGATTTGTTGCGAGGTTGCCATATCTCCTCCAATATAAATATTACGTTTCCTTTAACGTAATAGTTCTATTTTAAAAATACTTGTTTTAAGCATAAGTACAATAAAATTGGGTATGTAGTATGATACGCAGCAATATTAACATAAATTTTAACATCTGAACTAACCTTACTATACTTCAACGATTAAAAATGAATTTCCGCAAGTTCAATACTACCGTAAAATATTTAGGAAGATATTACGTGATATTACTATGTCCAATGTTCAAAAATTATACTTAAACGTGCACACAAGCTTACCTGTTTGTTAAAAAATTAACTATTTAATCAGTAATCCACATTTCACAAGTTAAATGTCATTGTACACTGTTAGAAAGGGACACAAAACACAATTTCCTTAAGTTATTTTATGAAGAATAACGAAAAACTATGCACGCGTTTTTTATTTAAAATGGAAAAAATGTCAACTTTTAGCAAATTTTATTGCTATTTTCATGCATTATGTGGGGTTAACAAGTTTGACTTGGGCTTCCGATAATCTGTCATGACAGTCAATGACAGTTTGATAATAAAAAATAATATAAAATGTTACACTTGACAAAATTCGCTAAAAGTTGAGATTTTTTCTTCCTTGAAGCAAAGACATTTGTGTAATACTGGCAACACTGTGAACCACACGTTCAGTCTGCAGCACTATGACTCATAAAAGTATGAAGGGTCGGTCTAGGCCAGCGGTCCTCAACTAGTTTTCTACTGAAAAATTACGAAATTTATTTAAAATTTCACTTTTTTATTTCTGATTTTTTTGTAAAAAAACTATTAATTATGTGTTCTACACACAAAACTATACTGCTGGTTAAAATATTTGTACTTATTTAAGATTCACCCTGTATATAAAATTAGACTAGCCTACAATTATATATATATTTCTCATGAAATAATAAGTAAAGTTCAATAAGGATTCATTGAACTGATGACTTTATTTTAAAATAAAAGTATTACGTTTTAAATTTCTAACTACAAACATATTTATAAAAAGCTGCCGAGTCGATGTTTACAGAGAGGTTCCGGATTTGTCTTGTTTTAAAATGACGAGATACAACGCAACTTCCTACATCTGTTACGCTAATGTTTTATTCAACATCTTACAGCTCTCACCGAGAAATTGCCAGTAATATCTAAAGATAAGTTACTAGTATTACTACAGCTTCGCCCGATGTACTCGTATGTTTTAACATTGAGTAATACCGCCTTTTTAGAACGAAAACGTATAACATTTTTCACGTAAATGATTCAGAAAGCGAAGGGATTTAACAATACACACCTCTAATCGAACACGAGTGGGTACGGCGGGGTAAGAAATGCGACCACACCCCTAAACAAATATTATACCGACACGGCCTCAATCGGGTTGAAGATGGCACGACAAATAAAGGAACAAATCGTTTTCGTTCCCTATAGTCGGCGAAGAGCCATTCTGAAAGGCATCCTGTTATTTTCCCAGGCCTCTCGCTTGTGCTTCTTCTGACTGCGTACGGGGAGAACAAGTCGCGACTTGTCCGGCACCGGCAGCTAGTCCAGCCAGATTCATTCCTTCAGAGGCGTCCTACGGGGGTTGTGATTGTTGTATAAATTAAATTGCTTAGGTAATCACTCACAGCCATTAATTCTTTTTATGAAACAATAGTCAACCATGTTGAGGCAGGCGAGTGCCCTTTGGGAGTCTTCTGTGACTGGAGCAGGGCATTTGACTGCGTCAACCATGAATTATTATTACTAAAACTTAATAAATATGGTATAAGAGGACTGCCATGTGACTGGATTGCAAGCTATTTAAAACAACGACAGCAATATGTATCACTACTGGATAATGGAAATAATGGTATCAATAATTATGTCAATTCTGAAATAATTGAAATTAATATAGGCGTACCACAGGGATCAATACAATGATTCAGTGCAGTTTACATTTTATGCAGATGACACATCTATTATAGTATCTGATAAAAATGTTGACCAAAGGAGAATTAAATGCTGTGAGTTATTGCATGACTTGGGTAACTGATTTTCCCAGAATCATTTATTTGAATCCTGAAAAAACTCAAGCAATGACTTTTTATAGTAAATATAAGAATTGTGAATATCCTGAATTAAGTCTAAACAATGTAACTATACCTTGCAATACTTCAAATGTTAAATTTCTGGGTATAAATATTGATAACGTGCTGAATTGAAGGAGCCACTGTGAGTTTTTGATATCAAAGCTTCATTCTGTGGTTTATCAATTTAAGAATCTTAGAAATATACTTGATATCAGTCAGTTAAGAAATTTATATTTTGGTCAGGTTGATTCCAGGATAAGGTATGGTATTGGACTTTGGGGTGATTCCACCTTCTCTAATAAAGTGTTTCTGGCTCAAAAACGGGTTTTACGAAGTATGTTAGGCTTGTCAACGCGAGTGAGCTGCAAAAACATATTTAAGTATTATGAGATATTACACTCTTCCATCTGTGTTAATATTAGAACTAAGTGTATATGTTTTTAAAAACAGGCATAATTTTTTGTGCAAAGATGTCTATAATATAAATACTAGGCATAAAAATTCATTTTTGCTCCCTTTGTATAAAAATAATATTTCTGTTAAATCGCCTAACTATTTAGGTGTACGAGTATTTAATTCTCTTCCCATAGAAATAAAAAAATGTGAAAGTTTATTCTCATTTAAAAAACAACTGAAACAATTTTTAATAGAAAAGGCTTTTTATAATATGGACGAATATTTTAATATGTGAATGTCTGATTTATTTTAATATTGTATTTTATCTGACCTAACACTTGTATGTGTTTTGTTTTTTTAAAATGTGTCCACATTGATTCTACTTCTTTTTTACTATTCCTATACAATGTGTGAACTATATTGTCTAAATGAAAAATAAACATTATTATTATTATAATATCTAGACCAGGGATATTTCAAGGACTGTAATATATTGTTATATTTTATTTTCGTGTTTTGCTATTTTTTTGTTTGTTTGTTAATTATTATATTGGATCGGTCAGTGGTCGCGCGGTTGAAGGCGTCAGTACTTGAATCGAGGTTACTAGATCGCTGTGGGTTCGACCCCCGCAGCCGGTAGACCGTATATAAACTATATTCGTGAAGAGATTGACACCCTCTCTGTGGGTATGGTAGGGTGGAAGAATGTTGGCTTGGGTCAATGTGAGGGAGATTGATACCGATTGACATTTGACGTCCCCCTAATTAATGAGGTTTTTCAGGGCTTCCCTCATTCCTGCACTGAATGGTGGTTAGGGCCTACCAACTTAAGTCGTTCCTGGGTGCAAATGCGGCGTGCTTAATAATAATATGCCGCCCCCTCTCCCGCACAAGTCTTCGACTTCTGGGCTAATCCTCCTGATTAGAATGAGGGGTAGAGGTATTATTATTATAATAGTAGTCTTAAATTCTTGAAATGTCATTTACTTACCAGAATAGCTCTATTCTGGACATCTGTGTGTTCATTGATAATATTTTTGATTGAAATTTAAAATTTTGTGTGTGTTTCCAAGAACTATTCGACGGAAAGTAAGTTGAAGCTATATATATATATATATATTTGTTCAATGATATTAAAAAAAATAATGTTAATCCAAAAACTGTTGGCATGAGACACTTATTCCCAGTGTAGATTCTAAACAGGTCTTTTTTTAATTTTCAAAATTACACTTTATTATTAATTGTAAATTTTGCCTTAGAAATATGTAAGTGGCGTTCTTGAACTTGAATCCAGGCAAAACTGGTATTTTCAGTAATCAACTTTTTTTGAAATATCAATTTAAAAGATAGTGATACAGATCCTGAAAGTCAAAGGCACTGCTTTCATACCAGTAAGAAAATTGCTTTAGGTTAACAACTTTTTACTGTCCCAATTAATTTTAAGATTAACTTAACTTCACAAGAAATGTCTCTTTATTTTTTCCCATAAGATTCAGGTCACTTGTTTTACGACATCCCTCGGACACACTTTAATGTTACCTTCTATTACTTTTACTTAAGAAGCTTCTGAGGTCCTTCCGTCGCAGGAAAACCTATAAATAAATGTGTACTTCCTCCAAAGCATTAATAACATCGATATCTAGCGCTCCTATGGCTTCAGAATTACTGTTACTATTTCCAAGTGCCTGATCGCGGCCTGTCGTTCTCTGTAAGTCGCGCAGGTATTTATTTTTAGTGTTCGGATAAGGATGCTCACGAAAATAAATTTATCACTGGTGCAACGAGTGCTAGGTCTGAACTATTCTCGCTTCGAACGGTTGTAAAAAACGAAAAGGGGGATTTACGTTTAAGAAATAGACTTAAAGGTCAGGAAGTAGATAGAAAATATTGTTCCGCCGTGTTAACATTTAAAACAATTTAAATAAGTCCCGCCACTTATTGTAAGGTCTGATGGACCACGAGATGGCGTGAAGATTGTAAGTTTAGTTCTGTTGTTGTTCTCTAGCAGTAGATAGTCAGTTGTCAGACAGTCGATATGTCACGTTATTGTCATATATATTAAATATAACTAGTACACATCACAAAAGGCATTCAAAGTTATTTAACAATAGCCCGAGTTTTGTCTTTGGAATAAAACAATTTGTTTTTGAGTAGCAGATGTTTAATGCGAAGCGTTATTATGACCAAATACAACTTAACTGGGCTTACAAAAGTTTCAACATGTTTTATAATAAATGAATTTTGATGAATTAACATTTTATTTATCTTAACTAGATATGGCAAAAGCTTAACGTTTATATTATGTTTCTTAGAACACCTTGAAGCAAAAATATATAATATACAGGGGACATAACTCCCGTATTAAGCTGCGGCCAAGGCAGTCAAGAGAAGATAATTATCAAATGTGATAATATTAATTTACATAAAAACAAATATATCTCGTTGATACAAAAAAACAATTTCAGATACTTTTTTTATGGATTTACAAATAAAAATTCAAAGATTGTGAAAAGCGTCAATTAGTTTGTTTTGATTTGGCAATTTATCTGAACGTCAACTGTGTTGACCAAAAAAAAGAAAAAAAATGTAGCAATTCATCTGTAAAATTTCATAAATAGTATATTGTTATATTAGGATTAAAAGCGTTACTTTTGTGTCGAGCAAAATGGGAGACGATAAATACACATTTAATCCGAATAAAACAAATTTTCTTCTCCAACCGAAATCCTCCGCTTTGAAATTATTCAAACCAAATTTGGGTAATCAAGCAAAGTAGGTAAATAAGATATATCGATGTTGTCATGGATATTTTATCACACATTAGTCGCCATATTGATTTTTGAGTTCGTTTGTGGCTGAAAGTGTCAACTTTATCTTCTAGGATTAAAAGTGAATATTTTTGTTATTAGGATACCATCATTTTTCCCCAGTAAGGAAAATATCAATCTTAGAACCTCCTGACAGTAAAAAGATTTTTTTGTGTTTTTTTTTAATTTTTAGTTATTACTGTTTCACATATCATTTTTTATATATTTTACTTTTTTATATTTTATATTATAATCATATTTTGTCTAATTAATCGAATTTTTATAAATTGTCTTACATTACATATGTGTACAAATATTTCTAGTAAGGGTATGAAAAATAACAGAATTGGTTAAATATTCTTATGGGAAGGTAACTTGGATTTGTTTTTCAATTTAAATTATTAATTTCTTGTAGAAAAAAAATATACAAATATCCATGTTTTTTTTCTCTTTTCTGGTGGTGGTACCAAAATCAAATAAGGCCATAAGAAAATCAAAAGTTGGCTATGAGAATTTGAGCATTTAGTAGGCGTAGAATTTTTATCCCATCTTTGTTAGAAATCCTATGGCGAACAACGTTGGAATTAGGAAAAAGAAAATAAATATCACATATTTATTTTCAGAAAATTGAAAGGCTCAAAAATAGGCCACTTTTTCCTAATTTCAAGTCACCTTGTATACAGGGTTTCCGGATTTCAATATTTCTGGAACTGATTCTACACGAAATAATAATGCAACAAAGCCCTATAACATTTTTTCAAAAACTCAAAATTAGCGGGATTACAATTTTTCTTTTATGAATTTCTTCTAATAACTTTTTTGCGAGTCCACCGACTTTTTTTATAATTTCGTACACTTATCACTAGCGTTTCTTTGTATCCATGTTTTTAATTTGACGCACCCTGTAAGATACCGTTCCGAGATCCCTGTACTGGGCCTCGTAAAAGTGACCACCCTGTGTATAGCTTAAATTTGTTAAACCAGACGCTGTGTGCCTCCATATCGCCATCCCAAGCGCACCAGACTATTTATAGCGCCGAGTACGACGTCGACAAAACTTTATCTCGTCCTCCTTCCTTTTCCTAACTTTGATTTTCTGGCGACACTTCCGTTGATAATTTTAAGGGGTCCCAACTTTAACGGGCGAACTAAAAATAGCGGATGGAACGAAGAGGGGCTCGTAATTAGGGACAGATTTAGATGCAAGTAGCTGACATGGCAGCCGTCTGGGGAATAAATAAAGCAGGGTGTTTGCAGGAAGATCGAATTACGGAAGGGGTGCGTCAAGATTCGAAATCCATGTTCTGGTGTCTGGTGATGACTGCTAACAGTGTATTTTTGAGCGTTTGCCACATATAACAAGACATTTTCTTATTTTTAATACTTTATTACTAGTCTAGCCGTTGACCGTAAAATTCCCATTTTTTTTTTCATTCTTAAGAAGAAGAAAATTAAAAATGGGCGCTAAAATTCGATGTGCAACTTACTATTTAAACCACTGAGAGCACTTTAGCGTTGTTCGTAAATATTGTCGAAAGTATCAATTTTAAAGGGGAAAAAATGAATACATAAACATTCCTCAGTAAATTCTGCATAAAAATTGTCTGTACAGTTTTATTAATGGGGAAATTGGATTTATTCAAATACGCGCAGATGAAAGAATGTATTATTTTAATCAAAAGGCGTTTGTCCTACACAATTTTGTGGAAAAATCTTTTTTTTTGTCTGGTCACGCTCACATAACGCTTCACAGCGCAGACCTGTGACGTCAGACGCCGTTCCCACGTATATAACTAAATACAGCAGTGTGTCTCAGTTCATATCTGCATAAGATTTTCATGCTTTCGCACAACGCGGTACAAACTTTTAGAAGCGTAAATTTGTCATTCGTAATATTATTATTGTGTTAAATAGTCATTGGTATTGAATATAAAAATGTGATGTAGGGCGATGAAGCGTGACGAAAGGAAGCATTGCAAAACAATCTATTTAGTACTTACCGAACAGCATTGTTGCCGTAATTGTCACGAAAAAATCTATATTGTAAACAAAGGAATAAGTTACGACTAACAATACCGTAAGTTCGCCACATCACCACTAATAATTACGGCATTACCCACGCTGAAGGGCGTGTAACGTCACATCGCGTTTTCGGCCATGTGGTTTTTTACATTCTATTGCAATTTATTAAAGTTAATACTTTAATTGTTATGTGATTATTGTCACCAGACACATATTCTGATCTTTGAATATGTTTAAAAGGTTACCGTGTAATACATTACAAACCAATATAAAATTCAGCAAACTTTTACCCCTAGATTATATTCACAATTTGTTTATTACTGTGGATTTGAGCGGATTTTATTTATATTGCAACCTCAAGTGTTCCACAGGGTTCAATACTTGGACCCCTTTCCCTTCTACTGAATATTAATGATTTAAATGACGTAATTAGTCCTTGTAAACTTTTTTGCAGTATTGTTGGTGTAAAATCTACGTTATTTAATTCCGTTTGAGGTCATAAGTTCAAGTTCATATTTTATCGAAACGTGAAGTTTGAAACGCCTTGTACATACTAACGAATGAATACATAAGTATCTGTGTTAACGTTGTTCATTTATTTTAATTGTTCGCGACGAAAACGCGAACTTGAAGAACTGTAAACACAAATAAGGAAATCGATTAAAAGAGTGGCTGGTACGTTGCAGACGAGTATTTTATGAAGTCAACACGAGGCTTTTATGTTCGGCTTACATCCTGCGTTATGCCGAAACATTGATTATTCATAATACAGTTTGCATATAAATGAATGCCTTCGGTACCGTCAGAGTTCGCTTTTCTGAAGGATAATTATATGTGATTAAGTTATGCACAAAAGCGTTCTAAAGAAAGTATATGAATATGTACTGATTAAGTAATTTCATTTAAATGCGTTAAATTTAGACCAAACAATCCTTTCCGTGAATCGTTTCTTTAATATTAAATTCAGCAAAAGTGAATTAATGATCTTTCGAATATTTCGCCTTTCACTAATGCCTACACAAACGGCTAGAGCGGTCTATATTTTTAGCTCTAGAGGCTAATTAATTCTAATCGACCGGAACTCCTCTCTCCGCTGGACGTAGTCCAACCAGTGATATTAAATGTTTGTTGCAAAATGTTGCAAATCCAAAATTGTTGCTCAACGAGCTCTCCGCAACAAGACAAGAGAACGCAAAACTTTTAACAGCACTTCGTTTTACCTACGCTTTATACAAAATTATTTTCTTATTTTTGTAATGAAATAAATACGTATATCAACACAAAATTAATTTAAAATAATGCCTCTTTGATATATTCCGCTGTTAAATATTGCAAAAACACGTTTTAAAGATTTAAGTTATCGAAGACGATATTATAAGTACCCAGATGTGTTATTGTTACAAATTTTCTGATTTTTACCACTTCGTCTAAGATCTTGAGAATGACAGTTGCAAAATGTTGCAAACATGTTACAAAAATGTTCAAATTTGTATGTACGTTGCCACTTTTTTTATAATCTTTTGTAACAAATTGTTTCTAGCATGTAGTTTTCACCTACAAATGTTCAAGAAATTTCATTAATTTTCTTTTCATCTTTAGATAAGTAATTATTTGTTGCCAAATGCCTTCAACAATGTAACTCTGTGTAAGTTGTATTTGATTCATCTTAATATATAGCTCTAGTTTATTATCTATTTACCCTAAATTACTATAAACTACTTTGATGTTGCTAGTACTTGAATATTTTACATTTTGCAACTTTATACATGATCTATGATAATAGATGCAGCTATAAGCTTTATACTTCTTGTGCTTATTTACAAATATTCTACACTTTCAGCCATAAATTACTGTGAATTGGTAAAGCAGATGCGAATAAAATCAATTGTAAGCACTTTTATTTCCTTTAGCTTCTCTGTTACCTGCTCTAAACTAAATAAATTATATTAGTATTGCTAATGCATACTTTGGATCTACGGTATAAGTTGCAAAGTATTGCAAACGTGTGAGGCCGAGTGTGAGGCAATTATAAAGTAAAAAATATTTTGCTGTTCCTAGTGCATACTTTACGTCTTTTATATATCCTTTCCATTTACGCTTTTTATGTTTCTTGCTGCCACTTTGTAAATACTGAATAGATATAACTATAGTATTTCATGTATATTGACCTACCCTAACGTAATATGTATACATTCTTTTCTTGTATGCTGCAAATTTTCCCACATCTTTAGTTGCAAATTGTTGCAAATTAATAAATAATTAGGTTTGTAAATAGAGGCAGTTAAAAAAATCCTGCAAACTGGCAAATTATATTTACCAATAAGGGTAATCGTAAGCTTACATATACTTATTGCCCCAACTTGACAGAAAATAACGAGAAAAATACTTTGTTGGTACATAGTTTAGATTTTTGAAATTTTCCGGTTGACAACTGTTGCAAATTGACAAATTAATGTCGTAAAGCATAAGCTTGCATATTTCTTGGTTTTCAAACGCGCTTCCCTCAGCATTTCCCCTTAATTGGCATTCAACTAGCGTTTGCTGAAAAAGCTGCCGGCTAGATTTTCATCGATTCCGCGGCAATAATTGCGGCAACACCAATTAGCCACGTTCTTCTTGTGATTGTGGGAAGCTCGACTGCGAACTTTCACGCAGCACAGATTTACGATCAGCCGTCCTCTCCGCGTTGTGCAACTGGCTGCTTATATTGGCTCTCTAGTTCGAGCTCCGAACACAATAAACTGCAAAAGTGGATAACACTGTAGAAAGTTGGTGCCTGCAAGCTGCAGTTGTTAATTTATTTTATACGGAATAGACAAGAGTATTTCCCTTAAGAATTGATCGAAATCAACTTTGGGAAGCTATAATTGGAATGAGGTTACTTGTGTGTGTGTGTGTGCAAAGATTAATATCGTGTCAATAAACGAAACAGTTGCATAATATTAAAACGCATGTAGTTTCTATGAAATTATGTACCATACATGGTCAGACATATTAAACAGGCAAATTGAGTTTCTTATATAAATACAAGGTGTCCTAGCCAAGCTGCATTGTTCCACATCTGTCTTAATAATAATTTTAGAGAAGTATGCTTCATCTATCAAAAATATTTACAGGCAGTCAACGCTATCACGACTTTATTGAACATGTATCATATCTGAATATTTTCAGAATGAGAAGAAATATAAAGGCTTGCGGAGTTTAATATTTCACCTTGAAAATTTTTGGATATTTGAGTAGTAGAGTAGAATACATTTAGTTTTATAAGTCCCTTGTTGGTTCATTTTATTTGTCTCCAACAGTTTTGGACATTCTTAAGTACTTTCGACTAAGAATATATCATTTCTTTAACTTATTTTTGTATTTCTAAGGTGTTAATAAAAAAATCTAATTCAGAACTATACGTTGGAAGATCAAATAGAGAAGATGTTGGAGCATGGAATTATGAAGATGTATAGTGGCCATAACAATAATTCTGAACAACGACTTTGCGAACCACATACGATATTTCAAAAATCTGTTTATATCAGGTGGAAGGTATCAATTTTGCAATAAAAATTTATTACCAATAAGTTATCTCTATCTCTTAAAATAAAAAAGTTAGACAGCCTTAAAGTTTGGGCACTTAACAGGTTTTTTAGTTATTACTCATAAAGTTGGCCATGAATCTCAAATTTGTTTTTACGAGCATAAAGACCTCCAAAAATGCAACAAAAAACAATTAAAGATTTTTGACGTGTCTCGCATATTAAGATACATGGGAGTGGCCCTCTTATGTGATACAGCCTGTATAAAACTAGACAATGCAATACTTTTTGTGGACCTTATAGTAATTCTGTCCCCTGTTGTGTTTGGACCCAAGGTGTTCAATAATTTGCTTGAAGAATTAAAAACAATTGAAAATCTTCCTGAATTTAAATCCCGATTAAAATATTTTTTAATTGATAAGTGTATATGTGATTGATGACATTTGTTGACTGTTCCCATACTTTGTTATAAAGTCATTAGGAAAATAAACATTATTATTATTATTATTGAAATTATCAAATCATCAACAAAACAAATGCGGAACAAGCCTTATCCTTCGCCAAAATCAACACTGGCATTGCATAAGCGATAATGGTCGAACCGTTCGCAGTGACTTTATTTTGCTGTTTGTGCCATTACCCATCCATATTCTCGGCGTAGTATCCGAGCAGGTCCGCTCGGTTCATTCATTTTTCAATTGTGAGTCATCCTCCGAAGAGGTTGACCTGGAACAGGTTCTGAATAGCGCAGGTATATGCGGCAACGAGTCGAGAAAGGCTGCTACAGGCCGAGTAGGAAGGCACGGATGGTGGTTTCGAAGAGGCAAGTGGGAAGCCGAGGAGAAATCTTATCGTACCTGGACAGGTTATATTCTATGAAACGTAGGAGCATCGACAAAGGGACTACTTGCTCGAGCTTGTATCTCGATTACGTTGTAGGTATGTCTTAAGACAGCTCTTTGAAATGTTTCAAGACAATTTTTGTATCTGTATTAGAATGTGCGGTGCCTTCAGCAATGCCCGGGACCTACGTAATCAGATTGCTTTATTCGACAAGTAAATTTAATTTTCTTAAGTTGCTGTTTAAGGGCGCCGTATTCTTGAAATAGTGTTTTCTACATACAAGTCATTTTAGAGATTTAAGAACTGAATAATATAGAGTTTAGCAAATAACTAGAATGTTATCTCATGTCACCTGCGAATATTCAAAGGTAGGTACCGAAGTAAAATCAATATATAACGTCAGAAAACGGTCTATCCAACAAACTTTTAGGTACTGAAATTCAAGTATAGATGTAAACACTGTTATAACATAAACTTACATATACTCGCGACAAGAATTCAGACGACTTACGTCATACGAACAAATGAATAATTCATTATATTTTCAACAAAATATTTAAGAAACTGCAACTGATAGTAATAAAACTATATACTACACTAAAAGTTAGCATTATATATTGTACTAAATTGCAAAAAATGATTGTTTTTAACGCGACCAAATATCGAAAATTACGTTGACAATAAAAACAAATGTATAACGTCAGTCGTGACGTAAGACGTATGAAGTCTTGACGCGAGTATAGTTCTGCATATAAGATTTTAAGAGAAAATAATTGTTAAAATGTGGGGTTAGAATAACGAAATAATGTGTGTCATACAAACGCATTTTAAAAGTTATTATATTATTTGAGGAGAGTTTAAATATACTCGCGTCAAGAATTCAAACGTCTTACGTCATGGTTGACATTAGGCAATTGTCTTTATTGTCACCGTGATTTTCGATATTTGGTTGTGTTAAAAACAACAATTTTTTGCAATTTAGTGCAATATATAATGCAAACATTTAGTATAGTATATAGTTTTATTACCCTCAGTTCCAATTTCTTAAATATTTTTATAAAAATATAATGAATTATTCATTTGTTCGTATGACGTAAGTCATCTGAATTCTTGACGCGAGTATAGTAAAAGTGTATAAACAAAACATCAATAAACAACGAACATTCATATTTCCTTTCCAACGACTACTTGATCTTTCCACCGCTAATGTGATTTTAGGGTGGTACTTCTTTTGAGACTTTTTAGGACGATATTGCTTATAACTTTTTAATAGATAATACAGAAAAATCCTCTAATAAAAGTTTATTAAAAAAGATAGCTTTATAACAGGATAAAAAATTGGGTATGTTTATGGAAAAATTATAATTGATGACGTATCATTAGTCGTTTCTGTTAAATCCCAAATATAATACTTTCGATTGAAAATGAGTTTACCTCAACCCATTTAACACAACTTGTCCCAAATTTTATTTAAATTTTGGTAAAATTTTGTACGCCAACACCTTGTACAGGGACAGTATTTGATATCATCCTATAATATCAAACTGACTGACTTTAGTAAAACTATAAGTTTAAGTAAACTGTATCTGAATTTTGATGTTGAAATATGTTTTAACTTGCGTTTTAATTTGTTATATCACTTCGAAAATGCGTACCGCCCAGATTATGCAGGAGAAGGCAGACTATTATGGATTTTTTTCTGCAAGTTCTCATAAGCCAGGCCTCCGATGGGGACGGCAAGATGAAATTTTAATTAAACAGAGTAATTAATTATAAAAACCGTTAATAATTTGTTAAATTAACGTCTGATACCTGTTACCGCGTGTAAGGCGTGGGTTACTAATTAATTTAGGGCTGCCCATTAATAACAATGGCGACAAAATCGATTCATCAACGCCGAAAACTGGACGGAACAAAAATGCCGCTTAAAAAATTTAAATTGGAGCAGCAGGAATTTCGAGGGGGATGGCGCGGGTCCAGAGGGGATGATTTTGTATTCAGTCAAATTAATGAGTGGATTGTACTGATAATAAAGCATGTTCGAAATTGTTAGAAATACAGGGTGTTTAAGAATAACGTGCTCACTGGCAACAACTGTTTGTGCAAAGGTGCAACGGGAGACCGCGTACGAAAGTAACACAGGTTGGTTGTAACAGTCTATTGTCTTTCTAAAGAGGTTTGTCTATGATATTATATCATCATAGAGTCGGCAGTCTACATTAACTTATTTGAACAACAATATCCGTAATGTGTTTTAGTTCGAGTTAAGACCTGCAGTTTTCATTTAAGTTTTCATTCTTTATCTTAATCTATCATAATCCTAGAACTGAACGTTATTTTGAATTATTTTATTGGCTTGTTCAGTTAATACCAATATTGGCCATAACCTAAGCATGGTATCCTGTCAATCGCGTGAAAAATGCGTAATGAGACGATTGTAACAATGCCATAGGGGGACGATTGTAACATGTTACAACAGACCCTCATATTTAATACTTATGATCGTATTTGTCATCTTTAAAATGATAATTCTGTAGATATCCAGATATTTACTTCAGCATTTGTTATACTGCGTGGGAATATACAAATTCATTCTCTTTATTTAGGATGTCTAACAAAAAACAACGAACAGCGGATCGTGGGAAAGATTGTTATGGATTGGAAAAAACTTGGTCCAATCTAAATATGGAATATGGACGAGTCTGGCGACAGACAACCGTGCAAAACCAAGATAGGGATAGGATTCTTTGTTATTACTAAAAAAAATATATTATTATTTTATATTTTTGTTTTATTATTTTTATTTATTTATTTTTTTCAAATAAAAAAATATATTATGTACCTGCACTACAACTTACTTTTATGTAGGTATAATCCATAAACAAATACCTTGTAAATACTAACTTTCTATACCTAGTTATTACCTATTCTTCATATGTTACAAACGTCCCCATGTTCTGTTACTTTTGACTCATACCATTGGGTAGGTTGTAACGACGTACACTCTCTACTTTTTTATTAATTGTACATCAATATGAACTTTAATTACTTCAATATTTTTCTTCTATATATAAAATGCCAAGGGAACGACTTATATTAAGTAAATTTATATAACTGTTAATTTTTTATTTATCCGACTTTACAAAAATATGTTACTTTCGTACCTGGGTTCCCCTACTTTACTATGCAATTTTCATCTAAGATTTATTATTTCCATTTTCATTGTATTATTACTTTGCATGAAATATAGGAGAACCATTTATTATTTAATTTTGAACATTAATTATTAATAAAATTAAAGAGTAAATAAAGAATGCTAACTAGATAACTTTGAAAATACCTAGATATTTTTTACATGAAACAAATATTTATTATTTTACCTAAACTAACGTACAATAACCATCAACTATATACTACTAACACAGTAATTTCCGGATGGATTTTGAGTGGAAACGTTCTAGAATTTCCAGCGTTACTACTACTTCATTTGGAAATTTTAAATTCAACATAAAATAAGGACAAAGCTATATCACCGATTACATAAGTAATATGTAGTTATACTTCACTACATTAAGTTTTGGTGACTGCAACACGAACATTATTCGTTGAATATATACGTTTCTTTATTGTATTAGATACACTCACAGATGAAATACTACTTACCATTGATTTTTGCGACTTTAGGCGACTGTGTGGCAATAATATATCAATACATATATTGTAAAATACTCATGAATGTCACAACAATTATTAATAACTCCGACTACCAAACAATATGACGTTTTTAGTGCTTGATGTGATGATCATACACGTGGTTGCTCCTGCTGCATAGTTACTTTTAGATATCTCTTTTGAAAGATAGATCAAAAATTAACTTTTTGACATCCAGAAGTTCAAAAAACATTTATTTCGGCTTACTTTTAACGTTTTTAAAAATCGGTAACATACACATTATTTAAACGTAAGGGCAATGACACACACAGTCGATACCAAAAATATACCGTAAGACCAGCAAAGCAGATACAGTGTGATAAAGCAAGAGCAGATCCCTGACGACAGCATAATGCGATGTTGCCAAACTTACCTTAGTCAAAAGTTGAAAGCATTATAAAGGCGTTAGTTTAAAAAAAATGGATACATCGGGTTACAACTGTTTTCGGTTGGGGATTTATATGCACCTTTAATTCTAAAGAAATAGATTGAGCAAAGCAAAAACTTGTTCTGACTCTTATACAATGGGTTCCTTAAATGAAGTTTCAGTGCATGTAGCACAAGTCCTGAAGTCCCCTCTGAAAAGGGTGGCCTGAAAATGCTATGTATTACATAACTTAATAACGATATGATATTAAATCATGTCAGTTAATGAACTTTTTATTCTTAATAATATACATTAGAAAACATTTTAAAATTTATACCAAGAGTGTAAGAAAACAGTTTGATTGAGGTTAAAATTTAATTCGTCATCTTTTGGCTTGCTCTACATACATTGAAAATTTGATTACTCATTTTAGAAGCACGTTATACAGGTGATGAATCTCAAAATGTTTGTGAATTTTCCAACTACACTAATTTTTAATTTCAAATATCAGAATTCAATATTTACTATAAAAAATATGCCGCGGTCATACGATTCAACGGTTGCACAATTGTGTTAATAATAAATAAGTACATTTTTTTGTAGTTTCGTGTGCATTTTCAGGGCCGCGGGCAGACTTCACAAAAATTCGACCCTGTACCGCATATAATTCTCTACGCCGCACAACCTTCACCAAATTCGTATTCTCTCTCTAAAATTAGAGACACGATTCGTTTTTAGACGGCCAGTTATCGCTTGTATCGGTTCTGCTTACTCCGATATGTACAATAACGTCTGACCTCAATAGTTACAGCATACAGCGATGGCAACGCCATATACGGGCCAGGCTAATATTGCTCCAAGCAACTCTCCTGGCTGGGTAAACGGAATATGGCCGATTTATGCCCGTGCAAATACGGTTCCACTTTATTGTTAACTAAAACTCCACTTCGTTTCGGTCAGACGACGGCAATTTGGAGGTAGACAGGGCCGGATTTAGGGGGCGGACACCTTCGAAATTATAGCTATCAAAAAGTATCATGTTCTTGTCGAAATAATTAACTAAAAACGGTTAAATGTAACTGTAGTTCTGGTGACATTCACGACAGTTTTAGTCTGTACTTCCGAAAATAAGCAGTACGAGGTATGGCAATTAACATCTGGGAATTTGTCAGTGAAAAAACAAGGAAATTAAATTTCGCCAAAAGTTTATTTCGACCTTCACAATAGTCTCCCTCTAACTCTACGCAACGATTCCAACGTTGCTCCCACGACTGGAAGCACCTTTGGTAATCTTCCGCAGTTAACCCGTTCAGCACAAAGATTACAGCTTCTTTGACCTCCTGTACGCCGCCATGATGAGTTCCCTTGAGGTGCGACTTCATCTTGGAGAATAAAAAAAAATCGCAGGGGGCAATATCGGGGCTATAGGGTGGGTGCGACAACGTTGGAATGCTTTTTTGCCAAAAACTATTGCACAATGAACGAGGAATGGCTGGCGCGTTGTCGTGCAAGATCTAGTTATAGACCTTAAAAGGTGTAACTGATAAAGTAGTTTCTATGACGTTTCTATTTTGGAAAAATGTAGAGAGCGGAAGTGTATTTTTAACACCCTGTATATTATTTTCTACTAAAATAAAATTACAGAAAATTCACAAGATTTTTAGAAATGCTATTGAATTTCGAAATATGTTTGTCTCCTTTGTTTTTTATGTAGTTTTCTAGTAAATTTACAAAATGCATAGTATATATAGTAATACATAGTGAGTAGGATGAGTAAGGGAGGTGAGAGTTACAGATTCAAAGAACAATTACAAATAGTAAGTTGACGCTGAGTGAACTTGGCACTAGTTTACTTTTGTGTTCTCTCCTTCTCAAGTGGGACGTTTGTGGAATCTTGTCCCCTGCAACTGTCACATCTCTTACTCACATATCTAGTATAGTCACTTTCTATTCTACTATTTGGAAACTCAGATATAAATAATATTGGAGTAATCATCCTGCATGTTGTAAATTTACTAGAAAACTAAAAACATGTTATATATAAAAACCACAAGAGAAAAAATAATTTCTAAATTCATTAGTCTTTCTAAAAATCTTTCCTGTAACTTTGCAGAAAATAGTGCCTAACTATAACAGAATCTCAATTTTATTTGTATCCACATTATTTACTGGCTTTCTAAAACCGACTAGTCCCTAAAAATTTAGGTTACGTCATAAAAATTAGGTACTTTGCACCTTTTAAGGTCTATAACTCGAAAACGGTGCGTTTAAGAGGTTTATTAGATTTTTAGTTATATTTTTTATGTACCATCACCAGCCGAAGTTTATAATATACTTTATGAGACAACCTGTATAATTTATAGAGCTATTTTACTTTTCGAATCTATAATAACGTAACACTCTTTCGATTTTTTTATACTTCGCGTCACCAAGGTTGCAGTCCGACCTTAGAACTGAATTTGTACCAGATTTAGAACTGAAATAAACAAACTTTCTAATAACCAGCGCCGATCCGAAAAAAATGCCCAAAACCGGATTTAACGTATAATTTATTAAATACTTATTCGGCTGTTCTTGCCTTGGTGGCATTCTTAAATAGAAATCCGGAGTTGGTAAACGGGTCGGTCGAGGGTGGCTTTCGTTAACCGTGGGCAATTTATTTGAGAGAAAAACGAGCAGGGCGAAGCGTTGCGTTCTCGAATGTGTCACCGCAAACTAGCCAAACAAACAGGGGGACGGTTTTTCGACTTCCAGAGATAAATCACACCCTCGCATTCACGTCAGAAGCACAGATGCACTTCCAAAGGACCCAAACGGTCCAAGGATCCTCTGGAAGCGGTCGCCTTGAGAAAAAGGATGGACCCGTCCAGTGCAGGAGAAGTTCTACGGTACATACAAGAAAAAATTACTTTTTTAGCAGAAAAATGCGAAGACTGAAAGTTATTATACGGTATTTATACGGTAATTGAAATTCATAGGATAATAATACAGATTGTCTCAAATACTATAATTATGTCGATTTACCTTACAGGGTGTTATTAAATGAAATAGCAAAAATGAGACCACAGATTCCTTAGGTGAAAATAAATAATAAAAAAATAAAAAATTTTATTTTCGATATTGGTAAATAACTTCTTAAGAAATCCCAGTTACATAAAATTTGTAAGTCGGGGATTTTTGCGGGCGAGAAATTCAAATTTGTTTCTAATTTTGACGTCACTAGAAGAGGGCGCCACTTGTGGGACACCATGTTTTTTTAAATGGCAGAAAACATGCTGTACATAAGGTGATTCACCAAAAAGCTAATACTGAATTATAAATTTCCTACTCGATAGTGAACAGAGACTTATCTAAGGATTTAACTTCACCCTTCAGTAAACATTTTTAAGAAATAAGTATAATTTTTAAAAAAGTAACGAACATTTTTGAATAAAACTATTTCACTGGGATATTAGTGGAAATTAAACAAATTATTAAGGTCATTAGGTCAAATTTGAGTGATAAATTAACTCCCTATTAATGACTCTAATTGACAGGGAACACTTTACTTCGAATAATATTATTTTATCTTTTTTAAAAGGCAAGATTTATCAAAGTTTAGCAGAACCAAGGGAAAATTTAAAACCTAATTCTGCATAAGAGCATATGTTTTCAAAAGCAAAATTTGTAAGTACAATGTTAACGGATGGGGTTCCACTATCACTTTGCAAACTCTTTATAACCTTAGACTAATTGCCAATTTATAACCCTTAATCTATCTAAATGGTATACTTCTTCAGTTTGAAAGCCTATACCTCACACTATAGTTATTTCAAGAATTCAGACGACTTACCTACGTCATACGAACAAATTTTATATTATACTATATTTTCATCAAATTATTTAAGAAACTGCAACTGATAATAATAAAACTCTATACTACACTAAACGTTTGTAGTATACAGGGTGAATAAATACAAATATTTTAACTGCTGGTGTAGTTCGTCATTTAAATCAGTCTAGTGAAAGCCATTTTTAAAAATTTCTAATATTTACGGAGATATTAATTTTTTAAAAAAATACCCACATTTTGAGGACCGCTGGCTGATTTTTCATCCAACAACGTAATGAAACATATGATTTGTTGCGAGGTTGCCATATCTCCTCCAATATAAATATTACGTTTCCTTTAACGTAATAGTTCTATTTTAAAAATACTTGTTTTAAGCATAAGTACAGTAAAATTGGGTATGTAGTATGATACGCAGCAATATTAACATAAATTTTAACATCTGAACTAACCTTACTATACTTCAACGATTAAAAATGAATTTCCGCAAGTTCAATACTACCGTAAAATATTTAGGAAGATATTACGTGATATTACTATGTCCAATGTTCAAAAATTATACATAAACGTGCACACAAGCTTACCTGTTTGTTAAAAAATTAACTATTTAATCAGTAATCCACATTTCACAAGTTAAATGTCATTGTACACTGTTAGAAAGGGACACAAAACACAATTTCCTTAAGTTATTTTATGAAGAATAACGAAAAACTATGCACGCGTTTTTTATTTAAAATGGAAAAAATGTCAACTTTTAGCAAATTTTATTGCTATTTTCATGCATTATGTGGGGTTAACAAGTTTGACTTGGGCTTCCGATAATCTGTCATGACAGTCAATGACAGTTTGATAATAAAAAATAATATAAAATGTTACACTTGACAAAATTCGCTAAAAGTTGAGATTTTTTCTTCCTTGAAGCAAAGACATTTGTGTAATACTGGCAACACTGTGAACCACACGTTCAGTCTGCAGCACTATGACTCATAAAAGTATGAAGGGTCGGTCTAGGCCAGCGGTCCTCAACAAGTTTTCTACTGAAAAATTACGAAATTTATTTAAAATTTCACTTTTTTATTTCTGATTTTTTTGTAAAAAAACTATTAATTATGTGTTCTACACACAAAACTATACTGCTGGTTAAAATATTTGTACTTATTTAAGATTCACCCTGTATATTACACTAAATTACAAAATGCGGTTGTGATGTAAATTATGTTGACAATAAAAACAATTGCATAACGTCAGTGATTAAATTACAACTCTACATACACTTGCTGTAATTTTTTCGTTATCGATACAAATTTTCTGTCGAGCAGTGCATTTAGAGACCCCTTGACTCCGGCACTGGTTGCAGGCGAGGGCGGTTTTCTATAGATATGCCTGCCGGTTCTCTATAGAAATCTAGAGGCCGATGTCGATACATATTGTCGAAACCCTCGACAGATGTTTTTCCACGTTAAAAGAGAGTAGTGGCCTGCAACGCAACGGTCTAACGATTCCAATAATAATTATAAAAAGGCCCGTCATATGGTCTTTGTTGGAGGATGTTTTATTTAACTTTCTACGGGCTTTACAATACAAGATAAATTACTGCTTAACAAATACGCCAATTTTGAATCACAACTAATATTCGTGTTGTATCCCTTGTTTTTTGCAAGTAGTGTATATCGATAAGAAAAATATATAATTCACGCAAAAAGTTCCGGGGACGTCTTTATTAAAATATCTCAGGCCTATAACTTCTTAAGGAAGAAAAGTTATACCAAAGTTAATTTAAATCACCTTATTTTCGTCTAAGGAAGCTAGCCTTAATGTATGGCTCACTATTTCAAAAGGCGCTGTATTTTTGAAATAGTATTTTTTTACAAATAGAAGTAATTTTAAACATTTAAGAACTGAATAATATAGAGTTTAGCAAATAACATGAATGCTATTTCATGCCACCTGCGAATATTCAAAGATATCGAAGAAAAACGAATATTCAGGGTGAGTGACGGGAATCCCCAATATTCGAAACATATGGTCTAACATCAGCGGCTACTGAGATAGAAATGAAAATATTTTTTACTCGAGTTAATTAATCAAATCTGGTGAACTTGGTGGCCAATTTTGGAAACCACCTCGACCAATCCAGCGTGGGAAGGTTTTAAACCATTTTTATTAATGACTTCCCATGCCGTAGTTTGATTAATTTCGAGACGGGTTACAATGCGCCTTGTACTTACACTCGGACTACGTTCTACCATATTTAGAATTTCTTCTTCCACTGCTAGACCAGGACTAGCTTGCCTCTCAGATGTAATTCTCACATTGGGAAACATTCCAGTTCCACGTGCATTGTTGAAGACTGTCTGGAATACATTTCTATCTGGCACTCTTCTGTTCGGAAAACGACGTCGATATTCAGCAACTGGACGATTAGCGCTACCGTTGCAATACCCATAAATAAATCACTAATATGAGTTAAATTCAGAATGCATAAAATATCAAATAATAACAGCTTTCGCAGAAATAGCAATAAAAATATTTTCATTGCTTTCTCAATAACAGTTGATGTTCGACCATATGTTTATTAGGCTTTTTTGTTCACTTTTGCCCCCTGAGCACCCCTTTCGAATATTGGGGTTTCCCCCCCCCAAGATCTAACCAACAAATTTTTAGGTACAGAAATCTTCCAAAATATGTATTTTTTAAATTCAATTGTAGGTGTAAATATTGTTATAACATAAACTCACATGGTTTTGCATATAAGGTTGTTAATTTTTGTAAACACTCTGTATATGATTGTTTTCGAAAATGTTTAACATAAAAGTGAAAATCACCTTGAAGGAAAATAAACCCAAATTCACGAGGACTAGCCTTAAGACATCATTTACAGGCAATGATCGCCAAAGATCGATAAATTTCACCCAAGTTTCGACTTTCACTAAATAATTTATGTTCGTTTCCGATATATCCCGACAATATAATAAATAAATGATGAATTCTCAGAATGTGCCATCAAAACGTCGACCGAAACCATTGTCCAAACAACTTCTGTAACGTTAAAAGGAAACACTAAAACGATAAGCGTTCTAAATGATTCATTAAAGCGGTTACGATTACGATTTTATTGGAACATCCACTTCTCTGCCCATTGGCACGTCATCTAGTACCATTATTTATTCATCGAGTACCGTTACTGCCACTTTAATAAATAAAAGATCCATAAAATCAATATCTCAGGAACAACTAAAAAAATGTCGACAGAATGTAAACGATAGAATTTCGAATGATAAACTAAATGTTACATTAGAAATACTAACTAGACATAATAGTTCATAAAAGGTTACGTTCTATTTTCGTAGGTAACATGTTTCTTATCACTTTTACAAAGACTGTTTACATTGTAGTACCTACATTATAACATCAATATACAGTACGTCCATAAAATAACGCATAAATTCATTTTTAGCTAAATAAACAAAATTATTACATTTCCGAAAAAGGTCGATTTTTTATTTTAATTTACTGTTTTTTAAATAATAATTTAATATACAGGGTGATCTATCTTCAAGTAATGATGTCATCACCGGTTTCTTTAAATGGAACACCCATTTTTGTATCACAAGTTGCTTCAAATTGGTACAGGATAAATATGGGCGCACTGTAAATATAATTATAGTACTTTATTTAGTCATTAGAGTTCTAATAAGATAGCAGCAAAATGTCAATTTTAAATAATGTTTCATTGCTTAACAAAACAATACATTAATAATAAGGTAAATCGTTTTCACTTTTTTACATAAACCGACATCTGGGCCGACTCTTACCACAATAACTATTTATTTTTGCGCCCTTACCTTCTGAATCCATTGGCGGGGAATGGGAACCTAAATCCACTGGGCGGCGGCACGGGCACGGCCACGGGGGCGGGCCCTTGCACCAGCGGCACTTGCCCCATCTGGGGCGGCGGCGGTGCCTGGAAAACGAAACCACTAGGAGGCACTACATTATTAGGAACTACTGTCTGCAAGACGGCACCATGCGGCGGCGGCGGCATCACGTGGGGCGGTACTAAAGGCGGGGGCGGCATCGAGTTCATCACGCTCTGGGGCTGCATGCCGCCAGGTAAGGTGGAGTAAGGTGGCGGTAAGTGGCTGTTTAGGATATCCGGCAGCCGGTCGTTCACCTGGGTACTGCCCTCCGCGGTGTGACGGTGGCCGGAATTGTTGACGCGCCGCTGGTGGCGTCTTTCCCGACGCTCGCGACGCCTCTGCTCCCGATTTCCCGACGGCGGTTCACTGACCGGGGGCAGTACCGATATCTCGTCCGTTTGGGCTTCGGTACTCGTGAAAGTCCTGGGAGTACGAATAGGTTCGTTGGCTGGTTTGCTCGGGGGCGGCTGCGGCGGCACAGTCAATGGCATTGTATTTATAGCGGCGTTGGTGAAGGTTCTAGTTCCGCCGGGATGGACGTTCACCATTGGTACCACCGTGGTGCTCGGCTTGGTGTTCTGGACGATTTCCAGACCCGAAGAAGTGACTGGTGGAGGCGGTAGGAAACTCCCCGTGTTCGTGCAAGTGCTAACAGTACTTCTATTGTTCATAGCTGGTACCGGTACGACCTGGGGACTGAGAAGAGTACTTCTATTGTTGACATTTTGGAAATTACTGGGTATTTGTATGGAATTAGTGTTATTGGGTTGAGTGTTATGCAGGATGACCTGCGTGGTACCGTTGACGCCAGAACTGCTCGGGTTGGAAAAACCAACACTGGTGGTCGCAGGAAAATTGAAAACCTGATGTTGCGGGAAACTGGATCCCAAAGGCAGCACCTGCACGTTAGACACATTGTTTCCTTGGACATTGCTGAGAGTGTTCAGGCAATGAATTGTTGGTACTGAAGAAACTACGTTGACGGGCACAGCTCTGTAGAAATTTACGTTAACGTTACTGACATTGTTGGGCATCTGGGGTGTGAATTTCTGGGGTATTTTCGGACCCGGCATAGTGGTCGTCGTCGTAGCTGTAGATCCAGTCTCATGTCTTGGTACTATCGGCATGGACTTCGGTACTGAACTACTCCTGAAGTGATTAATCTGGAGCGGGGTGGTTTGGTCCAGTTGGGAACTATGTCGCAGCACATTCCCTTGGGAGTTATTACTCGGGTACTTCGCGTATTGATTCGAGGGTTCGGAGATATTCCTCGCGTGACTGGGAACAATCGCCGGAGGCCTGTTCTGCACAGTGCTGACCGGTACCGAGGCGTAGCGCGTATGATTGGGCAGTCCCACCACATTGGCCGAACTCAGGCTGCCCTGGAAAACGTTCTGCACGGTCACGTTACTCCGGGACCCAGTCTCGGGGCTCGCGCCGCTACCCTGAGGCGCACCAGGGGATACATTCACTTGCATATCACCACTGTTTTGAACATCACTCGCATCGAGGCCGTCTGTGGACCCAGCGCGCGCGTCAGGCTCCTCCGTTCGACTGAACACTTGGCTCAGCCAACTACTCGGCCAGATCGGGTGGGGGTCACGTGAACGGGGGCCCTGGGCCCATTGGTCGTCCGGCAGGTGAACAACCATCTCTGACGTCGGCGGTGGAGTCGTCGGAAGATGTAGGTCTGTAAAACTGCAGTGGTGCGGAGTGCCATCGTTCTTTGTGATTTCGTCAAGGTCGCCAGAAGACGATGATGGACTGGTGCAGGAACTGCAATGACAACTAAGGCATTACGGGGTGTCACATAAAAAACGACGCAGTGCATTTAGGGGTGCCTAAAATATTGTAGTTTTTCCAACTGGCTTATACGCAAAGTTGCATCCAGGCAAAGTTCGAAAAAAATAATATCTTGGCAATACTATAACTCAGAAGTGGCAAATTTGGTATACAATTTAGATACGTTAACTGTTATAAATTGACCATGAGTTCGAGGTTATTGAGGGAACGTAAGATGACCCTTAACTCCGTATATTTATTTTCGCCCTTACGTATGCTCATTGTAATTTAAACCGTTGCAATATATATATATATATATATATATATATATATATATATATATATATATATATACATATAAAAATTCGGGCCTAACTTTAAATATCTATATAACGCCTGGATGCAGCTTTATATACTGCTGGTATTTCAAGAAAATTAGAACAATTCATTTAGCTATCTCTGTTTCTCATCAACGTTGCGTTTCCAAGATACAGGTTGTTAAAATTATTACTCTGAAGAGGGTTTTCCTTATTAATCTCAAATGAGATAAAGATAAAAATATTTAAACTTGTACACGAATTAATATCAACTGTTCTGAGAAATACGCGCAAACCGTTTTAGCAATGACGTGAGTGGGGATAGTTTTGAGTGATATAATTGAAGTACAATTTAGACTTTTGAGGAATTTTCACTTATAAGATATTTTTTTTTTAATTATATCCCACAAACTACCTGGATCCGCCACTGCTATTAAAAATAAAACGGTTTTTACATTTATTTAAAAACACGGTTTATATTAATTCTTGTACAAATTTTGACACATCTTTATCTTCAGTCGACTTAAAGATAATTAAGAAAAAAATCATCTTTACAGTAACAATTTTAATACCGTGTATACAGGATTAACTATGACTAAGTACAAATATTTTAAAGAAAAGCTTTGTTCATAAAAAAGTTATATGAACTATAATATACAAACGGGACACTCTATAGAAGTTTGGCTAAATTACAATGTATCGGGCATCCCTATATGCATCTGTTCTTTGTCGATTGTTATGCGGGACACCCTGTATATTGAGCATGGGTGTTTATATTTACACGAGCGCCAGGCGTAAGGTGTTCCGTGTGGCATTGCTTTAATGCTGGAAAGTTTGTCGATAAAGATATGGGTTAAACAAATATCAGCGATGCTGCATAATCTCTGTACAACCTTTAATTTGCTTTGACATGTCGTATAAACGTGAATTCTTTATTTGGCTGTCAATGAAATAAATTTAATTATAATATAATTAATAATTAAACTAATGATGAGCGCAGGTTTCCCTAATAGACATCAAAAGAATTAATTTACAATGAAATTAGCATAACAAAACAATTTTCCCTATTCATATATTCAGTTAGTGTTGCTATTTCTAATTAATAGTGATGCAACATAATATAGCGTTATAGAATGATAGTAATACCGATATTACGTTTTCATATAGTTTCTAATATTTCTAATTAAACGAACTAGAACGATTTGTTTATGCAATCATGAAAACAATAGTTGTGAATAATTAAGAAAAGAATTTATATTTCTCCGACATTTTTTTGATATTGTTACCAAAACTTTCATCTCTTTATGATAATAATTATAAAGACTTTACCTTGAAGTGCGCGACAGCGATTTGCCGCTATTCTGATACTCGTAGGGCTGCCACAACAGCGAACTCAAGGCTTCCTCCACGTTCTGGTGGAAACTATTCCTATTTTTGGGCAGATAATTTCCGTTCTGTGAAGACGACGCGTCTTCACTTCCAATTTTTTCGTTCGTCCCATTGTTATCCACTCTCAAATAGCTCTTGTTCGAGGCGAAGTCCTCCGTCCTCAAAGCGTTCACGTTTAGAGTCTTAAAAGTATTCCTGTCCTCTTGGGACACACTTGGGGGCTTCTTCAGGCAAAGCAGCTTAGGCAGGCTTTGTTTCAAGCTGCTCCGTTCCGACCTGGAGGTGACCACTAGTGGCTTCTTCACTGTCTCGTGGATGTTCTGGTTGAGATCCTGCACGAATTTGGTACGCACTTCGAACACTGTGTTGTTGTTAAACTCTGAGTTGGATTGATAAAGACGTTTCGTTGAGTTAGAGTGCCATGTTGGTACTGAGGACGTGGTGGAGAGCTTTCTGTTCATGTGCCTGTTTGTTGAAGAAGGATCGGGAGGCCTACCTTCGTCAGGCTTTTGTTTGAAGGTAGCCATTATGGGTGGATTTTGGATTGGCTGCTTTGGATGAGGCACATTCTGTAGGACCTGAAAACAAAGACAAAATTTCAATCATGGGATGAAATAGTACATTATACTATAAGAGAGAGAAATGCGTTATTTTGGCAGAGGTGCAATTTGATTTGCTACAATGCACCGAGGACAAAATAGCATCTCTCCCGAATGGTATATACTATTTTTTCCACGGTCTCATTAACTTAAAAACACATATTTTGTCATTATGAAGTAAGTAGCATCATAGTTATTGTATTCGGATTTGAGCATTTATTTAGTAGTCGTTGAGTTATTGTCATAACTACAAAATAAACAAACAAAAAGAATTGTCAAATTAAGGTGCTAGTTTCGTTTAGTTTAAAGTTTGTTTAGTGCACAATGAATAATTGTGAGTCGGAAGAGATTGTGAAGGCTGCAAATATTGCAATAAGCAATTTGCTGCCTACGAAGTCAAGATCTTTATACGATATAGCCTACAATCCGTTCAAAAAGTGGTGCGCCGAGAAACATGTTCAAGTATACAGCGAGAATGTTTTGTTGGCATACTTCAGTGAAAATGCAAAGAATTACAAGTCTTCCATATTATGGGCGCAATATTCTATAGTTAAGTCATGCTTGATAATTTACGACAACATAGATATAAGCAAATTCCCCAAGCTGATCGCATTTTTGAAAAGAACCGGTGACGGATATCAAGCGAAAAAATCAAAAATATTGACAAAGGGTGAAATCGACCGTTTTCTATCAAGTGCAGATGACAAAGAATTCTTAATGATTAAGGTAAGATTACTTTTGTTGTTAGGTATTTCAATTATTAAGTATTTTGATTTTTTATAGGTTGGATTAATTCTGGGGATTGCCGGAGCTTGTCGAACTGACGAACTAGTCAATTTAACTGTAGATGATATTGAGGATGTAGGCTCTTCCTTGATTGTAAAAATTCCAAACACTAAGACAAAGATCCCACGAACCTTTCTGGTTACCGATGTGGGAAATATGCTTGAATTGTTTCGAAAATACCTGTCTCTTCGTCCTCCCCACGTCAAGCATAAGAGCCTTTTTTTGTATTACAAAACAGGAAAATGTAGTTCGCAGCCAGTTGGCAAGAATACCATGGGAAAAATTCCGAGTGTAGTAGCTTCGTATTTAAAATTACCTGATGCTGCATGTTATACTGGTCACTGCTTACGAAGATCTTCAGCGACATACTGGCAGATGCTGGTGTGGATATCACGACAATAAAGCGTCATGCTGGTTGGAAATCAACGACAGCCGCTGAGGATTATGTCGAGAACTCCATTGAAAATAAGACCAAAATTGCTAATCAGGTTTTAGTAGGTACCACTACACACAAAAACTGTAAATGTAAGCGAAAGTAATATTCCTTCTAATATTAATTTTGAAAATTGTACAAATGTAACATTTAATTTAAATGTCAATAAATAATTTCAATGTTGTCTTTTTTTTGCATGAAAAACGTTCTCCATAATGTAAACTCCCTTGGGAGCATTATACTCCATTGGGAATAATCGACTATTTCTGTTTTAATTTTGATGTCATAGAAACTGATTTCTACTCCCGATCGTGGAAAAAAGAAATTTTAGTACCATTAACTATCAAATAATAATGTTTTGATGGACATAACTAAAGCAAAATGTAGAAATATACTTTGCAGAAGAATGTCACAACACTAGATTGATTTTTACAGTTATCTACAATATTGTCATCTTTTGTTTACCGATGATATTAAATTTTGCAGCCTTGATGATGTCCAGGAGGGGCAGAATGATTCTTGGTAATAATTTTTCCAAGGGGTTTCATTTAAATGAGTTGAATTTTGAAGTAGATCATAATATATTGAACTCTGAAGTGTTTCAATAATTCTGCTGATCGGAATATCCGATTGATTTCTCGAATACATTACTCTTATTTTTACTGGTTTGAAACTTAGATCTTGATAGGTAATTATTATTATGGAATATAGTTAAATACAGGTCTGACTGATTTCTAAAATCATCAAAGAGTTTGGCCAAATCATTACCTTATTTTCAGTGCCCTGAAATTTTTTTAGATCGTTGTATATACTGTAATTTTATGAAACAGGCTAAATATCGTATTTATTTATAATCATCAAGTCTCGCTAGCTTCTCCTTATGTTTTAAATAATAGTAGTAATAATGATGATGATAATGAGCTACAACAAAACTTTGATGATAATATCGATAGTCACGATGAAGATGACAAAGAAAATTACAGGGAAGACCAACACGATATTAATTCTATAAAGATACTAACGACTTCATAAACAAATAAAACATATTCTTTAATGTAGGTAATAAAATATAGCTCTCTGTATTCTACATGGTATGGACTTGCTTTTTTAATGATTATAAAAATACATACATGAGAAAGTACAACACTAATTGTCTGTCCAATTAGACAAGCAAGGTTTGGTAGCCTCGCGTTATAGTCAGATTGTGGTTTATAACAACTGAAATAAGAGCTATTGTTTTTTAAATAATAAAGACATATTTGTCGTGACTACAAATCAGCCAGACTTGTTAGTAGAACTATTTTCATTAACGTAAAAACTAATTTGTATTTTGCATTTTCCGACAACATCGGAAAAATTCTATACGTAATATGCAGGGTATTATTGGTATCCTTGAAAAGGGTGATTGTACAGTTAAAATAAATGAGATTTAGCCAAATATACCTGTATCTAAAAGTTCACTGCTTCCAAGATACAGGGTGTCAAAGATTTAGAAATTTTTATTATATTTTTTACTTACTTTCGTGATAAAACAGCTATAGTTCCAGGTTGTAATGAAATATCTTAAGTTTAATTATTCAGTATGTTTAAATATTCCAATTATCACCAGTGGCGTAGAAACTCTGTGGGACTCTTCTTTTATTTAAAATAAAAATTGCCTTTTGATATAAATATGCACAAACTACGAATTGCAGAGATATTTTAAATGAACTGACTTGAATACAATGCATTTTAAAGAAAATTGCAAAGAATAATTATTTGTTCAAAATAACCGAAATTTAAAGCATCTTACGTTTTTTTTTATAATTAAGACAGTGGCGTACCATTTTTATTGTAAATAAAGCAGAATGGCACAGAGTTTCTACGCCACTGGTGGCATTGGGAATATTTAAACATACTGAATACGAGTAATTAAACCTAAGATATGCCGTTACAACCTAGAATTATTGTTGTTTTACCAAAAATATAATAAAAATTTCAAAATCTTTAACATCCTGTATCTCAAAATCGGTGAACTTTTACATATAGGTATTTTTTGGTAAATCTTTTTTTTTAACTGTACAATTAGCCCCTCCAAGGATCCAGTACTACTTGAGACACACTGTATAATGTGGTACTGACTGGACAATCCTATCGATGTTTACTGATTGATTGGAAAAAATTGGTACCTGCCAAAAAAATCACCAGCTCCTTAACTAAGAAATTCATTAATATTTATACTTTTTTATTATAGGCGTGGCAAATCTGACGTCTTAAATCATTCTACAAACAGCAACTATTTTAACGTCAATATCTCATAGCTCAACATACATATTATTTTACGAATACGTTCATGTTCAAATTCATACGTCATCAGACTCGTTAAAAGTTTATTTCTTTCATATTTGTGGATATCATGGATATCGTCTCTATGAAAGAAGTACCGATAACAGATTAGATCCAGAACGAAACTTTTCAAACGGATAATATATCAAGATGAGGAATCGCAAACGTATACCTGCCACACAATGTGGCAGTAATGTGAGTTATCGGTTTCCAATAGAAAAAAGAAACAAACCTTTCAATAAAAATATAATGGAACCGGGCCTATTCAGTCTGCCTCTGCCATCCCCGATCATAAATCTAAACACGTCCGCGTATTGTTGGCTGCATACAAAAAGGGTACAATAGACATGTAAGTGATTTCAAAAAATATTCTTAAATTCCCTCTTATTGAATTTTCCTATGAACATATTTTCTGCAAACTTGTAAGAAATTAAGTCCGTGGGTTATGTGTTTTGACACGAAATGAAGAACGAGCAGGTACAATGTTAGCGTCCTAATTATTTTTCAGGGGATTAGTGAGTGAATTGTATCGCTAAAACTTCTCCAGGTAAGATTACCGTAATAAACTGGAGTTTCCTAAATAAGTTCCTAATTTATAGTGCAACTTTCGAATGACTTGAGAGGGACGATTATCTGAAATCATAAACTTCGTAATACCACCTGACTTACTGCTTTATATATAGATGTTCCAGAATTAATCCCGTAAAATGAAACACTTGATCATCCTCGGAATACGGAACAATGTAGCCATTAAATGGAAGGTAAATAATATGGAAATTCATAGAATTATGGTAATGTTAATCTGGAATTTTTGGAAATTGGTTGTATTCGTCACTGAAATTTGACAGCCCATTACTTAAGTAAATTAAAAAAATATGAAGGAACAGCCAGTTCAATTGTCGGTCATCTCACCTATAGCATACTGATGAGGGCTAACAAGCACGAAACCGGTCTATGTCTGGTGGTGTGGCCGACAAGGGTTCTTGGCTGTTCACACATACACTGCAGGTGTAATTCAATGCCGGTCGGGGTATTTGTCCGCGGAGTAGTTGTTACCTGCAGTATCTTTTACAGATGAAATACTATATCATTGTTCATCGCTTTTAAACTGTGCATTTGAATACATTGCAAATTTAACAATTCTTAACATGTATGTATATCCTATTTTGACGTTATAACTAAGTCGACATTACTCCCAGAACTCCAGAGACGGACTATGCCCAAGGGTTAATAATCCAGAATTTGCTGAGATGGCGATCACGATCTCCTTCTAATTTTAAAAACAAATTGGTCAAACTATATTTCTGCTAACTAAAATATATTTTTGCAATCGCTGTATTATACTAGACCCTGTAGAGAGATCTGTGATTTAAAAATAAGTACAAGGAAAAAAATTGGGTATGTAATTTAACTTTCAAGTTTTACTCAAACTTTTAGAGATATCCTTGAAATTAGACCTAAAATTTCGTGTTTTGCAAAAAAACTAAGTAGCGTTACATACACTTTGCGCCATCTGTGTCACTTGACAAAACTAACATATTAACCATGGTTAATATTTACAGTATGCGCCAAAAGTATGGAATAAATTCAATAAAAACGAAACAATTATTTTTTGGGAAAAATCCTCGAACAGGTCGATTTTTAATTTAAAAAATACATATTTTAGCGTAAAATGCGATTTTCAAATGTCATTTGTTTTCTAGTAATGACGTCATCGATTTTTTTTTTAAATGGCAACACCATTTTTTTTTTTCCTTGATTCTGAAAGATCGTTTAATTCTCTATCAGACAGTACTAAATTTTTGCCCTCTTACATAGGAAAGTTTTCGAGTAAATGACGATTGAATGTTAGAAAACGTATATCAATTAAAATAAAGCAAAAACGTTATCAAGTTTAGTTTTTCGAATTCCATACTTCTTTTATGGATCACGTAGGTGAAAATCTTTGCAAAGTGTCATTGTCACACCGACTTTCTAATAAGTATTGTAAGCGACATAGAAATTATTATTCAGTTTCAAGTATTATGGCACATTTAACTGTTACTCAAAGAATTGAAATTTTAATTCTTATCGGATGCGGGACTATGACTAGAACTCAGCAGGAAGTTTGCGATTTATTTAATGAAAAATATCCAGATCGCCCTATCAGCCAATCAACAGTCAGTAAGGTAGAGTCTAAATTTAGAGAAACTGGCAATGTTGTAAATATTCCAAAACCTGGACGTCCAAGCATTAATGAAAATCAGAAACAGAACATTTTGATAAGTATGGTGGATAATCCACATAATTCTTCACGATTGGTTGCATTAAACAATGACACTAGTCAGAGCACAGTGCTACGTATCTTGAGGAAGGAAAAATATCATCCCTACAAAATTCACCTTGTGCAGGAACTCAATGAAGATGATCCCGATCGCCGCTTACACTTTTGCGAAATTTTAATGTATTTATGTCAAGGAAATAGAAATTTACACCGGCAAATACTTTTTTCAGATGATGCCACATTTTGTCTGAATGGTACAGTAAACCGTCAAACTTGCAGATATTGGAGTCGGGAAAATCCTCATTGGATGGCAGAGGCACATACCCAACACCCTCAGAAATTAAATGTGTGGGCTGGAATAGTTGACGACAGAATAGTAGGGCCTTTCTTCTTTGAAGGAACCCTTACAGGACAAAGATATTTAGAGTTTCTAGAAAATGACCTTGTTCTAGCCCTTGCAGTAATTTTTTCTAACGATAATGACCCTGACATTCCTGACGATACCATATGGTTTCAGCAAGACGGTGCATCTCCGCACTATGCGCGCCCTGTACGAGATTTTTTGGACAACTGTTTTCCTGGGAGGTGGATCGGCAGACGCGGACCGATAGAATGGCCTGCAAGATCGCCAGATCTTACACCTCTTGACTATTTTTTTATGGGGATACTTGAAGTCAAAAGTGTACATTAATAAACCTCGTAATTTAGAAGAACTTCGAGGATTTTTCCCAAAAAATAAATGTTTCGTTTTTATTGAATTTATTCCATACTTTTGGCGCATACTGTATAATGAATTATTCATTTGTTCGTATGACGTAAGTCGTCTGAATTTTTCCCGCAACTATACCTAATATGTTTTTTCTTAGAATTTACCAATCACCCTGTATAGAGCATTATTATTTCAGTAGGAGATTTGTGGCGGAAAAATAATTATTCTTCGAATTGACGGACCTGCGAATACGAGGTTACGCATTTTTTAATCCAATATTTTTTCATATGCCTCAGTTATATCCTCTCGAACCGGACGTACGAGATGATATAAACATTCCCGATGTCCCAGCGGCCGCTATTCGGCTTTTGTCCATGGGAAAACGTGGCCGTATTTTATTAAAATGCCTTCTTTATACCCTGCCTCGGAAATTTACTGGCACATTCGGTGGAGGAAGTGGGTAATTCCTCCGTAACAATCTGATTTTTGTTTGAGTTGGGGGGTATTAGCCCGAGGGACGTCGTCCCGCGTACATATCAGGCAAAGGAAGTGAGAACAGAGCCGGCCTTGCCCTTTTCGAAATGATGATTGCCACGTCACAGTGAAATTTAGGATTGATTTCAAATTATTCTGGTATATTACACCATTTCAAATAAGAAAACACGATATTGGTTTTAAATTGTACTACGGCATTTTTGGTGTTTATATACAGGGTATATTCGAAAAAGCCTAATAAACATATGGTCAAATATCAACGGTTACTGAAGTAGAAATGAATATATTTTTAATGGTATTTTTGCGAACACTGTTATTATTTGATATTTTATTTTGAGTAGATCATGCATTCTAAACCAAACTCACATTAGTGATTACTAATTGTCACATTTATTATGACGTGCGTTCGTTTAGTCAGTATTGTACACACATAATTTCGTAATGCCTGCCACATTTAGTCGTCGAGAATATGCTGATATTATTTTTTTTATGGGTATTGCAACGATAACACTAATCGTGCACTTGCTGAATATCGACGTCGCTTCCCGAACAGAAGAATGCCAGATAGAAATGTATTTCAGACAGTGTTCAATGCCATTTTTATAATGAAAATGATAAAAAATATTGCAGCTGTCAAAATTCGTTCGACATTTTATAATGTCTGTACGTATTCGATCTTGTCACGTATTATATATTATCATAATATTACTACTGACTTAATACTATTTATGGACAAAACCTTATATAAAACTATGCTAAACTATAAAGGTAGACTTTCGAGCAACGCAACAAACAGCAACGGCAGAAGGCAACGGCACTTGTGGTAACGCCAGACTGCAATATTTTGCAGTTTGCATTATTATTTTATATGACACCATTTGCCATGGTGCCATATAATTCATTTACCATAGTGCCATATAAAATAATTGTGGAAACTGCAAAATATTGCAGTCTGGCGTTACCACAAGTGCCGTTGCCGTCTGCCGTTGCTGTTTGCTGCGTTGCTCGAAAGTCTACCTTAAAATTTGACACAGATTATATGTTTGATCCAAAACACCACAAAAAATCCAAAGGACAATGACAAAACATGCAACACGGGTAACAAGCAAAACCACAAATAGTTCAGTGGAAACTTTTATCAGACAATGTGTGGTAATTACTTACTTTAATTACTCAAGTTGCGTTTCTTAGAGGCAAACCACTTCAAAGTAAAATTTGCGCAATATGCCATTTTGACAGGCAAGATTTATACTTTTGTCATTATTTCTACATCAAATTTAATAAATTGCGTAAAATTAATGTAATTTCCAACGAACGATAAAAAAATTACCTTCGCTATTAAAACATATTGAAGGCGCGTGCTAGATTTGGAAGTTTTATAACTATGTTTGTCAATAAAATTAGATTCGTCATCATTTTGGGGTTCAGACTTCTGTACAATAATATTTGTTTTGAGATACCTGTTCATGTTTCACTTGCATAAGTAATACGCCTACTTGATTCATAATTAATTTAAAGATAATATATAGAAAGAAATGAAATGTAACAATATTAGCTATCAAACAAAGAGTAATGGAAGAGTATAGTAGTAATAGCTACGTTCCAATGACTGATTGTGCTAGTTAGGTAATGTTGGATATTTTCAGGCTTGTCCTTAAAAAATGTAAATACGGCTCTGCTCCGTACGGTAGTTATCGGACAAAAATTTTCAGGCGGCGACCAATGCTCGTGGAATGGGATAACAAATTTATGCCGCGAAGGGAGGCTTTCTTTGACGGCGGGGCCCTCCGAACGGCCTGAATGAAAAGAGGACTTTTTTATTTCGAGGACCGGGCTGTTTTTCTTTTTTATTGCGTCGTTCGGCCTTTGTGCCGGAAGCAGTTGCGCGCGGTCCCGACCGCGAAACGCGGCCGCTTATTAAAATAAACACATAAATAATTTAACAAAATTGCGGTGAAAAAGTTGCGTAATTTATTATTTGCGCTCCGGGTGCGTAATTGGCTCCTGTTTCTTCTGTCTCCCAAGAAATATGGAGCTTTAAGTCGTGTTTTTTAAGTTATTAATACGCTTACGTTATAGAAAAACTGATTTAAATCAGAAAAACACGCCATTATCTTTATATCGTATTTATTAAATCGCCAATTCCTCTGTACATATTACTAAGTTCATGTAAAAACACACATCTGCCGTTAAACACAAAGCTGCTGACGAACATAGTGGAAAAACAAACTTGTTCGGGTTTGTATGTCCTCGTGAATATATGTATATACGATACACACTACACATTCTGTGCCATGTCCATTTGAAGTGATGGTTATCTTTATAGCTAACATATTACTGTGCACTGTCGTTATTAACGAACATAGCGAATCTAGTCGTTATGTTCCACTAGTTTTAGTAAGTATATTATTTTTGTTGCGTAGCAAATATAAGTAGCAGAAGAATCTGCACGTCGTAATATTAGATGTTTTAATATGTATAGCTACCGTAGCGCTCTGTGTGGTTGTAACTGCTTTTAAAGTGTACAGCGAACATAGCTATCGTAGTGCTTTGTGTAGCCTTAACATAAACCAGTGGCAGCTGTTTTTAATATATATTAAGAATATATTAAGTAACTTATTTTAAAGTGTACAATGAACGTAGCTATCATAGCACTGTGTATTGTCTTAGCATAAAACAATAC
The DNA here is from genome assembly GCA_037114965.1 of Monochamus alternatus. Lineage (NCBI taxonomy): Eukaryota > Metazoa > Arthropoda > Insecta > Coleoptera > Cerambycidae > Monochamus > Monochamus alternatus. Next base: position 51,653,909 of record CM073433.1, on the reverse strand, counting down.
TAGATGATTTTAACATACATAACAGGTACAGTAAATGAAACTAGTGTAGTGTTATGTGTATTAGTAATATTGGCTGTTTTCAGTAGCATAGTATAGCGCTATGTGTGGCGCTAATATTAGAGGATTGTAACTGGCTTTAATGTACATATGAGCATAGTAAACACGGCTCTAACATTGACGTATGTGTGATCGTAATATTGGCGGTCTTTAGCGAATATAGTGAACGTAGCAAACATAGCTATCAAGCTATGCGGGCTTAATATAAAACCAAGATAGTTGTTTTTAAAATATAGCAAGTTTTGCAAATACATCTAGTGTAGGCTATGCCTATTGAGTGTTTTAAACATGTATAGCGAACGTTGCAAACTTTAGTACACATAGCGAGCACAGTCAACATAGCTAGGGTTGTTTTATGTCTGGCCATAATATTGACAGTCTTTTCTGTGTAGACTCAACATAAAAGCAACGGCGGCTATTTTTGGTACTCGTAGCGAGCATAGCGACACCAGTCATGGAGCTTTGTGTGATCGTATTTTTAACTGTTCTCAATACAGACAGTAAGCATAGCTAACACGACACTTTTATTATATTTGGCGTACTTATTAGATATAGCATAGCATAATGTTTCGTTTAATAAATATTGAATTTTTTGTGAAAAAATTTGTTAAACTTATTTTTAGACACAATTGAAAAACAAAAGACATTGGCAATATCAAATAGTATAAATAGTAGTAGTATGCAGTGGTCGTATTAATAGTGTGGAAAATTATTGTGAACTTGAAAAGCCACGTGTTTCTTTACAATAGCCGACATGCCGATGTCTGATGATGCACTGTATCAAAATTAGACGTTTTTCTCTAAAAATTAAAGGCTCTTTCCCCTTCTGCATCGTCTGCCAATGTGCGCAGACCTCACCTCAGTTATTTATAGGCCAGTAAATTCGAAGGTACGGCAAAAAATTGGGGTGTTTTAACCGAAGCGAGGCGTCTAACTCTCGGGGATCCCCCAAATAGGGCCGTTATTATACGCGGAAGTGCCACGGGGAGCAGGTGTAGCAAATTAACTAATGAAATCGCTCCCCGGCAAGATTAAAAGGAACTTTTAGAGTAAATGTAGGGAGGTAATATACCGCGCAACACTGGAAGTGTAATACCTGAAGTAAATTCCCTGGAATTGCCCCCAGTGCATTTTATATCGGTAAAATGAAGCTGCCATCGTGGTGCTCGAAAATAAAAGTTTAGAGAGCCATAATTTAGATTTTTTTACTGTTTTAGAAAGGTATTTTAAGCTAATATAAATCAAATCTACAATTCCTATCAATGAAGTCATATGTATGTTCTCTGATACCAAACATCTAGGTATGCTAATGAACAATTCCACAGACAAAGCTCTATTCAATAATTATCTAAAGAAAAAAATCTAATTTACTAACCTGCTAATGAAACACTCTATAAATATTTAACTTCACTTTTTGGCAGTGGGAACACGACAAATTTAACCACAATAGACGAGATCTGACCTATTTCTGCATTTTTAGGATTGCTTCTTCAGGTGGTCTCCTTTAAGTTGAATCAAATATCTAACTATAAAAATTATTATAAAAATTAAAATTATTTGAAGTTAAATATCGACAATGACAAAAAGTGACATCCTGTCAATGATTTAAACATGACAATACCTACTTGAAAAATGTTCACTTTTTATGTAAAAGTTTTTATATATTTTTAGGTATTAATAATATTGTGTGAAACTAACTACTCAGGATGTCACTTTTTGTCATTGTCGATATTTAACGTCAAATAATTTTAATTTTTATAATAATTTTTATAGTTAGATATTTGATTCAACTTAAAGGAGACCACCTGAAGAAGCAATCCTAAAAATGCAGAAATAGGTCAGATCTCATCTATTGTGGTTGAATTTGTCGTGTTCCCACTGCCAAAAAGTGAAGATAGATATTTATGGAGTGTTTCATTAGAAGGTTAGTAAATTATTTTCTTTAGATAATTATTGAATAGAGCTGTGTCTGTGGAATTGTTCATTAGCATACCTACATGTTTGGTATCAGAGAACATACATATGACTTCATTGATAGGAATTGTAGGAGATTTGATTTATATTAGCTTAAAATACCTTTCTAAAACAGTAAAAAAAGACAAGATATAACATATCAACTCCTTGCACTCTGAACTGTCGTTTTAGAACTGAGCTTTCAAAATTAGAATTGAAATTTTATACACCATTTCGAAAATTTTCTGCGATAATGTTACATTTTATATTGTTATTATTGAAAATTTAGAGACAAAAACAAGATATCACTTCCTGTATTTTGAAATGTTGTGTTATAGAAATAAACTTTGAAAATTGAAATTTTATACACAATTCCAACATTTTATTAGAAAATATCGAAATTTTTAATTACTTTTGAAAATTTAGATCATCAAGACACCTCTTATACATTGAAATCTCGTATTGTAGAACTGTGTTTTTGAAATTGGAATGCTCGATTCCGAAATTTTATGGAAAGATATGGAAATTTTATATTTCCTACTTAACATTTTGAGATAAAGCACCTAAACATATCATTTTGAAATATGGTGTTTTTGAACAGAAATTTTATAACGAAAACAGATAATTTATAACAAATTCTAAAGTTTAGGAAAGAACACTGACATTTTGTACTCGAGATGTGAATTTTATATTTCCTACTTAATATTTTGGGATAAAGCTTCTAAGCATATAATTTTAAAATATTATATTTTTGAACGGAAATTTTATAACGCAAACAGATATTTTGTAACAAATTCTAAAGGACACTGGTATTTTGTACTTGAGATAAAACTATTTGATGTGCGGCACTGGCTTCTAAGTGTTAATTTTCAAAATGTGAGTCGAAATTTCATACAAAAATTTGAAATTTATGTTTCCTTTAAAAAGTTTGTAAATATAAGGTGATGTTCGTGAAAAAAAATATACCAAAGTTTTCATCACTTTTAACTTGTTTTACCTGCAGTGACATCTTGAATACTCATTTTAGGAGCACCTTGTAGGTATTTGTGAAAACGTTGAGATAATTCTGTCCCGATATTTCCCATTTTATTTAAAAATGTCATGTTGGAAAGCGGATTTTTTTCTTAATCTTTAACCATTTATTTTTTGTTATATTAAATTTAACTTCGTCACTAGCCGGATCTCTGAACTTTTGACATTCGGTGGATGTTCATCCCCAAATGAAAATCCAGACGATTAATTTCAGTTACCTCCCGAAATGAAATAAAATATAATATCTATCTGGCGTGTCCCCGTCCATAAATCATAACAGGCGCCGAGCTATCTTTTGTTCGGAGCGGAACAATCGACGGGAAATGTAACGCGTTTCGAGTTGTTATTACCGTTGCGAATTGATGATATGGGACAGGGCACTAATTGCTGTCCCACTAGGGCCGCAGGCGGAATTAGTTGCATGTTTGGAAAATGGCGAAAATTAATTAATCTTCTATTTATCACGCCGACGAATTTATTGAATTATGGGTGGGAATTCTCCGAATTGTAGTTATATATGGGCAAAGTGTAGGTAATCGTGATTTGTACATTTTATACGAAAATTTGTGTATACCGGGTGAACCATTAATTGACTATAACGAAGGGGCGGCATCTTTGTGAGAATATATGGAATATCCCAGGTAGCACACCAATATTGCCAAAATATTGAAACAGCTACGCTACACATTTTCTGATAACGCAGCGATATGGCGCTCGAGTTTTATAATAATAATAATAATAATAATATTTATTTCCAACAGGAAAAAACCCAATTACAGGAAATACGTAAATAGAAAAAATGAAAAATAAAGTAATTTTATATAATAATAATAACTAATCACAAATAAGACCATAAGAAATACATTTAAATGGGCTGTTTTCTACAAAAAAAAAAGAAATAAACAAAATAAACGATAAATAACAGTGACAAGTACATTTACAGTAGCTCTCTGTTGTATATACTGTTTTTTATTGTATTCAATGATGTAAAATTTATATCACAACTATTACAGATACTATTAAACGTATTACATGCATTACAAATAGGTGCTTTTAGCGGTATGTTAGTTCTAGGCGTGTCAGAATAAAAAGTTTGAGTATGTCTTGAACCAGCAAGCGGTACTAAAAAGTTTATCTTACAGAAAAGATCATCACAGTCCACATTATTATGTATCAAGTTGTACAAAAATGAAACAATAGACCATATTCGCCGTAAGTTAAGAGAAGCAATATTGAATCTATCCAGCAGTATCTGATTATTAATCCCCCAGTAGGATAGATACCATCTTCCTTAAAAGAAAGATAATTTAAAAAACGCCTCTGGACAGATTCTATATGATCAATATGGCACTCATATATAGGGAACCGAATAACCGATCCATACTGAAGCTTACTTCTGACAAAGCAAAAATACAAAATTTTCAATATATTGATATCTCTAAAATCCTTACAGTTTCTTAATATAAACCCTAATGCCTTATTTGCATTACCAATCATGTAGTTAATATGATTAACAAACGTAAAGGTAGAATCAAAGACGATGCACAAATCCTTTACACAATAACTTCTTGAAATTGCAGTACCTTTAAATCATCTGCAAAAAGAAGTTTACAGGAAGATATAGTATCGGATAAATCATTTATAAACAAGGGGAACAACAAAGGTCCCAAATTTGAACCTGTGGTACCCCCGACGTAACCCCCCCCCTCGTAAATTTTGATGAATTGACACCCTCGCATCTAACAAATTGCTGTCTCTGCATTAAATAAGATTTAAAAAATTGAGCCAATCTGTAAGCCCAACAGCATCTAATTTGGCAAGTAATATGTATTGTGATGATCAACCTGTGAAAACCATATATAACACAGTTATATATGGTTTGAAACAAGTTTGAAACAAAACAGCGCTGTTGTCACGTCAGGACCAAATACATAATAATATTGTCTAGCATTTCAACGTGTTATTCAAATTTACCATCATTAATCGCATTTATTTTTCACAAATTTGTAGATCACACCACACATATACAGGGGTGGAGAGAATACATGGCAAGAACAATGTGCTAGCCACAGTACCTGCACCTACGACACGTTTGTTTAATTTGGATTGTCTCATATGTCGGTCGCATTTCGAATATGCGGATGTGTGAGCGTTTCAATGATTGCAGAATGTGATAGTGGTTTTAAATTTAGTTGAATTTTGTAATTGGTTTCAAAATCAAAGTACAGATGATCCCAACTTTATTAAGAAAGTACAAAGTACTATTGACGATTGTGTATTGTATTATCCGTGCTGCATTTTACATAGACAGTAGATATCCGATTACTTTTTGAAAATCAATTCAAATTTCTAGGTATACTTGTTATACGTATCTGTAAAATGAATAATTAATTAAATATAATACTAAAAATTCATATTCAGTTAAAAGTATGTAATGGAAACGTTAAAAATAATGAAACGTAATAAACTAACATTCGAAAACAATAATTGTTCCTTTATCAACAAATAAGTATATATTTAAGGAACAAATATGCTATTCATTTATCTAGTTAAAACAAGATACGTTCTCCTCGTCGTAGAGTACACATTAAAAACGCAGAAAAAGTAGGTAATAATATGGTGGTCCTAGGTCATAAGTCAAGATTAACTGTCGACGCTTTTTTATGGACATTTGATCAAAAAAGTGGCGGATTGATTGTGTCCCGAACTGTTTTTTTTTTTGGTCGACAACACGAGAACTGTATGTATTACGTACAGTCAGTATTTAAATATAATCTTAATAATTTACCCAGTGAGTATTGTGTGATCCGTTGGAGTTTTTTTTAAATTGAAAATTATTATGATTCAAAAAAATAATTTATAGCCAATCATTAGGTACATACTTTAAAATTATAAATTTGTTACTGGCTGAAGCGAGCAATAAAAAAACATAAGAATTCCTAGAATAGTGAATATATGATGTCCATTACTATGAAAATATGAGTTTGATAAGGGGTTTAAATAATGATTTGAATACATTTTTCTTCAGCATAAATATTCGTTTTAAAATTAGTCGTATTCGTATTATACTTATTTTTCCATATCTTCCCTTAAAATGAATTAATTATATCATGACTAAATCTCCCTGTATATGATATAAACATATTTCTGAAATTATAAAAACTAGATTTTAAAAATATGACCAAATACAAGTTGTTTTATTTAAGAAAAAACAATCACATTTGCGATTTTTCCAAGCTTTTGAGAAGAGATACTTATAGGAAATAATTTTTCCTAAAATCAATTAATTAAACATTTTTCTTTTGTACGAGATGTGACACTATTGTTTCTCAGTTCATGTGGAATTCAATATTATTTTATGTGTAATATCCGGTTGTCAAATGCCTTTTCGGAGACGCTTCATCAGAGATTCCCGGCGCGATTTTCCATTAAATCCGGAATCACCTGGCGGGACAGTAGCGGAATGTACGGAAAATTAGGGAACGCCCACAAGAGGAAATTGCTGGAAATCGCCCGATGTCGTTCAGGAAGTTCCCCTGCATGTAGATTGGCTTTAACGTTGTCGTAGCAGACGACAACGGAGAAATATTTGTCGATTCTCAGCAGATTCTAACACATTTTATTTAATGACATTACATTAACTCATGATCTACATACGGAGTGTCTCAAATTACAAGATTTACCGGTGATGAAACTCAAAATATGAAATGAAAAACACCCATAATTACATTCATATATGTATACGGCTATTTCGTGTTTATTGGGTTCTGCCATTTAAAAGAAACATAATGTGCCACAAGTGGCGCCCTCTACTAGTGACGTCAAAATTAGAAAGATATTACAAATTTTATGTAAATATTTGGATTTCTTAAGAAGTTATTTACAAATATCGATAATAAAATTTTAACTTTAACACCCTGTGGGGGTGGGGTGTCGAAAAAAATGTTATAATTATTATCCAGACACCCTGTATAAATAAACAAAGCTGTGTCATGTTACTAGGTTAGGAAATCCAACACAACCTTCATTTCTTTCTTCTAAGTGTTAGAACAAATACAACGCTACTTTCATTTGTTCTTTTATAACATAAAGTTCCATCTAATATCTAATAAATACTATGAAACAAAAATATGTTGTCTTGAGACATCCTCAACGCCGTGGAATGTTTCATCACGGCATCACAAAAACCAGCAGCTACCCACCAAAACATCTCATATCTGAAACCTCAGCGTCCTTCGAGCTTGGGTCGTCGAAGGACCGCAAACGATAAAAGAAACACAAAATAACGGCCTGGACACGTCCGTTCAGGTCAACATTACCTTCAGCTCTAATCTCCCAGAAGTATTTCCCGCTCAGTGGTTCGAAATTCGATGGAGAGAAAACCGAACACGTCGGATTTTTCATGCCCCAGGGGTTCCAAAATCGTATATTCGAAGAAGTATTTTTTCCACACTGGCGAAAGAGTTTATTTGTGAGGGTAGCTGCATTCAATTATTAAGGTCCGTAAGTAAATCGTACATTCCAGGGCCGTACTTTATTCTTGTACAGCATTATGAAAAATATACTTCTTACCGCACCACTAAAACGGCAATACATAGCTAATCGTTGTCCTGCATAGCTCATTGTGACGTCATACAAATGAAGCAAAAGTTTTATCTAGATTTGAACATCAATACGTTTGAAAGATTACCCTGTGAAACATTTCAAACTAATATAAAATTCGTGCAACTTCCTCATTTGTTCTATTAAAAGCTATATTCGTTTCAATTTAATAAAAGTTAGTTTTATGTTGTAATGAAATGAACAATACATTACCTCCAGTAACACTTGCAGCAAACAACAACAAAGGTTTTCGTGAAGTAAATACTTCTTTCAGTGTATATTTTTATGTCCCACCCCCCTTTATCACCATCCTTTAGAAGGAAAAACGCGCGGCGGCACAACAAACGACACCCTCGCCTCGTGACTGGCTTCCTGCGACACGTGTAGTGCGCTTAGTCAGTAAATTGCCGAGTGTAGAGCTGAAAGGTAAATAGGAGGAAGAACTGAGGGCTCTTTTTGTGCCCTTATATAATGTAGTGCACTGCTCTTGACAGGGGAGTTAAGCCAATAGCGGGAAAAACAATACGAAGAAATGCTGAATACCACCCTCGCCTTTAAATGATTTTCGCTTTACAACGTCGGTATATTATCGAAACGAATTTACGTTTTAGTTATCCGGATCTAAAATAGTGGCCACTATGGAATTTAATAAGTGTACAATCAGATTTGATAATTTAAATGCATAACATAAACATGCATAAAGATTATTTCACAACAGATGTTAAGCTCAAGCTTTGTGCATCACTAGTTCTTAGTCAATTGGCTTATTGTAATATAGTATACTGGCCTGCTTTATTACAGGCAGATAAAACTAGCGTTCAGAAACTTCTATCCTGTCTTAGATTTTCCGCCACTCTGTTAGCCCCGGGACCGATATTACCACCATTAAACGACATGGAAGGTGGCGTTCTAGTACGGTCGTAGCGCAGACGTATATATAAGCTTCTATAGAAAATCAAATTTCAATCGCAAATAAATTGTTACCATCTTCAGCAGTGTCTACGAAACTTGTCAATAATACGTGCGTGGTAAACTTAAATAATTGCAGCAGCAGCCTAATTGAACACCTTGAACTTACAGCACTAAATCAATTTACACACTGCAATATCGGCACTCATTTTACGTAGTGCAAAATAAATTATAATCGTCCTGTTTATAATAGTTACTGTTCTGTATTGAAATGCTATATTACTTAAAATGTATATTATTTAAATCATAAATTGATAAATACAACGAAAAGACTTTGCCGACTTTTGATGACAGTTTTCGAAAAACATGTTTTTAAATATACTATTGAAAACATAACATTTGATTTCCAGCATAATTTATTTAGATAAGTTAAACCATCAATTATATTCTTTAAATGATATGAAAATAGTGTAGAAAAAATAAATTCTTGTAAGACGAAGAAATATCTTAAAAGAAGAATTTGGAAATTATATTTATTATTATTTATAAACAAATTTCTTAGTATAAATAACTATTTATTTACTATAAACGTTGTGAAGATTCTAAATAGGATTCAAATCTGGTGAATATTGTGGTCACTCCATATATACAGACTGTATCACATAAGAGGGCCACTCCCATGTATCTCGCTTAATATGCGAGACACGTCAAAAATTTTTAATTGTTTTTTGTTGCATTTTTGGAGGCCTTTATGCTCGTAAAAACAAATTTGAAATCCATGGCCAACTTTATGAGTAATAACAAAAAAACCTGTGCCCAAACTTTAAGGCTGTCTAACTTTTTTATTTTAAGAGATAGAGAAAACTTATTGGTAATAAATTTTTATTGCAAAATTGATACCTTTCACCTGATATAAACAGATTTTTGAAATATGGTATGTGGTTCACTGCACCCTCTAGGCGGATAAAAAAAATTTATTATTGAAGCAGGCTATGGCCACAAAAAATTGTCTGTTTTTCGTGTTTTATGCAATATACTACATGTTGCCCTTATCTTTCATATTTATTACATTTTTTTCAATTTTAGTTAAAAAAAAATGAACCTAAATATTTTCGTGTTGCTCAAGATAATGTAGAACCTGTTTTAAAGACGCCAATTGCAAAAAAATAATAAACAGAATGTACTTTTTTTATGCAAAATTCAGATTTTGTTATATTATTTTATTACATTGTCTGTGTCAAAATAATTTTAAAGACCCAATTGCTTCTAATGTGAAAAGCAATAAAATAATATTATAAGAAAATCTGTATTTTGCATATAAAAGTACATTCTGTTTATTATTTTTTTGCAGTTGACGTCTTTAAAACAGGTTCTACATTATCTTGAGCAACACGAAAATATTTAGGTACATTTTTTTTTAACTAAAATTGAAAAAAATGTAATAAATACAAAAGATAAGGGCAACATGTAGTATATTGCATGAAAGACGAAAAAACAGGCAATACTTTGTAGCCATAGTTTGCTTCAATAAAAAAAAATTTTATCCGCCTGGAGGGCGCAGCGAACCACATACGATATTTCAAAAATCTGTTTATATCAGGTGGAAGGTATCAATTTTGCAATAAAAATTTATTACCAATAAGTTTTCTCTTTCTCTTAAAATAAAAAAGTTAGACAGCCTTAAAGTTTGGGCACTTTACAGGTTTTTTTATTACTCATAAAGATGGCCATGGATCTAAAATTTGCTTTTACGATCATTTTACGAGCCTCCAAAAAGGCAACAAACAGCAATTAAAAATTTTTTACGTATCTCGCATATTAAGCGAGATACATGGGAGTGGCTCTCTTATGTGATACAGCCTGTATATCATTTTTTTTCTAGTTGTTACTTTTTCAGGATTAAGACCCGTCGTGTCTATATTTGCTAAAAAAGAAACCTTAGAGACGAAAAAGATGATGGCCCCACAAATCCTTGGATCTCGTACAGGTAAGATTATTAACCTTGAACTATATGTTAGAAATTTTAGCCACTTTAGATGAATTTAATTAAAAATTACTGTCTTGATAAGTCAAATTACGATCATTTATATAAAAAAATGCGCAAATGCGGCCTGCTTAATAATAATATGCCGCCCCCTCTCCCGCACAAGTCTCTGACTTCTGGGCTAATCCCTGTGATTAGAATGAGGGATAGAGATATTATTATTATTATTATTATTATTATTATTATTATTATTATTATTATTATTATTATTATTATTATTATTATTATCATTATTATTATTATTATTATTATTATTATTATTATTATTATTATTATTATTCACTGTTTGTTAAAAATACGTTTTCTATTTAATTCAACTATTATTTAAATAAATCTGCTACAATGATACTTCAAAGAAAAATGTTGCAATCAAAGTAATGTGTGTGTAATGTGTATGTTCGTATAAGCCCTGAGGATCGCTACATATTTATATTGTCAATAAAACAAGCTCTCAGCATGTCTGGAAATGATTGGAGCATATCCGAAGGAATAATATTCTACCCAAATTATAATCTCTGTCTGCTCGCATACGTTTCATCCACTTAACATTTAGCTGCAGGCATGTCGTCGAGTAGTGTTAACGTTATTCCCTGTATCTCTCGTATATATTTACATTTTAAGCGGAAAATTTATTGAAAAGATAAAGCTTTTTTGTTCGGTTGCGCTGCAAGCTACAGCCGTTGAACGGAAGTGATGTATCTCCAAAAAGTGCCATCGGTATTAAAGCGGCCGAGTTTTACTAAAAAACAAATGAAAAAGTTCCATTTTCAGAGCGGCATAATGTAATTTGTTAGAGAAATAACTAGAGATTCATAAAAAAAACTTTTTATGGAAACAAATCTCGTACGTGGAAGCATTTTTCGGTGGGTAAAAATGCGAATAGAAACTGCTGACAACTATTTTTTAATGTAAAATTATTTCTGTACATCAGAATTGAGGACAAAGTGACGCAATTGCTAGAGGTGACTGAACCAAACATACGACGGCGAACTGCAAATCGGAACTATGTAATTCTATACTCGAAGTGTCCGTCCAGAGGATCAAATAATCGATGGTTTATGTGTATTTTATAAACACAGTTTTCGTAACCTGTAAATTGCTAATTTTAAGTGCAGGTGAATCGTCGAATATGTGTTTTGCATGATACATCTTTTCGTTCTTGTCATAGCCTAGAATAGATGTAATGTTATAATGCAATGCAACGCATACGTGAGGCCGCGCATTCTGCAGATAAAATGCATTTCAATCCATTTTTTCCTACAGGAACCTCTGAAAGGTCTTTACATAATACTATCACATGTTCCTTGGATAATAAATAAGTTGATTACCTAGTATATTTTTTGTTAGATTGCGTATAGAACGGAGATATTTATGTAATCAGATTTGATATTTCTAATTTGTTGGTTTGAAATGCATTACAGATCTTTCAAACATATTGAAAGATCAGAACATGTGTCTGGCGATAATAGTCGTATAATAGTTAAAATATTAACATTAATAAACTGCCATCGAAGGCAGGTAATAATGAATCAGGTTATTAACATTACCATAATTATTAGTGGTGATGTGGTGAACTTACGGCATTATCAAACGTAACTTATTCCTTTGTCCAGCTAGAGGGTTTTACTTGAGGTATTTATAAAATTATGCCATCTGATTTCACATTAAACTACTTATTTTAATTTGAAAAATAATAAATAAAAGTAATAAATGATATTTAATTTTTATTTTTTTTATTTATTAATTTTTTGTTGCTATTTACTACTAATTTCATTTCTCGTTAAACATTTTTAACAAATCATTTTATTACTTTTTTATTATCTTTTCAGAATAGTCAGATAGCAACATTTTATACATCCCTCAAATAACATTCTACCTACATCTTGTAAATGATAGGAGCAGATACAGAAATTTTTATTTAGAATCAGAATGATTCACTGAAAACAATAAATGGAATAAATAAATAAATAAATAAATATCTTTGCTTTACCACTGATCGTATAAACGTCCTGTATGCATTCTGGTATCTTAATAATTGATTCCACTTTACATTTTCATTTTTTAGATGGACTTTGCTCATTTCACGAGCTTATTTTGAACTTTATTCAATATCAATGTCTATTTACTACAGCAACAATGACTAAACGAGATATATCTAGTGTATGTACATACTTTTGCAATAATAATGACACTCCCTCAAAACAGTTTTTGAACTTCTGGAAGTTCTTAGCAGAAATTTCATTAAATCTCTATTGATGAGTAAGACCACTAAGAAGTAATGTTAAAAGTTGAAAGTAAATTTTATTAGGAATACGTCAATAGTTTAAAAGAAATTGCAAAATTCATTTTAAAGAGTGTCATTATTATTGTACATTACGCGATAATAACTCTAATGTTTATTCGTTCACTTTTATATACATTTTGAAAATCTACACATAAACTACATTAGCTATTATAATTTTACGTTTTTATTGACAATTTACCGATATGCATTATTTTCCCCTTCCCCTGTATTCCCTTCGAGTTATTTTTTGCTGCGAAAACACCGATTTTAGAGAATACACAAGTTTTTATTACCTAACCATACAATAAAATAAAAAAACATAGCTCTTATATATAGAAATCTATGAGGAAACTAATTACGGCGCACTAGAACTTTTCCATCCCAGCGCCAAGTAAAAATTGACAAAGTTTACAATAGAAATTTAGTTTCGAATCAGGGCCGACCCGTTTTTGTCGAATATTTTCGAGCCTCGGGGACCCGCCGCCCGTCCCGCCGTAGATCGAACGAGGGTGGAAAATCCACGGAATAAATAACTTAATAAAAGAGAGAATGGGGTGAAAAAACTTTCTAATAGGGTTCGACGTAATCATAATGGCTCACGGATTTAAGTCCCGGGGGCGGCAATCCACATTCGAAGGTGGGTATGAAATGGCGATATACAGGGTGGTTCGAATAGTTAATTTAAAAAGGTAACAACGGGCAATATTGATTAGCACACTGATATAATTGACTTCTGGTACAGTCCAGTGGCGACGTATACAACAATTTCTGTGCAGTTTAAAAGACGAATTATAACTCGACTATTTTTTTTTTAAACAATAATGATTTTAAATTAGCATTCTAGGGAATACGTACTATTACCTCTAAAGATTGACCTGCATCTGAAGTCTTAAATATAAGGAACTCAAAATAATGCTTTTATATAATCCTGCCTCTTGGAGCTTTCGTTTAGGAAATACAAGGTCACATTTTTTTTGATCAGTAATTTTGTAACGTATCCTAAAGTATTAAAGGTACATTAACCAAATTTAGTATACACCAGAAAGACATTCGCAGAATATGCAACAATTCTTCTGTCTGCCATGATTTCATGGCTAAGTCGCATAAGTTTCTATATTTCACATTTGTTCTTATATTAAAAAATTGTGAGTATCCAAATTTATAGAAATTGAAAAAGATGTGTCCCATATTGAATTCGGGTGATTCATCGCACATTGTTAGTTATAGATCGATTGCTATTCTTTGCAATTTTAGAAAATTATTAGAAATGAATGAATGTCTACAATTCAAACGATTAATAATATAGGGTTTTCGTCCATCCTTGATGGATGGAATTTTAACTTGATGCAAAGGCAGCAATTTGTGGAACACGGCGGATTCAAATCTTAGGAATATTTGGCTACATCGGGTGTCCCGCAGGGGTCTAATCTTGGGTCACTATTATTTTTAATATTCATTAATGATTTGTCTTTACTGTTAAATTCGTGCCACTTACTCTATTATGATTTTAGAAAAATGGGGTTTGTTTCATGATATTCACATCTATTTTTTAAATTTTAGTTTGCATATAAAAATGTATTTTTAAGATTAATTGAAAGATTCAGAAGCCATAAATATGCCCCAATATGTTTTTAACAAAACTACAATAACAAAAACTATTGTCCAGTATATCGAATTAAAACTCTTTTCATGATCTTTTCGATCACATAATATTTTTTTATAAAGCGCGTTAAAAAAAACGTTCTTTCTCAATAAAATAATTTAATTTTTTTTTTAAATAATTGGCTTAAAAGACCTTGAACAGACTTACTAACTTAGAAAATATAACGGAGATACTTATAGGCCTGACGATTTTTCACTGAAATGTACGATGTGGAATGCTCTTAGTTCCACTACGCGTCCATATAAAGTGACAAACCTAGGATCAGACAAAAGAGGCACATGAAACTCAGCAAAGAAATTCTTCATTGGTTATGTATGTGGGTGCGAGAAAGACAATCATCTGCACGTGCGATATGAATTGTGTTCTTAATTTCCCATTATTTTGTTTGTAAACGCGTCATTGGCGTACTGTGTGGTTAACCAGTACATTCTTTTTGATAACGATAGGTTCCACAGTAACGTCAATTAAATTATCGAGTTCCCACATTTTCTCCTCTTCTTTTTGTACATGATGTATACATCTTTGCCAGTTATCTGCAGTTACTCGTTCCAATTTTTTAACAAAATTTTCACGTCACTTAATTTTAACGTCGTATTATTTCGCGCTACATCTCCTTTACCTGCGCCCAGACTAATTCGATTGGGTTAAGTTCACAGTGATAAGGTGGTAACCGTAGTACCGTTATTTGGCGATTTGTTGCCATTTCATCGATAACATATTTTTTCTGATCTTTATTAAGATTGACAAGTGTCAAAAGTTTTTCACCATATTTGTTTCAAAAGAAATGTTTTTTTCCGGATAACCATTGAATTATATCGGCTTTCCTCCAAGCAGTCGTAGGCGTCCGCTCGGTCTGCCGTGAATGGTAACTGGCACTATCCATGACAATTACAGACTCCGGAGGCGCTACCTATATGTGTCACTATTAATCTTCGCCCTTTATCTGAAGGTGCCTTGAACCCTGTAGAAAGTCCATCCAAAAATGCTTGTCGAAAACTTTTTATATTTTTATCTTGCCATACTTTTGTTTCAGTATATCCCTCGTTGACCCAAGTTTCGTCTAGATAATAAATATTCCTACCTTGATCTTAAGTAGGATCTTCGCCAACAAATAATTTTATCTTTATCGATAAGAACTGACTTCCTGGTCTGTTTTTTCCCAGCACAAATTCAACTCTCGTAAGACGGCCCATAATTTGCTTCTACTGATTTTTGGCAAATCGTTGTCCTCTGAAAGTTCACTTAAAACTTTGTTTAGCGTTGATATTTCTTTTTTAAAATAAAATGAGTGTACTTTTCTGCGAATGACATTTTTGAAGAAATCATCTATAACGACTTTTGACCTCCATGTAGATGATTTTGGGGAATTTACAGTATCTTGTTAATTTTTTGTTTCCTTTAAAAGTCTGTAGATTGTCGATTTTCCAATCCCTGTCATTTTGGAACACTTTTCCACGATGTCGTCAACACTGTTGGTAGGATTTTGGTGTTTCAATGCATTAAATACATTTAATATGATAATCTTCTAATTCTGAGACAGCGCACATCTTTTCACGCGTTTAGCAGGTACGTAATCTGATAAGCTCGACATTTTACCCAAACAATATTATCCACTGGCACAATAGTCACTAAACACAAGTCGAATTTTACTCTACTGCACTAGCACGTCTTCGTATATTCAGTTCCAAGACTGGACTGATCTGTCACAATACACTGGCTCCTGCCCTATGATGTATCCAGTAAAATATAGTAATGTTACTTGTTAGCATTAGTGTTACCCGATAATTACCTGAAACGAAATATTACCACGCCCATGGTCGGTTCTTATCTCAGGGTTTTACTACTCTCTTTCATTTCCAAACAGACTATAATTCCGTTATATCGACGTCTGTTTCGTTAATCATTTATTCCCAGCTCTCAAAGTAGAAACTCTACTCGCAGAAGTGTAACCCACATCAAATCAAGCCGGCATTGATACACACCGTTCGCGAGCACAGCGGAGGATTACGGTTTTATTTGCGAACGTAACCCATTTCCTAGGGAACGCCCGAGTACAAATTCCCAGACATAAATAAATGGGAGTTGATATTCGGCGTATGTAAACGGGAATGCTGATCTTTTAAAGTAAGATCGAGTGCCGGCATCAATCAGGACAGAATAAACATGTTTACGGGGATCAAGGGTGGCGGCGCTGATGACAGGATGTGCTTCGCGATGGTGGGGGAGCGGTGGTGTTCCTCATTTGCATTCGGCGGGGGGCCTCCTTAAGTTTGCTTTGATATTTATTATTGTATTAGGCAGATTCAAAACAAAGGTAAAATGATGAGAACTTAAAGAACAGTAAAGTTGTGCTACACAGAATATACTGTTTGCCACATTGTGCAACAAAAAAAAACTAAAATGGAAGATCGAACTTCAAATCAAGATGAAATGGAGGTTATAATAAGAAATCAATATAGTTCAAGTCTCCTTTTTTACACAGCTATAGACAGAGAGTCGATTCTACAATCCAAAGATATAAGGTTATATTTAAAATATCCTTAACGTCAATGGATGAATAACTTTAGTCTCCGCAGAAACTACGGAATATCTTATATCAGAACATCCAGAACATTTTTTTGAATGTACAAAGACTTACAAATACATATTGTACTTCCGCACGGCATTGGAAACTGGTCCACTATAAAACCTGATAAGGCGTATAGTCGACCACCGGACAAAAAATTGAAAGAAATTCCCAAGGAAAGAAATAAATTATATTTTACAACACCTATTTTTATACACAGTTTGAACTTTTGAACAGACCTGTATAATTTAACGAAATTTTAATATTTTATGTAGGCCATAAAGGCTCATAAAACCATACTACAGTAGATGTTTTGCACTGTCAGGGAAGTCGGGAAGGGACTTGCCACCATACTCGTTGGGCCAAAATTTTGACAGGTATCATTTTATACAGGTGAAAACTGAATTTAATACTTTGGTTATTCCTCTTTAAAAAAGGTAGGACCGTTTTCGAAAAAAAAAGTTTTTGTGTAACATTGTTTCGTAGTATGGTTTTATGAGCTTTTATGGCTTAAATAAAATATTAAAATTTCATTAAATTATACAACTCGGTTCAAAAGTTAGAGCCGAAAAGGTAAATCGCTGGGTACCCCTTAGGGGCTCTGTGTCTTCGTTAAGGGGCACTTTAGGAAGAAAATTTGTAAGACAAACTAGTGTTATTTTCACCTCCCCTATACACTCACGAAAGTATGCCATATACTTACCGGAGACCCTGTACACTCATTTGTGACACTTACTAATGTAGAAAGTTATTTTTGCTTTTTATTGGCCATATTATCTCTATAAGATAATAAAACATAATCTGCCCATAAAAAGACATAACAAACTGTTAATTATTTCTAACTTGAGTGATGCGATCATTGACCAGCGTCTGGATTAAAAAGAACAACTCGATTTTTTTGTGCAATATTATTTAGGTTATTACTGTATTAGAAAGGTATTTTAAGCTAATATAAATCAAATATCCTACAATTCCTATCAATGAAGTCATATGTATGTTCTCTGATACCAAACATCTAGGTATGCTAATGAACAATTCCACAGACAAAGCTCTATTCAATAATTATCTAAAGAAATTAATCTAATTTACTAACCTGCTTTAATGAAACAGTGTATAAATATCTAATTCACTTTTTTGGCAGTGGGAACACGACAATTCAACCACAATAGATGAGATCTGACCTATTTCTGCATTTTTAGGATTGCTTCTTCAGGTGGTCTCCTTTAAATTGAATCAAATATCTAACTATAAAAATTATTACAAAAATTAAAATTATTTAAAGTGAAATATCGACAATGACAAAAAGTGACAGCCTGTCAATGAATTAAATATAACAATACCTAAAAATGCAGAAATAAGTCAGATCTCATCTATTGTGATTGAATTGTCGTGTTCCCACTGCCAAAAAAGTGAATTTAGATATTTATAGACTGTTTCATTAAAGCAGGTTAGTAAATTAGATTAATTTCTTTAGATAATTATTGAATAGAGCTTTGTCTGTGGAATTGTTCATTAGCATACCTAGATGTTTGGTATCAGAGAACATACATATGACTTCATTGATAGGAATTGTAGGATATTTGATTTATATTAGCTTAAAATACCTTTCTAATATAGTAAAAAATGTTACAAAAGCTAATAATAAGAAATATATGGGTAGATATTGTGGGTGTAATTCAACGCAGGTTGGGGATTTTGTCCACTGAGTAGTTAGTTTCACACAATATTATTAATACCTAAAAATATATAAAAATTATGTAGGTTAGTCGAGCTTACATTATCATAAAAAATCTATGTAAATATCACGGAGTTTGGCATTTTATTGTTAGCTGAGGTTTAGGAAGTTTTAACTACTAAACTTAATTCTAGAATACCAAGTATTTACATAGATATAGTAAAAAATAAGAATAATATCGATTACGTTTAAATATATGTTTTTTTTTACTATAGAAGGTGTTCAAATTGATGTGTTCTTGTGGCGACAGGTTCTATCATCTTTTAAATCTTACCGTTTTCGCTTTACAGAGCATTTGCAAAAACGAGTGATACCGAAAAATGCCCTGTAGTTCGAAGACGGTAAGATAGAGAGAGAGAGAGCTGCAGTTTTCGACAGTTTTCCCGAAAAAGTAGCCTAGGCCTCGTCCATCAGATTTGTTGTATGAAAAAAACTCCCGTAACCCTCAAAAACATACTGATTTGAACCACCTTGTACTTAATATTTTAAATAGTGCATAAATTAGTATAATGATTTTTTGTCTCGTAAACCAAGTACACTATTCCGTTTGCTTTCTATTAGTTTTTTAGCAGAATGCACCATACGTCATAAAGATATACCTTTTCTTCGTTTGCTATTCAACGAGTTTTTGCAGGATTTTCTTCTATGATGTTCCGTGCCATTTTTTTCTGCCATCGACACATTCGCGTCTCATTAAGTTAGATTATATCATATTATTCCATACTGAAAATAAAAACGGGAGGATTATACACTTTTGTTATAAATCAATCATTAGATGAGTTCAACTACAGTAAAACCCTGCTTAGTAATTTGAATGCACCGGTTATTTACAATGATAGATATAAAAAAATAACAAAGCACCAACTTCTCCAGATCTCAGTTCCATTGACTTCCTCTAGGAAAACAAAGTTAACTCTCAACCTGTATACAAATGACGTCATTATTTACGAATATCAAAATACACAGATTAACCCCGTTCGGCGAGAACGGAGATGCAATAATTACCCCATACAACCCCCAAAATAGTCTCTGGAGTGTAGTGGATGCATTCGCGTCTCGGTAAACACACCATCTGCAAATACCATGGGAAATCGGATAGCGTCGATGCACCTTGTTAGATCTAGTTACCCGTCTAAGTGGCAGTCACAACCTGTGGTGTATACCGGAGACGAGCGAGAACGTATCTGATAACAAATTAGCGAGAAAGACTAGTTAACTTGTCATTATTTGAAGGATTCAAGTCCAAAGAGTAATAACCAACGTTCAACAATAACGTCAATATCTACAAATGTACGCCGCGCCATCACCTAGTATTTTTACTATAGATTTATCTCTATAAAAAAAAACTGAAAAATACAAATGTGCAGATGATCTTCTGAACATTTTTGACGTTTAAAAAAACAGTTGAACGTTGCGTTAAAGTAATATGATTTAAATGTATGCATGTCTTATTACACAGCCTTTATATTTAATTAGTATTTCTGATTCCCAGTATATAAAGGGTGTCCCGAAATTAATGGGACACAGATCCCTTACATCAAAATAATGCGATTAAGCCAAACTTACCTTGATGCATTTGTGGCTAATAAAAAAGTTACAGGGCGTAAAATTTCAAATTTTGAATTCGAAATTCTTAAAATTCTTAGAAAATTTTCAAATGATTCTTTTGAAAATTTGGATTGGGGCTGGAACGAGAAAAACGCATCCGTACTTAATTTTGCTGTAGACGCTAGAGGGCGCTACGAAATGTACTCTTGGTTGATAAAAAACTTTTTTACTTGAAAATGGCAATAGAAGAACTTATATAAGAATAATTTTTTGTCCCAACGGAGAATCCAAAAAACAGTGTTTTTTTAATTTAAATCCAGTGGAGTACCAATATTTTCTTACTAAAGCAATAGGGACTCCTATTTTTTCCGCCAGTTGTAAAGTAAAAAAATCCAAAGATCACACGTATACTGCCAAATCATTTATAAAAATGTTACGGGTAAAACTTCATCAATTACAGAAGAATTAAAAAAAAAATTTTTTGGGAAACTTCAACGTGCTATCTCAAAAAGAAAAAAATTGCCAGGTGTAGTTTATTTAGCAAACTAACATTATTTTTTTATGATCTATTGGTTTTTGAAGTGTGATGAAAAAGTGGACCACCCTGTATATAAGCGTAATATTGAAATGTCTACGTTGAACTGCAGGTTCCTTTATGCCGTCCACCGTTCACGTTGCCCCTCTCCTCACCCCCCCGGTCAAAGTAATTTCGGTGGAAACGCCAGATTACAACGAACTGTTTGAAACTCCGCAATTGTGCATCGCATGTGCCGTGTGTGTTGCGCTGCACTTCAATCAGCCGAGTTAATGAACTGGAACTGCGTCGGTTGTCCTGGCAAAACTCGCCAATTCAAATTTTGATTCGCATCCGAACTTTGAGCGGCGAATGCCCGTGTTGATGTTTTAGTGAATGAGTTCCTAACTCAAGTTCCAGTTCCGGCGGCGTTCTATCGTTTCTGCCATCAGTTTTCGTGATGCATTCAGCTAGTTCCCTTCTCGTAAAGGCATAATATGTTATTTCAGACAGTAATGCACACACGGGAAGAATTTTATTGAATCCGTAACTGTCATATATTCATTTCAAATAAATCGTGTATATGCGGCAGGCGTTCTCTTTAGCAACTATATTTTACTGGTCATTTGAGTATTATAAATCTAGAAACAAAACAATCGAATATTTTGAAACAATAGCACTCTAATCCTAACTTGGGTTGGGTATCTACGTATTATCCCTTTCACTTTTAAACAGTTATACCTAAGATTAATGTCGCCGTACACATTTTTTTATGTGCGTGAACTTAGCCCCCCATTTTTTGATAAACTGAAAAATAAAGGTTGTGCTAAATTGTGCCGGATTTGTGCTACATTGTGCCGTTAAATTTGAAAGAAAAATAATAGCCATTTTCCTAGAAAATGAAAAAATCGTGTTTTTCACGTAGCCTCTTACTTCGCGAAAATCGTATTTTTTTAATGTACTATATTGTGCTAGTTGTTGTGAACATTGTGCCGTTTAAAAAATTTTGATATCTGCCTCAGTTCTCCGGAAAATCCGGAATTTTCTAGCCCCACATTTTATCACAATCCGATTTTTTTTGATGTGCTGAATTGTGCTAGTTGTTCTGAACACTGTGCCGTTTAAAAAAATTGGATATCTGTCTCCGTTTTTCGGAAAATAGCAAAAATAGACAATTTTACCATGACCTTACTGTGCCGCCTACTTTGCGAAAATCGAGTTTTTCTTTAATGTGCTGAATTGTGCTAGTTCCGAATATTGTGCCGTTTAAAGATATTTGATATGTGGCTCCGTTCCCCGGAAAATCCGGAAAAACCAGAAATTTAAGCGTGCACTTAGCCCCCCATTTTTTCTAAAATTAAAAACGAGATTGTGCTATAATTTTGCTAATTGTCCTGAACATTGTGCCGTTTAAAGAAATTCGGTATATACCTCCATTCTCCGGAAAAAACGGAAATTTTGGCACAACATTACTTCACCTCCCAGTTTGCCTGAAAATTAAAAAGCGCGATTGTGCTGAATTGTGCTAGTTGTCCTGAACATTGTGCTGTTTAAAGATATTCGATATCTATCTCCGTTCTCTGGAAAATCCGGAAAAACCAGAAATTTGGGCGTGAACTTAGCCCCCGATTTTTCTCGAAAATTAAAAAACGGGATTGTGCTGAATTGTACTAGTTGTTCTGAACATCGTGCCGTTTAAAGAAATTCGATATCTATCTCCGGAAAATCCGGAAAAACCGGAAATTTTGACACAACCTTATTGCATCTTCCAGTTTGCCTGAAAATTAAAAAGTGCGTTTGTGCTGAATTGTGCTAGTTGTCCTGAACATTGTGCCGCTTAAAGAAATTCGATATATATATATATATATATCTCCGTTCTCCGGAAAAACCGGAAATTTTGGCAAAACCTTACTGCTGCACCTCTCATTTTTCCCAGCTATGTGCAAAATAAAAATATTTTAAATTTACATAAGGTGTCTAGTAGTTATACTCTAATAAAAGCAACAAAGTTTTTTAAATTATTACGCTTAAATTTCCGGTTTATCCGGATTTTCCAGAGAACGGAGATAGATATCGAATTTCTTTAAAGGGCACAGCATTCGACACAATTACTACAATTCAGCACAACTACGTTTTCCAATTTTTGGGAAAAATGGAAGGCGCAGTAAGGTCGTGTCAAAATTTTCGGTTTTTCCGGATTTTCCGGATAACGAAGATAGATATCGAATTTCTTTAAACGGCAAAATGTTCAGGACAACTAGCACAATTATCCAGCACAATTCTTTTTTTTTATTTAGAAAAAAAATGGGGAGCTATGTTCACGCTTAAATTTCCGGTTTTTCCGGTTTTTGCAGAGAACGGAGATAGATATCGAATTTCTTTAAACGGCACAATGTTCAGAACAAAAAATCGGATTGTAATAAAATGGGGGGTTAGAAAATACATGTATTACTGAATTCAAATACACTTGAGTGAAGTTTAAAATTTTGAATATATTGATATACATTCGTACATATAAGATTGTTTCTAATTTTCTCTATTTCCTTAAAGTTTCTCCTACGTTTAACTTATTAAAATATGTACACCTATATAACTCTAACAATAATCCTAACATTTTTCACGTATATATGCAATGGATCTTTCTTGACTTGACAGACAAAGTATTAAATTATAGAAACATTAGTGTTCTTTACTAAATCCTAATAAAACTCAAAAATATAAATTATATGTGCTTGGTAATATGATATGAATTAATGATTGACATAGTTCTTGGATCAGTCACTAAATTTTACTTTTTAATAAATATTTTCACTTATTTGGATCGAAAAGTTGATACAAAGATGCATCTCTATCAACAAAAATAAGAAAATGCATGTCATAATGCATTGCTTCGTAGAGGTATCATTTATTACTTAAAAAATGCAAAATTACGGGTAATAAAATGGCCGCAGAAGTGTTATTTCAATGAAAATTGGATGTGTATTTGGACTGGTTGATGGATTCGCCAGCATTTGTAACAAATACTGGCGCATTCGCCATTTTATACAATCTTTCAGCAGATTTCGGTTTTTAAACAATACACTGTATTTATATGAGGCTAAATATTTTATTATTTCGAAACAGATTCCGAAATATATAAGTTCTACTAGATATATATTTTTTCCAACTTGATTCAAAACTTACTTAAAATTACAGTGTATTGACCTAAAATACCTATCTTTATATTCATCAAAGAAGAACTCTCTTCAGAATAACAACTTTAGCACTCTATATCTCGGAAATGCTATTGTTAAATTGTATTTCGTCTCTAGTTACCACGCTGTTTATAATAGATCAACTACATTGTTTGCCTTCGTTTATGAAATATTCGAAAGATAGGTGAAAAACATAGAGATCGCACACCGGACATTCCACGTACACAGGACTGAATATTTCGCTTTCTACCCCAAACAGACGCTTCGGGTAAATGACAAATTCGCTTTTGGGATGACATGAGGGCGGGCCGGGGCCCAGGAGTCCCGCGCTGCCTTAATTATTTTCATTGTGTTCCATGTAAATTCACAACGGGACGATATGTACCAACTCACGCTCGACGGAAATCACATTAAATATGAATGCGTAATGGAAACCCGCTGCCTTCCTTTGTTTTCAAAGCCTGCTGGGTCAGGAGACGCACGCTTTAATTAGAGCTCGGGATTAATATTAATTTTCTTGATGTCGCATCTATAGGGGTTGATCTGTGTGTTGGTAGGCGCCTCCGCGCTCTGATATTGACAACATTTTGTCGTGGTCTTATAAATATACGAATACTAAATAATACCTGGTTGTTAGAAATACCTGAATATACAAAAGTGAGTCATAATTTAATAGAAACTAGAAAACAATGAAACCTTTGTTCCAAAGTCCAAAGTCCCACATAACAAGAATACATGATGTTGAATTTCACAAGGAAAAAATGTTTTTATAAGGATGGCATAATCGGAAAAAAGGATAATACAGTTAATAGTCTACATTTTTTGAATAAGCCAACGTTTCGATTTTATTTTAATTCTTTCTCGGGCCTAGATAAGAATTATAAAAAATATTAACATTTTAAAACAAAAAATCTCTGTGTCATTTTGCTTTCATTTTCAAAATTCGATAACAAAAAATTCAACACCCTGTATCTCGGAAACGAAGCCTTCTGCGACATATGTTTATAGAAACTTTTCTTCTTAAAAACATGTGTTATACCTTCTGTTAAAGTTTGTCTACGAAAACTAACCCACTCTGTATAAAGATAGAATATACAGTTCGCGAGATGTACTGTACCTGATCATTGTAATAACATTAAAAAAATATGTATGTAATTAGGTACTTCCTGGTAAAATACGCATTTAAATCGAGAATTATTTGATGAAATAGTCACGGGACGAATTTTCGCAATTTAAGAAGTTACACGCTACCTTTGTTAACATTGTTTGCAATCCTATCCATGAACAAGAGAAAAGCCCTACTCCCACGTAGCGACAGAACAAAAATCTATTAATATCAGACTGCGGGGCACTCGCAGTCAGCTAAGAAATTTATGAAGCGGACCGTCGGCTTACGAGCCCATTACGGAATTTACGTTCGGCGATTCCGAAACGCTTTACGGCCATCCCTGATGTACTGCCTCTTCGCCAGACTCACTTAAAAACAATCGCACCGGCGCGCGATCGCTAGATTTATCGGCGGACGTGAAGTTCCGATGCTCTTCGCGAAACGATGCTTTTTGATTGAGAGAAGACACACGAAGTTCCATTTTCGTGAATTTTATTTCAAACAATTTGCGTAAAATGTTTAACGTTTTCTCAATTGTACAGAGTAGCCAAGCGAAAAATCCCTCCTTTTCTCCGTTATTATTCGAGATACGAAAGAAAGGGCGTAAGTGTAAGAATGAAAGCTGTAAGAACTTATTTTTTGAAGCGTATATCACAACAACAGTTGAATATCACATTTCTGATATATAGGCCTCACTTTTTGTTTTTGTTTTTAATGGAACAACCTGAATATTTATATACGCCATTGGAAAAACCGTCAACAGAGCTAATCAGAAATATATTATACAGGATACTTATTTTTTACATGTTTATTGTGAATATGCAACAGCATATTACATCATATAATATGTTTAAAGATTTAAAATGAAAGATATGAAATTAAGCATTAGGAATTAGCTAAGGATATGCAAAATTTTGTAAAAAGATACCAACATTGCATTGAAAAAGAGGGGAATTATATTTAACCATTCTTATAAATGTATTTCTTCTGTTTTTCATTTAAAATCTTTAAAAGATATATTTCATGAGTTATATGATGTGGTACGCTCCATATTAACAACAAACATGTAATATTTCGAAAAGAGAGAATATAAGTATCCTGTATTGCGTACCATATAAACATATAGGGTATTCCTACAGCACATAGCATAGGTCGAACCATGTTATAGAGAAATATGTGTACCCAACGTAAATTCCTTAATTTAATTCCCCAACAACACAAGAAGTTTAAAAATTTATCGGTGTAAAATACACCTTGCACTGATGGCATACAGATGGCGACTGTATCAAATTCTGTCAAAAATAAAATATCGTAAATGGTGTTTAGTTAACTTTTCATGTATTTTGTGTATTTACAAACATGTATTAAAATGTAGAATGACGGATAAGGTGCTGATTTATGGAAAACGTATATCCACCTGATCGTGGTCGTCAAATTGAGAACTTTTTAAACAAAAAGAACGGTTGAGAGAAATAGAGGACCACAGTAAGCACTCAGCAATCTACAAAAATCTTGCAATGACAAATTTTAATGTAGACAAGTAAGACAACGGAGAATATTTCAACATTTTTTAAATCTCTCTAAATATCAATCCTGTAAATAAATGTCAGTACCTCCTCCTATTTTTGGCAAATTTGGCATTATTATTTAGATATTAGTAGGTATAAAATTTGCATAAAGTATAAGTGGCGGAGTTATGGGTACTATCATGACTTTTTCACAAGAAAAAGTATAATTTGTATAATCATGCAAACCAAATTGATTTCATATGGTCCATTGCGTTTTCATCATGTCAACTCCACCGTACTACCAACGAATAAAAACATGTCTTTGGAAGAATTTGAAAAAGTTAAAAACAGAAACAGTG
The DNA here is from genome assembly GCA_037114965.1 of Monochamus alternatus. Taxonomy (NCBI): domain Eukaryota; kingdom Metazoa; phylum Arthropoda; class Insecta; order Coleoptera; family Cerambycidae; genus Monochamus; species Monochamus alternatus. The sequence goes on along the minus strand of CM073433.1, from coordinate 51,626,833 downwards.
TAAGGAAGGATATTAAAAACTGCAACGGTGCAGGAAACTTACATTTCACCAAAAACAGGTCTACAAGTCATGTTTACAAGCCCGAAGAAAGATTTTTCTCGCGTCTGGCACGCCGACCTCCAAACTAATAGCTTGCCCGGCCGCCTAGGAAGTTTCCACGACAAAACACGGACCATAAATCCGGCCAGACAATACAAAACAGCGCGGGCCGAGTCCCGAAAGTTGGGTCTATTAATTTCAACAGGAATTTTAAGCCGCCCCCGGGACCACTTTTTGTCAAGTAGGAATAAAAAAGACGCAACACGCAAGATGGGGGAGGGAGCGGTAAGGGTTTTCCCTTTCTTATCGAAACGTCGGCTTTATTTAAGGGCAAAAGACGGCGATAGGGAAAGAAATATGCGTGACGAGACTGTGAAGTTGAAACTTAAGTGGGCATCTATAGGTAATTAAATTTTTATTTAAAATGTAATATCTAGCAATAAATAACCCTCAATGATGATTATACCGCGTATACGACGATCAAATTCATCAGGATTAATTATAGTAAGTCCTGCCAATGTAACGATGCGTGCATCACGACTGCCTTGCACAGTGTTGCCATATTTTGGTATCAGTAAAACGATTTAAATATTTAAGTCTTTTGCGGAATATACATAGTGTTCCGCATAAGAACCGAAACAGAGCAGGTGCCCAAAATATTGCAGTTTAACCAAACATATCTATATGTAAAGTTGTACACAGTTGGAGTTATAGGCCTTCAAAGTGGGGTCAAATATTTTGAAAAAAATAATATCTCGGAATTACTTTAACTTGGAATAACCAAATTTGATACACGATTTAGGTTTATTACTCATTTAATTCCGGAACTCATTTAAAAGTACATGAAAATACCAATGTCTCAATTGAGACGTACAAAACACGATTTTCCGGCCCCTAAGGGTCATTTTTCCGGTCCCGAACAGGGAATTTCACACGGTCATAAACCTGTCAAGCACAGTCTAAGCTACAGGAATTAGTACATAAAAATCTCACTGTTGCGATTGGTACGTCCGAAATATGATTTTCCGACCCCAATTTTCCCAGACCCAAACTGGGAATTTCAGCTGACCAAAAACTTTTCACACCCAGTTTCAGGTCCAGAATTGAAAAACACACGAAAATACCACAGTCGCGACCGGGACGTCCAAAACAGGATTTTCCCACCCCAAGGGGTCATTTTCCCGAACCCAAACCCGGAATTTCAGTTGGCCATAAACTTTTCGAGCACAAATCCGGCTTTAGCTCCAAAATTCAGCGTCGACTTCGCCTTATCCCGGGAACCGCATCCTTGGATATTATTGTATTGCAACTTTGTATATGGATATGTTTTGATAAGATATTGTCTGAAGCTATTTATTTGTGGTATAATTTTAGTTTTTCTTTAGTTTTATTGGGTTTTTGCCACACTTCTGATAAATTGCAATATTTTGGGACCCCCTACATGCATCGGCTCTGTATTGGTTCTTATGCAGAACATCCTGTTTCTTAATTTAAAAAAGCCATTTACAAGATTTCTTGTCTCAACCAATATTACGTACAACCGGTAATATTTTAGTCGAAGAGATGATTTACCTGGCGAGCCGCCACTGCTCTGTACGCGTTACTGTTTTTATCAATGTTTCTCTTTCTGTGCATAAATAATAGCTTTCCTAGAAATTCTCCAAAATCTACGAACAAAATGGTCACAACGGCAACGCAGCGCTTATAATTATTAATACCTCCCATTTGCAACTCGACCCATTTGCCGAATTTCGTCCCACTAATTAATCACTGCTAATTACGCGAAGCACAGATCAACGAGGGCAATTTTTCATGTGTCAATCTGTTTCCTTTTCGGCCGTTATCGCAATGAAAGCATGTCGAGGGTGGCTGTGTCGCATGGGGGGCAGTATAACGCAAAAAAATAGGTCGCGATTTTTTGGTGCCCAGGACAAAAAGATCGCAGATACAATGGGCCAAGTAGTATCTAAGAAAGGTGGGCTCATAAGAGTTGCATTGTTCATATGAGCTTGCCTACTTGCTCTGGTCCGTTGAAAAGTGGTTTAATTATCCCTCAGAAGTTTAGGTATGTCTTCACGTATACGATTCTCAAATTTATGAACGTGATTTGGACATATTTTTTACAGTTTTTACATGGATTACCGAGTGACGCTCTGTTAAATCGATCTAGCTTTTGCTAGTAATTAATTGGAAACGTTTTCAAAACAGCGCAGCTAAATAAAAACAGTTTAGCCGTGATCGACCGGTCAGTACAACTAGTTAGTGGTTTGATTGAAGTAGTCGTTGTCTGTAGATCAACAATCGTATTCACTTCATTTCAGTCGTTTATTTCGTTTGGTATGATTTAATCTCTACTAAAAAATAATTCCAGACAACAAAAGAGAAATTTATATAATGCAAAATTTAGTAAAAATTGAATACGTATTAAAAGTTGACAAATAAATGAATCTAGGAAAAGTTACAAACATATGAGTAGTCTATATTTTATATCCTAGTACAAATGTTATATTTGAATATGGAAAATATGAATTAAAAATTGTTTGAAGCACCACAACTTGTAACGGGTCAGGGTTTCAAAATGAGGATCTTTGTTTAAATGTATGTTACTTTTTTACAAAACGTTCCGTTCAGCTATATAAATATATTAATTAACATACATTAAAAAAATCAAATTATTTTTATTTAGGCGCATTACATTTAGTATAAGTGACATCCTTGCATTACTCTTAGGATACAAATATGTTCTTGGGAAAACTACTTTACCCATTAAAATAAATAATGAAAATTTTACACTTTTACTTTAAAACCAATAAGATGCCTTTATTTTGACTCGTTACCATGGCAACAAGAAAAATTTCCGGAAATTTCGGGATGATAATTAAGTGGGAATTTTTTGACAGTTGAGAAGGTAAACATAAGTATATAATCTACACATTGGCGTCCTATGTATATACGAAATATGGTGGATATACATATGTATGAATTTCTTCGAAATTACGTCGTGTTAAATAAAAGTAAAAAATATATAAATTGATAGAACTACAACCCATCTGAGTTTGAGCATTTGATGTAATTAATGTTTTTTACCCCCTCAACACCCCTTTCGAATATTGGGGGTTCCCCCCAATCACCTTGCTAAAGGTTTTTATTAAATATGGTACATGAAAACCGCGTTTGGTGATATTATTGCTAGGCATTCATCACAGTTGTCAATTCGACTCCAATAAAAATTACTTGATTTTAGTTATAGACACATTTCTACAAATACCTAATATGATGTAGGCATAGCAAACCCATGAGTGTTCTAAATAAGTGTTGTATACATTTTGTGTATCATAATGCGTTTAATACGATTTTTTGTATTTTTTCCGCTTGTTACTATTTCATGAGCTACAGTCATTGCTGCAGACTATCAGTGCGGGATCTCTCCCCGCCGCAAACACTGAAGGGTGGGCTTCGCCCCAGCCAGCGGTGCGAAACGGGGGTGGCAGTTATGAAGTTATGAATAAAATTACTTACACGAGGTGCGGTTGCAGCTAGGGGGGCGAACATCCGAGCAATAATTGCGTGCGGGTTCTGTCTCACCCTGCCTTGCCGACGATCTAAATTAAATCGGAGCGTGCACGTAGAGTAGCAGTTTTTAAGGGGGCGGCGGGATCTTCATTTTAAACGGATTAAGGCGTTCGTTAGGCCGCCTCGCCGTCGTCGACGATGTTTAATAAGACGCGGATGGACGGGTTTTTAATTCGGCGTGGCGAGGGCGCGATAATTGCTCCGAGGATCTCCTTTCGCTACTAATAAGCAGTCCAGAGGAGAGAAAAAAGTTATAATCTGCTATTTCTGAATCGGAAATGTTCTCAATAGAGTTCGGGAATCCCTGGCTTCTATCAGAACCGGACTAACACATTTTTTCTTCTCTTTTTTTTTAATAAAAACCTAGCTGTAAGATTTATAATTCTCAATGTAAAGCAGGACTCTTGCTATATGAAAAAATGTATTTTCTTTTTTGCAATAAAGGAATTGAATTGAATTGAATAGTATATTAAATAAAATATTTAAATAAGTATTATTTTCCAATATTATTTGGACGTAATAGGTATTATAACACTGGCTGTTCCCACATAATAAGCAATGCCCTTGTCTACACATAGTATAGTCAACCAGTCAAACTTAACAGTAAAACAATAGATGATGATACTCTTTCAAAATCCACGTCATCCTTATTTAGTACACTATAGACAAGGGTCACTAGGATTTTAAAAGAGTATCGCCATCTATTATGTTTATTCCTAAGTTTGACTGGTTGACTAACTATTATACAAAGTGAGTTAGAAAGAATGGTTCAACACTAAGCTGGAGATAGACACCAAAATATTATGTTTGAACTTATCATGCCTTATACGAATGATGCTGATTTAAGAAATACAGGGTGTTCAAAGTTTAAATTTTATTTTGAAATGTCTCAATAATTGAGCAAGTTTGGATAGAATGACTCTGAAAATTGGTAGCGTTGGCTTTTTTGGTGCGAGAATTAAGAATATGAAGCTTATTTTGACGTTGCTCCTAAAGAGCACTAGTTTCACCGTATTATTTAGGTAAATCAAAATATATATTTTTTATCTGTTGAGATATGCTTATAAAATGTACTCTTGTTTAGATCGTCTAACTTTATCGGTTTCTGAGTTATTTGCATTTAAAAGTTTCAATTTTTTTTGTGTATTTTGTGTATTTGTTTTCTTAGCAGGCTTGTGTCAAATTTTCATGTCAATAAATATTAGCGTTTTCAGAATAAAATTTAAACTTAGCACACACTGTATTTCTTAAACCAGCGATATTCGTATAAGGCATGATGAGCCCAAACATAATATTTTCGTGTCGGAATTAATTAAAATTTGACACAGGCATGTTTTTGTGATGCCGAGCAAGCCAGTGTTATTAGTTTTTTAGTACAAAGTAGGGGGCGCTAGTTACAAACATTTCCACTGACATTTTATTCTTCAACTTTCTTAGGCTGGGTTTTTTCGGTTGTTTGTTATATTATGTAAAATATAATTTTACACAAAGAAGTTGTTCTTAGTAAATTTATTAAAAAACTATGGTAAAATCAAGCAGGCGATCTGTATAATATTCGTAGTACTTATTTATCAAATGTGTACCTGTCAAACCCCGAACTTTTCCATTAATATGTCATATTTTGTATAACAAAAATTGCGGTAAATAAAATTTTACATAATATAACAAGATATGGAAAAACCTAACTTAAAATAAGTTAGAGGCAATATTGTCATGTCTTTTTGAAACGCCATGTATATGTAACGATGGCAAGAAAGCTCAAATTACTATAAATGTCAATATTAATAAGTTATTTAATAAATTTAAATGATTTTGTTTAATTACCCTTCGATTTTAGTAACATTATTATTTTACTAGTGAAATAAGGCCAGTTTCAATTCTCTAGTGAGGAGAGTGTTGGTTTTTATGGCTTTAAATCGTCAATTACAATTTTCTTGGATATCGTACACGGTTAAAACAGAACCGACATCCAAACGGAAGAAGCCTTGAGTCCTCGGATCCCAGAGGCGAACAAACCGAAGCAGGGGTCGATCCGTCTCACCCAGACCGGGTCGGGTCCACGGGGATGAATTATAACATATAATTACACCCAAATTACTATATTCAGACCGACAAAACAGTGAATCATCCGCGTTAATTGTCGGCGAACAAGTTATTTCAACTGGGCTGGAGTTGCGCGTAATTTTGATTGATTTGGGTACTCGGGCTACCCAACATACTGAGAGACTGATCCGCCGGAATCCTCCCCGAGGCCACTGTGAGATGTTGCGAATAATTTGACATTATTTTAATTCGGTTGGGGACTGGCTGCTGCCCGAAAAGGTCAAAAGTCCCATTTATAAATATCCCATCTAGGAGTTACACGAGGCAAAGGAACGGCAGTGGTAACAACGAAAATAATGTTGAAATTCGAGGATATGGTGGTTCCTTTCCAATTTTTTTTATACAACTTTGATGCCGAAATTATAAACAGTGATAGATCAAAACACAAAAGTTGTGATTTGATAAAATGATTTTTCGGTTCTTTTTGTTTATAAATATTTATATTTCGATTATAACTCATAGCGTTATTAATCGCGAATATGTTGCTGGATGATGCAGTGGAAAGATGCAAAAAGTGGTGAAATTGAAGAGAAAACAAATAATAAAGACAATCACTTTAGGCGATACTAATTATAGCATAGTAACAGTGATAGTGATAGCGGCAATAGTAATGGGTGATTTTGTTATTGGTTATACCGTTGATTCTTAGTGGTGTATTTAATTTTTTTAGTGATTTTACATGGAAAAATATCATCAAGATAGTATCAAGATTAATTATTACGATTATTATTACAACACTAGATTAGTTTCACAATTTCCCAAGTACAGTAATACTTTATTGAAAAAATTGACTTATTCTTGCACCATTGAAACGTATATACTTCTTTTAACAATAAAACTTACTTGAAATCCAAAAATTTAATATTCTTAATATGAGATGAAGTTCCTTCGGTTTGTATAAAGAATTGTTTTATTTAGACAGTAAGAATTACTTCAGGCAACAATTGTTATTCTCAAAGTAAAATAATATACCTAAAACAATAACAATGCATTAGGAAAAAAATAAAATTGGAGTACATAATTAATATTTTTGCTTTAAATATTTATTGTATTGCTTTCTAGAGTAGTTTCTAATTGTTTATGTGAGGTGGGTCACAGCAGAAAACAGATGTTTATAATAAACTGTCCAAAGTCATTAATTCACGGCTCACCAGACATACACCTACCGCTTTTGAGCTTATTAACTCCCCTCAGTATACCATAGGTGAGGCAACCGAAAGCTTATCGGACTTAATACATATGTACTTTAAAATTTTAAGTATATTATTATGCAGATTAGATTATTCCATGTATTATTACCATTAACACTATGTAAATAGTTTTTGATAGGGGTCACTTGCTCATTTAGAGAAAGCGTTGACTTACGTCCCAAAATGTAACACATTGTGTAAGTATAAATTAAGACGTATTTACTTACGTACTGTATATTTTAACATATCAAGGTGAGTGTAAGAAAAATCTATTTTTTACCAAAAGTGATATATCCAATTGTTTATTATTATTATATTTATTTTTGTACCCCTCTAAAATAACACGTTCATGGAAATGTATGTCCCACACGTCTTACCTCACGCGAGTTCACATGTTGAAATGATCAAACATGGTATTCAAATAAATAAGCTCAACGCTTCATGTCCCAGTAGTTTTACTCTTATTTCGTTACGCCACATTTGCCGCAGATTTTATGCAAGGTTTTACACCCCTCGAGACTACCCTCGCCCCTCAAGATTTATCAGATAATACACAGCGAAATAGATCGTAACGAAGCAAAACTCAGTAAGTCTGAAAGTTCTCAGCGTCCCATAAAGCGGAATAAGTTCCGCTCGCCGCAGTTGGCGAGGGACATCATACGTAAACGATGCCATAACAAGAATTCATAAAACGGGAGATAATAAAGTGCAGAAAACTGTCCCCGCTTCGGCCCTATAATTATGACAAATGCCGTTGACAGGCAGCGTAGAGGAAGTGGAGTCTTGGAGTTTTACTACGACACTGCGTCCTCATTCGGCGGCAGCTCGTATTTTGTTTAATAAAGGTACAAGGTTGTAACACTAAAAATTATGTTCCTCAAAAACAAACATCGCGAGGGAAACGCTGATATATCACTGAATGGAGTGTCGAAAGTTGAGTTTTCCACTCAGCCTATTTAATTACTGTTATAGACTACAGTGGATCGTTTGCGATTGATCACTGTATTTAGTGATACAGTACTCTTGTTGTAGTGTGTAAGTGTATATGGTGACATCTGTGCACATTACTTTGTTGTGTGAGGAGTAGGACTAGTAACTGGAACGTGGACAATTGGAAATTGTAAGGATATGTCGCAAAATACTTACGCGTTGTTAGTTTTTAAAATTTTACTTACCCCGGAATTGCTTAACATATTGTCTAACGGTGTATTATTAATGGGTATTATCTCTGTTAGAAATATTTAATCAGTTAAGTTGAGAACGAATTGACAGTTAATTCAACGCAAGACGGACACTTCTGACAGTTTCAAACCGTTTCCAACTGCTGTAGGAACAAACCTAATATATTATGACTTATTTACATTGGTAACAAACGAAAATCGTTCATAACCAGTACAAAGCAAATAATAGAATACTGACACCCTGCTGTTCGGAAGTTGACTGCAGTATTCGATTAGGTCCACTTTTTTTATTTTTACACAAGGCAGGTAGGATTAATTTAAGGAAATAAAAAACAACTTCCTTACAAGGTAAGACTAAATTTAACATAGAATAGGAACCTAATTTAAATATATAATATCAATAGGCTCGTCGATAGTTATTTATAATAATGAATCCCTCTCACGATATTGTTTTATCTCTATTTGAAACGCCTTTTTCAATACGTAATGAAGTAGAGACCCGACAAATTTTGAATAGTCGGCCAACGTTTTAAAATATCCCGAATATGCAAACCAATTTCCGGAAATATCGTTTGATTGTTTACTACAAATGTATCCAAACATATTTGACATAGATAAGTTGAAAAACGAACATTATGTTTTATACAGAGACGAACAATTTTGTAATTTCGAAGTTCAGAAAACGGTAGAAATATTATACAAGGAATCTAAAATGATATTTTCGGAAACACAAATTATTTTGCTTAGTTTTAACAATTCCTGCAATAAGTGTTTCAGTAGAACGAAACTTTTCGTGCTTTAAGCGCATTAAGACTTACTTAAGAAATACGATGACACAAGAGCGCTTAAACAACTTATCGGTGATGACTATAGAAAAAGGACTGTTGCAAAGTCTTAGCGCCGATTCCCAATTTTATGAAGACATTATAAATAAATTTGCGAATTTAAAAGACCGACGAATAGACTTGTTTTATAAGAAGTGAAAGTATTAAAACATTTATTTAGGAAGGAATAATCGGAAACAGGACACTATAATTAATGGTCTAGATTTTCTAACTAAGCCAACGTTTCGATTTATTTTAAATCTGCTTCAGGGCTAGTGAGTCAAAACCAGAGTCAAAAACAATAAAATTATTATTCATCATATAATGAACAAGTCAGTAGGAAATGCTTTTAATAAACGATATAAATATATAGTGGTAAACTGTAATGTTTCGAATAGTCTTCTAAAAAAAATGGGTCGGTCAGTGGTCGCGCGGTTTAAGGCGTCAGTACTTGAATCGAGGTGGCGCCCTCTCTGCGGGTATGGTAGGGTGGAAGAATGTTGGCTTGGGTCATTGTGAGATATTGATACCGGTTGATATTTGACTACCCCCCTAATTAATTAGGTTTTCCAGGCATCCCTCATTCCTGCACTGAATAGTGGTTAGGGCCTACCAACATAAGTCGTTCCTAGGCGCAAATGCGGCCTGCTTAATAATAATATGCCGCCCCCTCTCCCGCACAAGTCTCCGACTTGGGCTAATCCCTGTGATTAGAATGAGGGGTAGAGATATTATTATTATTATTATTATTGGCAAAAGTGGCTTTGTTTTGTATGTAAATAGATAAGTAGTTGAAAATTGGTTTTTATATTTTTTCATAATTTTTAGTGTTTTAAACAAGTAGGAACAATTTTTTAAATTATTAGATACTGAAACATATATTTTTTTCTGTTATTTATATTGCAAATAAAAATCGGAGTTCTGATGTTATTTAGTTTTTTAATTTATGGTTATATACTCGTCAAAAAAAAGGAAATTTTCTTACCAAATTAAGCAATTTATTTTTGACAAAGTGATCACTATTTACTGAAAAAAACATTTTTTTTTTCGGTGTGTATAGTTTGCTATACATTTATATTAGCACAAACTTATAGTAACGGTTTCAGTGGCATTTCTTTCAATATGTGAATGTGCCCTTTTACTTTTTTCCAAAAACAATTTATTTTTATATCTGCAGATGCCAGCGAAAACGAGAACCCTAATTCCAGCGACACCTTTTTTATAGAAAAAAACGCGAGTTATCGATATCCGCGCATTTTTCCAGATCTAGACGGATAGCCCGAGAATAGGGCCTCGTATATCAATGAAACGTAAAAAATTATACTTTTATATCGCCGGTAAAAAAGCCAAGACGCCGGCGTAAGTGGCAGGCATTTCTCGTAGCGCCGTAAATCTGATCTGTCACATAAAAGAGCGGTAAAAGGGGCGCGATGATTTATTTTTTGTCGCCCCGCGGTCGGGCATAACTCCGACAGTCATAAGTTCTGATTCCGAGGACGCGAAAACGCATATATTAACATATAATTCGATTCACCCACCTATGAATTCAAATAAAAGGCTTTATGGGCAAAGTTCGCCCGCTCCTTCACGGCGGCCGCGGTTTTTGCCCGGCCGGCTTTCGGGATATCTCTCGGCGTTTTTACGGCTTTTATGGTTTATAGGCTGATAGTGGATAGAAGAGTGTAGGTTGCGTCGCGTACCGTCGTATAATCTATTGACGTTCTGGCCAGACCACGGTTTTTTTGTTTGCTGTTTGGAAATTATGAGTCTGGCCCGGTAAACAAAATCATAAATTTCGACTTTTCGGCTTCGACGGAGAACGAAATATATCTTCCCATTATAGAAATGTTCTGTGAACTTACAGGTTCGATGTTTTGTTTTTATATACAGATTTATAAAATAAACAACAAATTCTTATTCAGCTTTAATTGGGACGATTGAAATATTTTGTTATTATGACATAAGACGACATTCAGCCCAACTATGTATCCCATTTTGATTATAATAACTACGCTATTTCAAAACCGAACAATTCTAAACCCTATGTTTGCGTAAGATTTTTGCACTGAAAATCTATCTACAAAATTCCCAAGTTCTAATCAATAAAAGATACACTGAGATACTGAGATACACTGTAGATAAGAACGACTGTACATAAAAAACATCTATATATGTATTGTCACGGAATTTGCCCCATTCGCACCCAATTCGACGACTGTGGTATCGCGAAATGCTAGATTGCCTCGATCGCCCCTACGAGATTCTGGTAAACAAACAAAATGCCGTGTATCGAGGTGTGACTGGAAAAATGGGGAATCGACGAGAAGCGTTCGAGTCGTTCAAGAAAATGGATCTAGAGATGCTAGAAAATACCTGGAATATTCGTTGGGTCTATAAATGAAGAATAAACGGCCGAGTTAGTCAGTATTGAATTACAGTCTTGAATTGGAGTGTTTTGAGCGATTTAGATAGCGATTAATAAGTGTTTAGTTGAGTTGTAATTAGTGTTCAGTAGTGTACTGAGTTGTTAATAAAGATTAGTGATTAATTAACGGATTGTTTTTCTGGCAGTAAGAAAAGTCGGATTGGGAAATCCGTGACAGTATTATCATTTACTTTGAATAACATAAAAAAAATTGAAAATGCATAAGCAACTTAAATCAATATTCTAATAATATATGTATTATACACCAAATGAGTTAAATGAATCACGAGAAGAAAGTTTAGCTAACAGAATTTATCAAATATTAGAACTTTTTAATCCAACTGTCAAAAATAGACGACCTTTTTTTAATCGCTATAAATACGCAAATTAGCCATATTTTAACGGCGATAAACAAAAGTACGGTATAGTGAAAAAATGCAATTTAAAACACGCTACCATGAAAAAAAAATCGGGTACTTTTTTCACAATCTCACATTGACACTAACTTCAGATAAAAACGTATTGAAAGATAATAAACCTACAGTTGGACAAAAAATATTGTTTATATCTCTTACGCAATATCAGTGTTTTATGGCCATATGGTTAATAGATATATGGTTTTCCTAGACCTCACCAAAGCATTTGACTGTGTGTTACATTCTATCCTCACTGAAAAACTTTCTTACACACTCCCCACAGTGTTGGTTTAATATACTCATACCTCAGTAATAGGCAACAATATGTTGTTCACAATAATTCAACATCTTCATATCTCGGTATTGATGCCGGTGTACCACAAGGATCTACTCTTGGTCCGGTTCTCTTTTTAATTTATATAAATGATTTACCTTATTCAGTGCATGACTCTGTTTTGATCATTCAATTTGCCGATGATACTAATATTACTAACCGCAGTCCTATAATTGATGATTTTATTGAGGCTCGTCAAGCTGAATTAACAATTCAAAACTGGTTTTTGTCTAATAAATTAAATCTTAATTCCACTAAAACAGAAACATTAATATTTAGCCTTAGAGAAACCACAGATATTTTAAATCCTGATTCTGTTAAATTTCTGGGGGTTCACCTGGATTCAAAATTGTCATGGAATTGTCACACTGATTATATATGTAACAAAATATCAAGAAGCTTGTACCTTCTTCGTAGCTTAAACAATCAAGTATCCCTACAAACCTTGAAAACAGCTTGCCACAGTCTTATTCATTCTATGATATCACATGCAATTTTAGTTTGGGGCCACTCTACCTCTGATGTATTTGCATTACAAAGAAGAGCTATAAGATTAATTGGCGGACTTAAATATAGAGATGACTGTAGACTGAAGTTTGTTGAACTTAATATATTAACAGTTCCATGCATATTTATTCTACAAAGCCTAATGCATATAAAAAACAATATAGGTAGTTATACGTCCAGGAATGAAATTCATTCCCACTTCACAAGAAATAGAGACAATTTACAAAATGATTATCAGAGACTCTCGAAAACTCGAAATGGTACTGGGATATCAAATTTTATAATTCGTTACCTAAAACAGTTACTGACTTAAATATTACAGCTTTTAAGTACATAATAAAAAAAGTTTTTACTGAATAATGCATTTTATAGCTCAGAGGAATTTCTAATCAGTACCTTGTCAATATTATCGCTTTAACTTATGCTATTTTTAACATCCTGTTACATTTACTTCAATTTTAACTTCAGTTTTAACTATATATGTTTTCGTGCTAATAGTTTTATTTCACTTCAGCGATAAATAATGTAAGATTCGAAAACTTGAGACTCGTCTAATAAATTATTTTCATTGAAGTGTCTAGCTTAGGATTCGAAAAAGAATAAAGATGCAAGTGTATATTTTATATATTCGAGAGTATGACTAGTATTTTTTAATGTAACTTTAAAGGCAACGTTAAAAACGTTGCTTTAAGAAACTGCCACCGGAAATTATTTTAGTACCCATTAAGCTTGTGTGACGTGCTTACGTAATTTTTCTAGAAGTAAACAAAACAACAAAAATGCTAAAGTGGATGAAAATTTGAGTTCTATTTAAAACATACATTTTCGTTACTTACACATATGTAAAGATCAGTTCAAATCAAATCAAGTCAAATATTATGTCATAATTTTTGGTTCGAAGATATGTAAAAACTGCTTATAAAGCTAAAAATTATGTAATACTTAATAAATAAAAATCGGTAAAAACTAGAGTGTCGTTAGGTGAATTTTGAAGAGATGGCAAAACTTTAATTCATAATTCAGCTAAAAATTAAGAACTTAAGTGTCAAATTTTCATGTTTATAAAAAACTATGCAGACATTGTCAATGACAACTTAACCGACAACTTAGACGAATAAAAGGAAAGCGTAAAACAATAAAGAAATAAACATGAGTATAATTTTATCTTATAAGGGCGTAAGGTAATACAATGATGGAGTGTCATCATTTTGAGAAGGTAAATTCTTCGACATTAGTTTTGGTTGAGACGAGAGATCTTGCAAAATTTAAAAATCTTGCCCTGCAAAACAAAACATGAGTTTCTTTGAAGTCTACTGATTTTATAATAAGTTATAGATCAACAGAACTGGACCTAGACTCAATAAACTTTGATTTTAATAATAATTTTATATGTTAGATGTCCTTTAAGTAAACTATGTACCCTACAATAGAAATCCAATATTTATTTGTTCAGTTAATGTTCTCTTATGAACACTTTTTACATTTTTCTTATTTTGCAAGACTTTTTTTATATCGTGTCCCGTTTTGTAATCCGCGCAGTCACACATCGTCTTGTCTTGCGAGACCAATGCAAGATCAAAAAAAAGCAAGACAAGCTACCAATACTATTCGATATTATAAACAATTTATAGAGTGTCCATTTGTCCATATGATACGTTGTACTAAACAAAACATATTTGACTTAACAATTTTTCTCTCAGACCAACGGTAACATAATTATGACAGCAAACAGGTCTTGAATATGTTGCAGCGTCGCTCACATACTTATGATTGTTATGTATTGATATACAGGGTGTCCCTAAAAGGTTTTTACAACGCTCCACCAAATACAATGCGGCTCAAAATAAGTTGATTTAGCTAAACTAACCTTAGTTCAAAGTTGCTCCGTTTAGGCGCTATACGACCCTGAAGTTGAAATTTTTAAATCGTTTTTTTTTATATAAATTTATAACGCGATTTTGCTAGAATTTGGTAAGTTGTCCATACTTTATAGGACAATAAACTCCATATCAAAATAATCAGTAATATCAATTCCATTCAATAATTCTACGCCAATGGAAAAAAAGATTTGTCAGTATTAAATTTAAATTAAGTAACTTATTTCTTACAAAAAAGGTACTCTTGATAAGACTCGATTACTCTCGTGGTTTATTCGAAATTTATAATTTTAATTATTGACAGCAATTTTAACATCCCCCATATGTAGCTCGAAACGAAAACATGATGAAAGATACCATCCTGTATATATTTCAATAGCGCTACAGTCACCCCAACAGCCCACCCTTATCTTCATATCAATAAGACTACAAAGCCATTCTTACAAATTTTCTCTTTTTTGAATACCATATACTGCTTTACCATTCCCACACGTAAATTTCTCTCCTACCATATGTGTCCTTGGAATACTAAACTAAGTTCACTTAACGCAATCAAAACATCGACAGAGGCTACAAATAAAAAAAATAGCTAGGTTAAAAATAGCTACAATGTAGGGATTCACCATTTTCCTCCCCATTGTCATCCACTTCATCATAGACTGGAAGGTTTATACCCTTCTATAACACCAGTTCGTCCAAGAATGTTAAAAATCGGGCATCGCCATTAATGTGTCCCTCTGATCCACCTGCAATCCCCCTCGTCTTCGACGTCCACTCGCCCCCAGCCGTCGACGACGCCTCGGCGTCCCAGGCGCTTCGCGACTGTGAAAGTAACACCTGCCCCAGGCGTAATACGGAGAGCACTTAAAGCTCCCAGGAAATCTGATAGCTGGTATCCGCCGCGACGCGTTTAAAATGGCCTCATTAGTTAGGATCATTATCGGGCACTTATCCCAGGGTTGGTAACACCGCCGCCGTAACGCAAACCGACGCGACGGCCTGTGAGGACGGGGGCGCTGAATTTTTTAAAGCTTAGCGAAAACAAAACCGTAACTGTTTCTTCTGTTACGCTGTAGAACTTGACGCTTTCAAAATGTATTGAATACCCGGATGTATACATTTTTGGCAATTGCTATATGCTTATGATAGCTATGTTCGCAGTACACTTTATATACAGTCATTATTTATTTGTTCGTAACGTAAGTAGTCTGAATTCTTGCCGTAACTATATACGAGTGCGATTGTCTCTCTGTGTGCTAAAATTACATAAAGCTCTATAGCTCTATATGTAACGAACATAGCTATCATATGTTTGTTATATATGTCTACACAGCCAATATTAGGACTAAACATAACGCAAAGCTATCTGCGTTTGCTGTGCATACAAGAAACACCACTGCTTTATAGCTTTATATATAACGAACATAGCTATCATATGTTCGTTATATATGTCGAAACAGCCAATATTAGGACCAAACATAACGCAAAGCTATAAAAAACACCACTGGTTTATAGCCCTATATATAACGAACATAGCTATCATATGTTTGTTATATATATCGAAACAGTCAATATTAGGACTAAACATAACGCGAAGCTATCTGCCTTTGCTGTGCATACAAAAAACACCACTGTTCTATAGCTCTATATATAACGAACATAGCTATCATATGTTCGTTATATATGTCGAAACGGCCAATATTAGGACTAAACATAACGCAAAGCTATCTGCCTTTGCTGTGTATACAAAAACACCACTGTTCTATAGCTCTATATATAATGAACATAGCTATCATATGTTCGTTATATATGTCGAAACAGCCAATATTAGGACTAAACATAACGCAAAGCTATATGTGTTTGCTGTGCATACAAAAGACACCATTACTTTTTACTGTGATCACACCAGACGTTACGCTAGCGATGTTAGCTTTGTTGATTACATACAATAACACGGAGCGCCATGCTGTGTTTGCTGTATGTAAAAAAATACCGCTGTTTTTATGTTAAAATCACACAAAACATTATATACGCTATATTTTGTAAAAATAACCAATATTACAAAAGTGGAAAACTACATGAACGCCTATGATAGATATGTTCGTTATATATGTTAAAGCAGCCAATATTAGGACTGAACATAACACCAAACTAACTGTGTTTTTGCGCCTGCTATGTATATTAAAAAACACCACTGTATTACATGAAATGTTAGTACTAGCTATGTTGGCTTTGATAGCTACATGCAGCTATTTTACAATAATACAGAACGTTATGTTAATAGTGTCAGCTATATTTATACTATCGCTGTTTTCACAATTACATAAAGCACTATATTTACTATATTCTCTGAAAACAACCATTATAAGCATACCAAAACAGCTAATATTATATTAGTTATGTTTACTATTTATACTGTAACAAACTAATTTCTGACTAATAACTAGAATAAATATTGTCAATACACACAAATAAATTAGAAAAAAATATATAAATTGATACCTACTGAAAGCATTATTAGCTGTTAAAATTAAAAATTATCTTTACAAAATACTTTACTTAGGGAGTTTTTCTGAGTACATAGAAACAAAACTGAGCATTGAATTTTGTTTTCAGATGTGGTGAAAAGTATAAAAATGACCAGTTCCCAGAAAATTCTACTGATGACTATGTTAGAACATAGTGTATTAATACAAATATCATTTTTGCGAAAATTATTTGAGATATTTGTACAGAAAGGTGTGGTCAATTTTTACGTAACCATATTTTTAATTTCCGCCAATAAAAATAAAAAAAATAATAAAATTTTACTTAGATCTTTTTATGTCTTCTTCGATTCTGATGATAATAACACATTTGTTGACTCACCGTGTATAAATAACTAAGTCCACTCTGTGATGTGAGGACGAGAAGTTTATTTTCATTAATATATGTATTCTACCTTTTTCCCTTAGGGCTGCAATGTTATATTACTTCCGAACCCACAGCCCAAGGCAATTAGTGGGCTGAATGTAAAGTGCCACTTTAGCGTTGATCAAACATCGACGTAGACGCTTACTCATCACATATACAGGGTGTCCGGAAATGACGAGCAAAAAATTCAGGCGATAATTCTAGATCGAAAATAAATGCTACCTCTTTCTATAACATTTTTTCCAAAACTGATTATTAACAGAGTTACAGGGTGTTAAAGTTAAAATTTTGTTTTCGATATTTGTAAATAACTTCTTAAAAAATCCAGATATTTACCTAAAATTTGTAAATCGGGGAATTTTGTGGACGAGAAATTCAAATATGTTTCTAATTTTGACGTCACTAGTAGAGGGCGCTACTTGTGGCACACCATTTTTCTTTTAAATGGCAGAACTTTTTTGCATCTTAATGTATCCATCTGACTATCGAAACAATCGATTCTCCTACCTGTTGTACTTGAAAAAGGTATACCTTGCTGAAGTCGGTAGGCGTAACCATCTTTGAAATAATCCTATTTGAAAAATGCTCAGTGCACGCGAAATATAGCACAGCTACATCTAGAGGCCACCTAATTATTTTTTGTTTACAGGAAACAATTCAAATTGTTCCTTTCAAACAAATTCTTTTTTCGACGATACCACTATATTAGGAAACTGAGTTTGTTTAATTTACGGTTTTTCAAACGATTACATAGCCTAATAAAACTTCATTTAAAAATTTAAAAGATTACATATTTTTCTTTTCCATATCCCACAATTCCAAATATGCATTTTTTAATTAAATAAACGCATTCTTTGATTCGAAATGCACATTCAATTCAATCAAAAAACATTTCTTTATTGCGAAACGTTATTTTTTATACTGATTTCAACAAATTGTTTAGGGAAAAATATATTTATTTGAAAATCATTTTTCAAAAATTAAGTTTTCATAAGATGTTCAAATGGAATAACTATTTGTTTTATTTAAACAAATACTCGTCAAAAGAATGAAATTTTCGTACTAAATAAATCAATTTATTTTTGATAGAAAAGAGCATTACCTACACCACAAAAAAATTGTTTTCCCAGAATAAATTATGTGTAAATAGTTTTCTTCGGTGTGCAGAACATTACAGAATTCCATATGAATTTCAGCTGATCCAGCACAGTAGTTCTGTGTTTATCTAAAATCAACAAATAAAGTACTGTGTATAACTATAGTAATAGTAGTATATACTAAATAGTTAGAGTTCGAGCAATGAAATCTTGTTAGCTATAAGAGTAAACGTTTAAAAATAATCATAATTTCGCATCATGTCTAAAACCATAGCGAATGGTGTATACATGGCCACGAACGTCTTTTTTCGCGGTTCGGTCGAATTAATGTACTACATTCCCGTGTTCCTCTATCATCAAGAGTGCTGTGAAAGTTACGGTTGAAAACAATTGCCATTATCTTGGCAAAACAGTGTAATGCGCTCTTAAGTGCCGAGTGGCCGTATCTCAACTAGGAAAGGCGCCGGGGGAGCTGGAAAAAAGAAACAAGGAAGCCGTTGGAGTGGATGTCGGGGTGTGCCTTTATACGAAGTGAGCAATTACACGTATAGAATGGGGCTGTGGATTTTGAATGAGACAAGGAGTGAGGGTTGTTTTAGTAAGAAGGGAAGAAGTGTAAACATAAGTATAAATAGTTGGAAATATGTTCCTCTATAAAACCTGAACACACTTTAATGTAGAACATCTAAGACTGTTAAAAACTATTTGTGAAAGACATTTAATTACTTTTAAATCATCTAAAATTGGCTTTCTATAAATATATATACAGGGTGAGTCATTAATAATAGTACATAGGTTAAGGGCAGATTGTTAACGTCAAAATAATTGCCTTATTCAATTGTTGCTCCTTTTCATTCTACCGGGTGTTAAAGTTGAAACAATGTTTTCGATTTTTTGTTATATTTTAAGAACGTATGGACTGATTGTTTTGAAAATTTGTAGTCTTACAGTGTTGAGGTCACGACTAGGGGGCGCTAGTTATACTGTACTGTCGATGCAAAAATATGTCTAACTTTTTGTATTTTAGACTTTTGAATTTTTTAATAAGAAACTATTGAACAATCTTCAATTCTAAATAGTATACCTATAGTCGAGGCAATGAAGCACTAAAAAGGCCAAAGATAGGAAATCTTTTAGGATAGGACGTATCGGAATGCGGTTTTTTGCATTCACTTGCAAAAATTATTTATATCATTCGTACCTACTTTGTACCTATTACAAACCAGAAGTTGCATTGCTGCAGCCAAAAATGCATGCAAAAAATGCATCTTTCGAGAGGCCTTTTGGCAAACTTCGTAAATAAGAGTCAGAATTGGCTCAAGTCGGGTACTCGGGGGTTTTTGAGGTCGCTGATCACGATTATGATGTTCAAATTGACCCCCCGAACACCTGGAGCTCAGGAACGCCGACGAAAGTCATCTCCCGGGACTATCCCAAACTTTATGCGAGAGAGGAGAGAAACTGGGCACCCGGGGGTTTTTTGGGTCGCTGAATTCGAATATACCATCGTCGAACACCCCACGGACACCTGGTGGGCCCCAACCTGGACGCGGACGTCATCTTCGAGAAATTTTCTGGAAATATCGACAATAACGAACCGAAAATCGTTATGGGGGCTTTTTGTGTGCGCTAAATCCGAATTTTATGTTGAAAACGACCACCCGAACACCTGGTGCGCCCTAACCTGGCCCTGGCCCGTCATCCCCGAGGATTTTCCAGACATAATTGAAAAAAACCACCCGAAAATCGTTACGGGGGGTTTTTGGCTCGCTGAAATCAAATATGGCACCGGCCAACACCCCACGGACACCTGGTGCACCCTAACCTGACTCTGAACGTCATCCCCGAGGGGTTTCTAGACACAATTGAAAGGTGTCCGTGGGGTGATCGCCGATGGTATATTCGAATTCAGCGACCCAAAAAACCCCCGGGTACCCAGTTTCTCTCCTCTCTCGCATAAAGTTCGGGATGGTCCCCGGAGATGACGTTCGTCGGCGTTCCTGAGCTCCAGGTATTCGGGGGGTCAATTTGAACATCATAATCGTGATCAGCGACCTCGAAAACCCCCAGGTACCCGACTTGAGCCAATTCTGACTCTTATTTACGAAGTTATTAAATTTGCCAAAAGGCCTACGAATGATATAATTTTTGCAAGCGAATGCAAAAAATCGCATTCTGATACGTCCTATCCTAAAAGATTTCCTATCATAATGCTTCATTGCCTCGACTACTATTACAATTCGATAAATAAACTCAACCGTTTTCGAGAAACAGACGATTTAAGTTTTTGAGATTCGGCGAGAATTAAATTAGTAGTTTTCCATATTAGTAGGCGTCGAAATAATAATAGCTGTCACTACAATACCGTATTATTTCTGTTAATGCTAGTCAATTCATAGATTAGACAGTAGTGTTTTTTTATTGTTATTTTTTTATATTTAAAATGCCCCGTCATAATAATTTTTTTTGAAAAGAGAAACATGATATGTGTATGTGCCCAAGAAAATGTCTGTGGTCGCGCGCGTTGTACTTCTTGTAGTTACTATTTGTGGCAGTATACTTATTTTCATATTCCATTTATTTTATATATTTCTTTAGTAAATAAATAACGATTGTCAAAAAAAACATGTTTTTTTTATTGTCTCAAATTGGCGCAACTTTCTGATCTGATATAAGTACAGATGAGGTCTACAAAAGTTCTAATTATAGGATAAGTTTTTATTTAAATACGTTTCCAACAGTCTTCAACCTTTAATTTCCAAAACCGAGCATAATGTAGATGTATAGATAGATGTTTTAAAGTTAAGTTTTTTTTTTATGGTGTTTTATCACTTAGACGGTAATGCTTAGGGTGCTGCAGTTGCCCTAGATGAACTTTTAAAGGTATAACATATGTTGCTTCTCGTACCTACATGGTGCCCCTCTAGTAAGAATAACTAAGTGAGTACGCGGCTTAAAATAATATTCTAGATATAATTAATTAACATCAGGATTGTAGAATTTTAATATATGCGTGTCTTATTTTGTTTCTACCGGTAGGACTTATATTTCCCACTGATATTATGAATTTCTTACTTTTAGTAAAAATAGAGATATACAACTCTTTTTTTACTAAAAATCCACACTTTATTCATTTTTAATAAAAATATGTACTCCCAATGACCCTTAAATATTCTGTACTTTTTTTAAATCCCTTCAAAACCAACTACATAGTTTTTGACTGTTTTATAAACTTAGTCTGTATTTATGAGTATAGTATATATCACATTTTTGCGTAATGAAATTATTTTAAACTTCACTAGGTAGGCAATATACTCTCTCCAAAAGAAAGCGGGTTTTATGTGCTGGTTGGCGGACCCAGTTTAAAGTTTATCTGGATTTATTATGTATTTTTATTATTATTATACACGGACGCCTCTGAGGCACACGAAACTGTAATATTGTACAACGGGATATATTCTCTTGTGGAAAGCATATAAAAATACGTTATTGTGGATTTAGACTGACATGAAGATAAAACAGAAAAAAATTATGCAGTAAAAGTTGAAATAAAAGAAATAACTAAAAAATGTTCCTTCATTTTAGAACGAAAATTGTTGCTTTGTTAATTTTATGTAAATGTAAAATTGTGTTAAAATTTTCATTTTCTGAATTTTTTGTACAATAAGTTGTGACGACTTACCTGGTGACCACTTAAAATCAGTGGTGAAGGGTTAAAAACTGGTATACATTGAGAGTAAAAAATTCAAATTGGGCAAAAAAGCAGGTAATTTTTTTTGTAAAAATTCTATAGCGTATGTTCGATTCACAACTGTGTTACTTAAAAATATTAAATAAAAAAATATTTATTATGCACTTCCTACAAAACAAAAAATATATAAAAAGTAAAGATTAATAATAATTATAAATTAA
Organism: Monochamus alternatus; assembly: GCA_037114965.1. Taxonomy (NCBI): domain Eukaryota; kingdom Metazoa; phylum Arthropoda; class Insecta; order Coleoptera; family Cerambycidae; genus Monochamus; species Monochamus alternatus. The sequence goes on along the minus strand of CM073433.1, from coordinate 51,604,442 downwards.
TAGTTATTATAAAAAATAACATTGTATGAAATAAAACATTTATAAATATACAAATATATGACAAATTCTTTTAAAAAGTAATTCGTGTCGACGAGTTTTGATTTTATAGCAAAATGTTCAATGTTAAATTTAAGTCAGGCCGCTTTGGTAATTTTTTAGATGCAATTTTTTTCTAAAGATAGAGAAGAAGAACAATGGTACTACTAATTTGATACATGTTAATGGATTAAATTTTATAAAGACAAGGACCCATTTCTTTGATGTACAGAAAACGGTCGAAACGTTACAACGTTACATTTAAAAAGCGGCATGTAGCCACCGTGACGATATATATACGAGCAGTGGGTTCGATTGGGGTAAAATAATACTGATTGATGGTGAGATAAAAGATTCCCTTGATAATCACCCCCTTTAAATAATATTGAGTTTGATGTCTTAAATAGGCATCATGTAAATAGAATTATAATATACTATGCACATACCCACATATTTAATGATTTTTATGCCATTTGCTTGAAATTGTATTACACCGCTCTGCATCCGTCGGCATCCTTTTAAATTTATTTATAATCCTTTATATAGATAAGATAAACTGTAAAAGGGCGGTAAAATTTGATGTTTTATAAGCATATATTGTTAACTATAGGAGAGAAAAAAATTACCGCCGCACTCTCTATCTCTTTATTTAAGAGAAAAATAATGATCAAAACCAAAATGACCTATCGTCTTTTGTTTTCGAGTATAAGCAAAATTTCAAAATTTTCCAATTTTCGATACATGTACTTGGCAACAAAAAAATTAGGCACGCCACTGGACTACTAAAAAAGTGTCTGAAGAACATTATTTTTTCCTAACTTTACAAGCAACCAAGTTACAGGCATGTATCGAAAAGTGGAAAATTTGAAATTTTGTTGATTAAACGAAAACAAAAGACTATAGGTCATTTTGGCATTGACCATCAATTTTCTCTTAAAAAATGATATCTCCTTTAGTTAACGAGCCTATAGAAACATCGAAATTTGCCCACCCTATACATCGGTCATTTTGTTGGATTACTTCCAGAATCGTACAATCTACTTTTTTTATGAACAAATGAACCGTATCCCTTAGACGTTCACGGGACAGACTCATAAATCACCCTGTTTACAAACGGAACCGCCTCATCCACTCTCATCACGCTTATACCGAACTACCAACTCTCCCGAGACGAATGTCAGGCATTAGTTCGCCTATCAAACGATCGCACCGCTCGAAACTCTCCTCCGGAGACCGGGGTCAAAGGCGGCGAGGATGGGCAATAATTAACCATCAATTAGCTGGCGGATCGCAGGGTGCCGCGCCGCCGTAACAAAGCCCCACTCGCAACTGTTTGTTAATCACGGCCGGCTAGATTTTGGAAGGATTTACGAGCTGGAGGAGACGGTAATGCATCGCCTGGAATAATTTATGTGCGGCGGGACTATAATTCTGGCGAATATCGGGAATCGGGGGGAAAGAGACCCGTTTGCATCGGTGCAGTTCGGCGTGGAAACTGGAATATGCACGGGCATGAATCCGAGGGGATTGGGTACGTACCTAATTTGGAAAATGTGCGGTTTCGACGTGAAGAGCAATTGGAGGTGCAAGCCGTGTTTCTACCGAATACTTTTATGAACTCATCGATAGTGATGAAATACAAGTCTAAGTGTATAGCGTACTAGAATAAATTAGAATGTACTTCGTATATAGGGTGTAATTTTGAGTGGAGTGCAGTACTAGGTTTATAATTTTAATGAATACAGTTTATACAGGATTAACTATGACTAAGTACACCACATGCTCAGGAAGGCCTAAAAGACAATAAAAAAATTATTCCAGAATTTTAGCTCGATATTTAAACACTGGGGCAAAACCCTCTTTTTCTACGGAAAGTCGGCGCCTATGATACGCATCGACTGAAATGGCTTATAGATTCATAGATAAAACTTACATCTGTAAACAATATCTACTACCATGCCGTCCTTTTTTCATAGCATTTCTAAATGAAGAAACGACAAAAATTAACATTCTTATTAGTAATACTAATAATACCTGATAGATAGGTAGGTAACAGTTAATCCAGTTAGCTCCACTATTTTCCATTCGTTTTTCATTATTTCCTTACAATCTGACAAAACTACAACATTTTCATTCATTAATAATAATATCTCTACCCCTCATTCTAATTACGAGGATTAGCCCAGAAGTCGAAGACTTGTGCGGGAGAGGGGGCGGCATATTATTATTAAGCTTACGTTGGTAGGCCCTAACCACCATTCAGTGCAGGAATGAGGGAAACCTGGAAAACATCATTAATTAGGGGGGTAGTCAAATTCCAACCGGTATCAATCTCTCACATTCACCCAAGCCAACATTCTTCCTGCCATACCCGCAGAGATGGTGCCAATGCTCTCCATGAATATAGCTTATATACGGTCTACCGGCTGCGGGGGTCGAACCCACAGCGATCTAGTCACCTCGATTCAAGAACTGACCCCTTAAACCGCGCGACCACTGACCGATCCAAATAATTATAACCACTACCGATAAAACACACTTCCTGTAGGTACTATCGTTTGCAATAATAATGACACTACCTCAATCAGTTTTTAAACAACTGGGAGTTCTGAGTAGAAATTTCATTGGATCTCTATTGATAAATAGAACAACTAAGTACTAATGTTGAATGTTGAAAGTAGATTTCATTATCAATACGTCAGCAGTTCGAAATAAATAGCCAAATTCGTCTGAAAGTGTGTCATTAATATTGAAAACGATTGTACAGCTAGATATAATACCTATTTATTATAATAAAATCGAACTAAAGGAATAAAAAACTTTTAATGTACCCGCGGCAGTCTTGTGCCATAACCTAGAAAATCAAACCGGCGAACTATATTGTGGGAAAGTATCGGCACCCAACACAAATTTCTTTATTTAATAACTATAAAACGTTTACAAATTTAAAAAGGCACCAAAAACTGAAGATGAACACAAAACAACAAGCTTGGATTTTTTTTGGAGAGTGATTCTGTTAATTTTTAATTTTCTCTATCCCCTCTCAAAAAAAATTTGTACTTAATAGTTAACCCTGTATAATAATATCCTGGTATTATAGGTCAATTTTAATGGAAACAAATATATTTGTTTTTTACGTACGTTTCGAGATTTTTTATTAATACCCATCTTCAGAAAAACTCCTTAATACTAAAAATCACTAAACAAAACAAATAATTTAACATAAATTTTGTTAACCAGGTTGTTTGGCTGGCTTACATCAAAGAAAGAAGCTAACATGATCGCAGTTTTCAGTTCTTAATTTGACGTGTTGTGTTGCACAAACAGATTTGTTAGTTTTTCCCGCCGACATTCAGTCGCCAAACCAATTAGTTGCATACTTCTCCTCAACTGAGAGAAACTGCTTAAAGATGGGAAAAATACTTGTTACCCAAGAAGAGTAGCAAGGTACGACAACGTTTATGATGTTTCCAAAAGTTGGTGCTCGCAAAACGGTGTTCATAAAGTTGTTTGTGAAACTATTGAATTGACATATTTTAGCGAAATTGCCAAAATCTAAAAGCCGTCAAAACTTTGGTCCATTTATTCAATGTTGCGCACTTCATTAAATATTAAAGATAAAGCGGTTATCTCCAAATTTATTGCCATTTTCGAAACAACAAAATCTAGGATATGTATCCAAAGTCAAGTACTTTGTCCAGTGAGAACACTGGAACACTGTTTTAAGAATGTACCCGATGATATGCTACGTATAAAAGTTGCATTCATAATTCAGGTGTATGTCGAAGTGGCGGTAATAAAATGAAATTGACTGATGTTAATATCGTGGAAAATAAGGTTCACATCGAAATTCCAATATCAAAAACCTACCAGTCTAGAGATGGTGAATAATGAAGAACGGGCAACATTAATTAAAACATATGTTGCACTTTGTTTTGACGTTCTAAATGAAAACTTCTTTTCACAATTAAATTCGGTAAAATGGCTTGCCAGCAATGCCTAAAGCTTCTGCATTATGAAACATACACGGGACACAGTTTCCAAAGACAGCCACACTATTGAAAAATAGCGGTGGTAACATCCTCTAGTGGAAGACATTATGGGGATGGAAATCTTTCACCGTAGCGGAAGAGTACGAGGACAAGTCTACAGATTCTCAGGTTAAAATTGCCAAAAAAAAAACTGTCGAAACGACAAACTCCAGTACTAAAAACGTTACCATTTCTACGCAGGATGTTCAGCATGGATTAACAATTACTATTGCCGCTTGTTTAGGTGGTGATTTTAGTAATTTATTCATTTTTCATCTGATAAACCTTCCTGAAAAACGCCCCCCGTGAATCCTGTACCATTTCGGAAGGCCTTCACCAACTAATCTAATTCCCCTCGACCTGAAACCCATTTTTAACCAGTTCGCCGCTCTCGTCTCCGGCAACCGAACCTGTCTACCTTGCCCTTTCCCGTTTTTCCGCGCCTCTACCTGCCCGAGACGTCACATTCCGCTAGATTTGGCAATCGGAAGGCGATCTATTAAATTATAATAGCGATAGCGGGTGCTCCGGGAATTCCGAAGAAGACAGATAACAACGGAGTACCTGCTCTCGTTTTTGTCCCTCTCTCTCTCCTTTCCGGGCACTGAAAGAGCACCCCGGCAAATCAAATATTACGTAATGGTGGTATTATCGATAACAGTCGAATGATTCCGGCAAGGTATACAGGCGAATGGCTCCGGTAACGTCTGAGCAGATTGGGTTTTTTGTCTGAGGTACGGAGTGCAAAGAAAACTCGAGGAAATACGTATGCGAAGGATATACTTAGAAATAAGGTCGTTTCTGTAAGTTTCTATACACAAAATAAAGGAAACAAAGTACTTGTACAGGGTGTTAAAAAAAGAGTGTAAAATATATAAGGAGGTAATAGTATGAACCAAAATAAGCAGAAAAGTCTCAATAAACATGAGTAACGGTTGCGGATATATGGAATGTTTTATGTTTTTTAGCCCCTTTTTCTTATTTTGCAAAAACGTTGTGTATTTTCTTATAATAGTTGGTTGATGTTTAGTGAAATAAACAGTACGTATTTGACAGTTCTCAGTGCACAAGTGCAAGTGCACTTTCGCTATGGCTGGTTACTCTAACGCAGAATTAACAGACATACATTTCATGTATGGTCGTGCTAATGGGAACGCCACCGAAGCGCGACATCTTTATTTTGACGCTTATCCAAATCGCCAGATTCCTTCACAACGCATGTTTGGAAGAATTCACCAAAGACTGCGTGATATCGGTTCCTTGAGCAAACAGTGCCATTTATCCGGAAGACCAAGGTCGGTATCCGCTCCTAGAGCAGAAGAAGAAATTCTAGCACTGGTAGAGCAGAATCCAGGTAATGCAGGTACGAGTGTGCGGAGAATATCAGCCGAGGTAGGAATTAGGGGTCCTCTTGTTTGGAGAATCCTTCACGAGCAACTGCTTTATCCATACCATGTGCAACGAGTACAGACCTTAAATCCAATAAAGGATCATCAAGCACGTTTGGTTTTTTACCGCTGGTTTCTACGTCATGATGCTGAAGACCCTTGCAAACATTTTTTTTACTGATGAGGCCGGGTTCTCAAGAAATGGAATGTTTAATTTTCACAAAACGCATATTTGGGCCGACGAAAATCCTCATGCTCTAATAGAATCTGGACATCAGGCACGTTTTTCATTAAACATTTGGATGGGTATTGTAGATGACAGGTTTCTAGGTCTTGTTGTTTTACCAAACCGATTAACAAGTTACCTCAACTTTCTGCAGAACACACTGTATGATTTTTTGGAAAACATTCCTCTGAATCAGAAGCAACAAATGTGGTTCCAGCATGATGGTGCTCCATCTCATTTCTCCATGGCTGTTAGAGAGCATTTATACCAAACTTTTCCACATAGTAGATATTTGAAAACATTAGTGTATGGTACTCCTGTAAACAGCCTGAAAGAGCTGCAGCTACGGATTAATCAAAAGAGTCAAGAAATCCAAACCAAGGAGGGTGTTTTCGAAAGAGTTCGAATATCGTTGAGACGAAGATGTCATGCCTGCTTGGAAATGGACGGAGGGCACTTTGAACGTATTCTGTAACTTTGTTTTTTGTTTGTTAAAAGCTTTCTTTGTCGGTTTGTTCCTAATAAAATAAAATATTTGAAAAACGAATAGTGGTCCATATCTCCGCAACCGTTACTTTGCGGACTCATGTTTATTAAGACTTTTCTGCTTATTTTGGTTCATACTATTACCTCCTGAAATATTTTACACTCTTTTTTTAACACCTTGTATAATGGCTAACAATTTTGTACACTGTCAAAATCAATTATGTAAGTTTCCATGATTATCATAGTCGTTTTTATGTACATAATTATCGTGGTAATTTTACTTACTATTTACTTACTAATGCTCTGCAATTAAACAGACAAAAAATACATGTAAAAATTATATGTATTTTTGCTATGAGAATTACGTATACTCTTACTTAATACTTTTTAAAAATATAATGTAATTATTCATTTAATGCATGGAAATATTACATGCTCATATTTTTACCATGGAAATGAAGTACCAGATACTGTGTAAATTAACTAATACTCCGTAAAACTCTAAGGCTTGCTACAGACTATGCGTGTATTCGCGATTCGTTATGCTCGAATCGTAATATGCGAGGCATTTATGAAAAAAATCCTACACACTATGCACGAATTCCTTATAAAACACGCATCGCGAATCCACGCATAAGTCTGTAGCGAACAAAATGTTACAGACTATACTTGAATTCGTGATTCATAATTAAAATAAAAACCCTTACACACTATGCACGGTTCATTTTATTGACAATAATCTTTTTTAGTCTAAGGTTGAAACTACCCAGATTTATTATTTTAAAGTCTTTATCATACAGGATGTTAAAAATTTAGGCATTAATTTGTAAAGCTTAGTCTGTCCCTGGTAAACTAAAAAAACTAAATATGTTTCAAGGACACTATTTTAAGAGGTCCTTACTAGGGTCCATCACATTAGTAGTAGTATTTTGCTTACCCTTGCATCCCATCACCTCTCCACTATCCGACCTCGGCCTTCCTCGAACCTACCCGACGCCTTGATGAACGCCAGGATCTTGGTCCATGGTAGGCCCCTCATCTCTTCCGCACAATATCCTAGAAAATGGATAGGGGTCTCCTCCCCCTCTCCACATTCCGGACATAAGGGACTCTCCTCTATGCCTATCTAGGATAAATGCCTTCTGAGTCTGCAGTGGCCTGTCGAGACCCTCACCATTTATTTCAGGGACCTTCGACTAAGGCTCAGCAGTCACATCGTCCTAGATATATTGGGTTCATTGAAGAAGTCGCAGGCCTGTCTACATCCTCCATTCCTTCTCCAATTCCCTCCTAGTATTTTATAGGCCCATTTATTAAGGGCACTATTCTTACTACCTCGTGTATTCCCAGAATGGATTCGGGTCCCTGGCAAGGTGCCCCAGATCCGAGACGAGCTAGCAAGTCAGACGTCTTATTACCGGGGATTCCCCTATGGCCAGGAACCCAGACCAATTCCACCTCCCTTTGTCTGGCCAGGGACTCCAGGGCATCTCCACACCCCTGAACAAGACTAGATCTCGTCCTTGGAGAGGTAAGAGCCCTGAGTGCAGCCTGAATATCAGAGCAGATGAAGATTTTCTCCTCCACACAATTCCTTACTTCTTCTCTGCCTGCTACCATCAAAATAGCAAAAACCTCCTCATGGAAAACCGTGTCCATCACATTAAATTTTTATTAAATTATATTAAGTACTTTAAAGTTAATCAAGGAAAACGTATTTCCAGCGGCGTCCTTCAGGGTCACATATCACCGTAAGGAGGGCCTGTAGGAAAAAAAAATATAGGAACTTAACTTATTTTTTAATGTTCTGTCTGCACCCGAGACATTTCTCACACTTTCCCAGACACCCTATATAATAATTGTTCTCTGGTATTATAACTGTAAGCGTAACATCTCGTGTACGGGTGTAAATAGGTATAAATTAAAAGTTTCCACAGTCACGTGTCATAGGCACTCCGGCAAAGTACAAAATTCCCGCTACTTCGCTACTGTTTAGCCCTTTCGGGTGATCCTTCAGCAGCGGCGGGGGACAATAAGAATTTGAATGGTAGCAGTTGGATTTATTACAAGTGCCAACAAGTTCGCATTGTCTGCGACTGTATACATTTGTAGACAACATCGGGAACAATGGGTCTTTTGTGTCGCGTTGGGGTTCCGTTCCGAAAACAATGCGAGCACATCCAGGCATTTTTTCAGCCGCAGCAAACGGGGCAGAGCATTCTCTCGGCTTACGCGGTTTGGCTGCTTATTAATTAGTTCGCCAGCTGCTGATGGAAGCGTGATTTATTAATGAGGAATGTGAAGGTTTGCTAGCGAGGTCACGTCAGTTGAAACGCCGTCATTTCCGGTTCACGTTTAGGTGGATTTGACGTTACCTTCTGCATTTTTAAAGAGACGAATTCAAAAATCAGAGAAAAATTGAACGATTACAAAAAGTAAGTAGGTAACTGATATTTTTAATTCCATGAACTTTTAAATAAAATTTTAAATCGGAGGTTTTTGCGGGCAAGAAATTCAAATGTGTTTCTAATTTTGACGTCACTAGTAGAGGGTGCCATTGTGGCACACCACGTTTCTTTTAAATGACAGAACTTCTTTGCAGCATAGTGTATCCATCTGACTATAGCAACAATCGATTCTTCAACTTGTGTTATTTGAAAAAGATATATCTTGTTGAAGTCGGTTGGAGTAACCATTTTGAAATGCTTAGTGCACCGAGTAAAAACTGTTTTGGTTTCAGGTGCCTTTTCTACTGAAAATATAGCAAAATGTTACTTGGAAAAGTTATTCAAATCGATAAATTATGGAGACGTGCAAATTTCAAAAAGATCGGCCTGCTTTGATAAATTCTTTGTGCTATGATGAAAAATGATTTCACCAAACCTCGCCTACCTTTTTGAAATTTTGCACGTTTCCATAATTTACCAACTTTTTCAAGTAACATTTTGCTGTATATTCAGCAGAAAAGGCACTTTACCTGAAACCAAAACAGTTTTTACTCTGTGCACTGAGCATTTCAAATAGGATTATTTCAAAAATGGTTACTCCTACCGACTTCAACCAGGTATACCTTTTTTCAAATAAAAAAGGTAGAAAAATCGATAGTTTCGATAGTCAGATGGATACACAAAGCTGCAAAAAAGTTCTGTCATTTAAAAGAAACATGGTGTGCCACAAGTGGCGCCCTCTACTAGTGACGTCAAAATTAGAAACAAATTTGAATTTCTCGCCCGCAAAAACCTCCGTTTTACAAATTTTATGTAAATATTTGGATTTCTTAAGAAGTTATTAACAAATATCGAAATTAAAATTTTAACTTTGACACCCTGTATCTTTTTTATTATGCGAAACTGAGATTTCGTCACGTGGCAGAACGGACTTGCAGGATTAATTCCCGTTCCATCCACGGAAGCGTCTCCATGTCTCGGCGTCGTCGCCAACAAATTCGTAACAAATTCATCAGGAGGACCGTCACGTAGCCCCCATTACAATAGTCCGTACTCATCGCCCCATTGAAATGCAAAGCGAGACGCCAAAATAGACCCGGCAAACGGCGTTGCCAGCAGGGTGGGTGATATAAACTCGCATTCGGGGTCTCACGCACGTTTTATTCAAATATCGCCCCAAGGATGGATGCCATACATTCACGGGATGGACCGCCGCCAGTGTTGCCAATCCCCCCGAACATTTTTCGTTAGAAATTTAATCCAGTTAGTAATTATTTCACCTGAAAAGTCATCAATAGCGACGTTTTTCTAATAGATATGCCGCTCAACCTTTAATGCTTTGGTGAAGATTAACAGTCAAATACCAAATCACGTAATATTTGCATATGTTTGTTTATGACAATATAAGGTCAATCTAAATGAGACAAAAAAGGTCGATTTGTTTTTTAAGGTCGCCGTATTTCTGGCAAAATATGACCCGTATTTGTAGTGTTTTTAGGTACTGAAATCTCAAAAAATAAAGCTCGAAGAACAAAAATAACCACACAAATAGAATCTTTATTCATTATTACTATTTAAATATAGTTTAAACAAAGTTTTAACTTTTAAAAACGTATTTTCATATTGGTCTTTGCTGCTAACCTAATGTCACATTTTTATCAATTAATTTATCGTGCATATACATAAACCTAAACAATTTTATATGTAACACTAAGTAAGTTTATGTTATAGGAATATTTAGAACTATATATCAATTTTAAAAAGTAGTTAGTTTGATAAATTTCAGTACCTAAAAATTTATTAACATTTTTCCATAAGGGTCATTTTCTCAGCAAGTTCGACCAACTTCATTATCTAGAAGTCTGTTACAAACTATAAAAATTGACACAATTTAGCAATAAATAGTTCAGCCTCTGACTAAGAGGTGGCGGTAAAGTAAATTCTGGGCGAGCAAAATTTGGAATCAAATATTACATTAGAAATCAAGACGAATTAAACATACCACATGCATTTGATTGCATTGTTATTGACATAAATTTTCGATTTTTCCACTTCGGAACGGTTATTGAACTGTGAAAGACGACACCTCGAAATTATGGGAACTAAAAAAATCTCTTTAATATTAACTAAGGGCTATTGGAACACTGTTAACGAAAAAATACAGGTGTTTAAAACACCAAACCAAACTCCTGCAAAATTCAGAGAATTAAATCGATCTGATTCAAATTTTAAAATACAGGGTGTTGAAAAAAATTTAGTCAAAAATCTCAAAATTGACAGAATTTGAAAATTTTTAAACTGAAATGACAACCACTTCAAAATTATTATTTCAAAAGGAAAATCTTACAGTTAAATTAACTGTCCACTGATTCTGCTGGCTATCGTAATATGGAGTATACAGGGATACAGAAAACAAATGACGCTTACCGGTATATTAGTGTACATTGTTCTCACGCCGTCAGGGGATTTTTTAACATTTACTTTAAAACATTTATTAGCATTCGTCTTATATTTTTTATATTTTTCAAAAAGTATATTGCTATTTGTCTTCTGTGAACTGTTTCACTATTCATTATTAAATACCTATTATAAAAGGAATAAATAATGAATTAAAAATATATTTACATTATACAGGGTTGCTCGGATATGATTTCGAGAGTTCAGTTTACATGAAAAATTAATATCACACTGTTCTATAAAATTTTCGTTCGAGTTCCAAGGCGTCTAAGAAATTATTTTTAGTTAATGTTTTCTAGTAACTTTATTGCGAGTAAGTATATCGTTTTTCTTTAAATTTTGTTCCCTTCACTAATGTTTCTTTGCATTCACGTTAATTTGACGTTTATCCTGATTTAGAATTTATTTTTTTTATAAATTTGGATAATACGTAACAAGACAGCATATACAAAAAAATTAAAAATGGCACTAAAAACTGAAGAAAAACACAAAACAACAACATAAACACGTGTTATCCGCTCGGCCTGACGGCCTCGTAGGACAATTTCACGTCGCGTGCAATAAACAGTTACTTTTTGTACTTGTTGCATAAATAACTATTATGTATTCCTAAAATTTAATAAATTAAAAATTCGAATCCCCTCCCCTGTTCCTGTTACATATAAATATATAATTATTAAGTACCTATTACTTAATTATTACTTTAATTCAATTTACAAATAATGATATACATACCTTTCTAAATCCAACGAACTTTCAATTAATAAAAATGTTCTATAATTTTCACTAGTATTACACACACATAAAGAATACAGAAAACCACTGTTACTGCAAAGCACAGATTTGCAAAGGATAAACTGCATCTGAACGCTGAAATTTAGAATACGGAAAAATCGATATCCCATTTAGATGATAGGGTTGTAAATATTTTGCCGCAGGATCGAACGCATGACCTTCAAACTCAGTTTCGGCTACCCGTTATTTTCTGCACTCCAACTGTGACATTCCTTAAATATTTGCAGTTCAAGTTTTCTCCGCTAGATATCCAGCACTTCCCGGTACACAGTTTTATATCATTGTCTGTCAACGATCGAGGTACTTTCTTATTTAGAATACCGCAACCTTAACCGTGATTCTGGTCTTTGACAGCACTGTATTAGTGGCTTATGACGAGTTTTTGAGATCATCAGGGAATACTATACGCAACATAACAGATAATGCCCGTTTCTTGTCGATAAATGAGCACAGGTCTGGGCCTCGATTCTCGAATCTCTGATAATTGTCGAGTGCGACAATTGTATTTTAGAAACGTCATAGAAATAATGTCACCATTCGCCTATTATGTCGTGTAATAAGATTTGGTAACAATGGTGATTTAGACAGTTATCGAAAAGTATTTATATTTACACTCTTTCTATTGCATAATGTCATTTTATGGATTTGAATTGCTTTGCAGCTACAAAAGAAAACGCTGGTTGAGCTGTTACAAAACTTTCTTCAGGTAAATTCACTTGTACGATGAATATTTATATTCTTATATTGCATGTATTCATATATTATTTAAATCTGTCCTAAGCTTTTATATTAAGTACCGAAACATTTTGCAATTACGTGTACCTACGTAACATATCTAAGGTAAAATAAAACGAGAGTCCTAATTAAATGGAGTTTTTATTTATATAAAAATCATATAGGTAAGCGCGGTGCAATTAATAAGCTGTGCTGCATTCTTCTACTAGTAAGTAAATCTAGATTTACACATCCAACGTTAAATTCAATAGGTTCCATAATTCCCAAATGAAATTCCACCCCATGCATCTAAATTGTTTTGTACACATATATTAGGCAAAACATATTTTTATAAATTTCATTGAAACAAAACGCCCAGATTTATATTCACAGGAGTTTGATGGCTGCAGGTGGCAATTAATACCTAAAATGCAATTACAAGCTCAGTGCTTTTAGCTGTATGTACTGCTGGCACGAGACAATATTTCCGTCACAGATTACTTTATATGATAAATAAATGATGTTGAAGGCCGAGTTTTTTTTTCAGCAATAAAAACGGCAATTATATCACATCATTTACTAAGTCTTTAGACAATCTAACCATTTTTAGTCTAAATCAAAGGCATGGCATCTTTTATAAAATACTAGGTGACCCGGCAAACGTTGTTTTGCCATATGAATTATTTCTAGTACATATTTTGGCAGTTAAATAAAAAATAACTAACTTATTGTAAGTGTGTGGAGATGTGGTATAAGACTAAAAGAGAAATAGAGCACTGTGAACGATGACGAATAACAAAACACGAATTATTTCGCGTGCCTGCAATTTTACTTGTTTGGCGGTCCAAATTTGCCCCTTTACCTCTTGTTGGCATTGTTCACTGTACAAAAAAAATAGCCATATAGTAAAATAATAGCCCTTGTTGGCGGGAGCTCGTGACACGTGTTGCGTACTTTTGAGGTTATGTAGATCACTTAATTAACTAATAATGAGAACTACACTTAAAATTAATAATTTTATTAATTATTGATAAAATAGGAAATAAATAATTATGGCCCAGCAAATTAATAATAAATTTACTTGAGAATTACACTTAGAAGGTAAAATGATAATTGTAAACGTCACTATTACGCTCGATTCATACACAATAATAATGGTCGAAAACTGTGTAGGGAGTGAGAGAAGGCTTATTGTGAGAGAGACAGGAGACCGGCTTCGTTCTCATCCCTACTCCGTGCTGTTTACTGGGTGAGAAGTGACACCGGTAGATGCCTGGCGGGGATAACTGATCTAGTGATAATCGATCAGTTATCGACCAGGGTTAAAAATGATTAAATTACTAAAATGGTTATTAAAAAATAGGGGCTTGTGATAGAAGGATGAAAATTAAGGGTTGTACGTATTTTTTAATGCTACATCATAAAAAAATAAAAATAAAAAATTTTGTCCAAAAAATAAAAAAACATGTTTGGGGTGGACCACCCCTATCACTTAGGGGTATGAAAAATAGATTACGACCGATTCTCAGACCTACCAAATATACATATAAAATTTCATAAAAATCGGTCAAGCCGCTTCCGAGGAGTATGGCGTCTAAAACTGTGACACGAGAGTTTTATATATTAGATTTCTTCTATGGCGACCAATTTGTGCTGTAGTTTCTATAATAAATACAAAATTTGTTTCTGATTAGTCGTTTTCAAAAATTTGTGATATTTATTTAATATAGGGATGACATATGATAGATATTTTACGTTATCTCGCATACGACATCTAAAGTTGAGTGGCAGAAACCACTTGTTGCAAATTCTACTAAAAATTTTAGAATGCGACATTCGAGAATATCAATTTGAAAATTTTGATAGAGATTCTCAGAAAGCCGTGTAAGACATGCACCTAAGCGATAAGAGAATCGGATCCCTGATGTTCGAAATGTGTTGATTTACCTGAAAATTTCATACCAATGATGGATGACATTATGCAGTAGTGATCAAGCTTCCAACGTCAATGTCAATAAATATCTAACGTAAATGCGACATTTTTAACTTTATTCTTGAAAACTTCTTGTCAGTTTGGCAACGTCGCAGCTACGTCGATGCGGTGACGTGACCGAACTGTTATCGTTGTGGATGTTCTGCACCCTAGGCCTCGGGGGAAGTTTACTCCGAAAGGCACTCACGCTTGAACTTGTAAACATGTGTTATTTGGCCTTAATAATGCCTTAAAAGTTTCCGCATCTCGTTATTCGAAAATCCAAATACATAAGGGAAAAATCAACATATTTCACATAAACTGCTACAGACTGAAGATTTTAAATACATACTGGCTATCATCATATCATCATCGTACGCCTAACCTTATTGATAAATTGTAAAAATTTAACTTTTTTCTTATTACAGGATTAGGTTAGTTGAAAAGTTTTGAATTACAGTTACCAGTATCTGTAACTTTTTATTTAATCATAGTACTGTGCTGTTTTAATTAAAATATTTATAATGCCTTATAAGTTCAATAATACGTATACATTTAGGTGTCAGCAATGGAAAGATAGTTTAGGTTTTGTTGGAGAGCAGAAATTTGCCACACTAGCACCTGCAGGATCCTATAGGCGTATACTAATATGTGCTGCACATTTCAATAATGAATTATTCACTTTGTTAGGGAAATGTTTATTAAAATCTGCGATCTCTAAAAAAATATTACCAAAATTCAATGATATGACATTATTACACTAATAATGAGAAAGACATTAATATAAGAATAAAGTGTAAGAAATTATCACACCATACCAAAATTTGTTAACAAGAAATATGCTAATATTTGTAAACGGATATTTTTTATGTAAATGCCTTATAAAACATGTATGTAATACTTGTTTATATCTTTTAATATCTCTAGAAATTATTTTTATACATATTTTTAATATTTTTTGTATATTAACAGAATCTTCAGATGTAAAGTTTGAACACCCACCCTCTTCAAACTTCCCTTATAAATATTTACCTACTTTCCCTATATACAAGAGTTAGGATTTGTTATACGCTTAAATTTTCAAATATGGAAATAATGTCCAAGTATTGTAAAAAAGAAACTCCTAAATTAAAAACTGTACAGAATCTGTAATTTTAAAATATTAACAAAATTAAATTTCTTACGTTTTTCTTAATGTGCCCGATGTTGAAATATGTTGTTGGAGTCGCCTCTGTATCAAATGCTGAACAATAGTAACGGGGTTTCGACGTTAACTTTTGTAGTGTACGTGACATAAAAAAATATTGTCAGTAGGTGCATATGTATATTCTTGTTTCTTTTTATTTGTTTTGTAATTTTTATATTATTTGATAATTTTACTTTCAGGTTCATTATTTTTTGTTTCTACTAGATTTTAAACTGTTAACTTATATATTTACATTTTTATTCTACTTATATTTATTTGAAATAATAGATTTTTTCTATGTAGGTATCTTTTTTTAGTTTTTTTTCTCTATTATTGTAATTTTCTTGTTTAACTACTTATCGTTTAAGTGGGTTATACCCGTTGGATATTTTAAGACCAAATAAATAAATAAATGCTACTCGTACAGAACCCCACCTAATGTTATATTTCAGCTATAATAAATACTTTTTTTTATAATATTTTATACCTAACATTAATAATATTTAAAATATGTAAAACTTTAAAAATTAAACAAGTTATTCTAAAGCATTTATTTTTATTAGAAATTTTAATATCTAGTCCAGCGATATTATAAATATCCCTCGTACATACTGTGTCGTAGCTAATATGATGTAGAACTTGTTGATATCCCTCGTAACGCACTTGTCATGTTGATTTACGATTTCAAACAAAAAATCGTGTAGGTATTGATTACATAAAGAAAGTGGTTCAACCGTTTATATTTACACTATGTTAAATAGCCAACAGATAGTCCTTATCTAAATCTAATCTAATACAATGACATATCGTCGTTTGTAGCTTTAAAAAATACGACACAAGATCTATCTGTCCTCTTAATAACCTTGCAGGCGTGTAATAAAAGTTCCAACATCATTGCGCTAATACCTCGACATCATGAAGCGTGTTACAGATAGTATCACCTGATGCCCCTCCGTGCATAGTTCCCTGTCTCATCCATCAAAATTATTGATGGAGTGCCGGTGCTCCTTCACGAAATTGATTATCTGATAGCAGTTTACTTTGGTGTTATCCCACTAATAAATAATAAGAGCGCTTCCTTCCCTCGGGAATCGATACCGTTCATATGGACTGGGCGTATTACGTTTAATGCCTTCCTGTTTAGCGTTTATGAGCTGGGGATGCCGATAATTAAGATTAATTGCCCAACGCAGACGTCGGTTCGCTCGAGGTAACGTTCGGAATCGCGCTAAGGCAACGATTTGGAAAGAAAAAGGTTGTCTCGGCGTTATCTGTGTATCTTGCGTGAGAAAGATTTGAAAATTGCTATTTATACAGGCTTAACTATGACTAAGTACAAAAATTTTAACCACGTCTCAGGAAGGCCTAAAAGACAATAAAAGAATTATTCCAGAATTTTAGCTCGATATTTAAAAAATGGGACAAAACCCTCTTTTCCTACGGAAACTCGGCACCTATGATAAATATAGACTGAGATGGCTTAGATCCATAGATAAGCTTACATCTGCCAACAATATCTACTACCATGCGGTCGTTTTTTTTGCAGCATTTCTAAATGCATAAACGACAAAAATCAACATTCTTATTAGTAATAATACCTGATAGATAGGTAGGTAACAGTTAATCCAGTTAGCTCCACTATTTTGTATTCGTTTTTCATTACTTCGTTACAAACTGGCAAAACTACATTTTCATTCATTATAACCACTCCCCAGTGGCGGCTCGTCGTATGAAACAACTGAGGCCGGGCCTCACTGTAAAATTTGCTTTTCACTGTACATTTTAATACCCCATAATTTCCAATCCTATTGCCTACTACATTTATCAAAAAATAATGTAACGAAATAAAATTATTGCTTCAATCTTAGCCCTCGTATGTTATAACGTACGTCTGGTTTACTTTTCAATATACCGCCGTTTATGTTTCTACTCGCGGGGGAGGCCGGGTCACCCACCAATCCCACCACAGTGAGGCCGAATTTTGCAAGCCTCAAATTGCGTCGCACATGTATATACGTTATGGTTCCCCCCACCACGAGAGACGGTTAAAATCGATGTTTTTCGTTCCATGTCCGCTCGAGACTGAGGCCCGATTTTTGGCGCCTCAAGTTCTAAGTTCAACGGAAAATGGACGATTTGGCTAGCGACCGTAGGTAAATTGTGAACTGTAGATTATTTACGTGTGACGCGATTAATCGATTGTTCAAGTGTTAATACTTTTATTTATGTGTTTTAAATTTCCAGTGGTTAGTGTTAGTGTTGATTAGTTGAATGTGATTTCTTAAATATTCTGAATATTAGTTGGTAAGCGCGATGGTAAAGTTTTAAGGACAAGACAGGTATGATTAATTTAAAGAAATGAAAAGCAACTACCTTGCAAGGTAAGACCAAATTTAACATAGAATAGGACCCTAATTTAAATATACATTATCGATAGGTTCGTTGATAGTTATTTATAATAATGAATCCCTCTCACGATATTGTTTTATCTCTATTTGAAACGCCTTTTTCAATACGTAATGAAGTAGAGAAACGACAAATTTTGAATAGTCGGCCAACGCTTTAAAATATCCCGAATATGCAAACAAATTTCCGGAAATATCGTAACATATTTGACATAGATAAGTTAAAAAACGAACTTTATGATTTGTACAGAGACGAACAATTTTATAATTTAGAAGTTCAGAACACGGTAGAAATATTATACAAGGAATTTAAAATGATAATTTCGGAAGCATACAAATTATTTTGCTTAGTTTTAACAAGTCCTGCAATAAGTGTTTCAGTAGAACGAAACTTTTCGTGCCTTAAGCGCATTAAGACTTACTTATGAAATGCGATGACACAAGAGCGCTTAAACAACTTATCGATGATGGCTATAGAAAAAGAACTATTGCAAAGTCTTAGAGCCGATTCCCAATTTTATGAAAACATTATATATAAATTTGCGACCGAATATACTTGTTTTATAAGAAGTGAAAGTATTAAAACATTTTTGGTAAAAGTGGCTTTATTTGTATGTAAATAAATAAGTAGTTGAAAATTGGTTTTTATATTTTTTCATATTTTCAGTGTTTTAAACACGTAGGAACAATTTTTTTAATTATTAGATGCTGAAACATATATTTTTTCTATTATTTGTATTGTAAATAAAAATCGGAGTTCTGACGTTATTTAGTTTTTTAATTTATTGTTATAGTAGGGCTATTGGCGAAGACCTCCATAATAAAAAAATGGTCAACGCGTCAAGGAATATTGCCTCAGGGGAGAAGTGTAAATTTATTCCTATTTAGGTATTATTTGGGCCTCACCTCTTTCAGCTACCACGAGCCGCCACTGCCACTCACCACCGATAAAACACACTCCCGTAGGTACAGCTAGATAAAATGCATATTTATTATAACAAAATCGAACGAAACATGGTACATTATTCTGAAACGCTCTGTACAACCGAGGACCTCTTTCAAAATCACGTCATAATGAAAAATTATCAGGGAAGCATAAATTGAATAATTAATAATTCCGTAGCTCTTTTTCTCCTCAATTTCGGTGAAAATTCGCTTAATGCATCACCCGTTGATTGTTTCCACATTATTTCAATTTATTTTTAAAGCAAAACCGCACGTTTCTTTGCCTATCAATTTATGAAACACGCCTGCGGAAAATTAATGATTCCAGTAACGAAGTTCGGCCGACTTGCTCTACTATTTTTTAAATTTCCTCTGTGGGGACAGAGGTTTCCGTTTGGTTAAAAAGTGGAACTTTAAATTGCCTGATTATTTCTTGGTCCCAGGTGATTTATTAGGAAATACATCGAGGGTTTTTTCTCTGTAGTTTTCCGGTAAAGGAACCATTAGGGAAATTTTAGACTTCGTTTTTTGTTCGGTGAAAATGCGGAACTCGCAAGTCACGGCATAAAAGTAAGCGGAAAATTATGAATTATTAATTTGAAAGCCTAAACTAGTTCGCTGTCAAATGAGCCATTATTTTTTCCTATGGTCAAATATAATGATTTAACAGATACAGACAATTGACGCGCATATATCGGTGGTTGATGCTGTGGAAAGGTGCACTTTTTTAACAAATCTGTCTGTTAAAAGAGTTGATCGTGCATTAAAATTGGTGGAAGTGAAAAAAGTAATGCGATCCCTAAGAAAATCCACTGATTTATTTTTAAATTATATTCATACATAATATAAGGTGTTTCTAAAATGAGTTTCAAAAATTTAATGCATGCATTAGTAGAACAAGTTAAAATATTAGGAAAATTATTATGCAAACAACAGTACTATTAAACAAGAATGGCATGGCATTGAATTATGAAATTTTGGGACAGTTACTGAGCTTTTATTGAATATCGATAAAACTTTTTCGAGTAACATCAATTTGAACATTTTATAACATACTTTAAAATGTAATGGGGTATTTTCCGATTTTTTTCTTACTTTGATCTTAAATAAAAATCTTAAACATCTTTTTCATATTTCTATTAAAAACAAAACTAGTACTTTCGCCAAAAAAAATTGAATAATTTGGCGCGTGGCGTAATAAACTTATCTTCTCCTTTGTGATGTAATGTGATAATTCAACAATATTTGTGGTATTTGTTATTGCTTTTGTAGATTGAAAGTTATATTGAACAAATATATTTTGTATGATATGAGTGATATCACATCTTGGACAACGTTTCGGTTTTTTTATTATTAAAATCCATATTCAGATCAAACAATAAAATATCTATAAGTTTCTTTATCCGCCGAAATTTATTGCAAAAATACATTATCACTACTACTATTTCATTTGTACATTTGTAAGTACTTACTTTTAGTGGTTTTACTGATCCACATACTGACAGATTTCCCAATATTTAAGTTGAATGTTATATAAATCACTAAATTATCTTATACTTCTTCATTACTTGAAATTTATGAAGCCACTTTTCGATCCGATCAAGGAAAATATACCCTCTCTTCGCACCCTCCCCCACCCACTGACCTGAAGCGAAGTTGGCACAATAGTTTAGCCTTCTGAAGCCCTTTTATTGTCGCTAACCAGGCTAAAACGCCGCGAAGGGCAATGGGAAACTGCACTTAACCCATTTTCCACGTGCAGTCTAATGGTTTTCCGATATCTGGCCGAGGTCAAAGCTATTAGCCGATAGTCTTTTGTCTTCTGATTCCGGCAGGTCGACTCAATCATCTAGATATCGGAGGCCGCCAGTGGCGTTACTCATGGGAAAAATGTTCAATGTGTTCAATTGTAGCAAGAGTGTTGACTGTGATCTGAGAATCGTTTTTTATTATTTATTTTTTATTACTTCGTCAGTCAGTAGTATAGATCAGTATTAATATTAGATAAAAGAATTGTACATTACATATTGTTTTTTTATAGGTGGCCAACATAAAACGATCCTAGGCATTAAAGAAATCTACAAAATAATGTATCATATTCTTCTCACGTGTAAGCCAATTAGGATGAATGAATATTATTGTTATAATATAATTATATAAGTAAGTTACACTTTCCTGTTACTTCCTACTTAATTAAATGCATGAGATGATTATTCGTTACCTTTAAAAAAAGAATTACAAAAGAAACAATTATATCAACATAATATCATTACTGGAAAATTCTGTTTAGCAGTTTCTTAATTTTGTTTAACGCTTTCGAATTGAAATTCTTGCAAGGGTTATATCTGTACATTTAATTTCCCTCTCTTTTGAGTTATACCGCGTCACTGCACTCAGAAATGATTCCTCAACAAAAACAATCCCATTAATTTCGCTGTGATGAGATCGCCTGAGTTTTATTTCTGTTTGTTTCCCGGTTTAATCAAATTAAAGATTCCAGTCTACCTATATTTCCCTTCGAGGCGTTCATATCCCCCTTCTGACGGGGAAAATAATAACTTTTACTTCGAGATCGTAGACGCCGAACCTCTTCGTTATTTGTATAAAAGGTTCATCTAATCACCCTGGATGTTAATTGAAAGTAAGATGAAGTTCGACGGCTGTTTGCCGTGAGACACTAGACTTGATTAGTTTGAAATGTGACGTGAGGTGGCAGTTTGCTTAGTAGAGGCAGGTATAACATCAATCTCGTCACGTCTCATCACACATATTTAAAAAACTGATAATGTTCACGTGAATTATAATTCTAATTCTTTTGGTCGTACAAATGTTTTTATAATAGAATTATATGAAAAACCTTGACTTTAGAGACCTATATCCTGTTAAACTTTGTGTCAGTAGATTTTTCTGTGCGATATTCGAATCATTCATGCAAACAGGAAACAGACATCCGAATTGTAATGTTCAACGTTATATATTACATTACTATGTAACAACATTATTATTATTATTACTTAAAAAGCGCGATTATCTAGATGTACCTAATGCAATATATTCAACTAATAACTGTTTTTTCATTTACTTTGTGGTGTTGGTACTGTCACGCTTCAAAATTTGTTCCTGCACACTTGCAAGTAAAAAAAACGTATTTTTTATACTTTTGTAATATTCTTATGTTTTCTTATTTGTAACAGGGTGAATTTGTTTCAGAACTCTACACTTCAAGTAAGACTCCCACAAGGTATCGTTCAAGGCAAATTAAAGAAGACGTCAAGCAGGAAACTTCGATATTTTTCGTTCGAAGGTATTCCTTTCGCAGAACCACCTATTGGGAAACTTCGTTTCAAGGTTAGTTCAAACTGATTCTGGAACAAAGTTCTAACGTTCTCTCTCTTTATACAAATACAGCCACCTGTTCCTGCAAGTAATTGGGAAGGTGTACTGAACAGCTCACGAACATTTACTTCCTGCGTGCAAGTGATACCTTCAGCCCTTAATGACCTTATTGAATCCGAAGACTGCTTGTATATCAACGTATTTACACCAGTAAAAGTAATGTGAAGAGTAAAGTTTTGATATATTTCTTATAAACGTAATACTTGTAGGACCTTCAGAATGTTAGCAAAGATCATTTACTACCTGTTATGGTTTGGATATATGGAGGTGCCTTCTTACTAGGATCAGCAAATTCGACTTACTTTGGTCCAGACAGTTTGCTAGAGGAAGGCGTGGTCGTAGCACATTTTAGTTACAGACTGGCATCTTTTGGTAAAATTACATTACTATTTTAAATAACTCTCCTAACAATAGTTTTCAGGTTTCCTTAGTACTGAAGACCTGGTGTTACCAGGTAACTATGGACTGAAAGACCAACATCTTGCTCTACGTTGGGTAAAAAACAACATAAGATACTTTGGTGGTAACCCCGACAAAATTACCATATTTGGTGAAAGTGCTGGATCAGCTTCAGTCCAATACCAACTGTTATATCCAAAAAATGAAGGATTATTTCAGGGTAGGTAAATTAAACATACAGGTACGAATAGGTTAACAGATCTTACTCTATCTAAGGTGCTATATCGGAGAGTGGCAGCGCCCTCTGCATTTGGGCCTTTCAGAGAAAACCAAGGAAGATAGCCTTTGACCTTGGTACAGCAGCAGGAAAAACCACCACTAACTCTATAGAACTCGTTGAATATCTACAGAGCTTAAGCGTTGAAAAACTGAAATCCGCCACAATGAAAACCGCTATTAAGGTAAGGCCTTTCGTTAAACTTAAACCAAATAATAATTTTAACCCCACAGAACAGTATTGGTATCATTTATGGTATCCCCTTCGCCCCAACCATAGAACCGGAACATCCAGAAGCCTTCCTTACAGATAAACCCCACCAGCTACTTCAGGAGGGTAAATTCGTCAAAGTACCTTACATAATAGGGTTCAATTCTGCGGAAACATTTTTGGTACAGCCAGGTAAGCGTTGAAAACAAAATACTTCTAGTTTTAAAATTGTTTTTACAGCTTTTAGCATGACAACACCTCTCCTGCGTTTCTACGACATCAACCCTGGTATATTAGTTCCAAGCGGCATGAATGCTGGACGTCAGACAACCGAAGCAGGAAAATTAATAAAGGAATTTTATTTGAGCGATAGACCGAAAGCGGAACATTATTTAGAGGTATGCGTTCAGGGTATGACAATTTGAGAACTTCTGGAATTATTATATTATTCCAGCAGTCCTCAAACTGTATCTCATGCGTTAAATCTTCCAGTATGTCAACGATGGATACTTCTACCGTCCGATAATCGAGAGTGCCAGATTGTTTGGTCGTTCGGCACCTACTTTCATGTATTGCTTCAGCTACGAGGGTATGCTGGGAAGGAAGACGTTAGGATATTCCAGGATCGATGAGTATAAAGGTAATTTTGTTATGGAGTATAGTAATAGTAGTTAAGGGTAATTGCTTTAAGGTGTTGTACATACCGAGGAAATGGCGTATATCTGGTACAGAAACTACTTACCTGAACCAAATCGTCCAGATAAATTGGTCAGAGATCAGATGGTCAGGATGTGGGGGAATTTCGCGAAGACAGGGTATGTATGAGATGCTAAACCATTGCCACCTACATTATAAAACCTCAGTACTTCAGGAGTGGTTATTTATTAAAATTTAATAAGGTAATAGAAATATAAATTTTGAGTCAGTCTGATAACTGGGTTATATGTCAGATTTAATTATGTACAAAGAAACTTTTTATAAGTCTCTTGAATTTGATGATTAAAATTTGTTCTGTTTTTAATATTGACAGTGTATAGGTATGCCTTTAATAATAACAGTTTCCGCTTATTCTATTATTCAGTGTAAGTGGAACTTAATAACTCCAAACGTCTCATTGAGCGGTATATATAATCTTGGACTTAAATTCTGTGAAATTCATTTTTGTGACATATGAAAGATGGTGACACTTCCCAGCGAGCATGCAACATAGCTAAGCTTATCCAAGGTTTTCCTATTACCTAATTCAAACGATAATATTTAGAAAATGACCCAGTTTAGGATTTATCTTGTATAACAATTTTTTGCTTGTTGCTATCAACACATGTCACTCAGACCTTACAATCTGTATATCTAATGATGTATGTTAACGTCTCATTAAAATACATCATTAGTATGTTAATGAGACATTATGTTGTTGATGTATGTTAATGTCTCATCAACAAACACTGAACTTAATATTTAGAAAATGGCCCAGTTTAGGATCTATCTTGTATAACAATTTTTTGCTTGTTGCTATCAACACATGTCACTCAGACCTTACAATCTGTATATCTAATAACGTCTCATTAAAATACATCATTAGTATGTTAATGAGACATTATGTTATTGATGTATGTTAATGTCTCATCATTAATAACAAACACTGAACTTAATATTTAGAATATGGCCCAGTTTAGGATCTATCTTGTATAACAATTTTTTGCTTATTGCTATCAACACATGTCACTCAGACCTTACAATCTGTATATCTAATGATGTATGTTAACGTCTCATTAAAATACATCATTAGTATGTTAATGAGACATTATGTTGTTGCTGTATGTTAATGTCTCACCATTAATGACAAACACTAAACTTAATATTTACAAATACATTACTTACACGTGGCGTCACTAAGTGATGACGAATCAGTTGAGGCTGATATAGGTGCTAATGGTAACACTGATTGATATTCATTATTATTTAAGGATACATCGAACGACTTTTTCAGATCTCCTACTCCTCGTCAAGACGTGCTGTTGGAAAATATTTCATGGCCTACCGTTTCTAACAACATGGCCTACTTGGACATAGACAACAAGATGACTGTCAAACAGCAATACAGAAACAGATCGATGACGTTTTGGAAAGAGCTGTATGAGAAATATGGAAGGCCACCATATGACACATATTGACCATTCCTTTTATTATAAATTATATCTAGAGGAGAAATATAGTTTTTTCGAGTAATATCAATAAAACAATTTATGAAAGTGCATTTATAAGACGTTATTTGACTACCATCACCGTAATCTTCAAAAACTGGTAAGTATACCCATCTTAAGGCATCGCGACTCCTCGTATAAGATCAAGCAATCCGTCGACTGTCGCGCTCTCCTTAACGAGATAATACGACCAGCAAACCACGTCGGTGACAAATTAGCTGAATATTCAAGCAATTACGGCCCGCCCGCAAACAGAATTATTTGAAAACTTCCCGTCTTCAAGTTAAAACTTTATTTATTTTATTTCCCCGCTCTCTGGAAATTGTTTTGGTAAATGGGGGCGACGTCGTATAAAGTCGCTCTTGCATAAAAATTCCTCTCGCATAAAGGCTCATTGGACAGCCCGCTGAAAAATGGAATCTAATAAAGGAAATGAACTTGCTCTACATTCCCTTCGTCAATCTCGTAACGTGCGGCCTATATTCTTTATTTAATTCCTTTTAGTCAAAGAGTAACAGCCGCAAACTGCCGGCAACATGTTTTCTATTAATTTATTCTTGATTAAAATATCGATCTCGATGTGACCAGATTTATATCTCGAGCAGCCTTGATTTTATAACGACGTGTGTAGTAAATAACTCGCCAGACATCTTTTTCTGCTTCGAATTCTGTAATCCTTCAAGCGCACGTTCTAAATTGGCATATATTTAATAAATCGAATCCTGAAATGAGCATCAATTCGAGTAGGAATATATTAAAATTTGATGTTATATCGTGCCAATAACATTCGATTTCAGGACAATTTTCTAGGTCTTCCAATAATATTTTCACATCTAAATAAAGAACTTTATTTGTAACAGAACAGAAAAATTATCGACTCTCGAATTACACAAAAAATAAACATTTTAACGCTTAACGGTCAACACAAACAAAACGAAAAACTTAATAGTGGCCGTAGGGTTTGGCAAACTCGGGGTAGTAACTCCTTGGGGGGACCGCTATGCTCGAAGGCGGAAACTGGTACCCTCCTCCATACCTGATGGGATCCCCGGGATAGCCTTGACCAGCAGAGGACGCTGAGTTTAAGCGGCGTGGATCCTTGGAGTAAGGGGTCTGCCAGGGCGGTCTGGAGACTTCTTGTGGTTGTGGAAAGGACGGCTTGTGCCGGTACTCATACCCGTGGCCGTGCTCCAAGGGCGAGGGCCTCTTTGTGATATCTTCGAAGTATTGCCGATGCGGTGGATTTTCGTTTCGCTTCTTGCCCATGCCGTTGCTGAGCTTGGGCGGTGGAGGAGGAGTTCTGCCACGAGGCGGATCGTCGCGTTTTCGCTTCTTTTCCGATCTTTCCTCGGATCTGTATCCTGGTCTGGAACCGATGCGTTGTGCTGGAGATCTTGCTCGGGGGCTCCGGGACCGTTCAGTCGGTGGGGGCGATCTGCTGCCGCGCCTCTTCGGGTTCTTTTTAGGTTGTGTCTTGAGTTCGTCGATTTTCGCCTTCAGGTGCTCTCTCAATTTCTTAACCTCGCCTAATTCCTTGTTGACAACGGCTTTATCGGCTTCGAGGCGGATCAGCTCCATTTTTTTGTTCTTTTCGAACTGCTCTCTGTCCTGGTTCAGCCTCCTGCGATCAGCGCGCATCTTATACTGTGTCTCTTTCAGCTCCTTCTCAAGGTTGCCGCATTTCTTCCTCATTCCGTCATGTCTCCGTTGGTACTCTATGATCTTCCACTTGTACTTGCTTATTTCTGTCTTCAACCTATCCATCTTTTTCTTTAGTTCAGCTATGGCATTATTCTTTTCCTCTTCGTCCTCAGACAATTTGATTTTTTTCGATTCGTGCTTCTCTTCGGTAGGCTTGGATTCCGCGACTTTATTTTCCTTCTTACATTCCAATCTCTCATTTTTTTTCTTTCGCGATTCCAATCTAACCATCTGTTTGGTTTCTCTTAGGTCGGGACGATCTTTACTAACAACTATTTTCTTGCCATCGAACAAAGTGTTGTTCAATTGTTTGATGCATTTGCCAGCGGTTTCAACGGAATCCACGGAAACATAACCGAAATTATTTTTACCGTTTGTTAATATCTTGGCAGTTATCACCTTGCCCATTGCAGAAAACAATTTTTTTAAGTCGGTCGCCTTAATGTGCCGGTTGATATTCGACACCCAGAAGTAGCAATGGTCTTCGTTCTTTGACCTAGACTTCATCACGTTCTTCTTTGAATCTTCTGAGGTAAGGTCCATGCTGATAGATTTGGTTGTAGACATATTTTTTAATGTCTCGGTACTGGTGTTTAAGGTATCATCACAGGTCGTCTGTTCCAAATGTTCATCGGTGGTAATAATAAGTGTGGAGTTGTGGAAGTTGTCTTTATCCTCTTTCTCTGGTTCTCGCTCGTCCAGTACGTCGAATAAACTAATCTTCTCCTCTGCTTCCTCTAAGTATGAGTCTTCTGGTGTTTGTTCTTCACAAGCTAAAATAAACAAAGTCTCTTAAGACTTGGATAGGCGATATATCGGGACAAGCTCACCGTGGTTGGCTGTGGCGTCAGCATCGTCTTCTATCTTGACAACAAAAGCATCATCTTCAGACTTGCATACATCATCCACGTGATCGTTGACTGCAGTATCCACAACAGACAAGCCGTGTATTTCGTCATCGGAGTGTTTCTTCTCCGCCATTTTTAATCAGTTAGTCGACCAAATTTATTCTGCGTAGAAAACAAAAGTTAAAACGGAACTAAAACAGAAACAAATAAAACTATTATATAAATCTCGTGGCATGTGGCAGTGGGACGAATTCTAGGAGCGAGCCGCTAATCTTTGGAGAGGGAATAAACTTCTTTAAGTTATGATGGGGGTAAATCAACCGTCTCTTGTGTTCCAATTGTTAAACTTCACCGACTTGTTGCCCCTGTGAAAGTTCTAACCAAGAGGCGTGCTCGAAATACTTTGCCGTTTCACCGACTATAGAATCGAGTATTTCGTGTAGGGCTACTGTCAAGGGGGTGTTAAGGAGGCATAAGGGGTTCTTGATTTATACAACAACTGAGATGTTTGTTCCCAATGAGTCCTTCTGCCACGCCTGAGCAGTCTGCAGTACACACTCCTATGTAAGCATTGAACAGCAATTTATATCTAAATTATGTGAGTGGGGTTAAATTAGAACAAAATAAAAACATTACAACATTAAGACAAATATTCCTTTAGTCATTTGACTTCCAAGTGAGAAAAGAAAACATTCATAAAAATGAAAAAAAAAAGAACTACTAAATAATTCTAATTTCAATTAAATAATTTTAATGTCAGTTCTACGAACACATGGTGCTGCATTCACATTTACAGTCAATTTGTAAAAATTAGATAAGACAACAAAATGGTGGGAAAGGGATCTAGATTCCTAGTTTCTTTTTACTGTGATTTTCAAGAAAGCTGAATCTACTATTTCTTCAAATTAGTTTATCATTTTGAACGTTACAACTTACAATTTTCCTGATAGCTGACACCTAGGGTAAGTACAAAATTTCAGTAATTTCCTTTTCATCTTCATGAATTTGTAGTCCACCGATAATTCGGAAAAGTACAGATCTCAGAAAGATCTAAAAAAAATCCCTCAGTCTATAGCTGCACTGAGGAATCCAAATATGAAATCAGTTCCCCTCTAGCCCTTCAGGTTTTCGAGATATTCAATATTTTTCGTAAACTACAGTACCTAGCCAAAAACTAACTATCGCATGTTGTTCAGCGGCCTCGAATGCATACGGAGCCGTCTTTAGAAAGCACTTTAATTTTTTGAAGATTTTCATGGACTATAGCCTTTCGATTTTTTCGGAAAAGTTGAAGGCGTCAGAAAAATCTGAAAAAATTCCCATAGACTATAGTTGCAATGAGGAATCCAAATATGAAATCAGTTCCCCTCTAGCCCTTCAGGTTTTCGAGTTATTCAATATTTTTCGTAAACTACAGTACCTAGCCAAAATCTAACCATCGCATGTTGTTCAGCGGCCTCGAATGCATACGGAGCCGTCTTTAGAAAGCACTTTAATTTTTTGAAGATTTTCATGGACTATAGCCTTTCGATTTTTTCGGAAAAGTTGAAGGCGTCAGAAAAATCTGAAAAAATTCCCATAGACTATAGTTGCAATGAGGAATCCAAATATGAAATCAGTTCCCCTCTAGCCCTTCAGGTTTTCGAGATATTCAATATTTTTCGTAAACTACAGTACCTAGCCAAAAACTAACTATCGCATGTTGTTCAGCGGCCTCGAATGCATACGGAGCCGTCTTTAGAAAGCAGTTTAATTTTTTGAAGATTTTCATGGACTATAGCCTTTCGATTTTTTCGGAAAAGTTGAAGGCGTCAGAAAAATCTGAAAAAATTCCCATAGACTATAGTTGCAATGAGGAATCCAAATATGAAATCAGTTCCCCTCTAGCCCTTCAGGTTTTCGAGATATTCAATATTTTTCGTAAACTACAGTACCTAGCCAAAAACTAACTATCGCATGTTGTTCAGCGGCCTCGAATGCATACGGAGCCGTCTTTAGAAAGCAGTTTAATTTTTTGAAGATTTTCATGGACTATAGCCTTTCGATTTTTTCGGAAAAGTTGAAGGCGTCAGAAAAATCTGAAAAAATTCCCATAGACTATAGTTGCAATGAGGAATCCAAATATGAAATCAGTTCCCCTCTAGCCCTTCAGGTTTTCGAGTTATTCAATATTTTTCGTAAACTACAGTACCTAGCCAAAATCTAACCATCGCATGTTGTTCAGCGGCCTCGAATGCATACGGAGCCGTCTTTAGAAAGCACTTTAATTTTTTGAAGATTTTCATGGACTATAGCCTTTCGATTTTTTCGGAAAAGTTGAAGGCGTCAGAAAAATCTGAAAAAATTCCCATAGACTATAGTTGCAATGAGGAATCCAAATATGAAATCAGTTCCCCTCTAGCCCTTCAGGTTTTCGAGATATTCAATATTTTTCGTAAACTACAGTACCTAGCCAAAAACTAACTATCGCATGTTGTTCAGCGGCCTCGAATGCATACGGAGCCGTCTTTAGAAAGCAGTTTAATTTTTTGAAGATTTTCATGGACTATAGCCTTTCGATTTTTTCGGAAAAGTTGAAGGCGTCAGAAAAATCTGAAAAAATTCCCATAGACTATAGTTGCAATGAGGAATCCAAATATGAAATCAGTTCCCCTCTAGCCCTTCAGGTTTTCGAGATATTCAATATTTTTCGTAAACTACAGTACCTAGCCAAAAACTAACTATCGCATGTTGTTCAGCGGCCTCGAATGCATACGGAGCCGTCTTTAGAAAGCACTTTAATTTTTTGAAGATTTTCATGGACTATAGCCTTTCGATTTTTTCGGAAAAGTTGAAGGCGTCAGAAAAATCTGAAAAAATTCCCATAGACTATAGTTGCAATGAGGAATCCAAATATGAAATCAGTTCCCCTCTAGCCCTTCAGGTTTTCGAGTTATTCAATATTTTTCGTAAACTACAGTACCTAGCCAAAATCTAACCATCGCATGTTGTTCAGCGGCCTCGAATGCATACGGAGCCGTCTTTAGAAAGCACTTTAATTTTTTGAAGATTTTCATGGACTATAGCCTTTCGATTTTTTCGGAAAAGTTGAAGGCGTCAGAAAAATCTGAAAAAATTCCCATAGACTATAGTTGCAATGAGGAATCCAAATATGAAATCAGTTCCCCTCTAGCCCTTCAGGTTTTCGAGATATTCAATATTTTTCGTAAACTACAGTACCTAGCCAAAAACTAACTATCGCATGTTGTTCAGCGGCCTCGAATGCATACGGAGCCGTCTTTAGAAAGCAGTTTAATTTTTTGAAGATTTTCATGGACTATAGCCTTTCGATTTTTTCGGAAAAGTTGAAGGCGTCAGAAAAATCTGAAAAAATTCCCATAGACTATAGTTGCAATGAGGAATCCAAATATGAAATCAGTTCCCCTCTAGCCCTTCAGGTTTTCGAGATATTCAATATTTTTCGTAAACTACAGTACCTAGCCAAAAACTAACTATCGCATGTTGTTCAGCGGCCTCGAATGCATACGGAGCCGTCTTTAGAAAGCAGTTTAATTTTTTGAAGATTTTCATGGACTATAGCCTTTCGATTTTTTCGGAAAAGTTGAAGGCGTCAGAAAAATCTGAAAAAATTCCCATAGACTATAGTTGCAATGAGGAATCCAAATATGAAATCAGTTCCCCTCTAGCCCTTCAGGTTTTCGAGTTATTCAATATTTTTCGTAAACTACAGTACCTAGCCAAAATCTAACCATCGCATGTTGTTCAGCGGCCTCGAATGCATACGGAGCCGTCTTTAGAAAGCAGTTTAATTTTTTGAAGATTTTCATGGACTATAGCCTTTCGATTTTTTCGGAAAAGTTGAAGGCGTCAGAAAAATCTGAAAAAATTCCCATAGACTATAGTTGCAATGAGGAATCCAAATATGAAATCAGTTCCCCTCTAGCCCTTCAGGTTTTCGAGATATTCAATATTTTTCGTAAACTACAGTACCTAGCCAAAAACTAACTATCGCATGTTGTTCAGCGGCCTCGAATGCATACGGAGCCGTCTTTAGAAAGCAGTTTAATTTTTTGAAGATTTTCATGGACTATAGCCTTTCGATTTTTTCGGAAAAGTTGAAGGCGTCAGAAAAATCTGAAAAAATTCCCATAGACTATAGTTGCAATGAGGAATCCAAATATGAAATCAGTTCCCCTCTAGCCCTTCAGGTTTTCGAGATATTCAATATTTTTCGTAAACTACAGTACCTAGCCAAAAACTAACTATCGCATGTTGTTCAGCGGCCTCGAATGCATACGGAGCCGTCTTTAGAAAGCTGTTTAATTTTTTGAAGATTTTCATGGACTATAGCCTTTCGATTTTTTCGGAAAAGTTGAAGGCGTCAGAAAAATCTGAAAAAATTCCCATAGACTATAGTTGCAATGAGGAATCCAAATATGAAATCAGTTCCCCTCTAGCCCTTCAGGTTTTCGAGATATTCAATATTTTTCGTAAACTACAATACCTAGCCAAAAACTAACTATCGCATATTGTTCAGCGGCCTCGAATGCATACGGAGCCGTATTTAGAAAGCAGTTTAATTTTTTGAAGATTTTCATGGACTATAGCCTTTCGATTTTTTCGGAAAAGTTGAAGGCGTCAGAAAAATCTGAAAAAAATTCCCATAGACTATAGTTGCAATGAGGAATCCAAATATGAAATCAGTTCCCCTCTAGCCCTTCAGGTTTTCGAGATATTCAATATTTTTCGTATACTACAGTACCTAGCCAAAAACTAACTATCGCATGTTGTTCAGCGGCCTCGAATGCATACGGAGCCGTATTTAGAAAGCACTTTAATTTTTTGAAGATTTTCATGGACTATAGCCTTTCGATTTTTTCGGAAAAGTTGAAGGCGTCAGAAAAATCTGAAAAAATTCCCATAGACTATAGTTGCAATGAGGAATCCAAATATGAAATCAGTTCCCCTCTAGCCCTTCAGGTTTTCGAGATATTCAATATTTTTCGTATACTACAGTACCTAGCCAAAAACTAACTATCGCATGTTGTTCAGCGGCCTCGAATGCATACGGAGCCGTATTTAGAAAGCACTTTAATTTTTTGAAGATTTTCATGGACTATAGCCTTTCGATTTTTTCGGAAAAGTTGAAGGCGTCAGAAAAATCTGAAAAAATTCCCATAGACTATAGTTGCAATGAGGAATCCAAATATGAAATCAGTTCCCCTCTAGCCCTTCAGGTTTTCGAGATATTCAATATTTTTCGTAAACTACAGTACCTAGCCGAAAACTAACTATCGCATGTTGTTCAGCGGCCTCGAATGCATACGGAGCCGTATTTAGAAAGCACTTTAATTTTTTGAAGATTTTCATGGACTATAGCCTTTCGATTTTTTCGGAAAAGTTGAAGGCGTCAGAAAAATCTGAAAAAATTCCCATAGACTATAGTTGCAATGAGGAATCCAAATATGAAATCAGTTCCCCTCTAGCCCTTCAGGTTTTCGAGATATTCAATATTTTTCGTAAACTACAGTACCTAGCCAAAAACTAACTATCGCATGTTGTTCAGCGGCCTCGAATGCATACGGAGCCGTCTTTAGAAAGCAGTTTAATTTTTTGAAGATTTTCATGGACTATAGCCTTTCGATTTTTTCGGAAAAGTTGAAGGCGTCAGAAAAATCTGAAAAAATTCCCATAGACTATAGTTGCAATGAGGAATCCAAATATGAAATCAGTTCCCCTCTAGCCCTTCAGGTTTTCGAGATATTCAATATTTTTCGTAAACTACAGTACCTAGCCAAAAACTAACTATCGCATGTTGTTCAGCGGCCTCGAATGCATACGGAGCCGTCTTTAGAAAGCTGTTTAATTTTTTGAAGATTTTCATGGACTATAGCCTTTCGATTTTTTCGGAAAAGTTGAAGGCGTCAGAAAAATCTGAAAAAATTCCCATAGACTATAGTTGCAATGAGGAATCCAAATATGAAATCAGTTCCCCTCTAGCCCTTCAGGTTTTCGAGATATTCAATATATTTCGTAAACTACAGTACCTAGCCAAAAACTAACTATCGCATGTTGTTCAGCGGCCTCGAATGCATACGGAGCCGTCTTTAGAAAGCAGTTTAATTTTTTGAAGATTTTCATGGACTATAGCCTTTCGATTTTTTCGGAAAAGTTGAAGGCGTCAGAAAAATCTGAAAAAATTCCCATAGACTATAGTTGCAATGAGGAATCCAAATATGAAATCAGTTCCCCTCTAGCCCTTCAGGTTTTCGAGATATTCAATATTTTTCGTAAACTACAGTACCTAGCCAAAAACTAACTATCGCATGTTGTTCAGCGGCCTCGAATGCATACGGAGCCGTCTTTAGAAAGCAGTTTAATTTTTTGAAGATTTTCATGGACTATAGCCTTTCGATTTTTTCGGAAAAGTTGAAGGCGTCAGAAAAATCTGAAAAAATTCCCATAGACTATAGTTGCAATGAGGAATCCAAATATGAAATCAGTTCCCCTCTAGCCCTTCAGGTTTTCGAGATATTCAATATTTTTCGTAAACTACAGTACCTAGCCAAAAACTAACTATCGCATGTTGTTCAGCGGCCTCGAATGCATACGGAGCCGTCTTTAGAAAGCTGTTTAATTTTTTGAAGATTTTCATGGACTATAGCCTTTCGATTTTTTCGGAAAAGTTGAAGGCGTCAGAAAAATCTGAAAAAATTCCCATAGACTATAGTTGCAATGAGGAATCCAAATATGAAATCAGTTCCCCTCTAGCCCTTCAGGTTTTCGAGATATTCAATATTTTTCGTAAACTACAGTACCTAGCCAAAAACTAACTATCGCATGTTGTTCAGCGGCCTCGAATGCATACGGAGCCGTCTTTAGAAAGCTGTTTAATTTTTTGAAGATTTTCATGGACTATAGCCTTTCGATTTTTTCGGAAAAGTTGAAGGCGTCAGAAAAATCTGAAAAAATTCCCATAGACTATAGTTGCAATGAGGAATCCAAATATGAAATCAGTTCCCCTCTAGCCCTTCAGGTTTTCGAGATATTCAATATTTTTCGTAAACTACAATACCTAGCCAAAAACTAACTATCGCATTTTGTTCAGCGGCCTCGAATGCATACGGAGCCGTATTTAGAAAGCAGTTTAATTTTTTGAAGATTTTCATGGACTATAGCCTTTCGATTTTTTCGGAAAAGTTGAAGGCGTCAGAAAAATCTGAAAAAATTCCCATAGACTATAGTTGCAATGAGGAATCCAAATATGAAATCAGTTCCCCTCTAGCCCTTCAGGTTTTCGAGATATTCAATATTTTTCGTATACTACAGTACCTAGCCAAAAACTAACTATCGCATGTTGTTCAGCGGCCTCGAATGCATACGGAGCCGTATTTAGAAAGCAGTTTAATTTTTTGAAGATTTTCATGGACTATAGCCTTTCGATTTTTTCGGAAAAGTTGAAGGCGTCAGAAAAATCTGAAAAAATTCCCATAGACTATAGTTGCAATGAGGAATCCAAATATGAAATCAGTTCCCCTCTAGCCCTTCAGGTTTTCGAGATATTCAATATTTTTCGTAAACTACAGTACCTAGCCGAAAACTAACTATCGCATGTTGTTCAGCGGCCTCGAATGCATACGGAGCCGTATTTAGAAAGCACTTTAATTTTTTGAAGATTTTCATGGACTATAGCCTTTCGATTTTTTCGGAAAAGTTGAAGGCGTCAGAAAAATCTGAAAAAATTCCCATAGACTATAGTTGCAATGAGGAATCCAAATATGAAATCAGTTCCCCTCTAGCCCTTCAGGTTTTCGAGATATTCAATATTTTTCGTAAACTACAATACCTAGCCAAAAACTAACTATCGCATATTGTTCAGCGGCCTCGAATGCATACGGAGCCGTCTTTAGAAAGCAGTTTAATTTTTTGAAGATTTTCATGGACTATAGCCTTTCGATTTTTTCGGAAAAGTTGAAGGCGTCAGAAAAATCTGAAAAAATTCCCATAGACTATAGTTGCAATGAGGAATCCAAATATGAAATCAGTTCCCCTCTAGCCCTTCAGGTTTTCGAGTTATTCAATATTTTTCGTAAACTACAGTACCTAGCCAAAATCTAACCATCGCATGTTGTTCAGCGGCCTCGAATGCATACGGAGCCGTCTTTAGAAAGCAGTTTAATTTTTTGAAGATTTTCATGGACTATAGCCTTTCGATTTTTTCGGAAAAGTTGAAGGCGTCAGAAAAATCTGAAAAAATTCCCATAGACTATAGTTGCAATGAGGAATCCAAATATGAAATCAGTTCCCCTCTAGCCCTTCAGGTTTTCGAGATATTCAATATTTTTCGTAAACTACAGTACCTAGCCAAAAACTAACTATCGCATGTTGTTCAGCGGCCTCGAATGCATACGGAGCCGTCTTTAGAAAGCAGTTTAATTTTTTGAAGATTTTCATGGACTATAGCCTTTCGATTTTTTCGGAAAAGTTGAAGGCGTCAGAAAAATCTGAAAAAATTCCCATAGACTATAGTTGCAATGAGGAATCCAAATATGAAATCAGTTCCCCTCTAGCCCTTCAGGTTTTCGAGATATTCAATATTTTTCGTAAACTACAGTACCTAGCCAAAAACTAACTATCGCATGTTGTTCAGCGGCCTCGAATGCATACGGAGCCGTCTTTAGAAAGCTGTTTAATTTTTTGAAGATTTTCATGGACTATAGCCTTTCGATTTTTTCGGAAAAGTTGAAGGCGTCAGAAAAATCTGAAAAAATTCCCATAGACTATAGTTGCAATGAGGAATCCAAATATGAAATCAGTTCCCCTCTAGCCCTTCAGGTTTTCGAGATATTCAATATTTTTCGTAAACTACAGTACCTAGCCAAAAACTAACTATCGCATGTTGTTCAGCGGCCTCGAATGCATACGGAGCCGTATTTAGAAAGCACTTTAATTTTTTGAAGATTTTCATGGACTATAGCCTTTCGATTTTTTCGGAAAAGTTGAAGGCGTCAGAAAAATCTGAAAAAATTCCCATAGACTATAGTTGCAATGAGGAATCCAAATATGAAATCAGTTCCCCTCTAGCCCTTCAGGTTTTCGAGATATTCAATATTTTTCGTATACTACAGTACCTAGCCAAAAACTAACTATCGCATGTTGTTCAGCGGCCTCGAATGCATACGGAGCCGTATTTAGAAAGCACTTTAATTTTTTGAAGATTTTCATGGACTATAGCCTTTCGATTTTTTCGGAAAAGTTGAAGGCGTCAGAAAAATCTGAAAAAATTCCCATAGACTATAGTTGCAATGAGGAATCCAAATATGAAATCAGTTCCCCTCTAGCCCTTCAGGTTTTCGAGATATTCAATATTTTTCGTAAACTACAGTACCTAGCCAAAAACTAACTATCGCATGTTGTTCAGCGGCCTCGAATGCATACGGAGCCGTCTTTAGAAAGCAGTTTAATTTTTTGAAGATTTTCATGGACTATAGCCTTTCGATTTTTTCGGAAAAGTTGAAGGCGTCAGAAAAATCTGAAAAAATTCCCATAGACTATAGTTGCAATGAGGAATCCAAATATGAAATCAGTTCCCCTCTAGCCCTTCAGGTTTTCGAGATATTCAATATTTTTCGTAAACTACAGTACCTAGCCAAAAACTAACTATCGCATGTTGTTCAGCGGCTTCGAATGCATACGGAGCCGTCTTTAGAAAGCAGTTTAATTTTTTGAAGATTTTCATGGACTATAGCCTTTCGATTTTTTCGGAAAAGTTGAAGGCGTCAGAAAAATCTGAAAAAATTCCCATAGACTATAGTTGCAATGAGGAATCCAAATATGAAATCAGTTCCCCTCTAGCCCTTCAGGTTTTCGAGATATTCAATATTTTTCGTAAACTACAGTACCTAGCCAAAAACTAACTATCGCATGTTGTTCAGCGGCCTCGAATGCATACGGAGCCGTCTTTAGAAAGCAGTTTAATTTTTTGAAGATTTTCATGGACTATAGCCTTTCGATTTTTTCGGAAAAGTTGAAGGCGTCAGAAAAATCTGAAAAAATTCCCATAGACTATAGTTGCAATGAGGAATCCAAATATGAAATCAGTTCCCCTCTAGCCCTTCAGGTTTTCGAGATATTCAATATTTTTCGTAAACTACAGTACCTAGCCGAAAACTAACTATCGCATGTTGTTCAGCGGCCTCGAATGCATACGGAGCCGTATTTAGAAAGCACTTTAATTTTTTGAAGATTTTCATGGACTATAGCCTTTCGATTTTTTCGGAAAAGTTGAAGGCGTCAGAAAAATCTGAAAAAATTCCCATAGACTATAGTTGCAATGAGGAATCCAAATATGAAATCAGTTCCCCTCTAGCCCTTCAGGTTTTCGAGATATTCAATATTTTTCGTAAACTACAGTACCTAGCCAAAAACTAACTATCGCATGTTGTTCAGCGGCCTCGAATGCATACGGAGCCGTATTTAGAAAGCACTTTAATTTTTTGAAGATTTTCATGGACTATAGCCTTTCGATTTTTTCGGAAAAGTTGAAGGCGTCAGAAAAATCTGAAAAAATTCCCATAGACTATAGTTGCAATGAGGAATCCAAATATGAAATCAGTTCCCCTCTAGCCCTTCAGGTTTTCGAGATATTCAATATTTTTCGTATACTACAGTACCTAGCCAAAAACTAACTATCGCATGTTGTTCAGCGGCCTCGAATGCATACGGAGCCGTATTTAGAAAGCACTTTAATTTTTTGAAGATTTTCATGGACTATAGCCTTTCGATTTTTTCGGAAAAGTTGAAGGCGTCAGAAAAATCTGAAAAAATTCCCATAGACTATAGTTGCAATGAGGAATCCAAATATGAAATCAGTTCCCCTCTAGCCCTTCAGGTTTTCGAGATATTCAATATTTTTCGTAAACTACAGTACCTAGCCAAAAACTAACTATCGCATGTTGTTCAGCGGCCTCGAATGCATACGGAGCCGTCTTTAGAAAGCAGTTTAATTTTTTGAAGATTTTCATGGACTATAGCCTTTCGATTTTTTCGGAAAAGTTGAAGGCGTCAGAAAAATCTGAAAAAATTCCCATAGACTATAGTTGCAATGAGGAATCCAAATATGAAATCAGTTCCCCTCTAGCCCTTCAGGTTTTCGAGATAT
The DNA here is from genome assembly GCA_037114965.1 of Monochamus alternatus. Taxonomy (NCBI): domain Eukaryota; kingdom Metazoa; phylum Arthropoda; class Insecta; order Coleoptera; family Cerambycidae; genus Monochamus; species Monochamus alternatus. Next base: position 51,565,158 of record CM073433.1, on the reverse strand, counting down.
TCAATATTTTTCGTAAACTACAGTACCTAGCCAAAAACTAACTATCGCATGTTGTTCAGCGGCCTCGAATGCATACGGAGCCGTCTTTAGAAAGCTGTTTAATTTTTTGAAGATTTTCATGGACTATAGCCTTTCGATTTTTTCGGAAAAGTTGAAGGCGTCAGAAAAATCTGAAAAAATTCCCATAGACTATAGTTGCAATGAGGAATCCAAATATGAAATCAGTTCCCCTCTAGCCCTTCAGGTTTTCGAGATATTCAATATATTTCGTAAACTACAGTACCTAGCCAAAAACTAACTATCGCATGTTGTTCAGCGGCCTCGAATGCATACGGAGCCGTCTTTAGAAAGCAGTTTAATTTTTTGAAGATTTTCATGGACTATAGCCTTTCGATTTTTTCGGAAAAGTTGAAGGCGTCAGAAAAATCTGAAAAAATTCCCATAGACTATAGTTGCAATGAGGAATCCAAATATGAAATCAGTTCCCCTCTAGCCCTTCAGGTTTTCGAGATATTCAATATTTTTCGTAAACTACAGTACCTAGCCAAAAACTAACTATCGCATGTTGTTCAGCGGCCTCGAATGCATACGGAGCCGTCTTTAGAAAGCAGTTTAATTTTTTGAAGATTTTCATGGACTATAGCCTTTCGATTTTTTCGGAAAAGTTGAAGGCGTCAGAAAAATCTGAAAAAATTCCCATAGACTATAGTTGCAATGAGGAATCCAAATATGAAATCAGTTCCCCTCTAGCCCTTCAGGTTTTCGAGATATTCAATATTTTTCGTAAACTACAGTACCTAGCCAAAAACTAACTATCGCATGTTGTTCAGCGGCCTCGAATGCATACGGAGCCGTCTTTAGAAAGCTGTTTAATTTTTTGAAGATTTTCATGGACTATAGCCTTTCGATTTTTTCGGAAAAGTTGAAGGCGTCAGAAAAATCTGAAAAAATTCCCATAGACTATAGTTGCAATGAGGAATCCAAATATGAAATCAGTTCCCCTCTAGCCCTTCAGGTTTTCGAGATATTCAATATATTTCGTAAACTACAGTACCTAGCCAAAAACTAACTATCGCATGTTGTTCAGCGGCCTCGAATGCATACGGAGCCGTCTTTAGAAAGCAGTTTAATTTTTTGAAGATTTTCATGGACTATAGCCTTTCGATTTTTTCGGAAAAGTTGAAGGCGTCAGAAAAATCTGAAAAAATTCCCATAGACTATAGTTGCAATGAGGAATCCAAATATGAAATCAGTTCCCCTCTAGCCCTTCAGGTTTTCGAGATATTCAATATTTTTCGTAAACTACAGTACCTAGCCAAAAACTAACTATCGCATGTTGTTCAGCGGCCTCGAATGCATACGGAGCCGTCTTTAGAAAGCAGTTTAATTTTTTGAAGATTTTCATGGACTATAGCCTTTCGATTTTTTCGGAAAAGTTGAAGGCGTCAGAAAAATCTGAAAAAATTCCCATAGACTATAGTTGCAATGAGGAATCCAAATATGAAATCAGTTCCCCTCTAGCCCTTCAGGTTTTCGAGATATTCAATATTTTTCGTAAACTACAGTACCTAGCCAAAAACTAACTATCGCATGTTGTTCAGCGGCCTCGAATGCATACGGAGCCGTCTTTAGAAAGCTGTTTAATTTTTTGAAGATTTTCATGGACTATAGCCTTTCGATTTTTTCGGAAAAGTTGAAGGCGTCAGAAAAATCTGAAAAAATTCCCATAGACTATAGTTGCAATGAGGAATCCAAATATGAAATCAGTTCCCCTCTAGCCCTTCAGGTTTTCGAGATATTTAATATTTTTCGTAAACTACAATACCTAGCCAAAAACTAACTATCGCATATTGTTCAGCGGCCTCGAATGCATACGGAGCCGTATTTAGAAAGCAGTTTAATTTTTTGAAGATTTTCATGGACTATAGCCTTTCGATTTTTTCGGAAAAGTTGAAGGCGTCAGAAAAATCTGAAAAAATTCCCATAGACTATAGTTGCAATGAGGAATCCAAATATGAAATCAGTTCCCCTCTAGCCCTTCAGGTTTTCGAGATATTCAATATTTTTCGTATACTACAGTACCTAGCCAAAAACTAACTATCGCATGTTGTTCAGCGGCCTCGAATGCATACGGAGCCGTATTTAGAAAGCAGTTTAATTTTTTGAAGATTTTCATGGACTATAGCCTTTCGATTTTTTCGGAAAAGTTGAAGGCGTCAGAAAAATCTGAAAAAATTCCCATAGACTATAGTTGCAATGAGGAATCCAAATATGAAATCAGTTCCCCTCTAGCCCTTCAGGTTTTCGAGATATTCAATATTTTTCGTAAACTACAGTACCTAGCCGAAAACTAACTATCGCATGTTGTTCAGCGGCCTCGAATGCATACGGAGCCGTATTTAGAAAGCACTTTAATTTTTTGAAGATTTTCATGGACTATAGCCTTTCGATTTTTTCGGAAAAGTTGAAGGCGTCAGAAAAATCTGAAAAAATTCCCATAGACTATAGTTGCAATGAGGAATCCAAATATGAAATCAGTTCCCCTCTAGCCCTTCAGGTTTTCGAGATATTCAATATTTTTCGTAAACTACAGTACCTAGCCAAAAACTAACTATCGCATGTTGTTCAGCGGCCTCGAATGCATACGGAGCCGTATTTAGAAAGCACTTTAATTTTTTGAAGATTTTCATGGACTATAGCCTTTCGATTTTTTCGGAAAAGTTGAAGGCGTCAGAAAAATCTGAAAAAATTCCCATAGACTATAGTTGCAATGAGGAATCCAAATATGAAATCAGTTCCCCTCTAGCCCTTCAGGTTTTCGAGATATTCAATATTTTTCGTAAACTACAATACCTAGCCAAAAACTAACTATCGCATATTGTTCAGCGGCCTCGAATGCATACGGAGCCGTATTTAGAAAGCAGTTTAATTTTTTGAAGATTTTCATGGACTATAGCCTTTCGATTTTTTCGGAAAAGTTGAAGGCGTCAGAAAAATCTGAAAAAATTCCCATAGACTATAGTTGCAATGAGGAATCCAAATATGAAATCAGTTCCCCTCTAGCCCTTCAGGTTTTCGAGATATTCAATATTTTTCGTATACTACAGTACCTAGCCAAAAACTAACTATCGCATGTTGTTCAGCGGCCTCGAATGCATACGGAGCCGTATTTAGAAAGCACTTTAATTTTTTGAAGATTTTCATGGACTATAGCCTTTCGATTTTTTCGGAAAAGTTGAAGGCGTCAGAAAAATCTGAAAAAATTCCCATAGACTATAGTTGCAATGAGGAATCCAAATATGAAATCAGTTCCCCTCTAGCCCTTCAGGTTTTCGAGATATTCAATATTTTTCGTATACTACAGTACCTAGCCAAAAACTAACTATCGCATGTTGTTCAGCGGCCTCGAATGCATACGGAGCCGTATTTAGAAAGCACTTTAATTTTTTGAAGATTTTCATGGACTATAGCCTTTCGATTTTTTCGGAAAAGTTGAAGGCGTCAGAAAAATCTGAAAAAATTCCCATAGACTATAGTTGCAATGAGGAATCCAAATATGAAATCAGTTCCCCTCTAGCCCTTCAGGTTTTCGAGATATTCAATATTTTTCGTAAATTACAGTACCTAGCCAAAATTTAATAAAAGATTGTACTGGCGCCTCCGGCAAAATATCGAAAATTTTGTTATTATTCAATCACCATCTTTTGGTATAATACTTTTAAAAAAATACCTGCGAAGGAAATACAATTAAGCAAGTCGAATTTTTAATCAAAGATGGCGTTCTACCGTACCATAAAGAGATTTAGGTAATAGAGATGCAGTCAAAATGAACTAGACTATTATATTATAATCAAATAATTTTTATTAAAACACAGAAGGTAACTTATTAACAATTATTTTACTTAGCGTAAGGAATCCCTAAATATTAATTACTTTAACGTAAATGAGAAGGTCTAGATAATCCAGAATCTTGCCGACAGAAATAGGAAGTGGAATTAAATTTGCATTTTGATTCCTACCACAATTGATCCTTGCCTTATTTATATACAACATAGCCAGTCAACCAGTCAAAGTTAGAATTAAAAATAATAGATGCTGTTACTCTTTCCAAGTCACCATAGTTTATAGTAATGTGGATTTAAAGAGAATATCGCCATCTATTATTTGAAAGGATATGCGCGAATTCCATACAAATCACGCATTGCGAATAACGGGAATTCACGCATAGTCTGTGTAGCATGCATAACAGTAAGGATAAGTTTAATTATTCTTTCAAAACATCATAAAAAATTGTACAACTCTTTTAATCACATCACACCTATAAATGGCATTTTCTTGGATTAATATGTACTGCTTCCTATCCTAAGGACGTTCGCCACATGCTTTTGTCTCCTCTTTCTGGAATTTTTGGAAATATTCTTTCTGTAAAGTCAAAATATGATTACTATTGATTGATATAGTTACAGTGCCTGCTGAGATAGGTAAAGTCAAAAGAGAACGTTAGAGTGGGGTGAAAGAGGAAAAATTAATTATTTATACAGGGTGTTTCCTACAGTCATCTAAAATATCTACTAAAGACAATAAAGTTATTTTGAGTGGTTGTATATTATTTAAAGTAAGATGTGTGACAATGACTAATGAAACTTAGCTAACAGTTTAACTGAGAAAAGGCAGAAAATCGCTGAACTTTACTACATGTGTATTTTCACATCCTCTATTACCCCTGTAAACGGAGGCACATGTTCCAGAAACATCGTGTATTTGTTAGGCAAATAGGATACAATCTTTAGGCGGGAGCATATGTCCAGTACCGCAATTATAAAAGGTAAGGTTATAAATAAATTGCACCACAATTTTAATTGTCTCATTTAAAAAAGCAAAAGTTAGGTTTACATCTCTCAAATGAGACATTCAATTGTCTTTGTAATATATGCGTTAAAAATATTTGAAATTTCCTACAACTTTCATTCATATATATTTTTTCGTATCTCCACCAATAAGGAAGAAAGGAAAGGAGCAATTTTATGCGTTATTATTCGAGATGCGAAAAAACGTGTTAGAGTGATAGTTACATGAACTTTTAAATATGTACAATAAGTACAATTGAATATCCTATTTCGGAGATGTAGACCTAACTCTCGTTTTTTAAATGGAACACCTTGTATTATTTTACGTTATTGAAAAGACCGTCAAGTGAAAAATATGTTGTACAATATACTTATCTTTACGATTTTCCGTAACACATTATTATATAACTCGTGGAATATGATATCTTTTTAAAGATTTTAAATGAAAGATTTTAGATACAGAATAATATGACTCCCTTCTTTTTGAATGCAAAATTGATTATACAGCTTTTTTCGTATCTCGAATAATAACGGAAAAAAGGGGAAGGGGCAATTTTCGCATGACTATACATCTACATATCCAACTAAGATCTGTTTTCTAAAGTTCGAAGAGAAGGAAACGTGTCCTATTTAAAAAACTCATAGACGGCGTGATTGAGGGCAACCCCCAATATTCGAAAGGGATGTTTAGGGGGCAAAAGTGTACAAAAAAGCCTAATAAACATATGGTCCAATTTTCATGAGATAGCAATAGAAGAAATTCGCATTAGTGATTACTAATAATTGTCACATTTATTTTGACGTTTGTGATTTAAATGCTTTTTTATAACTGTCGCATTTATTTTTACATGTGCGTTCGTTTAGTCGGTATTCTACACACATAACTTCGTAATGCCTGCAACATTTTGTCATGCCAGATGATTGTGCAGCACTCATAAGAGAAAATCAACATGCACTTCAACAAACTACTCGTGCAATCCACAAACGAGCTAATGCATGCATCGAGGCGGGTGGTTTATTATATCTTTAGTGAATGTTGTAATTTATAATATCTACAGAATAAACACTTTTCTCTACTGATGCATTACAATAATTAACTCGGGTAAAAATATTTTCATTGCTATCGCAGTTGATATTCGATCATATGATTATTAGGCTTACTTGTTCACTTTTGTCCCCTGAGCACCCCTCCTGAATATTGGGAGTTCCACGCCCTCAATCACCTTGTATATCTTCATCGATGGGTGGAAATGGGGGGTGTACGTGGGCGCTTCTTCCACCCCGGTTGCCTGGTTCACGGATTAGCATCATAAGCGAATCTGGAGAAGTGCGGCGTGCGATAAATACTGCGAATTCGTCACGTCCCCTCTAAATCCACTTACAAGTTGGTCTGAAGTTGTGCGGGGCCCGACAGGCCAATCTGTCAAAAAGGGGCGCCGGGAGCGGAGAGCGGACCACCGCCTCGACCTTGAACTAGCAGGTTCCGTGTACCGGACGGCTCTTTTTAATTATTGCAGAGGGAAATTTACTTCGATTGGGGAGTGGCAACGACTAAATATAATTTAATATACAGGGTGAGTCAGGTTTAATCTTGATAACTTCAGGAATCGATAGAACAGGTTAAAATAATGTTCATTTGTGATATAAACTTATTTCCTAAAATGCATTGTTTCCGAGATAGAGGGCGATGAAGTAGGAATTTTTTTCTCGTTTTTCCCTCATAACTTTTGAACCACTTAACCGATTTAAGTGAAATTCGGAACACAAACACTCCTTATGATCTTACATAAGTTTCTTAAGTTTGAACTACCTACCCCCCTTTTACTTTATTTCAAAACTACAAAAAAATAATTTCAATAAAACATCTATACACCACTTTGACCTAATTAATTTCGAAACTTTTTCGTTTCCTGTTTTTTTTTTCGACGTTTGGTCTTGTTTCTAAATGCATATCAGTAATTTAATTATTTGTAAATTTTTGAATTCTAATATATAGCCTATTAATATTTCAAAAACTTTTAAAAACATATTATGTAATATGTGTCAAATAAACTGACAGATAACTTTTCAAATCCTACTAGAAACAATTTGACCGCTTGCATATCTTATGTGATATTTTTGTGGTATGTCACAAAATTATTAAATTAATATTACTCGTAAATGGAATAATTTGTGGAAGTAAAACCAGAGTACCTTTTTTATAAAATTGTTTAACATTTTTAATTTTTTGATCTGACGGCAAAAACCTCGAGACATGAAAAAGTTAGAGCAATATTTATCCAATACGTTACGTAGCCTAGTTAATATTGACTTTTTAAGAAAATATTAAATGAAGTCGAATAATTTTTTGAATAGTATTACCTTAAATTTTCTGCGCGTAGTTTCCGGACACCCAGTATGTGCAAATAAATGTCTCCAACTCAACGACTAAAATGTATGACGTATGTCACCGCTGTTACTACAATCGAAATTCAAAAGTTGAATTAAAATATTAAAACCACCATTGTTACACCATCCATGGCAGTTTTAAACAAATTTTAGTCTACAATTTTCAAAACAATTTTCTGAGAAACAATAAGAATACGATTACAACGATTTGTATATCCTCAAGGAAATTCTTAATTCATTTTCCTACAATAATGTGTTCCACTGAACTAGAGAATCGAACCCCTGGTGAATCATCGCCTCGTTTTCTTTGAACGCCGCCTAAAAATAAGTTCGGGAGACTGGAGAGACTTGCAAATAGAGCCGAGCGTGCGGGCGACGCCGGAAGACGCGAGAATCGAAATGAATTACGCCTTCGAAGAGAATTGAATTTCATTCCGGGGCGGGTTCATAAGTCGAGGAAATGCAGCGCGCGAGGAACGTGGCCAGATTGGGAATCACGACCCTCCAAGAGAAACGGAGCGTGGAAGTGTCTGTTGGGGTTCGATATGCGTTATAACGTCTACATACCTACATACAGATGGAACGTCTGCCCTGCAAGCCTTATTTTTGAATTTGCTGGTCATCTAGGGACGTACAGGGTGTAGCAATTTGGCACGGCATCGCGGATACAACAAGAGATACAGTATGACCCATTTATTTTGGGGGTCAGTCTGTAAAAGTTCACTTTCTAGAAACAAAATTTTAATAAACCGTATTAACGATTTTTTTAGATAAAAATATGTGCACGCCACTGGATTGAGCGCCACTCAAAACCGGCCTGTACATAATTTTAAGTAATAACGATTTTGTAGAAGAATTAAAAATGCACACTAGGTACTTATTTATTTTCAAAAATTCCTAGTTGGCTATGGAAAACAACTGAAGTCTGAATCGATATTAGAACTTGTTTGTACTTAATACAAATTAAATTGTTAATCATTATAATTATGGAAAATTTAAGTGTAAGAGGAAAAACTGAAAATATTCGTCTTGTTGTCGACAACGTGCGCTCGGCAGTAGAAACTGTGGCAAATAATATTTTTGATGAAACTGAATCGGTTTCCAAAAATTTGCTTAAAACGAGGCAAAATGGACGTTATGGTATCTTTCAAAATAATAACCAAATTTTGCAATATTTTAACCCGAAATAGCATTAGAATGGCTAGTTTGGACTTTAATATACCCAGAGAAAATGCCTGAGGCAAAACAAAATAAAGGCTTTAAAGCCAAAATTGTTGCATACGTTGGAATCAGGAGATGAAAGAAGATTAGTATTTTGCTGCAACGAAAATATCTAAACAATAGTAACTTCAAACGAAATTTTATTCACCGACGAAGTCACCTTTACCACAAATGGGGTGGTTTAGAAAATTATCGTCACTGTTCAGCTAAAAATCCAGAATTCATGATAAATGCAAGAAGACGACATTCTCAAAAAATGAATGTTTGGTGTGGAATACTATTTGACGGTAATTTGAATGCGGTTGGTTTTTTAATTATCCTGAAAATGAGTTTAGGAACGCATTAGATGATTTACCATTAAGATACCGGCTTAATTTGAAGTTACAGTTAGATGGTAGTCCTATGCATAATGCTCCTTTGATAACAAATTGGCTAAATGTACAGCGTGTTCAAGCATTAATACTTTTCTTTTGACCAGAAAAACAAACAGTTATTTTTTTATTGATATTTATTAACACTCTGTACACTACTGAATACTAATTACAACTCAACTAAACACTTAATTAATTACTATCTAAATCGCTCTGAATTCTAATTGACCTCTCCGAAATATCCAAATAACAACTCTCTAATTCAATAATGTAATTCAAGACTGACTGACTCGGCCGTTTATTCTTCTTTTATAGATCAAACGAATATTCCGGGTATTTTCTAGAATCTCTAGATCCATGTTTCGAACGATTCTGGTCGCTTCTCAATTTTCCAGTCGCGCCTCGATACACGGCATTATTTTGTTTGTTCACCAGTCTCGCGTAGGGGCGATCGGAGCAATCTAGCGTTTTGCGATACCACAATTGCAAATTCTGTGGCAGGGATTGGACGAAGAGGACCGGCACCATGGCCGCCACGATCCATTTACTTTAAATCGCACCAAAGTGGACACTATAGACGAGTTCAAAACGGACACATTTGTGTTAGTTTGTAGAAACTAGGTAAAGCAGGCCCAAAATTTTGTTGTAGCGACAAAAACAGTTGAATTTGTTGTATAGTACTAAACGGATTGTTTTTGCCTAACAACTATACGGTCTACAAACATTTCTTTCGAAAAATGAAAAATAAAGTTCTAAAAATATCGTATATTTTTCTCATCTTGCATAAAAATTACGCTAAATTTTGAAAACGAGGTAATTTGAACGCATAAAATGAAACAGAAACCGTAAATTCTTCTGTCATTAGCCGCACATCTAGATCACGATATCCCGTTGATTCGAATCCAAGTCGAATTAAAGGGGCGCATCTTTCGGAGCGACATTTTTCACTTCCGCTTTGCACCGCGTCGACTTCCGGAATTTTTAGGGTCACTCAGGAGTGAAAGAAAATGAAAGAGACGCCTGCTTATTTACCCCCTCGCCTCCCAACTCCGTCGTTTAATTTTGTTTCGGGTAAGAGGAGAGGTAGCCAACAGGAAGCATAAAAAGTTCCATTAGCACCGGTGTGTATTGACTTCGTCGTCAGATTTTTTTAGCAGAAAATGTTTTTTAATTAAGATCCACTGGAATTCCAAGTTAATTTCTATATTACTCGGGCATCTTTACTGAGGTCGGACACGAACATCGACATGGCTTATACTTGCTTACTATAAAAAAATGAGACATTACTCTTTTTTCTGAGAAATAGTTATTCTGCAAATATTTCACGTGTCTACGATATTTAAGGAGTTTTCAAATATGTATTATAGCACATACAGTGCGGCGATAAAGTCTTGATATCACAACAACAATATTAACAGTAATCGAAATGTCTTTTTTTATAGTGCATAAGTGGAATCAAGGAATGTAGAAAAAAATATACAGGGTGAACCTTAAATAAGTACAAATATTTTAACCAGCAGTACAGTTCACTGTGTGGAACACATAGTTAATATTTTTTTTTACAAGAAAATCAGGGATAAAAAAGTCAAATTTTAAATAAATTTCGTGATTTTTCAATAGAAAACTTGTTGAGGACCGCTGATCCGGGAGTCATGGTGGATGCGAATTCCACAGGGTTGCACTAATGTCTTCTTATAGGCTCCAACAGTTAACTAGAATTTTTGTCAAAAAATGATTGAAATATGTTTATTTATGAAAATATTCATGGCCATTTCCTCCCCTATACCATTCCTATACTCTATATACACCAATAAATTGAAAATATAAACCAGATTCTCTACTCACAATCATAGTTATGCAGAATTTGTTCATTACATATTTTTACTACACTCCAACTGATTTATCACAATACGTTATCGTTCTTACTGATTATCACTACTTGATAAATCTGTTTTATGTTGTTTTTTCCATATGTAACTTGCCACGGCTTATTCCTTTGCGCTACTTGTGCACCGGTATCAAGATAACCTCTCTGACGACCTCGACTATCTGTCCTAGAGAGTGTTCTAGGGCTGGTACGGGACATTCCACCTACTGCTCGTGACATATCTACATGTTACCTGTGCCTACTGCACTAGATTCTTTTTGGCATGCGACTGACACTGCTTTTAAATATTTTACTTTGCCTTCTCTTGATATTGAACGCATACATTAAACTAGAGATGGGTAGTTCGCGAACGAACTAGTACAAACGAACTATTCACTTCACTGAATGAAATGAATCATTCCTTCTTGTCGGACTGAATCATTCTCTGTGAACTAAAAGCAACGTTGATTCTAAAAAATTTAACAATGTAATTCAGGCGAGTCAAATTCAGTCCTTCTATACTTATTCAGTAGTTCACTGAATTAAATGAAAAATTGCAGCTGACGATTAGACGTAGATGTGACTCAATGACCGCTTTCAGTCGGATCACCTATATAGAATGGCTAGTTCGGTGTCTTGCGACAGAATATTTTCTAAAGCAGAGAAACAGAAAAACGAGCCCGATTAAAATTAGACAAAATTTCTAAAATTTTGTTTAGAATTTATTTATGAAATTAGTTTTTTTTTATTTTAAATATTACTTCTTTTGTTAATTTAATACAATATTTTCACACATAAAATTATATTTTATTGCCTATATTTAAATGCTTACCTATAAATGTTTTAATCTAAAATCTAGATTTGTCTGTAATCTCGAAAGCATTGTATGTTATACCTATGCCTCTAAATTACGATACCACGCGAGTCATGTAACAGTGCCGTTATAAGCAAAGTCCGATATTGAACGTCGAGACTGAACGATCGGTGGTCGAATTACAAAAATACAATTCTCGACCATACTGAATCAAATGAATTACTCAAGTGAATGATTCTGTTAGGTGAATGAGACTGATAGAATGAATTCACCAAAATGAACTAAAAGTCCGATCTCTACATTAAACTAGTTTTTCTGTTATTCCATGTTTTGTGCTTATTTTTAAAATCTATTTCACCCACTACGAAGTACGAAATGGTTAGCACTGACACGTTGTTTGAGGTTATGTGGCGAAAATTAACTGTAAGGTGTTGTTATTCTTCATAAAACAATTTAAGGGCATAATTTGTGATAATCTTTCTAACAGTATATAATGGTATTAACTTCTTAAATGTGGATACCTGTTTAAATAGGTGGTTTTTCATTAAGTAGGTGAGCCTTTATGAACGTTTATGGAAAATTTTTAAAATTTTTGAACAAATTAACTTCCCAAACACTAAATGACAGTATCGAACTTGCAGAAATTCATATTTTAATCATTTATGGTAATTTTACTTTACTTATTGTTAAAAACAATTGTTTTTAAATTAGAAACAACCGCAAAAATTGAATTTACGTTTAACAATTATTTATCTTACATACGATATGGCAATCTCGCCTTCAGTAAATCATATGGTTTATTTTATTACGCTACGTCAGTGGTCTATCTGGTCAGCGGTCCTCAAAATGTGGGTATTTTAAAAAAAAAATTAACATCTCCGTAAATATGTGAAATTTTTAAAAAATGACTCACTAAACTCATCTGTATGACGAACTACACCTGCAGTTAAAATATTTGTACTTATTTAACTGTACGCTATATTTTACTAATGTTAAATGTTATTTATTGTTTTGTTTTGTTTTTGATTGTTGACTGAAAACAAATAAAACTTTTTTATTTATTTATAATGCTTTATACCATTTTTTTGTTGCTGTTGCCACACAATGTTAATATAGGTGCGGCAAAAATTCAGACGACTTATGCCATTCATTATAGTTTCATCAAAATATTTAAGAATCTGCAACTGAGAATAATAAAACTATATACTGCACTAAATGTTTGCACCATATATTAGACTTATTTTTAAAGGGATAAACTATAGAAAATTATATTTATGGTAAAAAACAATTACATAACGTTGCCGTGACGTAAGTCTTCTGAATTCTTGCCGTAACTATAGGACTCATCCAGTATCATAGCCAGAAGTCCTAAATCCGGCCTTGATAGTACGCCCTGTATAAAACGAAGCACCTGTTTGGGAAATATTTGCTTCGTCGTTCCTATTTAATTTTTTACTAGCCTCCTATGATGATACTAGCGACACTTAATAAGTTAGTCATTTAGTTTTCATTATTCACACTCCTTCTAAACTTCATACTAAAATAGGCACGTAAGACCTTAAATCCGTAATGTACGTACACTTTCCTTCGGGCTTAAGCAGAGTTATTGTTCCGTATAATGTAAAACTTACTATGTTAAACTCCCTAGTATTAATACAAAAACATGGTTTTGATGTAAACTGTTGTGCTGTGCTGTATCGTTCTGTTTAGAGAAGTGAACAGCGAAAGAAAAATTCTTAACACAAACATATCCGGGTTGTTTGTCCGAAGTAGTCTATTTGTAAATTAAATGTAATAAAAGTATAACGGAAAATAAGAGAATAATAATAATAATGCATTCAAAATTCAAAATCAGAACTTTTTTATATGGCTTTTTGAATATTCTCAGGAATATGTCTTATTTTTTCTGTGTTAAAGACCCACCACCCTCTGTATACTGAATAATTTTTCATTGGGTAATTTTTTTCGCAATCCGTTTTTATCTATCTGACGAAACGATTAACTGAATCAAATCCAATTTTACGAAGAGTAAAGAATTTTACGTTAATTACAAATGACGTATAACTTCTTTTGCAATCGTTATTAAAATATTTTTTGCCCATCTGGAGCAAATATTTAGCAAGAGGCAATAAAATATATATATTAAAAGATATTTGCCTCAGTAAACCGTATTTGACCCTTTTACTTTAATTTCGAACGCCCCTCTCACTTTTAAAACCTCTCACTTCCGAATTCACTCGTTAATGGCATCGCAATTATATATCAAAAAAAAGAAAAGAAAAGCAAACTCGACGACGACTTTGTTCATTTTCCGCAGACGGAAGCGTTAAAGTAATTCGAAACGAACGAAAGAGCAATTGTTCGCGAAGGTAAACAGTGTCAAATTCTAGCTCTGACATTTCGACGGTCCCTCCCACCCCGATAGAGGTACTCCACCAAGCCAAAGTCCTTTTAAAAAGTAATTTTAATAAAAAGCAATATCCCGTTCTGAGGCGAGCCCCCGCCAAGTCGCGAACAGGATATTAGATCTTTATTTTAAAGATTGCACCCGCTAAAACTACTTCGGTCCTATTAGCGAGACGTCAAGATAACGAGAAATTGTAGACGTTTAAAGCACAGCATAGGTAGACCAGCAGTTTCACTCCATTGTCGGCACTTTGAACTGCTTTCAGTTTCTGCGGTGACCTCGAAATGTAAGTGCGATAGCACATCCGATAGAATTAACAGAATCGGTGATCAGGACCGGAATAAGAAATTTTTATTTGCGCGTGAACGCGTAGTTATTCCACATGAAAGTTTACGTTATATCTATCCACATTATGTAATAATTCATTATACCGTTATAAATGGGTAATTCAACATGTACTTATACATCATTTACTGCTACTAACATACAGTGTGAAAATTTGATTTACTTCTTTGGACTCTTTAAAAAAAAGAGTTTAAAATATATATTATTGCACTACAAAACATTTTTATTTATTTACTTACTTTTTTTGTTATTAGTGATAATTACATTTTTTGGCATTTTTTTAAATTTAAAATTTGACGTTTGAAGTTTAGTGGACAAATAATTTATTATGATTTTTTTTCGTCTTAAATGATCTACGTAAACCAGAAGACAAGTATTTTTCAGAACAGAGAAATTATGTTTACTTAACTTTGAAAATTGTTAAATTGGAGTTAAAAGTGCAGTAAAATGTAAATTTTGAAAAAAAATATTTTTTATTATTTTGTTTTGAGACTTACTCTCATTATAGTGATTACAAGAAATATGATCATCTACATAATTTGAAGATGAGCCGTCTTGTGCAGGAAACGTTGGAACGGCCTCTTTGCGTAATCTATTGCGCGAATCGTTAGAAAACATATTATTTTAAAAATGTATTTGACATAGTTTGTATGAACTATTACTAATCCTGAGCAGCTTTTCTAATAAATCTTCTCTATTAGAAGCCTGTGCACAGAACTTTGCTCTAAAATAAAAATTTGTATTTGTGAATAATATAAATATGTATATTTTAAACATTACTTTCATGAGAAATATTTTTATTCCAATGTTACTTAAGAAATAAGTTAATAGGTAAGGCAATAGCAGTAAAATATCATTTATGGTTTGTACAGTATATTATAGATTACTTATTGCTTATTTATGTCTTTAGCAAATTTAAAGAAACTTAAATTACTATTTATAGATGATATATTTAAACATCTAACTGCTGCGCAGCGACTCGTACCTCGATCAGACTCAAAATATTGCTTTAATACGGCTCTGTATAACCGATTTTCGCACTCCCAGAGTTGGATGTAAACTGAGGTCTCTGCAGCTTGAAATGGATGCGCGAGCTGCTATGCGCGACTTATTATTTCGGCCCGAGTGTTTTTACTGGTCTCCCTATACTGTGTTTAAAATATCGAAATGCTCGCTAAATCGGACAAAGCACATCAAAAAATGAAAATTTAAATTGGAAAATTATACATGCCATGCGAAATTTTCACTTATAATACCACTAGAGCTTCAATTATTACTGGAAATTTTTTCGAGCACACGAATATTTTGAAGAATTTTCTAAAAAATATTCGTGTGCAAGAAAAAATTTCCAGTTTTTAATTAAAGCTAGAGTGGTATTCGATAAGAAAATTTCACAATGAAGTGTTAAAAAATATCGACAAAAATATAAAGATATTAAAATTTTTTGATTGTTTTGAAGAGATAGAAATAATAAAAAATAAGTTGATAGTAGTTCAATCTTTCAGTTTTCTAAAAATTTAGTGTACTAAAGTTGGTAAAAATATATTTTATTGCAAAAAAACTTGAAGCAGTATATATAATCAAAGTAACTTACATACATATAACATTAGGTTAAATAAAATACAACTAACCGACTTTAGTTAAGCAAAATAATAAAAAATAAGTCAATAGTAGATCAATCTCTCAGTTTTCCACATACTCATTTTACTAAAGTTGGTAGAAATATATTTTCTTACAAAGAACCTTAAGCACTATGTAATATCAATAAAATTCATATGTGTATATTATTAAGAAGGCCATGCAATCCATGTCAAACAAGGTAATCGTGACTTTTGACGTTATTTGACCATTTTCTTTAAAATCGTTGTGTTGTACAATTGAAAAATGGAGCGGTTTGAGAAATACGTTTTATGCAAGTTTTGCAAAAAAGTTAGCGAAATTAAAATGTATCATCGGAACCTAAAATTTTTAATGTATTTATTACAAGAATGCGGGCCAGAAATTTATTCGCCAAACTTGTTTGGGATTATTAAAAATCATTTGCTTCTGGTGTGTAAGAAATATGGAGCTCTTCGTGGATCACAGCAGAATAAGATTGTTTCAAAGTACTACATTTATTTTTTGAAACATAGACATTTTATAAATTTTAGTGAATGTGTGCTTGTTTATTCCCCATTAAGAAAAGAAGACGTGGCTGAGGAATTTCAGCAACATTTGGACGCTTTAATTAAAACTACTAAAAGTACATACTTGGTAAATAATTATTTATAAATGATTTGTACTTATTAAATTATGATAGAATAAATTTGAAGTTAAATATAAATGTCAATTTATTTATAAATGTCAAAAAATTTCCAGTGTAATTTCATGCTCCTTACCCCAAGGAAGAGAAAAATTTCCGGAAATTTTCTTAGTTGCTATAGTAACGCTACAAAATACAGGCCTTTAATTGGCTGAAAAATACTATTGTGAAATTTTCTACAAAACTTCCATTAACGCACTATCACAGAAATACCAAGTGACGGATACAAGAATACAGAATTAAGTAAAAATGTAACACACAGATATGCAAGATAAACTTGCCATAAATACAAGAACCGTTAACTACGACAAGGTGTTCTATATTTAACTGGATAAATCGCGCCACATGTTAGAATCGTGTAGAAAATTCGAGATGTTCCCGACGTTTCGATTGTGACTGTTTACACTGTATTTGAAATTCAAGCAAGTTTATTTTTAGTGGTCATGGCGAGGAAAATTGATACCGTTTTGCAGAACAATCCGGGATTTCTTGACTGTATGCCGCATAGTAGATCTTTTTGAAAGCATGAAAAATTATATATACTTTAAATATGCCCCAGTGACCTTTGTAGACGTTGAACACACGTTTTTCAAACCGAAATGGATTGTAAACTAATAAACTTAATATGAATAATATCGGATATTATTAATTGCCAATACAAAGTAAGATGCTGATTTTAACTTTATGTAGGTATCTGCTTGCAGCTCGGTTTCTACAAACATTAACTTAGCGTCGTAAGTGCGCCTCTGATAATGACGTCATTTGCGAGCGAGATACGGGTTTTAGTTATTACCATTGTTATTATTTTCTGTAAACATGTTAATTCTAAACTGATTTCGGATCTAGAGGTCGCGTATCCCCAAACTGCACTCACAAGTATCTCCGACGGAAATAGGCCACCCCGTACAGCTTCCAGCTCCCCCATACTTAATTCATCGACACCGGAACCGGTAAAGCGGTTCCGATACACCCCTTGGCCGACCTTATCGCCGCCGTAACCACCACCGAGAAGGAGGCGGCGAGCATCTCTCATATTAAATTCATAGCGAAAGTTAGGCTCTTGTTTAGCGCAGTTCGGCGTGATTGGCATGGGAAGTACGCGGGGGAGGCGGCCGCCACCCCCTGCCCCGCGATTATTATGCAAACGGTGCATGTTTACGGTCGTCCGGGGGGTTGTTTTGGTAACGCGCCCTCTTACCTTCCCGCGCCCCCGGAAGTAAGCTCTCGCTACCGGAGGAGGGAAATTATCCGATTGAATTTAAGGGTTAAGTCTTCGTTCTTGCCAAATCTGTAGCGCAAAAATTGCAAAAACGTCTATCTATTTATCACAGTGTTAAAATTTTAAATGAATACAAACTTTAATAACTAGCATAGCAATATTAACCCTCGTAAAAACACTGACCGGTAAAATTTGATGCACAACTTGTTCATAGCTCCCGGTAAACCGCGTGTCAAAATGATTCACGACTAGGAGCAAAAAAACGCCGGCATATCCCACCGCATCTTGGCAGCTTAATAGAAAACCTTTAATTGATGGTTGTCTTCGATCAAGATCTGTAGCGACAAAATCACGAATCTCGATAAAGTTTTGACACCTGTGACGTCAGACGCCGTTCGCACGTGTATACCTAAATACAGCAGTATGCTTTCGTTGGTATGATTTCCGTGCTAATTTGTTAATTATTAGGCGTTAAACATTGGTATTAATAAAATTGCAAAAGAAACTCGTAAAATGGGCACAGAAAGTGAATCTCACCGGACAAATGGAAGTATTGCATTATATATTATGTACCAACAGAATTAAAAGAAAAATGTTGTGTAGGGCGATGAAGCGCGACGAAAGGAAGCTTTGTAACATTGTTTGTTTGTGAAGACCATTTTAATGTAAAATTAATTGGAAAAGAAGTAGGTTTAAGTTCATCGAAAAAATGTAAATGTCAAGTTGTAAAGAATCAATTAAACTTTTCTATTAAGCTACCAGAATATATACGAGCGTTTAGAAAATCAATGGTAAAGCAAACTTACATGTTTTTCATTTATTGTATTCAGTGCTTTATTCCGATTACAAATGTGTATTTGCTCCTACAATTTACGTGATTAAGATGTTATTTGAGGCATTTATTAAATTTTGCCGTCTGACTTCACTAAATTAAATTGATATTGATATCTTATACTGCTCAATTTGTGACAAAAATTTTTTTTTTTATAATTTTGTCATTTGAGTTTTGATGTTTGTGTTCTTGTGTTTAAACTGATTATTTATTATCTATTTTTGTATTTGTAGATTAGTTGTTTTTAATCTGTTTATTTCATGTGTACCTGCGTCTCTTGTCATTTAAATTGTAATACGTGTATATATTTTTTACTGTTTTAGAAAGGTCAAATCTCCTACAATTTCTATTAGAGAACATACATATGACTTCATTGATAGGAATTGTAGGAGATTTGATATATATTATTCTCCCTTCCATTGGTTTTTTTTTGGTTAAACTATCAGTATCGTTACCTTAGTCAAAATGAATGTATTTAAGTGAATTAATTTTACTTAGTTCAAATATTATTGTTTACATTTTTTAACATTTATATTTTATTGGACGATTATCAGTGCATTCTGCATTTCCAACCGAATTTCCATGTCGAATATGTCAAAATTTTTGTTCATTTTTGTTTTTCGTTAAGAACAACTGAATTTTGACATGTGCGTAATTTTATTCTGCATCTGTTACCGTCAAGGTCCAACATGGCGCCCATAAGAAAAAAAAATAGTTGAATGTCGCATAACCGAAACCAGTAGCCTTTGAAATTTTCTTTTGACAAAAATCGATTTCTCGTATATCCACCTGTACCAAATTCCATAACTTTCTATTAAAATATAATGACACTAGATGGCACTTTCTAAAATCGCTATTTCAATATTTCAGCAAGGGCGGCACATATCTTGAATCTGTTTGGTTTATTTTAATGGCCATCAAAAGATGCAACTCTTTTCTAATTTGAACCGCCTTGTATATTTTACGTGTTCTGATATGCCAATGACGAAACATGAAAAACGGACCACCCTGTATACTGACACTAAAAAAAATCTTTATTTATTTAGATGAGAAATTGACAGAAGAATGAGCGGTTTATTGAAGGTTATACAGGGTGTTTAAGTTTTAAGGGTTTCATTTTAGGGGTCTATAGAGCTCATAAAACAATGTCAATTTGCAATTAGTATATTTGTTTCCAATATAGAAGGTGTAACTTTACGTGGTGATCA
This sequence comes from Monochamus alternatus, assembly GCA_037114965.1. Classification (NCBI taxonomy): domain Eukaryota; kingdom Metazoa; phylum Arthropoda; class Insecta; order Coleoptera; family Cerambycidae; genus Monochamus; species Monochamus alternatus. Next base: position 51,545,337 of record CM073433.1, on the reverse strand, counting down.
GTCTTTTAAAGGTACCTAATACCACGTATTTCCAGATTATTAATACGAAATTATTATATTTTGTTCTAATGCATAGTCGAATTATAATTCGTATCCTAAACTCTACTTAAACTCTTGTTTAGGCAGTCACTGGACGATATTCTAACTCATTTGTATTCAATTTATGTTTGCCAGTATTGCCTGTTGTTACCTTTCCAAACTAACTGTGTGAAAGATAGTGGCAGGAGAGTAACTGCAATAGAAAATAATTTTATAAATAAAATTAGCTTTTCTATGATTTTAGGATATTATCTTGATGTACCAGTCTCAACGACCTTTGACATTGAAGAGTTTGGCTGAATAACTGATATGCGCCTTTCTCTGAAATTATGAGAATTGACAACAATGCATGTATGCAGCTTTTATATATGTATGTGCTTGCTACGGGGTGCGTTGTTGATTAGTGAAAAAGATTGAAAAACAAAACGAATTTTATTTTAGAACTTTGCAGGTTCAATGGTAAAAATAATTTCTAACAAAAGGGGCTGAAAATAACCTCAGCCGGCTCTGTTAAATACACTGAACTGAATAAAAAAATCGCTAAACGTTTTTATTGAATTTCACCGTAACCTGCACCTGTATCTACGGAAACACACCGCGCTGAACGGCGTGTAACGTCACACCAATAATATCGCGTTTTCTGCCACGTGGTTTTGTTTACATTCTATGGCAATTTATTATATTAATATTTTAATTATTATGTGATTATTGGCGCCAGACACATGTTATGACCTTTGAATATGTTGGAAAGGTTACCCTGTAATACATTACAAACTAATATAAAATTCATGCAACCTCCCCATTGCTGGTATCATAAAATGGAACGTGAATAAACATAAATGAAACAACAGTGTAGATGCAACAGAAATGTTTTGTCACTCACTAATTAAATTGGTCAGACATAAAATCGTTACAAATGTTAGAAGCCAAACGACAACCCGACAAATCCTTTCACGCCTGTTAGATCCACAGTAATCCGTTTTAATTGAAAGAAACGATGCTGCAGGGTAAACAACATAAATTGTACAGTATTGTAACGGTTCGAATAGATTGTAGGTGTATAATAGTATATTATTCAACGAGCACATTAGTTACAAGGCAAGGAGCAAGGTTACGGCATGATAGGTAGACGAGTGTCGTAAGTCACCTGAGTGAATTACAGCCATTATAGAAGTAGAATACTATATTTTACTTTGATTTTTGACAATATTTTAGCACTGAAAAAATTATACAATATTTTGACATTCATAACATGAAAATGACACATAACATTACTTTCAGGTTTAACATTTCGTCGCTCACGTGATAAATTTAAAAAAAGCAAATAAAATTTTAATGAGTAAACTTCTACCACCATTCTGATACAATGGGTAGTGTTTGACTTTCACACAAGAGGAATGAGTTCAGTTGCTAACACTGGAGAATTTTTGTTGTTAGTTCATTCTCGATACTGTCATATTGAAGAATTTAAATTTGATGACAGAAGTCTGATTAATCATTACCAGTAAATAATGATTAATCTTTCCTATAGTGCATTATGCACATCACTTTGCTTGAAGAAATAGACGAATAATTATACTTAATTACTTGTCGTGGACAAAAATTTTTTAAATTGCTTGGAAACTTACTCAATAATTATTTCTATGGTCCAGGATAGGGATATCGACGGAACGAACTGGTAGTTCTATCTGAAATAAAAAGAAAAATGATTTGAAAACGTTTTTCTCAAAGCCATTTCAGTCAAATGGCACAATGGACTGTTGTATATGAGATGTAACAAAATTGGAATTGGAAGTCCAAAGGAATTTCAATTTTAATCTACTTAAGGACCTAATGGGGTTTCAAAAAGAGCTCAGCTGAAAATTAGATTTCATTAGTTTCCAAATGTGTTTCCAATTGAAAATGACTGTAAAATATACTTTGTTTTTACTTATCGAATGCTGTTTCAAAATAACTAATAATTTTTAAAAAATCCCTATCCTTAAAAAAATCTGAAATCAATAATATAATGGAACATGCGCTCACGTTTACCTCATAAAAAGCCTTCTTTTCTAAAATTTTAATATAATTGCCTAACAAATAAGAATATTATTGTAAAAAATTAAATAAAAAAGTATTTTATCAGATCTATAACATAAGAATGCAAAATTGTACTCAAGTAAATTGATTTAAGTCACATTATTTTTGTCCAAGAAAGTTAGCCTTAAAATATGGTATATTCGTTGCTGAACACCCTGTATTTCAAAAACTTTAAACGTGTACAGTATATCATCGATATAAGGGAATATAAAAAAATTCAAAAGCCAATAGTGGGATAGAGTGTGCAATATAATTTCAAGCAAGTGACATAAAAATCATGAAAAATCAGAATGTGTATACAGGGTGTCCAAAAATTAGCCTGCCAATAATTAACTGTGGATTCTACGATCAAAAATAAGAAAGAAAAGTTATATAATCATAAGTTCGTAGACACCCCCTAACGGAAATATTATGTCGCCTTAAATGGGGACCTCAAAATTTTATTTTTCCCAAATATTTCAAAAACGGTTCAAAGTAATCAAATTTCAAATTGAGAATCACAATTAGATTGCGAATGTAATAATCTAAGCAAACATTTTTAACAACATATGTAATGTGTCAAATAAACTGACAGATAATTTTTTAAAGCCTATACTAAAAATAATTTAACCGCTTGCATATCATATCTAATATTTTTGTGATATATCACAAAATTAATAAATTAATATTACTCGCAAAGGGAATAATATATCGAAATAAAACAAGAGTATTTTTTTTGTAAAATTGTTCAACATTTTAAATTTTTTGATCTGACGGCAAAACCAAGGTTAGAGCAATATTTATCCAATAACCCCCCCCCCCCCGATCCGTTTTGAAAATATCTGAAGAAATTCAAATTTTGGGGTCTCCTTTTAATGGGCTATAGCTCTGTTAGGGGGCGTTTACCAATCTATGTCTAGAACTTCTTTTTTCTTATTTTTGATCAAGTAGAGTTTTAGATAATACATATTGATGTTCAATAATTTGATTTTTCAAATGTTGATAAATAATATAATGGTTAAATTGGGAATAATTGAGTTTTATTATTACAAAAGAATTAAAGATTCATTTAAAGAAAATAACATTTAGAACCGCCAATTGAAATATGACTTTCTCAAGCTCTGCGAAAATAAAAATAAAAAATTATTGTAAATAAAAGGCGCTCAATGATTAGATATATAAAAAATACATATTTAAGAAAAACTGAACTGAAGATCCATAAAACAAGTATTGCTGTAAAAAAAGTAGATATACAAGGTAAGTTAAAAATAATTAGATATTTTGTAGTTATAGTTAACAAACAAAACTGAAATTAATTGAAATTAAAAGAATTTTTCACAATATTGTTAAACAATTCAAATATAATATAAAATTGTGGGGTAAAACAAAAAAAAGTAAAAAATAGACAAACAAATAAAATAAAATAATATAAATAATATTATATAAATAATTATATTATAATACACTATAAAAGCGTAGCATTTTGATCCACCCAGGACATTTACAGCTAGGATTCTCTACGTAAAATCAACAGATCAATGTTCTCGGATTCTCACCAGATTTTCCATCTCCGTGTTCCTCTGCCGCTCCCTCTGTCCGCGTATCGAATTATTACGGCGACGACGACGGCACTAATTGAATAATTTTCGGCACAAATTGGCGCTGCCGTACGGCGGCGGTGTAATTCTTCTCCCCCGGAGCGCGTCTCCGACGTCGGTAACGGCCAAAACAACACCGACTCATTAGCCGGATTCCCGGATGAAATTGTAGATCTGCCAGGGATCTTTTGGTCTCTCCCATTCCGTCGATTCACGCTCCGTTCCAGCATATCACTTCGCAGAACGGCGGCATTACAGCAACAGTGTTTACTGGCACGTAGAATTGCAGACATTAGCTTGTCTTAAGGCATCGGGTAGATGTAGGAGAAGAACAAGATCCCTAAACAGAAGAGGTTGCCTACAAACCGCTGATTCTCTTCTCTCGACCCGAGCACAAGCTCACGTGTGACGTAGCTGGTATTTAAGAGTGTCAAATATTGTTTGCTAATAACTTTCGGTTTTTATTTGTATTTTAGAAATATCGCTGTGTCCCGTGTTATTATTTTTGTGTTACTGGAATTATTTTCGGGTTTTGGCGTAATAATTGTTCTAGAATTTGTTCTCTTCTCTAATACCAATGCCAATACCAGTCGGAATGAATAAATTGCTAGTAGTGGCAATACTGCTAACATCTGATTCTGCGTGAACTTCTTTTAATTTCTTATTTGGTCGGATCTTTCTGACCTATGAATCTTTTTGCTATTTCGTTTTTCTGTTCAATGGAATTTTCGATATAGTCCTCGGCAATTGAACTTGATTGTCAACTTCCATGTCGCTTTAAAAGCGTCATGTCCGTTCCAGAATCTGCCAACATTGTTGCAGGGCTGCGCCGGAATCAATGGCCAGTGCATTCATTGGCATTAGATAGACCAAGGAATTTCGCTATCTCTTTTGGCATACTTCCAATAATTGTATTGATTTCAACTGGCAGGGTACAACATTTGTTACTTCGATATGTCAAGAAAAGTCGTTGATATGTCGTATTGAGTGGACGAAATCTTGCGTATTTACGAAATATATTTAAAAAAGTGGTACAATCTATTGATCCCTCAGTAACCGTAAACATTCTTGGAACATGAGTTTTTGTGATCGGAATTTGACACTAATAAATGACTGACAATATTTTATGGCATCTGCTATCACAAATGTGATTTCTTCTCTCCTACATGCTAAATACTCCAACGAGCGTTCTATTTCCAGTTTTGTAAATATTTTTGATTTCTTTGGTTGATATCCGGAAGCTTTCCTTTTTAAAAACGCACTTGGAAATTAAATTAAATTCAACATAAAATACACTGCCTTATCTACCTGATCGTACTTCGTACCTTTCTTCTCTCATTTTTAAAAGTAGACTTCTCAGTTTAAACCCTAAGTTAATTTCGAAACAACCTGTACATTGAAGTATCCGTTTAGATTTTTTAAATTTCCATGGCAGCCTGGATCATTCCAATCCTACACTTTTTTTTATTTCTCGCAACGAGGCATTTAGTTTATCTCTCCGTTTACAATCCGCAATTAAATCGGCCATTTACCGACGTATATTTTTCCCAAAAACCATTAAAAACTCAATCGATGGCTATCAGCGGTCCGACCACATTCGCTGCCAGATATATTACATCAGATAAATGATTAAAACCCCGCCGAAATTTTACATCGGATTTAGCGATATCCCGATTGGCATTCATCAAATCATTTATACATACCAAATATATGCCGGTAAATCAAATGGTTTAGGAATTTATAGGATATTTTCGACGCTGATAACGATCATGTTTCGAATTTCAAAGTTTTTTGAGCTGCCGCAGTCAGAAGGTCAAATTTCACAAATGGCTCGTTTTTTTAATAAAGTGGAAAATGCCTTTTTATTAACAAATAACAACGAGGACCCAACACACTGCATTAGAATACAAAAATTACTATAATTTTTGTTCTTCACTGGATAAATTATTAATCCAAGTTTTAAATCGATCTCCGACAAATATCTCCACTAAAAAAATGCACATTTCATAAAATATCTCAAGTTTATGGTACTACACGTTAACGATAAGTTAACCAAACTCCACCGACATATTCTATCGATGAAAATAATTGGGGTTTGTTATACAGAGTGATTAACAACTTATCTAAAAAAAATTGAGAATAGATGCGTTACGAAAAATGTTACGAGTCAATATCGTAAAAAAAATTCGAAAAGTCCGAATCATAAAATTCGATTACTTATAGTAAATATTTTTGTGATGTGAGTATCAAGTGTCAAAAATGGCTTACGTGTTTAGCAAGCTCAGAGTTGATGGATATCATTTTAATTCATGATGATGTGAAAATGCTTTTATTTCATACTGTACTGTAATGAGTTATTTCCCGGACTCATTTAAGTCCGGAAAATGTTTATTTCCCGGACTGCTTTAAAAAAACACAACATTCACATTTTAAAAAGATTTTATCTTTCAAACTACAAAATCTAGCCTATAAAAATTAATTATAATTATAATTAACAGTAACTGATGTGCAATATGAATTTCCTTGCAAGCTGAATGCAGGAATACCTTTAGGGACAGAATCTTCACTAGACACGGTAGTGGTGGTGAATATAGTTTGTTGCTTGGTCTGAAGAACCTGTAAAAAGTTTTCTCCATTTTGAATCATCCTTGCTGCTTTTGTTTTGTTTTCTAAGGAATCTTCAATGTATTGTTCCGCAACAGATGAGCTTTTCCATGCACCATGACGCTTCAGTGTTGATAAATCAGCTCCCGCATTAGCCAAAAAAGTGGCAGATGTTCTGCGGAAACAATGCCCCGTTTATTTTTCTGGGTGTTCCAAATTCAAATATCCCGCAATTTTTTTAGGTAAAACTGATTGTCAGATTGATGAAATTTCGACTAACGAAACCAAGAAATCTATTTTTTGTAATTAATTGACATTGAGTACCTATATCATTCAAGATGCACATTGTTTAATTCAAAACTAATGGAAAGGTAAACTTGTTTACCTTCATCAAAAGATACTCTTCTGATGGAGCTTCCTTCATGAATCTATTAACTTCTTCTCTTGTTAGAAGTTTTGATTTGTTTGCCTGATGACCAACTGCTTGCCTTTTTAAGAAAGCCACCAGTTTTGGATATTTTGAAATATCACCTCCTTCTTTTACCATCAGCGTAGACTTGAGCATCGAATATTTTGCCCACATTGTCGCAGGATTCATCTTTTTGGAGATATCCAAGAAGTACGCCAAAAGGATATTCTCATTCAGGTCGTTTTCCACCTTATAGGTTTTTCTCCACACGTTGAAGGGCTGGTATTCCTTCTCATAACGAGCAGAAGACTTCGTAGGCACCAATTTACTGGTTGCTTCAGCACATTTTAGCTCGATTTCTTCCATTTTTTACGAAAATTATCACAAAATACGCACGGGATGACAAACTGTCAAATTTGTTATTTTTGTTTTTACACCACTAAGCCAAATCAAAAGCTATGCGATAAAACAAGAATCGAAACCACGCTAACACCTACATACAGGCAGGTTATGTAAAATAAAACATTAAAATTTAATTTTTAATACAACACAGTATGAAATAAAACGTTGTACGATACACGGCAGCGAAATGTCATTAAAGTACTCGTCTAGACATCTAGACTTGTACTTTAATATACCATTTCCCGGCCTTGTAACGTAAATAACTATAGCAAAACGATTTCCAGGTGCAGCTCCTTTTATAGCGGCGTGCAGTGAGTCCAAGTGTAGTGCAACGCAAGCGTGACACGAGAAATTTGAAACCGAATCGTGGAAGAGATGAAGGTGTAGGGCATTCACGGCGTATTGCAGCAGTGCGGCATATCACACACGAAGCTTAATTCTATACGTACCATGTACAGCGTGTTCAAGCATTAATATCAAGGGATTGGACGACGAGAACCGGTATTATGGCCGCCACGATTTTCTGACTATAAATCATTAAAACTTTTTTTATGGGGATATTTAAGAAATAAAGTGGATCGCATCGCATCGCATACTATTGATGATTTATGGAAACGTATCATACCTACTGCTAATAACTTACGAGTTCAAAAAGGACAAAAAGCAGAAACATTTGTGTTAGTTTGTAGAAACTAGGTAAGACGGACCCAAAATGTTATAACATCAGATACGTCAAACTATTTTACTAATTAAAACAATAGTTCTAAAGCATCCTGTATACTGCCATTTCTACTTACGATTTTTCTTAAAAATTGTTAACCACATAAAGTGGAAACAAAATAAACACAAGGACAATTTACAAAGGATTTATATTTAACGAAGTTCCCTGGAAAAAGTTGTGCCACATTTTAATAAACGTATAAGAAAATTTGATATTATGATTAGACTGGCGTTTTGTTTACATTGCCGGTGTCGCAAAGATCAATATTTTCTTTTCTACGCTCTATCTCTACATCACTGCGAAATTCTAGTAAAAAAGTACGATTACATAACTTAATTCACGTTTCTTAATTTCAGTTTTCCAAAAAATCTTTACATCATAAAATTCTAAAGAGTAAATTGAAAAACCAATAGATATAATATATAAATATAAAAATGCAAAAACAATGATTAATAAAAAATAAAAAAACATGGTACACTTAAAGAACAACATCAGAATTTTTGGAAAAAAATTAAGAAAAGTAACTGGGACATTCCAAATACCGCAACAATATACAGGGTGTTCACTAGTGAACTTACATATCTTAACTTTTACAATACCATAAATCTCAAACCTGTTTCTATCAGAACCTTATATCTTTATGGCAGTGATATGTCTATTTTTTTGAAAGATGAGCTCTTTGAAAATGTGATATGAAATATCTAGGTTCGTGTTAAAAAAGTTAAGTTGATAACGAAACGAACCATCAAACTTAAAAACTGATAATGTCATTGCGTAGAAAAGCAAAAGTAGTATTAAGAAAGTACAATTAATATAAAAAATCTTCTCAAATAAAATCAGGAAAAATATAAAAATTCAAGTTTTTTCCGATATGTCCAGAAACATTTGTAATATCTTGCATTTTTATTTATATTTCATAAATTAATTTTTTTGTATCTCTAATAGTTTTTGAGATACCAACCCAAGTAACACAAGATATTTTATAGCAGTGGTTAAAGTTGCAAGGTTTAGTCCCATAAACATCTTATTGGCATCAACACAGCAGCTAAAAGCGTGGCATTTTTATAAAACATAGTTGCTGTATAAAAATTATACAATTGTGTTTTAAGAGTTCTATATAAAAACAAGTTATGTTTTAGCAATGAGCTTACAGCATTGATACAACAAACTATACGATTCCAATAAATCATGTCATGATAATGTCTTATAAAAACGTTATACAATTATTCTGCTTTATTTAAAAGCACATCACAACTAGAAAGCTAATATACGACTTTCTTTATATTTTATGACATATATCTGTTATAAGTATCTTTATATTAGGTATACGATATTATCCTTATAAACTCAAAAATATCTAATTCAAAGTTGAATTTATTTTCCTGAAAAATTTCACGTAAGAGTTGTTGTTTTAATTTTTTTTCAAGATGGATGCTGGAAAGCAATTGGAATGAAGTGAGTAAACATGGCGCTAAAATAATAAAACAGTTCGGTCACTTCAGAAGCATTTAAAATACTTCAATGTTATGTAAAAGAGCGAAACATAAGAGCATTATGTTTTGTAGAAAATCGTTTGCGCGTGTTGACTGCCTTTAAGAAGCAGTTTTGCTTTATTGTCGCGCAAAAATATTTTAATACAGCATTTATAAAACAATGCTGTAATTATACAGCTAAACAGCTTTCTGAAACTAAAGTACTGCATAAATTGCGTAAGAGGTAATTTAAATCACTTATATATTATTTAACGCCACCAATGTTAACTTGTTTGTTGGTTGCCTACTCTACAAGCATGCAACAGTCGCTCGCTCAGTCGGTATCGCTGTCATGTCATAATTCAATTCCTGTGTTTACGTTGTAATTTTGTGTTCTTCTTCAGTTTTTTGTGCCTTTTTTTAATTTTTAAACGTTTTATAGTTATTAAATAAAGACATTTGTGTTGGTTGTAGATACTTCCCACAATATAGTTCGCCGGTTTGGTTTTCTAGGTTATGGGACAAGACTGCCGCGGTTACACTAAAACTTGTCTATTGTCTGATCCTTTCGTTCGATTTTGTTGTAATAAATAGGCATTTTATCTAATTGTACCTACGGGAAGTGTCTTTTATCGGTAGTGAGTGAAAAATAATAAGTGAGAAATAATGAAAAACGAATTCAAAATAATGGAGCTAACTGGATTAACTGTTACCTATCTATCAGGTATTATTACTAATAAGAATGTTAATTTTTGTCGCTTCTACATTTAAAAACGCTACAAAAAGACGACCGCATGGTAGTTGACATTGTTGACAGATGTAAGCTTTATCTATGAATCTAAGCCATCTCAGTCGATTCTTATCATAGGCGCCGACTTTCCGTAGGAAAAAAAGGTTCTGCACCATTTTTTAAATACGAGCTAAAATTCTGGAATAATTTTTTTATTGCCTTTTAGGCCTCCCTGAGCACGTGGTTAAATTTGTTGTACTTAGTCATAGTTAACTCTGTAGACATAGTCATAGGTTGAATTTTACCAAGAACTACTTAAAAAAAACTCAGTAAAATAACCAAGGCAACTTTTCATGGAAACAAAGCAATATATCTCCACGTAAACCGACCGCGTCGACTTCTAGGTAAGTATATCAGTTATACGAAGCCAGAATTTTCGCGTTTTATTCCAACTTCACGATTTTCTCGGTATTCCCCGCGTATCGGCGGCTTCCTCCTCGCCCATTCGCTGATTACCGAGACCACCGCCTGAAATATGACCCTGGAAACCTCCACCGGCGTTCTCCTACGTACAGAGACTGCGGCGGTGGCTCGTAAACTCGCGGGAGCATAAAACTTTATCTGTGGAAAGTACCGAGGCCCCGAAAAAAACCGTCACGGTTTACGCCTCCCGGGTCAGGTTATGGGGCCGGGGGAACCGAGTGGATCCATCTGGATGGGGTTCCGCTTTTTACTACGCGCCGAGTTACATTACGTCGCGTATATGCCAAGTATGCAATTTCGAGATGGAAAGTGTAATCCGCAAAAATCATTTCCATACGCGAGGAGTGCCTTTGTAGGGAAGGACAAAGAAACTTTATTTTAAATATAAAAGAATAAGGTGCCTATTTATTAAAATTTAACATTCATCCTTTCAAGCAGTGTTAGCAATCTTGTCTTGCTTTTTTCTTGGTTTCGAAAAAGTAGACAAACAAGAGTAAGGCAAGAATTGAAAGCGTGAATTGTAAGACAAGAGGCTTAAAAAAAAGTCTAGCGTTACAAACTATTTTGCTACTGCAAGACATTTCTATTATAAGTAGAATGAACCTTAAATACAAGTGTGGCAATTAAGTTTCGGAAATTTGTCAATGAAAAAACAAGCAAATTAAATTTCGCTAAAATTTTATTATCGACCTTCACAATAGTCTGCCTCTAACTATACACAACGATTCTCCGCAGTTAACCCGTTCAGCACCACGGTTACAGCTTCTTTGAGCTCCTGTACGCCGTCATAATGAGTGCCCTTGAGGTGGGACTTCATCTTGGGGCAATATCGGGGCTATAGGGTGGGTGCGACAACGTTGGAATGCCTATTTATGCCAAAAACTTTTGCACAATGAACGAGGAATGGGCTGGCGCGTTGTCGTGGTACAAGATCCAGCCGGTCTCGGCGAGTTCGAGTCGCACACGGAAAACGCGGGCCCGCAGCCGTTCCAGGACGCCAACATAGAACTGTCCAGTCACTGTCTGGCCGGCAGGAACATATTCACGATGAATGATGCCGTAGATATCGAAAAAAAAACGATCAACATTGCCTTCAGGTGTGACTTGGACATCCTCGCTTTCGTTGGCCGCTCTCCAACCTATCCACTCACTGCTAACTTTGTTTATGGGTCTCGGGGTCATCCTCAAATATCCAGGTCTCATCTTCAGTGACTACCCGACTCATTCAGTCTCAGATCGATTTTTGCATGTCTTTCTGTTCACAGATGAGAACGTTTCTCTGCGCAAATTTTTCGCATATTCAAATTTTCGTGTAACATCTTGCGAACGGCTTCTTTGTTTTCGCAGCTAGATGACAAAAAAAACTTTGTCAACTAAAAATTTAACGAAAATGTCAACTTTTGATGACGGTTTTCGCAAAATGTCATTTTAGACACCGACAGTAGGTACACCTTAAAAATTACAATTTTACTGATGTTTGTTTCTAAAAAACTTCCGAAAAAGAGAATATTCATTCAATCTTTTTTTTGGAATTGAAATTAAAATCCAGATACACTTATCTAATAGTAAATAAAAACTCACTTATCAGTGTAATTATTTTGGTGTTGAATTTTGAGCAATTAAACATTTTAACAAAGAAATAAGTTTATCAGCACAATTTTTGGTCAGAGAGACGATTTGTGGAAAAGACCATGACATACAGGGTGTTCCAAAATAGAAGGCCATACCATTAACCACATATTCTTTGGACAAAAATAATGCGGCTTTTCTCATGCCATTTTTTATTTGGACGCCCCTGTTTCAATATACAGGGTGTTAAAGTTACATTTTAAAAAAATATTTTTATTAATAATCCCATTGTTTTGTAAGATACACACTTGAAATTTTACACGTACTTTTATCTTATTCCGGCATATTTTTCATGTAATTTTGGTGGAAAAAATCGAAGGGTGAATAGAGGTAACTGAGGGATGCAGTACCCTTTATCCCCTCCAATTATTTATAAGTACGCCTATGCAGCTTTTTCTTGAAATATCAAACGTAGAATTCTCTTCTGATCATTTTACCTATTTTGTAATTTTTTGTTTAAATGCTTCGTTTTGGAGAAAAACGGCAATTTGTAGTGCCCATAAATTTATCATTCATTACCATTTTCAAGTGAAACTGAAATTTTGTGGATATACCTGCTATTACAATACCTTGGTAACTTAGCAAATCGTAATACTTACTGAATGAATATTTACTAATTAAAATAAAAAGAGAATATGTTTCAAAATATAAGGTTTTCACTGCTTAAAAGGGCACGTACATGTGTTAATGACGATGGTGGGCAAGTAGAACGTTTGCTAAATTAGTAGTAATTAATAAATTATTTTATTTAATGTCATTTAGGTAAAAAGTTATTATGTTGATCATTCATTATTACTATTACTAAACAAGACTATTATTTTTTGGTTGATAAGAGAACTGTATTACAGATTTTAATGCCATATTATTTTTTCAATTTATAAGTATTCCTCATTTTATAAAATTTAAAATTATCCATTCTGCTTTAATTAGCAATTAATTGTTAATCATTCAGTAAGCATTACGATTTGCTAAGTTGCCAAGGGATTGTTTCAGTTTCACATGATAGATTTATGAGCACTACAAATTGCCGTTTTTCTTCAAAACGGAGCATTTAAACAAAAAATTACAAAAGAGATAATATGATCAGAAGAAAATTCTACGTTTGATATTTCAAGAAAAAACTGCATAGGCGTACTTAGACATAATTGGAGGGGATAAAGGGTACTGCATCCCTCAGTTACCTCCATTAGCTCTTCAATTATTTTCACCAAAATTACATAAGTATGCCGCAATAAGATACAAGTACGTGCAAAATTTCAAGTGTGTATCTTAGAAAACAATGGGATTATCAACAAAAATAGGTTTTTTAAAAAGTAACTTTATTGAAACAGAGTTGTCCAAATAAAAAATGGCATAAGGAAAGTTGCATTATTTTTGTCCAAAGAATATGTGGTTAATGGTATGGCCTTCTATTTTGGAACACCCTGTATATTGATAATATAACTAAATTTTGTGTTTGCAGTAACACATAGTTCAATAAGCTATTTAACTAACAAATAACTGAGTAAACATTACTCAACGAATTATAGTATTATTTTGGCACAATCGGGTGTGGACTCGTTTTAACAACCAATTGTGTTGATTTTGAGTGAAATTTTACTCAAATTTTTTTACGATGTAATACTGATTCGACGAGACGTTTCAAAACCAAGCATATTGCCGTATCTTTTTGATATATTCATTCGCGTATTTTACTATAAAAGCACCAGGTGATCGATGATCTGTCGTTACGGTCGTCGAAAATCTCTCCGGGAACGGCCAACCCGGAACCTTATAAGTGGTCGCCGTCGCCCACTAGCCTTCCGGTCCGCACTTATAAATATCCCGGACACAATGGCAAGCCGGTCCAGCCTAATTATTTTTTTTGTGGGCCATAAATGTCGCTTGATATACGAGCGGAAACCTATACTTGGCGATTTATCGCTATCGAGGGAGAAACGCCGATAAGGTCGAGCTGATTCGGAAATAAACTAAAATTTACAAGGTAAATAATCAATATTTTTTATTCGAAAACTTTTTCATACATAAAGTTATAGAAAATATGAGACATTGTCCAAATCTAACACACAGCATCCTGTATCCTATTTGATTTCGTGAGGCAGTTCTCCAGTAACAAATATGAAATCACGGTTGACAAAAAGTATTTTTGAGATATCTTGAAAATTGCAAAAGATATTACATTGGCATTTGCAGAATTGTGAGGAAAAGTCCATTCTGATAGGAGAATGTCAAAATACTAGGTATAGAAACAAGAATCTTTAATTGGAACACTGTGTAGATATCGATGTACAGGGTGATCACGCGAAAACGTAAATTCGGCTGTAACTTTGAACGTAATGTTGTGCATTGTTTATTGAAATGGGCATTATTTCAAATATGCTATGGTGATCCTGAACTTATCTAAAAGAATTTGGGAATAGATGCGTCATGAAAACAGAGACAATATCGTAAAAATAATTGTATAAAATCCTTATAGTTTCTGAGTAAAAAATTATTGAAGTTGTAATAATTTCACTCTTTACGTCGCTGGGCCACTTTAGTCTCTAAACAGGCGATTCCGAATATTGAAATCTGATTACTTTTTGTAGGTATTAAACGAGACTAGTTTTCAAAGTATCAAAAATGGCTTACATGTATAGCAACTAGGAGTTGATCGTTATCGTTTTAATTTATAGCCATGTGAAAACGCTTGTTGCCAAACGCAACTACTTTTACAACGGTGTATAGTGAATGCAAGTGTAGTGCAACGCAAGGGAAATTTGAAACCGAATCGTGGAGGAGATGGAAGTCCAGGACCTCCATGACGTATTGCAGCAGTGTGTGGTATCATACACGAGACTCAATTATATTCGTACCATATAGAGCGTGTCCGGTACCATGACCGCCAAGAATTCCTGATTTTAAATCACTTGGACTTCTTTTTGTGAAGATATTTAAAAAATGGAGTGTATCGCACCGAAGTGGATACATACTATTGATGATTTACGCAGTATAATAGTTGTTGCCAATAACTTACTTAGTTTGTAGAAACTAGAAAAGACGGGCTCAAAATATGGCTGTAATATCAAGTATGTCAAACATTTTATTAATTAAAACTACAAATCTTTAATAATTAATAACAATAGCGGTAAAAGCACTTGAATTTGCTATATAAAATCGGCGTTATATAATGTTATCTATTTCTTTCCTTGAGCATTCATTTTTTGTCCAGTCGCGGATAACATGCTTTACCGTCTTATCAGGTTTTATAATAGACTAGTTTCCAGTGCCGTGCAGAAGTGTATTTTTAAATCATTTTCGAACTGCCCTTTTTATTTTTTTTTTACAAAATTGTATTTGTAAGTCCCCTTTACACTCAAAAAAACTTTTTTTAGATAAGTTCTAAACCACCTGTATAATACCTGCTGCGCAAATAAATTTATTTTCCTGTGCGACACAAGTTTCTAAAAAAAAATAAAATACTTAATTACCTAAAAAAAAAACAAACTCGATTAACGAAACCAGTGAATTTCACCCTTCCGGCTGCAAGTTTCCCCCAAACCCTACTTAAACCACGTAGCCGTCCCGGCGAGTGACGCGAGGGGGCGGTTTCGCCACCCCTGCGGCGGCCCACAGCCGTGACCATGCGGCTGAAGGCGCTCCCCCAGGAGTCGTGAAATACTGCGGGCCATAAGTCAGCGGGGTAGACGGTGTCGTGTGCCTGCCGCAGCCGCTACCGTCGCTAAGCGCGCCTAATTACAATGCCGCCCCCGGGAAACCGCTCCCCGCCCCCTCTGCTCGACGCCGGTCACCTTAGACGGGGGCGCTGCTCTCTTGATTTTAAAATTGGGACGTATTTGTATAAGGTTACCATCTATGGATCAATTTGATATCAGACAACATACAGTATTAGGGGCTAGGATACTCTTGAAGGCGCGATTTTAATGATATGATATATATGTATTAGCCTTCTAAATGTATTTATTGAATTGTATTACGATGATCCAGCTGCTAATCCACAGTCTACTACGATTTATTTTGCAATCAATTTTTTTCGAAAATTACTTTAGGGAGTCTTATTAAAATTCACTTAAAACCTCTGTAGTCCACATTTCATCAATTTATACTTACATATTCATTATTGTACTTTTAGGAAACAACAATTTAGACATAGGAAAAAAAGTATTTAGACAAAAGAAGAGAGCAGAACAGATTAAGCAAATAGATGAAATAGAGCATCATTATAAGAGAAAACAAATACGTAACTTCTACAGAGAGATAAAAAAGGGAAAAAAGAGACAGGAGGAAGTAATATATGTGAAAGATGAAAGTGGAAATTTAATTGGAGAGTAAACAGAAGTGAGAGAAAGATGGAGACAATACTTTGCAGATATGTTGAATGAAGAGAACGAAAGGGAAGGAGAGAATCAAGAGATGATAACGGTAAGGGAAGAGGAAGTGGAAGTAGAGGAACCTACAAAAAAGGAAATAGACATAATTATAGAAGCTTTAAAGAATAACAAAAGGCCAGGGAATAACGGCAGAGAATATTAAGTACGCAGGAGAGGATTTAAGACATATTATACCAATTTTAAAAAAGGGAGATGCAACAGAATGCAGAACCTAGTAAAATTTAGAATGTATAAAACAGTATTGAGACCGACAGTCCTGTATGGCAGTGAAACCTGAATCCTCAATAAGAAGAGACAACCTTTTAAGGTGGGAAAGGAAGATCTTAAAAAGAATTCTAGGGGACAAGAAGAAGGAGGA
This sequence comes from Monochamus alternatus, assembly GCA_037114965.1. Taxonomy (NCBI): domain Eukaryota; kingdom Metazoa; phylum Arthropoda; class Insecta; order Coleoptera; family Cerambycidae; genus Monochamus; species Monochamus alternatus. The sequence goes on along the minus strand of CM073433.1, from coordinate 51,528,443 downwards.
AGGCTGTATGAGGAGAACTAATGAGGAAATATATGCAATGTACCAGACACCAACAATAGACGAAGTTGTAAAAGCCAAAAGAGTGCAGTGGCTAGGGCATCTAGAACGTACGGAAGATGAAAGCACAGTTAAAAAAATTGTACGAAGTGAACCAAACTACAACAAAAAAAGAGAGAGACCGAGGAAGTGATAGACAGAGGCAGTGGTATAGATCTAAGGGAGAAAAATGTAACGGATTGGAAAACAAAGACGAAGAACAGAATGGAGTGCAGGAGAATAACGCAGCTCTGCCTAAAAGGCCTGTAAACAGTTTTATATATATCATACAATGTCGCAGCATGTAATAGTGTCTGAGAGGCACAAGTATCGTTTCGCCTTTATGTGGAATTTAAAATTTCCAAATGAGGTAGCAGTAACGCTGGATATGCTACAACGTTTTCATTCTAAATTCATTCGGAAATTACTGTATTAGTAATATATATATAGTTGAAGGTTACGTTAGTTTAGGCAAATAATGAACATACATACTTGTTTTTTTCTCCAACCCTCACAAAACTATGACATTTATTAACTGTCAAGAATCTCTAACCGTACTGAGGTATCCATTATCTATTTATTAACAACCAACTGTGTTGACTTTGAGTGAAAATTTATCCCAAATTATTCACAATGTACTTCCTGAGTCGATTGTAATTTGCTCCATACCAACTGACCTTAATCATAATAGAAGAGAAGTCGTAATCGCGCCTCGGAGATGATCTATCGCTAAGTTAACCACATCGACGATAGTCAAGTGGCTGCAACACGCTGTACTAGCCACTTTAAATCAAAATGCCTCGAAATGAAGGGTTGCAATCTGCAAGCTCGTGTAACGCTGGCCATAAAATTTGTGTTGCCTTAGCTGAACCTAGAATGGGTCGTGGCGAGGCTAGTCGTCCACGCAATCGAGCGAGAAGTCGAGTGTAGTAATGCATAAATTAAAACTTCTAGATGGATATTTTACAGAGCATAAAACTCAGTTCTAGTTGTCAGCGACATAGAGAAACTACATTATATTAAAATATGGTATTACGTTGCAGTAAAGATCGCTGTCTACGTGGTGTAATTTTGCTTATGCATCTACTCTTTCTCCAGGTGTACTTTAAGAAAAAAACGGCAAATAAAAAAGCTGTAGATATTTTTCGAAACTTAGTTTAATTAATTTTTCAAAAATAAACACAGTTAAACTTAAAGTTAAAGAAATATGACCCAAATTTATGCTTTAAAAACAGTTTTTAAGCTGTAATTTTTAAACAAAATAGAAAACGAAAAAATTGTAAAAGTTTTTTGAAAATGGCGAAGTCGCCGGTCATTGTACCATATATGTGTTATTTTTATAAAATATTTCTTTTTAATTCTGTACATCATGATACAATATTAGATATACAGGTGAGATGTAAATGGTCTGCTACTTCTTGCTCGGCCTAAGCGTCTCGACTTGCAGGAAGCGACCTACGTTACAGCAAGTACTTAATCGCCCTCTCGCCCTGGGCGACGAGCCATTAAATCTAGAAATGATGCTGCAGGAAACAACTACTCCGCGGACTAATGCCCCGACCGGCATTGAATTACTCCTGCGAACAGCCAAGAACCCTTGTCGGCGACACCACTAACAAAGTGGAAATAGCAAAAAAATATATATTGGCACTAATATGCCTTTAACTAGCAGGTGTTCTGGATCTTCTACAGAATTTTTCAAAAATACTAGTGTTACTGAAATTACAAAAAGCAGCACAATTAGAAAATGGACAGGACAAATTCTGTCCTAACATAAGTAATACCGTTTTATAGTTATATTAGTATGAATCGTTAATTCCGAATAAACAAACTCATTCGTAATTAAATTAATTAATTCAGTCAATTTCAATTCAAGTAGATTTAAAGAGGCAAGCAAACTAATAATCACTAAGCAGGCGATGGACCCGAAATAATAACAAACGACTTTTTCATAATCCATATTGAATACATCAAGTTAGCAAAGTTGATAAATCGGTCGTACAAACGGGCACAGGCACGGAAATTATTAGACATAATGCCGGATTATCCGTGTCTTTGGAGGGAGGATGGCAAATCCTGAATAATCGAGAGGCGATTAACGGATGTATACACAACCCGGTCCCGTACCAAATGGATCGGTTAATAAATCTGTTGCCAGATACGGCGGCAGGTAACGGCTAACGGATGCTTGCCGGATTGCATCCCGATCGTCGTATCAAGTGGTTTTGTGGTGATCACTGACTACGACTGGTATTATTTTTACACAATATGTATTCACTCACACATATTTTGGTTCCTCTAATCAAATATTGTGTAGATAAGCTCATTTATTTGTAAATATGTTAAATTTACTCAAAATTCAACACCAAATTAATTCACTCGTAAATGAGTTACTCAATGTTATTTTTTACTGTGTAGGTAAAAAATGGAGTTCCGATCCATCCCAGTAAACACACATACGTTATTTAAACGTATTGTCAACGTACCATTGGTTGATAATTCGTGTTACGTTACAAAATCAACCATTATTTTATGGTTAGAAAAGTAACGGTCTAACATAACGTTTAAAATACGTACTTTTTTAACAAAAAATGTTAGCAAACCTTTTACAACGTTAAATAAACGTTATTTCAAATATTTAAATAAAACTTATTTATTTAAACCTTTATAAAACGTCTGTGTCAACTAATTAATATATGGGCATTGAACAAAAACGTGTTTGTAACGTTTTAGAGTAACAGACATTAGTAATAGTTGCAAAACGTATCATAAACGTTTAGCACTTAATAAATATTTCGGAATAAAAACAATCCAAAGTAAATTTTATACACTATAATTTAATAAAAAGATATTACATTAAGAATATAGGTTCTTAAATATACAAATAACTTGATAGTAATTATTTTTTAATAAACCTCACAAGTGTTAAAAACAGTATAATTCAAACGTGTATTATGTCACGTTATAATCATTCGTTGAAATAAGGAAGCGAATTACACGTGTCAGTTATAATGCGGTTAAACGTATGTACGAATTTAATGATCTACCAATAAGATAGATAAGATCGCGTGTTACACACATACCATTTCGAGTTATTTCTTGTAAAACTTTGTCAGTTGCATATTCATCATTGTACGTACCTACCGTGATCCATGAAATATTTCCGTATTTTATTTTGGTAAGTATAGCTACTTCTATAAGTATTTAATTTTATTTTATTAATAGAAAAGTATTAGGGTTTTTTTGCATTACATATTACAAATAATTATATAATGAAATATAAATTTATTCCACTAAAACTTTTCCTCCTTATGTTTCAAAATACTTACAAAGGCGATGACAAAATGAATAAAAGTAGGCGCGTGAATTTTGTACTCGTACATGCCTACGTTAAATTACTTTGTAAAATGGGTAACAATTATTATGACTTGGTAATTTTTTTAATTTATATTGAAATTTAAGATACACTGATATATTTCTAATCATTATTGGGAATATAGTGAGTTCAACATTTGAACCACACCATTGGAATATCGATAATAATTATTAATACGAACAAGATTAAATGATAGAAGATTTTGTAACTATTTTATTTATATTATATTAATTTCCTGATAATTATTTATTTAATACAGGGTGGTCCAGAATGTACCGTAAATACTACAGCATATGGCACGTTAAAAAATAAGGGTACCATTTTACATAAATTTTTGTTCAAAACTCAATAATAAGAGAGATACAACCCTCTGAGGGATGAAATAAAAATCTTTTTTTTAAATGTCTTTCAGATACTTTTGAATAATGGGTTCATGGGTTCATATGATATTAGGATAATTAATTTTTTGTTACCACTTACTCAATCACTTATGATTAAGGGGTAGTTTTGGATAGCAAGTATTTTTTTAATTTGAAATTAAAAAAATAATTACCACTCAAAACAACGCTTTAATCTTAAGGGATGGAATAAGTGGTAACATAAAATTAATTGTACTAAAACCTAAAAAAAGTAAATTCATTATAAAAGTATTATAGTTAGTTAAGTGTTATAGATATTTAAAGAAGTGGTTTTTATTTTGCGGTTTTACAGGATTAAAAGTCCCTTATTATTTAGTTTTGAAATATATAAGTACCCTTATTTTTTTAACATACTATCTAATCTAGCTTTTATGGTACATAATTCTGGACCACCCTGTACAATGCCACCAGAAGGATCCAAAAACAACGTTGTAAAACACGTCTCTAAAACATATATTTGGACATTAAAATAACAAGGTTTAATTTGCGTTAGTTATAAACCTTAAAAAATATCATTATTAAACGTAAAACTTAAAGCTTATTAATACTAAAAATGATCGTTCCACATTTACAAATATTAAACGTTTGTACTTTGGTTACCAGAAACGTGTAAAACTGCGACATTTTTAAGTTGATTGTACGTAAAAAAGACACGTCTTTTTCAAACGTTGTATGGACATTATAAACGTTTTTCTAACGTATATGTGTTTACTGGGCTGCCATCTAAACAAATTTTTATCATCGTGACTCGTTAGCTCGTTATGGACGAGACACGTGAACTTTGAGACACATTTTAAGCGGCGAACAAATATTAAGTGCACGTTCCGTGTTTACAGTCGCGTTGCCTTGCACGTGACGTTTTACAAGGGCAGCTTTTGTGATCGAATCAATAGCAATTATTAATAAAACTCGGTTCACCCTCCGGGGGGCACTGTTGCTGGCATTTCCGCTAGCCGCGAGCGAATGTTTTTCCTCCCCCGGATCGGAAAGTGACAGCGCCGCACGGACCTTGAAAGCGAAATCGTGCCACGTCAGGAACAATCGAAGTATCGCCCAAAGGTTACACAGGGCCATTCGGCAAGGGGGCATGCCCTAGATAAGGACTTCTTGAATTATTAAAAATGGTGGTGGCGCTTTAGGGCAGACACGGCGATTTGAGTTTTAATAAATTGCCAAACAGATTTCTCCGATTACTAGACAAGATTGCCCATCATATGTGTGACGTATTCTTGAGTGTTTTTTACAAATACAAGTAATTTTAGATATTTAAGAAATGAATAATATAGAGTTTAGCAAATAACAGGAAAGTTATCACATGCTACCTGCGAATATTCAAAGGTACCGAAGTAAAATCAATATACAGGGTGTCCCAAAATAGAAGGCCATACCATTAACCACATATTCTTTGGACAAAAATAATGCGACTTTCCTTATGCCATTTTTTATTTGGGCGCCCCTGTTTCAATATACAGGGTGTTAAAGTTACATTTTAAAAAACTATTTTTATTAATAATCCCATTGTTTTGTAAGATACACACTTGAAATTTTACACGTACGTTTATCTTATTCCGGCATACTTTTCATGTCATTTTGGTGGAAAAAATCGAAGGGTGAATAGAGGTAACTGAGGGATGCAGTACCCTTTATCCCCTCCAATTATTTATAAGTAGCATATGCAGCTTTTTCTTGAAATATCAAACGTAGAATTTTCTTCTGATTTTACCTCTTTTGTAACTTTTTGTTTAAATGCTTCGTTTTGGAGAAAAACGGCAATTTGTAGTGCCCATAAACCTATCATTCACTACCATTTTCAAGTGAAACTGAAATTTTGTGGATATACCTGTTACTTTGTTATATCTTGGCAACTTAGCAAATCGTAATATTTACTGAATGAATATTTACTAATTAAAACAAAAAGGGAATATCTTTCAAAAGATAAGGTTTTCGCTACTTAAAAGAGCACGTACATGCGTTAATAAGGAGGGCAGGCAAGTAGAACGTTTGTTAAATTCGTAGTAATTAATTAATTATTTTATTTAATATTATTTAGATAAAAAGTTATTATGTTGATCGTTAATTATTATTACTAAACAAGACTATTATTTTTTGGTTGATAAGAGAACTGTATTACAAATTTTAATGCCATAGTATTTTTCAATTCATAAGTATTCCTCATTTTATAAAATTTAAAATTATCCATTCTGTTTTAATTAGCAATTATTCATTCAGTAAGTATTACGACTTGCTAAGTTGCCAAGGTATTGTAATAATAGGTATATCCACAAAATTTCCGTTTCACTTGAAAATGATAGTGAATGACAGATTTATGGGCACTACAAATTGCCGTTTTTCTTCAAAACGAAGCATTTAAACAAAAAATTACGAAAGAGATAAAATGATCAGAAGAAAATTCTACGTTTGATATTTCAAGAAAAAGCTGCATAGGCGTACTTATAAATAATTGGAGGGGATAAAGGGTACTGCATCCCTCAGTTACCTCCATTCGCCCCTCGATTTTTTCACCAAAATTACATGAAACGTATGCCGGAATAAGATGAAAGTACGTACAAAATTTCAAGTGTGTATCTTACAAAACAATGGGATTATTAACAAAAATATTTTTTTAAAATGTAACTTTAACACCCTGTATATTGAAACAGGGGCGCCCAAACAAAAAATGGCAAAGGAAAGTCGTATTATTTTTGTCCAAAGAATATGCCCAGTAAACACATATACGTTAGAAAAACGTTTATAATGCCCATACAACGTTTGAAAAAGGCGTGGCTTTTTTACGTACAATCAACTTAAAAATGTCGCGGTTTTACACGTTTCTGGTAACCAAAGTACAAACGTTTAATATTAGTAAATGTGGAACGATCATTTTTAGTATTAATAAGCTTTAAGTTTTACGTTTAATAATGACATTTTATTAAGGTTTTTAACTAACGTAAATTAAACCTTATTTTAATGCCCAAAAAGATGTTTTAGAAACGTGTTTTTTAACATGTTTTACAATGTTGTTTTTGGATCCTTCCGGCGGCATTGTACAGGGTGGTCCAGAATTATGTACCATAAATGCTAAATTAGATAGTATGTTAAAAAATAAGGGTATTATATATATATATTTAAAAAGTAAATAATCAGGTACACTTAATCCTGTAAAACCGCAAAATAAATACCACTTCTTTAAATATCTATAACACTTAACTAACTATAATACTTTTATGATGAATTCACTTTTTTTAGGTTTTAGTACAATTAATTTTATGTTACCACGTATTCCATCCCTATAAGATTAAAGCGTTGTTTTGAGTGATAAGTATTTTTTGAAATACATAATTTCAAATTTAAAAAACACTATCCAAAACTACTCCTTAAACATGTGATTGAATAAGTGGTAACAAAAAATTAATTATTCTAATATCATATACTCACCCCATAAACCCATTATTCAAAAGTATCTGAAAGACATTTAAAAAAAATAATATAAAACTATTTTTATTTCATCTCTCAGAGGGTTATATCTCTCTTATTATTGAGTTTTGAACAAAAATTTATGTAAAATAGTACCCTTATTTTTTAATGTGCCATATTTACGGTACATTCTGGACCACCCTGTATTAAATAAATAATTATCAGAGAATTAATATAATATAAATAAACTAGTTACAAAATCTTCTCTCATTTAATTTTTTTGCTATTAATAATTATTATCGATATTCCAATAGTGTGGCTCGAATGTTGAACTCACTATACGCCTATAAATAAGAGTCTTAGAAAATATCAATACCTATTGTTTAATTTCAAATTTAGGTAGGTAACAATAAATAATTGGTTTTAATATCAATAATAGTTTATTAAATAAATAATAATACGTACATAATACAAACAAAATATAAAAATACCAAAATAATATATCTTATTTATGCTACTGATTGGACCCTAAAAACAGTGAAATTAGGTCTGAACAAGTTTTATATCAATAATTTATTACATTGGAAAATATAGATTATTTAAAGAAAGTCTAAACTTTAAACATGTCTAAGTTTAATCTATTATAGTTATAAATATAATAATAATGCTAATAATAATAACAATAATAATAACCTAATATACATTTAATATGACCATGAAGTAGATAGTCAAGAAAGGAAATAAAAAAGTTTAAATCATTCCCAATCATGATTAAAAATATGTCACTGTATCTTAAATTTTAGTATAAAGTAAAAAAATTACCAAGTCATAATAATTATTACCCATTTTACAAAGTAATTTAACGTAGGCATGTACGAGTACAAAATTCACACGCCTACTTTTACTAATTTTGTCATCGCCTTAGTATTTTGAAACATCAGTAGGAAAAGTTATAGTGGAATAAATTTAGATGCCATGATATAATTATTTGTAACATGTAATGTAAAAAATCCTAATATTTTTATATTAATAAAATAAAATTAAATATTTATAGAAGTAGGTATACTTACCAAAATAAAATAGGGAAATATTTCACGGATCAGAGTAGGTACGTACAGTGATGAATATGCAACTGACAAGCTTTTACAAAAAAGGACTCGAAATGGTATGTGTGTAACACGTGATCTTTATCTACCAATAAGATCATTAAATTCGTATGGAACGTTTAATGACATTATAATTGACACGTGTAAAAAACGGCAATTCGCTTCCTTATTTCAATGAATGATTATAACGTATAATACACGTTTAAATTGTACTGTTTTTTAACACTTGTGAGGTTTATTAAAAAATAATTACTATCTAGATATTTGCATATATAAGTACCTATATATTCTTAATGCAATATCTTTTTAATAAATTATATTGTATAAAATTTACTTTGGATTGGTATCGTTCCGAAATATTTATTAATTGCAAAACGGTTATGATACTTTTTGTAAGTATTACTTATGCCTGTTACTCTAAAACGTTACAAACACGGTTTTGTTCAATATCAATATATTAATCAGTTGACACAGACGTTTTATAAAGGTTTAAATAAATAAGTTTTATCTAAATATTTTAAATAACGTTTATTTAACGTTACTAAAGATTTGCCAACATTTTTTGTTAAAAAAAATACGTATTTTAAACGTTATGTTAGACCGTTACTTTTCTAACCATAAAATAATGGTTAATTTTGTAACGTAACACGAATTATCAACCGTTGGTACGTTGACAATACGTTTAAATAACGTATGTGTGTTTACTGGGTGTAGTTAACGGTATGGTCTTCTATTTTGGGACACCCTGTATAACGTCAGAAAGCGATCTATCCAGCAAATTTTTAGATACTAAAATCTTTCGAAATACGTATTTTTTTAAATTCAACTATAGATGTAACCATTGTTATAACATAAACTTACATAGTTCTGCATATAAGATTGTTCACTTTTGTTTATAAGTATGTGAAAATAATTGTGTAAAATGTGGAGTTAGAATAGTGAAATAATGTGTGTCATACAAATGCATTTTAAAAGTTATTATATTATTTGAAAAGAGTTTAAATAGTAAAAGTGGATAAACAAAACATCAGTAATTTTATTTTGATATTACTTTTGTTCTACGTGTTTTATTTTTTCAAGATTTCAGTACCTAAAAAACATCACAAATTTGATCATTTTACGGTGAGAAATACTGCCACCTTAACGAAAGAAACTGTAAATTTACTGATAGATTTAATAGGAGAATTAGTATTTAAGTGTCTTGTACTTGGACAAATTCATTATCAGTATTAGAAAAGCTTTAATAACTTCGTTTTTATGCAACAGGTTTGTAGGTATATATTTTTATTTAGTTAATGTGATGTGACAGGTAGGCGATAGTGGCGCCATCTACAATTATTTCTGGAAAGTGTCTCCCTCTATAATTATTGCAGATATTAAGATCCATTCAACTGTTATGTATTCGACAAAATTTGGAAGGCCTACGTTCAGAAACCAATAAAGTTATCGATCTGATAAATTTATATACTGGATAGTTATCGAATGGATTGCGCCAAATGTTGAGAAACCAGCCATAATTGAAACTTGGATTAAAACGTTAAAAATGGCGAATGCGCCAGTTATAATTTGTATGACGATTTTACCTGAAAAAATCGAGCACTATTAGAATTGACATGATATTAAAACAGTCTACATTCAAGATTTCATCAATAAATTCATGTAATCTTGTTTCAATATTAATCATAGATCAACGACGTTGTTACGTAAACAGTTTGAAATGTCCAAACGTACCCCATCTATTTTCTATAATTATGTACATAATGCATTACCAGTCCCATGTTATACATTGTCAAATTGTGTGACAATGCAATCTGGCGCACCCAACATGCATATGCCTCTGTTGACCATGTAATGTCAAGAAGCTGTCCTATACGGATGAAATACATTACCATTACCACATATAACATCAACTAAGCCGACATATTTGCAGCGAACACCTACACTGAAAGAAATACTACTGAAACAGTTACAAATTTGTGCTTGGGATCAACTGAAAATGTAGTAAACCACAAAAGTTCATTGTTGTGGTAAATGCAGGAGTATTGACCTGTAGTGAGTGTAGTATAATTGGGTTGTTGTAAATTTTAATATAAATATAAAACTTTTTTATATATTTTTTAATAAATGGTATATTGTCAAATTCAAAATGCGGGTATAGTGTCAATATTTATAGAAAACTACAGACCATTAAAGTAGTGTGAGCCGGTGGTCATGTGCAAAAATAAAAAAGCGCGTCGGAATGCGAAATAAGAAGTAGGTTTTCTATTACCGCCTTTGCATATATTAGATTTGTTCCTGCAACGAACGAATCACCATTGAATTTAACGCAAGAAGCAGTTCGACGGACATTTCTGATAGTTTCAAAACATTTCCAAATGCTGCAGGAACAAAACTATTAGTTATGAATGATTAAGGTTCAGGTTAGAAACAAATTTGAATTTTTCGCCTGCAAAAACCCCCGATTTACAAATTTTATGTAAATATTAGGATTTCTTAAGAAGTTATTTACAAATAAAATTTTAACTTTCACACCCTGTAGCTTTTTTCTTATACAACTTGGGATATAGGTATGTTAGGTTAAATCGATTTTTTTTCATCTAAGGAATCTGTGTTCTCATTTTTGCTACTTCATTTAAAAACACCCTGTATATCTAGGAGTTCAATATTACAGAAGATGCATGTGATGTAGTGGCAGCAATTTAATGACTACACATCACTTTTTTAATGTTTTATAGAATTATATTATTAATACTGTCATTAAATATAGGAATCTGAACTATCTAAATTTTTTGTTTATAGTTACAGTACCAGAGTAGTAAAAATGACTATCAATGTGAAATTTTTTAAATAATTCACTGGTAATTTTTAATATATTTTACATGTTTATAAAGCGTTGTAGTGGAAGTTACAAAAATGCTCGTCTATCAACAATAATGCTGTAAAATGTGTTTGGTGTTATTACTACAAAATTCTAGGCATGAGATAAATTATGTATGGAACTACAATCTCCGCAAATTGTAGTATGTACATAGATCTATCGTATCAGCAATTAATATTCTTTATTTTTTTAGTGTATGCAGATCCATACTTAATCTATAACAAAAACGCCATTCTATTTTCTATTATAAAAGAAATACTAACCCCTAAAAGTCATATTTACTTCATAAACAAAAGTTCTGTGATATATACGTATACGTATAGTAACACAATGTAACGAAATGTGTCAACATATAAGCAAACTGACTTTTATTTTTATGCCTTCCGCACTACATCTTGCCGACAGGTCTGTCTTGTGAATAAAAAGTTTGCTTGATCTAATTTCCCTTCTGAAAGCTGAGCCTCCTGCTGGCATTTATAGCGAGAAAATTCACTAAAGTTTTCACATTTCCTTCGAGTAGATATAATAATTGTAACGGAGAATTGTCAAGGAAAAAGGGGGAGCCACTGCCACTCATAGTATGTTTAATACAAAATGAAAAATACACCAAGATTGCTAAATCTCATTCGTATGATTTGTTTTGTAGCACATTCTTAAATAGATAATATGCTTAGTGCTTAATTTTATTTTGCCGTGCAGAAGAGTATTTTTAAATCATTTTCGATACACTAAAAAAATATTTTTTTAGGTAAGTTCTAAATCACCCTGTATATTAATATGAAAAAAAAATAATTGTACAAAAATATTGCATAATTGAAAATTTATTGCGAAATTTGCTTAACAACGAAGTACCACTTGGTTTTTATAAATGGAACACACTGTATATTTACTCGGTGCTTTGAATATTAATATGAAATAGGATTATTTAAAAAATGATTGCTCCTGACGACTTCAACAAGGTATTCTGTTCACATAAAAAAAATAGGAGAATTAATTGTTTCAATACTCAGATGTAGCTATACATTAAGCTGCAAAAAAAATCTGCCTTTTAAAAGAAGCATGATGAGTCGTAGGTGGCGCCCTCTACGTCTAGTGACGTCAAAATTAGAAACAAATTTGAATTTCTCGCCCCCAAAAACCCCCGATCTCCAAAATGTATGTAAATATTTAGATATTTAGATATTTAAAAAAGTTATTTACAAATATCGAAAATAAAATTTTAACTTTGACATCTTATATATTTTTAACCATCAACTTAAGGCAAATTTGGCTATATCGCATTATTGTGGGAACACAAATGATTGTAAGTGTTTCTTATAGTCTTATTGATAAAGTAAGAGTCTTAACAATGTAAATAAACCTTTAACAAAATAGTACTGTTCAATTTGTTAAATTATTTACTTCAACAGAAATACACAAATTTAATTGTGTGACACTTATTTCAGTTAAACATAAAACAATTTGTTAAATTAAAAAGCTTCAACGGCAAACCTTTAGGAATCCTTACGCAATTAACTGACCTACGCAGCAAAACCGAATTAAGAAGGAACTCGCGTCCTTAATTGAATAGTGACAAAAGAATACCGAATAAAAAAGAATCGAATCTCGCCGCCCTCATTATCCGGACAAGCATCGGGCCCGAAGGAGAGAACGAAGACGGCCCCCCTAACCGATCGTACAGATGAGATAAATATTCAAATCGATACACCCGAACACGTCTATTGACAGAATAAAAAATCGTCCGCACACGCACAGCGGCCCCCTACCCCCATCCATCCGGCCGGATGCCGTCGAAACCGTCCACAAAAGAAATTTGCCACCGTCGATCTACTCGAAGGCTGCCAATACGTTTTCGCGCTCCCCATCCGACAATTCGACAAATGAAAGCGATCGAACCGCAAACATTCATCGCACCCCCCGCTCTGTTTGTATTCCGACCGACGGACGGGGCGCCTTCAGGTCCCGTTGATACATTCTTTTATCTCTATTTATACATTTTTTTTAGCAAAAGGTTCAATCCAAGCTCCCCATACAATCAAACTTTTGAGCTTTGCACTTTGGCACAATGTGTTACATTATTGTAACATAATTATTTTTCAGATTTTTTAACTACCTCTTTCGTTTGTGTGAAACATTTTCTTTTTGTGAAACACTACACTTATAGGATATATTCATATTGCGAAAAAAACTACTAACACTAAATAATGTGCTGTACTTTGTAACGACAAATTAAATCATGGAATTGAACTAAAATTTTTAAAAAATTGAATCATTTTTTTCATAGAACACTACTCTTGTAAACCGATCATTCAGTATTTGACACTTTCTCTCAATGTTATAACAATCTGTTAAAAAAAATTGCTGTCAGTGGCTATCACACGAGCAATTTATCACTATAAAGATTTTTTCACCATTGTTTTCAGTATAACATTTATACTTTTAAAAGTAAATAATCAATTCTTCAACTGTATGATATTCTAATATTGTAACACATTGTTACAATGTATTCTAGTGTTGTAACATTTTGTCATAAAGTATTACATTATAATAAAGTTTGCCACGGGATCATTTACATTCTTGCAAAAAAAAAGTATATTCTTGTAAATGAAACACTGACTGATGTTCTGTACTTTGACACAATCTGATGCATTATTGTAACATGTCACACTAATATTTTTACAAAAATCATATTACATTCAAGTTCATAATGCTTACAATGTGTTACACAAGTGTTACAATATTAAACAATTTGTAATTTTAATCATTTACCTCTATAAATTTATATAATAAAGCATCATATTCTAGTGAATGGTAACTTTTAACACTGGTTCTGCAGTTTGTCAAAAATTACAATATTTAAATTGCATGAGTATTTTAAAGATTCCATTTCCAATAAATTGTACTTGTTGTGCCACAACGTATTCTGACACTATAACACTTTGTCATTAAACGTTTTAGTCATATAACATATATGTCACAAAAGCATTTAAACATTTTTTAATCATTAACCTTTCTTTGTTTCTTGCGAAAAGCATTATAACACCTGTTATAATATTATAACACTTTGTCACCGGTCTCTATTTCTTTCACAGAAGATTACTTATTTGTGAAAAGAAACACTATCCGCTGTTGTATACTTATCACAAAGCTGTATGCAGTAAAGCATTACATCCTTGCGAATGAATAGTCCAGTTTACACTTTGTAACAAAGTATCCTAATGTAACACTTTGTCACAAAATGTTAGTGTTATAACTCATACACACACACACACACACACATGAACTCTTTAAAAATGTTTACTTGCCATTCATATTCATCTTATATGTGAATTGAAGTTTTTAATATTTTTAAATAACGAATTATTTACACTTTGTGACAGACAATATGTCACATTGAAAAAATTGACATGGCTTTATACAGAGTGTCTTGCAAGTCGTTACAGTGACAACGGAAAGTGGGAACACGCTGTAACTTTTTTATGACTGCTGATAAAAATTTGAAATTGGATGGGTTTATACTAGATGGTGCCATGAATTCTTTGAGGTCATTTCGGGTTTCATGACATTTCCGGTTTGACCGGAAATGACCGTAAATTTATATTTTTAAATGGGACACCCTGTATTTTTTGACATTTTTGGAATCAGCGGATCATTTTACGTATGGTATGACCAATTTTCTGACACATTTTCTAGATGTAAGTAATTTTTATAATTTATAAAAATTAATTTATTTTCCTTTTTGACGGATTTTAAAAATTGTTGTACCACAAAATTCAGAAAAAAATCCTTTATTAAAAATTTAGTAGGGTATTTTAATACTTTAATATTTTCTAAAGGTTGCGTTCTTGTTAGCAAATGTCTTCATTTCTTAAAGCATTTTTATTACATACTGAGCGGCTGTCCTGCATAATAATGAATGAAATCTACTGATGCTTATCAAAACTATTTAGTGTTTTGTATTACAAACTGTTACAATATTGTATTTTCACTTTCTGACAAAGAGTTACCTTTTGTAACATCTACGTCACACGAGTATTTTGAAAATTTCTATTCGTTAATGTTAATTTTTCGAAGAGAACCAACTACATAGCATAACGAGGGCACCTTAAAAATGAAAGTGACGTAAAACTGCACCTATTCGGTTCCGAAACACCATTTGTTCTATTTGGCTTTGGCGATCGGTCGTGTGTGCACTCGTGCAAAGAATGAACCGATAACGTTTGAGGTCGACGTCGAACAGCGTAAACAAAGGTCCGTTTGGCATCACCACCTGGTCCGACAAATAGATGCGACCGACGATGGGAGTTCGGCGGAATAATCAATGCAGGATAACACGTCTTCATGTCAAACGCCGCCAGGCTAACGGGTAGATTGAATCACGCGCGATTTCAATACTCAATTCAATTCAATTTGTTATCGGCAAATGCCAATGACATAATTTTCAATTCACATAATACGTAAACATAAAACATAGTCATTCATAGATAGATACGGCTTTGATTCCCTTACACTACAATAATAAAATATTTTTATCAGAACATTGATATTTAGTATTAAAACGAACTCATCGCATCGACCGTGCATAGTCTATGTCAAGACTGCTTCAGATCTATACAAGTATCGTCTCTTGTTGCGTTGTTTGGTGTGGTGGAAGAATATTCAAATTCTGATTCATAACATGCTCCTAACACAGTTAATAAATTATTACAGTTCTTGCTACAGGCAGATTTTCACTTATAAAACTGTGAATGTGCACAGGCTGTGTTAAGGCCGTATTATGATATATTAACACGAGTCGGTAACAAATATGACTAAAAGTCAAATATGCCGTGTTTTTTACTTATATGACCATGTGCCTATTACGCATGGACTGTGTTAATGCAGTATTCAGACTGTGCAGGGTCTGTTTCTTGTATTGTTGGATATAACTGACGATTATAATTATCACATTGTTATTAAAAACTGTGTATAAAGAGAAGTTTTCACTGCAATTTAAATGTGCACAGGCTGTGTTAAGGCCACATTAAGGCTGTGCAACATTATACTTATATTGTTGGATGTAATGGAAGATTATAATTCTCACATTGTCATTAAAAATCATGCCACAAAGAGAGGTTCTCATTGTAATTCAAATGTGCACAGGCTGTGTTAAGGCTACATTAAGACTGTGCAACATTATACTTAGTAATTTTATCGAATGTGTTGCAACCATTGTATATTAACACAGGTCGGTAACAAATATGACTAGAAGTTACTAAAGAAATACCCGTTTTTACTTCTAGGACTATGTGCCTGCTACGCATAGGCTGTGTTAATGCCATATTAATACTGTGCAGGGGTCGTGTTTTGCCGTATTGCTGGATGCTGAAAGAAGATTATAATTCTCACATTGTCATTAAAAATCGTGGCACAAAGAGAGGTTCTCATTGTAATTCAAATGTGCACAGGCTGTGTTAAGGCCACATTAAGACTGTCCAACATTATACTTAGTAATTTAATCGAATGTGTTGGAACCATGATATATTAACACAAGTCGGTAACAAATATGACTAGAAGTTACTAAAATATACCCGTTTTTACTTCTAGGACTATGTGCCTACTACTCATGGGCTATGTTGATGCCGTATTAATACTGTGCTGTTTTGCCGTATTGTTGGATGTAATGGAAGATTATAATTCTCACATTGTCACTAAAAGTCGTGCCACAAAGAGAAGTTCTCTTTGCAATTCAAATGTGCACAGGCTGTGTTAAAGCCGCATTTAGACATGGGCTGTGTTAATGCAGTATTCAGACTGTGCAGGGTCTGTTTCTTGTATTGTTAGATATAATTGACGATTATAATTCTCACATTGTTATTAAAAACTGTGCTATAACGAGATGTTTTCACTGCAATTCAAATGTGCACAGGCTGTGTTGGACATAAATCATTATTAATGAGACTGTGCATTGATCGTGCACATACTACGCTTAGACCTTAATACTGTGCAGTTACCGCCTCGACATTATAAAGGTAATTTATGTACGATCCCCACGTTTCTTATATGTAATATCAGATCAATTGGAGATAATATTTATCTTCCTCGACGTTTTGCCAGCATACAGGCGTACAAGCGAAAACCGCCGAATCTCGAAATATTCATTTCGTCCCGCTGACTGACGTCTATTAGCAGACAATCGACTACAAAAGCACACACGCCCATTGTAAGGCAGTAAATCAGAAAACAATTCCCCGTGTCTCTTCCGCCCCATTAGGCCGCCGTAAACGGGGGGGAAGCTAAATCAAGAACAAGGAGCGGGCCATTAATCTCCGCGGGTTATTTATCTTAATGAAAAAGACAATCAATGTATCCCCAAGCCGCCGATTGTGTCTTTATCCGCGACATTGAACGCGGATTAGTCGCAGTGAGATACCATCTAGTCTCTTATAAATAAATCCCATCGTACAAATCCCACCCGGATAAACAGTTAAATGGGGGTGAGTCTTCGGTCGTCTTTATTCCTCGACGACTTTTTCGTACCAACGATGATGAAAATACAGAAGCCAGAGGATTACTGCAATAAACTCTCATAGTTAAAACCGCTTGTCAAATAACGAAGAATTACATAATCTATCATGCAAACATTGCTACTGAATGCTTTACAGGGTAAATAAAAAAATCAGACAAAATGTTCTAACCCTCATTCTAGTCGAAAGGATTAACCCAGAAGTCGTTTTGAAATAAAGTTTCTAATATTATGGTCTCCTAAAATTAGTTTGCCAAAATTTAACTGTATATTCCACGGCCAAAAATAAAAGGAGGGAGGGAGAACGGAGAGAGGAGGAGAAAGGAGGGAGGAGAGACAAGGGGGAGGGAGATAGAGAGTTAGAGAGGGAGAGAAATAGGCAAATAGGTAGATAGGGAGGGAGGGACATAGGGAAGGAGGGAGGTAGGAAGAACGATCAGGGAGGGGTGGGAGAGAGGAGAAAGGAGCGAGGGGGGGTAGAGACAGAGAACAGCTGAATCAGTTCGGAGTTTATCTTCAGGAATATTGGACATTGGTTCCCTAAAGGACGAGTAACGCTAGAAAGCCCAATTGTCTGGCCTAATCGGTCACCTTCAGTTCTAATATTGAGGGTAGTAATTTCGAATAATTCTTATGATAGTTCGTCGCTGCTATGATATTGTTACGAGAGTTCATAGGGTCGTCCCACTTCGGAGGGTGACTGAATGAATAGAATTTCGTATTAGAATTCGATAGGAAATTTCATACATTCCCGACATTTCGATTGAAACTATTTAAGCAAGCAATACAAGGCCAGGGTTATAATGGATGTTATGATGAATGGACAAGTGAGCGACAAATTTTGGAAACTCAGTATTACATGTTACACATGTTAAAAGAATTCTTCAATGTGCAGTGACAACATTTCTATGATGAGGATTTATATCGGTTGATGAAAGAATGAGACAGATGCCTTAATTATGATAGCAATTACTTGTTTTCATATTTCTGAATAGATTTTCTATGAACCAAAGATGAGTTTCAATCGAACACGCCTCGTATAAGCAGCACACCACGATGACTCGGTGTTTTTCTTTATATTGTATACAAATAGAGACAGATTTTCCATATTTCACCGTCCCATTTCTCCCGGATAGACTCCCTGGGGGCCAGGGCATACTTCCTGCTTTACTTTCTAGACATCGGAAGGATTGGGAGTCGCGAGAGAGCGTAACCTTATCCGAACGTCTGCTTGGTGCAATATTCGAGGTAAATTTCTGCAGTGCATGCAGCTGATGGAACAGATACTGTCTTTTACATATTGCCTAGGAACGCTGGAGAGTAACACCTACAGTATTATTAGTTTGAGATCGTATTTCTTGTCTCATTTTATAATTTATCAAATATTTTGCTGAAAATGTCAGGTTTATACATAAAGAACTGAGAGAGTTACTACTAGTAAATGTAATGGCAGTCTAAAATAATATCCTTCGTAACATTATGTATACACTAAACGTCAAAAATTTGATAGATTTTTATCTACAGTGTGTTATATTTTTGTGACAATTTGGGTACAATTAAAGCAATTTTTTCTCTAGCTCTACAATAAATTGCATGATTATATAAAAGTAGTATCTCTTAACACTTATTGCAATCGCTAGAAGAGACCATCCCGTACGTTATTTATCGTCTTCCAAGGCCTCCTGCGTTGATACAGAACGCACCCCCGTATATTCCAGATTCGCGGCATGTCCCCAACTAACTTCCCTTAAAGCCCCTAAATAAGGCTGTCGCTACACCCTTCCGGATGGGGTAAGGACACCTAATTCCGCGCCGAGATGTGCCGCTCGGCCGCTTCCAGCGGGGTCGGAGGCAATAAGGGGTTTGCGGGAGGGTGACTAGTGTCAGGGACGTGACCGTGGGGAACACGAGCTGTGCCCGACTTTACAGTCTTTTTGGCCGGGTAAAACAGTGGAGCGCGAGGTACAAGTTACTGAAGACATGATAATCAGCGTAGCACTGATTTTTGGTCAAACATAAAAAAGTGGGCACAGAAAATCCGTATAAACCTTCCTGGTTCGAAAACTTGATAATAGTAAAGAATTTTTTGATATATTTTTAGGTATTAACAATATTGTGTGCACGCCGGTTCTTATCTCGGGGTTTTATTACTCTCTTTCATTTCCAAACAGACTATAGAAAGGTGTTTAATTCTCCTACAATTCCTATCATCCTACATGGTATGGTAACAATTCCATAGACAAAGCTCTATTCGATAATTATCTAAAATAAAAATTAATCTAGCTAAATTTACTAACCTGGTTTAATGAAAACATTCTATAAATACCTAAGTTCACTTTTGAAACTGTGGGAACTCGAAAATTTAACCACAATAGATGAAATCTGACCTATTTCTGCATTTTTAGGATTGCTTCTTCAGATGGCCTCCGTTAAGTTGAGTCAAATATCTAATTATAAAAATTGTAGGAGAATTGATTTATATTGGCTTAAAATATCTTTCTAATACAGTAAAGAAATTTTTGATTCTATAAAATATTATGGCGAGAGGCGTGACATTCCCAAGAATTTTGTACACCTGATTTCAAATTCCGTATTACATTAATAAAAATCGGCGAAATTAAGATGTGTGTCGCATGATTTCGTTGATTTTTAATAATTCCACTTGATTTTCTTAGACTCCATTTAAATTTAATGATTTTGCTGGTATTTTAAAGTGCCAAGATTTGGACTAATTGGAAAATTTCATATGTTGAGTTTAATCAATTAATTGTTTCTTATAATGGATTTTTTAGTATTTAAGCAACAGTATGAAACAAATTATTAAACTTTGGATAATAGTATATATACAGGGTGAATCTTAAATAAGTACAAATATTTTAACCAGCAGTATAGTTTTGTGTGTAGAACACATAATTAATAGTTTTTTTACAAAAAAATCAGAAATAAAAAAGTGAAATTTTAAATAAATTTCGTAATTTTTCAGTAGAAAACTTGTTGAGGACCGCTGGCCTAGACCGACCCTTCATACTTTTATGAGTCATACTGCTGCAGACTGAACGTGTGGTTCACAGTGTTGCCAGTATTACACAAATGTCTTTGCTTCAAGGAAGAAAAAATTTCAACTTTTAGCGAATTTTGTCAAGTGTAACATTTTATATTATTTTTTATTATCAAACTGTCATTGACTGTCATGACAGATTATCGGAAGCCCAAGTCAAACTTGTTAACCCCACATAATGCATGAAAATAGCAATAAAATTTGCTAAAAGTTGACATTTTTTCCATTTTAAATAAAAAACGCGTGCATAGTTTTTCGTTATTCTTCATAAAATAACTTAAGGAAATTGTGTTTTGTGTCCCTTTCTAACAGTGTACAATGACATTTAACTTGTGAAATGTGGATTACTGATTAAATAGTTAATTTTTTAACAAACAGGTAAGCTTGTGTGCACGTTTATGTATAATTTTTGAACATTGGACATAGTAATATCACGTAATATCTTCCTAAATATTTTACGGTAGTATTGAACTTGCGGAAATTCATTTTTAATCGTTGAAGTATAGTAAGGTTAGTTCAGATGTTAAAATTTATGTTAATATTGCTGCGTATCATACTACATACCCAATTTTATTATACTTATGCTTAAAACAAGTATTTTTAAAATAGAACTATTACGTTAAAGGAAATGTAATATTTATATTGGAGGAGATATGGCAACCTCGCAACAAATCATATGTTTCAATACGTTGTTGGATGAAAAATCAGCCAGCGGTCCTCAAAATGTGGGTATTTTTTTAAAAAATTAATATCTCCGTAAATATTAGAAATTTTTAAAAATGGCTTTCACTAGACTGATTTAAATGACGAACTACACCAGCAGTTAAAATATTTGTTATTGAAGATTCACCCTGTATATATATTCTGAATATATAGATGTTTTTTTCTGAAACTTTTAAGGTATGAATTTACACACACACATTTTAAGGTACACATTTACACTAGCTGTAAGCAATCGCTGTTGCTTTTGTTAAAATTTCAGCTCCACCACGTACAAAAATTTCAGGAGCAGCTCGTATCACAACCAGCTATAATTTCTTGACGTAAGTGAACCTTGTATACTAATGTCTTCAGATGTCCCCAAATATAAAAATCGATAGGGGTCAATCAGGTGATCTGGGAGGCCAAGGTTGACCTGATTCTTGAGTGCCTTGTCCAATTACGTTATTACCGAATCTTTCATTTAAAAGATCAGTCAAACTAAAATGTGGGAGAGCTCCGTCGTGCATAAACCATATTCTTTGTTTTAGCGCATAGGGCACATCGTCAAATAGTTCAGGTAAAAAGTTTTCAAGGAAATGTCTTCCAACTCAGGCGTCCTAACATTTAAAGGTCTTCCAGGAACTGGACCTTTCTGAAAGGAGCTTGACTCCGAAAGATGTTGAAAAACATTTGTGAGCATTCTTGGATTTGGATGATTTGGAAATCTTTCCATATAAATTCACGTAGCTTCAGTACCATTTTCATCTGTAAGGCCATAAATGTATACCATATTGGCCATTTCAGCATTTAACATGCATAAACCATTAATAAAACTAATTTTTTTTAAATAAGTTTAATTTGATAATATATAATATTAAATAAGTTGACGGCTTCTTATTATTACTGTTTTGCGTGGCCTACCTAAGATATATTTGAGTAGGTAATTTAAATAACTGTAAAAATGCACTTGAACAAATAAATCAATTTTGATGATAATTGGTTTGGAATACAAAAAAAAAATCTCTGTAAAAATTTCATTTATTATCCGATTTGGTTCGTTTTTTTTTTTAAGATAGAGAATTTAAAACTCTATTTTGACTCACAACATGAAATTCCATTGTCTATAATCAAGGCCTACTTTGGCAATGTCAAAATTGACAAAAACTTTTTAGCGATTTTTTTATTTTTGGCCACAAAACACCGCTGGATTTTTTTAGCCCTGCTTAAGAAACACCCTGTATAATGTAAATTAAAAAGTACCATTAAATATTATGCAAAAATACCACAACAAAACATGGAAATATCTACCCATTTTTATCAGCGTAGCGCTGAATTAGTTAAACCGCAGTTTCTGTGGCTGGATTTTCATTTTATGGCGCTCCTTATCACCCGTACCCCCTTTATGGGAAAAAGTTCGCACGTCCGTGATACCCGATCTCCGGCAACGCTTATCGGTCCGCGATGGTCGTTTCTCTTGTAAAACCGCAGGATCGTCCTATCGCTGCCGCTCGGACCGACGATAACGGCACCCGGATCCGGCTGTATTTTCTGCATTAGCCGGTTAGGGGATGAATTTTAGCGTTACCGAGCCTTCGAAAGGCTTCCCTAATCTCCAATGAACCACCGTAAAGTCTGGGGAGGTGGGACGATCCCCGAACTCGTCTTAACAAGTATTCTTATTTATGTCTGTTAGCGCAAAGTCCTACAAGAAGTTCGGGGTCGAGAACGCCGGTTAACCCAAATGAGAGAGGCCGTTTGCCAAATTACACGCAAAAGCTAACGATTTCGACAAGAAAAGGAAGTTCGCCCTCGAAGGCGCATAAAAAATGTGGCTAAGCAAACCGCCAAATTGCCTGTAGTGAACCGAACTGAAAACTAAAAGGAAACGTTTGCCGAAGTACGCAATGGGTCGCCTTTGTATCGGTTTGTATTTCGAAATTAAAATAGAACAAAAGACCTACGGGGCACATTGCGAAAGTAAAAGTCAATCGTTAATAATAAAAAAAGAAATTAATGAAAAATATGTAAATGATTCAAACTGGATACCTGTACCCAGTTACATCTCATACCTGTATGTGATAAAAAATCCATTGTATTAAGGAATTCGAGAATTAGACGCGAATATGTCGCTGGATGACACCGTGGAAAGGTGTACTGATAAAAATGAGTGGAAATTTCCATGTTTCTTTATGCTCTTTTTACATAGCATTTACTAGAAAATTATAATTTACGTTATACAGGGTGTCCCAAATTAGAAGGCCATACCATTAACCACATATTCTTTGGACAAAAATAATGCGATTTTCCTTATGCCATTTTTTATTTGGGCGCCTCTGTTTCAATATACAGGGTGTTAAAGTTACATTTTAAAAAACTATTTTTGTTAATAATCCCATTGTTTTGTAAGAGACGCACATGAAATTTTGCACGTACTTTTATCTTATTCCAGCATACTTTTCATGTCTCACTTGAAAATTGTAGTGAATGATAGATTTATGGGCACTACAAATTGCCGTTTTTCTCCAAAACGAGGCATTTAAACAAAAAATTACAAAAAAGGTAAAATGATCAGAAGAAAATTCTACGTTTGACATTTCAAGAAAAAGCTGCATAGACGTACTTAGAAATAATTGGAAGGGATAAAGGGTACTGCATCCCTCAGTTACTGACATTCGCCCTTCGATTTTTTTCACCAAAATTACATGATAAGTATGCCGCAATAAGATAAAAGTACGTGCAAAATTTCAAGTGTGTATCTTAGAAAACAATGGGATTATTAACAAAAATAGTTTTATAAAATGTAACTTTAACGCTCTGTATATTGAAACAGAGACGTCCAAATAAAAAATGACATAAGGAAAGTCGCTTTATTTTTTTTTCCAAAGAATATGTGGTTAATGGTATGGTCTTCTATTTTGGGACACCCTGTATATTAAGAAAAAATCAAGGTATGTGTTTTTACCTAATAAAATTAGGACATTTCAGAAATAGTGTGGTAATATAATGTACTACAATCGAACTATTTACTTTTACTCACTCGATTTATATGTGAACATACATATGAAGGAACAGCTAGTTCAATTGTCGGTCAGCTCACCTATGGCATACTGATGAGAGCTAACAAGACCGAATCTGGTCTATATCTGGTGGGGTGACCGACAAGGGTTCTTGGCTGTTCACACAGATACTGCAGGTGTAATTCAATGTCGGTCGGGGTATTAGCCCGCGGAGTAGTTGTTTCCTGTATTATCATTTATAAATTGCCGAATTGAAGGACAAATAAGTAGTTTTGTTCAACCAGTAATGTCTAACTAGCACAGTCTAGTGGCGAACACAAATATATTGCCTTATTGACTAAATACTAAAGAAATATTCTGCTTGATTGGTGAAATAGTTTTCAAAACATCAAAATTCGATCTTTTCCACAGCTTTCACCCCCTAGACAGCGCGCTTAGCCCCCTGACTCATTAACCTTTCACCCCGCAACGCTAGCGCTGTAAATGGCGCCGTCCGACGTCGCGATATTCACTTAGGCGGTCCCAAGCCAGTCGTAAACAGGAGGCCAGAGTTGTGACCCACATACATATCTTCCAGGAACACCTCCTGACAGACTCGTTCATCCCTTGGGCAAAATTCAGTGTTCAGCCCATTCCCAGTAGGAATGACAGTTTCTCTTAATTTTTTCAACCGATCTGGGACGCTAAGAAATGTCGCGTGCATTAGTAAAAAGGTACGGTAAAGGTGCTTTTTGCCCCTCTATAAAAAGCTGCTTTAATATTGTAAGGTTTATGTTACTATATTGAGATTATGTAAATTATTATTAACCATTGCGAGGTTGTTTGTTGTCATGTAGAACCTAGCTATAAATAGCTAATAATATTCTGATGCTAAATAAAAGGTTTATGAATAGAAATCATAAAACTTTCCTTGAAAACATAGTTTTATACAGGTTACGAAAGTTCGAACGTTTCCTCTGTTCTACAGTAACATAAAAACTTTTCATTAAAAGGTAATGGGACACACAAATACTTCCATGGTTGCCAGACTTTAGAAATGTCTGTCTGCTTAATGTTATGTAGATCGAAATATTCCTACTAATGGGAAAAATTAATACATCGCATGAACTTTATACTATACAGGGTGATTCAATTATAATGTAATTAATTTCAACGATGTATTGAAGAGGCCTAATAGAAACAGAAAATCGAAAAAAATTACCCGGCCCCTTAAATGAGAAGCAAATCAACCCATAACTCCCGGCAACATTGATACGCAACAAATTTTCTGATAACAAAGTTTTATATCATCGGAAGTGGTTCGAGCGTTGAAGCAAAACAGCGTTGTCACATCAGAACCAAATACATAATAATATTGTTTCAACATTTTCGGGTGCTTATTCAAAGCTGCTACCGTCTATCGCATCTTCCGCATTTATTTATGGAGGGAGATATGAAAATATGAAAATAACAATGCACTGCAACAACAGTTAATTTATTTCGTATTGTTTCGCGTGTTTCACTCTGTATATATAGAGTGATTTATAACTTATCTAAAAAAATTAAATGCACAGGGAACTCTTACAAATACAATTTTGTAAAAAAAAATCGAAAAGGACAGTTCGAAAATGATTTAAAAATACAGTTCTGCACGCCACTGGAAACTGGTCCACTGTAATACCTGATAAGGCGGCAAAGCATGCTATCTGCGGCCGGACTAAAAATGGAAAGAAATGTTCACGGAAAGAAATAAATCACATTTTATAATACCTATTTTATGGAGCAAATTCAACTGCTTTTGCCGCAACGTTGCCAAATTTAAATATTTTCCTAATATTGGACATCATAAATAAATGGTAAATTATTAAGAGAGGCTGGAAAGTTTTTCATATTTAAATACTGACTGTAAATAATAGAAAAATCATCATGTTGTCAACAAAAAACACTCCGAGATACATTCAATGATAAACAAGCCGGCACGCTTCTGATCCAATACCGAAGTCTAATATCCAATGAACCACCGTAAAGTCTGGGGAGGTGGGACGATCCCCGAACTGGTCTTAACAAGTATTCTTATTTATGTCTGTTCGCGCAAAGTCCTACAAGAAATTCGGGGCCGAGAACGCCGGTTAACCCAAATGAGAGAGGCCGTTTACCAAATTACACGCAAAAGTTAACGATTCCGACAAGAAAAGGAAGTTCGCCCTCGAAGGCGCATAAAAAATGTGGCTAAGCAAACCGCCAAATTGCCTGTAGTGAACCGAACTGAAAACTAAAAGGAAACGTTTGCCGAAGTACGCAATGGGTCGCCTTTGTCCTTTTCTGTTTGCATACAATACTCTGTATAACACAATATTGTTACATTCAAAACTCTTCTTCAACTCGATATTGCAATCTAAATAAGTAAATAAATTCATTATCACATGATTTAACGCTACAGCCACATATTTTAGAAGAAAGATAAAGGTATTGATATTTTTGCTTAAGGGCGCCGTTTTTATACGTCCTTTGAGATAAATTCAATGTCTGTGACGTCCCCATGATCTTCCTCGAAAGTATTTCCGCGTTTTCCATGCCGTATTCTAGCGCGGACCACTAAGACCTAGCCTTATCTTCGGTTGCGGGGCGAAGCTGGAGACGGGCTCTAATGCCTTCCTGATTGTCAATTACGCCGATACCCGGCCGGCTTCGCCGAAGCAGCCCCATAAAGGAAAGACCCTCGGCGTCGACACCTCCTGATCGAGCGTGAAATATACCTCTTTATTCGCTTCCTTATCCGAATTCTCTTCGTTTTCGCGGAGATTGGGAATGTTGGCGGACGTTGTCGAAGTGTCTTGTAAAGGGGTTGGGGTGCGGTCGGATTTGTTCTCCTTCCTTCCCTTATACTGTGTTTGTTTCGCTGTCATGGGGCTCCGAACAAATTTGATTTTGGGGTTCTACGTACAGGATTGAAAATGTTTCACGATACGGGGTATCCACTAAGGAATATTTCAAGAGTAGCCCAGATATATTTATCGTAAAGC
This sequence comes from Monochamus alternatus, assembly GCA_037114965.1. Lineage (NCBI taxonomy): Eukaryota > Metazoa > Arthropoda > Insecta > Coleoptera > Cerambycidae > Monochamus > Monochamus alternatus. Next base: position 51,500,930 of record CM073433.1, on the reverse strand, counting down.
TGGCGTCTTAGTGCACGTTTATGTTGGAGCGGCACGCCAGGCCACGACAAAAGCTACGCGCCTGTTATTATACACCCCGAAGGAAACTAATACAATTGGCACAGTGAAAAGATATTTTTTCTAAATTGTTTGGACTTTAAAAACAGCTACGAATTCACTGAAAATTGCGAATATAGCGCCCATAAGAAAAAGGAGCACTGATGATGGTTTCCCGTAACCGAAACGTTGGAATTAAAATCTGAGGACATTACGAAAACCTTCGCAAAATATCAATATAATGTTTTTACAAATTTAAAAAATTCAAACCTTCGCAAAGCACTGCTACAAAATGTTATCACATTTAAACAATTCCTGAAAATAAAAAAGTTACAAGTGATTTTCGAAAAAGAATTTTCCTTTTTCATAAAAATTTCGAGAACCCGAATAGGTAGAAACGCAAGCGTCATAAAGTAGTAATAAAATTGTCTAAAAGGTTCCCCATTTAATCGGGTTTGTATCTCTCGCAGTTTCCGAATAACCAATACAGATCCAGAAATGAATCTTAATTTATCTTAATACAATTTTCCTGCTTTAAAAAATTACTTTCAATAATATTTTTTTTCTTATAATATAATATCATAATATTTTTTGTTATTCAAGAAGTTTCGGGGCGGGATACTATATTGTTATACATCAATATTGTCAGAAATACAAGTTCATTTCAAAAAGTATCAACAAATAATATTTTAATTTGAATAACTAATAATAATTGTAAAAAAATACTTGGAATTGGAATGCTTTCTTTGGTTATAAAAAAAAATTTAAACTTTATGTCTGACGATAAAAGATTTCTGCTGTAAGAAACTTATTAACACAGTTTAGAAGTTTCATATTCCAAACTTCAGGAAAGTTGAACAGATTTTCAGTTTTATAAAATATTCATTTCAAGCTACATTTAAGCCCTGATGTCTTATTTAAATTGTCCATTATTTCGCGATGTTTTTATGCGGAACTATAATTGCCAAGGCAAGTCAACAAACAATTTTTTTTATATCAAAGTAAAAAAAAATCAAATATCTTAAGAGTAAGTTAATCCATGGCTAAACCTAACGAATCTAAACATAATACATAAATATACAAGCAAACCACAAATTATATAGATGCATTATAGAAAATATCCACCAAAGTAAAACAGTTTGAGAGCTAACCTTAAAAGTTTGACAGTTAAATTTTTAAATAGTAGTAACAAACTCACCTGGGGCTGAAGATCATTCAGGCTATATTCTACGATTCTAAACACGAACTATACAGGTTCAATCTCAACAAAACCAATTTTAGTCTCTATTTCACCAAAAGCAAATAACAAACTTAGTCAACAAACCCACCCCATTATTTCTAGCTTCATTTGCTGTTTTTTCAAAAGGCAAGGCGCACTTGTTTGCATAGCCCGCGTTTTAATTCGCGAAAAACTCGTCGTGATTCGAGATGTCGCTGGCAGCAGACGCGTGAATACTTCGCGATCCTCGACGCAAAACTGAGTTGCGTCCGCATCGCGACGCCCGGCGTCCCCTCGAGGACGCGTCGCCATGGGGACGACGCAGCCGCTCGCTGGAAATGATAACTGGCTAGTTTGGTGCTGATAAAGGTATAAAATGGGCATTTTTTACCGGAGACTGTGGTTGAAGTTCGTTTTTCGCTAACATTTATCTCGGACAGGATCTGATTTGATTTGGAATTGGATTTGGGGATGCAAATGAGCAACCGCAAAAAATGAAGGTGGAATGGCTTTAAGGATTGAAATAGATAACGCTCAATTTGCACATTTATGCTTACAGAACAAAAGCACTGTTACAAATTGGAATGGAAAACCGTCGTCCTTTTAAATTTAAAAAATATTTAAGTTGATCATTTTTTAAATGTTTAGGAAAAAAATACGTACCCAATGAAAACCGAATATAGCATTGCTTGTGTTATATGAACTAATATATTTTAAGTATTATATCTGATATATTTAAAACGTTTTTAAATTTTCAATCCCATATTGCCTCTTTCGCCTTCTTATAGAATGTAACCACTTTCGTCTTCCTCTTCTAACGATCTCATTTATATGAGCTGTTAACACAAATTAATTAATAGATATTAAAAAGAAACTATTAGAATGTAAAAAACAGCACCTTTTATTTTAAATTACGCGAAAATAATTCCATTTGACATAAATAGGTAGTTATTAGGTACTACTAGCCAATACATGTTTAAAATAATAAACATAGACATGACAAGTTTTTGACAGTCCGCTCATATCATAGACTTCTAATTCCAAATCGACTGTGGTTCTCAGGCCTATGGCTCATACTACTGACAGTACTGACACTTGACGGATTGATAATTAATTCTATTAGTAAACAACTAATTAAATAAAATCTTAGTGGTTTTGCGGCTAGACATGATGGAATGGAATTTATGCTATGATGGGCACGACCACAACGGGCCGTGGAACGTGACTGAAAATCCTAGAAACGTATTAGAAATGAATAATGAAAACTTGGTGTTCCAACAAAATGATCTCTTTCCTTCTGCTTTTCCTCTAATGGCTGATATTCGTCGACAAGGAAAACTCTGTGATGTCGTCCTTAAGGTAACTCACCAAATTTACTCTCTTTGAAGTAGCGAGTGATTTTTTTTCTGTTTTCAGGTGGACGGGCAGCACTTTAGTGCTCATAAAATTGTTTTAGCTTCGACCATTCCATATTTTCATGCCATGTTTATGAACGACATGATAGAATCGCGTAATAAGGAAATAGAAATTAAATGTATAGATGCAACGTAAGTGTAACAGTTGTTTTTAACATTGTTTTTATACGAGTCGAGTTTTAGCGCTTTAGAAGCACTTGTGAATTTCGCTTACTCAGGGAAGGTTATTCTGGATAAAAATAATGTACAAAGCATTATGATCGGTGCTTCCTACTTGCAGCTGAACAAAGTAAGGGACGCTTGCGCAAATTACTTATTGCAGAGGTAAGAGGACCCCATTTTTGATTCTACTGTTAAAACAAATCATTTTAGGATACACCCACAGAATGCGTTAGGTTTTCGACACTTTGCGGAGTCTTTAGGCTGTGCCACACTGGCAGATTCCGCAGAAAAATATATCGAGTCCTATTTTCACGAAGTCTCGCAACATGAAGAATACTTAAACTTGTCGTTATCCGAAATCAAAGACTTGCTGGGTAAGAACGATTTAAGGGTAGAAAGGTACAGTTATTTCATATACTTCCTATTCAAAACGTAAAAAATATTGTTGTTTTAGCGAGGAACAAGTTTTCGAGGCTTGTATGAGGTGGATGAAGCATGATATCGAAAAAAGGAAGGAGCATCTGCCAGAACTTTTGTCGTTAGTGAGATTACCGCTGCTATCACCACTTTATATAACAGATAGGGTCCGTAATGAAGATCAAATTAGGTATTCGATACAGTGTCGGTAAGTACTGGTACAATTCCTTTTATATGGTAAAAGTATAATTTAATATTAGCATTCAAGGTTAAAACTGGAAATTTTAAGTAATGATATCATTAACGTTTACATAATAATTCATTAAAATTCTCTATAAATCTGTATGACATTGGTTTTGCTTTTTAAAATTCAAATTAGATGTAATTAATGATTTGTAATTTATATTATGTTCATTTAATATTCTGAAGTGCTATATCAGTTAATAATTCTGAATAAGCTAATGCAAAATCTATAATTTTTCATAACTCAGCGACCTAGTTGATGAAGCGCTGACTTTCCATTTGATACCTGAAAGACGGGCTTTGATCCAAAGTTTCCGCACCGAACCCAGGGTGTGCGATATAAAAGGCTACATTTACGTTGTAGGAGGCCTAAACCGTCACGGTAACAATTTCAAATGATCTCCATGTCGATTTCTATGTATTTAATCGATTCTTAGGTGACTCACTATCCACTGTAGAGTACTACGACCCCAAGATCGACAAGTGGCACATGGCGCCAGCAATGTCGATGATGCGGTCCCGCTTGGGTGTAGCGGTCCTCAAAAGCAAGTTGTACGCTTTCGGGGGTTACAACGGCAAAGACCGGTTATCCAGTGTGGAAGTGTACGACGCAGTGAAGAAAGAATGGTCGATGGTCAGTCCGATGATATGTAAAAGGAGGTAAAGGAACGGGATGTTAAAAAATTATATTTTGCTGTTTATGACGCATTATTTACAGTGCTTTAGGTGCCACGGCTTTAGGCGACATCATATATGTGTGTGGTGGTTACGACGGCGTGACGTCTCTTAATTCTGTCGAGCGATACCATCCTAGTACGAATTCTTGGTGTTCCCTGGCTCCGATGAACAAATCGAGGAGCGCGGGTGCTGTTATAGCTTGTCAAGGTACATTGAAACTTTAATAGTGACGCAAATTTATGAAAATATAAGGAATTTTGGAAATATATTGAAAAATTTCCATGATTTTTTCATGGTTATTTAAATTTAACGAATTTTTGGAAATGTATTGAAAATTTTTCTTGATTTGTTCAGAAATTTATGAGTGTAAAGAATTTTTGAAAATGTATTGAAATATTTCCATGGTTTTTTCTTGAATTTATGAAAATTTAAGGAATTTTTGGAAATAGATTTGTGCAGAAATTTACGAATATTATGAATTTTTGGAATTGTATTGTAAAATTTCCATAATTTATTCAGAAATTTATGAAAATTTAAGGAATATTTGGAAATGTATTGAAAAATTCCCATGATTGTTTTTAAATTTAGAAAATTTAAGGAATTTTTGGAAATGTATTGAAATATTTCAATGATTTGTTCAGAACTTTGAAAATTTAAGAAATTTTTGGAAATGTATTGAAAAATTCCTGATTTTTTCATAAATTTATGAAAATTTAAGGAAATTTTGGACATGTATTGACAAATTTCCATGATTAGCTCAGACATTTATAAAAATTTAGGGAATTTTTGGGAACGTAATGAAAAATTTCCATGAATTTTTCAAAAATTTATGATTACGAATTTTTGGAATTGTATTGAAAAATTTCCATGATTTGTTCAGAAATGTATGAAAATTTAAAGAATTTTTGGAAATGTACTAAAAAATTTCCATGATTTCATAAATTTAAAAAAATTTAATGAATTTGGGAAATGTATTGAAAAATTTCCATAAATTATTAATTCTTTTTAGGTTATATTTATGCCCTGGGGGGCCACGACGGTCTCTCTATTTTCGATTCCGTTGAAAGATATAATCCTACAACAAATACGTGGGTGGAGGCGCCACCCATGTTAACGAAAAGGTAATTTTGTCAAACATTTCACCCAAATTCTTATATTTTATCATATTCCTTGCCTTTGAAGATGCCGACTAGGTGTTGCGATGCTAGGAGGCAAATTATATGCTTGCGGCGGATATGATGGCAGTTCCTTCCTCCAAACTGTAGAAATGTTCGACCCAAACACTAACAAGTAAGTAACACATGCCGATAAGTCCCGTACCTAAAAGAATATTCTGCAGATGGACGTACGTTGCTCCGATGAATGCTCAAAGAAGCAGGGTGGCGTTGACGGCGAACATGGGGAAATTGTGGGCGGTGGGAGGGTACGACGGCATTTCGAACCTGGTCACCGTGGAGGTGTATGATCCTAAGACCGACAAATGGACCTACGCTGCCGAAATGATTGCTCACGAGGGCGGGGTTGGCCTCGGTGTTATATCCATTCCATAGAGTTACGTAATATTGGGGAAATTAATTTAAGTAACTATATTCATAAATAGGGGAAATAGCCGTGTCTAAGTAGGTAAATTTACTAGTCATATTGTAAGTATCAGGAAATGTTTCGATATTTATGACCGAAAAAAGACTGGATAGTTGCCATGATCGGATAACGTTAAGGAAAGGCTTTGTTTTGTTTGATTTCTCGCAAAGCATTTATTTTGGTATTTTTAGTTCTTTATGCCACCTGTTGATGTCGGTTCTTATACAGGGTGTCCACATAAGGAGTGGCGAAGGCAGATGTATGAACGGGTGTCCAAAATATTGTAATATAACCAAACTGATTTTTTTCATTTTATAATTTCAATTAATGCAGTTTTTCTTGAAAATCATTAAATCAAGTTTTTTAAAATTTAACAAGAATACAAAATATTTAAAATCAAATTCTGCAGGGGATAATAACATTATTTTACAATTGGGTCGATGGCAAAAGTTTTGGTACAATTTTAGGAGCTATGAACACCTTGTAGTGGTTCAAGTAACTTAAACTCATGGTCAAAGAAAATCTGCAATAACTATTTATAGGTATCTGATTCAATTATAATATTTTGGACACCCCTGCATGCACCTGCTTTATTGTATCTGCTATTATGTGGAACACCCTGTATCTTTTGAAAAACTTCACACAATTGTCATAAAAAAAATCGTTTTCATTTGTGAGCATTTTTATAAACATAGACAATAAAAAGCCATTTATACTTTTAACTTCTCAGCATTTAAATTCTTGATGCATTTGAACTACTTATGTACTGTACAAAATTGTTCTCGAAGTTTTATGAGTTTTATCAAATTGAGTAATAATTATTATTTTAATATTTTTATGATCTAATAGATTTCAACATTGGACATATTTCTGTGATTTTTCCTTTTTAAATATCAAATAATTACTTCCTCTAAACCCTAATTCACTTTTTTTAGTACTCTAAATAACTGTAGTTCATTTGATCTACTACTAAAGAATTGTGTACATAGGACTTACCAATGAATTTTTCAATGCTTTTAATCATTTGTTGTTAAATCTCGCATAAAAAAGACAATTGAGTGAGTAATTATTTAACATAAGATTCAGAGCTTTAGAGGGGTGCTGTTAACTTGTCACAAAAGTTGTACACTATATAGATTATTTATGTAGTAGCAACAGAAACTTTTGTGATAATCATTAAATGTAAATATGGTTGAATATATCACCGTGTAATTTAACTGAACAAACATTGGTCAATATGTTTGGACAATACTTAATACCTCAAAAAGAAAAACTGGTATTGGTGGGGAGATATAAAAAAATGTATTGATTTTTGTCTAAATAAATAAGGCTACGAAATAAAATTTTTGTTTCATTTATAAATAAAATTTCGTTTTGTAAATAAAAGCAAATAACGTTTTTAAATATGGCGCCGAAATCGTATTCGTTCGGGTGCTCGATTAGTACCCATCTTACACTAATCATATCTAAGGCACCAAAAGAATATCTGACACCTAAATTACGAACTGTATCTATCTTTTTTTAACAATTAGCTGTTAGTACTAAATGATGGATCAGCCAATGAAAGCATTGAGCTTATTACTCATAGAAGAAACGTCTAAGAATACAACTGAACACAATTAAATGCTCATTGGTTTGGCAAACCTGTCAAACAACTTTTTTAATTTTTTATATGCTGGTATTTCTAGACCTCGAAAATGTCTGTCAGTGTCAATGGCTGTCTACAGTTGTAGTTTTGTTAAAGATTTGTAAAATAATTCATAAAATTTATTATTAATTGCGAATTCTTAATTTAGTTTCAGTGCACTGTCAACAGGAGCAAAATCGAGGGTACGTATCCTACTTTTACTCGCAAAAGTGGTCGATAAGATAATCCGGGGGTGCAGTATACCTATGTGTTTTATAGATTGACAAAAGTTATTGTTATTTATTAGTTTATTGAATTGTGACGCAATGTTAGAATTCGTTCACGATTTACAATTTTATCAATTCGTATCGTGCTTTCCAGGAAATATGTCACAGTTGTGTGGGATCATCAAAAAAAAATTTGTCTTTAAAAAAGTAATGTAATGTGATAGTTACTGCAATTGCAATATATTTAAGTCAAAAGTTGTTTGAAATAAAAATTGTATCTTACTATATCAAGGTATGGAGAGTATGTGAGGGAAAATTTATTATTTTCGACCAATATTGTTTTCGTGTGATATTGCATTAAAATTATTTGTACATCCTGTCATTCTAAGATAAGAAATGTATTGGATGGGCAATTGATTTCCTTTATTAGTGGTTTTGTTGTTTATTTGAAGTTTATTGTTTGGTTTAAATAAATATTTCTAAACATTGAAATTTAATTGAATTTTAATTAAGTAAATATGATTTAATACATACTTATTTAATTTCCAACTTTTTTGTGCTTATAAAAATAAAGTTTCAATGATTGATAAAGCAAGGCATTGATACAGCTCAATTAAATGTTATTTATAGAACGTGTCATAACAGTAATAAGAAAAATGTAAATATTTAAATTATAAAAGTAATATGACACATACCTTTGGTGCTAAGCTTTTAAATAAATAAATTTTCGAAAATTACTATACCCAGGACTACAAGTGAATATTTTTTCCAGATTGTTGATATTTGAAAATGTTTGGCTTACGCCCAAAAATAGGCTTGTTGAGAAACAACGAATGGAGGTGCTGTTTCTGCCTTCACGTCCGTACCGCAACGATCATATTGGGAATATGGCATTTGGTGAGTTATTTTTCTTCATAGCTTAAATTTCCTTATAGAGCTACTGATATACTTGAATATTTTTTTATGGACTTTAACACTTTATTGTGGTGACCTTGTAGTCAGCAATTATATGTATATTTTTTAATATAGTAACATTCAATTCAATAACTGGTTCAATGAATAAAAATTCGGTATAAGTTGTTTGAATTATTAAAATAGATTGTGTTATTTTGAATATTTGCATATAAATATCTTAAATTATAATAATTCGTAGATACGAATTACTATGTTGGGATTCAAATATTGTGTCAAGTAAAAATATAAATTTAAAAAAATTTATCATGCATAACTTACAATTATTTAAAAAAATATATTTAAAATTTGCGTATTGCAACTCAATAAAAGTAAATCCGTGAAAATTACTATTATTTGTTTTTTAATCACAAAAGATTAAACGCTATTGGGTGTTAATGAAATCACTACAGCACTCAGACTTTTCTAAGTACAAAATTGAGATTTGGAGGACAAATTATACAGGGGGAAATGCAAATTTTGTGATATTTGTCACATTTCTATCATTTTTAGTTTCGCATGAAATGACAACTATGAAATTTTAAATGCAGCATCCTATATAATTTTACCCTAACACTAGAGTAAACTTTATCAATTGCACATTTTCGTGAAAAATGCCATATCCTGTAATTTGCAAATTATTTACGAAACTAATGAGTTATTTTACACACCGACGTAATAAACTGTATGAAATAAAAAAACAGTTTGTGTAATAAATTTTTTAAATGCAAATATCTCGACAATAGTTGAAAGTATGGGTTTCCACAAGGTATGACATTTTTCACTGAAAAGGACAATGTTAAAAATAGTCGATTTTTGGCTTATCCGGGGGAACACATAAATCATAAAAAAATCAATTGATTATTGTTAATTAACATTAGAAATGGCCCAGAAATACGTCAGATAGCTGGGGAAATGTCGCTACTACCCCTAAGCCTATATAAACTACCCTTAAATAGCTTTAAATGGATAATCATTAATTATTGTTATAAAATTCGTGTAAAATGAAAAAAATGCTTGAAAATGATTTGAACAGACAGTATGTCAATATAGAAAGTGATAAATAACTGTAAAAATGTCCATTCCACCCCTAAAAATAAAAAAAACGACTTTCAAAAGCTAATGGTGAGCTTACTTCGACATCAAAAATAGATAATGCTTAAATGTTCAAGGGAACGCCTATTGCTAGAAAAAAATTATAGATTACTGTCAAAAAATGCAAAAACTGATACTAGAGTACATTAAGTAAGTGGGGAAATATTAATTCGTACCCCTAAATCTATATAAACTGCCTTTAAATAGCTTAAAATAGATAATCATTATTTATTGTTGTAAAATTCGTTTAGAATGAAAAAAATGCTTAAATCACTTTTAAGGTTCATTTATACTATTGCGACCTGAAAAATGGGCGCAAGGATAAATTGCCATTTTTTCAGTACGCGCTTGCAAAGTGAGAACAATTGGCGCTATTTCACCATTGAATGGGCACTTTTACAGTCATTTATCACTTTTTATATTGACATACTGTCTGTTCAAATCATTTTCAAGCATTTTTTTCATTTTACACGAATTTTATAACAATAATTAATGATTATCCATTTAAAGCTATTTAAGGGTAGTTTATATAGGTTTAGGGGTAGTAGCGACATTTCCCCAGCTATCTGACGTATTTCTAGGCCATTTCTAATGTTAATTAACAATGATCAATTGATTTTTTTATGATTTATGCGTTCCCCCAGATAAGCCAAAAATCGGCTATTTTTAACATTGTCCTTTCACATCTCTGAAACCAATAATGGCAATAGTTCTGTGGAAATTTTTAAACAGCTGAGAAGGTAAACATATATGATCTACACATTGGTATCTTATTTATATGCGAAATATGGTGGATATACCTACATATAAATTTCTTCGAAATTGTGTCGTGTTATTTGTAAAAAATATATTTCTACCATCTTTAGTGACCTAAAATTGGCAAAAAACAATAGATTGAACTACTACCCAACTGAGTTTTAACATTTGATGTAACTAAAGTTGGTCATTTTTTTTATTTAACGATATATGGTGGATATACCTGCAAAATTCAACAAATTGTTTCCATTGCACTTGCTTTTGATTTTCCAGTGTTATCTGGTATTAGGTTTTGAATTTTTTGTCTAATAACTTGTTGATTTTCTATATCAAATCACGATTTTACTATACACTTATTAAACAACATACATATGCTTAAAACTAGTAATTGACATCAACTGTGACAGAACGGTTTAAATAAACTGTCAAATTAATTTAAAATGTCAGGTTTGACATTGAAATTTTCTTACCGAATACCATATGAGCGTAAATTATTCCTCGAAATTTTTTAAGCTCTTGTGTTATTATAAGTGAAAAAATTGAAATTATTACAATTTTAAAGAATTTTTACTCTAGTGTTAGGTAAAGAAAGGTTCTAGCAATTTTTCCATATCAGATATACTTAAGTGTTATGCGATTTTCTTTTGTTTTCAAATTAATTTTTTGATATTCTATTAATCATAGCTTTCTTTGATTAAATGTTCAGAAACACCACCATTGATGATATGTCGAATTAGCACCTTCAAAACAAATGAAAATCGTATAAAGTTTGAGTTTTTTCTTATTATTTTGACGTGTAGAATATATTCCTGGAGTTTCATCAACACCAAATTCGAAATCGATATGTCATCAACTGAAAAAGTTATTCTTAAGAAACACCGTGTATTATGACCTCCATATCTCAACGCTGTATCCAGAAAGCTCTGGGTGCTATAATTTCGTTGACACCCGGTATAATTATGATTTTTCATCAGATTTTACACGTGCTGGCTCTAACTGTCCTGGCACTGATAATGCGCAACAATCGCATTGTAGTCCAGAGATCTCAATACGGCGAGACCAACCTACTGCCTACTCCTCTGAGTAAAATCAAAGAGGAAGATAAACCTCAGTTCATGGCCAGCTCGCAGGACGGACAACCCGTTTATTCCTGTAAGCCTGACAGCAATTTTTTTTACTAAGCTCGATATAAAAAGTTTTTTTGTTAGCGGACGTTGATATGGGCGCTCTCATGACGGTTTGTACGCTATCCATTACCCTCCTGATGGTTTACGGTGCGATTAAGGGAAAGGCCACGCACCTGCTGCCATTTTTCTGCCTGCAGGTGTTTGATTGTGTCATAACGCTGTAAGTCCCGTTTTATTACTTTTATATGTCGACAAAAGTATTAAAAATTTCTTATCGCTCCTTTATAGGCGGTGATATTGGTTTTGTTGTTATGCTCTTGCATATTTCTATTATCTGAAATTTATGCAATTTACCTCCTTCATGCTGTGTGACAAATTCTTTAACAAGCGTTAAATCGCTTGGAGCAGATAAGAAAGAGTTAAAAGTCAGTACAAGTTGTATGCATTATTCATGAAGAATATCTATAATAACAAACACGATTTTTTGTACCATAATTTTGTATGTAAATTAGGATTTGAACGTCATTTAAATAGGTTTTATTTAGCGATGGCAGTGACCATAAATGACCATCAAAGATTTAAAGTGACCCATTTCAATATGAAACAAATACTATATCTAAAAAAATATTCCTTAATAAAATGTTAATAATAAAAAAGATACAGGGTGTCAAAGTTAGAATTTGAAAAGTGATATTTTTGTAATAATTACACTCTGTTTGACTGTATCAACTTAAAAATTTGGGAATATATATTTTTTTACATAAATGTGTACTTCTTATCATGTTTTTTATTAAAAAATTTTAAACACATTGTTTTTAAGGAAGAAAAGTATAATTTTTGAAGATTTTGACATAAAAAAACTGTGTTTGTTTAAATTGATATTGGAAATGGTTTTTGAGTAAATTGAGTAGAGGTGAATATTTTTCAAATCTAAATTTTCCTTTTTGTTTTTAATTTCTTTTATTTTATCTAATTTGATTTGTTTATTACTTGTAAGTCTTACTTTTAATTTAGTAATTAATTCTATTTGTATTTATCACTTTTCAATAATTTATTGTGGTTTTACTCACATTATAATTGAATTTTCTGTTAGGTAACGTATTAAATAAAATTAAGTAAAAAAAATAGTAATTTTCAAGCTCAACTCAAAAACTCTTGTTAATATCAACTTAAACAAAAATGGCTTTTTTTACATAAAAATGTTCAAAAATGAACCTGTCGAAAAATTTTAGAAAAAGTTGGAAAGGAACAGTATGGCAACAGTCTGGATATTAGGCCGCGCAATAGTGTAACACATGTTTACTACACTGTTTGGGCTCTGTATGTTCTGCCCGTGCCTGTAATTGACGAGTAGATTGTGTTTATGTAAAATAAAGTACAGCTTTTTGTGTTATTCAACTTATTGAATAAATATCTAAACGTGATGAATACGAATACTGAATACCATTAGATAAAAATATTAAACACTTAAATACTGATTACACAAATATTGCATTGAATGCTACTTACGAATACGATATATTCCAGTAATACCCATTTCTAATTGAGATCAAGTTAAAATTGATCATTTTAAATATTTTAGGGTAACTTTTAAATGTCATTTATGGTCACTTTGGTAAATTACCTTGATGGAAGGAAAAAATTATAAATTTTTTAGACTCTCCGCTGCTGGATATTTGTGCTACATGAAATCCATTCACCATTTGGTAGCAGAACAATGGGGTCTCCCATTCCGCCACACGATCCTGCAGCTCAACACCCAAGTTCTCAATCTCATGGTTGTGATTGGATTTATATTGTCCATGCTGTGGAAGGTGCGTAAATGTAAAAATGAAATCCGTACGTATAAAAACCCAGATTATACTTACAGACCTACTGGATCCACGTCGTCTGGCGATGCTACAGGTACTTGTGCAACTGCCAGCAGACGATGAGGAACGCCATCCACTACATCCTCCCTGAGGGCTCCGATCGCATCAACGAATCCGACTACCCGTCCTTCTTCCCCGATCATGAGGCCGCCTTCGGAAGCAGTTTGAAGCAAACACCTCCGCCATCATACCAGGATATAATGGAAGACCAGCCACCGCCGTACCCCACCAGCTTACAAGAAACACCTTATCATTGGAGACTCCTCGCTTTCTATCCCAGCAGCAGCAACCAGTCTGAAGCCCAGTTGACCAGCGCAGTCGTCAACGAAGAAGGAACGTCGGGCACATCCACTTCCCGCGTCGAGGTGACGGGAGAGAGTCAGGGGAATGTCGCAAGCACAGAAGAGACCCGTAGTGAGGATACCGTCACCCAGGAGCCTAAGAAGGTGGAGGAGGAGGAGGAGGAAGAAGAAGGAGCCGTCGCTTTACCAGTCGCGGTGTCGAATAACGTCGATACTGCCGTCAAGGCTCCTGCCAATTTGAAATTTTAAGCGTCCATACCGTTTCCCTTCTCTAATCGTAGTGGGCGTTTTGTTTTAATCTCCCTCCATTTCTATATATACCCGTGTATGTTTCTTTTGCAGTATTTTTCTTGGAAATGGGTTCTCGTTCATTTTTAGTGCCATCGATGTTCTCTAGATTGAATTTCGGACAATTATTTACGTACGATATGGATTACATACGTTTTTTTTTCTTTTTTTCATTTAAGTAGTCGACTTCTGTCCAGTCTCTCCAAGCCACTATCGATTCTCATCCTCTTGAACATTCCACCACTCCCTTCAAGTGAAACTTGAATTAGCACCACTATTATCCTATAAATATGTACAGCATGTTCAGTAAAGTAATTGGCCATACTTTAATGTTAGTTTTCTGACGAAAATAAGGTAATATACATACATCAACTTACCTTAGAACGACGAAAATCAGGTGATTTAAAACGACTTACCTTAGTACGACGAAATTAAGGTGATTTAAATCAACTTACCTTAGTACAATGAAAGTAAGAGGATTTAAATCTTGGCTTGATTTGTTTTTTTGTGTGAAAAATATATAAAGTGTTCTGACAGATTAAATGTTTGTATTACATAAAGCATTATTATTATTATTAACATTTTTTCAGGGCTATAATTTCTTAAGGAAAGAAAATTATCCTAAGGTAAGTTGATTTAAATCACCTCGTTTTCGTCCAAGGAAACTAGGTTTAAAGTATGGCCCATTCTTTACTGAACACCCTGTACAATGTGTTGTTTACTTAATAAATGTAATAAATAATATGTGTAGTCTTGTATAGACTAAATCGATTCTGAAAGGTTAACAAGCTGTAACAGACGTCGGAAACGTGATTTTTTTCATCTTATACACAGGGTGTCCTAAAGAGAATTGCACGGCGGCATTTTTCCTGGAATCGAAAGAGATGAGGTGTTTTGTAGCAAACACTTTTAATCTAGTTCGAAATGTTTTCAAAACTGCTTTCTTGCAATGTTGGTAGGAAAAATTAAACTAAAATATCTTTCAGAGAAAATGGCAACGGCAATCTTCATTTGTACACCCTGTACTTTTGAATTTACATTTAAATAATTTTGGTGCACAAATAGAAATTTAAACGAAACATTTTTAAAATATTTTTTTAATATTGCACTGTATTATAAACATCATTAGTTTTGAGCGAAGGAGTGACATAAATTTAAAACAGGAAACATTTTTTCAGGGCGATTTGGTCCTTGTTACGAACTGAATGTTCCACTTATGAAAATTTCGCACGAGTAACGTGTAATAATATCACTATTCTCTTAAGAGTTTTAACGAATTGTATATTTTTATTTATTAGGAGTTCCATGATATAGGCTAAAGAAATATATTTTTGTTTTTGAATACCAAGCCGCTTAACATAGCGACATGTACTTCATTGTATTAAATAAAATGTGTTGGAAAATGTTCTTGACGTCTTCTCTGTTACCCCAGTCGTCACCCAGGTATCACATTTTTTTATTTTTTGAAATTTCATGAAGACGAACGTTGCTTGAATACGAGTATTCTCTACAGTGTGACCATCGTCTGCTAAATCGTGTTTCCTTTGTAATACTAGTCTGTTGAATCGGTTAAATTTCAATATACACTCACCGGCAAAAAAAACGGCCACTAAAAACTAGCCCCAATTTTAAAGTTGTCTTCCTCGCGAACCGCTCATTTGATGTTGATGATCTTTTTTAAATTGTACATTGATTCCTCAGGAACTGATGCTGTCGGAAATTTTTATTCGGAATTTAATTTGAACATATACGGGGCGCAACAAAAAAACGAAATTTTTTTCCCAAAATTTATGACGTCAAAATTAGAAACATATTTGAATTTCTCGTCCGTAAAAACCCCCGATTTACAAATTTTATGTAAATATTTGGATTTCTAAAAAACTTATTTACAAATATCGAAAATAAAATTTTAACAATAACACCCTGTAACTCTGTTAATAATCATTTTTGGAAGAAAATGTTATAGAAAGAAGTAGCATTTATTTTCGGTCTAGAATTATCCCCTGAATTTTTTGCTCATCATTTCCGGACCCTGTATACAGAGTGTCTCCTGAGGGATGAAACGACTTTTGTGAGACAAAAAATGTTGGTACTGAAAAACAGCTTTTTGGGCTGGAATTTAGCTTTGCTTTTTAAGAAACAAAATGTGCCGTTATTTCAAATGCATAAAATCCAGTATGCCTTGAAATTTGAAAAACAACTGATTTTTTTCACCAGTGTTTCTGGATGAGATGACAAAATGTGGTTGAGAAAAGTTTCTCGGAATGAAGAAGACGTTGAAATTTTGCGCACACTTAAGTTTTTTATTATGAGAAACTTTTCTTAATAACATTTTGCCGCATCTCGTATAGAAACTGCTCTTCACTAGCGAAATTCAAAGTACGCTTTGGATATTGAAATTTTACACAGATACTCAGTTTTTCATTCCGTCCTAATCAAATAAAATTTATTGATTTGATGTGGATTGACCCAAAAGAAAATGTGTTTTGAAAAGTCATCACACATTGCCAGAATTATAAACAATAAAAAAATTTAGATTACCTAAATTATTTTAAACAGTTTTTATCATTAAGTCACAATTATTTTTTTTATTATGCCTGTGCTTTACACTTGCATCATCAGTTTTGAGCTTTAAACAAGGTACTAGAAGGCAGATTTGTATTTGTTAACTAGTCTTATATTCTCCTAATACTTCTGGAACAACTAGCAGTATGCAGTGTTTCTCATGGAACTATGTGGATGGAAGTTGTGATCATCATCCATTTTTTCCTTCTTTTTAAAATCACGACACACAAAAATAAATTAAATTACATTTTTTTTAATAGAATTTTAAAAATTAGTATTCAAAAAACCCACGTAAAAATTTAAACAAAACTTAAGCACTTATTTAGTTAGTACTTCTCTACTTAAATTATTAGGAAACTGAAACAAATTGGTAGAGAAAATAAGACCCATGGTTTAATTTTATTTCAAAATTCTTACAAATTTAAATTGTTTTTCATGCTAGGTATATATATATATATATAGATATATTTTATATAATATATATAAACAAGGATGATATGCATAGGTACTTTACAACGTTGGTGTTTGGTCATTAAATAAACAAACAAGTTAGTGATTGAAACAGCAATGAATGAATATGTAGACTTTGCCTCACAAGTATTAGGAAAACAGAAATTATGCCTGCGGTCAGACGCGAATTGACTAAAAATAATACCTCTACGATAGTATTTTCTCCTGATACTTACCAGGTGTGACTATTGCGAACAACCAAAATATTCTGCTCAGTGGAACAGATTGGAACGTGATCCAAACCTCTATATTTTTTTACCTAATATGTGTTGCAAACATTTAAATTTTATAGTAATTTAGATGGCATTCTTTATTTCACTTATGGTTTTTATTTCGTTTAAAAAATTAAAATTTTGTATAGATATAGGTGTACTTATTTCGAAACGTTTGACATTTTCTATTCAATATATTCAATAATTTGTTAAAGGTCCATGGGCAATGTAATTTCAAATCGAAATTACAACACTGCCTTCCATATTTCATGCTCTTCTAATAATTATGAGACTGTCAACAGCGTGAGTTTCCTTCATTTCTATCACCCTATCTCTCCATATAAAGAAATATGAGTGAGCATCAAAGGGCGAAATAAACAAACATCTGATTTTTTTACATCGGTAATTACTTCACCAAGTTAAATCAATGTTACACATTTTTTTCTAAATATTACAAAGTGTATGTAATATGTAGCAAAGTGTTTACAGATAGAGCTTCTATGTCTAATAAAACATAAATATGGCAAGAAATCTTAAATATGAAACGGAATCAGTTCATATTTTTAGATTTAAAACTTAATAACACAACTTAAAAACTTACCGTACCAGGATCATCCATCATCAAAAGCTGATCTTAAAGAAAAGTTTTTTTGTTCATTATTTTTTCCCAGCTAACCACAAATTACGGATCTTACAATGTTACTTCAGAACTATTAGGGCAACAGAAAGACCAGGATATATATAACATTTGGCAAACTATGTGTTGGATTCTATGTGTATTGCATGAAGCTATTCTCCTGATATTTAGCACGGGAAAAATACCTAATATTAAGGGGAGTCGATCGGTTTCAACAATTTCAACTGTATGTGTATTTTCTTTGTTTTGTGTACAAGTTACAACCGCTATTATCAGTGGTTTGTGCACAGAATGTGGATCAATAGACTTTTTTTCGCGACTGAATATTCAATTGTATGTGTAATATGAGATAATATTTCATTTTTACAAGAGTACTACCAACAATAGTGCTATTCTCGGGCAGTAAGACCTCCAAACTACCGTCTGACATCACACGTTTAGATAAAAAATGTATGAAAATTTCACGCGTTCACTGAAAATTCTGTTGATATAAAGTTCCTTCCAATCAAGAATTTTTATTCCAAATTCTTGGGTTGATCCACCACTATATATTATAAAATTCTTGGCAACCTAAATTCAACATTCAATCAGTGTTTTCAGTGGTAGTGGGGGTAATTTTATATTTGTTTACTTTTCAGTTTTGCCCTTGCCTGTATTTTGATTAGAAATCAATTCCTAGTTTTAGATATTTTGAGGTATAAGTACATGTTGTTAATAATTATAAAATCATAATGGAAATAATAACTTTAAACTTGAATTTTCGAGAGAGGCACATAGTCAATGCTGATTTTAGACACTGCCAATAAGTGTAATGTTTTTGGCAAGATATGCATGTTATTGCATACAATTGCATATCTTGAATTTAGAGCACCATAGGCTAACGACCAACGATCTCCGTCTACTACAACGACTAACCAATAAAGTTTCAATACAATAGAACAAAATTTCATTAAAAAATGTATCAAAATGAAAAATAATACTTAAGTGATATGAAATCCTTATGGAATTCAATAGATTAACGTACCTTGCAATTGCAATATTGCTATCGCATATTGTAAAAATGTGGGGAATAAGTCACTATGAATCACAGTATACTAAGCTTGCTTAGTATACTGTGCTATGAATTTACAAAAAATAACTTCACTCATTCACTGAACACAATATTTAAACTATTTTTATACAAATTATGTTAGTCTGATATATTACTAATAAATTTGAGGTTACAAACCACCAGAAATTTTCAATTTAACTGATCTGTCTTACTCTACTCTTACCTGTTCGGAGTAGGCAAAGTAGTTAACTGGAAAACTCCTTTTGAATTAATATTCACCATCGTCTGCGCTCCTTGAAAAGGCATGGCTGCTGCGATTTAGCCGACGATGATTCAATTTTACATTTGCCAGTTGCCCATATATTTTGCCAAAAAGAAAGCACGATATCACAGAATGTGTAGTTTGCACAGAATAATTGTTTATTATTCCGTGACGATGCTGCTGAGTCCCACAGACAATAAGACTACAAAGATTTTACTGTGGCTTTCAACAGTTGAAATTCGAAAAAGAAGGAAATGAACAAATGAACTGAAATGGTCGCGTCGTCACCTCAGAATCCCACTAGTTTAGCCGTTAGCGGCAGCAACAGCAGCTCAAATTTAAACTACAAGTGCAAGTTACTACAGGTTCGACTTATTTTAAGGTAAATTTAAATTATTTTTATTAAAAATTCTGGAATGTCTATACAGAACAAGTGAAATGCTTGTGCTAAACTGAATCCACTTAATTATTTTTTAAGTAAAATACAAATAATAGACTTGCTCATAAAAAATATTTTTATTTCATTAAATGCATGGAAAAACATAATTCACACAATCACACTGTTCACTGTGTAAAAACCGGCAGTTTTAACCTATGACATTTTTGTACTTATATCCTGTTTCTGCACCCACAAAACGTGGGCCTTACGCTACTTCAAATAAATAAAATAAAAAGAGGAATAGCTGCGAGATACTCGTTTCCTAATCGGAGAACGCTACAGTCTATCGATATAATGGCCTATACGTCACATAAACTCAATACAATCAACAAGGAAAACTAAAATATAATCTATCATTTGATTTTTAAACAAGTGATAAAACGTAAAGTCTAAAAATAAAAATACATCGTGGAGATTAAAGCCAAATAAAGATATTGCAAATAAAATTAGAGTTAAAATTTTATCACAATAATCTATAGTATAATAACTATAGAAATTAAATTAGCGAAAAACTAAAGAAAAAAAAACTAATTTTTCATTACTTAACCTCATTTTTCGTATACATTGTTTTTTTTTCTTTAAAATTTGGTCTCGATCAAATACATTTTACTCTTGTATTAAAAAATTATTCGAGGAAGACGTTCGTATTGCTAGTGCTGGTGAGATGGTCTAAAGCTTGTCCAATTAATATAAAAATATTCAAAAAATATTATGTATAAATATACGATATATAAAAATATTTTTTCCTATACAGGGTGTCCAGGAATCATCAGCTAATAATTCAGAGGGAGATTGTACGGCAAAAAATAAGACAAAAACTTTGTATAAACGTAGATTGAATTTTTGGATTTTAGCCCTAACTTTTTTGCTAGAAATTCTATTTGCAGTAATTAAACCACATAAATTAAAAATTTAATGTTTCTTTTACATTAATAGATGCACTCGTTCGACTTTGATAAAATGCACTGTTTTCAAATAAAATGGGCTATAAATAATACTTGCAAATTACTACAAAATGTACAAATTTTACCTTTTTTAACTCATATTTTGTCGTTTTTTGAGATATAATTTACCACGCTTGAATTGTATGGAATTTTCTGTTGAAATAAATAAATAATAGTTGTGTCGACGTTATTTTGAGAGAAAAGCGTAAGTGTCACCGAGTTAATTTTACAAGACACAAAAAATGTTTTCTTCTTACTCTAACACATACCAAAGAAAAATAGTTATCATCTTAAACAAAAAATTAATCATTCAAGAGTTAACTAATAATTGCCACAACCTCACGTTAAAAATTAGCCGTTATTTAATTTTTTTTGTTTACGACTAGCCGATAGTTCAACTTGCTGGATAAGCCTTTTTCTGTGCATTCACACCTATTCAATTTTAAATGAATTTGTTTTATAATTAAGTTAAGCCTCGTTTAGACCTTTGAAAATTTACCTATTTTATCTATCTGTCCTTTATAATTTATAATTTATATATTTTGTCATTAAAACTGTAGTTAATATTACAATAAAAATATTTATTTTTTAATCACTAATGATGCTATATATATATATATATATATATATATATATATATATATATATATATATATATATATTCTGAACATAAACTGAATATTTTGGGAATTTTATTATTTTTAACAGGCTGAAGGACCTCGGTCAATGGCCTTTTGGGTTATACTCAATATATATCATTTTTTTTTATTATTATTAACTCCGCGATTACTTCTATATGGATTTTGTTTATGTTTCACTTCGTGAAAAAATTTAAGTTCTATGTTCTTTTGGTACATTAGACACTTTTTCTAACTTTTCCAAATCCTCGTCACTTGCATTTTAATAACACATCATCTAACCATATTTAAACTTGGATATTTTGCAACTCAATTGGCTGTGGTCAGCGTGGTCTAATTGTAAAAAGCTGACGCTAAAAATATCCTAAGCCTGCTCTGTTTAATACACCTCTGAATAAAATGTGTAAAGAACAATGTAAAAACTAGCCGATTTTTGGCTTATCCGAGGGAACGCATAAATCATAAAAAAATCAATTGATTATTGTTAATTAACATTAGAAATGGCCCAGAAATACGTCAGATAGCTGGGGAAATGTCGCTACTACCCCTAAACCTATATAAACTACCCTTAAATAGCTTTAAATGGATAATCATTAATTATTGTTATAAAATTTGTGTAAAATGAAAAAATGCTTGAAAATGATTTGAACAGACAGTATGTCAATATAAAAAGTGATAAATGACTGTAAAAGTGCCCATTCAATAGCGAAATAGCGCTAATTGTTCTCACTTTGCAAGCGCGTACTGAAAAAAATGGCAATTTATCCTTGCGCCCATTTTTCAGGTCCCAATAGTATAAATGAACCTTAAAAGTGATTTAAGCATTTTTTTCATTCTAAACGAATTTTACAACAATAAATAATGATTATCTATTTTAAGCTATTTAAAGGCAGTTTATATAGATTTAGGAGTGCAATTAATATTTCCCCACTTACTTAATGTACTCTAGTATCAGTTTTTGCATTTTTTGACAGTAATCTATAATTTTTTTCTAGCAATAGGCGTTCCCTTGAACATTTAAGCATTATCTATTTTTGATGTTGAAGTGAGCTCACCATTAGCTTTTCAAAGTCGTTTTTTTAATTTTTAGGAGTGGAATGGACATTTTTACAGTTATTTATCACTTTTTATATTGACATACTGTCTGTTCAAATACTTTCAAGCATATTTTTCATTTTACACGAAATTTCATAACAATAATTAATGAATATCCATTTAAAGCTATTTAAGGGTAGTTTATATAGGTTTAGGGGTAGTAGCGACATTTCCCCAGCTATCTGACGTATTTCTGGGCCATTTCTAATGTTAATTAACAATAATCAATTGATTTTTTTATGATTTATGCCAAAAATCGGCTATTTTTAACATTGTCCTTCCCTGAACATTTTTTAACTAGGCGGCATAAAAAGCTGATTAAGTGTTCAAAATATTATTTTACCTCGTTTCGATAATATTGAACATAAATCATCTTGAGGACCGACCATTTAAAAGATTCTAGCACCCTTAGGGTCTATTTGCTGGTCTATGTTTATATTAAGTTTCCGTCTTATTTTTTGTCGTAAAATCACTCCCCGAAATATTTGCTCATAATTTCCGGACCTATATAATTTTTTTCTTTTAAAACGCCTTTTCCCATCTACCGTTGATCATTTAATGGTATTTGGCACAGAATATATTATTCATATCACTTACATCATTACGAAATGGAAAGACAATATTAAACACTATTTTCTACTATTATTCACATTTTCTTACTTTGTACATATAATCTTCTCTAATCTGCCCTAAGGACTGTCCTAACTATACCTAAACAACTGTTTTTACCAGCTCCAAAAATCACCAGTTCTGTGTAACATCAAAAATTGCACTAATCTTATCTCGGGTTGGCAGGTTGCTCCTCGACGACCCCCAAAGCCTCCAGTTCCCTCAAAACTCTGGTCAGATATCCGGAATCTGGATAGCTGTGCCCGTTATTGCTGGGACCGACCTCCGTCTTATGCGGTATGTTCCAGGCCACCACGTCCTCGCACCCAGTCGTGTGGGACCTACTGACGGTGAAAATTAACTTACGTTGCCACGCGACGCTGAGCAGGCGCAAGATCTTCCTGCCTTTAGGGCTGTCCGGCAGGTAGGCTATCCTGGGAAAGCCAACGGCGTAGAATTCTCTGCCGGGATTAGGATGTTCCGGACCCTGAATGCCTGATTGAATACTAAGGTAGGAAAACGATAAGTAGTTATTAGTTGCAATTGTCGAAGGTGTTAAAATTTAAAATTTTTCCATAAATCTGGTAGTTTTAAACAATTTTTGGGAACAAATCGACAGTCAAATTCTCTAAAATCTTCACTCTAGCAGTGAAATTCTAAATTTGACTATCCAATTCTCAAACAAGCTTGAATTCTCAATACCTAACTGCAGCATTCTCAATCTGATTGTAAAATGTAGAATCACAGCTGTCAAATCATCACTCTAGATGTGAAATTCTCAATGTGACCGACACCTTTTACTGTTGAGTTATAAATTTATTTAATTCTCACTGATTATAAAATTCTCTGTATGATTGCAAAATTTTCAATATAATTAACACCTTAAATCTAGCAGTGAAATTCTCAATTAAATTCTCAAAGTCTAGCTATGAAATTTTCAATATCTTACTGTAACATTCTCAATCAGATTTTCAATTTCTGAATAAAATTCTTTAACTGACCAAATTCACAATCTGGATAACCAACTATTACTATGACAAGAAAAATTTTTAATATGACAGTCAAATTCTCAATCTGACAATCAAATTATCAATTTGACAGCACAGCAGACACAACTTACGCATAAATCTTTAAAAGTCTTTAAAAATGAAATTTTCTATAATGTACAAAAATATAAAAAAGATGAATGAATGATTATAAAATTGTGAGAAACTCACTTATAAACGATCTGAATCGTCCGGCAATTCTGATGTCCCGGCAAGCTCTTGTCGATGATTCCCCATTCCATGCTGCCGGGCGGTTGATTCCCGTGCTTCTCCCCGTAAATGCATCCGCAAACGGCACACTGAATGTGCAAGTGGAGGCCACTCTCCTGCAACTCAGTCAAGGCGTAGTTGAGACAGTCCAAGTGCAACACGTGATTGCAAGGCAGAGCAATGACGACGATAGAGGGTTTTAGGGGTTGTCGGCACACCGGACAGGGCTGTCTCGGTGCCCATTCGCTGGGTTTCGAGACGCGGACGAATCGAGATATGGAAGCACTAGCCGGATCTAATCCTAAAAATTTTTTGTTACAAATGATCGTTTTCGGGAAGTTATTCGTGTTTTTTTTACCGATTATTGAGGGCAGGTCTTCTACTACACCGTCGTCACTCCCGCTGCAGTTTATGAGATCAGCGGTGGATGTCGTAGCCTGACTTTCTCTGCTCTCTTGGCTGAGGTATGTGGAAACGGTATCGAGACTTGGCCTACGACCGGATTTGGTGCTGCTGCTGTCGGCATCCAATAAAGTTTTATTTTCACTCGTCTGAGAAGGCACATTGTTTGACGTGGACTTATGACCTAAAAAATTATTTGTTTGTTTATTAATAATTCATTAAAATACAATAACATCAAGAGCTTACTGAATATGTTCAGATTGTTCAAAATTTGCCGTGCCAAATTTGCTGGAGTAGTTTCATTTCCACTTTTCGCTTTGTTATTTGTTTTTTTCTTATTACTACTTTTCTTATTGCTATCGGTTTGGTTTAATGCTGCGCTACTACCAATGACTTTTGTTTGCTGGGGCTGTTGCGGTCCGTTTGTGTTACGGCACGATTTTCTTATGTCCGATCCTCTTCGACCTAATTAAGAAAGAGGAAAAAATAAAACCGTATTCAAATTAACTGTCAAATTCTTCAATCAAACAGTACAATTCTCAATTTGACTGTCAAATTCTCAAATATATAACTGTCAAATTGCCAATCTGGCCTTAAAATTTTAAATTTGATCAATTCTCAATTTCATTGTCAATTTGACTAGAATTCCCATTTTGTCAAATTCGATTTAAATGCTCAATCCACATGTCCAATTTTAAAGTTGACCATCAAATTCTCAATATTTGACTACAAAATTTTCAATATAATTGTCAAATTTTAAATCTGACTGTAAAATTCTCAATTCTCAGTGTGCCTCAAATCTTTAGTCAAGCAGTAACATAATCAATCTGACCATTAAGTTTTCAATCTCAATATGTTACTGTAACATTCTTAATCTGATTGTAACATTTTTAATTTGAATTTAATGAATTTTTTTTATTCTAACAGTGCAATTCTCAATTTGATGGTCCAATTCTAAATCTGGTTGTCACCTTCTTAATATCTGACTGTAAAACTGACATGTATGGACTATTACAGGATCTAAAAAGTGATTTATTTTTTAGTTTCATATTTTTTTTTTTAGTTTTGTTTTCATAATTATATTATGTTTTCAAAAGCAAAACTGTACAAACATTGGATCTAAAAATGTTTAACATTTAGATTCAATGTTTGTATGTACAAGTGTAAAGGATAAACATAAATATAAAAACAAAGAGATTAGAACTGGGGTTAAAATAAGTTTAGTGAAATAACAAACACTGATATCATGATGGGAAGGAAGAAAAGCATTGTTATTGTAGGCACATATTTTATATTTATAGAAGCAAATAAACAATGGAGTTCAAGATGTATAATGGATGGTATTTATCAATGATTATCTGAAATTAGTTTAGAGACATAAAGTTTTGCAGAACAATTATTAATTTTTACCTGTTACTGGAGCTAATTCTTCTAGCCTGACCTTCACCAACGGATAAGGGGCCTGTTTTATACGCCTAACGCTTCTTACATACCCATTCGTCAACCACCTTTGCGTCAAATTACTAAAATTTATCAAATAAGGAAAACCCAAATGTGTCTTGCTCATGTCCAACATCTGATCTCCCTAGCAATAACAAATTTATATTAAAATTAAATTTTAACAAGCAAAGATGAAGCATATTACTCTCGCCCACGCTTCCTCTATCAAGCACTGTATATCCATGTCAAACGGGTGCCAATCTTGGCCGTGTTCTGATCCGGCACACTCCCATTTTGCACCTTTGCCCGCTGGCGATGAGGGTGGGTAACATTTTCTTCTTACGGGAACTATTATGTCTGTAAATGAAATCGGTACATGACCTACTTGGAAAAAAATACTTTCCCCATGTCTAAAGATGTATCAAAATATATTTCTGTTCTTACCAGAATCCTCCAATTCTTGCGTTAGGGTCCTCAAATTCACGTAGTAATTCAATAGGCTAGGGTCAGCATCCGAAAGGATCACCCTTGTTAATTGTTTGGCATTGGCCCTTTCTAGGTGCTGGCTCACCGCGGGGCTGTAGGGCTTCCAGTACCCCGTCCGTATCTCGTACTCCCACACAACTACTGCGTGTCCAGACATGTTCAGTTGTGCTGTACCTTATAATTATCTGTCAATCATCTTGTCTGGATTTTATTTCACCCTAACTAAGCATTTTCATGATCTCGGATAACACGACGTAAGCACTTTGCGCGGCGCAAACCTATGACCGTTGAATACCCAGTTGCTGTTAAGTGGGTTTATTAATTTGACACGGTTAAATCAATTTATTTGTTTATTTTCTTTTCTGGCTGTTTGCGTCACAAATGTCACTTTTCCATGGCGGCCAACTGAACACTGATCTGATTGGTAGCGGAATGTCCGGGAATGTATTCCATCCAAACGACGTAAAAATCAAATTTGACAGCGAAATGTATTTGAACTAAAATAGGTCAAATAGCAAAAATGAGTACCATTTTACAGACAGCGCTAAATTTGAATTAAATTTAAATATAAAACTTAATATCTGTATTACAAACGAAACATTCAGTAACAAAATTATATTTTTTCCTTATTGTACGTATAATATCAATTTACATTATGTATGGGATGATTTCAAGACAAGCTTAAGCCGTACAAAGGTCCGAAATGCATTTTGAAGGTCGCCCTGAAGACTTTCCGTGATTTGTTTCAGTTTTCCCTCTGAAGCACCAGCCACTAGTTTTGCTACTCTCTCTGTAGGGCAAATAATCGTAACAGCAGTGTGAATTGTACCTGAAAAACAGTCTATGGTGTGTTTGTTTATTATATATTTAATTTCTTACCATCCTCATTTACATCCAAATATTCTATTTCTGGTTTCAAGCGATAAGGTATTTCTTGCGGCAAAAAATCTAATAATTTTGCCTGAACCGCACTAATGATAACTTGTTCTGCGTTCTGATCTGTCCAGACTTGTTCTGGAAACATCCACTTCCCTGGTTTTGCTTGCTTTATAAGATAATTTTTAATATCAGACATACCATTACCTAAAAATAGTAGCGTTAATATTTGAAATGCTTTGTCAATTTGCAGTACCTGTTAAAGCAGAGACCATAAATATATCTTGGAAATTTGGCCATCCTTTACTTTCATTATCCGTTTCTTTTTTAATTTTAGAAGTTCCTGGAATTGGTTTACCATTTAAACAACTTTCAGTTAATTGCTTCGTCAAATCTAACAATTTTCGTTTTGATTTTAAAATATCTACCTAAAAATTTGAGACTACAAACAAGTTAATTTAGTTCATAAAAACTTACTTTATTCATGACTAGAAAACTAGGTACGTTTGGATTTGCCAACAATAATTTTATTATCTTTATATCTAGCCTTTCTCTCATCCAGACATTTGAAACATCGTGTATGACTCCAACTATATCGGCTTGGTGTAAAACACTTCGGCTATCTTTTAAAAATGATTTTTCTAAATTATACTTCTTTTTCTCTTTATCGTTGACTAATCCTGGGGTGTCGATGAATACAATTTGTGCATCAACGACTGTAAAAACAGCCATGGCTTTGCCTCTCGTCGTATGAACTTTGGACGAGGTAGCACATACCTAAACATACAAATTTAGATAAAGAGTTACCTTGTAACTATACCATCACCTTCCTATCCATTAAATTATTTATAAATGTACTCTTTCCTGCATTTGGAGTTCCTATGATAGCTACTTTTAGTAATCTCGTGGAATAATTAGACAACTCTTTTAATTGAGCAGTAGAAACTGCATCAGGAACAGAACTAAATGTTCGTTGAAAACATAGTTCTGCCTTTGAATTCTTTAGAATAAAACAAATAGTTTTCATCATTTTTGCAATTTGCAGTGTAAAAATAACCTAACCTAATAAACACATTTCTTTTCTGTTTGGGATATTTGAACTACCACTGGCCCTTGTCAAGTTATTTGAGGTTATTTTATTGTCATGTTTAGCATTTCAATTTCAAGCTTCTGAATTTGACTTGTGTTTATAGTATTTATCAGAATAAAATAATTAGTGGTATATTTATCGAAAATGGAACAAGAAAATAAACTAATTGAGAACGAAATTGATCAGCACATTGAAGCTTTACTTAAAAGACCCGTTATTAAAGAAGAAAGAGACATTCCGGATTATGTTGACATAAATACTTTTTCAGAAATAAAGTTAAAATCTCAAGATATAACAAAAATATACCGATGCACGCAGTGTTCAAATAAATACAGTAAAATTGAGTACTTGACTATGCACACTGCAGTCCACGCTGAAGAAATGATGTGCACTCTTTGTTATGAAATGTTTTTTTGTAGAAAGCAGTTGAGGGAACATATAAATAGTCACATAAAACATAAAATGATTGACGATAAGAAAGTTATATATAGCTGCACGTACTGCCCAAAAAGTTTCAATACTAGAAAACAACATACCATACATCTTAGAGTGCACACAAATGAGAGACCGCATAAATGTAAAATCTGTGGGGAAGGATTCAAGCAGTTGGGTGCTTTAAAAGATCACCGCGTTACCCACACGAAGGAAAAAAGATACGTTTGTGAGGTATGGTATTACTCGTTATTTTTAAATCGTGTTATTATTACAGGGAAATTTATTACAGATTTGCAAAGGTGCTTTTACAACAGCCTCAAGTTTGAAGAGGCATAAGAGAAGAATTCATGAAAGAGGCAGAAGTATGGACTGTACAATATGTAACGTTAAATTTTACAATAAGGCCGATTACAATACTCATAGATCGTGCGTTCACCCGCACATCGGTTATAAAAGAACCTGCCCTCTCTGTTCTTCCGTGTTCTACAGCAGACTTTCATATAACACCCACAAACAGGTACATAACGATCACCTGCCAAAAAACAAAAAATTGTTCGTGAGTTATGTGTGTAGCCTATGCGGAGAGGAAACGAAAAGTTTGAAGCTATTTATGGAGCATAGACGCTGGCATTTGTCCTACACCGATTATGAGTTAAAGCAAGCCATAAAGTTAAAATTGTTTCCATGTAAGTTTTGTCCCATCATTTATAAATCGAAGCAATGCCTCTTCAATCACATGGACCTACATAAGGATAAAGTTATTAGATGCAATTTGTGCCATAGCAGCTTTTCAACTTATTTAGGACTGACAGCGCACAAGAGAAGAGTACATCAAATAATAAACTGCCGTATGTGCAATGACGTTATTATAGGAAGATCAAATATGTATAACCATTACAAAAAACGTCACACCACTAATCTCACGAAGAATTACCAGTGTAATATTTGCGGCAAGAGATGTGAACTGAAGACTATGCTTAAATGGCACTACAACCTCAAGCATCAAATAAATGTCAAAAACTTCAAATGCGGCTTATGCGTAAAGCGTTTCGTGACACAGTACGCTATTACGAGGCATAAGAAGAAAGCACATAAACTTAGAGTTCAATTCAAGTGTTCCAAATGCGATTTAACTCTAAAAACAATTAAGGAGATGAAAATGCATAAATCATCACACACAAACGAAGAGCCAGGTAGCAAAAAAACGGTAGTGAAAACGCCGAAGCATTTCCGATGTAAAGTGTGCAAGAAATTCTTCCAATGTGTCAAAAATTACGAAATCCATGCGTCTCTAAACACCTGCGTGAAATATTACATCGAACAGGGTCGGTTGCACGTTTGTGAATTTTGTAACAAGAGTTTCTCGAAGGCAGATCGTTTGAGGAGGCATGTAGAGGTACATTATCCCAGAAAAGAAGCGTACTGGTGCCAGTATTGTAAGCAAGAATTTGGTATTCGATCAGACTATGAAATACATAATAGTTTGCATATGATGAAAATTGAAGGAGAAGACAATGTTGTACAAGGTGTCAGCTGTGGTGATTTGAAATGTGAAGTAAAAATGGAAAGTTAGTTAATGAAGGGATCCAGAAAAAAAATTAATATACAAGATTGAAGAAACAGTTTTTATAGTTAAATAATTGAATTGAATGTGTTATAAAATATATTTGCTAAATAAATAGTACATTTATTTTTTATTTGTTTTATTATTTGTTTATTAGAAAACACCTAAAATAAGTTTTATTTAAATATACACGTAGGTAGCTAAAATTATAGTTCATCATTCGTTATATGTTTATAACATTTCTTCAGAACAATGCTGAAATTGCCTATTGAATTTTTATATGTATAAAAAAATTGTAAGTAGCGTAATTGCAGTCCCTAAAGGGTTGCTAAGAAAAAATCTTAGTAAAAGATAAATTATTTGGGGAAAACCTAAAAATCTTCTAATTATTGCTGGAAAGAACGCCATGATATCTATTTTCTTTATGCAAGTGCAACAAATTTTTCGTGAGATTTAAATCCTATTTATATGATAAAATAACTTGCTTAATTGCATTTTTCAAAATTTTAGGTGTATAGGTCCACTTATACAGGGTGTATCTAAATAAGTGCAAAAAAAAATTGGTAGTGATTCTTTGGTGATAATGAAGAGGAGTTTTTTATGTAGCATTTTTTAAAGGGAAAAAAATCGATTTTTTTTATTCTTATATACCGGGAAGAAAAAAAAAAAATTTTTTAGGAAAGGGAGCTACATTTGGAGAGGATGGGTTTTTCAAAAATGTTACATAAAACCCCTTTAAATTTTCAACGAAAAATATGAAAACAAATATTTTTTAGTTTATCCGCAATACAGTTCGTTCGTATATTTGGTTGCCTATACTTCAATTGGTTTGTGATATTTAATAATATAAATTTATAAATAAACAAAAATCAAATCAGAATACTCTATTATATTTGGAAACGTACAAATGCAATTCATTTTTATTCTTATCGTTATCAATTTAATTTCAATCATTTTCCTAAGACATCCAATACATGTTGAACACATAAATTGAATTTCTGTAGTTTTTTGTTTTAAAAAAATTGAAAATGCAAAGTAGGTATATGAATAATAACACTTCTTGTCTTGATTTCCTATGCTAACCTGTAGCTTAATCTTTTAACTGATCAGTTACATTTATGAGGTGTAAACTCGTCAAAATAAATTTAATTGACATTTATTTCTGCCTGAAACAAATTTCCGTTTTACCTTAGGGGAATAAATAATCGCGGCTTGGTTAAATTACATATATACAGCTTTGACGTGGCTTTCAGACGTAGAACAATATTGTCACTAGTTGAATTTCGTAATAGACGTATTTTTCTTTGTTGGCTAATGCCAAACACCTGTTAGCTATCTCCAAGTCAATTACTGCCATAAGTGATAGTAAAAGAATTCTGTAGATGGATAATATTCTACAAAATTCTGTATACGTTTATATTTATTAACAGTATATGTATTTGTTTTTTTAGTTATTATATATTTTTTTTGTTGAAATATCAAATTTCAAGATGGGGTGCGCCCTCGCGCGACAGATATTTAAACTATCTCTAGAGAGTCGTTGATTTGGGTGGTTTGTAATATATTTAATCTATATATCGTTTGTTCAATTCTTTTCTTATGAAATACTATTATTTTATAAATTTCGTTTAAAAAAAAAAAAGAAAATGTCGCGAAAACTATGTTAGGTAAGGAGCAATATATTGAAATCGGAGCAATTAACATCAGTGATTAATTTAATCAATTTACAATAAATATTCTTAAAGAGTAATTTTCTCGCATGCGTTAATCATGATTTCTACTTTTTTGGACTATAGTTTATACATATAGCAGACTTCGGTTATTTTTCGATGTAGAATTCATGATTAACGCATGACTGTTTTACTTTTGGGGCACACTGTATAACAAAATGTCGTCGCCAAAGCGTACACCTGTGACGTCAGATGCTTACTGCTTAGCTCATATCTGTATAAGTTTTTTATGTTTTTGGATAACGCGTTACATACGTTTAGAAGAGTTAATTTGTCATTTGTGATATTATTATATTAAATAGACATTGATATTGAATAGAATTGCAAAATAGCAAAACAGACTCTTAAAATGGACACAGACCTAAGTTGCTCTTGCCATTTACGTTATGTAGAATGTTAGGTATTTGAGGCATTTATAAAATTTTGCTGGCCACTCATTAAACTACCTGTTTTATTCTGAAAACAATAAACATAAGTAATAAATAAGGAATTTTTAAAAAATTTTAAGGAGAAATCAAATCAGTAGTAAATAGCAATAAAAATGTATTAAACTAACTTATTAATAAATTTTTCAAATTAAAACAAGTAGTTTAATGTGAACTCAGATGGCATAATTTTATAAATACCTCAAGTACATTCATCTATCAACAGCATTGTCGCCGTAATTGTCACGAGCGGATCTAAATTGGAAACAAAGGTATAAGTTATGTTTAACAATACCGTAAGTTCACCACATCACCACTAATAATCATGGCATTTCCTACATATACATTTACATGTATCTATGACTTACAAACCACAAAAACGCAAAAATGCAAGAAACAAACGCATATTCACCAACACCGTAACCTGCACCAATGATATCGCGTTTTTGGTCACGTGGTTTTGTTTACATTCTATGGCAAATTATTAATTATTATGTGATTATTGCCGCCAGACACATGTTCTCACCTTTCAATATGTTAGAAAGGTTACCCTGTAATACTACATTTCAATCCAAGAAAAAATTCTTGCAACCTCCCCATTAAACTGAAGAAACATGAACTATATAATAATTAATCAATTGTTTGTTTTATACATAAGTAGTAAGATAACTTTTCCTCTGCTATGCCCTAATGACTTGAACTAGATCAGGAGAAGGAATGCCAGTCACGGATTATGCCCATTTTTACGCACCGTAGAGCGGGCTAAGGCACCATTTATCACTCGTATCATTGTTATATTTTAATCGGCGTAACGATTCATCAACTCCGTAATTTATACCTACCCGAGTGTACGGTTCGTAATTTATATCTATTTTTCACGACGGAGAAGAACGGCAGGCCATGCCCTTCGTCAGGCATCAGTAGACGTGTTCGAACGCCTGGTTTATGTGTTCCGAAGCCGCGTTATCAATAGCAGGTCAGTCGGAACCACGTACAAGGGTACTTTCTATGAACAGTTAGGACGGTACGTGAACAGCCACGGTGAGATTTAGTTCCTGGTTGATATACAAATATATGTGCATATCTTTCCACCAAGAACTATTAAGAAGTGAAATAGAAAACAGTGTTAAAAATGCGAGATATATTTCTTACTGTTGTAAGAAACATTTAAGATATTCGAATTTCCCGCTCGACAATCCTGTCACTTTAACATAACCTCAAAGTTCTGTCATGCGTCGCCTCATTGCCCTATTGCTCACCGTGCATGCCAGCACATTACAATACTTGTGACGTAGTTGCAATTGTTTGTACAAGTAATTTGTCATTTCTTAAAAATGATGACAAATCTCAAATATCTGTTGAATGAGCAGTCTATTATTAATATGTATGCGCCCAGTTTTATGAAAAATGTAAATTTAGATAGAAGCATAAACTAAACAATTACAGTGTAAATATTAAATGTCAAATTCAGATATTGGGTCTGGCAAGGAATCCTGAATGGTTTCAATCAAGTATTCGACCAGTAAAATTATGAATTTGTTTTCAGTAAACATGATGCAAGAAATAGTTGGACCATCGTCGGCTAAATCGCAGCAGCAGTGACTCACCGCGCGTGGCAGCACTGTACAGTACAAATGCATAAATGACGTAGTCGGACATAGTCGTCAATTGTTTCATAGAAATTATGACCAATATTAATCTGTGATTATGACAAATGTCAAATATCTATTGAGGTGTACATTTCTATATTTACGTCTCATTTTTAAATTTATAAATTGATGCAACTTAAAATAATAAGTATTGTGTTTTATGGTGAAAATGCAGGAGTAGCAGACCATTATTAATACGTATGTACCCAATGTTATGAAAAATATTTAAGTGTGTGAAGTATTCTAACGGTATCAGTGCCGTGTATTTTAAGTAAATAAAAAATACGTACATTTTTGCAAGCCAAATTAAATAAGTATGCTCATGCTCTATTAAAAGATAAGCTATGTCAGTATTTATATAAGTATAGTTAGTCAACCGGCCTTAGTTGTGAACTATGTCGGCTAGATGGCGGAACTATGACATGTGCAAAATCTCTTAAACGAGCCCTAGAGACGTCGGTAAACAGAGACTGACTGTGTACTGATCAGTGCTGTCAATGACATATTGTAAAAATATCCTCTGAACACATGCAAATTACACGACATTACACGCACTTGAAGAATATTACACGATTAGGTACACTCCTGTTTTCAAAATTGAATTGTTTTAATTAATTTAAAAAATTAGAGAAAATTATTTTACATTATAACTTAAGGCTAATTTATTGAAGCTTTTCAATATTCTTTCAAATCGCAGCGGCCGTGCTTTGTCAAGGCGACGCGATGTAGCAGACGATGGTGTAGGCATAGGCCAAGAATTGTATAATACATTTTGGGCACAAGCAACCACACAGGTAGGCGTCCAGATATAACACAACTACTCTGCAAATAATTTTAGCATCCCCTAAGAAATTACAACCCTTTAAAAGCAAGTTCTGAAATCAAGTTTCCATGTTTTTTTTAGTGTCGAAACAACAGCTAAACTTATCATAAGAATGATAAAAAGTATTTCAGTAAACCTATTCAGACATTTTTTTTCAAAATTTTTGTGTGAAAGAGGTGTGTGAGGTGACAACAAGTGGAATAGGTCAGGAATCCATTGTTTTATTTACCGCAACTATTTTGGAATCACCCTGTATAAATCTTATGATCAAACCACAGTCAATAATGACAGAACACAGTATACATATGCAATCCTGATACAATCATAACATTCATAATTTTCTAAAATCCATTGAAGCATAGATTAAAGATAAACCAAGTCGCGCAAACTCCACATGGTGGTTACAGTTACAATCACCAAATACTCTCACCGGCACAAAATTACCATCTAAGAAGAATTTGTGTTGAAATACTTAAAATATCCGTAATTACACACTTTTTGAGAGTGTTAGAATTTTACACACCTACTCTTGAAATTACACGTATTTCGTGTAATTACACACTGATTGGCAGCACTGGTACTGACTTGCCTAGGGGTCGTTTAAGAGATTTTGTACATATTATAGTCCTGCCATCTAGCCGACATAATCCACAACTAAGGCCGGTTGACTAACTATACTTTATATAAACACTGGCTATGTCCAAAACTGATAAAAAAATCGATTTAAAATTCATAACTTCAGATATTTTTGGCAAATTTGACATATTTTCTAGTATGTTGGTAGGAATAAAATATAAAATTTGTAGTTTACGAAAAGTACCATTCTTTGTTGACTAGTCTAGCACAAATATAACTTTAGAAATCATTGGTTCACTCGACAGTTAGACGGTCCTTCATTGTTTAACATATTTCAAAGGCTGCTATGTCTTGAATAATTTCAAGGCAAGAAGTAGGTACCTCTGAATGCTGTTTAGCACATCTTTTAAATTTATCCCGTGTCAGAGGTCAACAACCCCACCCAAGAGGAACCGCGCATATCTCAAATACTTTTACAAATATTGCAGACCAGTCGGACTCACATAAAATAACTACCTCGAGTGAGTAAACAAAATAAAAATTTACACTAATGACGGTCAGATTTACCCACTTTCTCTACCGGGTAATGTCAATATAAAAAAGGAAAATGTGTGTGATCTGCATTTCGTGAACGAAATTAAGCGTTAATTTTATGATTATGAGGTGGTACAGAACTTTTACTTATTTGCATATTACGGAAAATATATTTTATAGAAAATTAATAGCGACGTTTACATTTGTTTCCTCCTACTCATATTAATGATTTTGATAATGGCTATAAATGCTCACAGACATTTTATTTTGTGAGAAGGGAAGTCCCATCCCTTTGAACGAAATAAAATGACATTTGGCACATATATCATACACTATCTTCGTTATAATTGAACTGTTATAAGAAGTATATAGCTCTTCGTCTAGCGAACAATAGTCATTGAAATGAATGTGCCACCACTGCAGTTGGCATCAACACATTTGGTAAGATGCCTGCCATTATTGTTGAATTTATAAATTTGCCTGATTCTCACGTTTACTGGACATTGTTTCCGACGATCTTCGTTAGCTGAAAATAAGTCGATTTAACTAAACTTGCCTTAGTCCAAATGTTGATAATCACGGAGCTGTAGGGTTAAAAAATAAATTGGGTTTTCTTTAATAGCTTTCGACTGTCAAGGTAATTTCACGAAATCCAGGGGTTTCTTGGGATGACAAATCCAATTTTATTGTCCATTTTGGTATATCTTCTAGAAGGCGCCATCGGCGACGATTTCGAACCATTTAAACCGTTACAACTATTTTGTTCCACCCTGTATATTATTGTATGTATGTATGTATTATGTAAATAAATATTTTTTTGATTTAAAATTTCTTAACTGTTTCTTATTTTTGCACCAGTGTTAAAAGTGTATCACGTCATTTACGTTTGGCACCAGTGCCAAAAGTAAATTGTTTCATCAGTGCCAAAATTAAATTACCTTACCAGTGCCTTAGACATTTTAAATACTAACAGCACGCGTTAATAATTATAGGTACTTTTACTGACGTTTTGTACAGAAATATATATTTTTTAAACTTTGATTACTAATTAATAATAAATAATTACTTGAATACTGCAAAGTAGTCTATTGTGCAAACATCAACATGCAAACTAAAAAAAGAAAATTATACTATAGTGTTATTACTTTATTTCTTGTTGTTGTTGGAATATCGTTCAAAAAATTTTTCCAGCTTCTTCTTCGTTTCCCTCTCCTTGATCTCTTGCTCGATCTTGGCCAAGTCCATGGGATTCAGGTACACGTTATCTGTAGCATCATCCTCTACTTCTTGCTTGGAACTGGCCCTCCTGGAGTTTTCGTTCTCGGGAGAATACCTTCTGTCGTAGGACTCGAGTTTGTACATGGCCTTGTTGATCATCATGGATATCCGGTGCTGACTGTTGGTCCTCAAGCTGTTCGAGTACATCTCGGGAAGGACGTTGGATTTCCTAACAGTAGGCGTCTTCGGGGTCGGCAGGGGTGTCTTCCACCTCTCCATGCAAGCGGGGCAAGTCGTCTGCTTTATATGGTTCTTGGATTCTCGCCTTTCCCATATTGGTATTCTTTTTGGCTTGTGCTCGCCGCTGGGACTATCACTGGAGACAAGGAGAGAATGGATAATGTTTTATATTGGTCATAATAATTCCTACCTTTCCATTTCGTTGCTTTTGTTACTTTCCACGCTTTCTAAGAACTTTTCCTCGTTAGATTCCTTTTCGTCGAGCACAGGTAACGTGGCGTTTTTGATGGGGATTATGGGTTCGATGACTTTCATTCTGGTCTTGCCAGAACTTGTGGAGGATCGTTTTTTTGGAATGAAATCCCAGTCGTCTTCCTCGAGATCATATTCGATCCTTTTGGTTTTAGCAGCGTCTTCCTTGTTTCTAGCGATGAAGTTGATTTTCGTGCGACGTACAACGACTCTATCTTCCGTAGACCTAAACAGGGACGGATTTATGCGTTATAAAGGTTTTATGTTGTTACTCATTTGTAAACGGTAATTTACGAAAACAGACTTGCTTGACATTTCCAAATTATTCGATATTAATTCGCTACCTCAAACGGACAGACCATCCATACATCTTTCTTTTAAATCAATTAAATTTTAAACTGAATTCTAGCAAACCCATTCCAGATCAATGCGATGTTACAATTGTCTACGTTGACAGTTAGTACTTACCGTTCTAGAACGGTATAAAGAAAACGTACCTTTTATGTTTTTTTCCTTCCAGTTTTGCAGGACCCTTAGAAGAACTAACAGATACCTCACTGGACTTTTTCCGCTCCATTGTTGGCCTGGGCATCATGATCACAGCTGTCTTGGACAGTTTATATTCTTTATCGACTTCCTTTTGGTCTTGTTCTACGGGTCTAGTCGGTTGTTGCAAGACATTCTGACGAAGGTTGTTGACGAAGTGCTCCAAAATGCCCTGACTTGTCTTCACGTCCAGGTACTGGACTTTGATCTTAAAAGGAGGGGTCAATACGTAGGTGTCGCAACTGAAATGAAGGAATTTTGACAGTTGATTGACGTTAAGGAGTTTTAACCTCGAATATTTTGCTTTGGTAGCACTTAAGACCTCATGGATAGCACTAGATCGTTATTCCGGTATCAACTACTCACCAATTTAACAGCTGATGGTTGAGTAGGAAATCTGTGAATTCGGCAATATGTGCGGTTCCCAGAATCTTCCGCATCTCAACAGGACTGTTACCCATGAACAAAAGCTGTTTGAATTTGTCTGTGTTGGCCTTTTCCAAAGCTGTTACTACTGTGTTGATCAGTGCCATTACCGTTTCGTTTATCAGAATTCTGGATGCAAGTCTACCATCGTTTATTGGGGGATGAGGCCTTTCTCCCATAGCTTTATCATG
Organism: Monochamus alternatus; assembly: GCA_037114965.1. Taxonomy (NCBI): domain Eukaryota; kingdom Metazoa; phylum Arthropoda; class Insecta; order Coleoptera; family Cerambycidae; genus Monochamus; species Monochamus alternatus. Next base: position 51,461,814 of record CM073433.1, on the reverse strand, counting down.
GCCGATCAGCTCTTTAAAAGGAATAAAATTGATGATTATTTACTGGGAAATATTTATTAACACAGGCTTCATAGAATTAAGAAAAACTCGAAAATATTCAGTCAAAAGGCTTAAAGATCTATGAATTTTGTTCCACTGAATCTCTTCGATATAACCTACCTATGGTATACAAGGGCAGCAACTTTGAAAGCCTCTCGAAGTTGGTGAACCCCTTTTTGGACCTCTCTATAAGCCTCTCGCAAGGTGAATGTTCCCTGCACATGCACCTCGCCTTCTTCTTCGGGGGTGTCAGGCTTTCGGTTCTATGGACGCACAACAGGTGGAGGCATATTATCTTTTCCAAGTCCACTTCGTCCTTGGTGAAAATCAAAGAGCGGACATCCTGGAATAATCCATAAATTAAAGGGTTTTGATTTAAATATAGTGAGATGGAACGCGCCATCTATTCCTTTACTTTTGATACATTCATCGACTACTTGATTGCTTTATTATTTATATTTATAGTGAACTAATTTAATTTTCAAGTGGTTTAAAATCAGGAGAGTTCGCTTACTTCGAAATGTAAAGAACATGTAGATTCATCGTCTTTAGGCAAATTCCTTTGTTCTCCTGATCTGGTGTAGTAGAAACCAGGGTAATGGGTTTCATACATGGTTACTTCAGATGCCTGGAAAATTAAGTTTTTTTGTTTATTTTTCTTTTAATAATACCTATTGTCACAGAAAACTTAGGAGGAGGAAAGGGCAAAGATAATTGCAAACCCTATAAACTAATCATAATTATTAAATTGTTTTATTTTGTAGCAGTAGATTAAAATTGGAAACACTCGCTTAGAAAAGTTGTTTAGGGACCGATTTGAACCGGATTTCTTTTAAAAGATCGACCTCCAAAAGTTTTATCTTGATGGAAAATATCAGAAAATAACGTTCCTTAAAAATAATATGAACAAAATTTGGTAGGCTGAGAAAAATAAAAGTTTAGACAACAAATGTCAACTTAACAAGTAATGGCACATTGTGATATTTTTTATGTACGGTTAAATAAATTCCATAATTCTTTGCGATGGCTCAAATTTTAACTTTACAATAGAAAATTGAAATAGTACGCGTTTTTGGCCTGTATAAAATATGAAAAATAATTCAAAATAATAAAAACATAATAAAATATTTATTAATTTACTTGTAATACATGTGAGATGTAACATTTCGAGGGGCCACGGCCTCTACTGCCCCCATCCTACGGGCGCCCATGTTCGTCAACATTTTTAATTGCATGATTTTGATATCGTGGCGCCTTTAATTTGAATAAAGAAATTGATATATGAATTGATGTCGAAACTAATTCCTTTTTTATATGCTGTAATCTGCATAAAGTTTCTTCGTATTTACGTAATTTATATTAAAATATCGAACTTAAACTAGTAACGGACGGTGAGTTATAATATACAGTATGCACCAAAAGTATGGAATAAATTCAATAAAAACGAAACAATTATTTTTTGGGAAAAATTCTCGAACAGGTCGATTTTTAATTTAAAAAATACATATTTTAGAGTAAAATGCGATTTTCAAATGTCATTTGTTTTCGAGTAAAGACGTCATTTTTTTTAAATGGCAACACCATATTTTTTTCCTTGATTCTGAAAGATCGTTTAATTCTCTATCAGACAATACTAAAATTTTGCCCTCTTACATAGGAAAGTTTTCGAGTAAATGACGATTGAATGTTAGAAAATGTAAATTTTATCCATAAAAAAGTAACAATTCTGAGGTATGTAAAATAAAATACAATTGATTAAATTTTATACTTAAATTAAATGTTCGAATTGCCATCCACCAACTTCTTGACAATGCGCAAGTCTGTGAAGAAATTCTTCTTGCACATTATGAATGATTTCTGGGGTAACTCTGCGTATTTCGTCCCGAATGCGATTTTGAAGTTCTTCTAAATTACGTGGTTTATTAATGTACACTTTTGACTTCAAGTATCCCCATAAAAAATAGTCAAGAGGTGTAAGATCTGGCGATCTTGCAGGCCATTCTATCGGTCCGCGTCTGCCGATCCACCTCCCAGGAAAACAGTTGTCCAAAAAATCTCGTACAGAGCGCGCATAGTGCGGAGGTGCCCCGTCTTGCTGAAACCATATAGTATCGTCAGAACTGTCGGGGTCATTATCGTTAGGAAAAATTACTGCAAGGGCTGGAACAAGGTCATTTTCTAGAAACTCTAAATATCTTTGTCCTGTAAGGGTTCCTTCAAAGAAGAAAGGCCCTACTATTCTGTCGTCAACTATTCCAGCCCACACATTTTATTTCTGAGGGTGTTGGGTATGTGCCTCTGCCATCCAATGAGGATTTTCCCGACTCCAATACCTGCAAGTTTGACGGTTTACTGTACCATTCAGACAAAATGTGGCCTCATCTGAAAAAAGTATTTGCCGGTGTAAATTTCTATTTCCTTGACATAAATCCATTAGAATTTCGCAAAAGTGTAAGCGGCGATCGGGATCATCTTCATTGAGTTCCTGCACAAGTTGAATTTTGTAGGGATGATATTTTTTCTTCCTCAAGATACCTGTGCTCTGACTAGTGTCATTGTTTAATGCAATCAATCGTGAAGAATTATGAGGATTATCCACCATACTTATCAAAATGTTCTGTTTCTGATTTTCATTAATGCTTGGACGTCCAGGTTTTGGAATATTTACAACATTGCCAGTTTCTCTAAATTTAGATTCTACCTTACTGACTGTTGATTGGCTGATAGGGCGACCTGGATATTTTTCATTAAATAAATCACAAACTTCCTGCTGAGTTCTATAAGAACCGATAAGAATTAAAATTTCAATTCTTTGACTAACAGTTAAATGTGCCATAATACTTTAAATTGAATAATAATTTCTATGTAGCTTACAATACTTATTAGAAAGTCGGTGTGACAGTGACACTTTGCAAAGATTTTCACCTACGTGATCCATAAAAGAACTATGGAATTCGAAAAACTAAACTTGATAACGTTTTTGCTTTATTTTAATTGATTTACGTTTTCTAACATTCAATCGTCATTTACTCGAAAACTTTCCTATGTAAGAGGGCAAAATTTTAGTACTGTCTGATAGAGAATTAAACGATCTTTCAGAATCTAGGAAAAAAATATGGTGTTGCCATTTAAAAAAAATCGATGACGTCATTACTCGAAAACAAATGACATATGAGAACCGCATTTTACGCTAAAATATGTATTTTTTAAATTAAAAATCGACCTGTTCGAGGATTTTCCCAAAAAATAATGTTTCGTTTTTATTGAATTTATTCCATACTTTTGGCGCATACTGTATATTTATATCTATGCGGTTTACTTGCCTGTAGGAATATATCTCACTACAGAAAAATAGACATATATTATATTATCGCTCACCGTCCGTGACTAGCTTCACAGGCTGTCCACTTTCGTAACACAGCCAACTAAATTTGCGAAGCGATGGCATAATAGAGTAGCCAAATTTGCATATTTATTACCTCTTAGATTGCCGTTTAATGAAATTTTTATGTGGGTTATAACTTTTTTTGAAGGAATTCGTACGCCTTTAATAAAGTTGCCTCCTGGGAAAGACCAGCACTTCAAATTAAAAAAAATACGATTTAGAAATAGTTTCACGCATTTTCAACACTACAATGTGTACAAAAAAAATAAATGTAAGTTGATATAGAATAAGATTCAATCAAATCTAGTCACACTGTTTAAATGTTTCTACCGTCATTTGTTTAGAAGCTAGCTTTGACACATGAAAGCAAAACAATTAAGAATTACCACTAGATTTGTTTTACAGCTGAAGGTTTTTTTAAATGAAACTTTAAAATAGTCGTCGAAATCGTACGAAATATTCCTCAATGCGCTTCGCTTTCGATCTCAGTATTCTCAGTTAGTTGATCGATGGCTTCGTGATGATTTTTTACGAAATAAACAGAGTATGCTACTCCCGCTGTGGTGGGCGACCTCGAACATGACACCTTTCCAGAACCGGCTCCATGGATGTGTCTAGGCCTAAAATGCTAATGACCTTATTAAACTCGACTCATTTTGCGAAATCAACTCTGAAAGGTGTAGCATCAATACAAACATGTATCTGAGACAGTGTTTAGAATAGACCAGTGCTGAAGCTTTTGAAAATGGTAAAAAGTAAAACAAAATAATAGTAGGATGAAACCCATTGGAAAAGGAAGAGAATACAACAAGAATGAGAGGAAAAATAATTTACGGGCGATCTGAGGTCGGAAAGTGGAAGGGGTGAGTTTTTAAGGGTAAAAAACGGTTTATCTTGATCTCCGGCAAAACTACAAGTCCTATGGAAAAAAGTTAAATAGCAAAGTTGTAGGTAATAAAAAGATCTACAACTTTTATATTTACACTTTTTTCACATAACCTCAAAATTTATGTGAAAAATTCAAAGAACTATGTTGGTTTTTTACATTTATCTTTTATAAAAAATATTTTTTTTTCACGATATTTGGTGAAAACTTACCTTTTTATGTCCCAAATACACTGTAATTTTTTTGATTTAAAATATACATTTTTTCACCTTATTTTGACTTAATATCGAAAAAATACCCTAATTTTCAATCGAAAATTCTCACGTCAAAATATCTGCTTTTTTGAAAAAGTCGGTTGGCTTTCTGTTCGTTGGAATATCTACTATCTAATGGTGTAAAAAATATACATTATTATGGTAAATGTTCTCCAATGTCCAAAATCCATGTATAGATACGTCAGTGATAAACATTTTCTTAAACAATGGTATCTTTAACAACGAAATAAAATTTATTAAAAATGTTTTAATAAATAATGAATACCCTCCAAATTTTGTTGATAGAACATTCAAAAATATTGCAGATAAAACTAACACTTTAAGACAAATAAAAGAAATTAATCATACAATAAAAATTCCATACATTCCTATATTATCAGAGAAGTTAAGAAGAATCGGTAATAAATTTAATATTCGAACAGTTTTTCAGACAACTAATACCTTACGATCATTTTTGTCAAAAACGCGCCCAAAAAATGTTATACAAAATTCAAAAAATTGCATCTACAGTATACCTTGTGAATGCAATAAACATTATGTGGGAGAGTTGAGGAACATAAAAATTATATAAAAAGACGGGAATTTGAAAAATCCAAAATTTGCGAACACGCTTGGGAAAACGGTCATGTGATTCAATGGGGTTCGGCAAAAATTTTAGAGAAGGAAGATAACGCGACAAAAAGAAAATTAAAAGAACCCGCGATTATTTTGTTGAACGGAGATAAGTGTGTGTCAAACTGTTCAGTAAACATCGATCATTGTTGGCTACAGTTGTATCAAGAAGAAGTAAGTAAAAATAAAATAAAAATCATTTAACATCTCTATGGAAGCAGATAAACAAATTTTAAACTATTAAACTTGACATACGTTTAATATTTTTACTACTATTTTGAAAACGAAAACAGAGAGTTTTTCGAAACGTCAATATTACGGAAGTGCGCGATAGTGATGTGAATTTTGTTATTTGTTACTTATCTGCTTTTTCAGTGTGAGATTTTTTGGTTAGGCAAACTTAGTTTCAAAAATAACCCTTGACTGTTCCGTTTGGCGCAAGGGCTCATTTAATTAATTTTTATTATTTTTCAGAAGTGTGGCAAAAACCCAATAAAACTAAAGAAAAAATAAAATTATTGATGTCAAATAGATTAAATTAATATAGTTGGTCTCTTCCAGGTTATGAATATGTTGTAATTTTTGTTTGAATAAAAAGTTTGATAAAGTTCCTGATCAGGAACGAACAGTAACGTTATATTCTTAGTAATCGAAGATTTTAATTTTTGTGGTATAAAAGAAACGAACCTTGTTCCCAATAAATCAAAAATTTTTCAGTGAAACTATTACGTCTAATCGCTTAAAAATCACAGTAAAGGCATGTGACATTTGTCTGCAGTAACATTCCCGGGCAACTAACAGTGATTTTATGTCATTATTGCCATTAAATATATTGTTTCATGATGTTGAACTTTCTCGGCATCCTCTAGTCACGGAAATGATGTAGGTATATGAATTAAATCAGCGTGTAACATCTTATTATATAATAATGTGAGTTGTATCTGCTGGTATACATTTTAATTTGAAATTGTGTGGATATTACGATTGTGCGGCAGATATACCTATTTTTCACATGCATGCGTGTACGTAGACAATGGTAAATAATAAAATTGTATACCTTCGTGTAGGTACAACTATTTGACTTATTGTCTTTAACCAGTAATACATATTATGTTACCTGTTTGGATAGTTTGGAGAATTTGGATCTAAATTTTTGCCTTTCAATATCCATCAGTCTCAGTTCCCTTTGCTTTTCCCTTTCCAATTGAGCCAGTTTGACCTCTAACTTTGCCTGTTCTGCCCTGTTTCTCACCTCCGCGGCGTAAAGGTTCTTGTCTTTGCCCAGAACCGACATTCTGGGATGGTTTGTAGCCATACTTTTGCAGGACACGGCCAGAATTGACAGCTGTTAACCTTAAAAAGGGCTATTCGTCCGATGACTTTGATTCGATATAAAATAACGTTCTAATTGTAGTTTTTTTTAATTTGAGGTAAATTTTAAGGCAACTTCTACGAAGACTGTAAAATACTCGTTTCAGGTTTGCTAATTTTAAAAAATATATAGATAAATGCGAAGTACAAAAAGTGAAAGATAAGAAGTTTTTAAAGAAAATATGTAGAAAGAAAAGAATATACCATGATTGAGGATTCACAAGTAGAGGATGTCAAAAAATGTATACCTAGTCCCGTCAAATTAGCATTTCACTTAACTTAACAAATTAATAACTCTACTCCCGGAATCACTAGAGAACCGGATTTTTTCCAAGATTTCTGGCTTTTTAAGGCGAACCATCGGCACAAGAGTTTTGCAAATATAATTGTTTATTGTTCGATTGTTGCAACCTCGCTAATTAACAAATTAATAACTCTACTCGCGGAATCGTTAGAGAACCAGATTTTTTTGCAATAACGATTTTGATCCTCGAGTGCTTATCACGTTATATTCACTGAGTTTTTCAGGTTGAGCAAAAAATTTGGGCAACAATCTCCAAGCGATAGTATAGACCGGGTCTACAACGAATCGCTCGTCAGATCAGAATTATTCATTTGTTAATTAGCCAGGTTGTAACAATTGAACAATGAACAATTATATTTGCAAAACGCTTGTGCCGATGGTTCGCCTTAAAAAGCCAGAAATCCCGGAAAAAATCCGGTTCTCTAGTGATTCCGGGAGTAGAGTTATTAATTTGTTAATTAGCCAGGTTGCAACAATTGGAAAATAAACAATGACGTGCAACAACCTTGTGCCGATGGTTCTCCGCATGATCCCAGAGTTATTGCAAAAAATCTGGTTCTCTAACGATTCTGGGAGTAGAATTATTAATTTGTTAATTAGCGAGGTTGCAACAATCGAATAATAAACAATTATATTTGCAAAAATCTTGTGCCGATGGTTTGCCTTAATAAGCCAGAAATCCTGGAAAAAATTCCGGTTCTCTAGTGATTTCGGGGGTGGAGTTTTTAATTTGTTAATTAGCCCAGTTACAACAATTTAGCAATAAATAATAAAGCTAACACCAAAGTGATAAAGAGGGACCTCGAAAACCCCCGAGAGAACATTTTTCAGATATTTTCGTTGAATCGTGAGTGACATTTGCCATATGTTCAACAAAAATGGGTCATTTGTTAAATAAACAATTAAAAATTTGCGAGCGTACAGAAGTTACTGAATCCCTGAACATTTTGCAGAAAACCGCATCTCAATCGGACTTCTCCGCAAAAAGTTGTCTATTTTCACATGTTTCATGCTAATTTGACGCGACTAACCAAGCTTATGTTGTTCAGTAAATAAATTTGATGTTAAAATGAGAAAAATGAGAAATTATTTCAACTCTTTTTTAAATAATAGGTATACCGTATACATCATTTTGATAACAAACTATGTTTGCTCAGAAATAAATGTAGCACTATATATATATCTCAGTTTTTTATCTTTAAAGGACTCAATCGAATTGGATCAAAAATGCAGAATAATGTAGGTACCGAAAAAATATTTGGCCTGTCTCTTTTCGTTTTGAAGATACATATTTGAGAAAAACGGATATTTGCAATTTTATTTTTTGTTTTTTACAAAAACCAAGGGTCACAGGCACTTCTAAATAAAACATTAGCTTTTCTGTGAGTGTTTTTAAATATGTTATTGGTTTTTGCCTGGTTTGTGCGTGAAGGGAAAAACGTTATTCAAACGTTTTTTTTTTTTTGTTATGGGCTCCATATTAAATTTCTACATATTTAAAATAATTATTTTCCTTTTTTTACTGATAATGATATACTATTATACCTTTTTATTTTAGCTTAAATACTGAATTTTTAATTTTCATGAAGTGGGCTGTGGAATACTATTTGGATTTTATAAGCAAAGTTTTTGACACTTGTGTTGAATTGAATGTATAGTATATTATTGTATGTAGACCTGGACAAAAAATCGCTATATCGATCCAAATCGATTTTATTTTTGAATCAATTATCGATTCCCAGAAAAATCTAATCGGAATATCGAATGAAAATATCGAACCGGATCGATAGTGATCAGTCATTCGATAGATATATCAAGTTTATTTTTTCGAAATATGAATTCAAAAATACAAAACAACTCGAATCGATATATCGGTTTATTGCACGATTCGACTCGATTCAAATAATTAATTATAATTATACGATTCGATTAATCGATACGAATCGATTTTTTTGACGAATCGAAAATGGATTGGCAAAATAAAAGTTGACGGTACAGCGTTTTTTTTTTTTAGTTTTTGTTGCAATAAGCTGAAAATAATGTATTACTTCTTTAATTGAGGCTTTCTGTTAATTTTTTTCATTTTAACGTGCAAAAGAATGTCAAAATAAAATTATATTTAATAGGAGTTTATCTTTGTTACATATCGTTCTATCGTACGTCACTGCATGATAAAATAATAACTACTGACAGAAACAAACACCATTCTACTCCGCATGCAGGATCATAACGATTTTTTCTCGATCCTGCAACACACACAGGTGTATGCGGCTCCTTATAAATAATTAAGGGGTGTTCACATTCTTAATAACAAACCTGAAAATACAATTAACTTATTAAAAAATTTAATTGCTCAAAGAAGATTAGTTTCGTTTGAGAGATTATATCAGGACTGCGATCTGAGCTCGTTCTTCTGCACCAGTCAAGGATACCGTGTATTAATCACACTCATTTTCGAATAAAATGTTCTACAGATCTACTCTTATGATTTTATGCGGTTAATACCTGTCGATAAGCAGTACATCCGTTTCTTTACCACTCATTTTAAGTTTATTCATCAAAAACTGATAATATACATATTTGTTGCTATTAAAAACCAATAGAACATCAAATAAAAGAAGGACAATCTATTCCAGTAATAATGGCACTCTCCAATCAGTTTTTGAACTACTGAAGGATCTGAGTAGCAATTTCTTTAGATCTCTACTGGGACACTCATTACGAATACCTACGTTAGCAGTAATAAATCGTCAATTTTGTTCTAAAGAGTGCCATTACAATAGATTGTACTTTAATGATTTAAAGAAAGCAAGACTATACAACATACTTGCGCACTGGTTCCAGGTAGATACCGTAATATGGTATCTACTTATACAAAGTGTTTGAAGTGGGCCTGACATTAAAAAAGCTTTCGATAGAACTAATTATTTGTCAAAGCATATCTAATTCTTTATTAAATCTAATGAAGCCTTATTTACTAAATCGTCATCAGTTTGTAAAATATGGTGGGGTAAGATCTGAAACTTATTTGTCAACTTCAGGACTTCCCCAGGGGTCTAATTTGAGGTTTTTACTTTTTCTTATTTTTATGAATAATATCTTAACCGTACCTTCAATTCAACAATTAAATCGATATAGGCATACAAAAGCAAATTATGAAGAAATTAAAAAACACTACTATTATTTCGAATTTTATTTACGCCATTTAAGCATAACAAATAATAGTATGAGGCAATTTCTAACATAGCGAAACATTGATATTATTTTAAAAATAAAACTTACATTTTCTACGTTGTTTTTAAATAACAGACATATAACTTTTTGTATAACCTAAGGTGAAATGTAATACTATTATTTGAACAAATTTGTATTTCAAAAAAAATTATTAACATTTAAACCGCAGTAGTCCGCTAAAGTATTGAATATTCTTAATAAGTTTCTTATCAATAAATTGTGCACATTTTCGTATATGTTACATTTTTGTTGATTTCATGAGAACTTTCTCAATTTTAAATGGTAATAGTATGCTATTTTTCGTTTGTGGAATTTTCGGGAATAGTCTTTTCATATTTTTTTAGGAAATATTTGTTTACATTTGACACCTATCACACAAACTACACAGAGAAGAATAATATTTGTCTATCAAGCAATTCATCGGATACGATGACCTATATGTGGACTCATTTTCTGCAATAACCCAATTTAAAGCAGAAATGGACATGTGTCATTTCTGCTTATACTAATTCGATTGCTTTTTAGTTTTCTGTTGGACAAAACGTACTGTTTTAATTTTGCGTCGCAGTACTCTAGTGGACAGTTTCATGGCCTGAAGAAAACAAAACTCATTGGTTCATGCATACCTAATAAAGTTCAAAGGTTTGCAGCCTTGCAAGTTATGTCGTTTTCCTTTTTCGCAAAACTACATGCCGCACTATTTAAATTCGCGTTGATAATTAACTGACACAGTCCATTCTCAGAAAGCGTTATGGAATTTACGGCACACCATTGTTGTGCATTGTTACAATAATTATCTATTGACGTAAACGATGTGATCGAGCCATGTATGACGCTGCCACGTAGGAACGGTTCGAAATTTATTGCATTGTTTGCAATTAAGAACTTATAAATCATTGCCTAGGTGTACCTATTAATACATCGCCGAGTTCTAAACACTGTGGTTAATATAATTGCCCGTAATTGTTATAGGAGTTGCAAAACATGACTTTATAGTGTAATTAATTTAAAAACGCCCGGTGTGAGTGAATGAGTCAGCAGTTGGTGTTTCCTCCGTCTATTTGTGTTAGTTCAGATTGTTTTGGTACTGATTTTTCCGATTCGCAAACATCCATACGAAAAGACAGGTTACTGGGTTAAGGAAAAGGCTAAAATAGTAGTTGCATAGGTTAAACTATAATAGTACCAAATAAGATATGTCTTTTAAGGCTTAGAGGAAAGTAAGAAAAACTTTACTGTTTTGGAACAAAATATCTGATTTATAAATTCTTGCCATGACTTTATGAAAATTTGAATGCAAATGGAAATATTCTATTAGAGTTATTGGATGGAGATGGAATCAATTAAGCGGACAGGCAAAAAGCAAGAGCAATACAGAAGAAGGCAATGGTGCTAGAGCCAAGTAAAGAAGAAATTAAAGAAATAATTGAAAAATAATAAAAGCCCAAGAAGTGACAGCTGAACTGTTTAAATATAGAGGACAAGAACAAAAGCAGAAACTATTGAATGAGTTTGAAACTTAAAGGAATTGATGAAAGTTGTAATATGCCCCATACGTAAAAAAGGAGATAGAGAAGGAAATACCAGGAATATCATTGCTGAATGTGGCATATACAATATTCCATTTATATAAAAATATAGATTGGTAATGGAAGCCGAATGGGGAATATCAATGTGGCTTTACACAAGGGAGAAGATAGTAGACCAAATTTCCAGTCGTAAAAAATTGATACGCGTAACATTGAAAAAGACTGAAAAGACTGGGAATAGAGTAAAAGTGAACAATAGAACCAATGGAAGAGTTTGAAATAAAAGACGGGATGAGGCAAAGAGATCCACTATCACCAGTATTATTTAGTTTAGTTTTAGAAAAAGTCATAAAAGAGATGCATGAATTAATAAAATACTATAAAAAGCATGAGTATCTGACATTTGTTTGTATCTATTCTCGTAGTACTAGCAAGAAGTAGAATGGAACTAAAAGAGGCAATATAAAGAGAATGAACAGTCACTTAAAAGGGATCTATACATTAATGAGGAAAACTAAATACATTGAGTGGACGGAAGAACAGTATCAAAAAGATCAGTTTTTGAAAACATACATCTAGAGAAAACATACAACAATTTACATATTTAGGACCTATATTTGTCAGAAAACCGAAAATAGGGGATGACATTGAAGTCAAAATGATGTCAGGAAATAAATGTGTAGCAGGACTGCAGAGAATACTTAGAAATAAATATCTGTAGACAACAAAAATAAGACTAAACAGCACATTGGTAAGTATTGACATATGCCAGTGAAATGTGGGCGTTACAGAACAAATAAGGCTGGAAGTGTAGGAGTGGAAAATATAGAGGAAAGGAGGAACCAGAACAGAGAAGGGTGGGCCAGAAGAACGAATGAGGAAATAAAAAGATTATGTAAAGATGCGAGTCTAGTAAGTGTGGTAATAGCACAAAGGTTAAGGTGACTGCTAGGGCAGATTGAGATGATGTGAGAGATATGGACACCAAAAATGGTAATTACAGGAACAATTGATGGTAAGAAGTAAGGTAAGTTAGGGCGACCGGAAACAAGAAGAAAAATAGAGGTGGAGAAAGACCCAAGACAACAACTAGAAATTGATAGATGGAAAGAAAAGGCAAGGGATAGAACGAAATAGATAAGGATAGACAACCTTCTATATTTCCAGAGCTAGATTTTATACATATTAACCGCAATATGTTCAATTAGTAACAAATCGTAATTCTGTATAGTGGTTTTCCGATAAGAAAATGCTTTGGAAAATTCACTCTTTTTATGCTCATGAAAATGATTTCATGAACAAGTCGTATATGGAAATTAAGTACAAAAAAACATTCTAGCTGACGTGTATGTATCGTAAATTTGTCTGACACTTGAAAAACTAAAAAATATTTAAAAATTAATTACAGCTATTTGGGTAGTTCAACATATTTGTCAGTTGATAGTTAGCATTTTACAAATAGCTTAAAACAATATCTGGTTATAATATGAGGCCACCAAAGCCTTGCCAGATAAATTGTTTTTATATATCATTTTTCGTTGCAGTTACACTCTATCACGCCCGTTAGTTTCATATAGCTGGTTTAAGAAGTTAACAACAGGCAACACTGAAGAAGCGCCCTGATAGAATTGTCTATCAGTATCTTTAAAACTGTGAAATACTGAAAATAATTGGTTAAATTCATCGCCCGATTCACTTCTTGGTGGTCTAAGTCTGTAGAAGTTTTTTTTTTGTAAAAAGCATGACTATGATATCCTTTCTTCATTGTAACTGCAGAGTAATATATCTAGTTAATTTTTTATCCTTAATGATGCGTCTACTACAATCTGGTTACCTACGATAGGGCATGCTGACAGTCGTAAAAATATTTGAAAAAAAAATAATTGATAGCCCTTCATCTCAGGCCGTATATAAAGGGTACGTCATCTACCCCCTGGTACGTCTCCCCGATCAAATATTTCTAGATCATTTGAAGATGTTACCGTTCCGTAGTGCTATTGTTCGACGTGTAATGAGACAGGGGTTAGATACCGGCCGTCAATCATCGCGTTTTATCAAATGGGAATAGACGATGGGCCAAAGAATGTGGGGTCATAGAGGCCAAACAAAGAAATATAAAGACAATGGTGCCATCACCTAACGACTTTGGAAAATTTACGGGTCAACAGTCAAATAACATGTCTGACCAAAATTTAAATATTGAGGGTTGAATATAGTAACGATTTCTTAGAAGTCCGGCTACGTCTTGTTGGGTAAACTACTGTATTTTTACTTAAAACAATCATTGGTATAGCTATACTTTTTCTTAGTACTTAAAAGACGAATTTTTAGAAAATGTCTTATGAGTTATTATTCACTGTAAGAAATACAAATAAATAGCTATATTATTATAAGTGTTTTCGATAGCGTTTCATTCATGCAAGAATGTTTAAACGCGAAAATGTAGTTCGATCGAGATCGTCGAGTGCGACTTTAGCTCTCAGAGACGGATTTAGCAGCAGCCGGAACTATTGGAAGTCAGTGGTTTGGAAACATGGGGGATGGTTGGTATGTGTAGAGTATATCGCTGAATACGAAGTTTTGTCCACTTGTTTTATCGTTCACATTGGATGATGCCTAACACTCGTCAACATCGAGCTAATCGCGTACAGTGGAATAGATAGAGGACTCAGTGGGGTCACAATTTATACAGTTCGTCGAGTGAAGGTTCCAGAGGGTGTGGCTAAATCACGGCTAAATGCGCAATGAACTCCAATGTAAATTCATTTGTACACGACGAAGTGGGAGAAAATCTATTTCTTGACAAATCATCGTGCCCCTTGAGCGTGCGAATGTGTGCGGCTAAATGCGCAGTCGTCTTTTGGTCGTCTAAAATAACGAAATCTGGGACCTCGACATCAAAGGAACCGACGTGAAGACGACGGACTGTATAATGGACTGTGGTGGGGCCAAGAATAGAATCAGATGGTTTTATTGTCAAATCCCGTCTCTGCCTGGGGATGCACAATGGACGTACAAGGGTGAGAAGGCGACCTGGTGAAAGACGCGTTCCACAATTTGACAGAGTGCGTAATGTCTGTTACATAGTATGCGTTATGGTGTGCTATCGCGTATGATAGCAAATCACCATTATTTTTCATTAGAGGCAACATAACCCATGTAGCCCAACGCTGGTGGAGCTATATCTAATTCCATATCTTCACACCATCCAAAACATCATTTTCCATATATATGCTATATTGTTATATTTATTGCAATGAACTACTGTCCGTGAGACATAAACAGCGACATCTAGCAATGATACCGTAAAACTGGTAACGAATTGGCGATTTTCATTATAAGAAGAGCTATAAATTTGGGCCGCAATGAATTGCAAGGGTATTAAGTCGACCTTAGAAAAGCTGTGCAGATGGCGGCGAGTGAGATGTCATTAATAATTTTCAGCAGTTGATTTTAAGGTGCGGTACGAATTATAGGAATGTGGAATGCAGCGCGAATATAAATGGGCCTCGAAGAGACATGCACTTAATAATAAATATCGCTATTTGTTATGTAACGAACGGACAATCGCATATAGAATTGCGACAATGTAATGGTTCAAGTTGTTCCGAATGACATATATGCGGGTTTTTACGGACAGCTTTCGACATTATTATTTTAATTTATCAGCCCGCTCGAATGGCCGCATAGTTGTTTGCACGATATTACACGTGTAATATACTGTTTCGCGACGTGGACGGTGATTTGTGAGGAGATATTTATCGACAATGGCTCGACACGGGAAAATAGTTTTGTAGAAGTTACGGTTTTCGCTCAAACAACAATTTTAACCTTTGCTCAGGGAGGCCTAACAGACAATACAAACATTATTTCGGAATTCTAGCTCGACATTTTTCTCCAGAAAATCGGCTCCTATGAGTTTAAATAATAATACCTGATAGACAGCAGTGATTAGCTGCAGTATTTTTGAATTCGTTCCACACTACCAAATCTACATTTTCAATCATTGCAATCACTACCCACTTCTAAGAGTTTGTGTACAGTTAAATAAAATGTTCCTTTATCTAATAATCATAAAACTTTTAAAATTTTCAATTTCAATTATAACAACGAATATTATTTATTTTTATTTGAAGAATTCATAATTGTTGCTTGATTAAATCAAATTTTCGTTCGAATGCTGTCTTATAATAATAATAATAATAATAATAATATCTCTACCCCTCATTCTAATCACAGGGATTAGCCCAGAAGTCGGAGACTTGTGCGGGAGAGGGGGCGGCATATTATTATTAAGCAGGCCGCATTTGCGCCCAGGAACGACTTACGTTGGTAGGCCCTAACCACTATTCAGTGCAGGAATGAGGGAAACCTGGAAAACCTCATTAATTAGGGGGGTAGTCAAATATCAACCGGTATCAATCTCTCACATTGACCCAAGCCAACATTCTTCCACCCTACCATACCCGCAGAGAGGGCGCCAAACCTCTCCACGAATATAGCTTATATACGGTCTACCGACAGCTGGGCTTGAACCAACACCGATCTAGTCACCTCGATTCAAGTACTGACGCCTTAAACCGCGCGACCACTGACCGTCTTAAAACCAAATTGTTTTATTCAGCCCATTTGACGGAAATAATAAAACCTCAAAACTACAGTCACTGAAAGCCAAAAAAGTTTTATTGTTAAGTTTTAATGTATATTACAAAGCTATCCACAAATTATTTCACTCTAGAACTATATTTGGTATCAAATAAACCTTCTTTAAAACTGATTAATCTACAAACAACCCTCATAAAACCTTTATAAAACAAGGGCAAAACTAAACAGCATTTAAATCGTTACTTGGGATCAAATATGCTTTGCAAGGTATGCGGAAGATATAATTTTATACGAAAAATTTACGAACAACATGTATTTTCTTTTGTGTCTCTAATATTTTGAAACCAGACATTAATGTATTTCGTTCTTCAACGACTATAATAGACCGTATTCTATAGCGCCATATTTGCAAAAACGCGACCCAAGGATGCGATGAATGACTAGACCTGACAACCACGCTCTTATTATCGTCATTGTGCCATTAACGAGCTCTTCAGCCTCTGAAGAGGGTAATAAACGTAATCCTTTTTTCGCCGCGACGGAGTTGGCAAAATCGCGACAATGCTCGCCAGCCATAAAAGACTCCTTGTTGTTCGAATCAAACGGACAAACGAAGCGAGTTCTATTAAATCCGTTTAGTGGTGTGGTAGAATAAGAGCCCCATTCAGCATGAAAGGCTGATTAATATACGATCCCGAGTTTTTTTCTTTGGGCATGTCTTGTCAAATCAGCAGTAAAGTAACGAGCTCTGTGGCGTTTCTTTCAAATTTTTTAGTAGTGTGGTGAATTGGAGAAGTAAAATATACGTAATGTTGTTAAAAACAAGAAATTCTTCCAAAAAATATGAAAACATTTTCATTTCATGTTAACATATGGATTCGTTTCCGAGATGTAGGGATTGTACATACACGGAAAACTTCCTATTTAAGTTTTCTTCGTTTGATGCAAAAATGAAAAAATCGCTTGGACCCATCAACACACGTTACACCGGAAAACTATGGTTTATAATAATGAATGCTGTTTATTGGACAAAAGTTTTATTAAACAAATAATTCTACATTTACGTACATTGTTTATAACGATGTTCGTTGAATCAATATTTAGTTTTTTTAGTTTACCAGGGGCGGGCTAAGCTTTACAACTTAATGCCTAAATTTTTAACACCCTGTATGATAAATACATTAAAATAATAAATCTGGATAGCTTCAACTTTAGACTAAAAAAAGGTACTGTTGTTTATTGTCGATGAAATGAACCGTTTACGAGAAAAAGAATAGTATAAGAATTCATGTTTTATTTTTAATAAGAAGGGCCATGATTTATATTTTTTTCTCGACAACAAAATGCGATACGAAAGTCATTCAAACAGGAAAGTTTCATTTTAAGATGTTTATTTATTTATTTTTATTTTTTCTTTAGTTTTATTGGGTTTTTGCCACACTTCTGAAAAATAATAAGAATTAATTAAATAAGCCCTTGCGTCAAACGGAACAGTCAAGGGTTATTTTTGAAACTAAGTTTGCCTAACCAAAAAATCTCACACTGAAAAAAGCAGATAAGTAAAAAATAACAAAATTCACATCACTATCGCGCACTATCGTTTTCAAGATAATAGTAAAATATTAAACGTTTGTCAAGTTTGACAGTTTAAAATTTGTTTATCTGCTTCCATAGATGTTAAATATTTTACTATTATTTTGAAAACGAAAACAGAGAGTTTTTCGAAACGTCAATATTACGGAAGTGCGCGATAGTGATGTGAATTTTGTTATTTTTTACTTATTTGCTTTTTTCAGTGTGAGATTTTTTGGTTAGGCAAACTTAGTTTCAAAAATAACCCTTGACTGTTCCGTTTGACGCAAGGACTTATTTAATTAATTTTTATTATTTTTCAGAAGTGTGGCAAAAACCCAATAAAACTAAAGAAAAACTAAAATTATGCCACAAATAAATAGCTTCAGACAATATCTTAAGATGTTTAATCCGAAAAAAAAACAAAATTTAAACAAAACCCAGTGGTGTTCCAGGAGGCACCTTAACGAAATTATTGAAAATCTTCGTAAGTGTAAGTGTTCAGCATGCGAACATAGGACGAACGTTTTTGTTTACGAAATGCCGCTGTAGCAGAATATAGCAGAAATTAGTGGTTATTTTATTTATTGTAATATATTTTATTAAATTATCTTTGTTTTAGTTATACCTTTCCAAATTTGAATTTGGTACAAATAAACAAAATTCATAGTGCCGCAATTTTAAGGGAAAAAATATATTTCGTGAAGAAGAAAAAGACCTGTATTTATATCTTAGTTGATTATGAAATAAATATTTTGAAACTTAATTTGTATTTAAACAGGTTTACTATTAAAGAAGTCAAGTCGTCAAAATATTGGTCGTTTGAATAAATAAATAACAATTACGTAAAAGCTTAACGTCTAACAAATTTTTATTATCGAATTCTTTCTGTCAATGTTTCGGCCTCAACTGAAAAATCTAATTATCTTTATCAGCATCTGTTATCGCGGTGGCCGCCGATTAGGCTCATCAATCTCAAAACAACGGTACGTCTACGCGGGTTGTCGGATTTCCCTGGTTCATGGCCACCTCCGTGTGGCCGAGGTAAATTAGAATTGTATGAAATTTCGCTGACATTCAACTTCTTTTATCAAGGCGTGACTTCTTGTGATAGTCGAGTCGTTGCTCTACGGGATAAAATGGAAACCTCGCGCGACTTTTCACTTGCGTTTTTACTTCGCGGAACACTCGTAGGCGCATAAATAATGCATTAGAAAAGTGACAAGTGAGAGTACTGTCATCTCAAAAATGCTCTCCTCGAGTGTACTCGGTCGGTCTGCACAAACCACTGCACTTGGGCGCGTGCATTTTCTCTTTTTTAAAGTGAAAGGTCTAGTATTCGATGATCACTTCAAAACGCATTTGTTCTACAAATAGTCAATGGCATTACTGAAGTGTTAAAAAACTGCGTGCAGAACTGGAATCAGCCAGTCTCGGTGGGGTTTTGAAATAACATGTTTTTTATAAAGAATGATGTACAGGATGAGCAAATTTCGATGTTTCTATAGGCTCGTTAACTATAGGAGATAGAAAAAAATGACTTTTCCACTGTCGATCTTTTTTTTTAAGAGAAAATCAATGATCAAACCCAAAATGACCTATCGTCTTTCTTTTTCGAGTAATAAAACAAAATTTCAAATTTTTCACTTTTCGATACATGTGTGTAACTTGGTTGTTTGTAAAGTTAGAAAAAAATAATTTATACTTTCTTCAGATACTTTCTTAAGTAGAGTCCAGTGGCGTGCATATTTTTTTTAACTTTATTAATTTTTGAGTTTTAACCTAGATTTATTTTTTTTCAAATACAAACCATAGGTCGATGGACCAGTTAACATTCTCTTTTTTCTTTTTCCATTAATATACAGGGTCAACTGTGACTGAGTACAAAACCGGCGATTTATATTGTGGGAAAATATCTGCACCCGACACAAATTTCTTTATTTAATAACTACAAAACGTTTAAACATTAAAAAAGGCACTAAAAACTGAAGAAGAACACAAAACTACAACGTAAACACATGGTATACACAGGAATTAAATTATGATATGACGGGATAATATGGTAGTTGCATCAAGTGCCCCCTGTGCACTAGTTATGTGTAATGCTATTTTATTTTTTTTAATTATTTCTTCCAAAATTTGTTCCCAGCTGCTCAAAAAGTATGTTTGCATTACCTTCTTTATTCGGATATACCAATATATCCGAATAATCGACGTTTAACATATAGATACAGATAGATATTTTTTACTTATCCTTTAACGTTGGTCTAGTGGTAGAGATATTTATTCGCAAAAATCACAATTTTGGCTTTGGAGTGAGCCTAGAACCAGAATACAACATGATAAAATTCGAATTTACTTGAACCAACTGTTACAGTAGTTAATTTATCAATTTTACACATTTATTTAGGTAACAATAATTTTTGGTGATTCTTTTTTTGAACGTGAGTTGAGCATTTTATTTTTTATACACTGAGTGTATTTAAATTTATTTTCTTCAGGGGAGCTCAGGCCAGCTTTAGGGGGCACAGTAGTAACATGCCAGTTATGTCAGTAAATAATCAATATGTTGCTTCATTCAATGTTAAACTTAAACAAGTACAGAATTTGGGACGAAGTGCAGAAAGTTCTTTTAGTTTTATAAAAAAAAAATCATTTTTTTTTATTATAGCCGTGAACATTACATAATGTTTTCAATTTGAAATGATAGCTGAAAAATCTAAATGCATAATACTGCAAAATGCTACTACTTCTTCATACAGGGTATATGGAATATGAATGCCGCTTCTGAAAGGGCTTTCGCATCTGACCAAAAGTAACACAAACGCTAATATCCGAAAACGAATAGTTTTTCTATAAATACATTCCCAAAATCAAAATACATGTACGTACAATATTAACAAAACTGTGCTAGGAAGTTGCAAATTAAAGTTCAATTAAAACCAAATCGAAGCCCTATTAACGTAATTTGTTTCTAATTTGTTTTTTGTGTCTAATGAAGTAAACAATCGAAATTTTTCTACATATCTCTCCAACCGTAATGTGCTGCAATATTGTAATTCGTCATTTCTTAATTTCGACGAAACTAGATCGAAACCGTTGTGCTTCAAACATCATAAAGTCTTTTAGTGCATTGTAGGTAAACATACTTGATATTGATAGTACCGCATCATATCATTTTTTATACCTAGTGTTCGTTTTATGTTTGTACTAGTACCTTTATCAAATTGTATGTCTGTGTTATGGGAAGAGCCCTAAGAAAACCATAGTGTATGTATGGATAGTTCTATGGAAACAATGCGCGGTAGATATACTCGTGACCATCCTAACTTATTTTGGCATTTTCCCAAATGTATAAATTCCTATTAATTGATTACATGCTTTACCATTTGAATATTAAAAAAAAAAATCTGTTACTATTTGTGTAGGTTGTGCGGTACTATAGGTACATATTTCCTTTATATATCTAAATATACTTACTTACAATAAAGGATCTTTTTTCTTTGTTTTTATAGTTGGCAGAGAGATCAGCCATCTATTTCCCATATTTTCAATATCTCCAATTTTTATTTGAAGGAATTCACCACATCGACACGCCCCAAAATAATTGCTACCTAAAATAATAATAGTCAGTATTCTTCGTTTACAGAAATAGTTTGTTTATAAATACTTTTGTACCTAAATACGTATCAAGCGCCTCCATTAGAATTTCTTTAATTTCTTCGTTTTATAAAACGCTTGATTTTTTATCATGATACCCATCCGATTGCCGTTTCAAGAATGCTTTAATTTTAGATACTTACCAATATCGATGGTGTTGTAGACATCAAAAATAGCTGCATTAAATCTACTTTACTCACTGTCTAGTAAAAGACAAATAACTATTAATCTAATCTGTAATATCAATATCAATATCCTTATTCTTTTGAAATATTTCGAACGTTTTAATTTCTTCACACAAAGCATTAAAATAAAATCCCTCCGAATGAATCACGGTCCTGTTTTGCATTCCCCACGAAATTCGTTACTTCAAATTTTTAAACGTCAGTTAAAAACCAAAGATCCGCACCTGGCGAAGATAGCAACGTCGGTCGGTACCACCAGGGCCTCAAGCGAAGTCCCGCGACTCGCCACGATCGCGTCTAATACCTGTTTGGCCGCCGCGAAGACTACCTGTTGCGGCCGACAGCAATTCTCCAGTACGTCAGCGAAAGATTTTGAGGTAGTTGGCTGTGACGGCGAAGAAACGTGTGTCGGTTGTTTCTCTCAGCGAGCAACCGTTTGGCATCGAGAGGAATTTCTGTGACCGTTTTCTAGGTTATGTTGTTAACGAGGTGATATCGGAGAACTAAGTTTTTTTTCTGGCGGGTTTCAGTGACCATCCGCGAAGATGACATCGTCGTAATTGAGTGTGTGCCGTAATTATTCGTGATTCGGGTTGGATTATGCTTTCGTATCGAGTTTTTTTGGATACCTACATTGGACTGAGTCTCAAGCCACGGTAAGATTCTGTTTGGATTAGATTTGTACCTGTTACTTAGGTACGTTTTCTAAAATTAAGTATAAGTAGTACACCGATTAGTTATGAATTAAGAAGCATCCAGCTTGGTTTTTTCTGGGTATCAGATTGCTATTACTAACATTTATATAACTAGGTAATATTTAAACGTACTCTTTGCCGTTAATGTTAATTTAATTATATCTTTATGCCTACTTGTATTATAAAACCAAGTGCAAAAATAAAAAAAACTGATTTATTTTCGAAACATATGTAAGCGATAGTACATAATCCATTCACGACGTTGTTGTACTGTGATATAACCTTGAATTTCTTTTGCCTACAATTTAATATACCACAATATTTGTTTGTTATGCTTAAAACATTTTGTAGGTACTTCAGAAATCAGGCTTTGCTGATTATATCATAGTAGAACATTCCTTTGATTCTTAGCTATTGTATAATTAAGGTTGATTTCATTTTGAGGTTATGACTGGTTACATATTGTTTACCATATTAATATATTAGTGGCGTGGTCGAGATTTTATTATGTATCCACAAGTGCAAGTAGAATTAACAGCTCTTAAAATCAGTTTGTCGGAAGAAAGGTGAAAGCTTGACAGCTGTTGCTCCAATCAAGACATGTGTCACTTGTCAACTACGTTGCGACCACGGACCGTGTCCAGAGCGAAAAACTTGTTAAATACGAATAATTATCTGTTCCTTGTTCGCTTTCCTTCGTTGTTTTTGCGGTTTGAACGCACTGAAAGAATAAACATGTTTAGATTTGTTAGTGTATCCTACTCCAGATCATCTAAGAGTACTCCAGTTTCCATTTTTTCCATGTGACTACAAAATTTAAAACAAATTTACAGTCCTAGTCGAGGAATAACTGTTACTTTATCGTTGGATGCATATTTTAGCTTGTGTCTTTCAAAACTACTTTCGAAAACAGTTCCTACTTTATTCAGCAATTCAATTCAATTATTTCCTGTTTTACTGCATTAGAATTCAGTGTATAATGTAAGGAGATATATCCTGTGTCTTCTGATTCTATTTTTGGTATTATAAGCTGTTTTAATGCTGGTATAAATCACTAGTGACATTGCATACATACAATAACGAATTTAGCTGTAAAGCTGTATATTTCAGGCATTTTTAAATTATCACAATACTTAGATAGGTGTAGCTGTAGCTGTTTTCCCTGGACGAGAACTTTAGAAAGGAAGGAGAGACAATAAACAATGTGTATTGTGGTAAATTATTAACAAATCTTCCGCAAATTTTCCACACATTTAATAAATCTGTTTGCCAAATTTATAGACAATTTTAGGTGTAAGGGTAGTTATATAGAACATGAGGAGGAAATTCATCATATTTATGAGGATTTAGTACCACCTACTGAGGTGGTGACAATAAGGGTGGTCAACTAAGGGAGGTTATAAATCAACTAATGATGTGTCAGCATGGTTGTGTTAAAAGCAACATTTCAACTTCTTTATGACCAACATTTTTATTACTAATTTATTCATATTCTAAATGTATAAAATAATTTTGTTTTTTTTTGCGTATATAAATGTGACAGGGACTTGATTTTAATAGTTTGAACACCTATAACAAAAACAACATTCAGGTATTGTAATATGATATTTATTTTTTTAGCATACTTTAAATTTTTTAGTGGAATATTCTTTTAATTGTTACACTGAAAAAATGATTTATGTAAATTTCCCATGACTGCCTTTTTTATACCCACAGCTATCAAGGTAATTTTACTTACCATTTGTAAAGTTACTAATGCTCTGTAAAATTTCGATGCAATTTAACATACAGTATGCGCCAAAAGTATGGAATAAATTCAATAAAAACGAAAGAATTATTTTTTGGGAAAAATCCTCGAACAGGTCGATTTTTAATTTAAAAAATACATATTTTAGCGTAAAATGCGATTTTCAAATGTCATTTGTTTTCGAGTAATGACGTCATCGATTTTTTTTTAAATGGCAACACCATATTTTTTTCCTTGATTCTGAAAGATCGTTTAATTCTCTATCAGACAGTACTAAAATTTTGCCCTCTTACATAGGAAAGTTTTCGAGTAAATGACGATTGAATGTTAGAAAACTTAAATTTTATCCATAAAAAAGTAACAATTCTGAGGTATGTAAAATAAAATACAATTAATTAAATTTTATACTTAAATTAAATGTTCGAATTGCCATTCACCAACTTCTTGACAATGTGCAAGTCTGTGAAGAAATTCTTCTTGCACATTATGAATGATTTCTGGGGTAACTCTGCGTATTTCGTCCCGAATGCGATTTTGAAGTTCTTCTAAATTACGTGGTTTATTAATGTACATTTTTGACTTCAAGTATCCCCATAAAAAATAGTCAAGAGGTGTAAGATATGGCGATCTTGCAGGCCATTCTATCGGTCCGCGTCTGCCGATCCACCTCCCAGGAAAACAGTTGTCCAAAAAATCTCGTACAGGACGCGCATAGTGCGGAGGTGCACCGTCTTGCCGAAACCATATGGTATCGTCAGGAATGTCAGGGTCATTATCGTTAGGAAAAATTACTGCAAGGGCTGGAACAAGGTCATTTTCTAGAAACTCTAAATATCTTTGTCCTGTAAGGGTTCCTTCAAAGAAGAAAGGCCCTACTATTCTGTCGTCAACTATTCCAGCCCACACATTTAATTTCTGAGGTTGTTGGGTATGTGCCTCTGCCGTCCAATGAGGATTTTCCCGACTCCAATATCTGCAAGTTTGACGGTTTACTGTACCATTCAGACAAAATGTGGCCTCATCTGAAAAAAGTATTTGCCGGTGAAAATTTCTATTTCCTTGACATAAATCCATTAGAATTTCGCAAAAGTGTAAGCGGCGATTGGAATCATCTTCATTGAGTTCCTGCACAAGTTGAATTTTGTAGGGATATTTTTCTTTCCTCAAGATACGTAGCACTGTGCTCTGACTAGTGTCATTGTTTAATGCAACCAATCGTGAAGAATTATGAGGATTATCCACCATACTTATCAAAATGTTCTGTTTCTGATTTTCATTAATGCTGGGACGTCCAGGTTTTGGAATATTTACAACATTGCCAGTTTCTCTAAATTTAGACTCTACCTTACTGACTGTTGATTGGCTGATAGGGCGATCTGGATATTTTTCATTAAATAAATCGCAAACTTCCTGCTGAGTTCTAGTCATATTCCCGCATCCGATAAGAATTAAAATTTCAATTCTTTGAGTAACAGTTAAATGTGCCATAATACTTTAAATTGAATAATAATTTCTATGTCGCTTACAATACTTATTAGAAAGTCGGTGTGACAATGACACTTTGCAAAGATTTTCACCTACGTGATCCATAAAATAACTATGGAATTCGAAACTAAACTTGATAACGTTTTTGCTTTATTTTAATTGATTTACGTTTTCTAACATTCAGTCGTCATTTACTCGAAAACTTTCCTATGTAAGAGGGCAAAACTTTAGTACTGTCTGATAGAGAATTTAACGATCTTTCAGAATCAAGGAAAAATATATGGTGTTGCCATTTAAAAAAAATCGATGACGTCATTACTCGAAAATAAATGACATTTGAAAATCGCATTTTACGCTAAAATATGTATTTTTTAAATTAAAAATCGACTTGTTAGGATTTTTCCTAAAAAATAATTCTTTCGTTTTTATTGAATTTATTCCATACTTTTGGCGCATACTGTATAATACATGTAAAAGTTATATGTATTTTTAACATAAATAAAGTTGATATCTATACTTAGATATACATGGAAGTACCTACCTATACTCCATTGTAAATAGATAATGTAACCTAGATATATTTAGGTATACCTATTTATATAAATATTATACAGAGTATTCCAGAATATTATAAAATTGGAAGCATTCTATTGCCGACAAATTTCTATAAACATGTGTCCCCAAATGGTGTGTTATCGAAATATAAAGAGTTTTAAGAAGAGAAATTAACTTTTTTTTTACTGTTGATTTATTGTCGATTTTGTCTTCTTACATACCTACTACTACTGTATAAGTTAGAAGTGTTGTTGCACTATTAATATAGAAATTATTCAAGTATGCAGCAATATATAAGAAAAGTTAGTGAAAGACAAAAATGAATGGGTATATACAGGGTGTTCTAAAAGTCCATCAGGAGACTCCGGGAGGTGATTATACGGATTAAAATAATAGCAGTATGTAATGAAAATTTTTTTCGATTTGTCAATTGTCAAGTTCTAGCTCGAGTTAGAGCTTATCAAAGTTAATTTTTTTTATTTTTCTTTTTAAATAACTTATTTAAGTAGGTAGCCCAGCTATGTAAAGGTTGAAGCTACTACAAGTTTAATCTTTTTTTTTCTCAGAAGCTGTAAGAATTTTGCAAAAATTTGTATATTTGTTACTGTGTACCGTAGAAACAAAGGTTGTTCGACGAAATTTTAGAATCGACGTTCGTAGTTTCCGTCGCACCTCGTACATTTTTGCCGCATTTCCCGAATCCGTGAGCCACATAAACACATCGGCGTGATTTAAAAATAAGGCCCTTACGCCATAAGCCGATAATCGTGACGTTGATTGGGCTCTTAATTAGTGGATCCGATTTTGAGTGGAGCAGGCCTTGTTAAGGTGCCCATATAAGGGCAAGGTATCCAAATTTCTGTACCATTACCATGTTATCAGATGGCCTTACGTAAGTCTAAATTGAAAAACGATTTACACCACGATCGATCGCGCAATCGGACAGTAATTCGATGGTTTGGAGATATTCGAGCCCGATAAGCCGCCTGGATATTGACAACTCACGATCAGGTGGTTTCAGATGCGCTGTACAGGGCGATGAGCGCGAGGTGGACGGAGTTTGGTTGTAGGTCTGTTCCAACAGCAGTCGAGAACTAGTTCAGAACTGTCAGAAATGTTTGACCAACATAGTCTTAAGTCGCATTCGTCTAAAGTACATTAACAACTGAACTGACTAACTAGTTCTGGATGGATGGATGGATGGTGGGGGCTGAATCGCTGAATCCTTAACGGGACGAAAAAAGGATTAGCTTATGTTAATAGATGAAAAAAGTTCTGTACTTATATAAATTTTGTCTATTTACTTTCCACCGTTTTGTCAGTATCTATCAAAACAAAAAACAGTTTTATTTGGATGACACTAAGTCTAGGAAAATATGACGTCGATTTGAACGTTTATGTCTGTCATGATGACAAAACACTGTAGTAGAATGACAGATGAATGCAATAAACATTTTATTCCACTAGTGCAATAAAGAACCACTTTTTCCACTAAATATAGTTCAATAAAGTTTTGTTTTTTGCATGAACGTAGAAAAAAGTATTTTTTCACAGTACGGGTGCTTTTTTTCACGGTCATGTCACTTTTGGCATTGACACCAACTGCAGATAAAAACGTATTGAAAAATAATAAACCTACGGTGGTAAATACTTTACACAGTTGGACAATAGCTATAATTTTTAACGCCGGCTATGCAGCCCGTCCTCCGCACATTTGACGTTTACAGATTCAGGGTAGACAACCAACAACGCAACGGTAAAATTCGTTGTCATGCCATAATTTAATTCCTGTGTTTACGTTGTAGTTTTGTGTTGTTCTTCAGTTTCAGTTATTACTACCTATTCCTTTCGTTCCATTTTCTTATAATAAATAGGCATTTTATCTAACTGTACGCGAAGTGTATTCTATCGGTAGTGAGTGGTTGTAATGGGTGAAAATGTAGTTTTGCCAGTTTGTAACGAAATAATGGAAAACAAATGCAAA
Source organism: Monochamus alternatus (assembly GCA_037114965.1). NCBI lineage: Eukaryota > Metazoa > Arthropoda > Insecta > Coleoptera > Cerambycidae > Monochamus > Monochamus alternatus. The sequence continues at coordinate 51,433,691 of CM073433.1, read as the reverse complement.
ATACTGCATGTCTATTACCCTGGCAAGCCAAGATCAGCGGCGCCAAAAACAAGTACTGGATATTTTGTTGTTATTTTGTTGTTATTTTGTTACTAATTTGTACCACCAGTTTCAATTTTGTACCTTGTGCCGTTTTCGAGAAAAATGGTGGCGGCTAGCGTAATATTACGCTAGCAGGCCATCGAATTACTCCATAGGTAAGAATGATAGCAAAGAGATTTTTGCACCATATTTTGTCGTCGAGTACTTTCTGATAGTGTATAGTTTTTTTCAAAAATAAAAGCATAATTGCCCATTCAACTCATACAGTCAGTTAAAAGTTTGTTACTGCCTTGCGCTGTCTAAAAACGAAAAATAAAATGCGGTCGCCAAAAACAAGTGGTGGATATTTTGTTACTGTTTTGTCCTAATATGTACCTGTTTTTTTTAAAGGCGGGTGCCAAGTTTACAACCATCTAAATGCAACGAAAGTTCTGTCGATTTTTCTACTCACACCCAACATGGACAGAATCATTGATGAGTGAAAGTGATTAGCGTACTAGAAATGCGATAAAATTGTAAATAATAGGTAGGGTACGCCGTATGAGCGGTTTCGATAAACTCCTTTTCTTGCCAACCCGGGGGTCAAGGAACCCAAAATGACACATTGTGATGTACGCTTACGCTTAGCATGCCGAGCACGGGCCCGCGTTCATATATTTTATTTTTTTACGCCGGCGAAAAAGATGCTCCATCAAAATTAATGTGCATTCCTCATTTGTGGGCGGGCGCGTTCGTACTCGCGTTGATACGAGGGAAGTCCGAACGTCAATCGGACCAATTCGACGTTTCGATATTCGCTTGTTTTATTTTGACAGCTACCTACTCCGATTTGGTTCGCGTAATGAACGCATTGTTCCCGTATCTCCGCTGGTTGATCTGAATACAAGGATAGCGTCTGTATTTTGCTATTAAAATGAAAAGTTAGCTGTGGGAAAACTCCAACAAAAGCCCATCGGAAGAAAACGTGTTAGATATGCATTTATGTAATTAGCTGGAAACGCGTAACACTGTGGGAATGAGGGCGCTGGCTGAAAGGAAACAATATAATATTTCGCTTAATTTGGATCCTATCGAAGTACCACTACTAATAACACACTTAATTACAGAACTACAGCGCTTCTTTCGACGACTTCCCGTCGCTAATCTATTTTTTTTCCTTCGAATCAGTCAGCAGAATGTGACAGTTTAATTACATTAGGAAATATTTTATTTATACTGTACAGGTACACATAAAAAAACGTGAGATATACGATAGAAGCTACATAACTATACAAGGTTTTTCTAAAATGAGTAGGTATTAAAAATTTCCGTACTTGTAGAACATGTCAGAAGATGATGAAAACCTTGGTACAGTTTTTTCTCAAACACGCCTTTTTGACTTGTTCTATATGCACTGCAATTTTGAATAACTAGCTAATAAACTCACTTTGGAATTGGATTGAGTGAAACATTTTTTTAAAAATGTAATATTTCCTAGAAATATACTTAGTTTCTTAGTTGAAACATTAAAACTAAATTAGTTATCTATTAACTACCATAGTTTAAAGATATTCATAAAGATAAGGAAAAATATCTTTTGGGGGATGATATTATCACTAGTTAAATACGTCAACAGGGTCATGTTTATTTTAAAAAAGAGGTACAATTCGTTTTCTATTATTTATTTCTTCTGTACTCATATATTTAAAGTATTATTTGTTGTTTTTTTATAAATAAAGATAGATGTTTGTGTATTTTTATTCGTACGTGTCTTGTGCCTGTTTCAAACTAACAGTATATTCTCCAAGGTCTACTTGTGCCGATAAATAGTAAATGCAACGATACTATTCCAAAGAGAAGGAAGTAGGTAGATATAGGACGATGTCACGAGGTAACATTTGACAAAATGTTATATAAATATAAAGACAACGTACTGTATTAACATATATAGTAATAATTCTGTAATGTTTGTTTTACTCTGCGATCTATATGGCAGTACCACCAGTGGCCAGTAGGAACACATAGACACAACATTAGGTGTAACATATGGTGAAATATGACAGCAATCAGTCGTTAGCCAAAATTGTTTTAATCGTTGAAGTATTTGGAGCATGTAGGAGGAAAGTAATCGCATTTTTGACAGTATATGCCAAAAAGAATTGTCAGACATTTATTAGTATCAAAATTCCGATCTTGGACTCTCCAACGCTAATGAATACACTGGCCATTGCTTCCGGCGCAGCTCTGCAGCGATGTTGGCAGATTCTGGAGCGGACATGTCAGTTTTAAGTTCAATTGCCGAGGGACAGAAAAACGAAATAGCAAAAAGATACACTAAATAAAAAATTAAAAGAAGTGCAATCAGAAGCTAGCTAGTACTTGCATTGCTGTTAGAGAAGAGAAGCTGTATGCCTCTAGTATTCACTTGTTACATAATTGTACCTTTAAAATTTATAATAAATTAAATTTATAATAAATTAAATATGTTTTTAATGTTTCATATTTACTTTTAGGTACTAGTACCTAAAAAAGTGTCGAAATTCTAATCAATATCAAAAGTTGTCAATTTCGTACCCAAAACTCAAACACAGGCATCAGATATTGTAAATAACTGAACAACCTGCATCACTCATCCAAATCGGCAGTCCTACGCGCTTTTTTTTATTCCGACACCTGCTTGCCATTCCGCAATTTGTTAAAAAAATTGGACTAACCGTTACGGGTGTGACCTCGCGGGGTCTAAGATGGCGCCATCCGCGGTCCATCAGCGACGTGAAAGGAATTTCGTTTGGTGGAAATGGGACCATCCGAATTGGGCTGACGGCAGTAAAAATTACAGGATTTATTTCTAAATTCAAGGCCGATTAATCGTAAGATTTAATTAATCTAGATCAAATTTAATCTAATCGAGTTTTGAAAAAGTGTGTAACTTCATCAATTTATATTTTTTGAGATAAGGGGTGTGACACTCCTGAAATTAGGTTTTGTGTAAAAACAAAAAAATCTGTAGAAATCAATGAAGGCTGTAAAATCATGCAAATCATATGAAGTCATGTGAAATCAACGAAATTTGTGAAATCACCAAAATTAAGTAAATCAATTGAGTAACTAATTTGGTATGTTCATCAGTCAGAAAACTTTTAATTTTTTTAATATTATATTCATTTTTCGTTTTTCCCTAAATTAAATCTTGTTTTAAGTTAAGTTTATACCTCTTTGTTTTATGTACTTTATGGTATTAAGATATAGTTGTTCATATTATATGTTTAGTGCATACACGATTCATTAAATAATATTTCTTAAATAAGTATGGTATTAGAATAAGAAAAGAAAATATTTCCATAAGGTCGAATGTTACAAGTTAATTTTAGCCTCAATTTTATTATAACACTTGTAACGGTGATTGCTTACAGCTAGTGCAAATTTAAACTTCTGTCTCAAATTCCACCGTTGTTTTAAAAAAGTCATATCTTAAAACATTAAAAAAAATTCAATTATTCCGAAAGTATACTATTAATTATCTAAATTTTAAAAATTGGTTTTGATCGTTTCTTTAAATATTAGAAAATGTCATTATAAGAAAACAATTAATTAATCAAATTCAACCTAATATGAAATTTTCCAGCTAGTTGCAAAGCTCGATACTTTAAAATCATCAAATGGAAATCTAAGCAAATCAAGTGGAATCAATAAAATCAACGAAGTTATGCGAAATCAGTGGAATCAGTGATATCAAGTGCAATCAGTAAAATCAAGTGAATTGATATAAAATCACGAGAAATCAAGCAAATCATTAATACATGTGCAATCTGATTCCGTTGATTTCTATTAAAGTAACAGGGAATCTGAAATCAGGCGTACACAATTTTGGGGTGACACTCCTCATTTTGAGTATAAACTGGATAAAATATTATTATTATATTCTTTATTATAATACGCTAATACCTAATTTAAATAAAATCTCTTCGACCATTAACCAAATAGAAAAGACTCCATATATGGATCCCTAATGAGGTGTAATTGATAAAACAAATAATACATTTTATCGATTTGAATAAGGCATTGGTCCCCATATAGGACAACGGTAATATCGATTCCAGCACGGGTTCATCTGTCGCTCTTGTTGTACGCGAACAAGCGGTTACTTATATTTCTTGTTATACAGTTTATGTCAAAAGTAAAGGTTCGCTGAAATTTTTTCGAATAGCATTAAAGAGGTACATATAGTCATAGTCTATCTACAAGTGAATTCGAAGATCTAGTATATTCATTAATAAAGTTGTCATTTCTATTTCCTAGACTCTACAAGAAATGCAGATTTAGATAAGCCAATCATGGGAGCTTTGTTTTAACCACAAACTTCGATTGCACGATTTGATTATTATATTTATATAAAACTACACTGATAACAAATATTCGTAATAATTAATTACACAGGGGATTGTTGGTTTATTGCCTAGGTCAATAGTGTGAAATAACACAGCGTAATGTAATGTGATAACTCTAATGGAGGATTACTGTTAGAACTGTAAAGTACTGTTCTAATAGTAATTTTGAACATTATTAATAAAATTGAAAAGTAAATAAAGAAAACTACTAGATAATCTTGAAAATACCTAGATATATTTACCGAAAACAAATATATATGATCCTTTTTTGTATAAACTAGCATAACATAACCTTCAACTATATATTACCAATACAATAATTTCCGAATGGATTTTGAATAGAAACGTTGTAGCATTTTTAGCGTTACTGCTACCACATTTGGAAGTTTTAAACATGAAATAAAGGCTACCTTTGAGACACTGTTCATGCTGCTGTCGCAGCATGTATTTCTTCAAACTGTTGTTTAATTTAAGTATATAATTTAATCAATTGTATTTTATTTTACATACCTCAGAATTGTTACTTTTTTATGGATAACATTTACGTTTTCTAACATTCAATCGTCATTTACTCGAAAACTTTCCTATGTAAGAGGGCAAAATTTGAGTACTGTCTGATAGAGAATTAAACGATCTTTCAGAATCAAGGAAAAAAATATGCTGTTGCCATTTAAAAAAAAATCGATGACGTCATTACTCGAAAACAAATAACATTTGAAAATCGCATTTTATGCTAAAATATGTATTTTTTAAATTAAAAATCGACCTGTTCTAGGATTTTTCCCAAAAAATAATTGTTTCGTTTTTACTGAATTTATTCCATACTTTTGGCGCATACTGTATACGTAAATATAACGCCTCACCTCACTCTCCCGCTATTACGTGATATCGTGCAAACTTTTATTGTTGGACGTTATTAATCTTGTTTGCAATTCATAATATGACAATTTACCTTCATTTTTATCAGTGTATTGTTTCTGTGGTTATCAAATGCGAATTAATATAAATAGATACTTTACTATTGAAAAAATGAAAATCAATTGTTTACATATTTTCCAAAAAATAACACGCATCTCCACCTAAAGACGAGTTTGTGACCTTGAGAGATCATTCAATTCTCGATCAATTGTAGATGAATTATTGTGGCTTACGTATATACATAAGTAGTTAAATATTCATTACAAGCTCTAGGACTTATATTTGTTTGTTTGATTAAATAGAGTGGTTTTGTGAATTTCCGTCATCTTTAACTTCCTTGACGTGTAACTGACATGCTTTTGTTTCTTCAGGCATATCTAGATCATTTTTAACAAACTAGTTCAATCGTAATGACTCATGTTCAAGAATCTGTTGATAAAATCTTACATTCCAAATAAATTGCTCTCCGATAATGTACCCGAAGGTTCGCAAAATAATGGCTAATTTCGCCAGCTTAGATTTTCCAGGGTGATGTTTTTAATAAGAATATTCTACTATGAGAACTTGCAGGGAGAGGAGTGGTCTAGAACCCCCTTACCGGCCGCCACTGAAATACTTTTATCTCGACTTATTTATTGAGAAGTAGTGAAAATATTAGTGGTAATTTCTTGGGATTTTATGCAAAACATACCGAAGTAGTTTTTGCCATAAAACTGCTATGGAATTTTGTGAAAGTATTACATATAGTTCTAGTCAGTGACGTAACATTGGTGGAACAACGTATAATTTATTTTGTTTCTTCTACGTTTCTACGAGGATTAATTTTCTCTTTTTCTCTCAAAACACATTTAATGATTTTAAATTATTTTCCCATCTTTCTGATTCATAACAAAATGTCAAATTCCTTTGTTTCTAACTTAATTTATTCCAAAAACAAGTCAGTGTTAGTGATATAGTCATACAACAGTGTTTTACGTCAAGAACAAGTAGATTTTTTAAAACATTAAATTTATTTAATTTTATGGGTTATTCTACAACTGTTAATGTCAAGGTTTAATATGGCATTGATAAAAAAAAACAATTTAATGTTGCACAACCGAAACTAGTAACCGTAGAAATTTTCTTTCGACGAAAATCGCTTTTTCGTATGTTCTTATCCCTCTGATAATCTCTAAGAATCACAAAGTAAGCATTGAACTTTTTAAAGTTGGTTGCCAGGTTGACATAGCCATGGTGACACATGAAAAACGGATCATACTGTATTTGTTTCTTTTGTATTTAATTATCTTTTAAAGATAATAATAAGAACAGAAGAAATAAGTAACATAGTTCAAATTTCCCGAGTAACACAAGATATTTTATAGCGGTGGTTAAGAATGCCTATAACTAATTTTTAGAGAGTTAAAGTTGCAAGGTTTAGTCTCATCAACACAGCAGCTAATAGCGTGAAATAGGCACATTTTTATAAAACAATAGTTACTGTATAAAAATTATATAATTGTGTTTTAAGAGTTCTATATAAAAACAAGTTATGTTTTAGCAATGAGCTTACAGGATTGATACAACAAACTATACGATTCCAATAAAGCATGTCCATGATAAGGTCTTATAAAAACGTTATACAATTGTTCTGCTGTATTTACAAGCCCATCACAACTATAAAGCTAATATTTGACTTTCTTTAAATTTTACGACATATGTCTATTATAATTATGAACTCAAAAATATCTAATTCAAAGTTGAATATCAGGTACGAATAAAATTTTACAGTGATAAACGAATAAAGTAAGTCCAAAAGTCATAACGCGCCTGCATAGAAATAATAAAAAAATAAAGATACTATTTTCGTTCACAAAAAAACTGAAAATTTAAGTACATACACATTTGCTGTTAAAAAATATCCCCTGTTCGAATTCTAAATTCTATATATTAAAAACTTATTTTTAATGAGCAACGAAGTTATTTTCATGAAAAATTTCACGTAAAAGTTGTTTGAATTTTTATCAAGATGGACGCTGAAAAGCAATTGGAATTAAGTGAATAAACATGGTACTAAAATAATAAGACAGTTTGGTCACTTTAGAAGCTTTAAAATACTTTAATGTTTTGTGAAAGCGAAACATAAGAGCATTATGTTTTGTAGAAAATTGTTTGCTCGTGTTAACTACCTTTAAGAAGCAGTTTTGCTTTATTGTCGCGCAAAAATATTTCAATACAGCATTTATAAAACAAATGCTGTAATTCTACAGCTAAACAGTTTTGTGAAACTAAAGTGCTGCATAAATGACATCCTGAAGTAATAAGCAAAGTATAAATAATTTTTATAAAACGTTTTTCTTGTTGGGATTACATTATTCTCACAGGTACTTTAAACAGCAATATAGCGGCTGTTAACAAAAAAGCCTCAAATGGAACAATAATACAATGAAATTGCTGTCATGTAACCACTGCATATCTTTTATACAGTATGCGCCAAAAGTATGGAATAAATTCAATAAAAACGAAACAATTATTTTTTGGGAAAAATCCTCGAACAGGTCGATTTTTAATTTAAAAAATACATATTTTAGCGTAAAATGCGATTTTCAAATGTCATTTGTTTTCGAGTAATGACGTCATCGATTTTTTTTAAAATGGCAACACCATATTTTTTTCCTTGATTCGAAAAGATCGTTTAATTCTCTATCAGACAGTACTAAAATTTTGCCCTCTTACATAGGAAAGTTTTCGAGTAAATGACGATTGAAAACGAAACGTAATCAATTAAAATAAAGCAAAAACGTTATCAAGTTTAGTTTTTCGAATTCCATAGTTCTTTTATGGATCACGTAGGTGAAAATCTTTGCAAAGTGTCATTGTCACACCGACTTTCTAATAAGTATTGTTAGCGACACAGAAATTATTATTCAATTTAAAGTATTATGGCACATTATGGCGGGAATATGACTAGAACTCAGCAGGAAGTTTGCGATTTATTTAATGAAAAATATCCAGATCGCCCTATCAGCCAATCAACAGTCAGTGAGGTAGTCTAAATTTAGAGAAACTGGCAATGTTGTAAATATTCCAAAACCTGGACGTCCAAGCATTAATGAAAATCAGAAACAAAACATTTTGATAAGTATGGTGGATAATCCTCATAATTCTTCACGATTGGTTGCATTAAACAATGACACTAGTCAGAGCACAGTGCTACGTATCTTGAGGAAGGAAAAATATCATTCCTACAAAATTCAACTTGTGCAGGAACTCAATGAAGATGATCCCGATCGCCGCTTACACTTTTGCGAAATTCTAATGGATTTATGTCAAGGAAATAGAAATTTACACCGGCAAATACTTTTTTCAGATGAGGCCACATTTTGTCTGAATGGTACAGTAAACCGTCAAACTTGCAGATATTGGAGTCGGGAAAATCCTCATTGGATGGCAGAGGCACATACCCAACACCCTCAGAAATTAAATGTGTGGACTGGAATAGTTGACGACAGAATAGTAGGGCCTTTCTTCTTTGAAGGAACCCTTACAGGATAAAAATATTTAGAGTTTCTAGAAAATGACCTTGTTCCAGCCCTTGCAGTAATTTTTCCGACGAACGATAATGAACCTGACATTCCTGACGATACCATATGGTTTCAGCAAGATGATGCACCTCCGCACTATGCGCGCCCTGTACGAGATTTTTTGGACAACTGTTTTCCTGGGAGGTGGTTCGGCAGACGAGGACCGATAGAATGGCCTGCAAGATCGCCAGATCTTACACCTCTTGACTATTTTTTATGGGGATACTTGAAGTCAAAAGTGTACATTAATAAACCACGTAATTTAGAAGAACTTCAAAATCGCATTCGGGACGAAATACGCAGAGTTACCCCAGAAATCATTCATAATCTGCAAGAAGAATTTTTTCACAGACTTGCGCATTGTCAAGAAGTTGGTGGATGGCAATTCGAACATTTAATTTAAGTATAAAATTTAATCAATTGTATTTTATTTTACATACCTCAGAATTGTTACTTTTTTATGGATAAAATTTACGTTTTCTAACATTCAATCGTCATTTACTCGAAAACTTTCCTATGTAAGAGGGCAATTACTCCAAAACAAATGACATTTGAAAATTGCATTTTACGCTAAAATACGTATTTTTTTAAATTAAAAATCGACCTGTTCGAGGATTTTTCCCAGAAACTAATTGTTTCGTTTTTATTGAATTTATTCCATACTTTTGGCGCATACTGTATACATTTCTGGTGTTATAATTTGGAATTATACGACTAGTGTGCTATTTGGCTGTCCTACATTAAACAGTAAGATTCCCCTTTTTTTTCAATTCCTCTCTCTCATTATTCCTTCCGTCCTTGGATTATGTTTCCTATGAAACAGTCTAACCGAGAACAAACAATACTTTGTGCCGTTTGGTTCTGGTTTTAATTTGTTTGTAGAAAGACTAAATATTGACCAAAAATATGTTCTTTGCTCTATTTCCAGCAAGATTTCCAGTCTTATCCCGCAAGGCATGTCCATTTCCATCCAGTTGACTTCACGACAAATCCTTGTTCCGATTTGTTCTTCGACACAAAAACTGATCAATGAAGCTTGCATCCCGCGAAACACATCCTCCTGCCTCCGCATCGTCGTTTATCATCAATCAAGTTGTTGCAGCGCAAGTAATAGTAACGACGTCTGCATCATGCTCGGCATCACGCATAATAGCGAGGTCTCTATCTCATCAGCTCATCGCGTTATGAATAGGACCGCACGGACAATGACGGCAAAAAAGACGCATTGTCTGCGTTGCAGCAAACATAACCTGCAAAAAGATCTAATCTACTCGCAACAAGGTAATAATTATAATAATAACAAGTTTATATGAGACCACGCTACATACTTTTTGCCGTATAATAAACTTCGTTACGTAAATGCTACGGTTGTTATAAATTATTGTCGGTATTAGACAGTATAAATAAGGAAGCAATTTGCTTCCTGCATTTCTTCATGGGTCCGCAAAAATTCCCGCCGAATGGAATCGTTTATTTGTTTCGTTTATTTTGCCCATACTCACTTGCTTACCATACGATAATAAAGCGATAAAATACTTGCGTTGGAAAATTATAATACGCCGTCCCTATACCATATAATATCAGTGCTCGTTAGGATGTTACAGTTTATGAATTTGTCGGATGCAGAGACATCGCGAAAAAGAGTAGAGCAGTGATCAAGATCGTCCGCTAGCAAGCCGAATTATATAAAGAATTCCTGCGATAATAACCGGCTGAGTTTTTTGGCCTCAGTCACAACAAAAGACTCATCTGTTTCAGTGAGTCACTGGCATGGTCCCGGATACTTTTAGGTACCACTTACCTGCGAAAAAATGGTCGACGACAGGTATAGTTGGTTTCTGAATAACGTGGAAAGCCTCTGACTTTGTATACAGTGATTCAGGACTCAGGAAAAAATTGAATGTATAAGGGATACTTACAAATACAATTTTGTAAAAAAAATCAAAGAGGACAGTTCGAAAATGATTTAAAAATACCCTTCTGCACGGCACTGAGAACTGGTTCACTCTAAAACCTGATAAGGCGGTAAAGCATGCATTCAGCGACCGGACAAAAAATGGAACTTGGTACAAATATAATTGAGCGCCACACTCCTGCAATACGCCGTGGACGCCCTAGAGCACCAGCTCTTCCATAATTCGGTTTGAAATTTTCCTCGCGTTGCACTATACACTTGCACTTGCTGCACACCGCGGTAAAACTGGTTGCATTTGGCACAGGTTTACCGGGAAATTATTGAAACTTCAATAATTTTTTACTCGATAACTATAAGGATTTTACAATATTGACTCAACAAACTGGATCATGAAATAGAAGCATTTTGACGTTCGTATATTCATATTATGGAAAACTGCTGGTCTCGTAAAAACTTATTCTAATATACCCGCTTATTCTGACCAGCTATACGCGTCTCCGTTGCCATAGCACCACGAATGAAGCTGCAGCGGGTTTTGACAAATGTCGATTTCACGATACTTCTTGCACATGGATTATAAGAAATCGGTTGTCGAGCTAAGGTGAAAGTAGTTTCTTTTTTTTAGAAGACAGCACCCAAAAAGTATTTTTTGTTAAAACGATTATCTTCTACAGAATGGTCTTGTTGCGATTGGAACAAAAAACAAAAATAACATAATATTTGCGTTCTATTGGTTCTCGAATAGCGAATGAGACCAAGAACAGAACAAAGAACAATATTCCTGTTGACAGTTAAACATAAATCATGCAGTTTGCTACTGACTTGGTAGGAACTGAGCAAGATAGGAACGCAACTACGAAAGGAACTTTCCGTTGAGAAGAGAACAGAGTCTTTATTTGGTCTCCTTCCTAATTTTGTTCTTAGAAGTAAACTGGAATCAAAATTTAGTTTCTATATTTCGTTCTGTAAAAGAACCTTCATCTTGGTTCTATGACAATGTTTACTTTTGTTTTGCTTACTGTGATTTAAATATATAACTTGCCACTTAGCTAAAGTTACATGTACTGTTGTTTGGTGACCTTACACGATAAATTTGCAACTGCTAATGTATTCACAGTTTTATTTACAATTTACCTAGGTATGTAACATCGTACAGCGCATAGTACGTCGGATGACTATCTGTGTTTTTAAAATTTTTGTCGGTTGCTCAACATCTTAGCCTGTTATTGACTAGTGCAAATTTATTGCTACCGTTCAAAAACCCAATTTGAATATAAATGCTATTTGCATACATTAAGGGAACAGGAGATCGCAGTTTTGGCATAAATTTACTTTATATGACCGAATATTATAAGGGGAGTTAAAATTGGTTTGGTTTGGCGCATTATTCGAATAGAAGACCATTGGGATGTAAGCCTAATTGATGAAGAGAATATATTTCTGATTTGGTCATTTTGTTTATTAGTTCATATTTGTTAAAAAAAATAAATAAATAAATTTTGGCTTCAATAAAAACCAACTACGAATTTATAGTTGGGCAAATTTTATGCAAATTTCGCAGTTTTTGGTTTGAATTATTTAATGACGGAAAAGTTTAAACCTCTTACGAATTTCTGCAAAATGCTTGAAATATATTGCAAAATTATATCGCTATCTTTATCGTTATGCGAGGTTATGTAAATTTGGTTTAAATGATTATTAGGAGTTGCGGTTATGTGGAAATCGTCAGTTCTTTCTTCTTTAACAATATATCACGTAACATGTGCTGGATGTACTTAAATTAATTATGTAGGTACAATGCGAGGGGGTGACCACTGGGACCAAAATTGTGATTGTTCAACCAGCGTTGAATTACACCCACAATATCTACCCATATATTTTTTTATTATTAGCTTTTGTAACATTTTTTACTGTATTAGAAAGGTATTTTAAGCTAATATAATTGTAGGAGATTTGATATATATATATATGTATATATTAGCTTAAAATATTTTTCTAATACAGCAAATAAATAGATACAAGATGTTGAACATTTTTAGTTTTTTCTCAATAACTTTATTATAAATTGTAGTAAATAAAACTTGGTAATGGTGAGTTTTCTGACACAAGAAATTGAAATGTACGCTTGAATTTGCTGTCAATTGTTGTGTGCACTGATAGATAATCATGAATTCTTATTTTTTCACATTTTTTTTGAAGAAACGTCTTGAACAACCGTTCTTTTGGATATAATTTTAAGATTTTATTTTATTGTCTTCTTTCATACTTTATTTAATTACAAGTACTATCAAATTTTGAACTAAGGTAAATTGGATTAGATCATCATATCTTTTTAAGTTTGATGTATTTACTACAATTTATATAAAAAAACTAAAATAAAATTGTAATTTCAACACCCTGTATCTTGTAAACTATACAATTTTGGACTAAAGTAACTTAATTTAGATCAAGAAATTTTGGCCCTCGTAGTATGTGGTAGTATGTTTTTCCAATCTTACAGACACAGTATACGCGAGATATATAAAAAATTTTAGAAAACCTGTATCCAGATGTATTAACTCCCCAAAAAAGAATCTTTCTAAGAATGCTCAGAATTGTGACATTCTTCGTCAAAAAACAGATTACGATCCTAGCAGTACAAGAAAAAAAACTGTAAAAAAATTATTCAATGCCATTGGCGAAGATGCGAAAGATGGCGCTTTACGACATTGGCTGAAACTGTCAGATTGACAAAAAATGTGAAATTAACAGTTTCTTAGAAATAGCAATTTTTTTGTTCTAAGTTTAGCACAATAGTTAACCCTCGACTTGTCCCACCCCCCCCAGGTACAGGGTGTCCGGTTTTAATGGTTACAAACTTTTAGAGAAACTAGTGGAAATTCACGTCGAAGAGCAAAGTCAATAGAATGAAACAAAAAACGTTAAACTTTGAAAGCAAACAGCCTTAAATACATAGTTCCAAATCTGACCCTGGAACATGACTTATTCGCGAATAAGTATCTATAATAACGTCGGTAATGACACAAGGTGGACAGTATTGTCAGTCTTTACGGGTTACCTCCAGATGATGAGCAATTTCTCGGGATTTCGCGAGATTTCGCATGATTTTCCTTGAGTGGTTTCCCCCTGGCTACAATGGAAATACAATATTTATTTTTCAGGTAATGTTGACTTAAATATTATCCCTTATATTTGCAAGACTTCTTACCTTAGTAATATTTCTTGTCTTGTTTCGTTAGACTTTTTTAAAATCTTGTCTCGTCGTGCAATTCGAGAAAAAATTTCGTTGGTGTCAAATCAGGACTTCTGGCTGGCGATATAACGGATCTCCCTAAACCACCTTATTTGGGAAGGACAGTCCTTACTTCAGCCTTTACTTTTGCTCAAAAATGTCCTTACTTGGTGGAAATGGTTAAATTTGTATTAAGGTAGACACGAAGAAAAGAGAAATTCGAAGAAAACTCGTTTAAACATGACGACTAGACTTTAGTAAAGCTGATTTCGTAGCAATTCGGTTTCGAATCTCAACGCGGCGAGTACTGCACGTTAATGGTTTGCGCGACCATTAGATAGAAAACATCATTACCAGCATCGGGGTAATAGAACCAGCTCGCTGAACGCGAAATGGGCAAAATAACAACACTCGTGTGTGTGTTAGACGTTCTAAGACAGCATTGCGTACAAGTCAGGCCGGTTGAACCTCGCAACCGCGCTTCCGGTTTGACAGGATTCATTGCGGAGCAAAATTTGTACGATATGTCTCGTAATGAGCGTTAGAAATTACCGCGGCCGGCAGATGGCGCATGTGTTTATGGCGGGTTTTTATGGTAATTACTCTGGAAGTATGCAGGGAGAGATTTCGAAGCGATAGGCCGAAGTGAAAGACGTTTTGCTAATTCCGTTTTTATTGCTGCAATATATTCTATCGGATAGTTTATCGTGGGTAAATGTCGTTTCCGGAAAAAGTAAGGTTATGGGCGTTTCGAAACCGACATGTGGCTTCGCCGAAGATTAAATTTTATGATAAATTACATTGAAGTATATAATGCTGTTTTATCTACAACTGTCACATAGTGACTATGATTTGACAGAGACATATTTTCAATCGTTTTAATGACATTGTAAATTAGATTAGACTCAAATTAGACATTTATTAATAAACAAAGTATGTAAGATCATATGAAAACTCATTTATTAAATTGACAGTAAAATTTTTAAAATTGGATAAGTTCATATTAGATGTCGACATGTCTAGCGATGAACATAATTTTTAAATATTCACGATATCTTTAAATGTTGAGGGAATATTTTTGGCTTCCAAAGGAATGTTCTCGTTTTCGCCTAAAATTTTCATAGCCATACGTTTCTTGTTTTCAGTACAAGTTTCAATGTAGCCTTCAGCGAAAGAATCAGACACCATGTCTTTTTACACTCAAAAGATCAGCACCACAATCGTCTAAAAGGGAGGTTGGGTTAGGGAATTAAGAAATCATGAAATCAGTTTTGACACATTGCCAATACTAGTTATACCAATAGATTATTTGGTACATTTACCAGCTTTATATCGAAGAAAGAAACGACCATGATCACAGTTGTCAATTATTAATTTGGCGTATTTTATTACCCGTTCTACTTAATTCAAGCCATCGATATTTCCAGATGTTACAAAAAAACTTTCTAGACGCTTTTGTTTTGGTATTGGGTATCATGACTGCGAAGCATAGACATTTTTCACATGTTCTGCAAGCAGCAGCAATAATTAAAATAACCTAAAATAAACATTGGTTATACAACTTATTTACTAAAAAACATATTTATAATATAGTTATTTCCATCAACAGAAATTCAGCAAGGTCCGTATTCATTGAAAATCTGGAAATTTCCTTCTTTGTTTTAGATTTTTTAAGTTTGTACCCCCCGTTTTTGAGGAATACAATCAAATTTAAGTATTTTTTGATATCGATATTATTCTTGAGTGAAATTTCTGTTCTGACAATCCTTTTTGGTTAGTTATGTTAAATATCTTTTTTTCTCTACGTCATTTTTCTCAGCGACTAAATGCTTGTTCGTATTTCTTCCTTGATTTCTGTGGCACGAAATTGAAAACAACACTGGAAGCTTCATTCTCAATATCTGATCGGCAAAGTAAAATAATTCAATAACAGCTGTTTATACCCGTTGCTACAGTAGCTTTTCCTTAATAGACAATTTTTGCGTTATGTCGTACTATAATATAAATTAAATAACATAAATTCCTCAAAATAATATTAAAGTCGAGAAATGGAGTGTCTTACTATGTTGATGAGTTAGTAATGTCAACAGCAGCCAATAGTACAGTTCAATTATTATTTATTTATTTTTACAGGTTTAGCAAAATAGTTCTAGCACGTAAACTTCCAAGAATTACGTAATCTTTCGCAGTAACTCAAAATGAAAGGTGCTATCCAATTTTTTTTGTAAAATAACAGAAACGATTTGAAGAGAAAAGTAAAATACCGTGATAATTATTTAATATTAATGCCAAAGCCGTGACATAGACATTAGAAATATAAAAATAACCAAAATGTCTATAATATTTCAGGTGGCATTGTAAGGATCTTAAAACGAACAAAAAATGGTCATTATTATTTATTATGATTGATTGTATTGTTGTCATTAGTTTGGATAGATTTTAGAGTTCAGGGTCGCGTTACCTTTTGTCTACATTTTTTGTTATAACTGTATTGTTGTTTGAGAGCACCTGACCAAAATTAAAAACAAATTATTATTCAGAATGGTAACGATAAGATTATTTCATTCAGTAATGTACAATAAGATATGTATTGTTCGATATGAATTTACATATCATATACATGTTTTGAGAATGTTGCCGTTAAAAATTATGTGCGGAATTTTGATGACGACTTTGATTGCTTTTTAATGATGACTTCATGTTTTACACCCACTGGATCCGATTGACTAATGTAATATACAGGGGTTCAGTAAAGAATGGGCCATACACTTTAAGGCGAGCTTTCTTGGACAAAAATAATGTGAATTAATCAACATACCTTAGTACAATTTTGCTTCCTAAAGAGTTATAGGTCTGAGATGGTACTATTTTTTTTAAAAAAATTTTTTTATTTGTGCCCAAATTAAAAAAATCTTAGGTTTCCTTGGACGAAAATAAGATGATTTATTCTTAGGAGGTCTAAAAGATAATAAAAAAATTGTTTCGGAATTCTAGTCCGTTGTTTAAATGAGTCAAAACCATCTTTTACTTCAGAAAATCGGCGTCTATGACAATCAATCATCGTCCTAGATGGCTTAGACATGTCAACTATCATGCGGTCGTTTTTTACAGCGTTGTCGAATGTAGAAAAACGACGAAAATAAACATATCCAAGTACCTGATAGATAACGGTTAATCCGGTTAGCTGCAGTATTTTGCATTCGTCCTTCGTTCCTTCGTTGCACATTGCCAAAGCTATATTTTCGCTTTATAAATAATTTTGGATTCTTATAATTCTTATTTTTCTCTATCCCCGCGTAAAATATTTGTACTTAGTCATACTTAACTATATTTCGACGTGGTAAACTCGAATGTACGTTTTTCTACTTTTTTACTTTAAATAAGTACGACTTGTATCCATTGAAGCATCTGAACCTGCGGCGGATGCCTTGTACACCTTTTAGACATAAAAAAATATTACCATATAATCAAAATACGTACCGGAGGAGCCGGGAGAATTTCAATTTCCTCCAATCTAGCACGGTGAATTACAACGAGCAGCAACGCATGATTTAAACGGAAAAAGTGTCACGTCCAATCAGGGCTTATTTGTAATTCAAATGCTGGAAGGACGTCTCCTCTTGTAATTTCATTATTGCATTATCATTACATCGGACTTTGTGCAGCACAACGGAGGTCAGGTGACTGAATTTCCTCTATAGAATGTTTTCTTGAGTAGTCTATGTTGGTACAGTTCATTTCAGATGAATTATGAGATGATAAAAAATAGATATTCGTGGATTTGTTCAGTTTCGACAATTATTTTGTTTATTTCATCGATTAACTATCATGAAATAAGTTATTTACTTAGCTTTTTTATGTAATGGCACTTATCAAAAAAAAAATAATAGTAATAAATTGAGTACTCTTACTCTTAGTGTTACTCTTATAAATACAATTCTGTACGGCACTGGAAACTGGTCCACTGTAAATACTGATCTTGCGCAAGGCAAAGCATGTTGGCGACTGGCACGGCGGCAAAGTGTATTAAAAATAAACGGACAAAATTGAAACAGTATCCCAAGAAGACAATTAAAATTTTATGACTCCTATTTTATATCAGCAAATTCAACTGCTTTTGCCGATATTATTATTAATTAACATTATTTTGTCGTTTTAATTAATAAAATAATTAGACATGCCTGAACAACTGTTCAAAATTTTGTTTATCGTTTTGAACTTGTAAGTTATTGGCTGCAGCTATGATGTATGGTACAATACACTTTTTAAATATTCATAAAAAGAATATTTTGTCGAAAATAAGGGGGAACGCCATCGCGCAAGAACCACAGGACTTGATTGGGGCATTACTTATAGTTGTTGAGCGGTTTGCCAGGTACTCTTCGGGGATTCTTTTCAACAATCTCTTAAATGTGTTTCTCAGCAGCTGCAATAAGCCTTGGACGCCCTGGACCTCCGTCTCTTCCATGTTTCGATTTAAAATTTTCCGTGTGTCGCCTGCGTTGCATTACAACGGTAAAAGTAGCTGCATTTGGTACATGTCTGCCGTAAAACCGTTCTGCGTACAGTTGAAAAGCTACTAATTAAAGCGATATCCATCAATTCCTAGTTGCTATAATACATGTAAGCTTATACACTAATGTAAACACTATCGCAATAACGTTAATATCAAAAGCGCGGATATAATGCATTTCGATAATGCTAGAGACTACATAGAGTAGTCCAGCGATGTAATAGTTGCAAATACTACAACTTCAATAATTGTTTTCTCGGGAACTATAAGGATTTTATAAAAATCTTTTTTTACGATTCCCAAATTGTTTGGATACGTTGTTGTAAGAATCACCCTGTATAAGTGTCGATGCAGCTTTAGTAATGTATTCAGGTTCGGAAAAATACAAACGATCCCTTTGGGAAACTACAATAAGATAGTACAAACTCTTGTGTTAAGGCAGTGGAACAGAGAAATTTCGATTTCCATGGTTATCAGACTTTGGGAATGTCTCTTTGTTTAATTTTTTGTAAACTGAAACGTGCCAACTACAAATGGGCAGAATTATTTCGATCGTTATTGTATATCGTACAATTGCTAAAAAAGTAATATTGCATTTCTATTGTAGGTATATACTTTGTTTAAAAGACTTCCAGCATATTCTATATTAAGTTTATTGCAAGTAAGTGTATACTAAAATTACTACTTCACTTTCGAAATCACCCTGTATAATATCCAGAATTAACAATGTTTAAAAGACTACCTACTTTTATGCGGATTAATTTTGTTTATAAGTGTTTGGATGCCAACAGCTTTACATAAATTTCTCCCTCTCTGTATATTCCACAGACGGTCGGTTAATATGGACGTGGTAATTTATCTCTACGAATTTAAATTGTGTACAAAGTTGCAAAACGGCCGGTCGAGAATAAATAGAGACGAATTATTTTAAAATTAAAAACCGGTATTAAAATATGATGCGGTCTTCTCGCTGGTCGCCCTATAAATCAGCATTAAGTTGGATACACCGTGTTTGTGGTTATATTTAAACGGACTTCGGTGAATGCCTCGAATGAAAATGAATAAACCGTGCCAGCCAACACGTTATAGTCTGTATTAAAGAGAAGAATCTTACTGTCGCAATGGCACCCTTGACTGATTTGTGTGATTGTTTCAATGTATGCTGCATCATATTGCATTTGGAAATTAGATACCAATAGCAACTTTGACAAGAATACAATATCAGTTTAGAGATTATTATAGCTTTTGGAGAGTAGTAGTACAATTGGAAATTATAAATAAAATGGAAAGCATAATGTGAAAAGATTCCAAATTAAATTTTAATTGCAAGTGGAATACTATTGGAAAATAAGTCTCCATTTGGAAATCAGAATACAATTGGAAATTTTAAACTCTAATTAAAAGCAAGATACGATGTAAATACGTATTTGGAAAGTATAATGCAATTGGAAATTATATTTACCTTGGGAAGTAAGCTTTTCGAAAGTAGTATACAATTGGAAATATAAATAAAATGGAAAGCATAATGTAAGTGGAAACTAAAATTCAGTTGAAAAATAGATGCAATTCCAAATAAAATTTCAATTGAAAGTGGAATATAATTCGAAAATGGATTCCATTTGGAAACTAGAATACAATTGGAAATTCCAAACTAAAATTGAAAGCGAAATACCAATGAAAATATGTATTTGGAATGTATAATGCAATTGGAAATTTTATTGACCTTAGAAAGTAGAGTATAAACAGGGTATAAACAATTGCAAATTAAACTAATTATAGGTATAATAAAATTTGCAAATAGATTCTAATTGGAAGGTAGAATACAATTGCAAATTATGCTATTATACTCTAAAATTAATTAATAAATAGGCTATTTCGAAAGTAAGATGCAATCGGAAATTGAATTTAATTTGGAATGTAGGATACAACTGGAAATTGAATTCCAATTGGAAATTAAGCTATATATTAAGTTAGAATATAATTGGAAAATATACATATTCTATTTGGAATGTAGAATACAATTGGATAATAGATTTGATTTGAAAAGTGGAATACTTGAAAATCAAACTGCGATAAGAAAGAAGACAGTTTTATTAATTTAATTAAAATTAGGTACTACTAAATTCAATTCCAAATGGAAAATACACATTATATTTGGAATGTAGAATACAAATGCAAATTCCGATTTGGAAGTAAAATACGATTGGAAATTAGATTGAAATTAGAATTCAATAATAAAAATCTCCAAATGTATTTGGAAACCAACGAGAATCAAATTGAACTCGAATGTAAGTCTTTCTATACATATTCCAATTGAGAATATCGCGCTCTCTCTCTTATCTCCTCCTGTTTGTCATTGACACTGGTCTCAGCATTGCCTTTTGATGTAATTTTCATAATTTTTTCGCTCTTTTCGTCTTGTTAACTCTGACATGTGAAATATATCATATAACGTCTAATTAACCGTCGTTTACTTACCGTTCGAATCCATCGAAGCATCGCCACCTTAATCCGAGTAATCACCGATTAATTTCGCGCGGCTTTCCGCATTTTTCAACACGGAGAGGTCGCGGATCTATGCCGTCCTGTTCGTCCGCCGCCGAGGAGAGAAGACATGCTATTCCGGAGCGGTCTGGTTTATGATTCAGCCCAGCATCCGGTCTACATTGCTGGATGCTGACACGGACCGCGGTGTCGTTCCAGTGGATCAGAAAATTTTGTCTGATCGTCGGCAGATTAGACGGTCTGATTGTTTTGACTGGGTCCGAGCGTTGGTCATCGTAGATGGCGGTCGCACGGGGTGTTTAGAATTTTGGAGGGGGTTCGATTCGGTTCTGACATGAAGTTGTTTGAAACATATTGAAAGGTCAGCACATGTGTCTGGTGGCAATAATCACGTAATCATTAAAATGTTAACATTAATAAATTCCCATAGAATGTAATAAAACCACGAGGCCGCGCTGTTCAGCATGGTTTTTTCCGTGGATACAGGTGCAGATTACGGTGTTGGTGATGTAAACAGGCGTTTGTTTCTTGTATTTTTGTATATTGTGTAGGTAGTGCTATAATTATTAGTGGTGATGCGGTTAACTAATATAGTTTATGAGAATTACGGCGACAATGCTGTTGGGTAAGTACGAGATTTATAAAATTATGCCATCTAATTTCACGTCTGCGTTTGTACTACACTTGCACTCACTGCACACTGTTGTAAAAGTAGCTGCATTTGGCACCGGGAAATCGTTCTGCTAAAGCATTTTCAGTTCACCAATTAAAACAATATTCATCAACTCCCGGTACACGTAAACCATTTTTGACACTTGAATAACTAATGTAAACACTCGCATCGCAAAAACGTTAATACTATATGTATTCGGATTTTAATATTCGGAATCGTCTGGCTGAGACTACAATAGCCCAGCGATGTAAAGGTTGAAAATACTACAACTTCAATATATTTTTTTGGGAAACTAAAACAATTTTACAAAAAATGTTTTTACAATATTGACTCCGAGGGAATACGGCAGTTAAAGCAATGCTGTGAGCAATGTTTGCATTGATTAGGTAGTTGAAAGTATTCAATAGGTAGTGAACGGCAGTGGACGGTATTGTCGGCAGTGCTTTAGGCAGTTACAGCAGTGGCACCGTAATTGTCGGAAATGATCGCAATTTTGCGGCATTAAACTAGTAAATAATGGCAGTGATATGCAGTGCTTTCGAAAAGTAACAAATTAATTAATTATTTTTGAAATTGAGAAGTTTTCGAAAAAATCCTCTTCACGTCGATTTTGTTTTTAAAACGACAATTTTTGACATACAACCCACATTCGGACCCACATTTGTGACGTCATCGTTGTTCGAGATATGATGTCATCAACAATTTTTTAAATAGCAACCCCCAATTTTGATTATGCCATTTGAAAGAGCGTGTCATTCTACATACGTACATCATGAAAAATTATGGTGTTACATAACAAAAATTTCAAGAAAATAATGCTTGAATATTTTAAAATTTAATTTTCACAATACTGTGCACCTCCCTATTATGCAACACTTGTCCATGATTATTTAGATGAGCTGTTCCCGAATCGTTGGATAGGGAGAAGGGGACCGATTGAGTGGCCAGCCAGATCGCCTGATTTGACACACCTAGATTATTTCTTGTGGGGATACTTAAAAAGCAAAGTATACGTTACTAGACCGGTTAATTTAGAATATTTAAAAGTAAGAATTTGTCACGAGATACATCGTATATCTTCTAAAGTTATTGATAATGTCCAAAAAGACTTTATTAATCGTCTTGGCTACTGTCAGGCAGCCAACGGTGCGCAATACAGCAGATACATGGCTGTCTTTTTCCCAAGTGCATAAGTCGGGTAAGCCTGGGCTGGCCGACGAACTGTAGGTACAGTATCTTGCATATTTGACACATAAAAATTACAAAGCATGTCGACCTAAACCTTTAAGGGGTGAGTGGGTTGTAATTAAGTATTCTACATTATACATAATAATATCAAATGTTCAATATTATCTCGCGCCAAAATTACCATTACATTAAATTTAGATAAAATATGTTACGTAAGGCACACGATAAAGTAAAAAAATCGATTTGACTAAAATATCATAGTATTTAAAAGCATTCTCGATAATTATTTACATTAGCGCAAACCTCCTCAATCTTAATAAAAAAATTCTTACCCCCACATAAGTTAAAAAGTTTTGTAAAAAATATGCATATAATACACACAATATATCCTTTAATCGTTCTCACTTTATTGCCCAATTTCTCTAATACTGTTTAAAATTGTATTGGGGAAGTGACGATTGGCATTTGGGCAGTGACGGTCAGCATTGAGGCAGTGAAGAACGGCATTGAGGCAGTGACGGCCTGCATTAAGGTCGACACTGCCGGCATTGAGGTAGTGTCGCCGGGCATTTAGGCAGTACCTAGGGCATTGGTGTAATGACGGTAATTTTTAAAGAGCACTGCCTAAAACTGGCAGTGGTGTACAAATTTTTAATACGTGAAACACCCCTCGATTGACTCCATTTTTCATGACGCATCTATTTCCATTTTTTTTTTAGATAAGTTGTGAATCACCCTGTATAGTACAAATATACATAAAAAAATAAATAAATTTCATCAGCGACCATCATTGGTTGATTTCATACGGATTGGCCCAATTTGACTGAACGAAATTTTAGATTGTTTATGAATGCACGTCTGGAAGAGGAAAAGTTCCTAATAATGCAGTCACTAATAACGCGTTTCCTGCTATTAGCGTGGCATCTCGCGAGGCGATTCTACGAAGGAGCGTCCCAAGCGTCAAGTGTTGTTAGATGATCGCATGCTCGAGATCTCGCATCTCCCGCGGGCAGGAAAAAGGCCCACACTTACCTGCAGAACATACCCCATAACTAATCGATGCTTACCGTTGACATTAATAATTATTATGGTGGGCAGATTTTTCTGCCAACTCAGATAAAGACCCAACAAAGCATATCTGGAAGTCGTAATGGTATATTGCCGTGTGGTTGTGGGCGTGACTTGATGGTGGACAGTGCGGTATTCTAGCATTTGGAGCTGCGTTAGGCGTTAGACAGTCCTTAGATGGAACAAGGTTTGTGGTTTAGTGACTTAACTCGTCATCTTGCCCCTTTCCCATTTTCCAGTGCATAGATGAAAAATAGTGTTTAAATCAATGTCTTTGGCTAGTGTTAGTGTTACATATCATTAAGTTCCAGGACTTTTTGAATTGCATGGCAACGCGGTAACGGAGCGCAGTGCGCTGGAAGAATAGTTTAGCATGAGTCAACCCAAGCACTGCTGTCTTTTCCAATGCTCAATTTCTTTCGTAAAGTTATAGCTACTTTTGTAGAACGATATTTGCGTATTTGGCGATTTTTCGATAATTTGCAAGATGAATTTAAACCAAGAGCAAATGTTTGTGTCAAGTTTTATGATAAACTGGGTAAAACTTTTACCGAAACTTTGCAAATGTTGCAAGAGGCGTTTAGGGATGAATGTTTGAGTCGGTCACGGTGTCGGTGAAGTGCATTGAGATAATCAAGCGGTTAACGATCTTTTGCCGAATATTGTTGCATTCCTTTTCTGGCGCCACGACTAACTCATCTGCAGTCTGATGTGGTGGAATATGATTATGAATGGCTCTAGCAACGAAATCTCGCATGTTTTCAATAGGATTCATGTCAGGAGAGTTGGCTGGCCAATCTAATCTATTGATATGTCCTGCTTCGACCGTCACTTGAACCCTTCTTGTGCGTTTCACCTAATTCATTATATAGGGGGTAGATAATAGGCGTAATAAGTTGTTCGATGTAAATTTGACTGGTCATATTCCGTGGTATGAGAAATAATGGGGTGCGGCGGTTGAACATTATTCCACCCCAAAACATTACGGTACCCCCTTCATACGGAGTAACTTCTCGGAGAAAATGACTTTTTGTCGATTGTGATCAGTAACTAGCCCAATTCTGGTTTCCTCTGCAAATAAGACCAACCGCCACTGGCGTAAAAGCCAAGCCCTAAGCTCTCGCGCCCACTGGAGACGGGCAGCACGATGCCTTAGAAGTAGAGTGGGGACCCGTAATGGTCTTCTAGCACGTAAATTTGAGTTGTGGAGTCGATATAACAAGGCGAAGGGTAGCTTGAAAGTGGGCCCAGCGAACTGAAGTTGAGATGTGCGGTGTCTATGGGCATATTGTACCAAATACCGATCCTCCCATTCATTAGGTACTCGAGGACGTCCACTACGTGGTCTGTTTTTCACTGTATCAAATTTTTCATATCTGTGTACTATTCGCACAACAGGTGATCTAGGAATGCCCAACATGTTCTATATTTGATGATTAGAATGTCCTGCATCATGTAAAGCAGTCTTTCATGCGCAGAAATTTCACGTCCTGGCATTATAATGTACAAAAATTCAAAGGAACTCTTGGCTGAATGCACTACCAAGCTGACCAGATTTGTAAAAACATTAGTAATAATGTAAAGGTTCATGGTCCGCAATTTTTTATTGTCTTTTTTGTTTCCTAAGTACAAGTACATTTTTTACCACATTAAGAAAAACCACTAGGTTTAATCAACTCATTTTATATACAGGCGGCCCAAGACTTGACGTGTGTATAATTTTTATTTTTCATAAACTCCTCAGTTTGTGGTCAGCATATTTGCGAAGATAATAAAGACAGACATTATCCATTACGTAATTTTAAGTGCCTATCGGGCAATTTTTGTCCCTCCGTTTTGGGCCAGTGCGGTCCTGCCTCGCCAGCGCAGCGTTATGAATACATTTCACGGGCACACATGCTTCTCGCGACCTGTCCAGCCTGCGGCGGTGCTGCCTGTGATTCAGGATGGCCGGTCGAGGGAGCAGCCCCAACTGTCGGTGATGGTTCGCGTCGGACGCCGCAGATATGACACGCAACTACTCGGTGCATTCCATTATAGGAGCCACCGGAGGACGTCCTTCGTGACACGTAAGCGCAGGGTGTCTCGCTTGGTCTCGCAAGGAGTTATCTCGGCCCCGAGAAGGTCGGTACGAAAGCACTCTCTTGTGTCAAACATATTTTTTATGTTTAGAAAACTTATTATATTGAGATTATTCTCAATATCTTTAATTTTTTCTCAATATAGGGTGTCCCAAAATTACCCTGCCAAAAATTAACTGTTAGTCGCGTCAAATTAGCATGAAAAATGTGAAAATAGACAACTTTTTGCGGAGAGGTCCGATTGAGATGCGGTTTTCTGCAAAATGATCAGCGAATTTTTTATAACAAAAGGTACATCTAACCTCTGTACGCTCGCAAATTTTTATTTTTTTATTTAACAATTGACCCATTTTTGTTGAACATATGGAAAATGTCTATTTGATGAACTAATGAACGTGTAAATTTGCTAATTTTTATCAGTGTACCTACTATCTGATATATTTACCTACCCTACTCTTATCATGTAGCTTAAGTTGAGTCAGATACAAAAACAATTCGAGTTTTATTCCAACAAGAAACGAAAAACTAGCAAATTTGCATTCAACAATAGCTATCGACATCGCCATCTGAATCAGGTGTCCAAAATTTAAACGTATGTTATGAAACTTTGTCCGCAAAAGTGTTACATATTTTGCATAAAGTTTGTCGCATTGTGCTGGTCATATCATAAATTTGAGAATTCAGGAACCACTACCTACAAGAAATGAGTCAGTCATCGAAAATGTGGGTCAAGTTTAGACAGTTATATCTTGTTTCATTCTTTACAGAGCAATAATGCTTGTACATTACCACTCTGTTTACTTTTTGGAGGTTATTCTCATTTTACAATTACTACAGAACGACGCAGGTTTACGTTTCTTAGTACAGCATAGTATTTTTCTTCCCAATAGTAATTCTTTTCGTTCGTTAACATTCTTCTAATCTCGATCATATATTAGAGAAGTAAACCTATTCAAGACTATCTGAGACGTATACAACAACATCGGGGTGACATTCGAGATAGAGTGGAAATAAAATATTATATTTATCTGGCACAGATGAAGACATAACGTTTATTGCCAGCTTAAGAGATCATGGAGACGTTTCTGTTTAGTCTACCAAAGCTGATAGCTCCTCTCACAAATTAACACTGATAGGTACTTAGTTTGGTTACGTACTAAATAACTGCCAGGCTTAAAATATGATAGGATTAAAAATGCCAACTCATCCATATTCAAATCTACAGTGAGTTTTTTTGGTGTCGCTGGAAAAAATCTGAGAAGTATCTGCATATTTTTTTTTATAGAACTTTATGATTAGTTCGTATCTGGCTATTTGAAAGTAGTGACTATTCAGAAGCTCGATAGGAACATTATTCATCATTTTTTGTAGTACTATAGTTAAAAAAGGGTAAGTATCCAAATTTTGGTATATGTCAATGGCTGCCTTCAAGAACAAACTAGGTCGTTAATTCTATGAACAAAATTTCGTTTAATGTCTCAACTATGCCAACTACAAAGAGGACAGAATAACCCTTTTATTAGCAAACAAATTATATATATATATATATATATATATATATATATATATATATATATATATATATATATATATATATATATATACAATGGGGTCTAAACTTCGTTCGTCACTTCAAATCGAACTGTTGTATTTAGTATTTAGTGTCAATATATCAATCATTAATGGAATTATTATAGATATAGAATTTAAATACTCTAAACATGTCATCAATAACGTAAATAATTTCATCTTTTAGGTTATGAATTGATTGTGGGTTGTATAGATCTGGTTTTAAACGTAATTCCAAAAATTATAGTTCAATGGGGTCAAATCACACGATATTGGTGGTCAATTACCTACCATCACAGTCTTTTGAAACTGCGCATTCGAGAAATGTTTCTTTCAATAAATCAATTGTGTCATTATTTGTAGAATGAGACGTAGTGCCATCCTTAATCATCTTTTCCTTCTTCTACGACTATATTTGTCTTTCCATCTTTCACCTTACTAGTATCTTGAAATTTTTCAACAATTTGTTGGTTGGATTGTGTGCGACTCTATTTTTGTAAATATCATACATTATTCCGCATCCATACTCTCGGCGAGACAGTCTGAGACCGGTCGAATACGAGGATGGAGCCCTCGTCGAGTATCGCGCTCGCTATAACCCTCTCGCATCCTCTCGCCGAGGGTGTGGATAATAATAATAATAATAATATATCTACCCCTCATTCTAATCACAGGGATTAGCCCAGAAGTCGGATACTTGTGCGGGAGAGGGGGCGGCATATTATTATTAAGCAGGCCTCATTTGCGCCCAGGGACGACTTAAGTTGGTAGGCCTTAACCACTATTCAGTGCAGGAATGAGGGAAACCTGGAAAACCTCATTAATTAGGGGGGTAGTCAAATATCAACCGGTATCAATCTCTCACATTGACTCAAGCTATCATTATTCTACCCTACCATACCCGTAGAGAGGGTGCCAATCCTCTTCACGAATATAGCTTATATACGGTCTACCGGCAGCTGGGCGCGAACCAACACCGATCTAGTCACCTCGATTCAAGTACTGACGCCTTAAACCGCTCGACCACTGACCGACCAAATGATGCGGCATAACACTTCTCAAATGTCACAAGATCCAGGCAAATTCACAACCCTCTCTGTTTTTTGTTAAAGGATTAAAAACTGTTCAATTTGAAAGACTCAGCTGATTTGTGAAGTGTCTTATTAATTGTACTGTGACTAACCCAACTATTGGCATTATCAGAAGCACTTTGTATGTCTAATATTGTCGTTCTGGTTGAAGGTAAAGGTAGCGGATATAGAGTAGTAGTACCCGAGATAAGCAAGAATAAAAAATTCGCACTTGTTGATGTTTACGTGAAAATTCTAAGTGTCGTAACCCCGGGCGAAGCACGACTTACAGAAAGTTCCGTTTTTATGGCGATTTTAGAGATAAGCGAAGTCTATGCAAATGTTTTACGGTTCGCGTAATAGACGATTTAAAATACTGTGTGCTGAATGTAAATTTCTGGGTTGCAGTTCTTTGGAGTGCAGGAATTTGGCGACGACATGGTTTGATAATGAAATAAAGTAACACGCTTAAATGCCACTTCCTGTATCCTGATACAGGATATTGGTTTACTTTTATTACTGACAATGCAGAGTTTTTCGCCGCGCGGCAAAAAAGCGCTGCGGCAATAGAATTTAAAACAATATGTTAAAAAACTGCGACGCGGCGTTATGCCGCAGAGCTTTTTTGCCGCGCGGCGAAACACTGCTAGTGCGCGCCTGGCCTTAAATCTATTTGTATTTCTTTAATATTTCCACTGAGTAGTTTCGTATTTTACCAAATCAAATGCAATTTCGTAATCTGAGCAAAGGATTTAAAATTGACGTGTGGTATTTATTGTCTTCCACCATTGAACAAACTATATGCTCATGATCTTGGAAGGCCAAAATCCAAATTCCATTCAATTTGTTTCGTAGGCGTTACCTGCACCTATGGTGACTGTAAGAATGGTCAAACATATTTTCCCTGTTACATAATGCGGTTTCCGTTATGTCGCCTTTCTATATCCCAGAATCCTAGCAGGCTTAGACCGTGCTCTTGGTACGGGTGACGGAGCGATTTCTTGAAGGTCCTTTTCGGACATGAATTTGGTGAATGTGGCAGTTTGGTAATATTTATTTATTTATTGACTGTTCTCTAACAGGCATCATGCCTAATTACAGAGGATACGAGCGTATAAACAAGTAGACATAAAATTAACATAAGTCACCTAATTAAATATAAACGTAAGAATTTATTTTGTACCTTTTCTATATTGTTGGTATCACTAGCGTAAAGTTTCCTTATGACTAACTTATTACTAAAATGTTTGCTCTAATAATCGAACCCAATTATATATGACTAAACTATTAAATTTATTGTCATGTGATATTGCAAAAGAAGTTACTTGTGTATTCTTTTTTTAAGCTTTTTCATTAATATAATATTCAAAATTGATTTTATGTATATTTCTAGTTAAGCCCATCATATTTTTTTATATATAAAGGTATACTATACCTATAATAATAATAATAATATCTCTACCCCTCATTCTAATCACAGGGATTAGCCCAGAAGTCGGAGACTTGTGCGGGAGAGGGGGCGGCATATTATTATTAAGCAGGCCGCATTTGCACCCAGGAACGACTTACGTTGGTAGGCTCTAACCACTATTCAGTACAGGAATGAGGGAAACCTGGAAAACCTCATTAATTAGGGGGGTAGTCAAATATCAACCGGTATCAATCTCTCACATTGACTCAAGCTATCATTATTCCACCCTACCATACCCGCAGAGAAGGTGCCAATCCTCTCCAGGAATATAGCTTATATACGGTCTACCGGCAGCTGGGCTCGAACCAACTCCGATCTAGTCACCTCGAAAGTACTGACGCCTTAAACCGCGCGACCACTGACCGACCCAAACGGCCCTATGGCTCGTCAATATCATTTTGCAATACGTCACAGTCGACTTGTGTTTTGATTGGTCTATAAAATTTTAAGTCATCAGGGAAAATTTCGCAATTACTGATTAAATTATCTGATAAATCATTTATAGAAAGTATAAATAAAAGAGGCCCTAAATTCGAACCTTGTGGGCCAAGCTTGTGGAATATGCCAACATCACCCGTACTATATATCCGTACTCAGGACATAATCGATGGGACAGTTAACTCACGAGGCCTTAGAATTAATCGCATTATCTTCTTTCACCGTGAAAATTAAATTAATAACGGATTCCTTGTTGAAGAAAACAATATATAATAATAATTAAATTGTGAAAGGCAATAATCTTTTTAAAATAATTTATTGTGTACATTAAAAAATGTCTTTTGTTTTATACGACTGTCATTTACTCCGTTATTTGCTATTAAGGAAACATTTAATATATTTTATTATCAATTCCCATTTTTATGCAGGTACAGGAAATTCTATTAGGCACAAATTTATTTTGGAAAAGTTAACTATGCTATTATTTTTAATAGAACTTATTATAATATAAAATTTAATAATACTACGAAAATAATAATACTCTCAAAAACCATGCACCTCACCCAAAAGTTTTATAGACCAGAAAGTTTTACTTTTCCTCAATATGTATATTATACAAATTTTCGTATTTAAAAATGGTTGATCCTGTATATACAGTATGCGCCAAAAGTATGGAATAAATTCAATAAAAACGAAACAATTATTTTTTGGGAAAATCCTCGAACAGGTCGATTTTTAATTTAAAAAATACATATTTTAGCGTAAAATGCGATTTTCAAATGTCATTTGTTTTCGAGTAATGACGTCATCGCTTTTTTTTTAAATGGCAACACCGTATTTTTTTCCTTGATTCTGAAAGATCGTTTAATTCTCTATCAGACAGTACTAAAATTTTGCCCTCTTACTTAGGAAAGTTTTCGAGTAAATGACGATTGAATGTTAGAAAACGTAAGTCAATTAAAATATAGCAAAAACGTTATCAAGTTTAGTTTTTCGAATTCCATAGTTCTTTTATGGATCACGTAAGTGAAAATCTTTGCAAAGTGTCATTGTCACACCGACTTTCTAATAAGTATTGTAAGCGACATAGAAATTATTATTCAATTTAAAGTATTATGGCACATTTAACTGTTACTCAAAGAATTGAAATTTTAATTCTTATCGGATGCGGGAATATGACTAGAACTCAGCAGGAAGTTTGCGATTTATTTAATGAAAAATATCCAGATCGCCCTATCAGCCAGTCAACAGTCAGTAAGGTAGAGTCTAAATTTAGAGAAACTGGCAATGTTGTAAATATTCCAAAACCTGGACGTCCAAGCATTAATGAAAATCAGAAACAAAACACTTTGATAAGTATGGTGGATAATCCTCATAATTCTTCACGATTGGTTGCATTAAACAATGACACTAGTCAGAGCACAGTGCTACGTATCTTGAGGAAGGAAAAATATCATCCCTACAAAATTTAACTTGTGCAGGAACTCAATGAAGATGATCCCGATCGCCGCTTACACTTTTGCAAAATTCTAATGGATTTATGTCAAGGAAATAGAAATTTACACCGGCAAATACTTTTTTCAGATGAGGCCACATTTTGTCTGAATGGTACAGTAAACCGTCAAACTTGCAGATATTGGAGTCGGGAAAATCCTCATTGGATGGCAGAGGCACATACCCAACACCCTCAGAAATTAAATGTGTGGGCTGGAATAGATGACGACAGAATAGTAGGGCCTTTCTTCTTTGAAGGAACCCTTACAGGACAAAGATATTTAGAGTTTATAGAAAATGACCTTGTTCCAGCCCTTGCAGTAATTATTCCTAACGATAATGGCCCTGACATTCCTGACGGTACCATATGGTTTCAGCAAGACGGTGCACCTCCGCACTATGCGCGCCCTGTACGAGATTTTTTGGACAACTGTTTTCCTGGGAGGTGGATCGGCAGACGCGGACCGATAAAATGGCCTGCAAGATCGCCAGATCTTACACCTCTTGACTATTTTTTATGGGGATACTTGAAGTCAAAAGTGTACATTAATAAACCACGTAATTTAGAAGAACCTCAAAATCGCATTCGGGACGAAATACGCAGAGTTACCCCAGAAATCATTTATAATGTGCAAGAAGAATTTCTTCACAGACTTGCGCATTGTCAAGAAGTTGGTTGATGGCAATTCGAACATTTAATTTAAGTATAAAATTTAATCAATTGTATTTTATTTTACATACCTCGAAAACTTTCCTATGTAAGAGGGCAAAATTTTAGTACTGTCTGATAGAGAATTAAACGACCTTTCAGAATCAAGGAAAAAAATATGGTGTTGCCATTTAAAAAAAAATCGATGACGTCATTACTCGAAAACAAATGATATTTGAAAATCGCATTTTACGCTAAACTATGTATTTTTTAAATTAAAAATCGACCTGTTCGAGGATTTTTACCAAAAAATAATTGTTTCGTTTTTATTGAATTTATTCCATACTTTTGGCGCACACTGTATGTATACATATACATAGTGGGATCTCGAAAACGGTAATATATACAGGGTGGCTTAAATTAGAATAAAGTGGAACATTTTTAAACTTCAATTTCAATTTTTGTAAATAAATATGAGATACTGTTTGTAGTTTCTGAAATAAGGGCTGAAACCTAGAAAAGTGCATTTTCTTTTCATAACCTGTCCATTTTCAAAGTAAATTCCATGAAATTTTCTACCCTTATTTTGTTCGACATACAGAATTCTAGTAGGCGTAGAATTTTGAGATTAGAAATTAAAAAGTGATTTTTTATTTATATTTAATACGCTGTAGCTGTCTTAAGACCCCGCATTTGTGTAACAAAAAACAGTTTTTTTTTGTCACAGCCTCACGCCTATCGACCTCTACTTAAGGATGACCCAGTATATCCTGTGTGTATAAAAGTGTATGTAAGGATTTTTCCGTCATTTATTTGATTTCCGACATCGTGAATCCGATTAATTTCAGCGGTCTTTCACAAGTTGGCTGCGTATGCATGGCGATTGGCCGCTAGAAACTATTAAAAGCACAGTAATCGACTAATGATTTATGGCTGCTGTTCATTCAGAAGTGTAACGGCACACTGGACAGCGCAAAAACGCAGCTCGGTGAAGACCATAGCTGGCGAACAGCAAAAAGCACGCGGTGCATAGTTAAGCGGCCCACACACCGTCACGCAAATCACGAAATTTACGCGGTGTGAATATTAGGCCATCCATCCGCTACCAGGAGAATTCTAAGATTTGCGCGACAAATACGAAGGACAGAACTGAAACTCATTAAAATTGGGCACTATGAAGTTTATATGAAAATGTATAATCTATAGTTGGAGAGAGGGTTTTAAAGGAAGCTATATGCATCGCCTTTATCGTTGGTGTTTTTAGATAAGCCGCTCCTAATATTTTTAAAGTTGTTTTGATTGCGATCAGGTTTACCATCAGACCGCAGCTTTCCGAGAAGGTCTCAAACAAAAAACGATAACGATGGCGTCCGTTCTGGGCCTAAATTAGAAGACTTATTTTAAGGTGGAACGTTTTCAGTAGCGTACCAACTTTGGTAGAGAAGGCTATGTTTAGTTTTATAGAATAAAATAATATTATTTATATGAGTTTCTTCCAATCACTCATACGAGAAATTTCGAGTTAGTTTCCTCTTATATGTATAGGTTATGACTTTTATTATGTATATAAATTATAAGATAATATTAGGAATGAAATAGTCCTATTGATCTATACATATTTTCAATAAGTTAATTACCATATTTCGAAAAAGAGGCCAAAATATGAAAGCGAATTTTGTGTTAATTTATCAAACATGTTGAAAACGATCATAGTCTGACGATGTACTTTAGCATTTCTTAAAATAACTATAAATCACTCTAGAACTCGTTAATTGAGCTGTCGAACTTGCACTGTAATAAGAAGCATGCAAATATAATGTGGTTCGGCATTTTTTTAGTCTAGGTCAGTATTCACTAATCGAAGGATAAGAATTGCCCTGAGTTATAAAGTGTTTAGACCAGCATATCGATAAAGAGGACAAAATTTGATGATTCACAACACAAAACAGATTTTTTTAATACATAGAATAGAACAGCATTTCTCTCATGTTCAAATTTTAGGATTTGCTTTATATCAACGTTGTATGTGTGGTGTCCCTTAGTCCAAAACATCTGTGGTAATGCTAATCCAGGAAGTAAAATGTTTGAAAGTTATGAAGACCATAATATGTTATGCACAGGTTTCTGTTTCTTTCAGGAATATAATATACGGAGTTAAAAAAAATGCGTCGCTGTTGGTACGCCACTGCCATGTCGGAGCCAATAAATAACTGCTTCGAAATTAGGGTCCAATACATTAATTTATAATGCTATAATAACGGGCTACTGAAATTTCCTCGCTCTCGCCTAAGAGGATTAGTGGCCTCAATTTTGGCCTGCTACTCATGTTTACAGGGCTCAGATTACTAAAAGAAGGTCCTTAAAGATGTAAGGAATGTAAGCATCACCTAGCGATTAGTTTTTACTTGGTTGTTATTATTGTGTCTGGGATATTAAATGGGATTTCTTTCTTTTGTGTATCGCCCTAAGAATGATTGAATTGCTTTTCTGTTGTAAAAGAAATAGTAATAAAGTAGGGTTGTTCTCTTTCTTCTCTTGACCTTTCGGTTCATTGCGCCCATCATCAAACACATTTTTTAAGTACGTGTGTCATTTTAAGAGAAGCTGGTGTATTAAATGAAGGATTAATTGAATGTCACGAATAAGTACGTTTATATCAGATACCTACACTTTGTCACTGAATTTACAAAAATTGAAACTTGTTGAAAGTATGTAAGTATATAAAAAATCATAAACAACATATATTTTCGCATTTTAAATTATGTACACCGGTCCTATGCACTCATAGTAAATGTTCAAAATTATTGAATGTAAATAAAGTAAAAATCGTTGAATGTGGAACCGATAAAGGATAAAACTGATTTTCTTGTAACGCTTATCATACTTTACCTAACTTGAATTTTGTCTCTGTTCGTTGTGAGGTCTTTCTCAATTGTATCAAAAATCGTCGTGCAGAGGAATGAAATCTAGGAGAAAATTTTTGTTCATATTATTGAGCAGCGCCATTGTTTAGTCAACAAATTACGTTTAACATAAAATTATACTACGCATTCGGTAGGTACAAAATACCAAAATGATAACGATAACTCGATTTGTTACGTTGGTTACCAATTGGAAATTTCAGGTTAGCTAAAGGAACTGTGACATTCTCAGTTACGCGCGGATTTTAAACTGAGTTATCTTAGATGTTGTAGCAATTTCTTGTAAAATGATGATGTCTACTGTTATCAGTACATCACACTACCCCACTTTCAGATGTGGCAGCTCTGGCATGGGAGTACTAGGACGGAAGTTTT
Organism: Monochamus alternatus; assembly: GCA_037114965.1. NCBI lineage: Eukaryota > Metazoa > Arthropoda > Insecta > Coleoptera > Cerambycidae > Monochamus > Monochamus alternatus. Next base: position 51,397,639 of record CM073433.1, on the reverse strand, counting down.
ACTGTCAACCATATTTAGATGGGTAGATTTAGATTAGTTATAGTTCTATTTTGAAATTCGGGCAACAGCGCTCTGCAAACGAATTTACTTTATCTTCGAAGGACAGGTTTATGAGCGCGGGTTTTTTCTCCAAGACATCGTGTACGAGTGGCGTTTGTCAAAGAATTATCATATTTAAATAAAATCTGCCTCGTTTAGTCGAAGATGGAAAGGATGTGCGGTTTTTTTCCAAGCAGCCATTGCGTGCTGCAAATTATACGGCGTATTCCGTACTTGTTTCAATTACTGTGCTAAGAATTGGTTTCAGAAGTGTAGTGTATTTTTTTTTGTCAGAACTGCACTTTGATAAGCACCGGTATAATATTTTCTTCGATGTGTAATGGAATATTAAGAGTAATCAGTGGAAATAATAAGATTGTGCTGTTTATTTTTTTTATTGCGATTTGATTACATATTTACGGGAAAAAGTATGCCAACACCATTAATTTGTGATGGATCGATCGTAGTATATTGAGTCTCGTTTCTGCTTATGGTGTATGGGATGGGTTACTGGATTTTTACTCCGTAAGAGCCGTAACTTTAATCAAGTCTATCGATGACTAATTCCTTCTTGTCTTATTCCAAAAGAGATTTGATGTAAGAAATATTCTGTCCAATGTTACAGAAGTGCCTCGTTTTTCCATCAACTTTTTAAATAAGCATACTGGGCAAATATCTTCCTCTAAAATATTAGTTGAAATCCATTTGCTGTCAAATAATTCATTTTCACTGCCTTGTCTCGTTTTCGAAAATAGAGGATTATAATATCGATACGTTCAGTTTCTTTTCCACTATTCAGATACGAAATAAGTGGTTTTGCAGTGAGTTGCTTCTCCTCCGCGCCAAGCTAATTCAAACGCCAAAATGTGATATCACTTCTTTTGAAGTCTGTCCGGTTCATTTCCGCCATATAATCTTGCCTTGAAGAAAATAAAAAAGTAGATATATTAAAATTCATCCTCTGAATATTCTGATGAATTATCTTCGTCTCCTATATTGATAACGATAGGTTCCACAGTAACGTCAATTAAATTATCGAGTTCCTACATTTTCTCCTCTTCTTTTTGTACATGATGTATACATCTTTGCCAGTTATCTGCAGTTACTCGTTCCAAGGAATTTTTTAACAAAATTTTCACGTCACTTAATTTAAACGTCGTATTATTTCGCGCTACATCTCCTTTTACCTGCGCCGAGACTAATTCGATTGGGTTAAGTTCACAGTGATAAGGTGGTAACCGTAGTACCGTTATTTGGCGATTTGTCGCCATTTCATCGATAACATATTTTTCCTTTTTCACCATATTTGTTCCAAAAGAAATGTTTTTTCCGGATAACCATTGAATTATATCGGCTTTCCTCCAAGCAGTCGTAGGCGTCCGCTCGGTCTGCCGTGAATGGTAACTGGCATTATCCATAAAAATTACAGACCTCGGAGGAATAAGATCCAGCATTTGTGTAAAATACTGTTCGAAAACATCTGCGTTCATGTATTCGTGATAGTCACCTGTATTTTTAGATTCAAATAAAAGTAAACCGCCATCTACAAAACCACTGGCACTACCTATATGTGTCACTATTAATCTTCGCACTTTACCTGAAGGCGTCTTGAACCCTGTTGAAAGTCCATCCAAAAATGCTTGTCGAAAACTTTTTACATTTTTATCTTGCCATACTTTTATTACAGTATATCCCTCGTTGACCCAAGTTTCGTTTAGATAATAAATATTCCTCCCTTCGTCACGGAATTTTCAAATCGATCTTAAGTAGGATCTTCGCTTACAAATAATTTCATCTTTATCGATAAGAACTGCCTTCCTGTTCTGCTTTTCCCAGGAAAAATTCAACTTTCGTAAGACGGCCCATAATTTGCTTCTACTGATTTTTAGCAAATCGTTGTCCTCTGAAAGTTCACTTAAAATTTTTGTTTAGTGTTGGTATTTCTTTCTTAAAATAAAATTACGATGATTACCTGAAACGAAATATTACCACGCCCATGGCCGGTTCTTATCTTGGGGTTTTATTACTCTCTTTCATTTCTAAACAGACTATAGTCATTGTAAGCTGATTTTTATTCTGATGATCCTAGTCAGTACATTAGAACATAGTTATTAAATTGTATTGTCATCAGTCCTTAACCCCTGTGCAAATTTTCAAACTGATCAGACTTCTTGAAATTGGTGAAAATTACGTTGAAAGATTCGGTTACATACATACACACATCATACATACATACAGGTCAAGCTAATAAAAGCGTGTTAAAAAATGGGTACGTGTTATATGTTTGGAGTCACTGTTAATTTGTAAAGATAATCAAGTTTTTACCAAAATCGAGATATCTATTTTGTTATTCTATATTTAATACATTTTTGAATCTTCTAAAATAATACGTCCATGGAATCGCCTTACCCCTCACGCCAGCTCATGTGTTGAAATGACGTCACTATAATTTCGACACTTAAGCATAGTGTCGAAGATCTGCCGAAAATCACTGCGGGCTCAGTTTGCGCCTTCTACTGACTCACTTTCAATGGTTTGTTACTTCTGAAATCCTCAGCGCGAATTCCAGCCATTAATATCAGACATTTTGCGTTATAAAAGCATTCCCATTCGTTTTGGCGTGTGTGGGCTGATCCCAGCGATCAGATACTTTGTATACAAGCGATAATTCCTAATGTAGGTCGATTGGTCACGCCGCCAACCATTCCAGACACTTCACTTCTGATTATGCATAGGTACTAGTGCCTTTCCAAGCCGTGTACCGGTAGGCGCAATTGTTATATAAATATTGTTTATGTGACAGCTATGAAATGGATTTGCCTTTTTCCGAGTCCTAACCTTGAGCGCGAGCCGCATGTGTGAGGAATACCTGTTCGGTGTCATAAATTTGTATGCGAGATGGTTTTCAGGCGCTGGAAAAAACCATCGAGGTAATGAATAAATTTATATATTCCCGGCGTCTGGGGCTGTAAAGCGGCGTAGATGTCGCCCGTGTCGCTTTAGAGCCGTGGATAATGGGCGAAAAAATGCCTATCGGAACCGATCGAGGCTAATAACTTTGCGTATGGCTCACGTTCTAGAGTGTATTATTAGATTGAATGAGAATCGTCATTCTTACGACTCTCGCTCATATGGTGGAGTAAAATCGACTCTCATTTATGCCGTTTTATTTTTATGAAGGTGTAACTGAATTACACCTTTACCATCTTGTTATTCAATTGGAAATTCAGTTTTAGAAAGTTCGTCCCTACTGAAAAAAGTTGTAGAAGTCCATTTCGAATGCCCGAATTGTCCTTCTACAAGATGGTAAACGTTTCATTTGGTTAAAAAGAAAACTATCAGAAATGTGGAAGACTTTAGTTGAAATGTAGTTGATTACTAATGAAAAACAAATTGGCGCATTCCGTCTTTGAAAACATTTTTTTTTGTTCTGTATTATTACGTGACCATGAAAAGTACATGAATAAAATGAGTGTAGTTTCTAATAATTAGGAAATAGGTATATGTAAGTGAGTGCTGGTGGGCAATCGTCGTCCAAAAGGACGGCATTCTAATTTATAGAGAGGATAACACAGGGGTCACATTTAAAGTAAATTGTTAATGTGCTAGATTCAGTCGACGTCAACTTATTTTTGATCATTTTGTGTGCTTTGAACTCTTCTCAAGTGGCTTGCCTACCTTCCGTACTCATCTCTGTGTTGTGAATTAGTCATTATTATTTTTTCGTCATTTCTGTATATTTTTTATATCTGATTGCCTTCAAATTTAGTACGCCTATGACATATTGGTCCTCGGATGTTCGCCCGTCGCGCTTGTTTTCAAGCTAGCGATTAGTCACTCTAGATTTTCTGCCGCTGACTATAGAAACAATAATAGTGTTCGTGTACATAAATTCATCTCGCGAGACACGAATAAATTAAGGTCTTTGAACACTCTGTATGCTGTTCTTGGCTCGAGAGTTAATGATGTATTTCTTGAATAGAAATTTTTTTCGGCGCGTTCGTGTGGCTTTATAATAATCGGTTTCGTCAATGAAGCGATATAAATCAGAGGCCAACTGATTGTGCAAGGTAATTCATATAAGACATTAAACCTGATACAGTGTTTCGACATATTGGTATTGTTAGAGCGACTTGCCGCAGTTGGCAGTTGGAATTCGATGTAAAACGGTGTTAACCACTTCTTGTTTCGCAAGCAGTATGAAAAAATAAATAAATAAACGTAAATAGTATTTCAGACGGTCAAATGTAATGATTTCTAAGAAAAATTGTAATGTTTAATTTAATAAAAACAAAATTCTGGTAATCAACTATTATTCACATACAGGGTGTAACTTTAAATTGGTGCCATACTCGTATTTATGAAGGCTACCTTTGATATTTACAAATACATCATCAACCGATAAACTCAAAACTAAAATAAATGTAAATATAATAATATTTGGGCTATATGAAGCTGGCACCCGACTTTTAGAAATTTAATTTTTTCTTATCGCAAATTTTTTTTCAGTTTGTAGTAATTTCAAAATAAAGTTATATGACCTTGAAAGAACACATCACAACTTTTACAGCACTATAATGTGAGGTATTTTTCTTATAGAGAATCGCTTGTAGCTATTTGTAGTGAAAATAAAATCGTTTGCGGTAGCATGGGAAAAAAAGTTATAGCTTTTTAATATTTGCAATATATTCTCGTGTGTGAAATATATAAAACCATTCCTTTTTTAAATAGATAGTAAACAATAACTTTTTTCTTCACATTGATTTGCTTAGTGGTACAGAGGTAACAATTTTGAAAAATAAATATATAAATCTGCCAGGCTTTGACTAGATTTAGCGTAGAGAAAATGCACTTCAACCGAAGGGTACAAAATCATATGTAGTAACTTTCATTTCATCTTTAGTTCCTCTAAATCTGAAGTTTAATAACCCGTCCATTTTCATAATTCAAATAACACATACGTTAAACTATAGCGACACCTAAATCCTTGTCTTTAAGAAACTCTGTTAAAATTCTACATAACGTGTTAGAAACAACATCGCCGTTACTGAGATACCGTTACTAAGATGAAATAACGTAAATGTTATGACAAAAATGGGATACATACTTGGGCTGAGTGTCAAGATAATTTTCGATAGTTTGTCGCGTTAAAATCAATTATTTTTTGTAATTTAGTGCAATATGTAGTGCAAACATTTTTGTGAAAATATAATGAATTATTCATTTGATCGCATGATGAAAATCGTCTGAATTCTTGCCACAACTATATCTAGATATTCTTTTGATGAGAATTCTTAAAATAAATAACAAAATGTAGATAATAAAAAACATCTGAATGAATTATAAAATGTATAAGTGTAGGTATTATAAATTGTAAAATGTTGGACGTTTGTTTTTTAAGTGTATACGCCTTGTTGGCGTATCATAGCGTTCATATGCCTTAAGGCCAGAAAGGAAACTGTTTTTATAATATTGTTCATTGCAGTTACACTCTATGTTACTTTCATACAGTTGGTTTAAAAGGGGACAACGGGCGATACTCTTAAGCGCACTGGCCAAATGAATTTGGTACTACTCAGTGACTCTGTACACAAGGGTTTAAGTGAATTTAAAACACATTAGAATTATTATTTAAAAAAATAATAATTTCAGTTTCGTTTTCTAGAAAACGCATCCTATTACCCCTAAAGGATGACTCTCATTTAAATGTTCAGCCTGTATTTTGGAATGCTTTTTAAACTCATTGCTATCAAATATAAAGAAAGTTTTAGTAACGTACTTTTTAGTAGTATATAATTAAAACAATATTTGTTCGGGATTTTATGTATATAGATAGTATAAGTAAATATTTTAAGTTTACATTAATTGATGGAATTTCCAATGGAGCATATAATAAGAACAGATTTAAAAATATTTATTAAAATCACTAATATTAAATTTTCTTAGGTAAAACCCACGACAGATTGTTTTTGCAGTCAACCATTGATGTACATACCACTCAAATATAAATCGATCTTGATATAAAAAATATTGAATAGGAAAATTCTGCCATAAATTATTTACACGTTTACATACATTATATTTTTAATAGTATGGGGACGGCGAATTTTAAAGTCAACGCAGAAGATATACAATTATTTTTGATTTTTTAAATATTTTGAAAACTAATGAGTAAAATAATTTGAAATTAGGTACATTTATTTATGTATATCAAAGACCTTATCATCAAAGAATATCAGAAAATCGGTAAAACGGCGCTCCGTGTTGACAACAATTTCCTAGTCATGACATCACAGCGAAACGAGCAACGTCACACCTGTGTTGCCACATCACGGCTAAATATTTTTCTTTCATACTGTTACTGCTAACACGTATATGTACGAAACCAATAAAATCCAAGAAAATAAAGGAGCATGCTGAATTTTCTTCTAATTGACTGAATAGTATTAACTTAGTCATACATTTTGGTTAAGTACAAGTTTCAAGTAGACTTACTAAAAGAAAATATATAAAGCATATTTATAACTAAAACGGGACACCGCATTTATTATCAAGTAAAGAGGTCACAGCACTAAATAACGCCATAATATACAAAATATTACGTCAAATAGACGCACACAAAGTTAAAAGGCCACTTTTCGGCAAGAACAATTGCAATTAATAATAATAATATATTTAGTCCATTCAGATCAACAAATGATATTGGATAAGTCATACAGGGTGTTAAAAAAAGAGTGTAAAATATTTCAAGAGGTAATAGTAAAAGTCTTAATAAACATGAGTCCGCAAAGTAACGGTTGCGGAGATATAGACCACTATTCGTTTTTCAAACATTTTATTTTATTAGGAATAAACCGACAAAGGAAGCTTTTAACAAACTAAAAACAAAGTTACAGAAGATGTTCAAAGTGCCCTCCGTCCATTTCCAAGCAAGCACGACATCTTCGTCTCAATGATATTCGAACTCTTTCGAAAACACCCTTTTTGGTTTGGATATCTTGACACTTTTGATTAATCCGTAGCTGCAGCTCTTCCAGGCTATTTACAGGAGTACCATACACTAATGTCTTCAAATACCCCAAACAAAGAAATCTAGAGGGTTCAGATCAGGCGATTTTACCATAAAACAGGTCCGGCCCTTCCTAGCCATCTATGTGGAAAAGTTTGGTGTAAATGTAAATTTTTGTTTGTTAAAAGCTTCCTTTGTCGGTTTATGCCTAATAAAATAAAATGTTTGAAAAACGAATAGTGGTCCATATCTCCGCAACCGTAACTTTGCGGATCCATGTTTATTAAGACTTTTCTGTTTATTTTGGTTCATACTATTACCTCCTGAAATATTTTACACACTTTTTTTAATACCCTGTATAATACAAATACGAGTATTACTAAGGACATCTATATATTAGTAGATGACCCATACGAATACTTTATATTTTTCATAATAATAATAACATAATAAAAGTATACATAAGTATAAATTAAACAAAACAAACAGAAACAGAGCGACAAACAAGTAAAACTAGCAATCTATCATCTCATAAATTATAAAATCATTTGGTTACTAAATATGTTTTTACTTTAGATTTGAACAAGTTAAAATTACTTTCTTGTTAAAATTGCTATTACAAAAACCGTACAGCTGCGCGATAGGCAAAGTTTATAGATTTATTCTAACTTTGGGATTGTAATTGTACTGTTGGCTGCATATTTACACTTGTTATCGTATTATACTCATTTTTCCCTATTTCCTCTTAAACATTGTGACTGAATCACCATGTTTACGAGATTTTATTTTTGGCCACCCCTTGTGAATTATCCTGTAACCACTGGTAAACACATTCGTGTGCCATTATTTCCTGATTTGTTTCTTCAGTTCTGTAACTGAAACATGTTTCTTCTCAATATCTTTTCAAAATCGGTTCACTCTACAAGTCTTCCCACACTAAGAGAAAGTTCAATTGTTTTCGAAGCCGTATCGTTTTCAATTACAGATGTAGCTGCAATAAAAATGGTTTAATATTAAACAGTTTGGCCCCTGCTTTGTCGAGGTCCCAATATGATTAATGGTTTCCTATCGAAAAACAAATTGTAAACAGGCAACTGCATAATGTATGTTATTGTTGTGTGTGACACAGATCAAAAACGTAGGTGGGCTTTAAAAGAGATCATAGACCCAGCTGTGTTTGGGTCAAAGCAGAAACTCTCATTTGAATGAAGTACACATACATATACAGGGTGATTCAAAGGTTATTTAAAAAAAAAATTAAATGTACAGGAGACTTACAAATACAATCTTGTAAAAATAAAATCAAAAGGAGCAGTTCAAAAATTATTTAAAAATTCTATCTCGCTAGATTTATCTTGACTATTAACTTTTTATTATTATTTTGATGTTAAATGTCAGAAAATGTAAACAAAGCTTAGTTAATTACTATTATTAAATACCTAATACATTGATCTTAAGTTAAACTCAACTACTGGATAATAGATTGCTCTCTGATGGAGTGAGACGACACACCTGCAATTAAAGAGAAAAATTGGTGAGCAATCGGTTCTGAAATTTGCCAGTATTTATATAAACATTTTATTTTACTACATCATTCACTAACTCTGGACTTCTGGTATGTTGAGGATAAAAAGGGCAGAATCTCGCGTAGTATTCACCAAAAGTATTTAAAGGACTAGTAGGGAGCAATGAATGGCATTAGGGGCAGAATCACGCAAAGTACTCTGTCGTCCACTTATAGCGAATACTAGGCAGAACACGCAACAGTATTCAGATTGAAATGGCAGGCAAATCTGAGTTCAATGTGTATTTAATGCGAACCAGCATTTTATATTCAATAAACAGTTAAAACTTTTTTTACTGTTTTAGAAAGGTATTTAAGCTAATATAAATCAAATCTCCTACAATTCCTATCAATGAAGTCATATGTATGTTCTCTGATACCAAACATCTAGGTATGCTAATGAACAATTCCACAGGCAAAGCTCTATTCAATAATTATCTAAAGAAAATAATCTAATTTACTAACCTGCTAATGAAACACTCTATAAATATCTAACTTTACTTTTTGGCAGTGGGAACACGACAAATTCAACCACAATAGATGAGATCTGACCTATTTCTGCATTTTTAGGATTGCTTCTTCAGGTGGTCTCCTTTAAGTTGAATCAAATATCTAACTATAAAAATTATTATAAAAATTAAAATTATTTGAAGTTAAATATCGACAATGACAAAAAGTAACATCCTATCAATGAATTAAATATGACAATACCTACTTGAAAAATGTTCACCTTTTATGTAAAAGTTTTTATATATTTTTAGGTATTAATAATATTGTGTGAAACTAACTACTCAGTGGACAAAAGCCCCAACCTGCGTTGAATTACATTCACAATATCTACCCATATATTCCTTATTATTAGCTTTTGTAACATTTTTACTGTTTTAGAAAGGTATTTTAAGCTAATATAAATCAAATCTCCTACAATTCCTATCAATGAAGTCATATGTATATTCTCTGATACCAAACATCTAGGTATGCTAATGAACAATTCCACAGACAAAGCTCTATTCAATAATTATCTAAAGAAAATAATCTAATTTACTAACCTGCTAATAACCTGCAAAGACAGCTGTAATATGCAGTGGACGTCGTGGATCTCCAACTAATGTAAATACTTGCATCACAAAAAAGTTAATACGATAAGTAATCGGATATTTGAAATCGCCTGGCTAGGGACTACAGTAGGTCAGCGATGTAAAGGTAGAAACTACTAGAAATTCAATAATTTCTTTCTCGGAAACTATTTTACATTTTTTATACGATATTGATTTTTCAGGACGCATCTATTCCCAAATTATTTTAGATAAATTCTAAATCACCCTGTATATTTTTTAAATTGGGGTATTGGAGTAAGTGAGTTTTCTACGCGGGTATATAAATCTAGATTATGTTGATGCAATCGCTAGCAGCTCTAGTGTTTGGATTATATTTTAAAATAAACATAAATCTATCAGTTTTGACCAATATGTAGGTTAACAACCTAGAATGTGTAGTGTTAGTTAATTTGGTCTTATGTAAATACAAGGCAAATAACAAAGTCAAACATTTGTCGATGTTTGGAAAGGTATCCAAGGAATTCCTAAACGGTTGTTTATCTAAAATAAAACAATAATATGGCTACAAAACAAACGAGAATTAAGGTGTTGATAAGCTTTTTATTGCAGTGTAATAAATCAATATTCCTAATCTAGGTTATTATCCTTATTATTTCTTCATGTAAAAACAAGAATAATCTCCTTGAAAAGTATTATACAGTATGCGCCAAAAGTATGGAATATATTCAATAAAAACGAAATAATTATTTTTTTGGGAAAAATCCTCGAACAGGTCGATTTTTAATTTAAAAAATACATATTTTAGCGTAAAATGCGAGTTTCAAATGTCATTTGTTTTCGAGTAATGACGTCATCGATTTTTTTTTAAATGGCAGCACCATATTTTTTTCCTTGATTCTGAAAGATCGTTTAATTCTCTATCAGACAGTACTAAAATTTTGCCCTCTTACATAGGAAAGTTTTCGAGTAAATGACGATTGAATGTTAGAAAACGTAAATTTTATCCATAAAAAAGTAACAATTCTGAGGTATGTAAAATAAAATACAATTGATTAAATTTTATACTTAAATTAAATGTTCGAATTACCATCCACCAACTTCTTGACAATGCGCAAGTCTGTGAAGAAATTCTTCTTGCACATTATGAATGATTTCTGGGGTAACTCTGCGTATTTCGTACCGAATGCGATTTTGAAGTTCTTCTAAATTACGTGGTTTATTAATGTACACTTTTGACTTCAAGTATCCCCATAAAATAGTCAAGAGGTGTAAGATCTGGCGATCTTGCAGGCCATTTTATCGGTCCGCGTCTTCCGATCCACCTCCCAGGAAAACAGTTGTCCAAAAAATCTCGTACAGGGCGCGCATAGTGCGGAGGTGCTGAAACCATATGGTATCGTCAGGAATGTCAGGGTCATTATCGTTAGGAAAAATTACTGCAAGGGCTGGAACAAGGTCATTTTCTAGAAACTCTAAATATCTTTGTCCTGTAAGGGTTCCTTCAAAGAAGAAAGGCCCTACTATTCTGTCGTCATCTATTCCAGCCCACACATTTAATTTCTGAAAGTGTTGGGTATGTGTCTCTGCCATCCAATGAGGATTTTCCCGACTCCAATATCTGCAAGTTTGACGGTTTACTGTACCATTCAGACAAAATGTGGCCTCATCTGAAAAAAGTATTTGCCGGTGTAAATTTCTATTTCCTTAACATAAATCCATTAGAATTTCGCAAAAGTGTAAGCGGCGATCGGGATCATCTTCATTGAGTTCCTGCACAAGTTGAATTTTGTGGGGATGATATTTTTCCTTCCTCAAGATACGTAGCACTGTGCTCTGACTAGTGTCATTGTTTAATGCAACCAATCGTGAAGAATTATGAGGATTATCCACCATACTTATCAAAGTATTTTGTTTCTGATTTTCATTAATGCTTGGACGTCCAGGTTTTGGAATATTTACAACATTGCCAGTTTCTCTAAATTTAGACTCTACCTTACTGACTGTTGATTGGCTGATAGGACGATCTGGATATTTTTCATTAAATAAATCGCAAACTTCCTGCTGAGTTCTAGTCATATTCCCGCATCCGATAAGAATTAAAATTTCAATTCTTCGAGTAACAGTTAAATGTGCCATAATACTTTAAATTGAATAATAATTTCTATGTCGCTTACAATACTTATTAGAAAGTTGATGTGACAATGACACTTTGCAAAGATTTTCACCTACGTGATCCATAAAAGAACTATGGAATTCGAAAAACTAAACTTGATAACGTTTTTGCTTTATTTTAATTGATTTACGTTTTTTAACATTCAATCGTCATTTACTCGAAAACTTTCCTATGTAAGAGGGCAAAATTTTAGTACTGTCTGATAGAGAATTAAACGATCTTTCAGAATCAAGGAAAAAAATATGGTGTTGTCATTTAAAAAAAAATCGATAACGTCATTACACGAAAACAAATGACATTTGAAAATCGCATTTTACGCTAAAATATGTATTTTTTAAATTAAAAATCGACCTGTTCGAGGATTTTTCCCAAAAAATAATTGTTTTGTTTTTATTGAATTTATTCCATACTTTTGGCGCATACTGTAGGTGTAGGAGATTATGTAGTTATTTACTTTTGCTGGTTTCGTGACAATAAACAATTGCATAATTGGGCAATTTTCTCCCGTGTCCTGATGTTCGCGACCCTGGTGCCGTCCCGTCTGAAACGACCTGATCGTGGATGGCACGACATCTAAAGAAGGATTCGAAAGGTCACGCTGTCATGATGCCAAATCATCGCATTTTTCATTAGGTTTATGATAAATCGGTCTGAGTACCAGACATCAACTCTTGAGCGCCTTAATGTGTCGGTCTATTTACGTGTGTTATTAAAACAGTTTGATATTTATTGCAAAATTAATGAACATTTGAGAGTAATAGGGAGTCTTAAATTATTACTGTATCAGTTCGAAGGACCAATCAGAAATGGTTAAAGTTAAAAAAATCTGGGAAACTTCAATTATTGTTAACTTCGTTAATACTAATACAAAATACAAATTACAAATAAATTACTTTACAGGACCTTTTACTTAACCTGCGTTGTACCTTAGTTTGTAATTTTGTAACACAGTTGTCATTTTATTGCAATTGTATTTTCATTTTTCAAATGAACTAAGAAGAACTATTCGTTTTAGACATTTTTTCTTGAATTTTTTGTTGTTTTTGGTCCGATATATAAGCTACTTTAGTATTGGCACATACATGGGACTCATATAAATACTTACAATTTTGAAAAAAAAATCGAAAAGGGCATTCGAAAATGATATTAAAATACACTTCTGTACGACACTGGTCCACTGCACAATCTGCCCTTCCGGAAGAAAAAGCGTACACAAAAATGAACGGACACAAAATTTTAAGAATTTCCCAAGGAAAGAAATAAATAAAATTTTGTAACACGTATTTTATATCAACAAATTCAACTGCTATTGTCGGTCTTGTTATTATTAATGAATTTCTGGTTTTAATTAATAAAATAATGTGACATACTTGATGTTACAATACAATTGTTCAAAATTTTCCACCTACATACATTTAAAATTGGTATTCATCAACTCCGATACACATAAACCATTTTTGACACTGGAAGCACCATCTTAAAGGTAGTATAAAATCGTTTTGACGATATTATTGACTCCATTTTTCCCAATTTTTTTAATGTTGTGAATCTCGCTGTATTCCGGACAAATCGTTCAGTATAATGGTTATATGCATTTACGAATACAAGATACCAAATTTTCATACTGTAATTTTGTAATAATTGTTCTTCAAGCACTTTGGTTGTATTATGAGGAATACCAGCTTACTGCGAAATTACAATGTTGCGTTCAACCAGTTCTCGCCAATTCATTGAGAGCAAATTACCCAACAAATAAAAACTAAGGAGGTTTATTTTAAATTTCAAGATTTTACAAAATTCTAGTTTTAACGGCCATAATGTGTATCCTTTCAATACTTACTTACAATTAAATCATTGGCGTAAAAAATTAAATACCGCTACCGGTTTTGAGGTTATGTTTGTATTAAATTAATAATTTATTATATCTTGTGAAACTGCTCAATCGATGTCATTGTTCGATGTTGCGCAACAAATAGTAATTCGTAAGCAAACGACAATTATTATTAGTCGTTACAAAAATCTGAGTAAAAGGTTATCGGTTAATAATCTATACCGTTTGATAAAAAGCCTTTATTGCAGTTATTATGGGGAAACATTGTTTTTTCTTGGAACGTAAAAATCCTATTAATGGATAGATATTTATTTATTTATTATTGGCTCACGTTTCCATTATTAATTATTTTAGAATTGACACGACAATTTAAAGAGAAAGCTGCGGATAGTCGTAATGATATTACTGATTTGTTATTCATGAAGTAATTTGTATACCTACATATCTACAATTCTGTTGCATGTTGGTTTTTGTTATCTGGTGTGTTTTATAGATACATCTCCTTTATTAAATGAAATTCAATTATTAAAAATAAGGACATTCAGTTACATACCCTACATCCATCTTAGTACTTTTTGAAATTATATTTTCGCAAAAGAAAGCAGAACAGTATAGTTAGTAATATCTGGTGTACCGCAAGGCTCTAATCTCGGTTCATTTATATCCATATTATTCATTAATAACTTAAAAATCATAAACTACTTCTATTGTCCTATTACTTAATTTAGAATCTGTTGGGAACAATTTGGTATCAAAGAACGTACACATTACTTCATTAATAGGAATTGTAGGAAAACGGATTTATACAGGGTGTTAAAAAAGAGTGTAGAATATTTAAGGAGGTAATAGTATGAACCAAAATAAACAGAAAAGTCTCAATAAACATGGGTCCGCAAAGTAACGGTTGCGGAGATATGGAATGTTTTATGTTTTTAGCCCCTTTTTTATTTTGCAAAAACGTTGTGTATTTTGTTATAATACTTGGTTGATGTTTAGTGAAATAAACAGTACGTATTTGACAGTTGTTCTCAGTGCACAAGTTTTCTTTCGCTATGACTGGTTACTCTAATGCAGAATTAACAGACATGCATTTCATGTATGGTCGTGCTAATGGGAACGCCACCGAAGCGCGACGTCTATGTTGACGCTTATCCAAATCGCCAGATTCCTTCACAACGCGTGTTTGGAAGAATTCACCAAAGATTGCGAGATACCGGTTCCTTGAGCAAACAGTGCCATTTATCCGGAAGGCCAAGGTCGGTATCCACTCCTACACCAGAAGAAGAAATTCTAGCACTGGTAGAGCAGAATCCAGGTACGAGTGTGCGGAGAATATCAGCCGAGATAGGAATTAGTGGTCCTCTTGTTTGGAGAATCCTCCACGAGCAACTGCTTTATCCATACCATGTGCAACGAGTACAGGCCTTAAATCCAATCAATGATCATCAAGCACGTTTGGTTTTTTGCCGCTGGTTTCTACGTCATGATGCTGAAGACTCTCGTTTTCCTGCAAACTTTTTTTTTACTGATGAAGCCGGGTTCACAAGAAATGGAGTAATTTTCACAATACGCATATTTGGGCCAACGAAAATCACCATGCTCTAATAGAATTTGGACATCAGGCACGTTTTTCATTAAACATTTGGATGGGTATTGTAGGTGACAAGGTTTGTAGGTCCTTGTGTTTTACCAAATCGATTAGCAGGCGCTGCTTATCTCAACTTTCTGCAGAACACACTGTATGAGTTTTTGGAAAACATTCCTTTGAATCAGAGACAACAAATGTGGTTCCAGCATGATGGTGCTCCAGCTCTTTTTTCCATGGCCGTAAGAGAGCATTTACACCAAACTTTTCCACAGAGATGGGTAGGAAGGGCCGAACCTGTTTTATGGCCTCCAAGATCGCCTGATCGGAACCCTCCGTTGTTTGGGGATATTTGAAGACATTAGTGTATGGTACTCCCGTAAATAGCCTGGAATAGCTGCAGCTACGGATTAATCAAAAGTGTCAAGAAATCCAAACCAAGGAGGGTGTTTTCGAAAGAGTTCGAATATCGTTGAGACGAAGATGTCGTGCCTGCTTGGAAATGGACGGAGGGCACTTCGAACATCTTCTGTAACTTTGTTTTTTGTTTGTTAAAAGCTTCCTTTGTCGGTTTATCCCTAATAAAATAAAATGTTTGAAAAACGAATAGTGGTCCATATCTCCGCAACCGTTACTTTGCGGACCCATGTTTATTAAGACTTTTCTGCTTATTTTGGTTTATACTATTACCTCATGAAATATTTTACATTCTTTTTGAACACCCTGTATTAGCTGAAATAACTTTACAGTACAGTTTTTTGAAATTAAATAGTTGGCTTAGAAGGCCTTGAACATACCTACTAATTGATACCTTCATCGCTAAGATATCTTAAAGAATAATGGAAAGAGGGTTCACTAAAGTTTGTTCCATTTATCAATACGAATTTTGCCAGGATAACTAATAACAAAAAAAATAATAAATAAATTAAATGCTCAAAATGTCCTCACGACAATCACGTCTCTGTACAGATCTAATCACAAATCTGTTCTACTGTTAACATAAATAAATTTAGTAATATACTCTAATATTTGTAACATAAATGGATTTTTAATTCGTGTATAACCGTTTCGTAATTTTTCTGTTTCAGATCCTGCGAACAGGACTATACAATTTGGAGCGTTGCCACACCCCTTGTACGCGTGCTGTACTAATTCGAAGACCATTACACCGCACCATTTTGGGCTGTTTGAACAGCTCCACACCTTGTTCTTGGGCACGTGCCTGCATTATCAAACCAACAAAGCCGTTCCTTCCTAAGTCAAACGCAAACACGTTCCTTTGTCACCGATTAGTCAACCAATTAGAAAATGAGACATCACTCTGATTGAGGTGAATCTTACAACAAAATAGTCGTAGAAAACCTGACGCTTTTCCGCGAGTGTTTTTTCTTATAAACATGCTTCTGCAACAAACTACTGCAGTGTAGACTTTTGTGACTGTTGTGTTTTCCAAGTGGAAAATGTTCGACAATTTGATTACGAGGATAACGAGTCCTTCTAGCCGGAGGCGACACACTTATCATTGTCCTGAGGTGCACTCTGATCCCGAGGATCACGAGCCTGTAACTCCTAGGAAACCGAGGTTGTTGGAGAGGAGGAAAAAAGGACGTAGGGCTGTGGAGACAGGTCTGAGGCAGGCGAGAAGTTTGGGACGATTGGACGGACTTAAAGAGGTAATTTTTTTGTGCTTGGGTTTCTATGAAATATATGATTCAGTTTATGATGACCTCATGCGTTTTGTGAATCAGAATGTTTGAATAATAAATGAAATTTAGACTTTAAAATGTGACGGTGACAAGTTGTGGGACAATCCATTGCCGTAGATACGGCGGGGCGGCGAATCAAATCCGATACGGAGCAATCCGTAACTTTCCGTGATATTCACAGCTGCATAGGGTTATGGATAAATCACTTTTACTTAAGTTGTCGTAAAATTTCTGACAATCTTTCTCTCTTCTGAGTCTTATGTTAATATCTGTAAAGTTCCATTTAAATTATCTGCGTTGACTCGACAAAATTATGAAGTACTGTTGAATACAGTTGAACAGCTGCAGAAGAGTCCTTTGTCTGTAAGTTTATTATTTACTTGTGTATTAAGGCTTTAGATGTGTCTTTACAGACATTTAACAGATAACCTAGGAAATTATGTTTCTGAGAAATTTAAAAAATTTTAAATGAAAATCCAGATTATACGGATCAGTAATAAATTAATTATCAACAACTAATTTTATTGATGGAAGTATACAAATATAGGTACACAAACCGCGATTGATGTGGGAGACAAAAATATTAATTAAATTTATTCATAATTATTTTTTGTAATCGTATGCAGCTGTGAACAACTCGGAGAACGGTCACTTATTTGAAAATAACAATTTGAAATTTACTATTTTTGGAATTAATTATTAATCAGTTTTGGAAAAAGGTTATAGAAAAAGGCAGCATTTATTTTCGGTCTAGAATTATTCCCTAAATTTTTTGCTCATCATTTCCAGACACCCTGTATAGGTACAATCGTTTGCAATAATAATGGCACTCTTTAAAATGAATTCTGCGATTTACTTTGAACTGCTGACGTATTCGTAATGAAATCTACTTTCAACTTCTAATGAAATTTCTACTCAGAACTTCGAGAAATTCAAAAACAGTTTTGAGGGAGTGTCATTATTATTGCAGAAGCATGTACATAGTACATATGTATTCCAATAAGGTTCGAAAAGGTACCTATAATATAAAGAAAATACATGGATATGTTGGTGTGGATTATATCTAATACATATTTTAATTAAAGAAAATAGTTCAGTAGAATATTTTATTATATATGTGGTTGATTGTTCATATATTTTGAAAGATTTTGAAAATTGCTAATATGGATGTTCACAAAAAACAAAAAGTTATGTTTAAACGCCATAAAATGGTTAAAAATAGCCTTAATTAGATACATCTTAAAAAAAATTTTTGTGACGTCACAAGCGCCTCGCTGCAGGTACCGTTTGTTAGCGTTGTTAGGTTCGGTATTTTTATTTTGAAGAAAGAAAAAAATATACATTTTAATAGTTGGTACTCTTTGGCCTCAGAACTATCATTTTTCGTACATGGTTTCGAACCTGAGGTCTTCTCTGATGGCTGTGGACGCCTTTACGACGGAAATCTGAAAATTGCGCGTGACCGTCCGCGTTCGGCGGTACAAAAAGTAAGGACGCGGGTCCGTACACAACGATTGTCTTGTATTACCTAACAGTACTTGTATTACAAGGCCAAATACGTGAAATACTTGGCCATTAAGTGACGTAAAAGTGTGAAATACGCCGCGTATTGCATAGTTTATGGATAATATACGGCGTTGCGATATTTATAGGTATTTTATGGGGGGGCATTACTGTACTTTGGAATTTTTCAAAACCGGTCAGAGGTCGCTGGTAGCGGTGGATGGCTTCTTGAGGTAACAGAGGATTCGTGCAAATGGCCTTTTAAAGGGTTTTATAAAAGCTTCAATACAAGCTGTTAAAAATGTCATTTTCTTGTCATTCTTATAAATTATGGCATGTATGTGTTTGTAGTAACAATTTTTTGGTTTCAGAATAGTCAAAACCTTGCGATTGATTTTTGTAAATGTAAAAAGTTGTTTGTAGTTGATTGTGGCGAAAGATTTTTTTTGTACTACAATTTATTGTCGTATAAAATCTCTCCAATTTCAAATGTAATTGTACATGAAATCATCAAAAAGCTTTTATGAAAAAAATGTCTAATACGAAGAGTTTTGCAGTTGCATTTTTATTTTTGAAATATATTTGTAGAAAAACTATTTGTTTTAGACAAATTTGTCAGATTTATTTTGTTGAGTTTGGTTATATATACAAGACCCTTTAGTATCGGTATATTCTGGACAACCTGTTTTTCAAGCGAGTAGTACCTTACATTTACATTATACTTTCAGAGGAGACTAAAAAAAATAATTAAATTTCTAATTCATTCCTTGATTAAATAATGTATAATAAAGTTATGCATAACTTTGTCAGTATGTATATTATTTATTAAATAATCAATTATGTGTTGTGTTTCGAGACAATATCATTTCTTGTTTGCATAATTAATGCTTGGTATTTAAAAAATTAATGTCACTTTCCATCTAGTCACCAGTCTTAATTTCGTTAGTGTACAATCAACTGCTATAATAATGGCACTCGTTTCCCTCAACCAGTTTTTGAAGTAGGAAATTTTGAGTAAAAATTAGATCTACATTGGTGAATAGATTAAGTGAAAACTGATGTATGTTGAAAGTGGATTTCATTACCAATGCGTCAGTAGTTGGAAATAAATCGTCGAATCTATTTTAAATACTGCCATTATTATTGCAATAGATTGTACACAGCAGGTTGATAACACACTTTTACAGATGAATGTTAGTAAATTCAACGTTTATTCGCGTGTTTTATTTTTCAAAATTACTGATTTATTGTTCCAAATCCTATTTGAAAACAGACTATAAAAGCTGATTATTTGTAAATAACGCTAAATTTTCTGGTAGTTTGGTTTGTGTCGATTTACGAACTAAAACTCAAGACTGAAAGTTTTCGTCGGTTTGCATTTTCAATTTTCGGCGTTTTTTTATGTTTGTCAGTCATCGATTTCATTGTCCGAATATTTGTAGAGTTTACTAAAAACATATTACAATTGAATTGTTGAATTGTTTCGCCGACTATTCGACGGGCCATACATGGTAGCTTTCGCCGCTGCATTTACAGATGTGTGTTTGACCGACAATCTAAGAAACACTTTAACACTTTTTAATAAATTAATATACGTAAACGTTTGCAGATAAGTAAAAACTTTTGTAAATAACCAAAACTGATGCTAGTGTACTCGAATGTCACCGGTTGAAAGATAGAACCTTATACAAATCGTTTGTAAAACAAGGATCAATAATACATATTTGAAAGTATTTGTGTTCACTTTTCAGTTTTCTTTTAATAGTACTAGTTTTATTTCGTTATGATTAAACTGGATTTAGTAACATAAACTGATTTGACATGAGAGTCTCTTGTTTTTTCGTTTACAATTAGTTGCACTACCTCATATTTAATCATAAGTTACATACATCAATCAGAATAGAGCAAAATAGTAACACCTAAAAGTATTATAAAATGGTATTCAATATAAGAACACTAAAAAAAATAAACGAGAAACTTTTATCGTGTATTATCGCAGTATCCAAAGTACAGCGAGTTAAAAATCTAGAATTTATTCTGAAACCATTCAAGTGAGAACGGATGGAATCTTTTCGCAGCTGCGCCGCGACGTCTCCGATTTATTTGCCGAGATTTATGGCCCCGTAGATGTTCAGTAGGTAACTGAGATGCCTTATTTCGCGATAAATATGAGTAATGGGACAAGTAATGGGAGCAATTTATCTGTCTGCAGGGTGCTTGCGCGAGGTGGTCCGCATAACCTTTGCGAAGTGCTTGGCGCGTACCGGCACGAGAATTTTCTACTGGGGTATAGATCTGTGGCGCCAGCAGGCACGTGCAAAAAAATAGGAAAGCAGGACGTTGTTTTGCAAAATCGTTAGGCTTCGTTCTAGTTTTCGCTTTTGATTACCGTTTGGACATGACTGTTAATGATAGTAAAACTTTAAATATTTAATATTTCTTTAGCAGGTTTTTAATAATGTTTATTAATTTAATATTGGAAAAAAGGTTTATATGCGCAAAGGTGGAAATCATTTATTAAGAAAAGTGCACTGTGTATGGTTTTTTTGGGGAATATACATGGCGTTCAGTAAAGAATTTGCCATTTAATTTAATACTCTCTTCCTCTGAAGAAAATGAAGTAATTTGCCTTAGTCGAGGGGCGCGACACTTCCAAAAATTTTGTACACCTGATTTCAGATTCCCCATTACTTTAATGGAAATAATTGAAATCAGTTATCACATGAATTCCTGATTTATCTGATTTCTCATGATTTTATCAGATTTTATAAGGATTTACTTGATTTTACTGATTCCACTTGATTTCGGTGATTCCACTGATTTCGCATTATTTCGTTAATTTTTTTGATTCCATTTGATTTTCTTAGATTTCATTTGAATTGATTTTAAAGCATCGAGATTTGCATCTAGCAGGAAAATTTCATGTATGTGTTGAGTGTGATTAATTGATTGTTTTGTTATAATGACATTTTCTAATATTTAAAGAAAAGTACAAAACAAATTTTTAAAACAATAATAATAGTATATTTTTTAATGGAACTATGAACTTAGTCAAGTTAGCAATAATAATATTTTCTTTTTTTATTCAATTACCATACTTGTTTAAGAAATATTATTTAGTAGATCGTGAAAAGACATAAGTATAGAAGATTTATTAAAATTTTGACCATTTTCTATTTTAATGTAAGTAATTAAATGAAGTAAAACTTGAGCGTCACTTCTACTTATCTGCGCTAAACATATAACAGTTACATCTATATTTTAATATCATAAAGCACATAAAAGCAAATACAATCTTACTTAAACAAGATTTAATTTTAGAAAAAACACAAAATCAACATATTAAAAAAAATTAAAATTTTCTGACTGTTGACAAATATACCATATGATATTAGTTGCTCAATTGATTTACGTGATTTTGCTGATTTCACAAGATTTTGCATGATTTCATGTGATTTGCATGATTTTACAGATTTCATTGATTTCTACAGATTTTTTTTTGATTCTTTAAGAAGTTATATACTTGATATATATTTTTTTATTTTGTTTTTACTATAAAATATTTATTTTTTGGGTAATTGTACTGAAATTTTTTAAAAGAATTTTTTTTGTATGATAAATACCTACATTTGATTGATTCTTGCATTAAATATACAGGGCCTTCTGTGCACCTGTGCCGCTATACTATTCCTTTCAATTTTTTTTTGAGGACAAAAGTTTTTGGAAAATGAGAAATTATCTTGAATTAGTCTCTTATTTGTTAATCTTGGAAATCAATACATACATTCTAATCTGCAAATGTAAAAAGCATAAAACGCTGTACTGAAGAAAATGACATGGAAAAAACATTTAAAAATAATAACCACTTGAATTTAAACGCAATAACAAAAACAAACTTATTTTAATTTTGATTTTGAAATATCCGCTATGCAGCTACTTATTAAACCAGGTACTAACTGTAAGAACCTTTTGAATTATTTATTTGTTAGAATTTTTATATTGTTTTTTTTTTGTAAATTTGTAATGCTATAACAGAAAAAAAATTGTTCTTATTCTAAATAACTTGGCACAGTGAATACAAAACAAACGTCCTTAACGTGGAAGGTATATGTATAGTGGTGAAATGAAATATAAGTCAAATTATGAACTAAACACATGTATTTCTGAAACTGAAATTATTTTTACATTAAATATTTAAATACAATGCAATTTTAAATGTGATAAAGAACAGAGCATAGAAAAATACCCTTAAACTATTTTTTGTTTACATTTTAGAGTGATGTTTCTCTTGTCGTTTCCATTTATTTTATTTTTAGAACCAATTATTCTTCTGGCTTCCGTAACTGCATCAAACCTGTTTTAATACAATGCACACAATATTTGGATAACCTGTGTATATTTTTATACAGAGATTTATGCTCAGATCGCAATCCTTCCTCCACCTTTAGTGCTAAAGTAATAGCCTCTTCTAAAGTTTTAGGCCTTCGTGATTTTACTAGACCATAGATACGCCCTTCTAATCCTCTTATGAAAGCGTGTTTGGCCTTATTATTCAATACATACAAACTTGCTTTCTTGGCGTCATCACTGAGTGGTATATTCAAACTGGTCACTAAATTCCTGTGACATTTTTCTATCCTTTTTGCAAACGACGAAACAGTTTCATCTGGCTCTTGTTTGCAGCAATTCAACTCTTCTTGTAACTGCTCAAACGTACTCCTTTCCAAGTAGGTGTCCAGCAGATATTTTTTGAGGCTGTCCCAGTCTGGAAACTGTTTGTTTCTTATACGGAGGCGAGCGTTCCCCGTCAGTTTGGCCTGGATGATTACGAATAGTGCAGATTTGAACTCATCTTTCACTAAGTGAAGCGCCTTGTCACAATTATCGACGAATTCGAAAAGATTCGATTTCGAACCATCGAATTTTATCAGCATCGACTCTGCCAGTTCCAGTGAAATCGACATTGTTTGTTGTTTATAATTTTCTGTGTTCTTCTTCAGCTTGCTATCACAACTGATCGTTACTGATAGTGTCTCTTGAATTTATAGTGCTATCGAGGGTAAGTAATTAACAGTAAGGACGATAATCTTATTCGGGCAGGTAAGGGATTATCCTGGATTTGGAATTTGTTGCCTGTAAAGGATTATCACATATTTGTTAACGGCCAGTATTACTATGTACTGGTAATGAGTTCTTAATGTATTAAATCTACTTATTCTAAAATTTACGAATTAAAATTTTATTATAGGTACGCTATAAATGTTATAATTGCATTGACAAGGATTTATATTGTCTTGGGCAATTTTTGTATGAATGAATAGAATACAACATACACAGGGTGTAACAAAAAAGCTGATCATCTCGTCAACTGAGTATTTTCGGCGACCAAATATGACGGTGGAACTTTGTAATATTTATATTTGAAAATATTTATAAAATATATTTTACAAAGTAAAAACTGATTTTCTTGAAACTGGCAAATTAAGAAGACAGTAACCTTTACATAATATCTAAGGTTTAAAAACTTCTATATATGTATATCTTTGTCATTTTTGTTTATAACTTTATTTTGACAACTGGACTTATTTTTTAAAAAATACATTTGTACAAATTATAGAACACAGTACACCCGCTTAGCTTATTCGAGATGAAGAACTTCCTGCATTGGTTTTACAAAAAGGATGTATTAATTTACAGGAAATTTACAAATATGTAGTAAAAATATAAAAAATAATTTGTTTGACAAAATTATAATATACAGTTTTTTCAGTGTGTTTATAATATTTTAGTTCTCTTGCTATTCTTTTATAAATCTCTTCGGACATATAGGCCTACTTCTTTGTGACATCCTGTATATTGAGATGATGAAAGTGCGTGTTACCACTCACGTGTCTTTGTTTGAAGGGACCTTAAGAGACCATTTCCAGCTCTTCTGCAAAGGAAAACAAAGAAAAAATTAAAATATTTACGGCATTACTGTAGGCAAACAAGTGGTTAATTGCATCCAGCAAAATTACATGCAAATCAGTTTGCCAATCACTTTTTATAGAGACTGGTGGATTCGTAGAGCATTAGTAATAACAATTATTATTGACCGTTTTAGGACCTTGAAATAGGTGCAAATTATTTTAATAGATGCTAGATAGTAGTTGAACTGGAATTAGATAAACAAAGATAATAATTGTGATACGGGTCGAATTAGTCATCTAAACAGATCTGTCGGTAACTGGTAGCGACGTTGTCCGTTCCAATTCGAATTAGATATATTTCAATTTCGATTAGTACTGATAGTTGTAAGGCATCTTGATAAGTATCAGTGTTTACTTTGATATACAACAGAATATTTTTGGTCCTGTCCAGTCCAGTCTAACATTTTGTTTATTGTGACACCAGAATTATAAAAAAGTGGAATGTCTTAAAGAACTAAATTATAAATATTACCTAAATTTAACAGTAACAGTCGTGAATTATTATAGGAGATAGACAAATAGACAGCAACGACCCCCCCCCCCTTGATCTTTTTTTTAAGAGAAAATTAATAGTCAATACCAAAATGATCTATCATCTTTTGTTTTCGAGTAATAAACAAAATTTCTTCACTTTTCGATACATGTCTGTAACTTGGCTGTTTGTAAAGTTAAAAAAAAAAATTAACACGTTCTTCAGACACTTTATGGAGTAGATTCCAGTGACGTGTCTAATTTTTTTGTATTTTGCGAACGAAAAGCTTACAAAAGCCATTTGTATATTTTTAGAAAAATTTGTACTTATAGTTAAGAACAAATTTTAATAATTTTTGTATTTGTAATGCCGTAGGATACAGTAAAATAATGTTTAAATATATAGGTGCTTGGTTGCTTGTGTAAACTAGAACCAAAATTATTTCTTAAATTTGTCATTAGGAAAATGAATTCTCAGTTCTAAAAAAGAAAATCCGAAAATCCAAAAATTTTATTATGTTTTTAACTGAACAATGCTAATACAATTATATTGCTTATATTTTTGTTAAAGTGACCGATGTTACCTGTAACAAATTCCCTCAATGTCATAATTTAGTTTATATAAATTTGATATTTTACCTATATTGTATATAAGTTTTTTCAAATTTGAAATATGATAATTATAACCCGGACTGCAAACATAACTTTAGGCGTACTCCAACTTTAACCTGACAAATGTACGAAATATTAAAATTAGGTTTGAAATATTTTTAAATATCATAATGAAGCCTAAAGTTTATTGTAGTTGGTTGGTTACAATATAAACTCTAAAATGTGCAATAATAATTTATATATATTTTTAGCTATTAATAATATTGTGTGAAACTATCTAGTAAATTACACCCACAATATCTACCCATATATTCTTTATTATTAGCTTTTGTAACATTTTTTATTGTATTAGAAAGGTATTTTAAGCTAATATAAATCAAATCTCCTACAATTTCTATCAATGTAGTCATAATTAATATGTTCCACAGGCAAAGCTCTATTCAGTAATTATCTAAAGAAATTATAGAGCATACATATGACTTCATTGATAGGAATTGTAGCAGATTTGCTTTATATTAGGCTTCAAATACCTTTCTAATACAGTAAAAAATAATTTATATGGTGAAGAAAGTGCAGTATAGATTAAAAAATGAGGCCGTACTGAAATTTAGTCCTACAACTGGGAAGAACCTTAGTATAAATTTAAATAACTAACACAGTAAATAACCCCCATGTAAGGGAGACAAAAATGTTACTGGAAGTAACTATCAAAGATATCTTACTAGGAATTTTCATGAACCTAGCTTCTCTTTTTTCAAATCAGCAGAATTTTTCAGTGGTTGCTGGCAAATCGACGAAGAAACCTTCCTTTTAGCGGAGATAATCGAAGGAAATTAATTGCATTCTTTAATTCTTAGGGGAACAATCGAAGTTATGCCATTGTGTTTGATTTTTTTGTAATTACTAAACAATGGGTAATTAATTGTTTCTGCAAACAATAATTTACGTGAAAATACAAAGGTAAGTGAAGGTGTGTCGTGTAATCACCAGTCGATAGTGAAATTCTTAGAAAATGTCAGTTATTATTCAGTTTTTTTGCTCATTTCCCGTGAATGTTTTTGTTCGTTAGTTTTTTTTTTAATATCACTAAGTGGAATTATGTAGGGTGTTTAGACAATGGTACATGTAACGAATTAGAAAATAAATATTACATTTTTGTTCTAAAAACGTAAACATGAAAATTTTATTTAAATATCCAAATGTTGCCAGTCATTAATACAGCATTTATAAAACAAATGCTGTAATTATACAGTAAACTGACCTGAAGCAAAAATACTGTATAAGTGACACAAGAACGTATAAGTTTAAATAATTTCTATAAAACGTTTTTCTTGTTGGGATTGCATCATTCTCACAGGTACTTTAAACAGCAAAATAGCGACTGTTAACAAAAAAGTCTGGAACAATAATTCGATAAAATTGCTGTCATGTAACCGCTATATATCATTTATATAAATTTCTGGTCTCATAATTTTGAATTATGAGACTAGTGTGCTACTTGGGTATAATATTGTTCACTTTTGTTTATAAGTAAAAATAATTTTTAAAATGTTTGTTTAGAATGGAGGAGAATTTAAATAGTAAAAGTGGATAAACAAAACATCAGTAACTTTATTTGTGATATAAGTTGTGTTCAACGCGTTCAACCCGAGGGGTGTTTCACGTATCAAAAAATTGTACAGTTGTGTACAGTTTTAGGCAGTACTCTTTAAAAGTTACCGTTATTACATCAATGTCCTAGGTACTGCCTAAATGCCCGGCGACACTACCTCAATGCCGATAGTGTCGACCATAATTATGTTAATGTTGGTCACCACTGCCTTAATGCAGACCGTCACTGCCCCCAATGCCGTTCTTCACTGCCTCAATGCTAACCGTCACTGCCCCAATGCCAATCGTCACTTCCCCAATGCCAATCGTCACTTCCCGAATACAATTTTAAACAGTATTAGAGAAATTGGGCAATAAAGTGAGAACGATTAAAGGATATATTGTGTGCTAATAATAATTATACGCATATTTTTTTACAAAACTTTTTAACAAAAAATGAATGTACAAAATTATTAATTAGATATGCTGGCTAATATGCTATACTGCCAATAAAAAAACTATTAACTGATTAAAACTATGTATGCATAACAGCTACTTACTTATTAATTTTAATAACTTGAGTTTGATGATTCTCACTTTGTTCCCACATACAGTGCTTTCGAAAAGTAACAAAAAAATTCGTTAATTTTGAAATTGAAAAGTTTTCGAAAAAATCCCCTGGCACGTCGATTTTGTTTTTAAAAAAGGCATTTTTTGACATCGACCCATATTTGTGACGTCATCGTTGTTCAAGATATGACGTCATCGAGAATTTTTTAAATAGCAATTTTGACCATGCCATTTGAAAGAGCGTGTCATTCTACATACATACATCATGAAAAATTATGGTGTTACATAACAAAAATTTCAAGAAAATAATGTTTGAAGATTTTAAAATTTAATTTTCACGATACTGTGCACCTCCCCATTATGCAACACCTGTCCGTGCTTATTTAGATGAGCTGTTCCCGAATCGTTGGATAGGGAGAAGGGGGCCGATTGAGTGGCCAGCCAGATCGTCTGATTTGACACCCCTAGATTATTTCTTGTGGGGATACTTAAAAAGCAAAGTATACGTTACTAGACCGGTTAATTTAGAAGATTTAAAAGCAAGAATTCGTCATACATCGTATACCTCCCGAAGTTATTGATAATGTCCAAAATTAATTTATTAACCGTCTTGGCTACTGTTAGGTAGCCAACGGTACACAATTTGAACATTTAATTTAGTCGATTTTTTACATAATCATTATCATTTTCAGTATTGTGAAAATTAAATTTTAAAATCTTCAAACATTATTTTCTTGAATTTATTATTATGTAACACGATAATTTTTCATGATGTATGTATGTAGAATGGGGGTTTGCTATTTTAAAAAATTGTTGATGACGTCATATCTTGAACAACGATGACGTAACAAATATGAGTCGTATGTCAAAAAGTGTCTTTTAAAAAAACTAAACCGACTTTCCAGGGAATTTTTTCAAAAATAATGAATTTATTCGTTAGTTTTCGAAAGCACTGTATAGATTTTTTTTAATGGACTTGACCATCTTCTGACTCGGGTGTTTTACACATTTTTCTACCATTTTAAAAGAAACATGGTGTGTCACAAGTGGCGCCCTCTGCTAGTGACGTCAAAATTAGAAACATATTTGAATTCTCGTCCGCAAAAACCCCTGATTTACAAATATCGAAAATAAAATGTTAACTTTAACACCCTGTAACTCCATTAATAATCAGTTTTGAAAAAAATATTATAGAAAGAGATATCATTTATTTTCGGTCTAGAATTATCCCCTCAATTTTTTGCTCATCATTTCCGGATACCCTGTATATCACTGCCGTTATTTACTAGTTTAATGCCGCAAAACTGCGATCATTTCCGACAATTTCAGTGTCACTGCTGTAACTGCCTAAAGCATTGCCGACAATACCGTCCACTGCTGTTCACTACCTATTGAATGCTTTCAACTACCTAATCAATGCAAACATTGCTCACGGCATTGCCTTAACTGCCGTATTCACTGCTGCTATTTTGTACAACACTGTCGATCGCGAAACACCCCTCGGTTCAACCTAAAAAACACTTTAAATTTGGTCATTTTCCGTCAAGAAATACGGCGTTCTTAAATAATTTGACTTTTGTATTTGCTGTTTGTGATCAAAAGGCTATATTCTTGTAAATACATTTGTTATACTATTAAATGCTGGACTATTTATCTTATTGAATATCAAACGATAATTGTTTGCAGTTACAGTTATTGTATTAAATTTACAAATAAATGAATGCCTTCGGAATGTTGAACTTCGGACTTTCCTCGGCTCTCCTCTTTATTCCAAGACTTCTTCGCTGTCATGTTCATGACGCGTATCGTGACTGTCGAAAAAGTGACTAATACGTCTGGCTATTTTAACACAACCAAAGACACTCTTCAGATGAAGCGTGGGGGTTATTCAATTTAAAAACCGTTCTTAATTAACATTTTAAAAGGCCCCTTTCATCTACTGGTAAACATCTCCGGCTTGCTGCCAAATAAAACGTTCATCCGCTTAAGTGGTGCGCTCGACAGCCCCGACGAAGGCTATTCGACAAATTAGTAAGCGGATTTATAAGCTGCTCGTGGCCAAAAGGCCGAGTTCGGTTAATGGAAGCACCACTGGGTCTTTAATAGGTCTCTTGATTTATTTCTCGTGGAAAGAGGGGCTAGTTCTTCAATATGTAAGGTGTTTTGTTCTGCAATGTGGTTTTGAGTTGAAATATGACATAGGAGGTGTCATTTTAAGTAAAACATGGAACTTCAGTCAGTATTTTTTCTGTTATAACCCCGAAATCGTTGGATATATGGAAAAATTAAGATTTGGGTCTACTTAGTTGTTGGTTTGTTCAAACTGCATCCCCTTGAGTGAATTATGGGTTGTTCACTGGAAGGTTAGTAACCTAATCTCAAAAGTCATTGACCTTTGACCCCTTAACACTACATCATTTTAGTATTTATCCACGGCCACAATACAGGGTGTCTTGGAAACGTACAAAATTTCGGTCTGCTTTGTTAAAATCTCTGTGCTTTGTTGAAAAATGGTTTCAAAATCAAATGTGGAAATACATAATAATAATATATAGGCTAGAAATACTATACAAATACAGAAATTTCTTTATGTGTCTATGGGAATTACCCATGGATTACTTTGAAATCTGCTGTTGTCAATATAAAAATCTAGTGATGTTTATTTAACAGACTGTTTGTCTAAACCTCTATGATTATTTTTGGTGAATACAACTTTTGCCTAATACTCCGTTTAAGAATATACCTCTGCTAAGTTATCAGTCAGTTAATGCAAGAATGGTGAATACGGCTGTAAGTATAACAACGAGATTTTTGGTTATAGGAGATTCGTATTTAAGTATTTTCTGTACTTCTAAGCAATCCACATCAGATATGGCTTAAGTACACATACACTCTCTAATTTGAATCTATTTTTTAGTACCAACAAGGAGTGCAAAAGACTTTAGTATTATTTTTTAAACCGTAATCTAGATAATAATTTTATAAACTTTGTAAATCTGAAATAATATTTTGTTTGGCAGGGTCCGAGTTATTTGGAGAAACCGCAATAGATAACTGAGAGTCATCAGCATACTGTTGCAAGTTAGAAAATTCAATAACTGTACTCATATCTGCAATATAAATAAAGAATAGTAAGGGTTCAAGAATGGAGGCTTGGAACACCATTATTTGTAATATTTATTGTGTTGTCTGAATTTATTCAGACAACAGAATAATGGCCTTTGTAGAGACCCCATAGTAATGCAACTTTGATAATAATAATGAATGGTTTAATGTATCAAAGGCCTTACTAAAATCAAGAAATGCTAGGCATGTGTATTTATTATCGTATATATGAGAGCGATAATAAATTAATTATTACCTGACTTTGCATCAGATAGATTGGGGTGGCTTGGTTTGGCGTGGCTTGGCTCGGCTTGGCTTAGTGTGGCATATATGCCACCAGAGTAATGTGTCCCTGCATTCAAACTATTATGCATTTGATAGTTAACAATAAGTAACTATATGCCTAAAACACATATGTCTTTATCATCGCAGTAGTTCCTGCGCTATAGTAAACGCCATATCAGTTTGTTAACCTTCTGTTCGACAACGCCAAAGCGCGTAACGGCGTAATCGTGCATTAAGACCTTCGCTATTAACTAATAGCGGCCGCTTCCTCCGTAATAACTTCACTTGCGCCGTATACGAGTTCTTGAAAAAGCCCAGATTGAATGGCATTCAATTAAAGCCTACGAGGAGCAAAAAACGCCAGACGACATGGAGGAAGTGTTTTGTGCCGAGCGGTTGGTTGTTTTATGTATTTGAATAGAGTCGCCGGCCGAACCGTTATGCGGCATTCTTAGGATGCTGTCTAGGTACCATTTTACTGGCGTAATCTTCGCTAGTATCGACAAAAATCGAATGACAAACGGCTGGACGGACCCGCGATCGAGACGGGGTCTGGAATGTCACGCCGGATCAAGTGCGTCGGTTATGAGTATCATCCTACGCCGACGAACAGGGATGTAAAAGCGTGTACACAACGTAACGATCGGATCTATGTTCGTGCGAGGCTTTTTGGTGATAAACATATTTACACGCAACTTAAATTGAATGAAGGCGTACATTTTTAGTTAAAATAGACATAGATATAAAGACATGTACATACCTTAACAATCGAGTGTGTTCGTCAATGATCTTGTGATGGCAACAGTTAGCTATCCAAAATGCAATAAAATCTATATTATTTTTTGATGAACACAATAAATTTACACCGATAAATAAGAATTTAAAGATGGGTACACACTTTTATAATCGAATTTCTGATTATTAATAATCTGTAAATGGGAAAAAATTCTTATACCAAGAATACAAGAATCTAAAGGCGTATACACGCATCCTTAATAATCGGACTCTTTTGCGGCATTTTCATGACAAACAAACAAATTCACTGAAATCTAAATAAATAACATAAAGATAAATATTTTACTCAAAAGAAAAAATAATAAATGTGTGTATTTGATTGAAAATAATCTAAAGATGCACCGGTGAGTAAAAATCTAAGGCGTGTACACACTTTCATAATCAAACGTTTGTTCGTTTAGTGTCAAACATATTTTTTATGCATTCGAAGTTCAAGAAATATATAAATATGAATGTACCTTAATAATTAAGTTATTGCTCGCGAAGTCTTTTGTGGTTATACCTTTAAACGTCCGAAATATGTGAATGTTTTACCGATAATAGAATAAACATTCTAGTGTGCATTAATTAAAGGCGTGTACACACAATCGAGATTGTGTTCTTGCATGACTTTTTCATGACAAACATATCATTACCTACGTTATATTTTTGTAATGAAAATAGAATAATCTTTTAGAAATCAGTAGGAATATAAACACGTGTATACAGGGTTAACTATGACTAAGTACAAATATTTTAAGTAAGGATAAATATGCAATTTGTTTTGTTGAACAATATTTTTGGTTATTAAGAAGAAAGGTGTTTGTATATTTCTTTTATTAAAATTCTTTTTCAATATATTTTTTTAACGAAACGAAACTTAATTGTAAACCGTATTTACCGTACTGGTTATAGTGGGAACGTGCCTTTAAGATTAGAAGATTCTTTATACAGCAAAAATTGAAACCTACGCCCTTTAATATTGTACTCGGCAACTAGTTTCTATTAAAAAATGTATACCACTTCTAAAGAGTTGTGAAAGGGTGGTCCTCCGCCTTTTTGTGCTCCCGTCTAGCCAGACAGAAGATGATAGCTTCAAAAAATCAATCCCCCAAACGGAATCAATTTCGTAATCGGAATTTCACACTTCCATTGATCGATATGACTCCGCTGAAAAAAATCAATTTACGCTTCGTCTCTTTCTCTGAGACGCGTACGGTGATCGTCGACAAAAGGATAATGACGGGGCCTTTTTCGAACTCGTATTATCAATTTGTTAGTCGGGACAAGTGTAACAAATAACGCTATAATAAAAAAAAAATTGAAACTTCGGTAAACTAAACATCACACAACTTCAGTGTTGTTTACGTTGGCTGTTTATATTTAGAGAGGGGAAAAAATTAATATGTCAGTAGTTGAATGTGGGTTGTCTTGGTCTTGGTTCTTCTTGATCTTGTCTTGTCTCTTTAAAAAAGATATAGTTCTACGGCAAGAAATCTTACAAATATAAGAAGGGGTAATATTGTATTTCTATTGTAGGTACGTATATTATACTACTATACTATATTTTTATTGGGTCCAGTTCTGCTGAACTAGAACTAATTATAAATTCTCTGTCACTTGACTAAAAGTGCTTCTATTCGGTTTCGTCGATAAAAATCATAAAATATATAGAACCCCAGAAGCTTTTACATTATGTATTCAAAAATAGGCAGACTATGGACGGTGTTTAGAAAGCAGCCATCTAGGGAATACTTAATACTACTTAATAATAGCTATTGGTTGTACTCCACTTTAATTCCAGAATGCAATTCAAACCAAAATGAAATGTTTGTTTGTAATTGGACCAATTTGAACGAATAATGTTCATATTTTGAAATTCCCGCCCAATAGTGTGAAGCTACCTGTTAGTGCAGCCAACTCATAAAAGCTAAGTTACTGCAATATTATCAGACTTACGTTTTTTCCATAGGTTGGTTGATTATTTTCGGTGCCTCTTATGGTTTCGTCTGTTTTGTCCCTTACTTACTAATTATAGGCTTGTTCCAACTACAGTCAGGGACTAGCTTGGAACTGTCAGAAAAATTCGTCTAACTGCTTCTTGAGTTACATGCACTGGAAACACATTCATTTCTTAACTGGTCGAATATTTGAAACAGTTTGAAACCAATACCAAAGTCTTGTTGGAACAGACTTTATGTTTCTATGCTTATAAGGCCTACCAATCGCCCACTTCGATAGTTACGTGAGCTTCGAGCGGGACCGTACCCGACCGAGAGTAGCCACCACTGTCAGCAATAGCATGCAAGGGTCTTGCAAGAATCTTGCAAGAGTCTTGCAAAATTGCGAAACAAGAAATGTTTGCGATTCTTGCAAGACAGTACAAGACATGATCTTACAAGATCGATCAAGAACAAGACTTTTTCAAATTTTTTGTCTCAGCCAACACTGGTTGAATGTATCTAGGGTCCGGAAATGTAGAGGCAACTTTGAGAATATAGATATTTTAGCAAGTTTTGTGATGATAATAATAGTTTTGATAACATAATGTAATGGGATAAACTGGAGCAAAACATAACCTTTTATGCAGCGTAACTAATAATAAAAAGGTCACTTTCTGTATGTATGTAATCGAGATTCCTAAAGTTCCTCCTGTACTGAACAATTTTTTTTAAATCTATGATCTCATAGTCAAATGTTCAAGTCAGTTAAGTATGTATATACAAATTGTCACTTTTCTGCAATATTTTCTATTTTTTTATACTCTATTATTATATTATTTCGCTGCTTACATAACCTACTACTTTAAAACTTTAGAAATTTATTTTCCTAGTATAACTGTACACTATGTCAAAATTTAGAATATTAATTTGATATCTGATGATCTGACTTGCTTAATGTGAAATATTGATGCTGGTCGGCACTTGACCATCCCCCTAATTAATGAGGTTTCCCTCATTGATGCACTGAATGATGGTTAGGGCCTATCAACGTAAGTCGTTCTTAGATGCAAATGCGACCTGCTTCATATTTGTATGCCGCTCTCTCTTCCTCAGACAGGGTTGCCATCCGTCCCGTATTTCAAGGGACAGTCCCGTATTTTAGTCACATGTCCCGCGTCCCGCCGTTAGTTCATACGGGACGCTAAAAGTATCGTATTTTGGTATTCAGAAAAATAAAATGTCAATCCACACCCAAGCAATCATTTGCATAAATTATTTTTGGCCAAAAATATAATGACAATAACATTTAAGTGTCGGACAACAGCACTGACAGATTTAGTGTCAGTGCTTAGACAGATCTGGCGCCAAGAAGAAAAGTGTCAAGTTTACTTAAATCTAAAGTTTATATTCTTGCCAAATGCTTTGTTCTGTTGTCTTTGTCACTTGTATGGTGATTGATGGCTCCTCATTCAACAGTTGAGTTTTCCAGTGTCTTGCGCGATGCTTTACAATAATTTGGCAATTATTTTAAATTATTTACTTCGTGTTTTAAGCGCGCACTAGATAATTATTAAGGTAAGTGTCTAAGGAGCTTAGCATAGTTTAAAAATTTTTAAAATTATTTATTTATAATCATTTAAAAATTAAAGGATATGGATAAATATTAATGGGGACCTCGGAAAAGGACCATCTACGCAACCAAAAAAAGCAAAGCGCCTCTGCAGCTATCGACCAACGTGGCAAACTGAGTATATTTGCCTAATAAAGGGTTCAAACAATTTTTGTGCAAGATGTCTACTATGTAAAAAGGATTTTTCAATTAGTCACGGTGGCCTTAGTGATGTCAAACTGCACTCTAATACAAAAGAGCATAGAAGACGCGAAAATGTCGAAAAATATTCTCAATTTTCAACAAAATTTTTTTCAAACACAGAAAATATTCAAGAAACTAACGATGTTACTGCAGCAGAGCTTGGACAAATTTACCACTGCATTAAGCATAGTCAATCTTACAATTCGTTAGATTGTGAGCTCAAACTTTTACCAAAAATTATAAGATTCTGAACTACTAAAAAAAATATTGTCACAGAATTTGCCCCGCTTGCACCCAATTCGACGACTGTGGTATCGGGAAACACCCCGATCACCTCTACGCGATTAACTTATTTTAAGCAATTTGACCTTGAAAATTTCAAAATTGTCGCCTGCGGCGCTAACCTTCCCCCCTCTCTTCAACTGATATAATAAAAAAATAATGTGTCCCGTATCTTAAAATTAAAAAGGTAGCAACCCTGTCCTCAGAGGTCTCCGATTTCCGAGACATTGTTATTATTTAGAACCAATTTCAATTCATTAAAAAATGGTTACTCCTACCGACTTAAACAAGGTATACCTTTTTCAAATAAAACAGGTAGGAGAATCGATTGTTTCGATAATCAGATGGATACACTAAGCTGCAAAAAAGTTCTGCCATTTAAAAAAACCATGGTGTGCCACAAGTGGCGCCCTCTACTAGTGACGTCAAAATTAGAAACGCATTTGAGTTTCGCGCCCGCAAAAACCCCCGATTGTATCTTTTTTATTTTGCGGATATAGGGATATGTTTAAAAACACTGTACAATAGTGTTTAAACTTAATATTTCTAGTAATTTGACGTAAGCAGAGCCCATCGATCTAGTAGATTTAAAGGTTGTACTTGAATGTAATCTGTAACAGCTACATTAATTACATTATTAACTGAAGTCGATTCCTAAGTATTTTATACTGACCGCTTATCTTGTAATGGATGTGTATAGGATGGATTTTATGAAATTTTCGAGATGCTGATCAATTTTTGCGGTAATGTGGCGCATTCTTCGTTAATATGAACGTCCGCGACGAGTTCCAAGAAGGCGACATGGATGCGTTCGTAACAAGCGAGGGGCTCATGTATGTACCCGCAGCACGGCGCGGGGACATTTCAGTTCTGTTATATAACTGTAGCGAAGAGCGATGCCATTGTTAAGAGTGATTTAACTGACCGTGGTCATGCATGAAAATAATTTGTAAGATAGGCATCTTCGTTGTCGGGGGGAGCGCTGGAGCTGGCCTGGGCGGCGACCGTCGTTGATTTGTGGCAGGGGACGGCTTGGAGGTTCGGTGTAATTAAATGATAAGATTTTCGAAGTATTTTTTCCTCTGGGTCGGCTTGGTTTGTTAATGGGTCGATGAGATTTGTCGAAATCAGTTCGGAACGATGTAGTTTCTGAAAAGAATTATTTTTGACAACGTAAACACAAAATAGATGTCTTAGTATTAGTCTAAAAAGAGGTATTTAGTAATTATTAATTGGCCATTGGTGTGGGTACGGCGGGATCGTCAAGCAGTAGTGCCCTAAAGTAAATGTCAAATTGTGACAGTAAAGGACCCCGCAGGCTCCTTATGGAAATTGGGTTTTGGTCAAATTTGATGAAACTCTGGACTCTGTTAGTTCTCGACGAGTAGAACAAAAGTTCTCATGGCCACTGAGTCCAAAAGTCTCATAGTTTTGAGATATAGCTCGCTGAAGTTCGACTTTGGGTGCATTTTGCAGTATTACTAGTTTCACACTTACAATAGTATATACTTGTTTGTTCATGCACGTATGCATGTACACGTGTATTCAAACACACATAAACTTCAAACACGTATAAACATACAACTACACACACACACACACACACACACACACACACACACACACACACACACACATGCAGGGTGTTAGGTAAACATGCAGCAAAAATTCAAGGGGTTATTCCTTGGCCTATTCTAAGAATATTTTGTATGATGATGATTTGTGAAAAACCCCTTTGTTTCGAAGATACAGGGTGAACAATATTTGCGACAACCATATTCGATATTTGTTGAAATCATTAATGTAAATAAAAGTATGGCGTACGCCAATGAGTTTATCAAGTATAAAAAATGAATGAGTTTCCTCGTGATTTTTTAACAGCAATATACAGAGATCGCTGGATTGGTCGAGGTGCGCCACACGCATGGTCTACTCGATCCCCTGACTTAAACCCTCTGGATTATTTCTTATGGGGCTATCTGAAGTCATTCGTTTACGCTACTCCAGTGGAGAATTTGGACGAATTGCGAAATCGGATAATTGCTGGATGTAACTCAATTAGAAACAACCCTGGTGTGTTTGAAAGAGTTCGGCACTCAATGACGAGAAGATTGAATGCTTGTATCCAGGCTGGAGGAAGTAATTTCGAACATTTATTGCAGATTGAGCAGCTTTACATGTACTTTTTTTGATAATAAAATGTTGTTACTGTAGCAAATTTTGTTCACCCTGTATCTTCGAAACAAAGGAGTTTTTCAGAAATCATCATAGGACAAAATATTCTTAGAATAGGCCAAGGAATAACCCCTTGAATTTTTGCCGCATGTTTACCTACCACCCTGTATATATGTGTGTGTAGTTGTATGTTTATACGTGTTTGAAGTTTATATGTGTTTGAATACACGTGTACATGCATACGTGCTTGAACAAACAAGTATATACTATTGTAAATGTGAAACTAGTAATACTGCAAAATGCACCTAAAGTCGAACTTCAGAGAACTATATCTCAAAACCATGAGACTTTTGGACTCAGTGGCCATGAGAACTTTTGTTCTACTCGTCGAGAACTAACAGAGTCCAGTTTCATCAAATTTGACCGAAACCCAATTTCCATAAGGACCCTGCGGGGTCCTTTGTAATACATTTAATTTGTATTTTCTTTATTAAATAAATACTTATATTACAATTCAAAATGTGAAAAATGAAATCCACAATTCTACCACTATCAACGGAAACGACCGCATTTATAATTGACGTTGAGCAGAATCCGCTGATATTGATGGCACTGAAAGCAGTTTTCGGGCAGTCGAATATTTACTTTCCAACGAATCTTCGATGTATCCCTCGGCGATTGTTGAAGATTTTCATTCCCCATGCCACTTAATTGTCGTTAAATTTGCTCCACTATTCGCTAGTAAGCTTGCCGACGAACCCCGAAAACAATGTCCAGTATGTAAAGGTTAGAATTTGGAAGTTGCAGAAAATTAGCAATAGCAGCAGGAAATTTTCCAAACGTATTTATTCCCACAGGGTTTTTCGTACACTTGCGTTTCACATACTTCCACATTCTTTTCCATATTTTCTTAATACTTTTTAAGGGCAAAAAGACACAACGTTTAAAGTGGTAAATCTAAAGGTTTCAAACTTTTTGTAAATGATGAATACGACAATGGCTGCCACCCTGCTATATAGTGCCTACGATGCTATTTAAAACTTAATTTATTTCTACCCGGATTAATTAATTCTTTTTAATACTGTTTGTAGAAAAAATATTGGATGATATTTGTGTTAAAAGTGTTTTGAAGGCAGTGATGTAAATTGCAGAATGAGCGCAGTATGCGTGCCTTAACAATGCGCTTTTAACACACTCATAACTATTATAAAAGCTATTTCATATTCGTAAATCATCACAGTCGCGCCTTGCCATTTTGTTTTTTTATAAGTTAAATACAATTTTAGTCACGGAAGCCATCCTGTTTTATCTTTTAACATACCTTTTATTAAATGAAAAAATATGTGAGAATTTAGTAAAAATTGTAACTGATAATAATATTAAATTTATGCTTGATACAATATACTTGATTTTTACGTTAAAACTGCGTTGGCGTGGCGAAAAGCCTAGGGAATCTCTGCTTCAGCGGTCGAGGGTCACATATGAGGTCGAATTACCGAACCGTTCGTTCACTAGGGCGGAAGTACGTCGCATTGGCCACTCTGTCGCGATATGCGCGTGTAGTGTGACGATTTCCAACCGACATAGACGGAGATCCGAGTTATTGGAAGCACGAAATCATTAATATTTAATGATAATTAAATACACAAAAACTTATGAGTAGATTTGGTCCCAAAACGTATCCTCGAGTCACACCAATGTGAGAAATTGAATTTGATTAGGTATACAGGATGTTTCAGTTCTAAATTGACAAATTTTAGGAAACGATAGATCTTTGAAAAGTAATGCCACTTTGCTATATTACATACTTGAGGCTCCGTAAGGAAGTTACAGGGTGTTAAAGGTTCCACCCTATTTTAATATCTCTGAAACTAATGTAGCGATTTAAACCATATTTGGTTTACATGTTACTGGGATGGGTGGCCATAAAATAGGCAAGTATCAATGTGATCGAAAAACCAGCGGCGGAGATATATGGGTAACTGGTGTCGCCAGTTTAAAAAAATATATGTAAATCGGCTTGTTGCTTTTGTTATATATGTGCACTCATTTTCAAAATTATTGCCGCAATCAGTTCATAAAATGTATACCTACAAAAAACATATTAACAGTGAAGATTCCTATTATTTACTACTCTCCAAATGATATAATAATGTAGTTAAGATTCATATTCGATTATTGTTCTAATATCCTTCATTTTCAACATTTATAAAAAATATGTTCAGATATTCAATATTAAAAATACATAAGGACACCGTTTTCTACAAACACAAATAATTATAGTCATTTAAGAACTGAATAGTATAGAGCTTAGCCAATAACAGGAATGCTATCTCATGCCACCTGCGAATATTGAAAGGTACGTATAAGTAACTATAGAAAACGGTATGACCAAAGAATTTTTAGGTACATAAATCTTCCGAAATACGTATTTTTTATATTTTAACTGTAAATGTAAATATTGTTATACCATAAACTTACATAATTCTGCACAGAAGATTGTTCCCTTGTGTTTTATTTTTCAAGGTATTGTGTACCTAAGTATCACCATATATTTAATCATTTTACGGCAAGAAATACGGTGACCTTAAAATTAATAGCTCTAGATACAAAATGATGAAGTTTTTTATTTTACAAGTGATTTCTTTAATAATGTGTTTACAAACGCTTTTTAAAAGTTACTGTTTTATTTAAATAGTATAAGATAAACAAAACGTTAAGAATTTTATGTTTAATATAACTTTTGTTCTTCGTGTTAATTACATCGGGCTACAATATTTGTATTTTCTACGCCACTGACGTGTGCATAACCTGTGACGATGCGGCGATAGTTCCGTCGGTATCTCATGGTACCCGGTCGGTATACACACATCGACGACCCGAGTGGTTCCCATGTTACCCACCAATTTGCCTCACGCATATTTGTATGCACCAGAGCTCAGTCCCTTGATTATTCCGAGCATTTTTGTGTTGCGCGACACCCACTAGCCGCAAATTTAACCCCAGCAGTTCGCGAAACAGCCAGGTTCTAGTCGGCCAGCGTGGGTGTTCTCTCTTGCCTAGAAAAAGATGACCGCCTGTTTGTGACATTTCGCTTGTTAATGACCTCGATTTCATTGTTTATTTTTTGGATCGGAACGCGCAAGTTGCGGTCGAGCGGAATTTTTTTTGTCGTAATTTAATTGCGGGTGAATTAAGCGATTTGGATTTACACAACGCTGAAAAAAGACAAGCGAATTATGTTGGCTAATACACTGAAAGAAAGTTATTCTAATACCAAGATTAATACACTTATTCTGAAGCTAGCTTAGTTTCTCTCTTCCCTCAAGTATAGAAATACTTTTTTTGAAAGATTAATTAATTCTTGTATAAGATTATACAGGGTGTTCCGGAAAATGTCGGAAATCTGTCGGATGCAGGTACAACAGGAAAAAGTAAGATAACATCTTCCTATACATTTTTTCCCACAGGAAGAAAAAGAATGATAAACGAATTCATACGAAAGTCATTCAAAAAACATAATTGTGAAAATTTTTTTTTAATACTTCGACAGGTTTCAAAGTTATTGAACTATTTCAAAATAAAATTCTAGCATTGAACGCCCTGTATTTTTGAAACCAGCAACATTCGGATGAAGCATATTTGGCTCAATCGACTTTTTTTGGTCACCAGTATCTCCAGCTCCGAGATTTCCCAACCTTTCACAGACACCCGTATAATCAGTAGAATGGCTTGATCTCAACTAATCAGTGACGTATATCTGACGTGTACCATTCACCAATAGCAAAGTATTCTTTAATTTAAAAAAAAAATAGTTCATTTATGACTTTCGATTACGTTATACCCCTCAGCTATGTTTGCAGATTCAAACAGGCGATTTTTTGCGCTTGATTTTTATCTAATTGTAAATCAGTCTTTGTACCTGTACGCCGCTCCATTAACTGAGTTGTTTCTTATTTCCTCTTTGTTTGACGCGATAATAGCTTCTGATCATGGCGAAACTAACGGTGCGCGCCTTCATAAAAAATTATTAGGTACCTGTCGCTCTACACGAATCACAGATGCTTCCTCTATAGATAAGCTATTTAAATACAGATTAATCTAGATTGATTGATTGATTCGGTCATTACGGGTTGGATTTTTCCTGGTAGTCCGATTCAAGATAGGCGTGATCGATAAAATAGCTTCGCTGTGCCGCCTCTGGGGTACGCTTTGAGCTGCAATTTCGATGTTACTAGGGAAAGACTTCACTTGTCGATTCGATATATCGGGTTTTTGGGAAATAAATACTCCGCCGACTTTTGGCAGGATTTTTTGGCTATGTGAATCTGACACTCGACTTTTAAAAATTCAATTTGTTCTTTGTATTCTGATAGATTATCGTTTGTAGTTGTTGTAGTAACATTTTTTTTGTTTGTAATGATTTAAAAAAATAAGTTATCTTGAACAGATTCATTCGATAATTACATCACTAAAATGTTAAGGTTCTTAAATAAGTAGATATACTCAACGTAGGTGACAATTTTGACCGGCCTTTGACTAACTTTAACATACAGAAAATATACTTCTAGAACAAATCGTTTGTAGTTGTTTGTAATAGCTTTCATTTCGTTTGTAATTGGAAATCTAAAGTAGTCTGACTATACTTCATACGAAGGCTACAAAATCGTTTGTAGCTGTTTGTAGTAACCTCCAATTCGTTTGTAGTTCCGTCGAAATGTAATGTAGAGT
Organism: Monochamus alternatus; assembly: GCA_037114965.1. Taxonomy (NCBI): domain Eukaryota; kingdom Metazoa; phylum Arthropoda; class Insecta; order Coleoptera; family Cerambycidae; genus Monochamus; species Monochamus alternatus. Next base: position 51,354,851 of record CM073433.1, on the reverse strand, counting down.
CACTATATTTCAAGCGGATACTAAGGAATTGCTTGTAATTGTTTATAGTAGACTGGATTGATGTAAATTATTCATTTATACGATAAAACAGTTAATTTAGTAAGTAACACAAAACAAAGCTTTTTATCAAAAAGCATTCCCAAATTTTTAATTCCACTTACTCGAGTTAAAACATCGGAACTACTTTGATAATCAAAGGCAATATTGTTAATTTTGCGAGAAAATGTTACAATTTTATATTTAGAAATGTTCAGGTTGAGATGTTTTAATCTACATCAGAGAGTTATTAATATTAGTCTGTAATCTTACACAGTCGGCTCTGGATGTAATAGGTGTATATATTTTTAAATCATCAGTGAAAAATAATTTTTGACACGTTGTGATAGAGTTTAAATCGTCAATAAAAATAGAGAAAAGGAGCGGACCAAGATTGGAATCTTGTGGAATCCCCGACGTGACAGTGAAAACATTTAATTTAAAACCGTTAAATGTAACATATTGCAAACGATTGGTTAGGTAAGATGTTATACTCGCGTCAAGAATTCAGACGACTTACGTCATACGAACATATGAATAATTCATTATATTTTTATCAAAATATTTAAGAAACTACAACTGAGAGTAATACAACTATATACTACACTAAATATTTGCATTATATATTACACTAAATTGCAAAAAATTGTTGTTTTTAACGCGACCAAATATCGAAAATTACGTTGACAATAAAAACAATTGCCTAATGTCAACCATGACGTAAGACGTCTGAATTCTTGACGCGAGTATAGTAATTCAACCAAGGACTTGGAAAAACCATATCGTTCCAATTTCGCTAACTAGTCGAGGCAATGAAGCATTATGATAGGAAATCTTTTAGGATAGGACGTATCGGAATGCGGTCTTTCGCATTCGCTTGCAAAATTATTTATATCATTCGTACCTACTTTGTACCTATTACAAACCGGAAGTTGCATTGCTGCAACCAAAAATGCATGCAAAAAATGCATCTTTTGAGAGGCCTTTTGGCAAATTTAATAACTTCGTAAATAAGAGTCAGAATCGGCTCAAGTCGGGTACCCGGGGGTTTTCGAGGTCGCTGATCACGATTATGATGTTCAAATTGACCCCCCCGAATACCTGGAGCTCAGGAACGCCGACCAACGTCATCTCCGGGGATTATCCCGAACTTTATGCGAGAGAGGAGAGAAACTTGGCACGCGGGGTTTTTTTGGGTTGCTGAATTCGAATATAGCATCGGCGAACACCCCACGGACACCTGGTGGGCCCCAACCTGAACGTGGACGTCATCTTCGAGAATTTTTCTCGAATTATCGACAATAATGAACCGAAAATTGTTATGGGGGCTTTTTGTGTGCGCTGAATCCGAATTTTATGTTGAAAACGACCACCCGAAAACCTGGTTCGCCCTAACCTGGCCCTGAACGTCATCCCCGAGGGTTTTCCAGACATAATTGAAAAAAACCACCCGAAAATCGTTACGGGGGGTTTTTTGGCTCGCTGAAATCAAATATGGCACCGGCCAACACCCCACTGACACCTGGTGCACCCTAACCTGGCTCTGAATGTCATCCCCGAGGGGTTTCCAGACACAATTGAAAATGACCAACCAAAAATTGTTACTGGGGGTTTTTTGAGTCGCTGAATTCAAATATAGCACCGGCGAACACCCCACAGACACCTGGTGCGCCCTACCCTGGCTCTGAACGTCTTCCCCGAGGGTTTTCCAGATACAATTGAAAAGGCCAACTAAAAATCGTTACTTGGGGTTTTTCGGGTCGCTGAATTCAAATATAGCACCGACGAACACCCCACAGACACCTGGTGCGCCCTACCCTGGCTCTGAACGTCTTCCCTGAGGGTTTCCCAGACACAATTGAAAAATACCAATCAAAAATCGTTACTGGGGGTTTCTTGGGGCGCTGAAATATGGCATCGGCAAGCACCCCACGGGCACCTGCTGCACTGAAACTTTTACCTCGACATCGATGTCATTCCCATGAATGTCAACTATGGTTGGTCTTTTGCAATTGTGTCTGGAAACCCCTCGGGGATGGCTTTCAGGGCCAGGTTAGGGCGCACCAGGTGTTCGGGTGGTCGCTTTCAATCGATCGATTTTCGGTTCGTTATTGTCGATATTTCCAGAAAAATTCTCGAAGATGACGTCCGCGTCCAGGTTGGGGCCCACCAGGTGTCAATTTGAACATCACAATCGTGATCAGCGACCTCGAAAACCTCCGGGTACCCGACTTGAGCCAATTCTGACTCCTATTTACGAAGTTATTAAATTTGCCAAAAGGCCTCTCAAAAGATGCATTTTTTGCATGCATTTTTGGCTCCAGCAATGCAACTTCCGGTTTGTAATAGGTACAAAGTAGGTACGACTGATATAAATAATTTTTGCAAGCGAATGCAAAAAACCGCATTCCGATACGTCCTATCCTAAAAGATTTCCTATCTCTGGCCTTTTTAGTGCTTCATTGCCTCGACTAAACAGAATCTTGTGGTCAAAACGATCGAATGCCTTGGAAAAGATACAGCTTGGCAAATAACAGGAATGTTAGCTCATGCCACCTGCAAACAAGGTAAGGAAGTAAAACAAATATGTGACAGAAAACGTTGTAACAAATTTTTATGTACAGAAATCTTGCATAATACGTATTTTTTTTTATTTAACTGTAGATGTAAATATTGTTATAGCAGAAACTTACATTCTGCATATAAGATTGTTCCCATTTATTTATGCGAAAATAATTATTAAAATATGGGGTTAGAATAGCAAAATAATGTGTCTTCAAACGCTTTTTATTTTAGTTATTATTTTATTTGAGGAGAATTTAAATAGTAAACGTATTTGATCATTTTTCGACGAATAATACGGCGATCTTAAGGTAGCGCGATTTTAATTATTGTACAGTATGTCAAGAATACAAAACTTTGCTCTCATTTCTCTAACTCTTTATCTTTAACTGTTCTCGAGATTCCAGTGCTGATCGTCGAATTTGCCTCACCTTGCAGGCATGCGACGCGATGTTAGAAGGAATTCCATCACGAAGAATCATCATCATATAATATAATATAATAGCCCTACCATAACTGTGACTCATGCGTTACCTCTCAATACGGGTAACGTGTAACTTGTTACTAAATCTCGAATCGATCTCGGAACAATATCTCAGGCATTTACTACGCGTACAGACAATGCCGTCGGCCTAAAAAAATTCCAGGCATTTAAATTTATCTCGGGACCGCGACCGTGCCCCGGCACGATTTCACGATAATTAATAACGCGGCCATTTGGTAATTTCGTTTGTGAATTTCTCGTATCTGTCATCTGGAACAGTATCTGGTTCTGCAGTCGCGGGTCGCGTGGATAACAATCGAACAACGAGCGGAAGCCCACTTGATAGATCGCCGTCTGCCAGCGGGATAAAAAGGTCGGTGGACGTATGGGGCCGTGCCCAGTTCAAGTAGCAAAAAAGAAGCACAGGCTCTGCTTACTTGTTCGGTTAATCTGAAATGACAAGCTTAGTGCGATCGCGACGCTCCCTAAAGTCCAAATAGCATGACTGTGGAGGTTTTTTTTTTTGGTTTATTTTTGGTGTCTCTTTGCTGAACTGAGAGTTCCAACAAACAAATTCAGTCATAATGTCGTTAATATTAGGGAAAATACAGGGGTAATTATGGCTAAGTACAAAAATTTTAGCCACGTGCTCGGGGAAGTCTAAAAGACAATAAAAAATTTATTTCGCAATTCTAGCTCGATGTCAACTACCATGCGATCGTTTTTTGCAGCATTGTCGAGTGTAGAAATGGAGAAAATAAACATTTTTATTAATAATAATAATCACCTGATAGATGCCAGTTAATCCGGTTAGCTGCAGTATTTTATATTCGTTCTTCGTTCTTTCGTTGCACACTGCCAAAAGTACTGCCAAGTGTTCACTTCTTGAGAATTCGTCATAATTATCCAACATATCCAACATAAAACACTTTATTTAATTACTATAAACCGTTTCAAATTAGTCACTTCAGAAATAACATAACCTAGAATATTGCATTGCTAGTTGCATACTCTCCAAACCTCAAAGAACATGCGAAGTTAGTTATTTCTAAGAGTTTAAGAAACATTTTGCACAGAACACTGTAAACATCTTGGGATGATATAATTTAAAATATTACTAATGTTATTTTGCAAATATCGTCGATTACTGTTAATATTGTTACTATTATTAGTATTAACAGAATGTAATTCCACAACACAAGAAGGTTAAAAATTTATCGCCGTGAAGTGCACCTTGCATTAGTGGCCTACAGATGTCGTCTGTAGATGTGATATTGTCAGTACTTGCTTTTCGCAAATTTAATTTTTCGCGTATTGTTCGTGTATTTACAAACATGTAAAATGCCTAGATAACGGATGAGGTGCTGATTTATAGGAGTGTGACAAGTGCATATTATCGTGTGGCAGCGTAATACCAAAGACGTTTCCCGAGTACACAAAATATAATGCTGAATACTTTTTGAGCCACATTGAGCAACTGTTATAATGCCATGGCGGTAAACGTGTAGCAGTGTTTTTATGTATTTGTGTACATCTGCGTGTATTTTGTTGTTATCCTTTGTGTTTTTCCCGACATAAGTAATCATGATCGCCAAATCAAGTAGGTAAGTACCTCGCTTTACACAAAAAGTCGAGGTCGAGGGAAGAAGAGGTCCACAGCAAGTACAAATATCTTTGCAGGTTTTAATTTAAACGAGTAAGAAAATAGAAAATGATACAACATTCTTAAAATCTCTGCAAATATAAATCCTGGAAATAAATATTAGTAAGATAGGTGATGTTTGACTTTTTTAATATCATAGCAATTATTGTCACCAACTTAGGTATACCAACTTTTTCTTTATTTATAATCTGGTTATACAGGAATCTTACTTTGTTAATTTCTCACGTAATTATTTTTGTTTCTTTTAAAAGGTATGGTTGTAAATAAAATAGTATACAAACCTCGATGATAAGTTTCATTCTTTTCTCTCGATTTTCTTTTTTTTATTAGGACTTCCCAGTACCTTAAAATTAGTGACTGTAAGAAATAATCACACTATATTAAGTTAGAAAATGCATAATAACAATACTATTCCAAATATGTAATAATTATTTCCACAACTTGATCCTGTCACGATTTTATTACTAATTTAGTGTACTGTTATGCACAAGCGAAGTCAAATTTTACATACATTTCTCTGTATGTATATATTATGTAAAATTCACTACGCAGACTACAAATTAATATAAACAAGTAAAAAACAAGCGACAGGACGTCTCATCATCTTAACGAGTTACAAACCTGATGAGAAGGCTCTACTGACCACCTATTTCATTCTACATTTACATTTATATTGGCGACGAACCTACTGTTGATGTTTTCAAATTATATCTAAATGTAGACAGGATCGTTATATGTCGTAATTTAGCGAATGATTTTAACACAACATTGGTTTTTAAAGAACTTCTTCGATTTGGCACGCTGAACGTGATAAAAGTAGGTTACAAAAAAACATCAATTGAAGTGTTATTATTTGTGTAATAGATTAAAAATTAGCATTTCGAAAGTTCTTTGCTTCGGTTTGTAATGCCATAACACGATTTAAACAAATCTACATTGTATGAAACTCGAACACGCCCTCGCTTGTCTAAAAGGAGGACGGATTTGACCCCCATTGCGTTGGCACCATTAGAACACTTGATGGGATGGAGTTCTTCCAAGGTCATTGGAATCGACCGAGGACGTTGGACGAAGTTGCGTTGGCGAATTGTACGATGATTTTTGGTATCGGTGAACGTATCGGGCAAGATCTAATGATAATGAAAGCCATGCATATATCTTTTCAGCTACACCTTTATTCGGGATACAAGCTAACGTTCGTAGCTGTCTAGGTTCGGTATATATGGGCGTTAATACACACATATCTTACACTTGAACAATGTGTCGATTGAAAAGATATTTGTTAGTATGTGAGGGTCAAATATAAATCATTTATTTCAATTTATTATGTTTATTCTTTTAATGTTACAATTTTTTTCTCCAAATCACATTACAAGCGGCTTTTGAATGACACTTGACAGGCTTAAAAGGTGTATTTTTACAGCCTAGGTAGAAAAAGTTCTTTGCTATGCAACATTCCAGGTAATAATTTAAATCAAGCTGGTAATTGAAATTGACAATGATAATAGGTAAAAACAAAATGATGGAGTTTAGAAAATACACATAAAACTGGTTTTATTACAACTACAAACTACAACAAGAAATTTTTACTTATTAGAAATATTTGTGAATTGTAAATTAATTAATTAATAATAATAAAAAGTCTTTATTAGTGTTTACAAAGAAAATACACAAGATCTGGGCGAAGTCTAGCTTTCGCTACTCTACTTAACCCAATATAAGGTACCAAAAAATATAAAAACTAACATAACCAAAACAACTTAGTGCTATTATTACAATCATTACAATTCAGAATAAAAAAAATGGCAAAAACAACAACAAAATCAATTAAACTCTCTCCACCTCCGTCCTTTTTCGTAAAATTAACAATATTGATTGTGTTAATGGTAACGACTCATTCTCACTTTCAATTACATCCATCCATTAGCGTAAAATTGGAACAAATTTGGAGAAAAAATTATATGTTAAACTAGGGAGAAAAGCAGATTTAATGCCTTGCCTGGTTTCCAACCACGGCATTAAATCTTGTGCTTTTCTTAGAATCTTCAAAACATAGATTTAAAAACTGATAAATTTATTTACACCTTGAAAATTATCAGACTTGAATTATAGAAAAAAGTGTGAGTGTATATGCCTATTAACATATCTACGAATTTCGAAACCAAGTATCTTTAAACTGTTACCATTCCCGTACAAGGAGGCATTCTAACTGACCACTCAGACAACTGTTATACCAGATTAGGTACCTTTTGGCATTTTTAAATCACCCGAACGACGAAAATTATAATTTAGAGAAGCATTCTCTCTGCTCTGCAGTATATACTTTGTGATTTAACAGCACCAAAGTGGCGTTACAGTTAACATTCCACGCTGGAATCTTTTCGACATAAATTCTTCAGCGTAAGAGGAGAGACTGGGATCTTTATTTGAATATTTATTTATGTTACCCAGTTTTCGAAGCGGTCTCTAATTAAGTCTACTCATTAAAACGGCCCAAACGTGCCGTAAATTTGGTGGATTGAGGCTTAAAGTGCCTACTAATTAGTGGTGAGAGACTACCTGGAAACAACGACATTTCATCTTCAGTTATGACAATTTATAGTGACGCTTCTAATTGTTTTTAGTTATTTCTAGATATATAGAATTTTATACAGAGTGCAAAATGTAATAATATTATTGTTAGTATGTTAAAGCGTTAAAAAGAAAACTTTAAGTACTTAATCTAAAATTTTGTATACAGGGTGTCCCGAAATAAATGCAACAAAATTTGGTCAGAAATTCTTAAGAGAAATTTAAGGCCCTAAAAATTTAATTTTTTTTATATCTCAGAGCTATATCGCACAAGAACGACCAAATTTGGTACACAGGGATTTTATGACATGTAGAATGCGATGCTGATAAGCTTTTTGGCAAGGGGCCCCCCACAAGAGACTTTTTCGGGGGCCCCCTTGCCTTTGGGGCCACCGAACTTTAGTTGCATATTTATTTTTTTTTTAAATTAGTAACCTCTTAGAAATTCCAGGGAATTTAAAAACTTTTTGTCTCTTAAAATTTTTTCGAAAAACGCAGCGTTTTTCGAAAAAATGGCAAAATGTGATTGGATGCATATCGAGGTTCATATGAAATTTTAAAGTGTTAATCGTAGGTGGCTGGCATTCGCAATAAACAATCAATTTTATTCTGTGACAGTTGTCATTAACCATCATCGGGAGCTCATAGAGACAGGATCAGTAGTTGTAAAAAAATCACAATTTAAAGAAATTTAATTTTAATTTAAAGAAATCACAAGTTAAACATTAACAATTAATAAGAAAATGTGAATATCAAAATAAGGTACAATAAACTTGGGAATTAATAACAAAATTAATGGTACTTCATGATTAAATAATTTAATTCTAAAAAGTTTGTTAAAATCACACTGGTCAGTTCCGTAAAACGTGTTCAAAGTGAGAACCGTTTTGTTCAACACAAGCCTGCAAACGTGACACGAAATTTTGACGTATTTTCGTGTGAATGTTGGGAATCTGTCTAATTTCTTCAGCCGCAGCAAGGATTCGTTCATGTAATTGTTCCCGGGTTCTAATTGGTACGGCATAGACGCGATCCTTCATGGCCCCCCAGAAAAAAAAGTCCATGGCATTTATATCGGGAGAACGGGGGGGCCATGTTACATGAGGAGAATTGTTACCTATCCATCGCCCTTGGAAATTTTCATTCAGCCACTCAGTTACGAAGTGCCCCCGATGTGGTGGGGCACCATCGTGCATAAAGAACAAATTGCGTCTAATACCGAGAGGAACATCTTCCATAAGAGACGGTAGTTTATGCTCCAAAAAATTAAGGTAACTTTCAGCATTTAATCGTGGAGGCAATAAATATGGACCGATGATGCAATCTCCGACAATTCCAGCCCAGCAATTAATTGAAAATTTTTCTTGCGAATGAGTCTGTCTTAAGACAAATGGATTTGCCATAGCCCAATAATGAAGATTGTGCAAATTTATTAGGCCATCTTTTGTAAAGCACGCCTCATCGGTAAAGAAAAAATTTCGTATAAATCCCGGATTTAAGTTGTAACATTGAAGAGCCCATAAGCTAAAATGTCTTCTTCGTGGCAAATCTTTTACTTTAAGTTCCTGTGCCTTTTGAAAGTGAAAAGGTTTCAACAGTTGTCGTTTGATAAAGCGGTGTATTCTTGTTCTGGGAATCTCAAGTTGAGATGACGCGCGTCTTATGCTTATTTCGGGATTTTCTTCAATTAAATTTAAGATAATTTCTTCCTGTTCGGGAGTTAATAAATAACTTCTCCCTGAGTTAGGTTTTTTCACAACTACGGATCCTGTCTCCATTAGCTGCCGATGTACTCGTGCAAACATTGAATGGTATGGGAGTATGCGTGCAGGAAATCGCTCGGCGTACAATCTGCGTGCGAGACGTGAATTTCCACGAACCTCCCCGTAAATTAGGTGCATTTGTACCCTTTCTTGGACAGAAAATCTCACCATTTTTTCGGGAACTATGATTACTGACAACTATTAATGGTAACAATTTGACACTGGTTAATGACAACTGTCACAGAATAAAATTGATTGTTTATTGCGAATGCCAGCCACCTACAATTAACACTTTAAAATTTCATATGAACCTCGATATGCATCCAATCACATTTTGCCATTTTTTCAAAAAAACGCTGCGTTTTTTCGAAAAAATTTTAAGAGACAAAAAAGTTTTTAAATTCCCTGAGAGTTTCTAAGAGGCTACTTATTTTTTTTAAAATTAAATATGCAACTAATGTTCGGTGGCCCCAAGGGCAAGAGGGCCCCCGAAAAAGTGTTTTGTGGGGGCCCCTTGCCAAAAAGCTTATCAGCATCGCATTCTACATGTCATAAAATCCCTGTGTACCAAATTTGGTGGTTCTTGTGCGATATAGCTCTGAGATATAAAAAAAATTAAATTTTTAGGGGTTTGTTTCAGGGGGCTATATCTCCGAAAGGGGGCCGCACTTATCAAAAGTAAAAAATACGGGTCCCTTAAATTTCTCTTAAGAATTTCTGACTAAATTTTGTTGCATTTATTTCGGGACACCCTGTATACTGTAGATCACTTCAAAGGAGAGCACTGCCCATAAAATCTACAGAACACATTCGGCACGCACAGAGGCCATATCTGCTAATTCTTGATTTGAGTAAGGCTTTCTAAAATACTTGACACAGAGGTAGTGCATTTTAGAAATTGTGTATTTTTCTGTCTTCTATTTTGAATAAAATTATGATAAAATTTTAAATAAAGCTATCACGGCACAAAATACCTGGATTTTTCTAATGAATTGTTTGAAACTATACCATCTAGTTTTCTGTTACTGCTTGTTTTAATTTTATACACCTTATAGCGCTCTCCACAATAAGTCAAGAGGGGGTTAGATCTTGGACTTCCGTATCCATTTATTTTTCAAAATATATTTTTACGTTGTTTTGAACAAGTTTTTCCAATGGGATCATAAGGAATTTGGAAAGTAAATACTTCGTGAAATGGCCAAAAAATCCAAGTAGTATTGTTTTTTTAATATGTTCTGCCATACAGTTTATTAATAATTGTCTTATTCTTTATCGTAGGCGTCTCTCAATTTATTCAGTAGAAGTTTTGTGTTGCTTTTTTCGCTTTTACGTTTTCTTCAGATATTTCAGAACTTTTCCGCATTTTGACTTTAATTTTGACAGTTAGCAATATTTATTTATTCCAAAGAATGTAGGATTTCCTTAGCAACAATAGTGTCTACGATGTTATAAGTGATTAAAAATGCAATAATTTTCAAAATAATAAATATTTTCGGCCGTTTCTCAGGAAAAAAAATGTACAAGCAAATACAATTATGTAAAAAAATCAAAAGGGGCAGTTCGAAAATGATTTAAAAATACACTTCTACGCGGAACTGTAAAATCTGATCTTGCGTAAAGCAATCGACAGTCATGGCGACAAAATATAGACAGAATTTTTCAATTAAATAAATTTGTGGATTTAATTAATCAAATAATTTGACATACCTGATACAACAACTGTTCAAAATATAAACCTACTTGTAAACACATTTGGGCCCGCCTTACCCAGTTTTTACGAGCTAATACAAATGTTGCTTGTTGGTTTTGAACTTCTAAGTTATTGGCATAATTGAGCCTCGTGTATGATACGCCACACTGTTGATTGGGATATTCCTTGTACTTGTTGAGCTATTTGCCTGGTACTTATACGGAGATTCTCTTCAACAATCTCTAAGATGTGTTTCTCAGTTGCAGCATTACTCCGTGGAAACCCTGGATCTTTATATCTTTCACAATTCGGTTGTAAATTTAAAAATTGTAAAAATAATATATATACCGGGACATCGTTCTGCGTACATAGGAGAAACTGCTAAAGTATATTGTCTTACTTCATCCTAAATGTAAACACTATCGCAAAAACGTTAATACTAAAATAGAATTTCAGTATTTGGAATCGCCTGCGTTCCTATAACATTAGAGATTACAGTAGCCCAGCGATGTAAAGGTTGAAAATACTACATAATTTTTTTTTATCGGAAACTAGATTTTTTAAAAAAAATTTTTTACGACGCATCTATTTCCAAATTTTTAGGGTAATTTATAAATCACTCTGTATTTGTTGAGCTCCTCCACATTTTCGAGTCCTGATATGTGAATCATCCTTTGAAGCGGAAATCGCGTTCGAACGCAAGAAACACAACCAGCTAAATAATGCCCGGCATTTCATTTGCCGATGGTATAAATAAGCGAATACCAGATATTTCCATTTCAAATTTTACCGAGCCAAACTAGTTAGAGGAATATGAAAAATAAATAAAACATCCTCATAACCCGTATCGTGGGATAATATACGAGTTAAATATTTTTCTATACCATTCCCTAGTGTCTTATTATATACCGTTTATCATTACAGATTGTGAAAGAAACTTCAGAAATGCGCGCGTCTATTCCATTTATTTATATGTGTTGGTGCTTATCGGGTTCGTATCCTTCAGTAACAATATCAGAAAGTAAAGAAAACGGCAGGAAGTTGTTTTAATTAATGTATTAATGGTTAATAATGTTCACACCTTAAAAAATAACATTGTGCAAACTCATCTATCAGTGAAATTATTATGGTTTTTTTGAAAGAATTTTATATTTGAACTCAGGCCCGTTCCTAGCAGGTATACAGCGAATGTCCCGCACGCAGGCGGCAAAAGGGTCAAGTATGCCTGTGAACTAAAAAACAGAATCTATCAGTTACGTTATAAAATTGTAAATATAGTTATTTATTAAACTGGAAAAAGCTAAAAAGGTTTTTGTACTGATATAATGATCACTTTAAAATATTAAAAACGTAACAAAACGTAAAAAGATTATTTTTTCCTTAGCAAAAAATGTGAAATATTTGCTCTTATCGAGGGGCAAAGTCAACATTTTTTCTCATTTTAGAAAAAATAGTTTATTCTAAGCTGCCTGACCGATTAAAAGACTGTCCGCATCTGCAGCCGTCCGTCCTATTGTAAATATTTCAACTTGCCCCACCAAGAGGCACTAAAAAACGCTGAAAAAATATCGCCTCGAATTGGCTAATATCGCCATAAGACCATAAAAATCATAGAATATATAGAACGGCAAAAGGGGTTCGAAAATAATCAACCTATGGAGTCCGGTAATATTATTTTAACTTAGCTTTAATGAATTGGTTGCCCTAACGGGATACATTCACATTAATGGGCAGGAATTAAAAAAAAAATAAAAATTTAAGTCCAATTCATAGACACATGATTTCTATGGTCCAATTACAAACTTCCCGATTTGGTTTTAATTGTGTGCTGAAATTAAAATGCTATATATAATCAACAGCTTACATTAAGTTTTCCAACCAATATAGAATTCATGCAACTTCGGTATTATATGAGATTTTTCGAAAAACAGTTAAATAATTATGATTTAAACTTATGTATTAAAAACCCTGTATCTGTGGGCAAAATACGGCTTACCAGTTGCAATTTTTAAACGAAATAAATAACGGAGGAATGCAGTTGTAAAAAATTGTAGAAAATGGCGAAGTTGCCGGTTATAGTGCCATACCTACATCGACATTGTTACTTACCCATATTTTGACAACATTTCGAAATACACGCCCTTACATTTTTGTACTGCAGTGGCACATTTTACAGATCGATAAAAAAAATAATAGAAGAGGCTGAAAGTCGATCTAAATTTTGCATGTTAATGATACCTTTATTTTACTGATGTTTTGATACACCGTGAAAAATTTTGAGTAAAAATCAACACAAATGGTTGTCAAAACGAGTCCACACCCGATTGTGTTGAAATTCAAATTATGATGAGTAAATGTAGTGTTGTATATGTTCAATAAAGAAAATAAAAAAGTAGGTATATTAACATTTATGCTCTGAATATTCTGATGAATTATCTTCGTCTCCTAGATTGATAACGATAGGTTCCACAGTAACGTCAATTAAATTATCGAGTTCCCACATTTTCTACTCTTCTTTTTGTACATAATGTATACATCTTTGCCAGTTATCTGCAGTTACTCGTTCCAAGGAATTTTTTAACAAAATTTTCACGTCACTTAATTTAAACGTCGTATTATTTCGCGCTACATCTCCTTTTACCTGCGCCCAGACTAATTCGATTGGGTTAAGTTCACGATAATAAGGTGGTAACCGTAGTACCATTATTTGGCGATTTGTTGCCATTTCATCGATAACATATTTTTTCTGATCTTTATTAAGATTGACAAGTGTCAAAAGTTCCTTTTTCACGTATTTGTTTGAAAATAATTTTTTTTCTGGATAACCATTGAATTATATCGGTCTTCCTCCAAGCAGTCATAGGCGTCCGCTCGGTCTGCCGTGAATGGTAACTGGCATTATCCATGACAATTACAGACTCCGGAGGAATAAGATCTAACATATGTGTAAAATACTCTTCGAAAACGTCTGCTTTCATGTCTTCGTGATAGTCACCTGTTTTTTTAGATTCAAATAAAAGTAAACCACCATCTACAAAACCACTGGCACTACCTATATATGTCACTATTAATCTTCGCCCTTTACCTGAAGGTGCCTTGAACCCTGTTGAAAGTCCATCCAAAAATGCTTGTCGAAAATTTTTTACATTTTTATCTTGCCATACTTTTGCTACATTATATCCCTCGTTGACCCAAGTTTCGTCTAGATAATAAATATTCCTCCCTTCGTCACGGAATTTTCTAATTGATCTTAAGTAGGATCTTCGCCAACAAATAATTTCATCTTTATCGATAAGAATTGACTTCCTGTTCTGTTTTTCCCAGCAAAAATTCAACTTTCGTAAGACGGCCCATAATTTACTTCTACTAATTTTTGGCAAATCGTTGTCCTCTGAAAGTTTACTTAAAATTTTGTTTAGCTTTGGTATTTTTTTTTGTAAATAAAATGTACTTTTCTGCGAATGACATTTTTGAAGAAATCATCTATAACGACTTTTGACCTCTCTGTAGATGATTTTGGGGGACTTACAGTATCTTGTTCATTTTTTGTTGCCTTTAAAAGTCTGTAGATAGTCGCATTTCCAATCCCTGTCATTTTGGAACACTTTTCCACGATGTCGTCAACACTGTTGGTAGGATTTTGGTGTTTCAATGCATTAAATACATTTAATATAATAATCTTCTCATTCTGAGGCAGCGCACATTTTTTCACGCGTTTAGCAGGTACGTAACCTGATAAGCTCGACATTTTACCCAAACAATATTATATCCACTGGCACAATAGTCACTAAACACAAGTTGAATTTTACTCTACTGCACTAGCACGTCTTCGTATATTCATGTCTAAGACTGGATTGATCTGTCACAATACACTGGCTCCTGCCCTATGATGTATCCAGTAAAATATACTAATGTTACTTGTTAGCATTAGTGTTACCCGATAATTACCTGAAACGAAATATTACCACGCCCATGGCCTGTTCTTATCTCGGGGTTTTATTACTCTCTTTCATTTCCAAACAGACTATAGCTTTCTAAACTATGTGTTATTCTAAACACAAAATTGAGTTATATTGTCAATTTATTTCGTTATTTTTTCACAATATGTAGGTATATAATTTAAATCAGTAATGAGTTACTTATATAATTTTAGTGTTGTAACAAACACAAAATAGTGATGATTTTTCATTATACTGTGCTGGTTCTTGCACAGTTTTTATGAAAATTAGACCTATTGTGTACCTTAAAGATGTTCATTTTTTTACGAATTGTAAATTATTACTATAAATATTTATAACAATTACCATTAATAACATTATAACTGTTACAAATAATTATAATTAAGAGATGATAATAAAATTATTATAAATAATTATGTCATAAAAATTGCTGTCTAAAAAAAACAACACCTGTTAAGTCTTGGTTTGATTTATTTTCCAAAGTTTTATAGCTGAGTAGTTGAGGATCAAACGAAATGGTAATCATGTAATGACACACACAAGATAAGTTTTCTGAAGTAAGAAGCAAATCATTTTTTTTTATATCGGATGAAGACGGCCATTGTTACTTACCTATTTCTACCACATCTTCATGACACAAATTCTCACTTTCCAGGTTACACTATACTTTTTTATGCAAATTGTAATTTGAAAGTGTATTTACAATTGCGGTCGATGGTCCATGATCGGATTAGAACAATACCCTTATCGATAATCGTTGTTTCGATAACGAGATAGTTCTCAATGTTCAAACGACGGCGCTCCCAAGGAAGTTACGTAAAAATGGAAGATTCTACGTGGACGTCCAACCGCGCGATTTCTGCTAGCCGACTCTATTCGATATTCAACGGGCGCTTCTCAGGAATGAGGCCTAGTCGTAGCGAAACTTTTCTAAATAATGCGCGACATTTCTGTCCGCGTGGTGCGTGAGATCGGCGCGGCTCCAAAACGGTCGTCGTAAATAAGGGGAGACAATAGTAAGAAACATAAATGTAGCATTATTGAGGAGTAAACACGGGACGGGTACGTATCAGAGCGCGTACGACACAATGTCACCAGTGGCGTACGGACGCATCCGATAGACAGACAGAACCTCTCGGAGAAAGTCTCACTAAAACGGGCCAAACTGGGCGACCGACTGAAAACTTAAGCCGAATGTTGCTGGTTTCAAAAATACAGGGCGTTCAATGCTAGAATTTTATTTTGAATTATCTCAATAACTTTGAAACCAGTGGGAGTATTAAACAAAAATTTGGGACAATTCTGCTTTTTGGCACGGCAAATAAGAATTTTTAACTAATTTTGACGTCACTGTTATATCTGACAAAGGTATACCTTGTTGAAGTCGTTAGGAGTAACCATTTTTGAGATAATCGTATTTGAAATATTCAGTGCAGCGATTTGAAACTGTTATCGTTTCAGGTAAAGTGCCTTTTCTACTAAAAATACAGCAAAATGTTACTTGAAAAAGTTGTTCAGAACGGTAAATTATGGAGACGTGCAAAATTTCAAAAAAAAAGTAAAAATAAAAATATTTTTTCCCGTGCCAAAAACCATAATTGTTCAATTTTTTTTTAATACTCCGACAGGTTTCAAAGTTATTGAGATATCTTAAAATAAAATTCTAGCATTGAACGCCCTGTATTTTTGAAACCAGCAACATTCGGATGAGGCATATTTGGCTCAATCGACTTTTTTTGGTCACCAGTATCTCCAGCTCCGAGATTTCCCATCCTTTCACAGACTCCCTGTATAAGTTTTCATGGGTAGCACATGGGTTAAAAAATCTACTTCCTTACCATCAAAAAGATTACTATACCGTATAAAGTCAAGAAATCCCGTATTGTTCTGCGAAACGATATCAACTTTTTTCTTCACTAGTCCAGCACTAGGTCCTTATAACTAGGAAATAAACTGTCACAAATAAAAAACATTATTTAATGCGTTATTTATTGAATAGTCTGATGCTGTCACAGTTACTTCAAGGCGGCGAACAACTGAAGGTATCCGTGAATAATTAAAATGTCTGATACATCTTCGCGAAATCTAGAATCATTGAATCTATGTTGAGCATATGAAATAGAAGTAGCATCACTTGAGTGTAGTCGCTGTAAAATAATTTTTATGTCGTCAAAATATGAACAGTAATATGACGTTGCTTCTAACTACTATTCCTTTAGCAAAAACCATGTGGAATAATTCCCCAATTTTTAATGGGAAGTAACTACAATGAGAATGGTCAAGAATGCAGATTTGCACTTTCTCATGAGCATTGGCGTCAGTTTCTGAGGGAATGTTTTTCACTAAACTCGAGAATCGTTCTGTCGATTAGCTAACATGAATAAGGTTAAATTTGTTTTAATATAAATAAAGTATATTTAAATATTAAGGCCGTCAGTATTTTTCTGGCTGCAATAAAATATTAATACCTACACTTTTTTAAAAAAATATTTTAATATATATTCTTCTTTTCTAGGTAAGATTGCAGTACTTTGAATTGAATATAGGTAAGCAGGTTTATTTAATTTGCTTTATTTATTCTGTAGAAAATACGTTTGCATGTCTGGTTCTTTTTACAAATTAGGAATTTATGTAAAATTTATCATTCATAAATATATTCCGCATTGAAGAAACTTTAAATATAAAATAGTATATCGTATCATTTTCTATTTAATATTTTGAGGGGCAAATGTGGTATACTTTTTGCGGCCAGTAGTAAAAGTAAAAAAAAATATTGTATTGCTTAGGAAAGCGATCCCGCTCGTGGCGCCACTGACCGGCTCGGTGGAATGTGCGACCGCACTCCCTTGTTAGGATCTAAGATGGCGATGCCTTAAAACAATGCAGTTCTAAAGGAGTTATGTGGCCGCTAGCGACTACTCGATTTTTTTTGTCCACTACGAGCCATTTTTATATGAGTATTTAACCATTTTCGCCGAGACCGATATGTCCATGGGAATTGCCGAGAATAGGGAAAAAACGCGGTCTGTCGATGGTCCGTCGCGCGTTCCTAAACTTGGGAGGGGATTTAGAGAAATTGGAACCGAAATCTTTCAAAATCTAGAATAGGCGGATATGACGACCATTAATTAATCATAAATGAAAACTGATATTGAGTGATACGTCATTTTAAAGAGCATTCAATTGTTTTTTTCAAAGACATCTAATTTTTTTTTGGATGATCTCTTCTCGAAGAATTAAAGGTGGAAAGATGTTTGAAAGTGTCCACCAACAATCTTCATGCAGTAGTAGACGACACATTCAGCTCAAGTATGCATCCCATTTTGGTCATAATAACATTTACGTTATTTCAAGGTTAAATGTTATATTTTTGTACTATGCATCACCCTGAACTGTTAAGAAAAAAAGGTGATGTTATTTCTAACACGTTATGCAGAATTTTAACAGAGTTTCTTAAACACAAGTAATTAGATGTCGCTATAGTTTAATGTATTTGTTATTTAAATTACGAAAATGGACGCCTTGCGCGTGAAAAATTGTACCAAAATAAAAATTTCGCCAGTGGCGTAGAAGTTAGAAATGGGAAACTGCCTCACTACACCTGTGCCAATTCTTCATATTTTCAGCCCAGGATTATCCAGTTTATATTATATTTATTATCCATCATATTTAATGTCTTCTTAAAGGACTTCAGTCTTAACACAATTTTACATTTTCTTATGTTTTTAAAACACTGTGTTTTCCAATGCCATTTTCACAGTTGCATGTAGATTTGAAGTAAAACTTTTTTGAACGAATTACTTTTATCAAAAAAGTGTCAAATAAAGTTATTTTTTAAATCTGTTTCTTTGAGTCTGTTTAGAAATGAAAGATAGTAATGAAAGCTTATTATGTATGCAAATCGTAAATAAATGTAGTACTGGTGCTTATATTCAATATTTTTATATTATGTTTTATCGGTATAGATAAGGTGTACTTTTAAAAAAAACTTTGTGTAATCGAACCGTACTAAATTGTAGCAGGTAGCTAAAATTAATTAATTATCTTCGTCTCCTAGATTGATAAGGATAGGTTTCACCGTAACGTCAATTAAATTATCTAGTTCCCACATTTTCTCCTCTTCTTTTTGTACATGCTGTATACATCTTTGCCAGTTATCTGTTAACAAAATTTTCACGTCACTTAATTTAAACGTCGTATTATTTTGCGCTACATCTCCTTTTACTTGCGCCCAGACTAATTCGATTGGGTTAAGTTCACAGTGATAAGGTGGTAACCGTAGGACCGTAATTTGGCGATTTGTTGCCATTTCATCGATAACATATTTTTTCTGATCTTTATTAAGATTGACAAGTGTCAAAAGTTCGAAAATAATACTCTTAATACTCTTCGAAAATATCTGCGTTCATGTCTTCGTGATAGTCACCTGTATTTTTAGATTCAAATAAAAGTAAACCGCCATCTACAAAACCACTGGCACTACCTATATGTGTCACTATTAATCTTCGCCCTTTACCTGAAGGTGCCTTGAACCCTGTTGAAAGTCCATCCAAAAATGCTTGCCGAAAACTTTTTACATTTTTATCTTGCCATACTTTGTTACAGTATATCATCCCTCGTTGACCCAAGTTTCGTCTAGATAATAAATATTCTTCCTTTCGTCACGGAATTTTCTAATTGATTTTAAGTAGGATATTCGCCAACAAATAATTTCATCTTTATCGATAAGAACTGACTTCTCGTTCTGCTTTTCCCAGCAAAAATTCAACTCTCGTAAGACGGCCCATAATTTGCTTCTACTGATTTTTGGCAAATCGTTGTCCTCTGAAAGTTCGCAATTTTGTTTAGCGTTGGTATTTCTTTTTTAAAATAAAATGAGTGTATTTTTCTGCGAATTAAATTTTTGAAGAAATCATCTATAATGACTTTTGACCTCCCTGTAGATGATTTTGGGGGATTTACAGTATCTTGTTCATTTTTGTTTCCTTTAAAAGTCTGTAGATAGTCGATTTTCCAATCCCTGTCATTTTGGAACACTTTTCCATGATGTCGTCAACATTGTTGGTAGGATTTTGATGTTTCAATGCATTAAATACATTTAATATAAAAATCTTCTTATTCTGAGATAGCGCACGCCTTTTCACGCGTTTAGCAGGTACGTAATCTGATAAGCTCGACATTTTACCCAAACAATATTATATCCACTGGCACAATAGTCACTAAACACAAGTCGAATTTTACTCTACTACACTTGCACGTCTTCGTATATTCAGCTCTAAGACTGGATTGATCTGTGACAATACACTGGCTCCTGCCCTATGATGTATCCAGTAAAATATACTAATATACTCCCATTACCTGTTAGCATTAGTGTTACCCGATAATTACCTGAAACGAAATAATACCACGCCCATGGCCGGTTCTTATCTCGGGGTTTTATTACTGTCTTTCATTTCCAAACAGACTATAGGTCCAATTCTGCTGAACTCGAACTAATTATAAATCCACTGCCATTTGACTGATTTTGTTTCGGCTATTTCGTTCATTACTTATGTAAAACTGGCCGTTTCTATACTTTATAACATTGGTCCCCAAACTTTTTTGTCTCGTAGACCACGTGCCAGCTTTTTTTTTGTTTTGTTTTGGGTGAGGAGAAAGCCAAAATTTCGGTCACGACCTGCTTAAATAGGATCCATTCTCGTGGACCTCTATTTACATCTCGTGCATCCCCAATTTTTGTTTTCGCTGACATGGATCCCTTGCAGTTCGGAGTCGATCCCTAAGGGTCGATATAGACCACTTTGGGAATCATTGCTTTATAACATCGACCAATCGACCACTGTCAACGATCGACCATATCGATAGATACGTGTGAGCTGTGAGCGGGACCGTCGCCAACCGAGAGTAACCACCGCTGTTACCAAATCTGTAAGAAAGTTGCATGTTTCTCATTTGTACGCAAGAGTCTGGAATCATCCAAGAATCTTGCAAAATTGCAAGGCAAGAAATTTGCGAGAAAAGGCCAGTGAGATATTACATATATCAAGAATATCAAGAATTAATAAAAAATAGAGGACCTACTGAAATGCCCCTGCCGCTAATTGAAGAAAATATCGGCTATAACTCTAGAAATCCATTTAAGTGTAAAAGGAACAATAAATTTGTCCATCTGTGTGGAACTGAACGAAAAAGTCACGGTTAATTTGATTCCATAATATTTCATTAGTATTCATGCGAAAGCTAATATAAGAACTGACGCTATTTGCTGCGACTCGAGTATACACACGTATATCAAACGGGTTTTCTTCGGGGAAAAATAGTCGTGTAATTAGAGTATGGATGTATACTACTCTTACGATGTAATTATCGCTAGGCTCGCTCTCGTTTTGTTCTACAGGATGTATAGATGATAACTCGTATACGGAAATATAAATATTCCATACAGACATCAAAGCATTGATAATTTCGTAGCAAAACGTACGACGACTTTAACAGTGTTCTTTGATCTCGTCAGTGGCGTATTTAGAATGTCTTCTTGGGGGAGGGGGGAGTGAAATGCCGCCCCTTTTTCAGTTCCACAAAAAAGCAAAATTTCAATATTTTTTCCCCCTGGTGGTATTGGTCACAAACATACATGGTTCTGCAATACGGCTGTTCACATTTGTTTATAAGTATGTGAAAATAATTGTTAAAATGTGGGGTTAGAATAGCGAAATAATGTGTGTCTTACTATCGCTTTTTAAAAGTTATTATTTTATTTGAGGAGAATTAAAGTGGTAAAAGTAAATAAACAAAACATCAAGAATTTTATTTTTTTCCACGCTTTATATTTTTCGATATTCCTATACCTAAAATGTCTGTACAAATTTGATCAGTTTCCGGCGACCTTAAGGACCCCGTATTTTTGAAATAGTGTTTTCTGTAAATACAAATATTTTTAGACATTTAAGAACTAAATAATAGAGAGCTTAATAACAGGACCGTTATCTCATGCTACCTGCGAATATCATCATCGAATCAAAATGTGGATGATGAACAACTAGATTTTTTATTTAAATTATTGCATTTTATTAAATAAAATAGTAGTGCTATACAGGGTGTCCGGAATGTGAGTGCCGTAATTTGAAGAGTTTATATATCTGTCTAAAAGCAATAAAACACTCTTATGAAAAAAATGTCTAAAACGAATGTTACAAAATTACTAAGGTACAATTAAGATTAAGTAAAAGCGTCTGCAACGAAATTTGTTCATAATTTGATTTTTGGATTAGTATAAATGAAGTTAACATTTAAAGTTTCCGAGAAACTCGTTAAAACGTACTGTAACGTTCGAGAACGTTGCAGTGTCAGGCTGCTGGTGATAATCTAAAAGTAATATTAGTCATAATGGTTCGTACAGCTAGTGCTATTCATTTTTGTCTAGTTTTTCTTTGATGTTTGTACATAAACAAGAATGGAACAATTTATAGTAACCATAACCAGATGCATCGCATGTTAATTTACGGCGAATCTAGGCAAAACTCCCTGGCTGCGAGACGCTTGTACGGTCAACGCTTCTTGCAAGTAATTGTAAACACTTGTAACTATTATTCTATGTGGTTAAAAGAGCTCTAAGAAAACTATTCACAGTAAGTACATATGTTTAGGTGTGCCTATTTGTAATTATTATGTATTAAACTTAAACAACAATCCTAAGATAGTGTGTGAGCGACGTTGTCACATATTCAAGACCTGTTTGCTGTCGTGATTCTGTTACCGTTGGTCAGAGAAAAAATTGTTAAGTCAAATATGTTTTGTTTAGTACAACTTCTCATATGGCAAAATGAAGGCACTCATATCCCGGACATCGTGTATTTTGACGCGTTCCAATATGGCGCCCGTAAGAAAAAAATCGATTTCTCGCATATTCTTATTCCTCTGCATCAAGTTTCGACTCTTTCTGTTGAGAGATAATGACTCTAGATGGCATTTTCAACAATCAACATTTTCAATTTTTTCACTATATTTCAGCAACAGCAGGGGATCTGTTTGCTTTATCTTAATGGCCAATCGAAAGATACAACTTTTTTCTAATTTGGGCCACCCTGTATATTTTACGGTTTTCTAGATACCAATGGTGAGCCATAAATAGCGGATCACCATGTATACATAAAAAGCAAGAGCCTGGGCCTCCATTAGCAGACTGTCTTGATTTTAATAACTGTTTTAGGCAAGAGCGATTACGTCAGACACAAAATTACTATCTTTAGCGGTGGTATTTGGACCTCTAAAGGCGTATGGACTAAACACAAGTACCACCTCTGTAAAAGTGTGCAATAAACCACAGTTTACGGTTTATTAATACGTTTTATCATATGTAATTTAAAATCAACACTTAATTGCGTACGCTGAAGTTAATTATTGTTTTCTTGACGAAATTTCAAGGTACTATACACCTATCGCCTCAGTGCTTTGAAACATAGAATGGTCGTCGTTTCTTTACCATATTCGCTTTGCGATATGCGTCTTGTCTTATATTTGATTCGTTTCGTAAATTGCCTTTTGCCTTGGCAGCATCAAGCGTGCGGTAGTGGAAAACAAAAGAATGCGAGCTTTAATGCACACAAGCGAACCTCTGGTCGTGTCGGCTGATGTTTTTGTTTGACGGAGGTAAACAAGGGAATGGATATGCGGATAAGATGAAGACAAACACAACGCGGAGCCACCATAAACAACTGCACGTGTTGGACGTTTGCGGTTCCTTTTTTTACGGCAAAAACTCGCCGGGCGTGGCGCAGGTAGACCGAGGTGTTTGTCGACTACAAAAAAAATAACGGAGATGCTAATTGTGCGGTCTTTTTGGTCGTTTCCGGTACACAAAAGCACTAGTGACCGTGTAGTTTTTTGTACAGTAATACTTGTTTGGAAATTTAGTTCGACCATTTAAAACACTCGATTTGGCACCCGTTGATTATTAAATCCATTCATAAAACCCTACACACTAAGCACCAATTCTATACAAATCAGTCAAATCACGCATCACGAATTCTGAATTCACGCATTAGTCCATTGAAATGTTACATTATTTTGGCCTTAGCCTTGTTTAGATGTGAGGGGTGTAGGGGGGTCTAAAAACGCTTAATTTGAAGTTTGTGGGGTCGCAACCCTCCAACTTCAGCCGCCATCTTGGAAAAAGGGGGTTAATTGTTTTTAGCATTTATCAGGTAAACTATTGGTCATACAAAAAATTTTTAAAAACATTTTTTATTGCAAATTGAATCCTCTACAATTTTAGTTTAGTAACTTTTTGTTGTAAAATCAAAAATAACAAAGATATTAAAGAAAAACAATCAAAATTTTTGGTGGTGGTGGGGAAAAGAGTCAACAACTATTAAATAACAATATTGAAATGTCTATAATAAAAAACATTATTATAAAAATAATTAAAAACTATGCCATATCATTGATATAAATTTATACTTATCGGTAGGGAAAATTAGTGTTCACTTCATAGCACTGTAAAACCCAAACTAATGAATATAATATAAAAAGTATATAATAAAAATTCTTCGTTGAAAACCACTCTACAAAAATGCTCTGATGCCATTTTTTTTAAATAAAAAAAATAAAAAAAAATAAATTAATTAAATGCGTCCAAAAGAAAATTTGTCCAAACATTTCTATTGTTTTTCTTTAATATCTTTGTTATTTTTGATTTTACAACAAAAGTTACTGGACTAAAATTGTAGAGGATTCAATTTGCAATAAAAAATGTTTTTTTTTTTTTAAATTGTATGACCAATAGTTTACCTGATAAATGCTAAACATTTGCAAGACAATACAAGATATGATCTGGCATGATCGAGCAAGAACAAGACTTTAAAGGAATTCTTGTCTTCTGAAATATAAAACAAGTTTTTTCAAATTTTGCGAGATTTCTTGTGTCAACCAACACTAAAAACAATATTGTGTTGTTAGATTTTCACTAAAAAAGTGCTAAAATGATATCTTAAAATGTCTTCGAAAAAAGGTCATAGAACAATTCGCTAAATGCTAAAAGCATTTTATATACAAAAAAGAAATAAATAAAAATGTTAAAAATTAATAAATAAATATGCACATTTTGGAAGAATGTTGCAAGTCATATTTGAACACACTGTGTTGGAATTGATATACCATAGTCACTTTCACTTTAATTGTTTTATTCAGAACCGAAATCAGTCAAAATACTTGATTTACTCGATTT
This sequence comes from Monochamus alternatus, assembly GCA_037114965.1. Lineage (NCBI taxonomy): Eukaryota > Metazoa > Arthropoda > Insecta > Coleoptera > Cerambycidae > Monochamus > Monochamus alternatus. Next base: position 51,329,898 of record CM073433.1, on the reverse strand, counting down.
TTTATTTTATTTTATAAAAATCTCTTTCTATCTTTTACCTCTTTATTTCCATCAGTAATTAACGCCAAACAAATAATAGAAAACATTTGCTCTTTCAGTATTCCTGTAAAAGTGACTAATGCAAGTTTCTTCGAAAGTGCATGACTATATGACCAATTTTTACATAGTAGATACTTACTACCCCTTGCCGACAAAAAAGTGTTTTTACCAGCAGGATTCTCACTGACTGCATGTCTGCATAATGAACGTCCACGCTTTTTACTTTCTCATATATGGGAGGACCAAATTTATGAAAGCGGTAATCGAGGCAAGCCTTGGAATTGCACTTAGAACGTGCCTAAGTAGTTAAAACTAGGATCATAATAACGTCTAGCGACAAATTACCTGCAAATGGCGTTTTAGTTGAGTGTAATGGACTTCCGTGTCTTCCCTGAGCAGCGGCGGCGAGTGCAGTTGAAGAAAGGGGTATAAATATTTATATATAGAAATATGTATAAATATTTGTATTTCCATCCACATTGAGCATCTGAAAGAAATATTTTTGCAGACACTAGGTATGTCACAATATAGGAATATAGAACCAGTACATAAGATATATTTTAATATTTATTCTACCAATTTGTCTGCAAATTTATAATTTTAGTAGATCATTTCTCACTTATAATTATTGCACAAGAGGTTTTTATTTTACCGGATAAGTTTGGGTTGCTTAATAAGAAACTGCTGCCTATATGATAGACAAGAAAAACTGTCATCTATTTTAGGTTGACAGTTTTTCGAGTCAGACAAATTTACCGGGTATCAATACGAACATCGAGTGTAATTCGGCAGGACAATTTAATGTATAATAAATTTAGAAACATCTCAACACAAACTTTATTTATGAAACACTGAAAATAAACAAATTTTTATTTGAGCGTACAATTATTTATAATAGAGATTGTTCTTCTTCTCTATTATTACCAATGCGTTGTGCTGAGCATTTAGTTCATTTGGAAATTGAATTAATTCCAATCGGCACCCGCGATTTGTCGCTTCGTGTGATAGTAGCTTTAGCCAGCCGGTCTTAATTCCAATTTCCACCCTCTCAGTGCAAAATGTCGAGTCGCCTCTGTGGGTATTATTCATTTTCTTTAACAGTTGACGCGCGGTACATGTAATGAACCTATTCCAGATCGGTACGTGACAGGCTGTAATAAATAGCCAATATAAGAGAAAGGCGACGGCGATTTTTAGCAGTGAACGCCATTAGGCGGACGAGGAATGCTAGGATTATGTTAGGAATTTGTTTGAAAAATTCCCTGATCGCTTTTCCTTTGGAAAAATTGCGTTGGTAGAAAGTCGCGACTTTTTTGTCGTGAGAGAAATTGTAACTCCGGTTTTATATTTTCCAAGTTGTTTTCGCTAATGTTATTTTGTACTATTTTTTCTTTATATTAACTATTCTATTCTAAGAGCTGAAGAGAATATTTTATTACTGTATTTAATAATCCTTACATGTACAGGATCGTTAGGTTTTCATCTGTGGTGATGGTTTGTTTCGTGATGTTTTCCATTCTGACCTTGATGTCACATTATTTATGTAAATTCTCTTATACAATTTATGTTATAGTCATGAGGTAACTGAAACTCTTCAATCAAACTATTTAAATTTAAAAATAAAGCCGTATGGATTATCTGCAGCGAATGTTATTTCAACCATTATTTATCAACTTATTTATATACAGGGCTTCTGTGGATGCAAATGGTTCGTACTTTAAGGATAGCTTACTTGAGTGAAAAATTAGATCAGTACCTTCTTTTTAGTACCAGTAAAAGTTATAGATCTTCACACATTTTTTTCTGAAACGGTGAATTTTAGTTGGACCACATGCCTCAAAATCTCTACCAAGAAAAAAATATTTAAATATTTCATTGATAATTTCTTAACTCTTTCTATGTTATGGGTAAATGTCATAATCTACTATCTCTCTATAAAATTCCATTGAAATATCTTTAAAAATGGGTTTTCTTTTTTAAAAAAAACAAAAAAATGTAATCTGGCAACTTTTTTTTAATAATTCTATTATATTTATATAAATAGAATGTTTCATAATAACGGTGGTTTTCATATAAATAATTGTTTGCGTATCAATTTAATCATTTGAAATTTGAGTACGCAGTTACTTTTTTTTGTTGGTAAACGCAATCACACACCTACAATTTGGAAACATGATATTCAGGGTGAGTCAGTCATAATGTCATTAATTTTAACCGGCTAATAAAGACAGAAAATCGAAAACAAATTTTTTACTCGACCTTTAAAAAAATTTACAAATCACCCTATAAAAATCAGTAACACGACGCTCCTGGTGCGCTACGAACTTTCTGAGGACGCACCCATACGACAATCCGGATCCATCCAATGCCGGATTAAACATCGTTGCCACATCATGTTTACATACATGATATCGTCTACCACATCGGCGTGTTATTCAAATTTACCCGCATTTCTTTCCCCCCAAATTTGTAGATCACGCCACACATTTGGAGGGGGCATGGAGAGAATAGTGAGACTACAAGCAGTAAGCAGTAGTTTGTTTATTCCGGTCTTGCGTATTCGTCGTAAATGCATAATTTTACAAATTCCGAATATGCGGAAATGGTAGTGTTATATGGAGAATGTTTACGAAATGGGACTGACCCTAATTTTATTAATAAAGTGCTATGGACGGATGAGTGCAGTTAACATGTTAGTTGGAGTTTTGTTGCAGTCATAACAGCTACAGTTGCTCAAAGAAAAATCCACACGCTACTTGTTAGTTTAGCTTTCAAAGGCGATTTGTTGTCAACGTATGGGCAGAAGTGTACGGGTATCGTTTGATTGGGCCGTATTTTCTACCGGAAAACCTGAGTGGACCGCGTTACTTGCAGTTTTTAATAGAATTATTTGATTATTATTATGTGATTTCATTGCATATTAACATTTTAAATTATTATTGGCTGAAGTTGAACTGAGCAAGAAAAAATTATATTCTGAAATAGTCAGTACAACCGTTTATTTGTGATGTCTAAAACCTAGGTAGGTAGGTACGAGAAAAATATTTCAACTTGACAGCATTGCATCAGATCGACATCGAGTTGAACTGTGAGCTGTAAACGACCAAGGCTGTGAGCGATCAGTGACAGTCTGAAAAGGGGGTTTAAATAATGATTTGAAAATATTTTTTTCGGCGTAAATATGCATTTAAATTTTTTTTAATCGCGTATTCGCATTATACATTATTCCCTATCTCCTCTTAAAATTAATGACATTGTGACTGACTCGTCCTGTATATTAATTGAAAATGGTTTCTCAATATAAAAATCTGACACTTAAACAAATTACAGTTTTATATTTTACAGTTTTTGTCATCTTTTACTACAAATTTTGAATCGGGGATTTTATATTTTTTTCTGGACGAATCTGAAACAATTTAAATGTAGCTTTTCAGCACTGGCGAGGAAACAAGACGAAACTAGCGTTCCTGTGTGAATGTTACGGCCCAACAACACCTGTTTAGGGCAAAAAACCCATGCCTCTACCAGCGCGAACATAAACAACTTGCCAGGGACTTTTCGTGACACGCAAGTTATGTTTCTCAAAGCAAACATTAAGAAACTCGCAATGATGTAAATTAGAAGCTACCAATCTGGTTTCAACCGAGCTGAACAACGCTTGTGTCGATCGGTTTTTGTTGAAACGTCGGTTATGAACGGTTTGTATTTACCCAAAACACACCACTCAAACATTAATCCTTGAAATGTATATCTAACCTTTTTGTACGTAATTAATTAAATCCGGTTTAAGATTATTTTGCAATATTGCAAATACCGTGGCTCGAATTTTCATCGACGAGGTATACAATGTTTTCCTCTCTATTAAAGACACGTTGCGGATTTTTCTTGTCCACAGCCTTCATAGGTTGGTTCACTCTATCGGTGTACCTTTGAACAACTTTTCGTACTATTTTAGGATTCGGTTGTTGTCATATTGGCACTGTCGTACCGTAATATTATATTTGCTAATAGATTCGAATAAGGCATTTGGAAATGAAATCCTGTAAATCAACCTGCAGTTTACAGATCTACCGAGAATCGTGTATTCTGTATAAATAGAAATCATATTTAGAAAACCAGACGAAATACGTGTATTTTCTATCGAGCTTAGTTGTCCAGATAGCAATGTTTGGCAGCTTTTAAATATGAATTTATGAAGTTTTATAAAAAGTGACAATAGGTGAAAATGAATAAATGAATGAATAGATGAAACAATCAACGTTGATTAAATATTTTTTTATTTTATATTGCACCAGCAACAACGTCGAATATTGGTAAAATGTCTAGATTAATACGAATAAAAACGATTGTTCTATTTCATTATAACACCCTTTATGCCCATTTTTCTATTATTTACAAAATTATAGTAATTGCAAAAGTGGAATTTCAAGAAACAACTACCCTGCGTGCTAATGCCCCGACCAACATTGAATTACACCTGAAAAACCAGCCAAAGTCATTCGTCAGTGGCGCCATCAGACATATACCGGTTTCGAGCTAGGCGATAGAACATAATAAAATAATGTCTTGTACTCACGCTGTATAGCACCGACATTAGCTGGAAATACTAAAAATTAAATTGAGTCCAACATGCATTAATGTTATATTGGCAGTTTAAAGGATACAGGGAGTTGAAAGTTTGAATTTTATTTTGAAAAATCTCGATTTATGATAAAGACCTACTTAGACATTGGCAAGAAGTTTTTTTTAGCACATGGATTTTGTTTTCAATTTTGACATAATAGCTAATAGGGGACACTAGTGATTTTCGATGTATGGTTTGGTAAATGAAGCAATATTTATTTTCCCTGTATTAGTTGTCGCAAAAACAAATGCTAATTCATAAAAGTCTCAGTTTTAAACTAAAATCAAGATTCTAAGATCAGAGTTTCGCAAAATTATTGACTTACGATTTTACAAGACCAAGAAAAAACAAGACAAGATTGCCAACTCTACTCTTGCTTGATTTCTTTTTTCTTTAATATTTTTTGTAGCAAATTACTCATTGTAAGGGTGCATTTTTTAAGATTTAGTACAGTGGCGTTCCACTTATTTTAAATTGTTGCATGATAAATTTTTAAAACTATTTTTTTTCGAACCAAGAGAAATAAGTATATTATTTATTTTTTTATTAATCAGAACGCTCTCGAAACCGTGCTCGCTTTTCTAAATCTGAAATGACAACGTAATGAAGAATTATGTGATTTTTTTACATACAAATGATTTATATAACTATTTAATGTTTAAAGCACCAAATTATTTAAAAAAATTAACTACTGCTCTCAAATTTTTATATAACAGCTAGACTTGTTTCCTAATATTACGCTATAAAAATTTAACACGTTTGTACAAAAATATTTTTTAATTACTCAGTTATGTCATCGTTTCCTTTCTCAGGAAACCTAATTTTTTTAAAAGCATTTTTGTGGCGAAACTACTAATGTCTCCTGCCTTCGGGGTTATTTTTAATTATCTAAACTTCATTCTCGTCCTAGTTTTAGTAGATTCGGATTTATTTTCCACCTCAAACTTTTCAAATCAAGTATAGTTATCTCTTTGAACGACTCAGGCTACTTTCTTCCGTGCGATACCTTATGCATTTTCAAAGAACATTGTTGTGTAGTTATCTGAGATCAGGTAGCCTATCTGGTGAATGTACATTGCCTCATTGAAGTGTCTGCCACTGCGCATTTAGTCACGTAAGGCTGTTAAGAATTTACTTAACTTTCTTCCTAATAAATATGTTAAAATTTTTCTGTGCTAGACATCTAGACAGATCTTATCCGACTGTCTATCATCCGAACAAACGAACGCGTCTGTCTTCAATTGCTTTCGACCTCTCGGGTCAGCGGAGGCGATTTTTTGATAAAACGCCACGTAAAAATTCCGGAAGATGACTGATTGCGTCTTTGGTGTGTGTTTCTTTAACAGCTGGCCAAAGAAAAATGACTGAAACGTGTAAAGTACGGGATACAGAGCTGGTGCATCCTTACCTACTAAAGCTGCGTTTGTAATACCTGATATACCTTCAGGCTGATTCAGAACTTATTTAGAAAAAAATTGAGTGTACAGAAGACACACATTATTTTGCTATTCTATTTATACAGGGTTAACTATAACTAAGTACAAAAAATTTAACCACGTACTCAGGGAGGCTTAAAAGACAATAAAAAAAATTATTCCAGAATTTTAGCTCGATATTTAAAAAATGGGGCAAAACCCTTTTTCCTACGGAAAGTTGGCGCCTATGATAAGAATCGACTGAGATGGCTTAGATTGATAGATAAAGCTTACATCTGTCAACAATGTCAACTACCATGCGGTCGTCTTTTTGTAGCGTTTCTAAATATAGAAACGACAAAAATTAATATTCTCATTAGTGATAATACCTGATAGATAGGTAACAGTTAATCCAGTTAGCTCCAGTATTTTGCATTCGTTTTTCATTATTTGGTTATAAACTGGTAAAACTACATATTCGCTCATTACAGCCACTCACTACCGATAAAAGACACTTCCCGTAGGTACAATTAGATAAAATGCCTATTTATACGAAAGAAATAGATAATAGACAAGTTTTAATGTAACCGCGGCAGTCTTGTCCCATAACCAAGAAAACCAAACCGGCGAACTATATTGTGGGAAAGTATCTGCACCCAACACAAATGTCTATTTAATAACTATAAATCGTTTAAAAATTAAAAAAGGCACTAAAAACTGAAGAAGAACACAAAATTACAACGTAAACATAGGAATTGAATTATGATATGACAGCGATACCGACTGAGCAACTGCTGCATGCTTGTAGAGTAGGTAACCAACTACCTGGTTGCCTACACTACATTGGCGGCGTTAAATAAGGATTTAAAATAATATCGAAAACAATTTTTTTTGACTTTATAAATAAGTTTGGTATTTTTTTGAAGGGTGATTCCGATAATTCTTATTTTTCCCTATCTCCTCTTAAAATATTTGTCATAGTTAACCCTGTATTCAGAACTATGTTATGTTATAGCAATATTTACATCTACAGTTAAATTGAAAAAATACGTACTTTGAAAGATTTGTGTACCTAAAAATTTGTTGGTTAGACCGCTTTCTGTCATTATACAGGATGTCCGAGTGAGAAATCTCTCGGGTGCAGATAGAACATGAAGGACGCCGCTAGAAATTGGTTTTTCTTGAATAACTGAAGTTTCTGTTCTTAAATGTCTAAAATTATTTGTATTTATAGACAACACTGTTTAAAGAACATCAAATGAATTTCAAACTAGTGTTCTGATTATACTTCATTAATAATAAGGAGTATAGGTTTTTAATATTCATTAGAGCTATAAACAAAGGTGCTAGATATACATTAATTCGTATTCCACTACGATGGTACTACAAGCCGTTACATTCGTTTTATAACAGCACAAAACAAGTAACAGAGAAAACGAACAACGCCTTTGTTGCCTTACTTTAATCCGTTTGGTAGCCCGATTCGATGTAATCCATCTTCATTCCTCGTCGGGCCATTCCACTGCCCGAGGTAATTTTCATGTTGTTGTCGTGACGTTTGACGCTATCCGCCGCTTTTGTGCGCCGAGTGAATGAATCCATTGATGGGTTTTTTAATGGGACTCACTCCCACATCCAGCGCAGCGCGACTGTGATAGATCGTACATGTACGGGGTGCGATCCATCAGAAAACGTGATTCGATGGTTGCGCAATCGACGTAACTTTCACGGAATCGTTGAATATTTATTAAAATGCGGCTAGAATAGGTTTGAGACGTCGCGACTGATCGGGGTCGAAGGTGAAGGTCAAGGACCTTAACGTGGTAGGTCGAGAATAATAAAAGAAACAAAACATATTAGTTATTGCTTAGGTTGACGAAGTTCTAGCGTTAGCAGTTGCGTTTTTGACTAGCTAACGCTGCGATACGTTTATGTATACCGAGCCTTATGATGCATTGCTTAGGTGGTGTTATTTTTGTTTAGTTTTTTGTGCTTTATCTCAAAAGTTGATTTAATTAACTATTACCACGTTGTACATAATATTGATGTTGTTAAGTGGGATAAGTATTTGCGGGCATAGCCTTACACCGAGTGTTCAAATATTCCGCTTTATGAACAGAGTTTGACATTTGCGTACGAAGTAGCGTCACTAAGAAATTTAATAGTTATTTTTGTTTTAGACAGGCCTAAAATTTGGTTGTACCAGGCATGTCAAACTATGTTATTAATTAAAACCACGAATTAATTATATCAATAATTAAAAGCAATAGCGGCAAAAGTAGTTGAATTTGCTGTTTAAAATAGGTGTTATAATGTTATTTATTTCCCTTCTTGGGAATTTCTTTCAATTTTTTGTCCGATCACCGATTGGATACTTTGTCTTGTCAGGTTTTACAGTGAACCAGTTTCCAGTGTCGTGCAGAAATGTAGTTTTAAATCATTTTCGAACTACCCTTTTTGATTTTTTTTACAAAATGGTATTTGTTAGAGTCCTCTGTACATTCAATTTTTTTTTAGATAAATTCTGAGTCACCCTGTATAGAAAAAGAAATTAGTAAGTGCAGCATTTCTGTTCGTCATTTGTAGCCCGTTTTTTGGATATGGGTTTCACACTCTTGCCTTAAAATAGATTCATTTGAGTCTGTACAGTTTTAATTCACTTCGATCGCATTCATCCTCTTTGTATCGCTTAAAGTAAATTATAAAATTTAATAACTAGATGCGTACTTGTCAAAATTATTGAAATGTGTTGCTAAAATCCAAAGAAATAATTACGATTTTTTTGTTACTCGAAAATCTCGCTGTAGATTCAAATCCGCGTGGGTTCCTTTCATTCCGTCCGTCGATCCGAGTCGCCCACCCACCAAAAATACACCTGCGTCTTCAATTACGCTACAATCGATTCTGTTCCATCGTAAATCAATATTCGATGGACAGCGAATTTGGTATGTATTCGGCCGGGGCATCAGCTGAAGACGGCGGACAGTTGAGACAGGCCTTTCTTGTGTTTCGTTTGAGTCATTACTTCTCGACTCTTGATAAATTTATTCTGGTATTTTCGTCCGACCCCTGGTTTCAACGCTGTGATTTATTTTCTTCGATTTTACGAGGGGCATTCGATATATATGTCAAAATTTGTAGGCAATTGTCAGCCTTGCTTTAGTTTATTTGGTACGGTAATTATAAACTCAGCCATTCATATTGTATTGGGTTAAAATATGTGTTCGCAGAGTTTTTATTGAATTATGAATTTATTTCGTTTTCCAGGTAAATACAGTAGAATTACATCTTTTGTACCAAGTATAATGCCATATTAAGCATACTTGTGATCGTTTTTTTGTGCAATTGTATTATATTTTACATAGTATGCACAAATGACCTAACATACGTATATTATTCTATACAGGGCGTCCCAAAATTAGCCTGCCAAAAATTAACTGTGGATTCTACGAACAAAAATAAGAAAAAAAAGTTATATAATCATAGGTTGAAATTGAATATCACAATTAGATTGACGTTTTGAAAATATTTGGAGAAAATCAAATTTTGGGGTCCCCCTTTAAATAGCAATAGCTCCGTTAGGGAGCGTTTACGTATTTTTTCTTATTTTTGATCGTAGAATCCACAGTTAATTTTTGGCAATATAATTTTGGGACCCACTGTATACTTATTCATCATTGTACCTTTAGAAAACAACAATTTTGAGAAATACATAGTTAAAAAACAAGGTCATGGCATGTAATAGTGTGTTAGAGAGGTAGGAGTAACGCTAGAAATGCTGCAACGGTTTCATTCAAAATCCATCCAGAAATCGCTGTATTAGTAATAACATAAGTAGTTGTTACGTTAATTTAGACTTGTAACATTACATTCTGATTTGTTATTCCACACTATTAACCTAAGCAATAAATAGCTAATAATCCACCATATAATTTTACAGATAATTGGACCTACGGAAAGGTTCTCACGAGCACCAAATTTGTCTAGACTGCACTTCTTTGTAGGGACATTAAATGCAATAATTGCGCTATATAGCCTGAATTGTTACAGAACATAACCTACATGTCGGGGAGTGGGAGACAGAAGAAGTCGAAAACAAAATTTCATTTCTTAGAAAAAATTATATTTTGTACTTATATGGTCATCATACATTCTTAATAATCGTTATCACAAATTAGACATACGAGGTGCGATCCAAACGAGAATTTTGTAATATCTCGAGTTATATTAGTCTGATTTGCCAGGTATTTTCCTTTGTATTTTCCATTGGCAAACATGTCTGAAAAGTATCTATACATTATTAACCATATCGTATGTTTAATATTATCAATTGTCACAATGTCATGTGTTTTGATGCTATCGCGATTATTTATTTGTTTTTTAAATCTAAAAAATTACATTAAATTTTACAATAAGAATGGAGTAAAGTGTTATGTCACGTTTTGCATCTTTTATAACAAAATAAATAATCGCCGATCATATCAAAACACATGTAACCTTTGTGACAGGTGACAACAGACGGATATGGCTATGGTATATCTACTTTTCAGATATGTTTACCAACACAACAACAAAAAAATATATCAGACGAATCCGACTAATACAACTTGAGATATTACAAAATACCTGATACTTTTTGATCACACCTCGTACTTTCTTCCACCTTTCTTAAATGGAATGGACGTTTATTACTTTTATCCTCGTCAAGGTATTGCAAATCAACTTAATGATCCTTTACTAAATTGTTTTTGTACAAAAAAAATGTTGAAATTAACTTCAAATGATCATTAACTTTCTTGCGACCCCCGTAGAACCCTTCCCGCTTCATCCCTCATGAAGACATTAACAAACGTCAGGCAAAACGGCGAGGAAATAATCACCTTAGCGCCAGTCCGCGAAATAATGTATAGACTCACTTAATCGCACGTCGAGCCTCGCGCATTTTTTTTTATTTCACAATTTTTCCAGCGTTGGCACACTTGCGTTGCCTAGCTTGGCTTACAGCTCATTTAACATCAGCCTACTGGCTGTCTGCAATGAAAACCTCCTACTCCATCAATTTCTCGGTACGAGAAAGGCAAGGTGTTTGTTTACAAATTTCAGGGGAGCACCAGGTGAACCTGGATGCGTGGGTGTGTGGGAAACAACACGGCTTCGGACGTGACGATGTCGATCCTTTAAGAATTCGCTTGCGTTTGTTTGTTCTGGGCGAAATTTAAGGTGGCGTGTTTATGTTTGTCGCTGGCAATGAAAATATTTGTTTGGTCCAAAATATTTGTGATTCTGGTACCTACGGAAGCAAAGCTTGGACCAAACAACTAATACTAACTAGAGGGTGAATCGGTATCGGAATGTCGCTAAGGAATTAAAAATATGTTTGATTGTGTTACATATACAGTATGCGCCAAAAGTATGGAATAAATTCAATAAAAACGAAACAATTATTTTTTGGGAAAAATCCTCGAACAGGTCGATTTTTAATTTAAAAAATACATATTTTAGCGTAAAATGCGATTTTCAAATGTCATTTGTTTTCGAGTAATGACGTCATCGATTCTTTTTTAAATGGCAACACCATATTTTTTTCCTTGATTCTGAAAGATCGTTTAATTCTCTATCAGACAGTACTAAAATTTTGCCCTCTTACATAGGAAAGTTTTCGAGTAAATGACGATTGAATGTTAGAAAATGTAAATCAATTAAAATAAAGCAAAAACGTTATCAAGTTTAGTTTTTCGAATTCCATAGTTCTTTTATGGATGACGTAGGTGAAAATTTTTGCAAAGTGTCATTGTCACACCGACTTTCTAATAAGTATTGTAAGCGACATAGAAATTATTATTCAATTTAAAGTATTATGGCACATTTAACTGTTACTCAAAGAATTAAAATTTTAATTCTTATCGGATGCAGGAATATGATTGGAACTCAGCAGGAAGTTTGCGATTTATTTAATGAAAAATATCCAGATCGCCCTATCAGCCAATCAACAGTCAGTAAGGTAGAGTCTAAATTTAGAGAAACTGGCAATGTTGTAAATATTCCAAAACCTGGACGTCCAAGCATTAATGAAAATCAGAAACAGAACATTTTGATAAGTATGGTGGATATTGTGGATAATCCTCATAATTCTTCACGATTGGTTGCATTAAACAATGACACTAGTCAGAGCACAGTGCTACGTATCTTGAGGAAGGAAAAATATCATCCCTACAAAATTCAACTTGTGCATTAAAATTATTTGAAGTTAAATATCGACAATGACAAAAAAGTGACATCCTGTCAATGAATTAAATATGACAATAACTACTTGAAAAATGTTCACCTTTTATGTAAAGGTTTTTATATATTTTTAGGTATTAATAATATTGTGTGAAACTAACTACTCAGTGGACAAAAGCCCCAACCTGCGTTGAATTACACCCACAATATCTACTCATATATTCCTTATTATTAGCTTTTGTAACATTTTTTTACTGTTTTAGAAAGGTATTTTAAGCTAATATAAATCGAATCTCCTACAATTCCTATCAATGAAGTCATATGTATGTTCTCTGATACCAAACATCTAGGTATGCTAATGAACAATTCCACAGACAAAGCTCTATTCAATAATTATCTAAAGAAAATAATCTAATTTACTCTCTATAAAAATCTAACTCCACTTTTTTGGCAGTGGGAACACGACAAATTCAACCACAATAGATGAGTAGTTAGTTTCACACAATATTATTAATACCTAAAAATATATAAAAACTTTTACATAAAAGGTGAACATTTTTCAAGTAGGTATTGTCATATTTAATTCATTGACAGGATGTCACTTTTTTGTCATTGTCGATATTTAACTTCAAATAATTTTAATTTTTATAATAATTTTTATAGTTAGATATTTGATTCAACTTAAAGGAGGCCACCTGAAGAAGCAATCCTAAAAATGCAGAAATAGGTCAGATCTCATCTATTGTGGTTGAATTTGTCGTGTTCCCACTGCCAAAAAAGTGAAGTTAGATTTTTATAGAGTGAGTAAATTAGATTATTTTCTTTAGATAATTATTGAATAGAGCTTTGTCTGTGGAATTGTTCATTAGCATACCTAGCTGTTTGGTATCAGAGAACATACATATGACTTCATTGATAGGAATTGTAGGAGATTTGATTTATATTAGCTTAAAATAACTTTCTAAAACCGTAAAAAAATGTTACAAAAGCTAAATAATAAGGAATATATGGGTAGATATTGTGGGTGTAATTCAACGCAGGTTGGGGCTTTTGTCCACTGAGTAGTTAGTTTCATACAATATTATTAATACCTAAAAATATATAAAAAGTACGCAGGGAGTGCATTCGCCAAAACAGTGCTTTTTCTTGCTGTAGAGCTATATGAATCTTAAATTGGTCACCCCTAAGGCTAAAATGCGATCTTCATCTTTACGAACTATCACACAAGCAATTTCTTCCCGGAATGTACGGTCCCCGTTACGGGAGCAGCCTTATCTCTCATTTCATGGAACGGAAGAAACGGCGAGAATGCGTTCGACATTGTTTACCAACCAGAGTCCTTCGATTAGGTAACGCAAGCGATAGCTGTATCTGGTCCGACTATTTGTTTACCTCGCATAGTTCGAATGCGTCGCAGGGAACATTGTTAGAAGGGAGATAGCGAAGGAGCTAATTAAAATATTTGAGTTAAACGCACAATGCAACATCTAACCTTACTTAGGTGGAGTATGCTGTACGGAAGCATATTGCGGTATGCTTCGGCCAGAACACGCCGTTTGCATTGAATTTGCATGTCTGAAGAGAAATAAAAGTCTGTTAGTACAAACGTGCTGAGAAAAACTGTTTCGAATAGCTATAGCAGCTAGTTATCGCGATAAAGGGTATTTGCATTAGTTAAGCCAGAGTTATTTACTGGGGTATTCAAGAGGAATGGCTGATTTTTTGTATAAACTATATTTAGTCTTTTATTAGACGATAAGTTTTAAAATATATGCATAAAACGGAAGGAATCTTACTACTCCGTGTACTTGGCGCCTATTCTGCTAATTGTGTCGTTTATAATTCTCTGACAAAAATTTGTCTGTAATTTGGTAAACATGGATAGAATTCCATATTATGTTATGTGATTTTAAATTACCGACACTATAATTTGTCTGTAATTTTACGAAGAAGATAAATTAAATTTTCTTATATTTTATATACATATACTTACTTTAAACTACTATTGAAAAATAAGCATAAACAAAACTTTTTTAATAACTAACAATATTCCACATGTATGACTGAATATCAATGTGTGATAAATTGACCATATTATGTTAAAAAATTTATAAATCATCAGTATATCAATCAGTTTAATATTTTCATTTTATTTTACCTGAATAGTGTAACAGAAACCAATTTAAAAATGTAAAACGATTTGGAAGTTCAACATGGTTAATGCCTCTAGGTGGATAGAAGCCATCTTGTCGATAAGCCACAAATGTTAAAAACCTTCAAACCTGACAGTACACACCATATTTTATTTTCGATCTGACAAGGGAACAAAATATGGTTTTAAAAGTACGTTCGTCAGAAAAGTGTACAATTACGATACATAAATCCATAAGTACGGAATGCACTAGGCTCAATATTATTTATATGCTCAATGAAAGTCAGCTTTCAACCCGATCAATAGTGAAATCATTAACACAGTCCTAACCATAAACGATAAAATTAATTTTACGGGTGAAGGATATTGGCTTATATTTGGAGATGTTAAGAGACAATTGATTTAAATTACACGATAACGATATGCTGTCATCTGAAGCCGATCACAATCTAAAGAAGAATTTGTCTTTGAATACAGTTTGAAATCATCTGCAAATTGCAATTTTTCACATGATACCACATCTGAAAGATCGTTGATAAAAAGTAGAAACAAAGTGGTCCCAAATTGGAGCCTTGAGGGACACCTGAAGTGAGGAGAAGTAAAATTTTGATATCTAACCATAAGTGTATATCTTCCAAATATGGTTTTAAGAATGAGACCAATGAAAAACTGAACAAACGCAGTTTAGCTAATCAAATATTATGATTTATTTCGCTGACCCATTTTTATCAGTGTTGCATGAATATTTGCGAAATTTTTTCCGTGCAGTTAATAAATCAAATTGTACTTATTCAAGATTCTGAGACATTTATCGGCACCTAAGGAATAGTTAATACACGTTAAAGGCGATGTCATTGACAATTATGGCACGATATGTAGCCAGTCGCTCTGCACGAGATTTTTGCATACAATATAGCAGACGTCTAGTCACATACCCGTCTGTACCACCGTCCAAAGATATTGTAAATTCTTTGGACGGCGCCCGTACCGTCTGCCAAAATAGACAGCAGCGTCCCAACGACCTACCCAAACCGTCAGTTCATTCTTCGCCACGCTCTAGGCCTTTCGAAATGTCGGGTGTAATTGAAATAGTGGTAAGTCACAATCGGATACCGTAGGCGGCTTTAAAAATAGCAATTGCACATCAACGTAGGCGAGTGAGTGTAGAAAATTTAGCGTAATTTTTATGCGATCGTTTTCAGAATGAGTGTGAAAGTACATGCATATTTCTGCCAAGAGCTAATAACATGATTAATTTAAAGTTAAAGTAAACAAATGAGTATATGTTCATGCTTACAGTTTTACTGAAAAAGTTGCAGTAAAAATAGGCCCTGCTTCATTTTTACTGTAATTTTCTTATCAATTGTGGTTACACAAAGACAATGAACTATGAAGTTTAATTGTAAAATTGTTTTATAAATTATTTTTCGTAAAATATTCAAAATAGTTTCGACATAATTTTCGATTGCATTTGCTAATATGAAGCCTGGACTATTTTATTTAAATAATTTTAACTAAGCTCCCTATAAGGTTGTTGCTATAGTACGACTCTAGTTTGTATAGTTACAAACTGCAAAAATTTTGAAATCTGTGAAAAAAACTTTTGCAAAATTAGATATTTGGTGTGCCGAAAATAGGTAATATTTCGGAGAAAGTTATTCTAGCGTACTTGTCCCAGTTATCTTTAAAATGTACAACCCTCTACATTATGGAGCAATTCCATACAATTTATTTGAATAAAAATATGCATATTAGTAAATGTACCTACCAATGTTATAGCTTTCCTCAAAAGGAGATCAAGTGACCCAGAAAATCCAGAATATTTTCCAAGGAACAGGTTGAAAGGTTCTTCAAAGAGGCAGGTGGTGAAAAGTACTTATTCTAAAAAGTTGTCGGTATATTTTAAGCCTGTAGGAGAGAAGAATTAACTTATTTACGTACAGAGAACATACAAAATGTATCGTTCATTAGAGTGAATTTCCCTTTTCCGTGTTATGTTCACATTCGTTAAAATTCAGTAGAAACTTGATTTAGTTTGCCTGTTAAAGCATTAATTATTTAAATGTCTGTAACATTTTTACTATCTTTTAACAATCAGTCTCTTAGATATATTATTCTTTACCATTATTGCTCTCTTAGGATTAGATTGTTGTCCCTACTGTGCATCAAGATAAAAACTGACATCAAATCTGTATTGCGTGAATTTATTAAAGATAATAGACCCAATTTCTCGAAAAAATGTCCAGTTATGTTGCCCAATGCCCTGCGGTTGGAAATGAGTGTGTTTATCATGATCGCACGCATACCTTTCCTCCGTTTGTTATGCTAAGCCTATGATTTAAAATCACGCAGTTTGTGTAGAAGATACAGAAGATGATAACTGCGTTGGTATACTAATTGTTTACTAAGCCAGATTGTCCTAAATTCAAACAAGCAGGCTTCTTATACATGTTAATACTGTCTTAATGTAGTTGCAACACTGTTTTTTTTCCTTTAGTAGACGATTGTTTGGCTTTGTGTAATTTATTAGAAGATATATCTAGGATTAAGGTGTAGGCGTGTATGTATAAGGTATTTCTCCGTTATGGTGATGTTCGTCTTTGCCAGATACTCAAAAGTATCGATTTAAATTATGGAAAATAACAAGGAACATTTACTCAGTATAATTTTTGAATGTGGGAAATCTTGACATATTAGTTGGCTTATTTATCAGTCAGTAAGATGTTAAAAGAGAAGATAAATAAGAACCAGAGTATTACACATAATAAATGGATGAAAAGTGTACCTACTAGGTGTCTAAACAAGCTTTTAGAAACATTTTTTTTGGAAGTATGTATTTGTATCTATTATTTTTAACAATACTGAAAACGAAAATTTTAAAGAAGTATACTTTGGCTGATACACAATACAAATTTTAATTTGTTGTTATATATACCGTTTTATTAGCGAAAACACAAGAATTCTATGCACAGGGTTGTTGAGAACGTTGATCAACTGTTTTTATGAAACAAAAATGGATTTCAATTGAACCAAACTGGAATAACAGTTATGATTGTTTAGGATATATTTTTACATGTTTCAAGAATTTCCAGTTAAGTACTTTCATCTACAATTAATATTAACGTTATTACACGCCCTAATCTCCATTCTATGTGAACCCTTAATGTTAAATTTATTAGTAAGGCGCTCCTTTTTATCTGCCTACCTAATTCCCACTCAGGGTCTGGATAATGAATACAAAATAGATGCACCCGACAGTCCGTAACTATAAATTTGCATTTTATGAGCACCAATTTGAACCTCTAGACGCGTCCTGAATTAATTTTTAATAACCCACAACACCTGTAAACACGTAGGGGAAGAGAATTTGGTAAGCATCGTCTGGGCATGGTGTGGTCCGTAAATGGTTATATCAATGGTGTGTTGGGTTTTTAGTCAAAGGAAATGTGGCTGCATCTGGACAATTGACAGTAGGAAGAATTCTTTGTGAAACGTTTTAAATTTGTTGTCTATGAATCTGATTTGAAACCGTTTCGAGTGTGGTAATGACTTACATTATCGCATGTGTGCTTTTTTGATACTCGATAATAAATTCGACATTATTAAATAAACAAAATATATAAGATCATGTGAAAAGTATTTTATTAAATATATTGACAGTACAATCTTTAGAATTGGATAAATTAATACCTGATGCTGACATGCCTAACTATTTGCTTGAATAGATGGCAATATTTTGAGTATGAACATAAATTTTTAGATGTTGATGAAATATCTTTGGATTTTGAGGAAATATTTTCAGCTTCCAAGGGAATATTCTCACTGTCGCCTAAAATTTTTCAAACGTTCGCTTCTTGTTTTCAGTAGAGTTTTGATGTAGACCTGAGTGACAGAATTAGACTTCCAGCACCATGTCTTTTTATACTCAAAAGAGCTGCCCCACAATTAACTAAAAGAGAAGTTGAAGATCGCCGAAAACACATTGCCAATAGTATTTATACCAATAGGTTGTTTGGTACATTTACCAGTTTTATGTTGGGTATTGGGTATCATGAATTGAAAGCATAGTCCTTTATCTTTCACATAGTCTAGCAGCAATAATTCAAATCCTAGGCACATGTGGTCAAGGATTCGAAGGCTATCCAAAGCATTTTGAATGCATATTTCTCAAACGAATTCAGGTGCCGGTCATCTGTTAAACGTGATGGAGAACTAAAGTCGTTGTCTGAATATACACACAACGTCAAATGCATATTGTTTTCTGAATTTTTTTTTGTATGTGAAAAGAATATGTTCAATAAACTGAGTACTTAGAAAATTAAAAACCAGCATGTGTGACATTTTTGACAAAATTTATTAAATCAAAAAGAAGTAACAAATCAAATTCTCTACTTGACTAATGGTATGACCTCCACCACGTTCCAGTAGCATATTAACACGTCTCTTAACGATCTCTTGCGGAATATTGTTCCATTCCCCTTCTGCCGCCACGACTAACTCATCTGCAGTCTGAGGTGAAGGAATATGATTATGAATGGCTCTAGCAACGAAATCCCACATGTTTTCAATAGGATTCATGTCAGGAGAGTTGGCTGGCCAATCTAATCTATTGATATGTCCTGCTTCGAGTTCCTCTTGAACCCTTACGCAATGAGATCGAGTGTTGTCGTCCATAAACACAAAATTTTCACCTAATTCATTACGTAGAGGGTAGATAATGGGTCTAGTAACTTGTTCGATGTAAATTTGACTGGTCATATTCTGTGGTACGCGAAATAATGGGGTGCGGCGGTTGGACATTATTCCACCCCAAAACATTACGTACTCCCTTCATACGGAGCAGCTTCACGGGGAAAATGAAGTTACTGTTGACGACCTGGTTCTCTCCAGACTCTTTGTCAATTGTTATCAGTAACCAGCCCAATTCTGATTTCGTCTGTAAATAAGACTCACCACCACTGGCGTTAAAAGCCAACCCTTATTTTCTCGGGCCCACTGGAGACGGGCAGCACGATGCCTTGGAAGTAGAGTAAGGACCCGTAATAGTCTTCTAGCACGTAAATTTACGTTGTGGAGTCGTCTTCGAATAGTAGGTGTCGATACAACACGGCGAAACGTACCTTGAAAGTGAGCCCTGAGAGCTGAAGCTGAAGATGTGCGGTGTCTACGGACATATTGCACCAAATACCGATCCTCCCTTTCATTAGATACTCGAGGACGTCCACTACGTGATCTGTTTTCCACTGTATCAAATTCTTCATATCTGTGTACTATTCAT
The DNA here is from genome assembly GCA_037114965.1 of Monochamus alternatus. Lineage (NCBI taxonomy): Eukaryota > Metazoa > Arthropoda > Insecta > Coleoptera > Cerambycidae > Monochamus > Monochamus alternatus. Next base: position 51,310,168 of record CM073433.1, on the reverse strand, counting down.
ACAAAGACGATCTAGGAATGCCCAACATGTTCTATATCTGATTAGAATGTCCTGCATCATGTAAAGCAGTCATTCTTACTCGGGTAAACGCAGAAATTTCACGTCCTGGTATTATAATGTACAAAAATTCAAAGGAACACTTGGCTGAATACACTGCCAAACTGACCGGATTTGTAATAAAGTAAAGGTTCATAGTCTTGTACATGTACTTTTTTACTACATTAAGAAAAACTACTTGGCTTAATCGAATCATTTCATACACAAGGGATCCAAGACTTTTGATAGTGTGTGTATTTTCATATAATAATTTTGTGAGATGCCCACTTGGATGCCCCATTCCCACCTAACCATTATATAATCCTCATTTTGACAGAAGGACCCTCCATTCCACCATAGTCTCATGCTCGAAATTGCTCCTGAACCATGTAATTATGTAATAATCCCGTGGCAGCAGTTATATTTTTCTCTAGAATCGTAATATCACCCGTACGGACGGCACTAATATATTTTCGAGAGCTGTGATTACCGTTCTTGGACCACCCCAAGGGAATGGTATCATCGTATATCCAAAATTGATACGGACACTCGTTCAGCGTGCGTTAACGGTTATGATATAGTAGTGTAAAATTAAGAGTTAACTAATATTTATTACGGACAGCTGGAACCGCAAGAAAACGATGGGCCAAGATCGTTAAAGGTAATAATCTAGCATCTTCGAAAAATTTATGACATTTTCAAGTGTACACTAAATATGGTAATTTATTTTATTGGCTTAAGATAATGGATAGTAGGGTTAAAATTATTACTGTTTTAGTTTGAATTTAATAATTAAAATACTTTTCTTAAATGTCTTGTTTCAAGTCGTTTTAAAAATATACAAGGTGGTCGGAATATAAGTACAGTACAGAAAAGTCTTGTATATCTGACCAAAAGCGACAAAAAAAACTTTTATGATAAACATGTCTAAAACGAATAGTTTTCTACAAATGCATTTCAAAAACAAAAATATAACTACATAAAATGTAAAACTGTGTTATGAAATTGCAAATTAAGATATTTAAAAAAACCAAAAACTCTTAACGTAATAAATTTGTTTTTTTTTGTATCAGTATTAATGAAGTAAAAAGAAGTTTTCTAAAAATCTTTCAAATTGTATCGTACTGTGTAACGTGTGACAACATTGCAATCCCTTACCTGTATTATTAACTTCAAAATATACTCACTTTTTCTAAACTACACTGAAATATTATATGTGCATATATTGTAATTTTGCTAAAGACGGTGTATTATCGCAATAGCATTACTGACAAATACAAAAATTGATTAGAAACGCATTTTTTGTATATTTGTACTACCTACTTTTTTTATAAATTTGCTGTAAATTGATACATTGTTTTGTAAATAACCATTATATTTTTACATTATCAATGCAAAAATACTGAATGTTTGTAAATTTTCAATAATGACGTGTAATTACAATGGGGAATGTGATTTATGTGTAAATTAACAGCAGTAAAATTGTACAACTACAAGTTGTACAAGAAATTATGGTAAATTAATGGGTAATAATATACCTTATTTTACAAGTAAAATTACAAATTAATATTTTCAGTGTGATTCGAAACAGTTTCAAAATTATGCATTTTCGCCATGAACTCATGACGTCACATCAAAATTGTGGTTATATAGTTTATTTTGATTCTCAAATCATTTGAATTGCTCTAAACAGTTCACCAATCGAAATAAAAAAATTAAAACAGAGTGACAATGTAATATAAAATGAGATGAGGATACAGTGTTTCTTGATTGGACAATTCGAAAAGGTTCAAAATTTCTATTTTCTTGCGTCATGAAATTATAACGTCACTTTGAAATCGTTTCAAGCCAGTTTTGAAAAATGTTTTTAACTCTAATCGCTAGAAGACACTTCTAGTGTTTGGTTGTTGTTGTGTATATGCACATAAAGAAAAATGGTACATTTTAGTAACCATGAGGGGCATAAAATGTTAATTTATAGCTAGTTGGACAAAATGAATTTTTGTACGCTGAACATTTTCCGCAATCAAAGGCAGTCTCTTCTAACAATTATTTGATTTAATTGTTTTCAAGCTTTATTCTTTAACATAAGAAAATGTCTAAGAAAACCCTTCACGGTATGTTAGGGTACTTGAGACTATTATGTAGAAACATCTGGCATGGTAATTGTGGGACGTTGTCACATATTTAAGCCTGTTTACTGTCATAATTCTGTTACCGTTGGTCAGAGCGAAAACATTATTAAACCAATTATGTTTTGTTTAATGCAATGTATCATACAAAATAATGGCATTCATTTTCCGAACATCTTGTGTATAAGGTTTCCTACATCAATCCGATAATCAAAATAAAAAGTACGGGAATATTAATAACTGTCACGTCAACACTATATTTAAATTGTTTTTCTAAGGTATTATTAAGAAAATGCGATTTTGATAAGTACTTAAATGCTTTTGTATCTTTTAATGGCAGCTTATTGCATGTAGATGAATTTGACTAAATCATCCTATTTAAAACCTAGAAAATTGGTCTTGTTTTATGGGACATCCTGTAAATAATTTGAAAATTATTTAAACCAGGACGTTTCTTGTAATAATTGAAAAAAATAAAATAATTGAGATCGAGATAAAATTGTCAATACTATTCTCAAGGTGCATGTAAGCAATTTCATCTCGTTAGAAATATTTAATATTTATTTTGAAATGCTTTGTTGTAAATACTCCTATTACAATATTTTAATGACAGTTTCTTTTGTTTCAGGTAATGTATTTTGCTGTGCCTTTGTGGTATTGTAAGTACATTTTATTTTTAATATCAAAATTTCGTCGATGTGCATATGCTATATGTGCTAATTCTTGATTTGAGTAAGGCAGGAACTAAATGAAGTAGCGACCTAGGCAAATGCATCATAAATAGTTGAACAAGGTCGACGAAATTTCACGTGAATATTATTACATTATTTTTTGGAGTACGCGCCAGTCTAGACCACAGACTGTTTAACGAGAATTATTTATTTTGCTCAGGCACGTGCTCAGTAGCCCTTAATAACAAAAAGAAATTCGTTGTGGTATGTACAAATAGTTTGTCATTTGTAAGTATCACTTCTATAAATTCCTTAGACGTATTCTAAAAGTGTAGGTAAAACTGTCATCATAAAAGCATTAATCGTGCTACTATACAGGGTGAACTTTAAATAAGTACAAATATTTTAACTGCTGGTGTAGTTCGTCATATAGATCAGTCTAATGAAAGCCGTTTTTAAAAATGTCTAATATTTACGGAGATATTAATTTTTTTTAAAAAATACCCACATTTTGAGGACCGCTGACAGATCTCTCATAATCAACCTAATGAACCATATGATTTGTTGCGAGGTTGCCATATTTCCTCTAATATAAGTATTAAGTTTCCTTTAACGTAATAGTAAAGTAATACGGTTAAATTCTATTTACTTGTTTGAAGCATAAGTACAGTAAATTTGGGTATGTAGTATGATACGCAGTATTATTAACATAAATTTTAACTGCTTAACTGACCTTACTATAAACGATTAAAAATGAATTTCCGCAAGTTAAATACATACTACCATAAAGTATTTAGATATTACGTGATATTACTATGTTCAATGTTCAAAAATTATACATAAACGTGCACACAAGCTTACCTGTTTGTTAAAAAATTAACTATTTATTCAGTAATCCACACTTCACAAGTTAAATGTCATTGTACACTGTTAGAAAGAGACACAAGATATAATTTCCTTAAGTTATTTTATGAAGAATAACGAAAAACTATGATTTTCACGCAGCATATTAAATTTAATTTTCGCCACATAACCCCAAATGAGTCAGTATTAACCATTGCGAATCCAGAACCATAAAGTGACTTCACTTTAATCAGTGAAACAAATTTTAAAAATAAAGGTACACACAATATTAAATAACAAAATAGCAGTCTGACGTATGCGCTTAATATCAAGAAAAGCAAAGACATTTGTGTAACCCTGGCAACACTATAAATCACACGTTCAATCTGCAGTGCTATGACTCATAAATGTATGAAAGTCAGCGGTCTTCAATAAGTTTTCTACAGAAAAATTACAAAATTTATTTAAAATTTCACTCTTTTATTTCGGATTTTTTTATAAAAAAAACTATTAATTATGTGTTCTACACAGTGAACTATACTGCTGGTTAAAATATTTGTACTTATTTAAGGTTCACCCTGTATACGAAACAGCGCCGTCTCAGAGGAACTGCACAATAAAAAAAATAAACCTAATTTATAGTGACACTAAAAAGGAGTTATGAAATAATATATTTCATTAGGAGTCTGGAAAAATCTATTTCCCAATTGTAATAAAAATAGAACTTAGCAATTGAAGGATTTAATAGGCAAAATAACTAATTATTTTCTTATTTTTAACTACTAGTTGAAGACAAAATAAGTTTTACAATTTCGTAATAAATATGTTATTACGAGTATTTACTAATTTTATAATAGTTTAAAAAATCCCTGGATATTGAAGACACATTTCAAGATGAAATTAAGTAGATTTTCACTTCGTCTTATGCGTTATTGGAATGTTAGCATTTGAAAACACAGAAAAGGTATACATTTTGTAATTTCGAACCATTATAAATTGACATATATTTAATTTTACTTGGAATTATATTACCCATGGATAACAAATTTTTGACAAAAATTTTGGTATTATAAGATCTTGTAACTTGGAAGACTATTTTTATGGCAGATAGTAGTTTGGATCAATTTAGGTTTATTTATCTTATACAGTAGTCTATTATGCTTAAATGTTAGTTAAGAATGAAATGACGCTGCTGTCATATCGCATGGTAACATTTGACTGAAGCCTTTATATGGTCCAGATCTGAGGTTACAGAGCAAAGAGAATGTGTGCAACCAACAGACTCATTAATTTCTCGTTATGTGCATAAATAAAAAAAATAAAAGAAACACTTAACTATAAAAAAATAAATGACATTTAATAAAGGATACCGCCTGGTTGTGGCATTTGAAAGAAACCTTACTGACACATTACTTTATTAGATACTTAGTATTGATCGATGTTTAAATTGATTTCCACAGGCAATGCCACGGACGTGTCTGATATCAAATTGCCCGTAAAATTGACTTTCTAACATTTCCTTTTAAATACGTTTCTTACTCCGAACCGGCGACTTTCATGGAGTCGCAATTGTAATAAGCGGGCAGAAAATATGTCCACATGTTGGCCATGCCTTTTACTTATAGAGAAATTCGTTATTTTCTGTATACGTTTGCGATTTACTCGACTAAACGGAAATATTTATTGGCCTGTGAAGTGTTACTGAAGATGGTTTGTATGGTGGCCGCTTTTAAAAAAATATTTTTCCGGGCGGATTTATCATGCCATCAAGTAAGTCATGAAAAGAGCTTTAATTTGACATAGAAACGCTCGTAGAAACGTAAGCTTTTGTTGAAGTAGTTTTATTAAAAATCATCAAATTATGTTTGACTTTAAAAATACAGGATTTTCACGAGAAAACGTTAGATTCGACTGCAAAATTGCTACTCTAAGATATTGGGAAACTGAGATGTACATTCTATAATTAATTTTTCACACGGATTTCATTTTTTTTATCAAAAAGCAATCGAGATTTGCATTACAGATATATTGATATTAATTTTGTTTTTTCTTATGAATCATTCTATATATTATTACATTTTTAGATTCTCCACTGTTTTCTGATTGCATTGATATAATATGTAATGGGTTATCTGGTATTGTTTGTGAAATATTGATGATTAAATATTTCCAGAATTATGTATTTTTTATTATAAAGAATTATAATGCAATGTTCCATTGATGTTTTTGATAAAGACTAATAAAAAAAATTGGAATCTGTGTGCAAAATTACTGAAGAAACGCACAAAATACAGCCGAATTTAATAAGTACAAAAAGAGAAAAATTAAATCATACGTATTGTTAATATTTTATTCAGTCTAACGAGAGGTTTTTCTTCATTTGAACGATCTGTCAGGCCATCATCTGACTCAGAATTAACCTGATTCGATATCTGTAACAAAAATATTAGTGTATTTAAAATGAGAGAGGTGACGTCTTTTCCGGGAAATAAAAATCGACCTGTTTTTCCCAAAGAGGCCCTACCAACCGCTGACCAGCTTCAAGGGGGAGTGGGGGTTCCAAGACTGCACTGTATAAAGAATGAACTGTCTTGTGCATTAAAAATAAACAAATAATGATCTATTATGTTTACTACCTAGCAAAAATTGTTAATTTGAATTGAAAATTGGTGTTGTTACGTAAAATAATTGAAAATCGTAATTTCCTGTACAAAAACTCTTACGTTATTTGAAATTGTGTTTAACGAGCAGAGACCCATGAATGAACAGTTTCCCACATATATCGGAGTATAACAAATTGGTTCAGAAAAACCGGGTACGTTGCCTAATTTCGATGGCAAAAACCGCGGCGACGACGGCGGTCTGTTGTGAGAAAACGGCGCTTTTGGTGGAACAGTTAGCCGACTAACTGACGTTCGGTTGAATCATTTTCTAATTGCTATCAGTAATTACATATTTTCTTTTGTATACAAAAACTCGCCAGTCGCGTTCGCCGGATAACTAGCGTACGGTTCTTCCAACTTATTTGTCAAAGCCGTGAAAGTTAATAAGAGAAAATAAAAAAGATGCCGAAGTGCCGCTCCGCCTCGCAAAGAGGATTATTTGCTCTCTTTACGAGGGGTGATCGAATGTTTGCCCTGGTTTGATGAGGCGTGTCAAAATATATCGTTTTATTGTTTATGACATGACGTAAGGTACTGAGTTCAGCCAACAATAGTTATTTATAGTACAAGTGGGATATAGGCATTATTGGACATGAGTGAGACATTTCACGAATGTAATAAAAAATGCCGTTATTCCACGTGTACTATATAAATTTTTATCTAGAACTGCTAAAAATTTTATCTACAACTATCTTAAATTGAAAAAAAATCAAAATCAGATCCAGTTTGTAAGTTTTGATTTGAAAATCAAGAAGCAAAGGCATTGTTATGGTAACCTGTCAAAGTAGTGATGTTGATTGAAATAATGACTGATTCAGAAACAGAAAACTTGCCTATTGAAATTGAAAAAGCTGCTGCAACTGCAGTAGCTTTGCTTTTACCAGATAAATAGAGAACCAAGTACGAACAATTTTATAAACGATTCACTGATTGGTGTGCATGAAATTGGGCGTTCTATTCTTATGCTGCGGTCCTACAACTTGTAGCATGAAATTGGGCGTTCTATTCTTATGCTGCGGTGTACAATTTGTATGCAGCAAAATGTTGACATCAGTAAATTCAACAATTTAATTGTTTTTCTGAAAAAGCAACCAGTGGGATACAAACCAAAAAAGTCAAGAATATTAACGATTCCGTTAATTCTTATTTTTCTCTATACCCTCTTAAAAAATGTGTACTTAGTCATAGTTAACCCTGTATATCTACTACAAGTTTTTAAATTATATATTGCAGATATTATACGGTTCTGTTTTACTTATATTTTCATTTTCATTTTTTTTTGTCATTCTAATCTTGATTTCTTCCGAAATTTTTAACAAACCCAACCGACTCATGACAAATAGAGCAAATTTTACGGTTTTACAAAGCTCCTTGAGTTATTGTCGGTCTCGTTGGGGCATGACCACTTCTGATTTATGCCCTCAATCGGCTTACGACTCCCATAATTTTCCAGCCAATTAGACGGGGTGTTCTGTGGGCTCGCGCCGTGCTGTTAAATTTAATTGCCGTCCGTCTTGGCAAGTTAAAAGCGACATCTGTGATATTAATGCACCGGAATTATTAATACGGTGTCTGTTTTTTGGGAGGTGATATAAATAGGGGCATTGATGCATTCCGTTTGGCGACCAGGGTTGGACTCAGGGCAAAATTGGAATGAAGCGGTATTTGGGGAAAATCAGCAAAACTTCTCAAATATGCGGTTACGCGACAATGGTCCCATAAATAAATACCCGCGATTTCCCGGAGAATCCCTGCCGTCGAGGTTATGTTTGCGCGGATAATACCGCGATGTTCTTCTGTTAAAACCGCGGCTATTAAGATTCCTGTTCAATTACTGTTAGAAGACGTACGATCCGGACTTTTTTGAATGTTTTGCATTCGCGCCGAGCTTGCCGGAGTTGTTGAACCGCGATCTGTGGTGGTAATACACCTACGTATGTGGTAAGCGCTGCTACTATTTCCTTACGTCGTTATACAGGGTGTCTCTCAGTGCTACATTTCTTGTGCTGAAAGTAGTTTTCAAAGGTAGAGATCATTTACACAATTGTTATTTAAGCATTATCAAACCTCAGGAAGCTAAAAAGACTCAAACATCAATTACAACGACGAAAATCCAATGCACATTAAGCATTACTTCATTTACTGGTTACATTCTTAATATTACTAAAGGTACGTTTTCATATGATTGCACGATTTATGTCAGACAGAATTGGTATTTCATCTAAGCAACGAGGAATTTCTGTCAGCCACATATTTTAAGCATCTGCAATATATGTCAACACATCTATGCGATTAGATGTAAACACAAATTATTTTCATGTTCAGACTTACTTGACTGAAATTACTGTATGCTTTTGTGATTGTGTCGGCAGCAAATTAAAAACGATGAATGAGAAAAAGAGTGGCTACAAGGTGAATATTGATGAATTGATTATTGCTATGCTATGGCATCGTAAAGCTACAGCAAGTCTTCTGTTACACTAATAGCTTTTCTAAATATGGCAGTTTGCTTGTTTACTATTTGATTAATTTTGCAAACAAGCTGAGCTGAACTGAGCTGGTGTTTCATTTTTATAAAAAAAAATCGAAAATTGCGTTGAATTCTCGATACCAAGTTCGCACAGTAATTGACTATAAGCATCTAATCCTTCACGTTTGAAAATCCAGTGTTGAACCCCACACTGAGCGTTCTTTTATTTTTCTGTATAACATATCCATGAAATAATCATGCAGCATCCTGTATAAACGAGTCAAAAAAATACACTAACGAAACAAGTCACGCTACAATGCCACCGAACGATGATTAATGATTCCAATATTATTATAATTATTATTAAACTATTAGGGACTGTGAAATTATTAATTACCTATAACTTAATTGTTTAGACAATACTATCACTTGATTATTATCTTTGTATGTTTGTTTTAATCACGTGACTACGATTACATTTTACCGCATCTCATTTTTACTGTGGAATTATCTTACATTTTAGTTTTTTTTTCTAAGTAAATTTATCGCAGTATATTCCGCGGAGGAAATATCCCAAGTAGTCCACTAGTCTTCAAAGTTATAAGATCAGAAATTTATTTAAAAGATATGTAGCGGTTATATGACAGCAATTTCATCGTATTATTGTTCCATTTGACTTTTTTGTTAACAACCGCTATTTTGCTGTTTAAAGTACCTGTGAGAATAATGTAATCCCTACAAGAAAACCGTTTTATAGAAATTATTTAAACTATTTTCAGAACGTTGTTGTGTCTGCACTTATACAGTATTTTTGCTTCAGGAGGTCATTTTACTGTATAATGTCTATAGTAGTAGTCTTTAGTTTCAGAAAGCCGTTTAGCTGTATAATTACAGCATTTGTTTTATAAATGCTGTATTAAAATATTTTTGCGCGACAATAAAGCAAAACTGCTTCTTAAAGGTAGTTAACACGAGCAAACGATTTTCTACAAAGCATAATGCTATGTTTCGCTTTTACATAACATTAAAGTATTTTAAATGCTTCTGAAGTGATCAAACTGTTTTATTATTTTAGCGACATGTTTATTCATTTATTTCCAATTGCTTTTCAGCGTCCATCTTGAAAACAGTTTAAACAACAACTTTTACGTGAAATTTTTCATGAGAATAACTTCCATTGCTCATTAAAAATAAAAGTTTTTACTATATGTAATTTAGAATTCGAACCGGGGATATTTTTAGCAGCAAATGTGCATGTATTTAAATTTTAAGTTCTTTTCTTTGTGGATGAAAATAGTATCTTTATTTTTTAGTACTATGCAGGCGCTTTATGACTTTTCGACCTATTTTATTCGTTTATCACAGTAAAATTTAATTCGTACCGGAAATTCAACTTTGAATTAGATATTTTTGAGTTTATAACATCGTATACTTACCTGATATAAAGATACTTACATATTCGTAAAATTTAAAAAAAGTCGAAAATTATCTTTATAGTTGATGGGCTTGTAAACTAAGCAGAGTAATTGTATAACGTTTTTATAAGACATTATCATGTTTTATTGGAATCGTATAGTTTGTTGTATCAATGCTGTAAGCTCATCGCTAAAACATAACTTGTTTTTGTATAGAACTCTTAAAACACAATTATATAATTTTTATACAGCAACTATGTTTTATAAAAATGTGCCTATTTCACACTATTAGCTGCTGTGTTGATGCCAATAAGATGTTTAAGCGACTAAACCTTGCAACTTTAACTCTCCAAAAATTAGTTACAGGAACATTCTTAACCACTGCTATAATAGTACATTATACTATAAGGGAGAGAAATGCGTTATTTTGGCAGAGGTGCAATTTGAAGCACGCTTTGAAGGGCTACAATGCACCGAGGACAAAATAGCATCTCTCCCGAATGGTATATACTATTTTTTCCACGGTCTCATTAACTTAAAAACACATATTGTCATTATGAAGTAAGTAGCACCAGAATTATTGTATTCGGATTTGAGCATTTATTTAGTAGTCGTTGAGTTATTGTCATAACTACAAAATAAACAGACAAAAAGAATGGTCAAATTAAGGTGCTAGTTTGGTTTAGTTTAAAGTTTGTTTAGTGCACAATGAATAATTGCGAGTCTGAAGAGATTGTGGAGGCTGCAAATATTGCAATAAGCAATGTGCTGCCTACGAAGTCAAGATCTTTATACGATATAGCCTACAATCGGCTCAAAAAGTGGTGCGCCGAGAGAAATGTTCAAGTATACAGCGAAAATGTTTTGTTGGTATACTTCAGTGAAAATGCAAAGACAAGTCTTCCACATTATGGGCGCAATATTATATGGTTAAGTCATGCTTGATAATTTACGACAACATAGATATAAGCAAATTCCCCAAGCTGATCGCATTTTTGAAAAGAACCGGGGACGGATATCAAGCGAAAAAATCGAAAATATTGACAAAGGGTGAAATCGACCGTTTTCTATCAAGTGCAGATGACAAAGAATTCCTAATGATTAAGGTAAGATTACTTTTGTTGTTAGGTATTTCAATTATTAAGTATTTTGATTTTTTATAGGTTGGATTAATTCTGGGGATTGCCGGATCTTGTCGAACTGATGAACTAGTCAATTTAACTGTAGATGATATTGAGGATGTAGGCTCTTTCTTGATTGTAAAAATTCCAAACACTAAGACAAAGATTCCACGAACCTTTCTGGTTACCGATGTGGGAAATATGCTTGAATTGTTTCGAAAACACCTGTCCCTTGGTCCTCCCCACGTCAAGCATAAGCGCCTTTTTTTGTACTACAAAGCAGGAAAATGTAGTCGCAGCCAGTTGGCAAGAATACCATTGGAAAAATTCCGAGTGTAGTAGCTTCGTATTTAAAATTACCTGATGCTGCATGTTATACTGGTCACTGCTTACGAAGATCTTCAGCGACATTACTGGCAGATGCTGGTGTGGATATCACGACAATAAAGCGTCATACTGGTTGGAAATCAACGACAGTCGCTGAGGGTTATGTCGAGAACTACATTGAAAATAAGACCAAAATTGCTAATCAGGTTTTAATAGGTACCACTACTAGCGCAATCACAAAAACTGTAAATGTAAGCGAAAGTAATATTCCTTCTAATAATAATTTTGAAAATTGTACAAATGTAACATTTAATTTAAATGTCAATAAATAATTTCAATGTTATCTTTTTTGCATGAAAAACGTTCTCCATAATGTAAACTCCATTGAGAGCATTATGCTCCCTTGGGAATAATCGACTACTTCTGTTTTAATTTTGATGTCATAGAAACTGATTTCTACTCCCGACCGTGGAAAAAATATCTTGTGTTACATGGGATACAACCATAATACGTATAACATCACGCAATATCTCGAACTGATATAGAGGACAACTGGTCACGGTGAGCATTATAAAATCAGAATTTATTATTTCGTTTCCAGATAATTAAGATTCCAATTCAATGGGTTTCCTTATATGAAATTCAAATAGGCCTTATTAAATTCTTGTATAACCGCGCCGTGTCGTCTTTGATTCGTTCACCTATATTTTACATAAGATCGGGAGTAAATTGCGATGTAATGAGGGGCATTCGTGCCTCCGTCTCATTTGTATAAATAGTTTAATATACGCTTCCATAACGAAACGGAGGCTGGACGCATCTGCTGACAACGTGAACGGTGTAGGGGGCGAAAATAACACTCCGAAGATGAGTGTCGGCGTCTTTGAAGATTGTTGAGGGGTTTGTTGGGATTCTGGATCAAGTAGGCCTGTGAAAATTTATGTCGTGTGTTTTAGAAGGACTAGAAGAAATAAACAATATTATTAAAAATTCCCGAAACAGGTCGGTAGTACTGTTTCTCAAATAATAATTTAATATACTGGGTGACCTACTTTCGAATAATAACGTCGTCACCGGTTTTTTTAAATGGAACATCCTATTTTTCCCCCACTTCCGGATTTCCGTTGCTGAGCTGATTCTGAAAATGTATGACAAGTTGCTTCAAATTGGTATCGTGATGAAATCGTCTACATGTACATTAAAACCTAAGACCTACATGGATATATATATATACAGGATGAGTCAACTACTGCTTACTGCTTGTATTCTCACTCCTCTCTCCATCCCCCCTCCAAATATGTGGTGTGATCACAAATTTGGGGGGAAAGAAATGCGGGTAAATTTGAATAACACGCTGATGTGTTAGATGATATTATGTATGTAAATTGTAAACATGATGTGGCAACGATGTTTAATCCGGCATTCGATTGTCGTATGGGTGCGTTCTCAGAAAGTTCGTAGCGCACCAAGAGCGTCGTGTTACTGATTTTTATACGGTAATTTGTTTATTTTTTTTAAAGGTCGAGTAAAATTTTTTTTTTCGAGTTTCGGCCTTTATTAGGCCTCCCGAATACGTGGTTAAAATTAATGACGTTATGACTGACTCACCCTGTATATTGTCTAACGGTGTATTATTAACGGGTATTATCTAGGTATATTTTTATGCAATAGGTTTATTTTTACAACAATTAGAAAAAAATTTATTAATATACTCGCGTCAAGAATTCAGACGTCTTACGTCACGGCTGACGTTACACATTTGTTTTTATTGTCAACGTAATTTTCGATATTTGGTTGCGTTAAAAACAATAATTTTTTGCAATTTACTGCAATATATAATGCAAACTTTTAGTGTAGTATAAAGTTTTATTACTATCAGTTGCAGTTTCTTAAATATTTTGATGAAAATATACTGAATTATTCATTTGTTCGCATGACGTAAGTCGTCTGAATTCTTGACGCGAGTATATCTACCTTCCTACTTGTTGGAATATTTGGATAATACCAAGCAGAGAGTACATTTTTAAGGATTAGCAAGCAAGCTTAGATTTGTCAAACTATTCTAGAGAAACTAATAGTTATGTATAGAGAATGCTTGTCAAATAAAAAAGCAATAGGTCATACACCTTTTTTACCACCGTAAACAAACTGTGTTTATGTAATATCTTTTATTTATCTGTCTCAAATAAACAAATTGTCCTACTTGGTGAACAATGGGCGTGGAATTTTCTAAATAAACCCGGTTATCTAGACAGACCACTTGGAATTGTAAACCCTTTGTTTGGTGTTACGTAATAAAAAAAATAAACGTATAAGCTTAGTTGTATTAGGTGACATCGTATGCGTAACAAGAAATATTCAATTCAATTTAATTTGAATGTAAGGTGGAAAACTATTGTCAGGATTTCAATGGTGAGATAGACATATTACAGCAGCTACTGCGATAGACTAATTCGTAACAATTTTTTTCGCGACTGGAAGACAGCGGTAACAGGCCGATAAATCGATGCGTGATTAGAGAAAAAAACTCCTCCTCGGCCTAGAGATCGCAATAAATCAGCGAATATGAAAGCAGACACGCCGGTAGCGTTTGCCCTGACACCGCCCTGAATTACCCGAGAGCGGGTAATGGAGTCGGCAATTTCTGCTCCACCGGCGGCGTGATTATGGCATTAGAGGAGCAAATAACATCGCCGCGAACCGCAGTTACGGGTAAATTGAGAATTCACTCTGATGTCTGTGTTGCCAAGTGGTTGGGCTTTGCGTTAGATCCGTCGTATAGCTCGTTTGTACATAAATAAATCGAAGATTAAAAAAGCAAAGGTTTTGGAAGGCTATTTCTTGAACGAATTCATTTTTACTTCATCTGCTACAAGTCATTTATAAGCAGTGCCAATAACGACGGTCCAAAGACTGATCCTTGTGGTAGATCTTATAGGTTTCTATTTTTTTTCACAATTGTACATATTGTTTTTGCGTTTGCAGTGGCTAAAATGGAACCTTTCTATATTATTGTACTATTGGCTATTGTACTTTTTCTATCCTAGATTGTAAAAACTCCACAGGGGGACAGGCAGACGAGTTTCCTACCCAAGTTCTTCTTTTACTATAAAAAAAAGTATCAGTTAATTATTCAACACTCTGTACAGCACTGAATACTAAATACAACTAAACTAATAAATCATTATCCAAATCGCTCTGAATCTCCGGTTGATCTCACCTAAATATCCGAATGAAAAACTGCTTGGTCCGGTAAAACGAATATCCTAAGTATTTTCTAGTAGCTCTGGATCTCATTCTGGAGCGGCTCGCGCAACTTCCTGACGCTCCTGGATCGACGGCATCATTCAGTTTAGCAGCCTCGCACGGGCGATCGGGACAAATCCAGCATGTCATGAGTTCAACAGCCACTAAATTGTTGATGACTGTATTTTGATTAAGAACAATTTGAACCTGCTGAATTTGTAGTGTCAGGAAAATAAGCTACCTTTAAACATTGGTAAATATTCAGTTGTCTTACTGCCGTAAAAAAAAAAATTATAAATTTCCGTATAGCATTTCTAACACTGTGTTGAGCATACTAGAATATATAAAGACAGCCAACAGTAATATATTATTGCATTTGTCTCCTCTTTATAAAATGTGCAGAAATTATGATCTACTTTATACTTTTATTGATATATTTATGTTAAATGTTAAACATATTAAAAGAATTTGTTTGTCATTACCCGCTGTTTTATAGTTTGTATTTTTTTTTGTTTGTGCAGTATACTACTTTTATATATGTATCTTTTTTGTTATTGTTCATGTATATATGTTTTTTTGTCATTTTATTCCATGATAATATAATATATTACGTATTCTTTCCTGTAATTAAGATTTGTTCCTGTTGAATAGTTTAAAAATAAATAAATAAATAATTGGGTGCGATTGGGGCAAATCCTTTGACAGCATTTATTTCTGTGGGTGATAATTTATACTTGGCCAACGTTTTAGCAGAATTTCTGTCACGGCCCTGAAATTGCAGGAATTCTGCTCAAACGTTGACAAAGTGTAAGTTATATCACATAAATAAATATGTTTAAATTGTTTTTTGCTTTTTTACTATGAACTTCCTTATTTGGAGCTAAAAATCTATTATTTGCCCTTGTTGTTCTCATTATCGGAACCATTGCGTTCACCTATGTACTGATTTCACTTCCTATTACTGGTTCCAATGCTGCTTCTATTAGAACCGCTCCTCAGATATCGCTGGTGTTCCTTGACGTTCCGTATTAGCCTCTGACTGATCGCATCCATTGTTACCAAACATCACTCTTCAATCTTTAAAATTTATAAATACAGGGTGCTCTAAATATGAGTGGCATTTATTTTGTTGGATGACCAAACAAATTATATTTGACTTACGATTTTTTTTCTCTGACCAACAGTATCACAATTATGACAGCACAGGATAAAATATGAAATACTTATAAGTGTTCAGAATGACTCATGTAGCTTACAACAAGCGTTTACCGTACAAAGGTCCCAAGCTGGATAATTTTGCCCAAATTCGCCATAAATTGACATTTCATGCATCTGATGGTGATGGTTACAGCAGATCTGTTCAAACAAGAAATTCCAACTGGTGTCAGAAATATTCGAACTTATGAATTTGTCTTTTGTAAAATCATGCAAGAAGTAATTGGTCGAATGTTTTTGACAATTTGGAACCATTCTTTGCTCGAACAGACCTTATATATTGTTCCCTTTTTGTTTATTTGCACAGACAAATATCAAGTAAGCACAAAAAAACGAAACACACTAGCCAAAATACTACTATGACTAATAATACTTTTAGGTTAACAGAACCAGGTGACAAATTACAATGTTGTCGTACGTAACAGTACGTTACAATTTTAAGGATTTTAAGGAAAACTTTCTTTACTCCATTATTACTGATATAAAAAACAAATTAGGTTGCAGGGGCTTTTACATTCTATTGCCATTGTATTTTTATTGAAATGTACACGTATTTATAGAAAAACTATTCGTTTTAGACATATTTATCACAAATAGTTAAAATTGTGTGGACTGCGCTTAATTTTAAAATAATAGCTCATCAAACAATGACTATACTATTTCCAAACTGACTCATTTGTTTCAAATAATAGCCAGGTGATTTACCGAAATTAGTATTAAAGTAATTATTGTTGCAACAAATGCACAATTCGTAATTGCATTCTTCCGATCGAAGAAACATTTGCGCTTTAACGTGACTCTGCAAGATTTTCTTCGACGTTCAATACAATTGGCAACGTCGCAGAGCCGCAGGTGAGCAGTCACTTGCGTTTTCACCCGACTGGATAGTCGAGTCTTATCTCAAATTAATTGTAATTAAATTAACGTGCACGTTTCTAAATTAGCCCTTATTTATTTTTAATGGAAGCGCTGAGAGGTGCTCCCGCAGCTGATGCCTTCGATGAAGCTGCTTGCTATTGCCCGTGGAAGTAATGAACATTCATAATAGGTGATGTCGTTCAAAACTTCATTGGATTGAGAACGTTTCCACAAGAGGAAATAAAATTATGCAGGGTGTAACTTTGAATTTGGTTCATGTTTACACCTTTAAAAAGTACATGTTATGAGTTTTCCTCAAATTCCGTCGTGATAACTGAATTTGTTTAAGTAGTTTTTTCATAATTGCTAGTATGACTGAAATAACCGCACACGTCTCATGCGCAAACATACGGTGGTATTCATAGTTTGTCTCCGGTCGCCGGAGAGCGATCTCCGTCCCGAAATTATGCGAATTTTATAAGGAAATTCAAATAATTTCGGACGGACAATGAATACAGTGTACTGTAACCATGGTATTTTATATCTTATTGAAATTATGTGAATTTCATTATGAAATTCGGATAATTTCGATACGGGGACAGCTCTCTGGCGACCGGAGACGGACTATAAATAACACTGTTATGAGTTACGATATAGTGTTGTCAAATCTCATAATTTAACAAAAAGGCGAGGAATTTTATTATTGTAAAGCAAATATTACCCATTCTCTTTTAATCACTTTGTATACACACAAAAGCTAATTTAAATTTTACTATAAAATTCAATTTAATAAAACAATACTACTGAAAATTTTATTTTGATTTAACGGAAAATAAACACTACGCAGAAATCTCAAAAATATGCCACCCTGTTGACATATACAGGGTGAGGTCATTAATAATGGTACTAGTGTAAGTTAGTATTTTTATTTGCTTAAGGGCAGATTGTTAATGTCGAAGTATTGAGAAAAACATACCTTTTTATATATTTTTAGGTATTAATAATATTGTGTGAAACTAACTACTCAGTGGACAAAAGCCCCAACCTTCGTTGAATTACACCCACAATACCTACCCATATATTCCTTATTATTAGCTTTTATAAAAAAATTTTACTGAGTAGTTAGTTTCACACAATATTACATAAAAGGTGAACATTTTTGAAGTAGGTATTGTCATATTTAATTCATTGACAGGATGTCACTTTTTGTCATTATCGACATTTTACTATAATTTTAATTTTTATAATAATTTTTAAAGTTAGATATTTGATTCAACTTAAAGGAGACCACCTAAAGAAGCAATCCTAAAAATGCAGAAATAGGTCAGATCTCATCTATTGTGGTTGAATTTGTCGCGTTCCTACTGCCAAAAAGTGAAGTTAGATATTTATAGAGTGTTTCATTAACAGGTAAGTAAATTAGATTATTTTCTTTAGATAGTTATTGATTAGAGCTTTGTCTGTGGAATTGTTCATTAGTATATCTAGATGTTTGGTATCAGAGAACATACATATAACTTCATTGATAGGAATTGTAGGAGATTTGATTTATATTAGGTTAAAATACCTTTCTAAAACAGTAAAAGAAAACATACCTTATTCAATTACTGTCCTTATTTATCCTACAGTGTTAAAATAGAAAACATATTTTCGATTTGTTGCTATATTTTATGTATGAACAGACCGATTGTTTGGAAAATTTCATGTCTCTGAGGTAAATCAACCGTTTTTGAGATACAACCGATCTAAGTTCTTAACATTCTCTACAGTTCTTTCGAAAAGTAACGAATAATTTCATTATTTTTGATATTGAGAAGTTTTCGAAAAAATCTCCTGGCACGTCGATTTGTTTTTAAAAAAGGCACTTTTTGACATACGACCCACATTTGTGACGTCATCGTTGTTCGAGATATGACGTCATCGACAATTTTTTTAAATAGCAACCCTCAATTTTGACCATGCCATTTGAAAGAGTGTCATTCTACATACATACATCATGAAAAATGATGGTGTTACATAACAAAAATTTCAAGAAAATAATGTTTGAAGATTTTAAAATTTAATATTCGTTTTGACGTTAACAAACTACCTTTAAGTTCTATTATTAATTACTCATTCTATATAGAGCAAATTATTTCTGCAAAACAATTTTCTGTTGCAATTACGCTCTCTGCCATTCATTTATTAATACAGCCGGTTAACAATAGATAACTGAGGTCAGGTACAACTCGATAATGGAAGAACTGACCGTGACCGCCAATTTAAAACCAAGACTGTATAGACTTAGAAGTGGTCAGTTTGGTAGCGAACTCTTTGGATCGCCCTCGTAATGGAGCGTCTTCTGGTCTACACGATTAAAATCCTCGTGTTACATAATACTCAGTATCTTCGATCTGGAGAAATCTGAGTTGTTTAAGAGGTGCTACGTTTTATTAGAAATTAATCATCTTTGGCGCGGTGAAAGCTTCCTAAAGGTTTTTTGAACCTCTAATGTTACTATAATCCAATAAATAATAAATCTTCTTTGTGTTAAATCGGAAGTGGTCTTAGTCATGTCAATTAGACGGAATGCTCTCATCTTAGACGCCATTTGCTGTATTAGAAAGTGAGATGTGAAAAAAAAAATGATGTTTTAATCTATTCCAGCTACTCAGAGATTCAAGCATCGTCAAAATTTATAAATATACACATCAAAATATCTAGATCCTTATTATTTTTTTCTTTTACGTAAATTAGATGTACTACTCTTGGAGGCCTTAGGTCTGGTAATTTAGTTGGCTAATATCTTTTACAGTATTCCAGTGATTCTTCTTTTCATGAACCAAATTTAATAAAAAATAACTACAAACGTAACTTTCTACAGCACATTTTGGATTTAATTGACTGATGTTTTTTCGAATTTATATTATTTTTAATGTAACTGGCACAATGCCGTAAACGATATATTAAAACGCGTGTTTACGGTTTATTATATCTGTAAAATAATCACGTTGTCCTAATTATTCCTCCCAGAAAAATTTATGGGCCTTATAAATTGAAATTTTATGAGTTTTAATGAGAGAATAGTTGGGAACGCACAAACAGAACGACACTGACATATGGCGAATGTAAATTGTGTTCCGTTGTACACTAAAATGAAAAATTTTAGAAATCAGGACGAGATATGAAATATTTCCGTGCGATAAATTGGGTTCCGGCTGTGAATGTGGTATAATTCATAGTTATTTCTTGTAAGGGGTGCAAATTGTAGCTCTTGTATCAATTCTAAGGCAAATGTACATTTTCGTGTTAACATGATTTTAAACAAATACAAAATTATTCGTTTTTGTTTTAATTGTTTTAATACTAATAATTACCCGATGATATCGGCGTAGTCAAGAATTTCACTAGTTTATTTTATATAAAATCAAAATTTGTCGGAGGTTACAGATAGATTAATATGAAGTAGTAGTAGTAGTATTTTCTGGAGTTCCTCAAAGAACTAAACTGAGACTAGTTTTGTTTGTAATTTATGCAGGCTAATAATACAACGTGGAAAATCGAAGGTTTGCTTGAATGATATCCTGGTAAAATGGGAACAAATTTTAAGAACATAGATTTAAAATAATATTACTAATTAAAATATAATGGATATTTCTAGGGTAACCAATTTAAAATTTCTCAAACAATGCTTCAAGTGAAACAATCTTCATTTCGTTTGTAGTTTCTAGAAATCTAAAGTAGAGTCACTATGCTTCAACCAGGCTAAAGAATCGTTTGAAGTAACCTTCATTTCGTTTGTAGTTGTTTGTATTAACCTTCACTTAGTTTGTAGTTTCTCGAATTCCATAGTAGAGTCGCTATACTTCAAGCGGCAGTTAAATAACTTTTTTCCTTGCTGAAACAACCCTCAAATATGAATGCTGTAAATGTCGGGAAATGAGTTTATTGAAGGTCATACCATTATTTTTCTGAAATTACCACAAACGAAACAAATGTTACTACAAACAGCTACAAAAGATAATATACAGAAAAAATGGATCAACACTAAGCTGGGGATACTAGACACCAAAATATTATGTTTGAGCTCATCTCTTATACCAATGTCGCTGTCTTAAGAAATACAGGGTGTTCAAGGTTTAAATTCAATTCTGAAATTTGTGAACAATTGAGAAAGTTTTGACAGCATGACTTTGAAAATTGGTAGTGCTGTGAGAATTATGAATTTGAAGCTTATTTTAATATTGCTCCTAGAGGGCGCTAGTTTCATCCTATTTAACTATGCGTAAAAAAGTTACATACTACATAAAAATGTACTCTTGTTTAGGTCGCCCAACTTTATCGGTTTCTGAATTATTTACATTTATAAGTTTCAATGAATTTTGTGGTGGTTTTTTATTCTCAGAAGATGAAAATAACAATAACAATTATTAATAATAGTAATAATAACAAACCTTAAATCAAATGCAACCTAGACAAGAGTGCATTTTTCATGTAGAATTAATGAAAAATTTCAGAATAAAATTTAAACCTTGAACACCCTGTATTTCTTAAACCAGCGACATTTGTATAAGGCATGATAACAGGGTTCTCTTTCACCTGGAAAACCTTGAAAACCTGGAAAAATCAGGGAATTTGTTTTAAGCGCAATAAGTCAGGGAATTTAAAAATATGGCGTTAGTCAGGGAATTTTTAAATATATTCGCAACAGTCAAGGAATTTTAAAATTAATTGAAATTGACAAATATTTTTTTAAAATTTATTTCAGTTTTATATCTATTTTACAGTATGTTCCAAATCCAAATATGTACTATGTATTCGTGCCAAAGAATAGTTATTCTCTTATAATATTTTGAATATTTTTTTATGTGTATTTTATTTTGTTACAGAATAAATATTTTAAAACTGTTTTTGCTTAACTATTTACTTTCATCGACCTGGAATTTGATGAGCTTTGATCAGGGAAAACCTGGAGTAGTCAGGGCATTTAACATGAATTTAAAAGAAGGAATCCTGGATAAACTCAAACATAATATTTTGGTGTCTATTATTTCCAGCTTAGTGTTAACCCATTCTTTGTGACACTCTGTATAAGAATCGCAAAGAAGGAAATTGAATTCTTGAAAGTGGGGTGCCGCGTTCACATAGCCATATTGTTGGTAAATATTTCATATTTATTATATTACTAGTAATTTTAACATATTTTGTATAATACGTAAAAAACAGTGTGTTAAATTGTTAACACAAAAATTTTATGCATTCTGAATTACATATAGAAAAATCTCATTTGCATATCATTTTTTGCAGTCTATACAATCAGAAAAACATTATGGAGCTCCAACCCGTTTAAAAAAATGTAACGCATAGAGACCATCCTCAGAATAAATTATCATACAGATTTACTCCACTTCTGGTCTTTGTTCCGCTTGTTATTTTTTTTTGTTGGTTGTCCGTTACTGTACAACGACATCACCGCCTACTCCTAGTTAGTCGTCTAATTAAAAAAAATTCTCTTAAATCGTAATGGCCGCTCATAGAGTTGAGCAACACCGTTAACCCTCGCCCACACGCATTTTTCAGCGTTTGTAGTGACTTATCCGGCTCCGGGTTCTAATTGGACCATCCGCCCCAGGATGTAGTAGTCTGAAAGAGCAATTTGACCGCAACAAATAATATTTGCCGCCACTAACAACACATTAAGCACATAAAAGATGGTGTGGTTAGTTCAAATATAAAACATACGCATAAAAAAGTCTATGGTCAAATTTGACCGTAACCTTAGTTTTGCAATGTTATGATTAAGGCCTGCACTTTGTTCGCAGACGACGTCATCATCAGGGGCGCACTTAGGACACCAAGTTAATATTGTAATAGTAATAGAGATTTGGGCATAACTTTTGATAGCAAATGGTCGTTTAATGGACATATTTCCTTAATCGTATCAGCAGCGTTAAACATGTTAGGGTTCTTAATTAGAAATTGTAAAAATTTTCGTAATGCATAAATTTTTAAGGTTATCTACGTTAGATCTAAAATTGAATATGCTTCGATAGTATGGTTCCCATTTTATAGGTGTCATATTGCAGCTATTGAGAGTGTACAAAGAAAGTTCTTTATTTTAAAGAGTATGGTTCGTATCCAGAAAGAGGATTTAGTCATGATGTATTATTGAATACCTTTGATGTTATATTATTAGAAGTTAGACGTGTCATTTCTAGTTGTACATAATTTACAAAATTTTACATAACGAACTTGACTGTTGTGATCTATTGCACGCATTAAATTGTCATGTTCCGCAATATTCTGCAAGACGGGTTGCTGATTTTGTGTTACCATTAGCTAGAACCAATATAATGCTGCGCTCTCCATTGTACGTCATGTGTAGTAATTTAAATAAAATTAGTATGTTTTGTGACATTCATTCTGTAGATGTTAAACAATTGCGTTTTTTATTATTGAATACCAACATCTGTTTTAATATATACATGCTTTTTGTATTTAGCATCCTAGTTTTTATTCTTTTTTTCTTATATTTTATAGATTTGTAGAATCCCATTTCTTAATTGCGTCTTTTTATTTTTTTTTGCTACATTTATTAGTTTTGTGATTCTTAATGTAAATGAAGTGTTTCTATTTTTTTTTTATTATATTTTAGAACCGAGGTACAAACATACCTACAAAAAGTTAAAATCTACATATTACCTTGACCTGGGAATTTATAATATCCAATATTAGGTATTCCCATTAAGTTTAATAACTGGAATAAAATTGATTAACCAGTAAATGTTCAGGTGTTGTCAGACTGTGGCGTTTCTCGCTAATAATCCATTTCGGTTTTGGAAACGTGTGTTTAACGTCCACAGCACAGTATACTAAGCAATCAGTAGGGAAACCCAGCTTTCCTGCGTCTTCCAAAAATCCGCCATCTTGTTGGCGACTGACAGTTATTACTATAATTTCTGTGTGTCAGTTAGGTTTTTTGAATTTTTGACATTATTACATGGTTATCCACTCGTTATCGTTATTGTACTTATATTTCTGCTTTGTATGTCGTGTTGAGTGTTTAGTTATTTGTGTTTTTATATTAGTGATTATTTATTGGTGGAACTATACCTAGAAAATAATAAATAAACTATGGAAGGAAATAAATGTGTTGTAAAAAACTAACGCATAACGCAGCTCTGGGCGTAAAAGACCTGCAAACAGTTTTATATATGGGAGACCAAGTTAGACGTGATAGCTTAATTGAGAAAATCCTAAGGAAGAATTAAAACATGAAAGGGGGCAAAGGATTTAACTCCAAATAGGAAAGAGACTGCTTTCATACATGAATGAAAGAAACCACTCCATACATCTAATAGAGCAACGGGGGTTTTTGATTATGTTACCAATATATATATTTTGTAAACCTCAAAATAAATTGTACCTAATATTCACGTTTTAATTTCATTTCGTACTTTCCTAAAAAAAAATGAGTAAAAATATAAAAATTACACTGGGCTTAAATTTGATAATCTGCTAACAAAATAAGGTAAACGTATACATCTTGACATAAAGGCAAAAGTACTACAAAATAAAAAATAAAGCTACACTACTAGTTGACCTAGTTTCCATGTTTTCGCAAATTTTTTAAATAAATTTAAATTCATACTGGTTTTATAATCAAATTCAAATTATATCTGCTAGAAACCTAAATTAAGACAAAATGTGACCGAAACCTCAATTTACATTTAACTACACTGGATTACAACAGTTAATTAAGAATTAATGCAAAAGTATTAAAACTACGAACAACTTTGGTTATGTTTACGCCAAATTATTAGCTATTTTTTCGTATGTTCTCTGGGATCCGCCATATTCTTGGCGACTTTTTCTAGAGTGGGAGTATTTAAAAACTGCTAGACGTATTTCATTCATAAATTGTCTAAGGTTCCGTACTGATTGCTTAGTATACTGTGGTCCACAGAGATTATTGAGGCATATTTATACTATACAGGGTGGGCCAATAGTGTGTGGACGGAAGATTGTGGTTATACTGATATATATTTTTAAAATCTGCTGTTGGTGGGGGGTGGGGGGTAGTTAGAGCTACAAACTAAAAATATTTTTACTGGAATTCCTAGACATATACAGGGTGATTCATATCAAAGTTACATTTTTTTAAATGCAACCCCCTGTATATTATTGCATATTTGGATTCCTCGGTCAATTCTAGTGTGATTTCATGTACCATACTTGGTGCCTAAAACGTACCGTTTGGACGTTATTCGATATTTTGTCAAAAAATTGATGTCTAGAAACAGTTGAATATCAGAGGTGAGCGGCAACATAGGAGGCTGTGATTGGGGGAAATTATTGACCACCCTCCATGCTACCAAGAGCTACAAAGTCAATTATGAACTCTGTTTGTTATGGCTGATATCGTCGCTCTAATTTTGAAAACTTCAATCATGGATAACTTGATTTTTTTAAATGGAACCCACATATTTTTTTCACGTCACCAGATAACACATTTCATTACCTTTCACCCGATATAAAGTTATCTGTATTTATCTCTAATCCTTTTCTTCTAATCCGCAATTACTTTTTACTATGATGGATTTATGCAAACCAATTCAAAAATAAGTAAATAAATATTATGGCTGCATTTATTCATACAAATTAATAATAAATGATTTTTTATTAAAAATGACTTTGTTTATTTAGTTCAATTCTCCATAATTTCACATTTAGTTTTTTAAAACACTCGGAGTAAAGTTGGCCATGGAAAACAAACAGTAGGTTTCATTATAATTATTTATTAAATAGTAACACAAATAAATGAACAAGAATTACAAACAACTTCACAAAAACTACAGTGGTTTAGTAAATAAACAGTAAATGACAACATAACTTCAAAGTAAATGTTCAAAGTGACGACCTTCTTGTTGAATACAAATGTGAATTCTTCGGCGAAAAGAATCTTGAACTCTCATTAACATTTCTGGGGTGATAGTTGTAAAAACATTTCTAATTCTGATTTTCATATTTTCAGCTGTCGTTGGTTGTTCAATATACACTTTTTCCTTAACATACCCCCAAAAAAAAAAATCAAGGGGAGTTATGTCCGGAGATCTCGCTGGCCAACGTATTGGCCCATCCCTTCCTATCCAGTTTTGATGAAATACATCATTAAGCCATGTAGTCACAACACGGGCACGGTGAGGAGGTGCCCCATCTTGCTGAAAGTACATATCTCTAATTTGAGCTAGCGGTACATCTTCTACAAGATCAAATAAATGGTGGTTTAAAAAATTGACGTACATGTTGGAATTTAGAACACCATCAAAAAAAAATGGGCCAACAATGCGTGTGTCTAATATTCCTGCCCAAACATTAACTGTCCATCTCTCCTGAGAATGTACGTTGAAATGGTGTGGATTTTCGTCCGAGTAATAATGAAAATTGTGTCTGTTTACGAATCCGTTGCGATGAAAAGTACACTCGTCGGTAAACAAAATTTTATGTGAAAAATTCAAATTTTCATTCAAGTTTTGCTCTACCCAATTGCAAAAATTCATTCTATTTAGGAAATCTGCCTCTTTAAGCTCTTGATGCATTTGGATATGATAGGGATGGAATTTATATTTTGATATTATTCTCCTAACAGAAGTTCTACTTATTTCAAAATCTTTTTCAAGTTGTCGGGTACTCACATGGGGATTTTCTACTAAAGCGGCCAAAATATTAAATTCGTTATCTGGAGTTATCACAGATTTCCTTCTATTTTGGTTTTGAGTGTAGCAAACACTTCCTGTAGCATTAAACCTTTCCAAAAGCTTTTTAAAAGTTTCTTCTCTTGGATGGCGCTCACGATCAGGATATCTTGCTTTGTATTCTCGACTTGCCAATAACGGATTTTTGAAGCATTCTCCAAGGATAAAAACCATATCGATCATTTCATTTTTACTATAATTTGCCATTGTTAGTAACTTAATTTAACAACAAGAACCAAAAAGTATAGAGAAAAAGTGAAGTTAAGGTGACAGAACTTTATTGTTTGTTTTTCATGGCCAACTTTACTTCCGAGTGTTTGAAAAAACTAAATGTGAAATTATGGAGACCATTTGAATTAAACCAAATAAACAAAGTCATTTTTAATAAAAAATCACTTTAATTATTAATTCGTATGAATAAATGCTGCCATAATATTTATTTATTTATTTTTGAATTTAGTTTACATTAATTGGTTTGCATAAAATCCATCATAGTAAAAAGTAATTGCGGATTAGAAGAAAAGGATTAGAGATAAATACAGATAATTTTATATCGGGTGAAAGGTAATGAAATGTGTTATCTGGTGACGTAAAAAAAATATGTGGGTTCCATTTAAAAAAATCAAGTTATCCATGATTGAAATTTTCAAAATTAGAGCGACGATATCAGCCATAACAAACAAAGTTCAAAATTGACTTTCTAGCTCTTGGTAGTATGGAGGGTGGTCAATAATTTCCCCCAATCACAGCCTCCTATGTTGCCGCTCACCTCTGATATTCAACTGTTTCTAGACATCAACTTTTTGACAAAATATCGAATAACGTCCAAACGGTACGTTTTAGGCACCAAGTATGGTACATGAAATCACACTAGAATTGACCGAGGAATCCAAATATGCAATAATATACAGGGGGTTCCATTAAAAAAAATGTAACTTTGATATGAATCACCCTGTATATGCCTAGAAATTCCAGTAAAAATATTTTTAGTTTGTAGCTCTTACTACCCCCCACCCCCCACTAACAACAGATTTTAAAAATATATATCAGTATAACCACAAACTTCCGTCCACACACTATTGGCCCACCCTGTATATAATTTTTCATAAATGGCACATTTAAGGTGAGTTCAGAAAAATTGACTTCTTTGTCATCAAAAAGATCTACTAAACGACATATTCAGGAAATCCCGGATCACAGTCACAGTTGCTTCAATACGGCGAATAACTGAATGTATCCGTGAATAATTAAAATGTATGTGTGATAAATCTTCGCACTACGTATCCCAACGTACGGTTCCATTGCAACTGTTTTGTTTTACGAGTTGTAACCTGCTGTACTACTGTACTATACATGCCTAAATAAAAACAACACTCCTGGCCTTCGATTCTCGAATGCAGTGAAATAAATTCGAGCGGGAATCCATTCCACTTGTCTTATATATCAATCTTATAGTATATTATTATCTAGGTATATATTTATAATTCTTGAAGCTTTACAACTATGTGAAATAATTCCCCAATTTTTTATGGGAAATAACTACAATGAGAATGGTCGAAAATACGGATTTACATTTTCTTATGAGAATTTACGTCACTTTCTAAGGGAATGTGCTTCACTAAATTCGAGAATCGAGCCCCTGCAGGAAAATAAGTGGGATTTTTCTGTCGATTAGCTGGCATGAATAAGATTAAATTTGTTTTAATATAAATAAAGTATATTTAAATATTAAGGTCGTCGCCAAGTCCGGACCTGTGATCTGCGAACAAGGTACGGGCGTTAGTTATGATTCATTTGACAAGATATTATAGTCTTGTTCATAAAATTATGGAATTTCTATGCTATTGCATAATGCAGGTTGATTTCAGGACATCCTGTATAATCGCATAGGAAGTATTTTTCAAAAATAAATAATTGATGAGTTTTTGATTTAGTAGTAGTATAGGTTTTGGTTTAGTAGTAGTGTAGGAGAAAGTGCGGTGTATTAATATTAGCATTAAATTAAAAGTTATCACTTCGTTGCAATAACTTTTTGGAAGTATGAATGAATTAAATGTTAAACCCGCTTTACATTAACAATTTCTTTGTCAATTAATTGATCAAGTGTCCTCGTCAAGTTAATTGACAAATGTAATACGAAAACTTGGACGTCAAATTAATTGACGAAGAACTTCGTCAAGTTATTGACGACTTAAAACTTCTTCTAATGTTTCGTCAATTTTTACTTCAATTCAGGAATACCAACCTAAAATAAATGCAAAAAGTGAGATTAGAGGATATGATGATTTATATTTAACCAGTAACCGAGCAGCAGCAATAATAAACGCAATGGAAGCTTTTTTTAACAATTTCTCCCTTTTTTTGCCGTAACATTTAACAGTTTTTGTTTCCTAAATAAATGGAAATGATATAACGTCAAAAGTTAAAATTACTTTTACATTGGCACGGGTGACATCTGACAGCAAAATTGTTAAGAAACTTGACAAAGAACTGAACAAGTGTAAAAGCAAAGTGCGAACTTGAAGAAATTGATAAATTAATTCATCAATTTCTTCGTCAATAAATTGTTAATGTAAAGTTCGCTTTAGAAAACGAGACACAATTTGTGTTTTCGTTTTCTGGTTCTATGAAAAGAGGAAACATTCCATACGGTTCAACAGAAGTCATTTAGTCACAAATCCATGACAGTCGCTGCTAAGTCAAGCTAGATCGACAAGGCTGGGCGTGAAATTGGGTTCCTGTTTAGGCATTCGAAAGCGACCGGAAGTGTTGGTAAAACTTGTCAATGGTTACGTAATGTGCGTTGTCTGCGTTAAAATAATTTAGAGACAAATGCTTATTGTATACTGACTAGGAAAAGGTAAAGTATAATAAGATATTCATAAAAAAATACTTAATGTTGGAAAAAGAAACCGCAGTAAGTAGTTTAAAGCAACTTTTGTAGGTAATACAAGTTTTTAAATTAGTTAAAATCGAAAACCTATCAAGAGGCAAGTTTTGTTAAGCATTACTGTCTATTGAAAAACACAGTGCCTTACCTATATAGTTTTTGAAAGGGATTCAAAAGTTAAACTGCCGCTGATTCATTGCCTGGCGGTAATTCGAAGCTGTATGTATGATTAAAAGTTGTTAAGTTCTTATGAAACACATTACTTTTGCATCAGCTGTTACCTCTTAACCCCACTTTCGAAAATATCCTGCATGTATTTATCATATATCGTTCTTTCAGAAAAATGAATTGTTTATTTATTGCCCAACAGATTACATAATCCAAGTGCAGGACAAGTAAACACTTGAACATTAAAATACAGGGTGTCAAAAAAAGAGTGTAAAATATTTAAGGAGGTAATAGTATGAAGCAAAATAAGCAGAAAAGTCTCAATAAACATGGGTCCGCAAAGTAACGGTTGCGGAGATATGGAACGTTTTATGATTTTTAGCCCCTTTTTTATTTTGCAAAAACGTTGTGTATTTTCTTATAATAGTTGGTTGATGTTTAGTGCATTTCATTTATGGTCGTGCTAATGTTGACGCTTTTCCAAATCGCCAGATTCCTTCGCAACGCATGTTTGGAAGAATTCACCAAAGATTGCGTGATACCGGTTCCTTGAGCAAACAGTGCCATTTATCCGGAAGACCAAGGTCGGTATCCACTCCTAGAGCAGAAGAAAAAATTCTAGCACTGGTAGAGCAGTGTGCGAAGAATATCAGCCTAGATAGGAATTAGTGGTCCTCTTGTTTGGAGAATCCTTCACGAGCAACTGCTTTATCCATACCATGTGTAATGAGTACAGGCCTTAAATCCAATAAATGATCATCAAGCACGTTTGGTTTTTTGCCGCTGGTTTCTACGTCATGATGCTGAAGACCCTCGTTTTCTTGCAAACATTCTTTTTACTGATGAGGCCGGGTTCACACGAAATGGAGTGTTTAATTTTTACAATACGCATATTTGGGCAGACGAAAATCCTCATGCTCTGGACATCAGGCACGTTTTTCATTAAACATTTGGATGGGTATTGTAGGTGACAGGTTTCTAGGTCCTGTTGTTTTACCAAACCGATTAACAGGCGCTGCTTACCTCAACTTTCTGCAGAACACACTGTATGAGTTTTTGGAAGACATTCCTTTGAATCAGAGGCATCAAATGTGGTTCCCGCATGATGGTGCTCCAGCTCATTTTTCCATGGCCGTTAGAGAGCATTTACACCAAACTTTTCCACATAGATGGGTAGGAAGGGTCGGACCTGTTTTATAGCCTCCAAGATCGCCTGATTTCTTTGTTTGGGGATATTTGAAGACATTAGTGTATGGTACTCCTGTAAATAGCCTGGAAGAGCTGCAGCTACGGATTAATCAAAAGTGTCAAGAAATCCAAACCAAGGAGGGTGTTTTCGAGAGAGTTCGAATATCGTTGAGACGAAGATGTCGTGCCTGCTTGGAAATGGACGGAGGGCACTTTGAACATCTTCTGTAACTTTGTTTTTTGTTTGTTAAAAGCTTCCTGTGTCGGTTTATTCCTAATAAAATAAAATGTTTGAAAAACGAATAGTGGTCCATATCTCCGCAACCGTTACTTTGCGGACCCATGTTTATTAAGACTTTTCTGCTTATTTTGGTTCATACTATTACCTCCTGAAATATTTTACACTTTTTTTTAACACCCTGTATGAAGAAGGACCAGTTTAAAAATAATATTTGATAATAAAAATGCGAATAGTGTAGTGATAATGAATATGTATAAGTTTGAACATTTTTATAAATATTGCAATTTAAAAACTGAAACTAACATACAAGCTATTAAATAAATAAAGTGTATTAGTAACTCAAAAAATATGAGATTATGCTCGGTGATAATATCACGTACTTGGATATACTTGTTTTAAATGTGCATTGTGTCACATAGCAATACGATGTTATTTAACTTATTACATGTTATATACATATAAATATGAAGTTAAAAGAATGTTGGTTTTGGCCACCATTTTTGAATTTGAACACGTTGAGGTAAACTTTATATTTGAAAGCGCAATTAATTAAGGCAACCGTATTTCTCCCCGTAGAATGACCAAATTTGTGGATTAGTTTTAGGTACAGAAATATCGAAAAATAAAATGCGTAGTAACAAAAGAAATATAAACTATTAAATGATGTTTTTTTATCTACTTTTGCTATTTAAATCCTTTTACACACATTTTAACAATTATGTTCACATACTTATAAACAAAAGTGAACAATCTATGCAGAACTATGTAAGTTTAGGTTATAACAATATTTATATCAACAGTTGAATTGGAAGAATGCGTATTTTGAAAGATTTCTGTGCCTAAAAATTTGTTAGTTAGACCGTTTATTCAGTTATTAAAAGATTAACATCGTTTGTATTTGTAGAAAACACTATTTCAAGAATACGGCACCCTTAAACACAAAAATTTCAGTAACTGACCAAAATTTCATGCTTTTAGGGTGTTTCAGGAGGAGATGTACATACCTCAATATGTATAATTCCATTTTCAAGTTACTGAATAAAAAAATATCGGAGCCACCCCCTTCAGGGGCGGTAGCCTCCTTAGGAAGTGTTTAAGAAAAAACTATACCAAGGTTTTCGTCTTTAACTTGTTCTACATACATTGAAAGTTTAAGTACATATATTAGAAACACCTTGTATATTAGTAATAGTGAATAAGTCTTTTCCATAATCGGTCTCCTTTACGTCTGCCAACAGCTCTGCGTCAACGGTTCAGACCCCATAAAGCACCATAAGTCCCACTTGACCTCTTAAATAACGCACAAAATCCGTTTTTATGGCCACTTGACTCTTGACTTGGTGTGCCTTAAAAATTGTAATAAAATTCCATAGAGATTAGTAACACAATAAATAATAGTAAACTCGTTAGTGGAAGCCATTATATTACAAACAAATTACCATTTTCTAGGAAAAACTCGTTGCGATATTATAATTATTTAATGCTTCTTAGAATTAAATAAATAAATAAGCGAATACTGTAGGCATAGCTAGTGGTTTTTAAAATTGAGCAAGACTGGCTTGAGAAACAATAATAATAACATAAAACCGTATTGTGCCACTTATTTATTAACATATTGACGGTTTTATTTCGTTTACGCCACGTGTTTAAACAATAAAACTGTAAACTGATTTAATTCTTCAAATTGGATCAATTATCAGCACAGCTATGAGCTATCAGCGGCGTCCGTAAATAGTATCAGGGGCTACAGATAATTATTAAAGTTAACTTTTCTGATATCTGATTTCGAAAATAAATGATTATTTTATACAGGTTGTAAAGGGATTAACTGCCATTAATTTAACAAGTGATAGATTGGACTGAACCAAACGGAATAGTATTATCTTCACTTTTTGTATTCCAAACCGATTAAGAACAAAATTGATTTATTTGATCAAGTGCATTTTTACTATACTCATTATATTACTTAAAATAATAACAAATTAATTATCAATGTATTTACTTTACTATGATTTATTATAACAAATGTTGGAGGCCACCTTCAACCAAAATACATGCTTCAGATCTTCTTGAAATTGCAACTCGAACATGTGCAAAAATTCCCGGGTAGCTCTTATCATATCACGACCAGCTATAATTTATTGCTGTAAGTGCTTCTCAGATTCCAATGTGAACCTTGTAAACTAATGTCTTGAGATATCCCGAAACAAAAAAAAATCAATAGGGTTCATATCGGGTGATCTGGGTGGCTAAGGTTGACGTGGTTCTTGAGTGCTTCGTGCAATCACGTTATTACCGAATATTTCATTTTAAAATTCACGAGCAGTCAAACTAAAATGTGAGGGAGCCCCATCGTGCATAAACCACATTCTTTGTCTTGTCGCATAGCATTGTTAAGTAATTCAGGTAAAACGTTTTCAAGAACATGTTTTTAGGTGGCAGTGGTTAAAGTTCTCGGTAAAAATTAAGGTCCAACAAGAAAATTTCCAATGCCCATCCGTACAATCAAATAAAACTGATGTTGAAATCGAGATTCCATTATGACATTTCGGTTTTCATTGACCCAACGTGTTTATTATGGAAGTTCATTACATCATCTCTGGAAAAATAACCTCCTTCATCGGTAAACGATGTGCCAGCGGTGAAGCCCATATTTTGTTCATTTTTTTGCAAAATGCAGTGGCAAAATTGTAGGCAAGTGGATGCATCAGAAAGGACCAAACTATTTTATGATTCGCATTAAGATTTGCAATGATCTTCCTAGTACTAATATTTGGGCCTTCAATTTTGTGTAGAATAGCTTCTTGGCTGTTCTAACACTCAAAGGTCTTCCACAAATTGGACCTTTCTGAAATAAGCCTGACTCCGAAATACATTGAATAACATTTGTGAACTTTCTTGGATTGGGAAATCTTTTCATATAAATTCACCTAGCCTCTGTACCATTTCCATCTGCA
This sequence comes from Monochamus alternatus, assembly GCA_037114965.1. Taxonomy (NCBI): domain Eukaryota; kingdom Metazoa; phylum Arthropoda; class Insecta; order Coleoptera; family Cerambycidae; genus Monochamus; species Monochamus alternatus. Next base: position 51,275,993 of record CM073433.1, on the reverse strand, counting down.
AGAGTATAAATATAAACCATATTAGCCATTTCAGCATTTGAATGTGCATAAGCCATTATTAATTTAATCTTTTTAAAAAATAAACTTATTTTGATAATATACGATATTAAATAAGATGACGGCTTCCTATTATTATTATTTTGCATGGTCTCTCTAAGATATGTTTTTAAGTAATTTAAGGAACTGTGTAAAAATGCACTTGAACAAATAAATCAATTTTGTTGTTAACTAATTTGAAATATAAAAAAGTGTAAAGAAACAAAAAAGTGAAGATAATACATTGGCTCATATGGTGATCTATTTTATTTGTAATATTATATATATTTTTTTGGCAAATAATGATCGATACTCACACCTCCGCCACTGGTAAGTGTCTAAAACTGGTAAATTTTTTGTTTCATAACTACTGTTTTACTAAATGTGCACACTGAATTTGGTTAAGATATCTCAAGCTGTATAAAAATTAAAAACTGATTTTTTTTCTCTCCGAAGACTCCATATTTATATAACAGAAAAAATTGTATTTTGGTCAGAAAATACGCCCCTGGACGTTTGACATCTAGTTAACAAACACCCTGTATACATATAAATTGATCAAAAACTATTCCACGCAGTAAAATGTAAAAAAGAAGTACACATTCGATTTGGACATTTCTGGACACAATTTCTGTAGAAAATGTATCAACAATTATCTCTTCATTCTGCATAGAATTTTAAGAGTTTATCGAAACTAACTACCGCTGGCAAAATCAAAAAATAACGAAATCAATAACAGATTTATTTCTCCCGTTAGTCTAATAAATCAATTTGCAAACTAATAGATTCATCGAGCGTTCCATCAGACATCCATCCCTGATATGGGCATGGGGAAAAAGGAGCAAGACCCAACATCCTGCCCTACTTATACAATAAATCATCTACCAAGGACTACCAAGTATTAATTTTTTCCACATACTAATATTAACTTATTACCTGGCAAAAAATTTGTATACATTCAACATTAGCGGGACGAGAAGATCATAGTAATGAAGCGTATCGAATTTCTGAAAATCATACGTTTGCCCAGATAATTCCACACTAGTTTGTAAGTTGTAGTTAATACGGTCTTTGTTGGGGTGCCAGTGGCGTACCTGGGGACATGACTTTGATAACTGCTCAAGGACGATGTTATTATAGTTTTAAATCGATGTCATGCCATTTAAATATGGAACATAACATGTGTTAAAAGAAGGGAGAAATCTCTGTCAGAATTCTGGCACTTTTGTTGCCATTTAACTTATTGCACTAAAGCTCTTTTAGTTGGAACTTACAATACAACAGTTTTTAATTCGAAACCATCCACCACACCATTCCAATCGTATTTCATGATTTTCAGGTCATTGATCTTTTAATGAAGTATTAATTAAATTGTCATTATGAGCAAAGTGAAAAAATAAATTTTCAGTGTTTTGAAATTCTTCGAAAATATTTAGAGCTGCAGGTAGTTAGGAGGTCTGCTCACTCTCACTTTTTTTAATAAAAAAATTAATCCGAATGTACAGAAGTACTTTGAAAAACTAGGAAACTAATATTTTAAGATCTTGCTTACGTCAAGCAGGACAAGATAAATCTACATATTATAAACTTGCAGCGATATTTTTAACTGTTACATTTTAGTCACAGAAATAATACACGTAGGGCAGCGTATGTCAGTCTTAGATATTCGGCAGTAAAAACGACAATTCTTGGAGTGTTTCTCAATTTGAAATATAATAATTGATTTGTTGTTTTTATTAAAGGAATATTTTTAATAATTAATAATACCTAAAAACATTTATTTATTTTACAGTAAATACGGAGTAAAAATTTTAGGAATAGGTATTACTTATTATGGGGCAGCGGCAGCAATCTGTATATACTTTCTATCGTTATACAGGGTACAGATACAATTTTGTATAAATGAAATCAAAAAGAGCAGTTCAAAAATGATTTAAAAATACATTTCCGCACTGCACTAGAAACTGGTCCACTGTAAAACTTGATAAGGCGACCGGACAACAAATTAAAATAAATTATCAAGGAAAAAATAAATTACATTTTTCAACACCTATTTTTATACAGCAAATTCTACTGCTTTTGCCGCTATTATTATTAATAGAATTAAAGGTTCTAACTAGTAAAACAGTTTGACATATCTGCCTGCTTCTTACAATATACTTATTTTTTTTAAATATCCCCACAAAAATAAGTCCAAATGATTTAAACTCGTGGAGATCGTGGCAGCCATGGTACCGATCCTTCTCGTCCAATCCCTTGGTATTAATGCTTGGACACACTGTACATGGTACGGATTAATCGTGTATGATACGCAACACTACTGCAATACACCGTGGAAGCCCTGGACCTTTTCCACAATTCGGTTGCAAATTTTCCGCGTCACGCCAGCGTTTGCATTACACTTGCACTCACTGCACACCGTTGTAAAAGTAACTGCATTTGAAACATGTTTAGTGCGAGTTGCTGTAGACGTAAACCATTTTTGATATTTGAGAAACTTTATTTATACTTGCATCACAAAAAAGTTGATACGATAAGTAATCGGATATTTGAAATCGCCCAGTAGCCCAGCGATGTAAAGGTTGAAACTATATTAGCTCTATATTATTCGGTTCTTAACATTTCAAGAATACGGCGCCTTTATGGCCCTGTACTCTTAATCAAAATAACATTCTAAGATATCTAGCTTTGTTTATTCAGAAAATATTTTGCCTCTTACAAAAATTTGATATTATTCTTAATTTTTGAAAAAAAAAAAAATTAAAACGATGCAGAATAAGAGTTTTTGTGCAATTTATTCTTAGTAGGACGCTGTCACTAAAATACTTTTTGGTAAATGTCAAACAATTACAAAAATATCAAGTTTTAAATACAGTATGTCAATATTTGGTACCTATTTAATTATTATGAAAATTGTTGACTGGTTGTCGTGATCTTCTATTGCATGCATATTCGCAGCATCTTCTCCCCATGCATCCCCTCTGGTACGCCGCTGAGGCCGACCAATATATGTATAACCGAGTCCAGAACAAGTACCAGTATAGTTAACCGACTTTTTATGTGAAAACACAAGAAAAGCAAAAAAGTTGATTTGATGTTGAAGTGGTTATATGAAACAGAACCTAGGCCTTGAGACTGCGCTCGGAGATGGAAATAACGCGATGCGTTTAATTACGCTCCGACTGGATATATTTTAATCATTAATAATGCCCTATCGTACCCCACTAGGCGCTAATAGCGATAGACGCTGTTATTTTTTTACCCGGTACCCAGCGGAACTCGAATTATTTGCATAATGCCGGTATTAATAGATACACTGCTTCATTTTAGGAAGTAAGTAATATAAATAACATTTTACTCGGCGGGAGTTTCGCTAATCAAGTTAGTATCGCTGATTTGTTATGTGGTCTTTATTAGCATTAAGTCAAAAGTTATTTACTACTACTTACTAACGTTAGGTATACGTAACTTGTACGGATCCACATCATTTTCGAATAGAAGTACCTATATTATATTTCCAAGTTTCAACTTCTTCTACCGCGTCTCAACCTTTTTTTGACACTCTATATACTAACGAAACGAGCCTCGCCATAGTGCCACCGACTCACCGAACCACAATATTGGACACCGAGTGTTAAGACGCACAACAGTTTGTATGGTGAATGGCGCCCTCAGCTATACTTCATAAACTTCAGATAATATTTCGGGATTTTGGCTGTATCTAGTAGATAGAGATTGTTGATGTTTTTGATATTCCAAAGTATTCTTTTTCGCTTGAATCGTTTTTATGGAATATATCTCTTTGTTTGAGGTCAACAGGTGTCCTGTACCACTGCTGTTGCGTTTTTTTCTCTAATACATGTAACTTATTTGTTTCCAGGGTACCGAGAAGCGCGACAAATATAAAATTATAATTCAAAACGGATTAATTTCAGTTTATAATTTTATTTTCGTCACGTTTCTCGTACCTATGAATTATGTATTTCTCTCTAAGCCATAACTCTCGCATGTAGCTGATGGTATTTGTTTATTGCTTTGACATTCTTTGCAGTGAACTTTAAAAAAAGTCGTTTGTGTACGACTTTGTAAACACTATTTTTGTACAGTCGTACGGGCTCTAAACCGTGGATAAAAATAAAAAAAACAGTCACTTTTATTTGGTCGTTTGAAATAATATATCTTGATAGACAAACATCAAAACCTCTTTTTTTAAGAGAAAATTGATGGTCAAAACCAAAAAGAAATATCGTCTTTTGTTTTCGAGTAATAAACAAAATTTCAAATTTTCCACTTTTCGATACGTTGGGAACTTGGATGTAAAGTTAGAAAAAAATAATTAATACTTTCTTGAAACAGTGGTGTGCATAATTTTTTTGTAACTTTATTAATTTTTGAGTTATAACCTAATTTTTTTTTAAATACAAGTCATAGGTCGCCATGGGCCAGTTAAAATCGGATCAATAATGCTATATTATATGATGTGACCGTAGTACGCAATCAAGAAGGGTTGTTGTTTGGTATAACGCTCCACGCAACTGCCACAGTTAAATGTGATAAATAAAAACTATCTATAACCTTGAGGGGTTCAATTCGTTTAATCGAAACGTTATTTTCTGAGAAACAAATTTATTTAAATGTCTGACCCTACTGTTATCATAAATAAATTTACTTCGCTTAAACTGGGTCGAGTTTTACTGGTACGATGTCGATTTGCAAGTTATCGTTGATAGATATAGAATTTTACGATGGTACATTAACCTACTTTGGCGTTACTTGTCTGCATCAAGAATTGTTGACGTAATACGGCACAAACAAATAATATTGTTGGGGTAATTGGCAAGACATCGCTTTCTAGAAAGTTGGGGGCGTACAATATGTATATAAATATTTTTAACTTGTGATGTATACCCGTAGATCAGTTCTGGCCAAAAATCTGCTTTCGTCAGAATTTTTCAGATTCTTATCTAAACGCCAAAACGTTATTTTTAAAATTGCACGTAGCCATCGTCACAGTTTATGTTTTGGTAAGAAATGTTCGTTTCTACATTACATCTCCAAACAATTAACATGAATATTTTGGAATATAGCATTTATTTTTGTGTGTGATGACTGGGATAGACTAAAAATAAAGTGAAAAGGAGAAGCTTTCGTTGATATAGGCTATTATATTGGTTTATATGTATTTTATAATTGCTTATGCGGAATTTCAGAAGACAACTGCTGGAAACTAATGCCCCAACCAACATTGAATTACACCTGAACGGCATATACCGGTTTCGATTGAATTACACCTGAAAGACCTATAGCAAAAAGCCAAGATTATTCGTCAGCTGTGCCATCAGACATATACCGGTCTCGAGCTTGTTAGCACTCAGCAGTATGCCATAGGTGAGGCAACTACGACTAACCTTTGGCTGTTCATGTCTACCATTTTATATTTGTTTTCACAAAGTTTATATTTTAACTGTGTTGAACCATGTGTTCTCCAAGGGTCTATTTAGAACCTCATACTTTCTTAAGGTCCGCATAAACGAATTAGAGTCTTATTGTAAATATTTATGTTCTGCTAATTGCAAATAGCTTTGTAATACTATATCATCTGATATTTATCTTTGTTTCTTGTGTACAGTGAGAGATAACCGATGTTGTATCAAAGTATACGGACATCTTTAACTTTGCATCTGGAATATTTTTCACATTTTGGTTATTCTCATTTGGGTTCCCAATGTTAGGAGCGATAAACTACGTGTATTACGACACTTAACGCGCATATGTCAGTGAATGATGCTGTGGAAAGGTGCAGTTTTTTAACAATCAAAGTAGGTGTAAATAAATAAAGATAATCTAATTTTCAATTAAAATCGACTTTATATTTAATAACACTGGCACACCCAATTAAAGTAGTCTGTATCTTTATGTATTTTGACGCACTAAATTCGAATCCGAAGTTTGTTTAGCACAAACACCCTAAAAATTTTGAAAATAAATCGCAAAATAGAGAGAAATCGCAAAGAATCACATTAGTGAACGCGGAAAAATTCATTTTGTCCTTGATCATATATGTTTTTATGTATTTCAATGCGCTGAATTCTAATCTGAAATTTATTGAGCTACATTACCCACAAATTTTGCAAGAAGCGCTAGAAATAGCTGGAAAAGGCGAAAAATCCACTTATCTTACGTATTTTGACACTGAATCATAATTTGAAGCCTGTTTAGTTCAAATACCAAAAAAAATTTAAGTAAATCGCAAAAAATAGCGAAAAATCGCAAGAAAATACATCAGTGAACGCAAAAAAATCAAAAATTACTTTTCTGATCTTGATCAAGTGTGTTTCTGATGTATTTTGGTGCACTAAATTTGAATCTGAAGTCTGTTAAACTGCATCTTCCACAAATTTTGCAAAAATCCCGATAAATAGCTGGAATGGTTCCCTGTGGTGGTCCATATGTTGAAATGAAGTCACTGTCTATAATTTGGACGGAGGTGTATAGACTCTTAAGCCTTGTCCTTATGGACGCGAAATTCGCGAAAATTCTTGTGAATTATTTAATGGCGGGAAAAGTCTCAACTTTCAGCTAATTTAGCCAACTGTAATATTTTCTAACTAATTCCAACATAAAACTATCATTAACTGTCATGGTAGATTATCAGAAGCTCAAGTTAAACTTACTACCCCCACATAATGATAAAAATAGCGGTAATATTCCTGTTTTGCGAAATTCGCTAAAAGTTGACACTTTCCCGCCATATTTAAAACAAAATCCGTGGAATTCGCGAGAAGTTTAGCGAATTTCGCGTCATGCTTTATACTGTTTTAAAATTGTCCGCATCAGTTGCAAACTGTCACACAATTTGGACGGTAATGAATGAGATGATGAGTTTCCGGTAGATCAGTGTCCACTTTGAACTTTTCTCACATCTTAAGTGGAGGTAAGGGAAGAACCACTTCATTCGCCACATCCCCCGACCATGTGGGAACCCTTACTTTGGATATACTTATCAGGCGTTAACACGTCAAACCGTCAAGTCGGCGTTGTAAACAACTGCCGTGACAAAAACACACGCCCAGATTTCAGATAAGTTCTCGGAAACCTCTCCATCGAGCAAGGGTACCGTAACTCGATATTTCGAAAAATAATAGCACCGGTTTTAGACGCCTATTCCACAGAATGAGTCCGGTCTAGTTTTTCCGTTTTTCCGTATGTAATTATTAGCGTTATTACTTATTTTGCACGCCACGTGTAACAGTTATTACAGCCGAAGAATTTTTATCGTCGAGGCATATTACAGCGACGCAATAAAAAAAATTAGATGGTGTGCTCGTGCCTTAGTTTCGGTCGACACAGTTGCGCGCCGAGCAATCGTTCAGCCATTGCTGAACGCTATGATAATGCCCATATCGGATTTAATATTTAAGGCACGCAGGTGTTTTGTTGCGCGATTTTACGGATTCAAATCGCAGATGCATTCCGATGGGTTTTTCGTACTGAATATGGAATGAGAAACTTGACGCGTGTCTTTTGACGAGTCGTAGAAGCTACAGCGCGTTCATTTTCAAGCATTGCGTCCATTCTTCTAGGGAAAATCCTTGCAGCAATTCCTCTGTAACATTTTTTTGTAGTGAATCATTTCCTGGTAAATGTCTTGGAATATGTAATCTACATATGGTGGTCATGGAAACTGAAAAAAGGTAAGAAGCGGTCAAAATATAGCGAATCACTCTGCACGTATAGAGGGTGTCCCAGTTTGAGCGTACAAAAATTTACCAAGGGGTAGACCAGACCAAAATAAGAATAAAAGTCTTATAAAAATGACCCCTTATAAGATACAGGGTGTTAAAATATAGGTCACGTGACAGGTGCCGCGTTTTCTAGGGACCTAAGGTCGAGAAAATTGATATTGTTTTGTTGTTATTATTGCAATTAGTAATTTGATATTTGACAATTTTGACTTTAAATGCCTACACGCGCAACCCCAGATGCGCAGGAAGGCGCTGCTATTAATGTTGCCAATGTTAACATGCTTTCAAATTAGAGATGGGCTTAGCAGTTCATTTTAATTATTCAGTTCTCGAAAACTGAATCACTAAAAAGAACTGATTCCTAAAACCAGCTCTTTAAGAACTGGTTTTAGTCAAACACTGCAACAGATATACGTTTCTTTCCGAATATCGCATCTCCGTCAATCGCAGTAGGTCGGTTTCTTTTCCAAAATATCTCGAATCATTTAAATATTGATTTTTATTTATGTTTTGTTTTTTATTACAGAAAATAATTTATATTTTTGTAAAGTATTTTACTTTCTGTTGTTTAAGTGTAGGTAAAGCTTTAATTTTGTTAATAAAATTCAGTTCTTAATTATAACATAATATAATTATAATTAATGACACATACCTATATCGTTCTTATTAATTTTACAATCTGACACGGATGCCTATGTGTGCTGATATGCAGTTTTTGGATAATATATTTAAATAAGAATGATATTAACGCTCCGGAATCGGATAACCAATCAATTATTCAGAATTCAGATCGCTCGTACGATTTTGAACCGCACATGGGCTGTGAACACTGGTTCACTATTCACTGAAGAGTTAGTTAATGACTTGCGACGTCTAAACTTGAAAATATCTCTCGCACTTTACATCAATCAATACAAATCAGTTCGCAAAGAACTGATTTGTCAACTTCCCGAGATCTGATTCTCGCAGTTCAGTGTCGAAAACCGTTCTTTTAAATCAGTTCACTCGGGAACTGCCCATCTCTATTTCAAATGGTCTTATTTTAATTTGTCTATGATCTGCACTGTATCAGGCTGTCATTTTAGAATTCTGGGCGACGCAATATCACTTAATCGACTAATTAGATCCTTATTAAAACCTTATCACGACTTCCTGACTATCTAATAGACCGATAAGCGTTAATATGGACCCTCGAGCCGCTCATCTACCAGAGCCGTTTCATAAATCAACCGAAGGCGGAAATAATCCCGCACGGTTGCATACCGGATGGCAACGAATCGCTGGTACGGTGCGTATTCGGATTACGCAACGGAGCGTTGTATTTCCTCAAAAACTGGCGTGGTGAAAGTGAAACCGGTGCCCAATATGGCGAACGGTACCGCCGTATGCGGTGACGGGTAGCCGCCGAGGTGAATAGGAGTCGAACAGGTGAATATCTCGATCGAATTCGAGACAGGTCGACAGTTTGCGGAAGGGGAAGATGGTACATGCCTCGAAGCTGTCAACACATGATCCATTTTGCAAGACAAGACAGGATTTAAAAAAATTGCGAGGCACAGCAAGAAATAACGTTACCTGGAAAAATAAATATTGCATTTCCATTGTAGGTAGGTATATGTTTTTTTAAAAGAACGCTCAGCATACAGGGTGTTGGTTTGGTCATAACTTCAATATAAAGTGTAGTGTAGTGTGACAGATAAAGTGTAAATGAACAAAAAAAGTTAAACAGTACCTACAAAGGCATAACTCAAGCCGTTTCTTAAAATAAGTCGATTTATTATATTAAGGAATTTTATCACAACGTGGCAACAGTGTGAATACACCCTCCATCAGACGAGCGGTTTATTGGTTGCTTGCCACGTGTGCCAACTTGTTTTTTAATGGTGACAAGAAATCGAAACAACTATTTTGAAAATCAGTGAATTTGGTTTAGACAACTGTTTTGCAATTTTATTTTTGAGCAGAGAATGGTAGAATAAATGATTTTTTTATATTAAATGTTTAAATCAATTAGATATTTATGGTAGAATAGAGCCTTGTCTGTGGAATTGTTCATTAGCATACTAGATGTTTGGTATCAGGGAGCATACATATGACTTTATTGATAGGAATTGTAGGAGATGTGATATATTAGCTTAAAATACCTTTCTAATACAGTAAAACATATTATAACTTAAACCAAACAGGAAATACAATGCCATTTTTAAATACCTATTTAACACATTACAACATATATTCAAAATGTGCTCCGTTATTTTCCACACATGTACGACACTACATTTTATAATTATAAAATGCTTGGACATTACCGATATAAAGAAAACGTTAAGATATTTCAACTGTCTCTGTTGGCTCTCTTGTGAAACGATCTAAATAAATACGTCGTGCTCTTGAAGAATTGCGGCGAGCTTCTCCACATAAATAAATATATCGTGATAGCCACGTATGCTAAACATTTCAACAAACAAATAAAAATTAAGGAAGTAGTGGTACATAAAAGAATTTGGGACAAGCGACAGACACTTTGCAGTTCAAATACCAACCGATCTTTAGTCATTGAAGTTCCACATTCCGCTATATTGACTTCTATGTTTATTTTATTGATTAACGAAAAAGTTGTTGATATAATAATAATAATAATATCTTTACCCTTCATTCTAATCACAGGGTTTAGCCCAGAAGTCGGAGACTTATGCGGGAGAGGGGGCGTCATATTATTATTAAGCAGGCCGCATTTGCGCCCAGGAACGACTTACACACAGGGCATATCTAGTCTCAGTGGTATAAACGCGTGTATCATCAGTGTTGCCTGTTGTTACCCTTTTAAATTAAACTAAATAAAACTAACAACTTTGTGTCATTTACGAAACAATTTTACGAGTAATAAGAGAGTAAAAGTCTTCCAGTTAACTCTCTATATAAAATTGAATAAGATTTTTAAGATATTAGCGCTATCTGGCCTTCCAATTTTTTTCTACCTTGTCCCAACCCCTTAAATTAAGAGATAGAGCAAAGTGTCATTAAACAATTTTTAAAGTGTCAATAGGAGAGTCCAAAACTCTTCAACATAACATATCTTTACTATTGATTTTACGGACAGAAGCTGACTTCTCGATCTAGAATTAAAAGTTCTCCATCTAACCGTAAAATTTGCAATTGGAAAATAATTTCCATATATATTTTCGGTGCCACTTTTGTTGTCAATATTTTTTTTGGAAGCTGCAGAATAAGTAGCTTCCGAGATACAGCCTTTAACCGAATCGTCCTGTAATTCTAAATTTCCTATGGTGACCCTACAAATTCCTCGAGCGAGTATTCCTGCCCGATTTACTATTAAAATTTGGCGCCTGCAAACGGCTTCGCTGACGTCTGGGAATGCACTGCAGAAATCGCCGGTCTGCGTACGGTTCCGATTACGTTTACAGCCCCTAAATCAAAGCAAAATACTAGTCCGGGGGAGGAAGACGACATCTTAATAGTGTCGTTGACTGCACGGAAATAGAACGTTCGGGTGTAGTTATAAAAATAAATGCCTTTAACGCTACCAAATGGCTTACCCAACGGGATCGAAAAATAACAAACATTGGTTTCTGTGACAGTAATCTTGGATTGGTATACCAGAACTGTTCGATCTTAAAGCAAACTTTTCAGGATTAAGTAGCCTATGCTTTGTATTGCATTAAAACATGATTCATGGTATTTATTTCTTAACACTTTTTGATATAGAAAATCTTCTGATCTGACGAATTTGCTGGCATCGATTCAAATTTTAATAATTGCAATGCGGACATTTTTTTCTTTTCGGCAATATCTTGATGATACATTTCCTGGAAGATGGATAGGGCGGTGGGGATCTCTTGAGTGGCCCCCGCGTTCCCTTGACTTCCCCTGGATTTTTTTCTATGGGGTTATTTAAAATCTAGGGTATACTTCAATCGACCAAACATTTTAGCAGATTTCCAACTGCTGAATTCGTGCTGAAATGGAAGGAATCAACCCAGAAATTATTGAGCAAAGTATTTACACTCGCGCGGGCCAGTGCCAAATTGTTGGTGGAGGAAAATTTGCGTTTAATTTCGTTAATTATTTTCATTTGTTTCGTGCCCAAGTACAATTGTTTTTATGAAAAATGACGTTAAATAATATTTTAAAATAAATGTCATTTTCTCGCAATATCTCGCTTGTCATTTGAGACAGACTCATCAAACCCTACATCACTGCATTCGTAAGAGAAAGCTTTATCCGAATATGTAAAAATATACAGGGTGTTGCATAAGAAAAAACAAATTCTAGGTTTTCTAGGTCACCCTGTATACAACTGAATCATCTTAAAAGAGGGCAAAATTTTAGTACTGTCTGATAGAGAATTAAACGATCTTTCAGAATCAAGGAAAAAAATATGGTGTTGCCATTTAAAAAAGAATCGATGACGTCATTACTCGAAAACAAATGACATTTGAAAATCTCATTTTACGCTAAAATATGTATTTTTTAAATTAAAAATCGACCTGTTCGAGGATTTTTCCCAAAAAATAATTATTTCGTTTTTATTGAATTTATTCCATACTTTTGGCGCATACTGTATATATTTATATCTATGCGGTTGACTTGTCTGTAGGAATGTATCTCATTACAAAGAAATATATGTTATATAATCGCGCTCACCGTCTGTAACTAGCTTAAACTAATAAAGATGTTTATTTTTGTTGTATGGATAAATTTCTTTTTTACTCAAAATTTTTACCTATCAAATTCAGGCTGTACTTCAGGTCATGTGACAACCAATCATGAAGTGATTACAGCGATATTAATACCCCATAGGGTATTTTCAGCAAAGACGGTCGAAGCAATCGTTACAAAAAAAAAGACAGTATAATTGTATCTTATCCGCCCCGAAAATAGCACATGACATTTTCCCGTAGGTGACAGACGTCAGCAGACGGTGGCATTGCATTGAAATCTATTTCAGGCAAGGAAAAGTGCTACGCGAACAGTATCTTTGAAAAATCGTCCGCTTCGTGTACAGTTTACAGGTGTATTTGTTGGCGACGATGAAACCCATTCATCGGTTTCTATTTTTGTTGTCCGTGGGTCGTGGGAGGAACTACCACGCGAGATTGATTGTTAATTTTCTAGCAGGTGGCAATAAAATGATCAAAAGCGAATTATAGAATCTATAGAAGGCGGACGTGTCATTAGATTGCTTCAGTAACGTTATCCGTATGTCCTTGGTGGTTTGTTTGTTTGTATTTGTGTTAGGAAAGGAAATCTGGGTTATAATGTCCTGAATATGGGCTTTGCAATAACTAAAACGTTGGTATTTGTAGAATATTTCAATAATAAAATGTAGGATGTCAAAAAATTCAGTTCATGTAACTGGTATGATTTCATAAGATTACCGTTTAAAACATGTCTTATTATTCATGCAGTTCAATATTAAATACATAATCATTTGTGTGATAATTGTGTTAAACTAAAAAAAAAATCCAAATTGCCGTGAATCCGTAGCAGATACGAAAAAAATATTAAGAACACTTTTTTGTGAAAAATTAAAGAACCCATTTACTTATACTTCAGGTTGATTCTTATCCATTTTTCTAACAATCTATCTCAGTAATATACAGGGTGTAACTTAAATGGTGTCATTAATTTCAGGTGCTGATTCCTTGTTTTACTAAACCTGATCGATATTTTAAGGTAAAAATCATTGTACGTCAAAACATTATCGAATCAAAGAAAAAATTGAATATGTATTAGATTAAGGGATATAAATTATTGACATTAATTTTTACAGTGAAAAATGATTTAACCACGACACTGGGTGTACGAAATTCTTTAGTATTTTTTAAGATGTTTATAGGTTCTCTTTTCGTATAATTTAAAAATAATAATAATAATACCATATCGCAGTACAAGTCACTAGTATCGTGAAAACAAAAGTATACAATGATTTTTACCATAAATATCAATCAGTTAATCATCTGCGACGCCACTGGAAATTAAATTCAAAATCTAGTTTCATGAAAAGAAGTCCGTTGTTACTGCTAACAAACACAATAAGTTTAATCAAAATCGGCATACTTTAAAAACGATTTATGACATTTTTTGATTCCACGTTACTAGAACACTATTCATAAAATATGACAAGGAATCACCACCTGAAATTAATGACCATTTAAGATACACCCTATATAAACCAAATATGGTTTGAGTAACTACATAAATATAAGAGATATTTAAAAATATACACTTTTTTGCCAATTTTAACGCTCTGTAACTTTTCTTCGTTCACGACTACATTATAATGTATACATTCGTCTGTTTCTTCAAGTATAATGATGTACATAATATTATTTGTATTATAGCAGATTATCCACACTTATATAAAAAAATTTAAAGTCAATGTGACAGTATCGGGAATGAACTAACAAAACAAAAATCCTCCTGTAAGCAATTGAACCCGAACCTTCTCTGACAGCCAAATGCTTTACCAACTATACCAGTTACGGCAATATTAACATCTTTCCGAATGATTAATTAAAGTTTTATTTGCTTTTTTAAATTTATCAAGTGAAGGACGCACGTCAAATCTTGAAGTTACGTGTTTTGACAATTTTGAATTGTATGTTATGCTATGTTCATGTGGTAACTGTGAATTGTATAATTTCTTCAGTAAAAAGTTTGCTAAAATATTGTTAATAATCTTGGACAAAGTATAGTATTCTACTTGCATATAATAACTGTAATTCACTCGAGTGAAATTGCCTACGGCTCATGCCATAACCTTCACCCTCATGAATTACAGCCATCATTATATGCCCGTTGAATAACGTTGTAACCCAAAATCTGTATAAACCAAGTGAGCAATTTGCCATTTTAAACATAAATAATTAAAATTCTGTTTGAGACATGTAATTCAAAAGTTTACTAATATATCACTTCTAGAAATAAAAATTTTAAAAATACCTACAGATCTTAAATATAACACCGTTGACTAAAAAAAATAATCCTTGTTTATAAATATCCCATACGCACTGACGCAATTCATTCTGATCTATTACTTTATCTACAAATAAACTCGTACTTGAAATTGATGGGTAGATAATGATTCTTTTCTTAAATCCACAACTAATACCGATCTGTCAAGTTGTCCTTGGACCCTCTTGTAAAATTCACACCCAGAGGTATGTTAATCTCCTCAAAGTATTTGCGTTGCCCTCCTAAGACCTCCAGAATAAATACACTTTCGTGCTGTCAGATATATTTCACCAACCCATCACAATAAAGCTCCACATTGAAAAGTAAGGGCGATAACGGATATGAACGTGTAGTGCTGGTGTATTTTTCATCGGGATTACTTAAGTTTAATTCACTGGGTGATGGCAGGAAGTGTTGTTTTATTTTTTCTTTAAAGGATCTTACCAAATAAACAAATTGTTTGGAAAAGGGTGAGAAAATGTGAGTTGGTTTAAAAGTGTGAATAGTATAAGGAAGAATTTTTTAATTTTTTCTTTCTAGCGCCTACAGTTTTTTAGATATTTTGTTCAGTTATTAATTGGGATTTACTTGGATAGGTATGCCAAATCATTATGAAAGTCTACCGCGTGATCATTTTTCCAAGGTCGCGTCCCTTTTCAACCTCTAATTTTTATTTGTGGCGCGCCACTGACCGTGTCCGTTAAAGGAAATCGTTTAAATTTGAATCTTCGCTTTTACAAAGTAGAAAAACCATGTTTATTAAGTTCTAGGTAAGTAACAAAACCACTTTGGATTTTATTGGTTAAATAATTTAAATAATTCATTCATTCCTAATAAAAAAGTATAGACATATTTGTTATAAAAAGGTTTGTTTTTCTTCTACTCTTCAATAATTGTAGAAAAGCACGGTTAAATTAAAATATAGGTATGTTTGTTTCAATCGAATCAAAATCAAGTATTCTATCACCTCCTAAAATTACTGTAACGACTTGCAAGACACCCTGTATGATACTTGAAACATTTTTTCGATTACTTGCCTAATAACCGTTACTACTAGTCTAATAACCTTTCCTTAACATCAGAACACAATTTTTCCCAAACTATAAAAACCTTTTACGGTCTTATATAAGGCCCTAAAGGACCGTCGGGATTATACGTCATAAAACTTTGTCTCAAGGCAGCTATGCGCTCCTTTTTTTTAAGGGAGACATAAGACAATCGATGGACGCTCAGAGTGAAATTAAAGCCAAGTCGAACGCATGCTATCTATGGTTGTAAATAATATAAGTTTTACGAGGCAATTTACATGTGAGGTATGTTTTAATAGACTGCGAAAAGGTAGTAAATTTATTTATTATTATTACTCCTCTAGCGAGGGGCTAAGCCCGATTACGTGCTTTATATACAGGGTGTGACGCGATTAAATTAAGATAAGGGTCCAGTATTGCTTTCAAATAAATAGCCAGAGGAATGTTAATCTGTTCTTCAGTGTTGGTTGGATGCAATTGGTGAAAAGTTAACCTGAGATTAGTGTATTTGGATGATGATTTTATTTTACACAGAAAAAAATGTGCATGTTTATGATTTAATTAATATAGGTGTGTAGATTTACAAGGAAACATTGTTGACATTAACAAACTATTTGTTTATAAAAAGATATATTATTTTGATCAAATTTATGTACATTTAAGTTATAAATATAGTTTCATTCTCGTACCTTTTAAGAATAGCAATAAGGGTAAGAAACACAGTCACAAGTTATTTGTGTTTCCAGATACTCTAGTGATGTCATTGTAGTTGAGCAATTGGTGGTGTAGAAATCTGTGCCTGATCGAATTATTTGTTTTGAAATAGACAAATTTGTCTTGGCAGCCAAGACTTTTTGGAGATGTGTGTATCAAATTTACTGTTACTTGTTGAAACGTCATATATTTTTTAATATAGTATTTTTTATGTTTCCACTTTATTTTTTGTGTATACAAGACAACTAATTCTAATTAAAGAAAGTGTATATGTTTATAATACAGTAAATTGGCCTCGTATCAGATCCTTGAGGCATATAAGGCAGTCCGTTTGGATTTTCTATTGTCTCTGTTGGAATCGTGAAATGTCAGACACCAGTTAACTTGAAAGGTACCATGTTGGGACCATACAGCTGAATTAAACTTTATATCTTTAGAGATTCTGCTGAAGGAATTTGGCTAGACAGTGACGCTGAAACTTTAAAAAACTTATCATTGCGTTTTTATATTATTCATCCTAGTCATTAAAAAATTCCAACCTTTTGAAAGCTTTATTTATGTTCTCGTAAATATCTCCCTAGGGGTATATATTTCTCGCCCTGTCACTGTCTAGGTGGCCGTAAATAAGTTGACAGAGCCTCCAGTTATCGATTGTGGCCAAACAAATACACATTCACGTTTTACTACTGACGGGATTGATTTCTATGAAAAATTAAATTGAAAATAAAGCCCCGGGACGAAAAAAGGTCGTCGTAAATCAAAACTTGACGCAACGCAGTTCTTATTTTGAAAATTATTAGCCGCGAGGGTCTGATTTTAATAGGAATGGTGATTTATAACATTTTTACAGGATTTTTGTGTGATATATTGGAAATTATATCATTTTTTTAATTAGCTACTTATGTTTTTTCTATTAACTCTAATCTAGTTAATTTTTATATTTTTCAGTAATTGATAATTGATTAAATAAATAGCTTTAGTTTGTTTTTGCAATTTAGTGTGCAAAATTGACCAATTATTGCTATTATCGAATTGAAATTAATTTCAGTTCAGTGTTTAAAATGTCAAGCATGTAAAGCAAATTTTGAATCTATTGAAAAATTATAATCAAATAACTTCTCCGGTAGAACCAAAGTCCAAGACACCTGTACAATAGACAATAGTGGTTATATTTCCAATCCTTCATTTTCTAAATAATCCTGTTCATTTGTAGTATCTCAAATCCATATTCGGTAAATGTATACTGTGCTGTACCTAACTTCACTAAATAAATGCATCCAAATGTGTTGTTTTCAAAAAACAATTCAGGATTCATAATTTCTTCATGCACGTTGCTTTTAGGCAACATAGTTTTGAAAACTGATTAAATTATCTCGTCTTTTATCAATGCCCTTAGATATATCATACCTAATAGCTTTAAATTTTTAGTCACTTTTAGAGAAGGAATTATTACATTTAATTTTATTGCTACATTTCCATGGGTTTTTTAGATTTTTTGATTTTCATATGTTGACAACATTTTGATGACGTTTGTTAATAGGGAAAATCACCAAGAAATCTTTCAGGCAATTTGTTGTCGTTTGTTGAAATTTAGAAACATATCACATTTTCCGAAATATCTCTGAAGATATTTGACTGACGAAACTCAGGGCACCGATTTATCTAATTAAACATACAAATGCGCATGCATCCAGACCTAAGTTTATTTTTTGCTTAAAATTGAACGTACAATAACATACTGAAGTATGTACATCTCCTCCTGAAACACCCTGTATAGCTAACACACTTAAATGCGACCTGCTTCTAACATCAAAATCCAGCAGTACTTTTCCGTGATCTTCCTTCTTCCGTGATGCTCTTTCCTACCATTTCCTTTCAAAACAAACAATTGCAAGCCATTACCCTATCAAGTAGGCACCCTAACCTCTCCAACATCGCCACCCTCCCTCGTATTTCCCTGAAAGCCTCTGAAAACGCCGCTCCCCTCCATCCGACGCCAGAATTACAGCACGACGCACCTCCACAGGTAAGCTTTTCGGCGTCCTACGAAATCTAGTGGGCTCCGTAGACCGTCGAGTTTGTGGCGAAGTCAGTCGCTCCTAGACCTCCTATGATGTTTGTAGCGGACTGCTCGCGCTCGCTTGTTTCATGATACTCGCGCGCCAGTTCAAAAACCGCCCGACTTGATAGTGACTGAAGTGCGGACGACGATGAAAGGGATGCGTTCCTGACTTTGCGGATAAGGATAATTACTAGTAACTGTGTGAGGTGTCTTGTTGAATCGTACCGTGGGGTGTACCATTCTTCTATGATAATGTGCAAGATGCATATAAAGGATCGAGTTTGTTTCAAACAGGTATTTAATGATTCCAGTTGCATTTTGAGTCACCCAGTGAGTGGTAGCTGGTTCTGAATCATCTGTCACTTAGTCATTAAGAGTAAAGATTAAGGCGTTTCGAATGTATCGATATTTTCCGTCCATCCACGTGTGTACCATTACTGTGTTATCGATTGGATTGGTATTGTGACGGGACCTTGCTACAGAATCGTTTGTGGAACTAGGTCATTCCATGGTGGAGTTGTAGAAGGTCCATCTCAGGGATATGCTGATTCCAATCATAATATTATATAATTCATTAATCTGACCAGAAATGATTCTTTTAAGAAAAACAAAGAGTGATAATGGACATAGATCTTATTTTTTTATATAAAAGATTCCTAAGCATTTATTACTTATACATGATGAGTTGTTTCAAGCTTCAAAATGCTCTAGAACTACATATCTTGATCAGATCGATATTATTATTATTATTTTTTTTGTATTGCAACAAGCAACAAAATTTGAAGGGAAAATTGTGTTGCATTTACTAATTTGTTGTCATGACCTAAAATTCCCGAAGAAAGGACAGTTTTTATTCTAGCGAAGGCCAAACAATTTGAATTAGCTTATTATTGTTTTTATGTCTTCACATTTGACAATTAAATAAATAATCACCATCACCATTGGAGCTGCAAAGTGTAGTAAAAATGTTTGGATTTCTTACGGAATGGGGCATGTTTAGAGTTAACTTTTGATGTTATTAATTTGTTTTACATCGGCTTAAGAAATTTTATCTAACAGGTGATTGTTATCAAAACAAATAACTTAAAAATATCACTGTAAATAAAATGTTTACTATCTTTCGGAAAATATTATTAGATTAAATAATATATGATACTAAAATCATAATATCATCACAGTACGGCTTATAGAGTAATAAATGGATTAAAAGGTTCTCTTTGAATAGAAATTGTGGACACGAAGCTTTTATCATTGCTATTATGCAACATGAAGAAGCTCTTTACATTTTGTTGCATGATTTTGAAGAGTTGGCGCTTTATATCATTGTTTGCTTTGATTTACGTAATATGTTTAGCGTTATGAAGGAAATTGACAAAAATATCAAGTATCATAAATGTAAAGAAGCCTTTCGATCATCCATTGCATTCATGACATTTATTATTATTTTTAGAAGAGAACAGGATATCTGTGTTTGTGGGTATAAACATACTACTGCAGATTATTGCCCCTCAAAACTTCAAATCAGATGCTTGAACTAGACAAACGAATACTGTCAGAAATGTATGTAAATTATTTTTAACTCAGCATTACAAGTGAACTTTTATGATACGTTTTCTTATCATCTCCAAGTGGTATTACCTTCGACAAAGTGTAAATATGATCGACACAACCTACCGATTATCTATTCAGGAGGCGTGGCAGGCATGGATTTGTGTATAAGTAATATAATACGCATACAATAGAAAGAAAAATGTTTCTGGCATTATCTGTGCAGTACAATAAAGAGCGGCAACAATTATATATTCATTAGATGAAGCCCTCGCCGTAGCTAGTACCGTGCATGTGTAATTTGTTGCTGGCTTACACGTTACATAATAATTCGCTCCCTTTTGGGTCAGCGCACTTGTAAAGGCTCTCCAAATCGTTTGAAGCCTCCGAAGCTGTAATAAAAGCTCCGGTAAACATTAAATATACAGGGTATTCGGCGTAAGAACGGTTCATACTCAATTGTCCTCAGAATAATACTCATTTTGTACCATTGTACCAGGTATTAAAAAAAAACTTCCTTATTCTCAACCTCTCTTTGAACACTAGAAAATGGTACCTACTGTTTTCTTGCAAATTTTTTTATTAATTTTATGAGTTCAAAAAGTTAAAAATGTACACATTTTCCAAAGCAATCGTTTAATTATATATACAGGGTGTTTATTAATTGAATGCCGATACTTAAGGGTGTGAATCCTTCGGTCATTTTAAGAAGAAAACTTAACATCAAAATATATCCTAAACTTCTTAATTTTTGAGCTACAGGGTGTTACACTTTTAAGAAAAATTTTTTTACTGTTTATAATTTTTTTATCACTTCAGATATTTTTATAAAATTTTGTACACACCTATTAATCATTAAGGAGCATTGTTTGATGTAAAAAATGTTTTAAAATCTTTGCCAATGACGTCCGTACGAGGTTTGAACTAAGATTATTTTTAAAATCTCCATTTATTTTACAGCAAATTCGGTCCCTAGACTTACTCTCGTACGACGCGCATTTTCACGTAAAAAAATTAAAACCAAAAAAGTTTTTTCCCCAAATTCATTGAGACTGCTTTTCAAATATCTATTGCACCCTATATAATTCTATGAGCAACATCCTAACATTACAAATGAAAACTTCAAATAAGTATAAAACTGTCGTTTTATTTATGTTCAATTTGGTTTAATATAGCGTTTGAAAAATATTTATTTTCTCACGAACTACAGAAGCAGATAAGTCACGCCAAGCTACATCGCGCTACACCATGCCGTAAAGAATAATTTTCAATGTCAGAAGGATTTGATACCGTATATCTTTATGTATTTGTGCACACTGCATGCATATTTGTCTGATGAAACAAATAATCATCAGCTAATATCACTAAGACACTACAGTTTTGCGATTACGATGGAACTAGTAGATTGTAAAATCAATGTTATTCCGTGAAAATACTGCGAAAACGGTTAATGAGGATGTTAATAATACTTGCCGTATATCACTGTGAAGTCTCTCGAGGGGGCAATGAAACAAACTTCTCAAAAGAATGCTCCTATTAAAATGGAAATATTTGAAGCGTAAACAAACAGACATGGGAACCGAGATAGCATTAATAATAATAGGTTTTCCTTATCGTTCTTTCTCGTTTCTTCGACGACTGTGAGATAGACTTCTCTGTATACCAGGAATTACTTGAGGAAGGGTTTTTAATAAGCGGTTGCGTGTTTGTTATGGGTGAAATGCTACGCTTTAAACGAAAATGAATGGTTAAAATTATAGGCTATCCTATTATTTCTTACAAAGAAAGTACAAACAAAAACAAGTAGCAGATAAATATTACTTATTCCAGTTAGATGATTTACAAAATGATTTGAATGAGTAACGTATTTACTTTTTTTATGCTCCATGTTCTATCAGAATTCCTCAAAATAATATTAATATGGAACGATGCTGACGTTCTTACTTCTATCATATCTTATTATTAATAATAATAATATTTTTAATCCATTAAAATAATAAAAATTACATTGGACAAGTCAATTAGACAATATTTACAAAGAACATTAATAAAGTACAAACATCGACAGATATTAGACAAACATTTTAAATTAAGATAAACATTGTAAAATATAAAAATTATTATGTTATGTGTATAAAACAATATTAAGGATCACCCCTACTAGGAATACATATCTGACACTTCGTAGCAACACTTACACACAAGGTATGCCTTAAGTTTGGTTTTGAATAAATTAAAATTTATTTCGTTTTTTATGTCAACTGGCAATGCACTCATAAGTTTAATACCCACATAAGAGGGTGATTTTTCGTACAAACTTGTAGCATGATGTGGAGGTTTTAATAAACTACCGTTTCGAGTTTTATATTCATGTGTATCAGAATTACGTTTATAAGATCTTATATTTTTGGCAACATATAATATACATTTGTATATGTATATGCTAGGAAAAGTCAATATGTTATTTTGAACAAAATATGGTCTACAAGATTCTCTTTGGGGAATACGAAAAATTAATCGAATAATTCTCTTTTGTAATATTAAAACTCTGCTAACATTATGACTGTTTACATTACCCCAAAGTATAACATTATAGGACAAATGACAATAGATTACGGAATAATATATATTAAGAAGCTGGGCAGTGGGCAGTATCAAACATTGTTCTTAACTGTATTAATATATAGTAGCCGTAGTTATTTTTTTTACATACGTTGTTAATTTGACTGCTCCAGCTCATATCACAGTTAATAAACGTTCTCAAAAACTTAGCTTCATCAGATCCCTCTATTATTGTGTCATTTCCCTTAACTTGAAGGACAGCGTTAAACTTTTTACGCGAAAAAAATCGCATGCATACGGTTTTTCCTGCATTTACAATTAATAAGTTTTTATACCATTCTGTAAATTGACAAGCTAAGGAATCCAAAGAATCTTGCAACTTTTCTGGACTATTTTCATGTGTTGCAAGAGTGTCATCGTCAGCATATAATATAACACACTCTGTGTGTGTTCGAAAAAAACACTCTATTTCCAAATTCTTTTGCATTCTCGAATACAAAAATAGTATCATTGCGCAAACTATCATCAAAAGTAACTGTACTGAATACATTTACAACAACCGAAAACATATTTCGCTTTTATTATCTCCTGAATCAACTCGAGCATGTTACAAGCTGATCTTGTCCTTTTAAAACAGTTACCATGGCTTGCATAACTTCTCTTTCTCTATATCGGCATAAAAATTACATGTTACACAGCTTTGTTCACCTGCCGACTTCGATGATGCTTTGTCGGCGAAAGACTTTCACTTGTCTTTCTCTCGAATCGAGAATTATATTCCGCTTTTGGCGGCCTGCGGCGACTTGCGAAAATCATCAACGGTTTCAGAAAAAAAATTAACATGAATTACTTCGAGAGGAAAGTATTAGTGTCCAACAAAAAAACGAATTAATACGCGAAAATTATTTTACTATTAAGTGAAATGCCACGAGGATGAGTCACGTGGGTTCGTAAATGTATTTATTGGTTGTCTGGTAATTCTTTTTTCTGTTTTGTTGCCTTAAGGGGGTTGTATTTGAAGGTATAAAGGCCTTGGTCTGGCTTAGTCGATCTCTCGTCTAGACAGCTGGCAGAAATTTCAATACGGGACTTTTAGGATTTTCCGTTAGCCGTTATCAGGTAGAAAATGGATCTATTCCAGGGTACTGTAGGGCAAGGTTGAGTCATCGGTGTGTTGGAATTACAAGGGGAGACAGGTGCTTAGCCCGTGAGTGTGACGGTTAATTTTGGAGGAAAAAACAGGTGTGGGAATATACGAATACGAGTATGTAGATGATTTTGTCCTTGGGAAACGGTGTTATGTAAAAATTTGTTGGTAAATTATATTTCGTTTCGAAATAGAATGGAGTAATGCTGCAATGCTAGAACAGTTCAAAAATACATGTTAACCTGTTCTAAATTTTATTTAAAACCACGAAGAAATAATTAAAATCACAAATATAAGGCGCGTGTTTAATTAATTCCCAGTCATATTTCTAATAAAATAAAAAACGTATCGAATTATAATTGTTTGTTCATATTTATTTTTTTATAAATTACAATATTTTATTGTTTTGAATATGTAGTAGGCTGTTATTTGATAAATTCATATTAAGTTGCCAAGTGATTAAATTTTTTTAAAAGTTAAATTTATTTTTTTGTGATCTCATTGTAACTTTGAAGAATTTTCCTACTAGTTACACACATGATTTTTTTAAATAGTATTATGAAAATGTTTCAAATGCTGTAGTTATCGTAATCTTTTATTGAAAATTGTGAATTTCGAAAATGTTGATCGAGAATCCTGAGGGAATGTTTATATAGAAACGAGTATGTTTATTAGGTTTTCGTTAATGTAATTATATGTGATTTATGCAAAATATCATAATCTTCTGCTGATAATATAGAAGAATCATGAAATATCGAGATTTAGTCATTATTTCCGACAAAATCCAAAGATAAATCTGAAAAAGCGTATCGCTTATTTGAAGATTGGAGTCATCAAAAGGGAGTATCTGTTACCACTAAGGCAGTTCTACTAGCCTATTTTGAACATCCAGAGTATATCATTTATTTATTTTATTTTTATTTTATTTTTATTTTATTTTTATTTTATTTTTATTTTATTTTTATTTTATTTTTATTTTATTTTTATTTTATTTTTATTTTATTTTTATTTTATTTTTATTTTATTTTTATTTTATTTTTATTTTATTTTTATTTTATTTTTATTTTATTTTTATTTTATTTTTATTTTATTTTTATTTTATTTTTATTTTATTTTTATTTTATTTCTATTTTATTTTATTTTTATTTTATTTTTATTTCATTTTTATTTTATTTTTATTAGAACATCAGTATTGACATACTATATTAGTAGAGATAGAATGTAATCCCCAGCCTATTAGCAGAAAAAACTAGTAGTGATTTTTGAAATCTGTGGCATAGTTTTTCTGAGGTTTTTGATGATACTGAATTATTTTATTTATTTAGTTACATCACTTTTCCCAGTTTCAACAATCTACAAAGAACTTCAGAGATAATTGAAAAAAAAAAGTATTTTTTTCCATAAACTTTAACGCCATCTTGTTTATGGAAACCAGTAAGTTCCTTTCCTTGATTCATAACATGGTTCTGAAATACTTCCTTCCTGTATAAGTTTTCATATTTTCCACAAAAAATACAGGCGTATACGATTTAGACACATCTTCAGGTAGCTATTACATTTGTTGTAATGAGTAGGTAGAAAAGAAAATTTCCGTTTTCAGTAACACAAACATATTGCCCAACAATTTCGACAGAATCCTTAATCCAACATTCCTCTGAAGGTATTAACTGTACACCTATACGAACTTAATCGTAGGAAATAGTAAAATTATGTGTTATTTATAATCGAATACTCTTAATCTCAGATGTCCCAGGTTGTCCCCGGCAAGGCCTACGTGATACCAGGCACGACCTCGATGCAGGTCAAAACGCTGTGACACATTTTTGACGTTTTTACGCCCCATCTATCATCATTAATCGGGATAGTACAACAGATCAGATTGCTGCCGCTTCTCGTATAATACGTGTCTGCTCATAAAATACGGTTTTGTATTCTTTGTATTTCTAGTAGAACCTTAGCGCTCTGTGAAGAAGATTCAACCAGTTTTCGTATTGGTATAAAATACTAAAGTTTTGTCCGCTCGCTCGGCGTACAGGGTGTTTCTTGAGTAGAGGTCAAAAATCTAGCTAATCCAGTAGCGGAGGTGTGGGTATCATTGACCATTATTTGCCAAACCGATTAACAATAAAATTGGTTTATTTGATCTAATGCATTTTTACATAATTACTTAAATTACTTCACCTACAATTTTGCCACTGGATTTTGCATAAAAAAAATTAACAAAAAGCTTTACTGACATATTGTTTACCTACGAAGCTGATTTTTCCTGAGATGATAACTTCCAAAATAAACTTGATCTAATGAAAACCCTAATGCTATATATTCCGATTTCAGCATCAGTTTTCTTTGCAGTATTATTGCAAATTTTCTTGTTGGGCCTTACTTTTTACCAAGAACTTTAAACCTTCTATAGACATTTTCTTGAAAACGTTTTACCTGAACTACTTGACGATGTTCCCTAACGATCTTGCTAAGACAAAAAATGTGGTTTATCCATCCTCCACATTTTAGTTTGACTGCTCGTGAATTTTTAAATGAAATACCTATTCGATAATAACGTGATTGAACAAGGCACTCAAGAACCAGGTTAACATTGGCCACCCAGATCATCCGATATGAACCCCATTGATTTGTTTGTTAGTGTATATCTCAAGTTTAGTTTACAAGGTTTACATTGGACCTGAGGAGCACTTACGTCAACAAATTATAGCTGGTTGTTATGTGATAAGAGCTACTCCTACATGTGTTCGAACTGCAACTTCAAGAAAATCGCAAGCATGTATTTTGACTAAAGCTGGCCATTTCCAACATTTGTTATATTAAATCATCGTGAAGTAATTTCAGTGTTAATTATTTTGTTATAATGATTAATAATAGCCACAACTCCGCCACTGATAAGTTTCTACAGTTGATAATTTTTTTATTTCATACCTACTGTCATACGAAATACGCACGCCGGAGTTGGTTAAATTATTTTTGGCCACAGAATAAGCCCGGATTTTTGACCTCTACTTAAGAAATCCCCTGTATACTACCGAGTTTAATTTTTCTGATCCGTCCCGAAGAGAAAGTCAGTTTCGGCCAAACGAAAATCCAATTTCTCCTGATTGGCATCTGCGATTGTTTCGAATAATAAATAAAACAAATTCTCGTGCCATTGTCTCCTCAGAATTTTAATGGTTCTCGACGGCGTTATATATATAGCTAATTTATAGGTTATGATAATTATCAGCGTCGACACGGCGATTTCGATTGTTTTCTTTGTATCGGACACATGTATACCAAGTACGAATCGTGAATGCTAACAGTATTTTCGTGTATAACTGTCCAGCACTGAATTTTAACTATTTATTTATTAATCATGAGGTATTGGACAAGATATATAGAAAAGTACGAGTCGTACGTGGAATAATACAATTTTTTTATGATTGAATAAAATAGAAGCAAAAGCAATTGTTAGTGCCTGTGAAAGGATAGACTTTTTTCCACAAATAAACCAACTGGTATGATGAAATGGAATAGTGTTAATTTGTTTAGAATATTTTAATGCCTAAATTGCACTTGTATACCTACCAAAACATTTATTATTATACAGGGTGTCCTGGAAATCTCTCGGGTGCAGATAGAACATGAAAAAATAAGTTAACAAGTTCCTATAAAAATTTTTCCTTACGGAGATATGTGTTTTTGAAGGACGCCGCTGGAAATCGGTTTTTCTTAAATAATTTTCCAAGTACTCAATATAATTTCATAAAAATTGAATGTGGTGAACACTAGCAAGGACCTCTTAAAATAGTGTTCTTAAACATATTTAGCTCTTGTATTTTACTAGGAGCGGGCTAAGTTTTACAACTTAATGCCTAAACTAAATTTTTAACACCTTGTATGATAAAGATTTTAAAATAATACATCTGGGTAGCTTCAATCTTAGATTAAGAAAAAAGTACTCTTGTTTATTGTCGATAAAATGAACCGTTTACGAAAAAAATAATAATAAACGAATTCATGTTATATTTTTAAGATTTTTTTTCGATAACAAAGTGCGATACGAGTCATTCAAACAGGAAAGTTTCATTTCGTGTCCGCAAGTGTATCTGACCTTACGGAGCGTATGTTTCAATCATTTCGTTAATGTGCCTCCTGGGACACCACTGCATTTTTTAAATTTTGAATTTATTTTTTCATGTTCTTCCTACACCCGAGAGATTTTCCACATTTTCCCGGACACTCTATTTTTATTGTCACTCTTATTAGGCATTTTCCAATTTTTAAAGCAAACCAAATTCTTGTATTTTTTATAAAAACCACTTTTATTCATTTTAAAGTTTGTCCCATATCTAGAAAACTAAAAGAAAATACTATCGTACACATTGTCGAATTTCTTGTACTCGATTTCTATTATTACATAACGTCTGAATGAAATTCAAATAACTGTGCAAAGTGAAGTATTCATATAGTCCAGTTATTGAGAAAATGAGTCAATGTGATTCAAATCTGTATATTACGTACGTTTAGAAATTTATTAATTTTCAAGATATCATTTACTCATATCAGCAGACTAGCTCAAAATTTGAAACACGATGCAAGATCTAGAGTCCTCATCGAAGGCATTAGCAAAACCTGACTATTTGGCGACCAAATTCCCAAATTTATGCAGATGGCACCACAGGCGCCTGGGTGGGCCAAAGCCAAACCGGTACGTTTGGCAAATGTAATATTTAGGGCTATTTATAGAACCCGAAGACCCGGTTCGATCCCGCACGTGTTACCCACTTTTTTTTTAATTAAAAATTTACGACACGGTAAGCCGGTCCATCGAAATGGATAACGAATGGGCCATCAAACCACTAAAATCCTCCAAGGAATTAATGCGAGAGTACACTGAGAAGAAAGTAAACGCTTATACAATAATTGTATATCTATGTACTATAATTCGTTGTAGTTATTAATTTCATTGGCTGAAAGTCACGTAACTTAGTGTATTGTAATACAGTTTTCTGTATGCTAATTTTTCCTCAAGTAGTAATGTTGTTCCAAATGACCGTAAAATGGCGCTGATGCACGCGATGTTCGCAACCTATCCTTTTAAAAGCGTCGTATTTATTTAGTATTATCCTTATAGTCCTGGCTGGCTGCTGTATATTTGTCATATCCGACGGAAGGTCAAGAATGCGCGAGATAAATGTCTACATCTACCGGCTACTGCCTTACTTCGTGATGGACTTGACGCTCTCACAAAAACTACTTTTATACAATTTGTAATAAATGATACTAGAATTATGTCTGTAGTTTTGGTAATGATGATTGAAAATGTTGCATTGACTCAATCTATAAATATTGTTATTTTGCACTATAACATTTATAACATAGGTACAAAATATAATAAAAAGTTTTTCGACTATATTAATATCTAATACAAGTTTGTAAACACCCTGTATAGAGCATTATTTAGCATATAACTGGATACATCCACTGATTACGTCCGTGGGAAATTTCAAATACGAACATAAGCTTTCAAGAAAAGCACTTCAGCCGCCATCCACTCTGTTTTATAGGCAATTTCTATGTACTCCACATAAAAATAATCGAGGCAATCAAAACATGTTTGTTAAGCTCGGAGGAAGCCCAATCAAAATCTTCCACTGGTTTTCCTCTGACGTCCGTGCTCTGTGGCGCAAATCGCTTTGAAATCGAATAAGTTGAGAAATCAGGTCAACCCATAATAAATATTTTATATCATTCGAGAAATGATGTAAACTAGTGAAGCTGCTAATGTAAATTAGCGGTGGAGAAGATCAAAGTTGATGCAGTTTTTATAGAATAGATAATAAATGATATTAGGCAGGTGTTATTTTAAGAGAGAATATATAATTTATGATGGACTGGTCAATTTCTAGCATAGATTTGCATCAAAGCAAGATCATTAGTCATTTTTTTCTAATGTTTATAGGTCTCTTTAGATAATTCTATGTGGAGAATAGCATATTTTATAAATAGCTTACAATAATCAACTTATTTTTAAAAATACTGCTGCAAATTATATATACTAACCTATTAATTGAAGAATTAGAACATCGTGCTGTAGTTTCGTATCCTGAATTAGAATATTTATAGATCCAGTACAGTTATTATAGGCTTCGAGTTTATTTCTTTCAGATGAAATCAAAAAAACATTTTTTTTCACTTAACGTGGGAAAACATCCTTCCGTTGCATGTAAAAAACTTAAAATAGGGTATAGGTATTTACATGGTCGTCCAGAATTTATCGGTGATATTCTGATAATTTTACCTTCTTTTTTAATGTTGGCATCTTGTTTTGCCTTTGCTCGATCTTGTTTTGGTTTGAATTGCAAGATGAAATAAGAGTTAAAAAAAGTTTTGTGAGAAAAGGCAATAAATACTAAATAAGTCTTACAAATAAGTAAATAAAAAAATAGACAATATTATTTCCAAATTTATAAGATTTCTTGTTTCAGTCAACCCTATAGAGAATTTTTGTGATTTTTAAGAATTTATCGGTAACATTAAATTCTCAGATATCGACGTCTTTTTTACTGTTTATCTGAATTTTTAATTATTTTCTTCACACTTTGACGCATATGGCATTTCATAGTAATATGTCGAAAGCAACAGTCACTGTAAAAGTATATATGAGACATAATGCAAATATTTACAGGCATTTAACTAACATGACTACCTTGATGTATATCTACCATAGCAACTTTTTTCAAGCGATATTATTGTCTGGTCTTGCGTTGTATATTCGAAAACAACGTATGTCCTTTATTGGAAAGAAACCTTTCACCTTTTTTTTTATCAAAGCTATCAGACTTCACAAACTCAATGGACAAATTTATTGTAATAGTTTCTAAATCTTGTCAATACACTCGCGTAATAATAAGTCCAGGAAAAATTAGTTTGTCAACATTAGATATGTTTAAAGTGTTATAATGGCCTTTTTACATTTTTTTATTCATTGATTGTTGAATCCAGTGATAAACATATTTTCATAGTATTTTTTATGAATATAAAGTCAATATAACCATATACAAACATTAATGGAATGTGGAATATATTTACGTCAGTTCTGTTTTGTTTAACATTACTTGCTAGTTGTGTGACAGGTAGAGACCTTGAACCACTTGCTCAATTAACATTTGATAATATTTACCTACGGCCAAATTCGGATTTAATTATCCCAAATACCTGCTCAAACCGAAAACCAATTAAGTGGCACAAAATTAAAGTCCCAGCCACGACCAGAGGCCAACTCCATAACCTCCAAATAACTTTTCTAATCTGCTAAGATTCAAACCAACCTGCTTAAAAAATAAATTCCACGCTATTGTAATTTATGAGTAATCGAAGTTGGCGCTGTTATCAGATTCGAATTTAATTAGTGATATAATCCTTTCACGGATGGTTATTGTTTATTAGTTTTTATTTATATTATAAAATTGTTTAGTAGTCATAATTAGAATAACGTAGTATGACCGATATGACTTTTTCGCATTTGCCTTTGACTTTTGTATTGTCTAATTTTAGAATGAATAAAGAAGCATCTAAACTGTACATACAGGAGCTTGGACATCAGCTTTCGTTACTACCATTGATAAGCATAGATACTATGGCCTAAATATCGTATTAAAATGATTCGTACATACAGTAAAATAAAATTCACACATATTAAACTGTTTTGCTTTAATTACTACACAATTGTGTAAAACACAACAATTTCTTCGTGGCATTTGCAGAAATTCTACCAAGCTATTCACAGTGTAGTTATATTATTCGTAACAGGAGTAAAAGATATCAGGTAAATCTCGAATGTAGTATACCATTCGTATTTTGCATAAACCACCGGTATTTCTAACCACATTAGCATAATATCCAATACCCTGCTGGTCGAGGACATAATTTGGTGTCCGCGGTCTGAATCAAACGGGAAAAAAACATCGGCGATCGTATTTTACGGCTCAATTGTTGTCGCCAAAAACCAAATGGGCAGTCAATCAGGGTGATGTAACGACCCGTGCTTTTTATCTGATATTTTTATAGCGCGAATGTATCAGATATAAAAATTTTATGGTCAATCCGCCAAAAGGACCGGAGCAACAGGATATTTACCTTGCGACTCGATTGGTGTTTGGGTTCTTCAGTTTGGATTGTACGGAATAATGTGAGCTGATGTGTTGGTTTTTGGAAAGGTTATTAATTTTCATTGCCTGTGGAGTGTATAGAGGAACATTATGGACAGGTATTGGTTTGTAACGGCAAAATATTGGTAGAATTAATAATAATTTTCGAGGAATGAAGATAAAGATAAAATTCTCTGTTATCCTTTGCTGGTTAATGATTTGTTGAAGAAGACATGGATATTTTTTTAGATTTGTACAGGATAAAGTACGTTTTCAGGCTGATTTTCGAATATAAAAAGTAAAGATTGCTTTTTGAATAGTGCACCTGATAATTTATATTTGATGATTGCAGGTAAACGGTTTAAAAATAAAAGAACATTTTTAAAAAACTTTGTAGGTCGTTCCAATATTAGAGGTTTCAGGCGCATGTGCCGTTCTGATGAATTACCTAATCAATTTAACAATTGACAATGTTGAAGGTGTGAAATCCGCCTTAATTATAAAATTTTCCAATACCAAAATCAAGGGACCACGTACTTTTACTGTGCTGGGACGAAAATATGTTGCTTTAGCAACCCGGATTGATAGAACGATCGATTATTTATCAGATATGTTAGTGGAAAGTGTCATCGAATGGTGGTCGGTGTTCATAAAATCAGTGCCGTCTCGCAAGAAATGGTAAAATTTTTATAGCTGGACAACTGGAGAGAGTACAGTATACACTTTTGAATAAAGAAAATATTGCGAAAATAATACTGAAAGCTGAAAGTGGTATTGATAAACCAAGCACCGTGGTCATTTCTGATTTCACATCTGAAAATAATATAACTATTAATGAAAACGTGTTGGACTGCTTTGAGAATTGCTCCAAGAACGAGGGTAGTGGCAGTTTCAGTGGTTCATTTAATTTTAATACTTGTTCAAATTGTGTATTTAATATCAGTGTGGATAAACAAAAATTATTGTAAACACTGTTGAAAACACTTTTAATTAAAACTTGAGTATTACTTTTAATCCGAGGAATAAAAGTGTCAACTTAATCTCCTAGGATTAAAAGTGAAAATTTTTGTTGCTAAGATAATCATAGTTTTGTGGTTGTAGAAAAAGTAATATTTTTCGATATAGAACACGATGGAGAAATATTGCCTCTTATTTCAGGACGCTCTGTATAATTCAACTCACTCTGATTTCGCAGCTAAAGTTTCCCTCCTACCGACGCACTAGTTCTTGCCTACCAACTCGATATCGATTCGTTGGGTCAATTTCATATAGGGTCCTCTATAGGTAATGGTTATTATTATATCTACTATGATCATATTTCTTATCTCTTAATCAAATATATTTTAGAAACACTTTATATAACTATAACGAAATAAAGGTGCAATTGCGTAGAACTCTTCCTAGAATATTACGACCAGTTTTTTACATAATTTCTTTTTAGTTGCTGACTTGAACATTTCTTTTAGTCGGTTTTTCTGTAACGCTCTCTGAAGATAATTCTTTTACAGTGTTTTGTGCACGTACGTTATCAGTCGTCAGTCGTAACAGTTCTAGGCTACATGACCAAATCGAGATAAGTTTGTTTGAATTCAATATTTATAAAAGAAAACGAGACTTTTCTAATAATGGTAAATGCATATCGTACAGTCGTTATTGTAGGATTTGAAGCTATAGCGGTGATCTCATAAAATCTTCAGTATTAGTGTGAGAAGTGCAGTGATGGATGGATATGCCGCCCTGTACCAAATACATTCATTTGTTGTCGTGTTTAGTAAGTTTTATTTTAATTTGTCATAATTTTTAGGTTATTTTTAGGTTTTCATTTTCAACCATTTTTTTATCACATCGAATGTCTTAGGTATACATCACTGACAGTAAAATGAGGCTAAACTAAAATCAAACATACTGTATTTATACGTCTATCAGACTTAAAAGCAAATATGGACTTTTGGTATTTAATTTGTTATCTTTAGACTCAGAGATACCTATTGTTAATTTATTGAATATATCAAAAAATTTAAATGCATCTACTGTCGTAATAAGTTTTGCATTTGACTATTTAGAAATTAAAAATGTATATAAAATTGTTCTATCTGTATAAGTGACGCAGGGATCGGCACTAGGGCCTCAATTTTTTGCATATATAAGTACATAAATATCCTCAGTGAATAATAGTATACATACAGTTGTACCCGTAGTTTTTGAGTATACGTATTACTTTTATTAGTTTTACTAGATATTCATACAAAGAAAATGTATTTGTGGATGTTTACAAATCTACGAAAAAATAGCTCAACACCTATGTATTTATTTAATATTTCGAAAGGTTCTCATTTTTTTTACTTTCTATGCACTATTTCTTTCCTTACACATTAAAACTATAGACACAAATTACCTCTAATAATGTTTATTCACTGTGAAGACTTTTACGGAGAGCCAAATAAAAAACGTACTGACATACAAAACCAATGAATAATGTTAAATTACATCGCATGTAAACAAATTGGTCTTCAACGAAGAATACACTTTCATTGCGGCTTTTTTACAAAGCCACATGTGTCGGTTCCCCTGACTGATGCTATTACTCGGATTTTTTGTTCCTTTTGACTCAATTACGCTGCGAGACATAGGCGTAGCGCAGTATTTTTCCCCGAAAGCTAGTTATACGTAAAGTGGCACAAAATGTGTTTCATTAGCGAAAGGACGGCAAACTATGGATTATGGCAAGTTTTAGCAACGCAGCTGAATGCTTGGAGTGGCGTTGCGTAAAAATCCGACACACAACAATCAAATCATTATTGTAATGTTATTCCACGGGCGCACGCCCATGCGGCCGAACGTTGAATGGAAAGGGGCGCGGCCCCACGACTGGAGAAAGCGACCCCTTGGGCCCAGACAGCCCCCAAGGCCTAGTTCAGTGCCTTCTTCGACCGCCGGTTGCGGTCACGACACGTCGTATGTAAATCCTGTGTTTACTTTCATGTATTTGCGCTTTTTTTAGCTGTTCCTGCGTGTCGGGTGCGGATTTCACTGCAGCTTCGAAATACTGGCGGCAGGAGACGTGCCTCACATGCGTTATTGAAGAATAGTGGATTTTTTTCTTTCAATGCGAAGCGTCGAAAGAATTTTCGTTTGAATTTTATTCGAGTTAAAATGGATTTTGTGTACAATATACAACGTAAAATGTGTTTTCGTAAAATCGTTCGGTATCGAATTGACAGTCTTCTAGCCACGTGCTTAAAACAATCTTTTTTACGCACATGTACGTAAAACTAAAATAAAATATGTAACTGAATATTAAATTATTTATTTATTATGAATATTAATAACACAAATCTTTCAAGTCGGACAATTGGGCATTAGGTGAACATATATTTTTTTCTTTACTTCGTATAACTTCAATATTGGAAGAAGATAACATCTGCATCCCGGTGCTGCTGGTGCACTGAGATTTTGTAATGAAAGTGGTATTTCTTTTCTCCCCGAGAATTTTCCTTGCTATCACCTTCGTATTTTGTATAGAATTTTCTATGTATCCCTCTGCCAGCTGTTATTTTTACCTACTGCTTGTGTAGCGCATTTTGAAAGACTTGCATATTTGCGGAAATTTTCCAAAAAATTGGCTTCTTCTATACAGGGTGAATCTTAAATAAGTACAAATATTTTAACCAGCAGTATAGTTTTGTGTGTAGAACACATAATTAATAGTTTTTTTTACAAAAAAATCAGAAATAAAAAATTTTAAAAATAAATTTTAAATAAATTTTGTAATTTTTCAGTAGAAAACTTGTTGAGAACCGCTGGCCTAGACCGACCCTTCATACTTTTATAAGTCATAGTGCTGCAGACTGAACGTATGGTTCACAGTGTTGCCAGTATTACACAAATGTCTTTGCTTCAAGGAAGAAAAAATCTCAACTTTTAGCGAATTTTGTCAAGTGTAACATTTTATATTATTTTTTATTATCAAACTGTCATTGACTGTCATGACAGATTATCGGAAGCCCAAGTCAAACTTGTTAACCCCACATATTGCATGAAAATAGCAATAAAATTTGCTAAAAGTTGACATTTTTTCCATTTTAAATAAAAAACGCGTGCATAGTTTTTCGTTATTCTTCATAAAATAACTTAAGGAAATTGTGTTTTGTGTCCGTTTCTAACAGTGTACAATAACATTTGTGCTTGTGTGCACGTTTATGTATAATTTTTGAACATTGGACATAGTAATATCACGTAATATCTTCCTAAATATTTTACGGTAGTATTGAACTTGCGGAAATTCATTTTTAATCGTTGAAGTATAGTAAGGTTAGTTCAGATGTTAAAATTTATGTTAATATTGCTGCGTATCATACTACATACCCAATTTTACTGTACTTATGCTTAAAACAAGTATTTTTAAAATAGAACTATTACGTTAAAGGAAACGTAATATTTATATTGGAGGAGATATGGCAACCTCGCAACAAATCATATGTTTCATTACGTTGTTGGATGAAAAATCAGCCAGCGGTCCTCAAAATGTGGGTATTTTTTAAAAAAATTAATATCTCCGTAAATATTAGAAATTTTTAAAAATGGCTTTCACTAGACTGATTTAAATGACGAACTACACCAGCAGTTAAAATATTTGTACTTATTTAAGATTCACCCTGTATATCCCTCTGACATTTTAAATAAACTAACATTAATTTTGGTATTGGGAATAGTCAGTATGTAAAGTTAATTCTTCTCTCCTACAAGCTCCAAATATACCAACAATCAGACAACTTTTTGGAATTAATAATTTTCATCATCTGCCTCTTTGATAAATCTTTCAACCTTGTTCCTTGGAAAATATTCTGGCATACCAAATACTTATTAAATTTTGCATAATTTTTTTGCCTGATGCAATGTCTTCGATTTCTAAGGAATCAATGTACATAAGGCAGCTTTCGCCTCATTTTCTATTTCAGAATTTTCAATTTGACTAGAGAAGTTTTTTGATGGTTTCTTTTTTCAAGTACATCCTTATAATCCTTTGAATTTAGCCCTTCATTAAAATATTTTTATGTAAAACAGGGAAAGAGGAAAACTCACAACTGATTGAGAGCATTTTCCTGTCAGCTATTTCCCATATTTAGTGAAAGGGGCACAGTGACTAGAAGTATCAACTCGCTCCTTCTTTCACTTTCCATTCTGTCATCTTTGTTAGCTAACCTCCGTTTATGCAATCACGATTTACATTCGCATTTTTTTTATATGTTACATAAAACTTTCGTCCGATAACACTTTGACCTTGTAGTTTTTTTTTGCATATTTTCATTAACTTTCTTATTAGCAAAACAATAGACAAGGTTGTATTATTGATAGGAATATATTGTTTTTTTTTGCAAAGGAGGCTGCTGTATACGGTAGTTAATTTTTTCAGTGCTTGAAATGCTTCGATGATGACCTGTTAAACTTTCTCCGCTCTTAATTCAGGTTAGTTATAAAAACATTCATTTAAGAATAAAAAAGGCATAAAACGAAGACATTTGAATAATTTATATGCCTTAATGAGTAGGAATAGTTCTTAATAGAATCTTTTAAATGTTTTGATATGATGATATGTCTTGTAAACTAAATTTCTTTCTTCTTAATGAATTGAAGTGGCGTTTTGTCATTTATAAAAATTGTAAGACAATTTTAAAAACGTTGTATGTTTAAACTTCTTAAGCACTTTAATATTTCAAGGGTCGACTTCAAATGCGAAACCACGTGATATGTGTTGTGACAATGTAAGCTGAACTGACCTAAATAGGATTGAACAAAAACATCAGGCTTTTTTTTTCTTTGGACGCTGTTTTGTATATGAAAACTAATAAGTGGCCTCGGAACAGAACCCTGCGGCGTGTTAGTTTTTAGTTTACCTTGATTTTTAAGTAAAATTTATATTTTTGTTGCAGGCAGAACGACTTGCTGACTATGGGCGACGTTTTGGCGGCTCTCAGCCTATGCTGGATGGTCGGCGCAGGGACCTGGATAGGATTCAGGACCTCTTCCCCCACGACTATCTGGGATTGCATATAGCAGAACCAAATTCTATTAACCACATGGTAAATAATCAAAATTGTCTTATAAAATTTGTAATTTGTAATTAAGAGCGATGAGAATAACTTTTTTGAGCTGATATTAAGTACAGATGTTCCAAATAACTAAAATTCCGCAATAGATAAATAATTTGTTGTCCAACTGTCAAAAAAGACGGCTTTTTAAATCCTTATAGATACGCAATGTTAGCCATTTTTAACGGCGATGAACAAAAGCACGCTACCGAGAAAAAATGAAGACAAAAACACGCGATCGTGAGAAAAAGTTTTTTTTTACAATTCGGGTATTTTTTTCACGATCATGTCACTTTTGACATTGACACTAACTTCAGATGAAACGTATTGAAAAATAATAAACCTACAGTGGCAAATGCTTTAGGCAGTCGAACAAAAAATATTGTCACGAATTTCCTAACCCCACTTTTTCTTTTACCAGAAAAACAACAGTTAATTTTTACTGATATTTATTACACACTATACGCTACTGAATACTAATTACAACTCAACTAAACACTATTTAATTAGTCACTATCTAAATCGCTCTGAATTCTAATTGATCTCTCTGAAATATCCAAATAACAACTCTCTAATTCAAGACTGACTGACTCGGCCGTTAATTCTTCTTTTATAGACCTAACGAATATTCTAGGTACCTTCTAGCATCTCTAGATCCATATACCGAACGATTCTCGTCGCTTCTCAATTTTCGAGTCGCGCCTCGATACGCGGCATTATTTTGTTTGTTTACCAGAATCGCGTAGGGGCGATCGGGGCAATCTAGCGTTTTGCGATACTACAGTCGTCGATTTGAGTGCGAGCGGGGCAAATTCTGTGACAATATATAATAGCTAAAAGTACATGTGATTTACATATAACACTGGTGCAAAAATAGGAAACAATAAATAATTTTGAATCAATGAAATATTTATTTAATTAATTATTCAATTAGAGAAATTACAATTATAATAAGTAATTCCAGACCAACCTCATTTGTAACTGTAGTAGTTATTGTTTCCCTAAACTTATACCAGGGTAGGGAGCAATTTTGGACAAAATTTGGCCCACGATGTTCTTCTTCTTTTGTAACGAATTTTCTATATAACCTTCCTCCTGTACTGGATTCTATCCGCGTCTCATAATAGTCTTAATTGTAGTAATATTAGCACTAGATTCTGTCCACAAACTAGCTGAAGCAGTCTCTAAGATAAAGGTGAGAATCTGGCAAATTTAGAAATTCAGCAACATTGGCAGGCATCCTACCAAATGTCAACACATTTGGTAGGATTCCAACTGGAGTGGCATATTTATTCTTATGTATTTTATGAAAATTTTTGAATGATTAGTGTTTGCTGAATGAAGGGGTATGTACTTTTTATAATACTTCAAATATAATGTACTTTAAATGATGTTTGTAGAAAAATTAGTGTATGATATATGTGCCAAACGTGATTTTATTTTGTTCAAAGGAAATATCACGTTTAGCACTTATAAATAATTTAAATTGAAATATTGTTTAAAAGATTAAAACTTCTAAAAATTCGGTGCTGTATTAACTAAATACATTAACACCGTCTTGGCAGAAATAATGCTCCGTCATCGAACTGTTATATATTGGTCAACATTCCAACGACGCTGCAAAAAACTGTCGTTGTGAATCGTTCCATTATGAAATACCAACACCTTCAATTTGACTGACAAAAAAGCGAATATATTTTTTTTTAGAACGTCGAATTTAAGCGGGGTTTGTGGCGAACAGCATTTTGAAAGTAAACGGCAACGAGTTGTCTGATTTGAAAGAAATCGAAAGTGATCTTGGTTGGGCGCTTTTCCACCACCAGTCACTGTAGTACTGTAACATTTTCATGAAAACTTTTACCAAGCAATTTGTTAAGCATTTCGCTTCACATGAACGAATACCGACTGTAGACTTATTGCCAAGAATTCAGAGAAGAAAAATCTGTAAAATATACAGGGTGATTGGTGGACACCCCCAATATTCGAAAGGGCTGTTTAGGGGGCAAAAGTGAACAAAAAGCCTAAAACATACAGTATGCGCCAAAAGTATGGAATAAATTCAATAAAAACGAAACAATTACTTTTTGGGAAAAATCCTCGAACAGGTCCATTTTTAATTTAAAAAGTACATATTTTAGCGTAAAATGCGATTTTAAAATGTCATTTGTTTTAGAGTAATGACGTCATCGTTTTTTTTTTAAATGGCAACACCATATATATTTTCTTGATTCTGAAAGATCGTTTAATTCTCTATCAGACAGTACTAAAATGTTGCCCTCTTACATAGGAAAGTTTTCGAGTAAATGACGATTGAATGTGGGAAAACGTAAATCAATTAAAATAAAGCATAAACGTTATCAAGTTTAGTTTTTCGAATTCCATAGTTCTTTTATGGATCACGTAGGTGAAAATCTTTGCAAAGTGTCTTTGTCACACCGACTTTCTAATAAGTATTGTAAGCGACATAGATATTATTATTCAATTTAAAGTATTATGGCACATTTAACTGTTACTCAAAGAATTGAAATTTTAATTCTTATCGGATGCGGGACTAGAACTCAGCAGGAGGTTTGTGATTTATTTAACGAAAAATATCCAGATCGCCCTATCAGCCAATTAACAGTCAGTAAGATATAGTCTGAATTTAGAGAAACTAGCAATGTTGTAAATATTCCAAAACCTGGACGTCCAAGCATTAATGAAAATCAGAAACAGAACATTTTGATAAGTATGGTGGATAATCCTCATAATTCTTTACGATTGGTTGCATTAAACAATGACACTAGTCAGAGCACAGTGCTACGTATCTTGAGGAAGGAAAAGTATCAACCTTACAAAAAAAACTTGTGCAGGAACTCAATGAAGATGATCCCGATCGCCGCTTACACTTTTGCGAAATTCTAATGGATTTATGTCAAGGAAATAGAAATTTACACTGGCAAATACTTTTTTTAGATGAGGCCACATTTTGTCTGAATAGTACAGTAAACCGTCAAACTTGCAGGTATTGGAGTCGGGAAAATCCTCATTGGATGGCAGAGGCACATACCCAACACCCTCAGAAATTAAATGTGTGGGCTGGAATAGTTGACGACAGAATAGTAGGGCCTTTCTTCTTTGAAGGAACCCTTACAGGACAAAGGTATTTAGAGTTTCTAGAAAATGACCTTGTTCCAGCCCTTGCAGTAATTTTTCCTAACGATAATGACCCCGACATTCCTGACGATACTATATGGTTTCAGCAAGACGGTGCATCTCCGCACTATGCGCGCTCTGTACGAGATTTTTTGGACAACTGTTTTCCTGGGAGGTGGATCGGCAGACGCGGACCGATAAAATGGTCTGCAAGATCGCCAGATCTTACACCTCTTGACTATTTTTTATGGGGATACTTGAAGTCAAAAGTGTACATTAATAAACCACGTAATTTAGAAGAACTTCAAAATCGCATTCGGGACGAAATACGCAGTTACCCCAGAAATCATTCATAATGTGCAAGAAGAATTTCTTCACAGACTTGCGCATTGTTAAGTAATTGGTGGATGGCAATTCGAACATTTAATTTAAGTATAAAATTTAATCAATTGTATTTTATTTTACATACCTCAGAATTGTTACTTTTTTATGGACAAAATTTACGTTTTCTAACATTCAATCGTCATTTACTCGAAAACTTTCCTATGTAAAAGGGCAAAATTTTAGTACTGCCTGATAGAGAATTAAACGATCTTTCAGAAACAAGGAAAAAAATATGGTGATGCCATTTAAAAAAAAATCGATGACGTCATTACTCGAAAACAAATGACATTTGAAAATCGCATTCTACGCTAAAATATGTATTTTTTAAATTAAAAATCGACCTGTTCGAGGATTTTTCCCAAAAAATAATTGTTTCGTTTTTATTGAATTTATTCCATACTTTTGGCGCGTACTGTATAGTCGAATATCAACGGTTACTGAGAGAGCAATGAAAATATTTTTGCTATTTTTGCGAAAGCTGTTATTAATTGCTATTTTATTTTAAGTAGCCCATGCATTCTAAACCAAATTCATGTTAGTGATTACTAATTGTCACATTTATTTTTATATTCAGCACATCCAGAATCTTCAGGGATAACTATTTGCGGTTATATTTTTGCAATTGGATAAACGCAAATCATACACTTTACAAATACATCTTGTAAACTGATGAGATTCAATTCACTCGTGACGGCGTAAATAACTTATAATGAACATCGTTGATCAAATAAAAATCCGTACGCCACGGTGGAAAGTAACTTTCAGCATCGGTTCAGCATATCGTGTGGTGTGGTATGATTAGTAATCAGTTACTTGGCCCAGTTGTGCTAGATGGTCGTCTTACTGGAGCAAGATGTGTAGAATTTTTAGAAAATAATTTGACAGATCTAATGGATGTTCCATTGGATATTAGGCAAAACATGTACTTTCAGCATGATCATCTTAACAATCGCTTTCCACATCGTTGGATTGACCGAGGTGGTTTCCAAAATTGGCCACCAAGGTCACCAGATTTGAGTCCCCTTGAGTACTGCCTTTGAGGATGATTTAAATCATTAGTATATGCAACAAAAGTGAACACAAGAGAGGGGCCATTCGATCGGATTGTTATTTGTGCAGCGCTCATAAGAGAAAA
Organism: Monochamus alternatus; assembly: GCA_037114965.1. Taxonomy (NCBI): domain Eukaryota; kingdom Metazoa; phylum Arthropoda; class Insecta; order Coleoptera; family Cerambycidae; genus Monochamus; species Monochamus alternatus. The sequence continues at coordinate 51,233,292 of CM073433.1, read as the reverse complement.
TCACCGTGCGTCAACGAACCCGTGCAAACGAAGTGATGCGTACATCCAGGCGAACAGTGGTATATTTGAAAATATGATTCATTAATTTCGGTTTATTAGATCTTTAATCAATGTTATAATTTATACCTACAGAATAAACACTTTTCTCTACTAATGCATTACAATAATTAACTCGGGTAAAAATATTTTGATTGCTATCTCAATAACCGTTGATATTTGACTACCTATATGTTTATTAGGCTGCTTTTTTGTTCCCCATTTCCCCCTGAACACCCCTTTCGAATATTGGGGATTCCCCTCCAACCACTCTGTATAAAAATGGAATAAAAAATAGTACGTCTGGTTCTACCCAGAATTCCCAAAGTCCGACACTGCCTAAGAAACATTACTCTGTTACTACGTAACAAACAAATCACTGCTATCCGGTCTATAATTATTTATCATTTAATTGTAATTTTGTTTTAACAATAACATAATTCCAAACACATTAAGATCGGGCTAGTTCAGTTGTTTGTCGATCTCGAAGATGAACACCTGGTTCTCGAAACATGCATAATATAGACAAAAAGAATTACTTTCTTGGATGTCGAGTATGGAGTATCATTATTGAAGTAAGTTTTTCCATGTAGTAATGTATTATTTAATATTTTCCTAATTTTTGTTTTATTTCTTGTTGTAAATACGGGTTATCCCAATTTTCCATTTACGTAAAACAACAATAGGTTATTAGAGTCGTGATAAAGTAATTTTACTAAATTGTATCAGAAGTTGCTTTATTTAGCCGCTAGATGACGTCAAAGTTAGTTTTGTTTGTCGGCATAGTCACCGTCCTTTAGCATGTCCTAAAGTTTGTAACCTTTTTTTAAACGCTCTGTAATCTGTATACAAGGTGTTTGGAAATGATGCGTCAATATAATGTAGATTTGTTGACGATCTTTTATTATTTATTTATGTATAAAAATGTTTAAGCAAAAAAGTTCCAAGTCAGTATTTGAAGGCTGAGTGGTGAGATGCACTTTCTGTGCCCATTTTGAGAGTATATTTTGCAACTTTATTCAATACCAATGAATATTTAACACACCTAATAATGTCTCAAATGACAAATTAACTCTTCCATATGTCTGTACTGCGTTGTCCGAGAGCATGGACATTGTATAAAGATATGAACTAAAGCACACTGCTGTATTTAGGTATAACATATAAGTTCGAACGAAAATAATGTCTGATACATTTTTGTTATGTCAAGCTCTACCCGGTTAAACAGATCCGCTGAATCACCTAAGTTTTTTAGGTTAATGTTTGTTATCTGCTATCTATCACAAATCAGTTGTCTATTATTTGGTTAAAAGTATTAGAAAACGCAGGAAAAATATTGGGCGATAATGATTTTCGAATGATATGACATGTACAGTTCCATGATTAAAACGCGGTTCATACACTCAAAATAGAGTGTAGCTGGAAGGCAACTCAGAACAACTTTTAAGTTAAAAAGCTTAGTTGTTTAAATCGCACTATTTCGTCCTGATGGATTTATGGAATATTTGGACACTCTGTATTTTGGTGACGATTTTCGCTTTTGCAGCGCTTGCCGCCGAACGAAAAACAGCTCTAACATTCGGCCTCGTGCGCCGTAACTTCCCGCAAAGCACCTACCCCGTTACGTGAATCTAAAATGTAGATAGCGGACACTTAACCGCCGTTTACTTCAGCGAATCGGACGTTTAACGGCCTTCTAATGCGCGCTAGATGCACGCGAGAAAATTTAATTATATACATAAATAAACAACATGCAGCCGTACAAGTTGCGGACGACGTCAAATAGGTGTAGTCGAATTATAAGCCGTTGCACTGAGAAAACTACATCGTTTCAAATTAATAAAATATTTGAGACCCCAACATTTAAAATTAATGGATCGATTATTGGCTATTTTTTTTATATTAAACTCGATAGTGTGGGCCTATTGTGACGATACAAAAAATGCAAAGGTAAGCTCCATTTGCAATCGAAAGTATCTTTGGGATTTGACAGAAACGACTAATGACGTCATCAATTCTATTTTTTCCAAAAACGTACCCACATTTTTTTTCCTGTTTAAGAGCTCTCTTTTTTCTAATAAATTTTTATTATATTTTATATATACCACCTAAAAATCACATTAGCGGAGAAAGGATCAAACAGTCGTTGGAAAATAATTGAATGTTCATTGTTTAAGGTGCATAAATATCAAAAAATACTTGTCATTACTCAATACGGATGTCAAACGTGTGATGCTTACATAATGTTTTCATTCAGGAAAAGTTGACATGCTACTAATTTTCGGCGAATCACAAAAAAATTCAAGCTTAGAGCTGTAGTCATATTGAGAAAAATATCCAGAGCGCCTCATTCCTGATCATAGAACGTTTACAAGACTGAAGGCGACCTTGCGACCAAATGAAGATGCATTTTCTGTTGGAAAAATAATTGACCGAAGGGTAAGAAACAACGTTAATACAGATAGACTGTTACAGTATTTCGATCAAAATCCACGAAATTCTATACGGCAGGCTAGTCGGGAACGAATTTGGATAAATCAACAGTTCGACGAATTTTAAAGGCCAATGGGTATCATAACTATAAAATTCACAATTTAGAGTATTTACCTGAGCGTCACATTGAAAACACAGTTAATTTCATAGCTCAAATTGTAGTAAATGTAGAAACTTGTGATCCGAACCTTTTTTGACACGTTCTTAGAACGTCGGTTTGTCAGTAATGGTTTCCCAGACAGACGCAACGAACACTACTGGTCCATTGAAAATCCCCACATTGTAAATCCAGTCCAAAACCAAGGCCATTTTAGAATAATTGTATGGTGCGGCATCATCGGAAAGCATCTAATTGGCCCTCATTTTTATGAACATACATTGAACAGCGTGAGTTACCTAAATTTTTAGTAAGAAGAAATTCCTGCACTTCTAGAGAACGTGCCTTTGCAGCTAAGGAGAAACCTATGGTTTCAAGCAAGACGGAGCTCCACCCCACAAGGTCTGGATTGTGCAGTAATATTTAGATAACACTTTTCCAGAAAAATGGATTGGGATTAATGGTTCTATTCGGTGGCTCGGAGAGTCGCCAGATTTAACACCCCCCGATTTTTTTATGGGGGGTTTTAAAAAATAAGGTTTACAAAACATCATCGCGAGATATAAATCATTTGAAAGAAAACGAAAGTGTTCATTTGAAGCTTCAAAACTAAAAACTTTCTGTACAACTACTTTGGTAATTCTGTCTGTATTCTGTTATGTTCGCAGTACCAACAATGACCAGAAGTACTGAAATAAATGCACAGTACACTCGATATAATTTTAACGGAACACCAACGTAATTATTTTACTGTATTGACGAATAATTAACTATATAAGAATTAATTATTTATATTTACGAAAATGAAAGAATTTATGTATTTGTTTTGTTTATACATAAAAAGTTGTTTCCAGTGCTCAAATTTCTACAAGCTACGTCATCGCGGCGTTAATTCAAAATTAAATATTTTGTACTCTTCTAAAAAAAATACAAGAAATGTCGAAATTGCATATATATCTACGTGACTTGTGTCTGCATTTGTCAAATTTTACTGTACTTCTACATACGTTTCAAGAAAAATATTACGGTATATTGCATTCTTAAGAAAGTACCTCCTTGTATGTACATATTATCCTGCTATGTAAGATTACATCCAGCTCTGGTGTCTTATGCAAACCATGAGGATGGCCAACATTAAATAAATCAAATTATCGATTCTATTAATCACAAAACAACGACATACATTACGGTATTCTTCCTGTCCAGCTCACGTTAATGCCCTTTAAATCTTATTTATAGCATTTCATTTAGATGCAATCTTCCTAATATATCACCTGTCCATGGAGACGTTAAGTAACAGACATAAACATCCCAATTAGCCGTTGGAATAATCAATAAAGCGGGTCGTACACGTCACGATCTTAGGCGTTCCATACACCTCATGATCTAAGGCTTTTTCCGCGATATTTGCTTGCTGAGCTTAGACAACGTCTTTTAAAACGTTCTTTTGTTTCAGAAGACCAAATCCGGTAGGAAGAAGTCCCTGGGAGACTTGACAGTTCTGGAGAATAACAATCAGGGACCGTGCGGTCGGATATTTCTTGTAGAAGCCCCTTGTGCCATGGCGCCCCGTCAGCTGCCCCTCAACGCCAAACCGAGACATCTGTTTTTATTCTCTGATCTCCTTCTCGTGGCAAAGCCCCGATCTGGCGGAAGCTTCAAATTAAAAGTAAACAAAAACCAACTCATTCACTGTAACCTTCTAAATTTGTGCTGTTCTAGGAAAGCGTAAGAGTTTCCGAATTATGGTTAGCTCCTTGTCCGGAATCAGACACGGGTTTCTTGATTGGTTGGCCATCGCCGGCCAGGACCTACTTGGTTACGTTTTGTACTCAAGCGGCGAGGGATTCCTGGTGGTGCGAGCTGCAACAGGCTCTTTCCGCTCAGCTCAAACTAGAGCCGCCCAACACAAACATCAAAGTGGTGTATAGAGATCCTTTGAGCGGAACGGAATGTTCGAAAACTTTAGGAGTTGGTCCGAAGATGAGTTCTGGTGACGTGGTTAGGTTGGCCCTGAAAGAGACTAGCGTCGATGATTGGTCTTACACTTTATATGCCAGGGATAGAGACAACGCTTGCCCCTTAATAGGTTGCGAAAGACCCCATTCTATACAACTGGCGAGACTCAGACAGTCGCTTTGCGCAGAAGAAGGATTTGACCTGCAACATTGCAACAACAGAAGGACGCCGAGCGATATCGTATTCGAACTCAAACCTAACATCAAGGTGGCGCCAAAAAAGTAAGGAAGTAACTCAGGGATATGTAAAATCGGCACTCATTATGTTTTCTTTTAGGACCCCTTTGAAAATCTTCCGGAAAACCAACAGTCGCCTCTTCGGAGTGCCACTTTCTAGGTTATGCGCGAATTACACATTACCTCCAGTAGTTTTAGCTATGTTAAGGGCATTGTTCCAAAGGGGACCACACACCCAGGGCATCTTTAGACGTTGCGCATCGGCCAGAGGTCTTAGAGAGCTACGAGAGAAGATTGATGCACAAGGTAAGTTGTTGGGGCCCAAAAAGGAACCTTGCGGTACTCTAAACTTTTACTGTTAGAGGGATTCAAGCTTAGGGATTTTTAGGTGCAGCAGTTTGTGAAGAAGTTGCGAGTGCGCCGGCGTTGTTATTAGCCGGGTTGCTTAAAGATTTCTTGAGGAGTTTACCGGAACCTTTACTTTGCGGCAACGCTCAGGAGTGGTTGAATGTAGGAAGCAGCGGTCGTTTGGAACTCCTGAGGAGGTTATTGAATCAGCTACCAAGGGAGAACCATCTACTTTTAGCTCACGTCATATGTGTTCTGTACAATATTACCAAAAGGGCCAGGTTCAACCTTATGTCCGCAGCCAATCTTGGTAAGTCCTAAAACACTTCCGATGTTGCCTTGATTTATATCGTATATTTTGTTAAAGGTGTGTGTGTGGGTCCGAGTTTACTTTGGGAGACAACCCAGAACGCTCCTTTGAGGACGCTCCCGTCTTTGATAGAGGTGCTCATCACTAACTGCCAGGCGCTATTCGGCACCCAGGTGGTTTCTTTGTTGGGAGAAGTTGCGACCGACAGCGGGGCTGAGGAATCGGACAGTTTACATTGTAAGTAAGAAAAGATACAGTAAATAAAAATTTCAGGAAGTGAAAAGAAATCATAATAACTACCTAGCTCCAGTTTAGACAATGATCTCATGGTGGTATTTTTCATTGAATCGACGTCTGATTCTTTTAGCAGGAATTTTTGACGAGTAGTTACAGTTATTATGTTATTATGTGAATTTTACGACAATCTTTAGTTTATATGCACTTAAGAAACTTCATGTCAGCACCATCGATTCAACGGGTATGATAGTCCGTTTGTAATGGAAGCTGATGGCAGCATCTTTTTAAAAAGGGCTATATTGTAGCCACTGACGATCATTACACGTTTTTGTCAGCACAAGCTCATGCAAACAGTAGTTCAAATGTCGCAGGCTCAATTTTAACGAAACATTGAACAGTTGAACCTGCAAAACACTTCTCACATGGAGGGACAATTATTATGCTTTCGACGACGATGTTGAATCGACGACGTTGACAAATAATGTTTTTTAAGAACTGTTGTCACTTGGAAACTCATATATCATATTTGATCGTCAGTTGACAATAAATGTAGCAAATAAACTTCAATTTGTGTCCTGTTTGTCGAGTTCATGTTTTTTTGAATAAAATAAACCTTTGTTCCAATGGAATCAGTTAAATTTTAATTTTAACTTCAAGTACGGATAAATAAGGCAGCACTTTTAGAGATTTTTGGTACTTTCTGAACAAATAGGCCAGCAGTAGTTCAAATGTCACAGACTCAATTTTAACGAAACAGTTGAACCTGCAAAACAGTTTTCACATGGAGGGGCAATTATTCTGTTTTCAAATACATGTTGAATCGACGATGTTGACAAATATTGTTTTTTAAGAACTGTTGTTACTTGAAAATTCGTTTAATCATATTTGGTCATCAATTCATTGATTGCCAGTGATTAATTGACAATAAATGGGCTTGTGTAAAAGAACAATTTACATCAACATAATAGTGACAAATAAACTTCAGTTTTGCGCCCTGTCTGTCAGCGTTCTCTTTAATTGCAAGGTGTGCCTTGCGATAACAAACATTTTTGCGCTGACCAATGTGTAGTTAATGTGAAAGCTAAAATTTCCCCATGGGCGATGTTAAGGGGGTCAAAAATCAACTTATGTTCGTTTATAAAACTAACATAAACATTTCTTTCCAGCTCTCGGTCTATCCCTAGACTCTGTAGAATTGAGCAAGGACCAGAAGTCCCTGAGCCGCGACTCCGGCCTCACGCTGTCCGAGGACGACCGGGAGAGTCCCGGCCTGAACTACCACACCCCCTCCTTCCACCGTTCCGACTGGGCCAGACAGGCGGCCAGGATGCGCACCCTCGACAGCACATGGATCGAGGAGGATGAGGCTTTCTGCGCCTCCAACGAGAGTCTGTGTTCACCCCCCATTCCTCCCAGGCGACCGCCCCCGCTCAGGCACCTGCCACCCGTGCACCTGCCGCCCATGTACAGGCCACCGCCCCCACCTCCGCCCACGTACGCCACCGCGAGGCTGCTGCTAGTGACGGATGCGGAGAACGAGAGTTACGTTTGAGTTTGGGGGTTCGGGTGCGTTCGCGACTTTTTGGAAACGACGAGAGAGAATAACTATGGATTTATTGGAGGTATTGGGTCGTAAAGGTTTTTTTTTTTTTTAAGTAAGATTTGTGTATTTTTTTACTATTATGGGGAGGATTGCAAATTTTGATTTAAAATATTAAGAAAGTACAAAATTAAGGACAAACTTGTCATTAAATATAAAAAGTATTTCACATTTAGTAATTTTTTTGAGTGAGTAAATTGTTAAGATTTTAAATATTTGATGTTGGAATCCTGTCCATAATCGTAAACAGAAAATTTTTCCTTTAAAATACACTGAGACATATAATTTTTTGTAACGATATCAAAGTAAAAAATATTGTGTATTATTATTTAAACGTCCTTCAAAAAAACTTGAAACCAGTTTTTGAATATTTTAAAAATAAAAATACCTAATAATAAAATACTGTTTTACCGATATGATGTTTTTCAATTAAATATAAAAAATGGTAGTTATTTTTATTTTTACTGTGGAAACTGTGACTGAAAACTTTTAAATTCTGGGTTATTCGATTATTTCATATCTTACAAAAAATTATGTCTCTCCGTGTAACAGACATTTGAAGTAGTTTAACAATCATTTTATCAAGCGGTGTTGTGTATTTTGCCAGTACTGAAAATATATTTTACTAATTTTGCCGTCAAATATTCAGTTTTACCAATAAGAAATTTAATTTAATAACAATTATGTAGTTTTATCCGTGTTTTATCGAATTAAATTGAATTAATAGTCTTCCACCAAAAGAATCTGTTAAATTTCAATTGTAATTTTCACGAAAACGATAGTTCATGTACAACTGAATAGGGTATCATATTTAGAGGATTGTTGTATTTCCCAAGCCAATAGGCCAGCAGTAGTTCAAATGTCACGGGCTGAATTTTCAGTAAACATTGAACGGTTGAATCCGCAAAGCATTTTTCATTTTTAATCGTTTTTTTTTTTTATTACATGACCTTTTTTTTTCTCACAATTAATTTTTGTTACGAGTTTTCTCGTCTTTGTTTTTTTTTTGTTCAAAACACCCTGTATACTTTTAGATTTTCAAAATCTGCATAAAATTTCCTTATTGTTGGTTTCTCGATTTGTTATAATATTGCATATGTCACTTGATTATACGCAAAAAAAATTCTAAAAACAATCTGCTAGAGAAATACAAAATACCTCTCAGAACTGTCGAAATTGGCACATACAGATAGTTTGAAATTTGATAGTGACCATTGAGATATCTTGGAAGCTGTAAAAGATACCAATAAGTTTAAATTGTGGTAAAGTTCTGCATGTTCAATCAAGTGCTGCTTAAAAGTTGATGAAATTCCAAACACTCCATCGAAATTTAGATTTAATATTATGCTGACTATTTGAAAAGATTTTATTTTAATACACATTTTGAAAACTATTGTAGTTTGAACATCGCTTTTTCATTCGTACAAAATTGCATTATCAGATTTTAGGTCTGCCGTTTCTATTCTTCCAACCTATCAACTTAATTTTTTTCAAATACAGACTTGGATGTTTTATTACATGTTGCGAACGAGCTCGTCAGATGCATAAGCTAATAATGTCATTTTGTGTAGAAAGTGGTGTTGAAAAGTGCAATGAGTTTTAAAAAATTTCTTCACATGGTAAGACAATGAAAATCAGTTTCAAAATTTTTTTTCTATACAGGGTGATTTTTTAGCTAATCGACAAACTTTGCTATATGAAAAATCATGTCAGTTTAGGGGAAAAACGTCATTGGGACATATGACCGATTTTGCTTCTTTAAGGAGTTAGGGACCTTCAAAATGTTGATTTTATAATTTTAAAATATTGCTCAAAATTCAAAATCTTGGAAATGCATATGTATCTATAATAAATGTATTCCATTCGCAGCAACACATGCACACACTAAAGAGTTTTTCCATTCATAAAATTGTTATAATTATTTCAAATTTGAGCAGCAACAGTGTGTATTCTTTGTGTCAACTGTTCTTTTGTACTAACTTCTTTTTGATATACCTACAGTTTATTTCATATGCCACCATAAAAAAAAAACAATAGATTTAAGTCTGGGGATTGCAGTGGTCGTGCACCTGGATTACCATTTCTGATCAAAACTTTACTAATCTTGACCTAACTTCTTAAATATGAACGTTTTTCTCTTAAAATAACATGATCTTTCATATGGCAAAGTTTGTCGAGCTAATAAACTACCCTGCATATTATTGGAAGTAGAGAATATCTCGGTCATCAATTTTTGAAGCAGCATTTCATCAAACATTGTGCAGCTTTGTCAATTAAAATATTTTCGTGTTTCTTAAGACGTGTATATATTTACGAGCTAAGTGACTCATGAGCTCGTAGAAACCGTGTATAAACTTGCAGGGTGAACGGCTCCTGAATCGCTCATCCCGCTCAGACTAGACTCGAAACCACGTCCACACTGAAGCTGATTATCCGAGTACTGTATGTGCCGGCATTGATCGGACTGAATATCACTTTGTGTTCCACTGAAATTACACTCAAAACCCCATCTACATTTGCAGTCTAAGTGACTCGTGAGCCGTTCATGTGCATTGCCAGCGAATGGTTCATAAGCCACTCGGCTTGCAAGTATGGACATGGCTTCAAGCATTATTTGAATGGTCTATGAACAGTTTGTGTGGTAAACCTCATTCAGGCAAGTTGAGTGACTTGTGAGTCACTCAACTGACATGTCTGTTCTCAGACTAGGTTCGAAACCACGTCCAAACTTACGAGCGGTTCATAAGCCATGATCACACTGAATATTCCTTTGTGCTTGCCAAAAAACCGACTCATGTGAATCGCATCATGCGGCTCATGAGCCGCTCAAACTATGCTAGAAACTTGTCTACACATACTAGCTGAGCAACTCATGAACCACCTAGTTTGCAAGTGTGGACGGGGCTTTGAGCATAGTTTAAGGGGCCCATGAACCGTTTGATGTAATAAACCTCGTCCAGACTTGTGAGCTGGCTCATGAACCACTCAATTCGCAAGTCTGTATGCGGATTATTACAACAAGAGACTCAGACTAAGCTCGATAACACGTCCAAATGTATGAACGGTCCATAAGCCATGATCGCACTGAATATTTCTTTGTGTTCGCCAAAAAACCAAAGCTCATATGAGCCACTCGGCTCGTAAATGTGGACGGGTTTTGAGCATAGTTTGAGCACATGAACCGTTTGATGTGATAAACCTCATCCAGACTTGTGAGCTGGCTCATGAACCACTCAATTCGCAAGTCTGTATGCAGATTATTACAACAAGAGACTCGGACTAAGTTCGAAAACACGTCCAAATGTATGAACGGTCCATAAGCCATGATCGCACTGAATATTTCTTTGTGTCCATCAAAAAAGCGAAACTTATATGAGCCACTCAGCTTGTAAGTGTGGACAGGATTTTGAGCATATTTTGAGCGGTTTATACGTTTGAAGTGGTAAACCTCGTCCATACGTACGAATTGGTTGACGAGTCGCTCATCTCACAAATCTATACACATCTTTACAATCTCGGAGATCTTGATGGTCATTTCGAATTTGGAACTCATTATACACAACATTAGCTTAATTTTATGTTTTGTTTACAACATACGACTTTCAAACTGTGTGTATTATATACACTGTCAATGGACTGTCTTTTCCATAATTTGATGAAAGTATTTATCTATCAAAAATTTACAAAAGGCAAAAATTCAGTCCAATTTATGTGCCAAATAATGTGAATTTTCCTGAAAGCCGTGACGTTTGTGTACTTAATGAAAACGGACGTTGTTTATAGTGCGTTAGTTTGTAGCTATTACAGTAAAGTCTGATTTGTATATATCGTTTCAATTTTTTGTATTGAACGTTTGTATATTTATTTCCTGTTTCCGTGGGAAGCATTTTTGTAAGATTTTGTACATACGTGTTTGTATTATAAGTAGTTTCGGTACTCAACCCGAATAAGCGCACAATTATATGTGTCAAACGAATGTTATTGTTAAAACAGTTTGTAAGAAATATTATTTTTGCCATTATATCGTTTAATTGTAAGTTAAAAGATACGAAAAGATTTATATAACTTTTTATGGGATTTTTGTAATATATATATTTTCTACAAAATACAAATATGTAATCAATTTTGGTTTTATTCCTGTTTCCTCAAGTAATATGTAATCAGTACCTGAATAAAAAATCATTATTTCAGTTATTACTGTTAGGCAACCAGTTAAATGTAGCAGCATCATTTCAAACATCAGCACTGGCACCATCTATTACACAGAAGACTAAGGTGGCTATAAAAACTTGACACTAATGAAATCTGTAATATTGTGCCCCCTCTAGTACACGATAGACTGATAATGGCATCTTCTAGAAAACAAAATGCGAACTATTCATGAAGATAAAAGTATTATACTGTTTCAAAGAAATGAAAATACAGAATTTCCAAAAATGTATTTCCACAGTGTCAGAAAATTGTAGAATCCGATAATTATTACCTCATTGGTTCATCTCCTAAAGTGAATGGTTTGTTCAAAAGAAATTGTGTCAGAAAATATATCCGTGTTCATTTTGTTACTCAAAGCAACCAACCAAAATTAACCACCACTGAGTGTTCAACGGTATCAAATAATGCATATAGAGCCGTCTTTGGAAAGCATATTACATTTTTGAAGATTTTCATGGAAAAATCTGAGAAAATTCCCTTAGACTATAGCTGCACTGAGGAATCCAAATTTGAAATCAGTTCCCCTCTAGCCCTTCAGGTTTTCGAGATATTCAATATTTTTCGTAAACTACAGTACCTAGCCAAAAACTAACTATCGCATGTTGTTCAGCGGCCTCGAATGCATACGGAGCCGTCTTTAGAAAGCAGTTTAATTTTTTGAAGATTTTCATGGACTATATATAGCCTTTCGATTTTTTCGGAAAAGTTGAAGGCGTCAGAAAAATCTGAAAAAATTCCCATAGACTATAGCTGCAACGGGGAATCCAAATTTGAAATCAGTTCCCCTCTAGCCCTTCAGGTTTTCGAGATATTCAATATATTTCGTAAACTATAGTACCTAGCCAAAAACTAACTATCGCATGTTGTTCAGCGGCCTCGAATGCATACGGAGCCGTCTTTAGAAAGCAGTTTAATTTTTTGAAGATTTTCATGGACTATAGCCTTTCGATTTTTTCGGAAAAGTTGAAGGCGTCAGAAAAATCTGAAAAAATTCCCATAGACTATAGCTGCAACGGGGAATCCAAATTTGAAATCAGTTCCCCTCTAGCCCTTCAGGTTTTCGAGATATTCAATATATTTCGTAAACTACAGTACCTAGCCAAAAACTAACTATCGCATGTTGTTCAGCGGCCTCGAATGCATACGGAGCCGTCTTTAGAAAGCAGTTTAATTTTTTGAAGATTTTCATGGACTATAGCCTTTCGATTTTTTCGGAAAAGTTGAAGGCGTCAGAAAAATCTGAAAAAATTCCCATAGACTATAGCTGCAACGGGGAATCCAAATTTGAAATCAGTTCCCCTCTAGCCCTTCAGGTTTTCGAGATATTCAATATATTTCGTAAACTACAGTACCTAGCCAAAAACTAACTATCGCATGTTGTTCAGCGGCCTCGAATGCATACGGAGCCGTCTTTAGAAAGCAGTTTAATTTTTTGAAGATTTTCATGGACTATAGCCTTTCGATTTTTTCGGAAAAGTTGAAGGCGTCAGAAAAATCTGAAAAAATTCCCATAGACTATAGCTGCAATGGGGAATCCAAATTTGAAATCAGTTCCCCTCTAGCCCTTCAGGTTTTCGAGATATTCAATATATTTCGTAAACTACAGTACCTAGCCAAAAACTAACTATCGCATGTTGTTCAGCGGCCTCGAATGCATACGGAGCCGTCTTTAGAAAGCAGTTTAATTTTTTGAAGATTTTCATGGACTATAGCCTTTCGATTTTTTCGGAAAAGTTGAAGGCGTCAGAAAAATCTGAAAAAATTCCCATAGACTATAGCTGCAATGGGGAATCCAAATTTGAAATCAGTTCCTCTCTAGCCCTTCAGGTTTTCGAGATATTCAATATATTTCGTAAACTACAGTACCTAGCCAAAAACTAACTATCGCATGTTGTTCAGCGGCCTCGAATGCATACGGAGCCGTCTTTAGAAAGCAGTTTAATTTTTTGAAGATTTTCATGGACTATAGCCTTTCGATTTTTTCGGAAAAGTTGAAGGCGTCAGAAAAATCTGAAAAAATTCCCATAGACTATAGCTGCAACGGGGAATCCAAATTTGAAATCAGTTCCCCTCTAGCCCTTCAGGTTTTCGAGATATTCAATATATTTCGTAAACTACAGTACCTAGCCAAAAACTAACTATCGCATGTTGTTCAGCGGCCTCGAATGCATACGGAGCCGTCTTTAGAAAGCAGTTTAATTTTTTGAAGATTTTCATGGACTATAGCCTTTCGATTTTTTCGGAAAAGTTGAAGGCGTCAGAAAAATCTGAAAAAATTCCCATAGACTATAGCTGCAATGGGGAATCCAAATTTGAAATCAGTTCCCCTCTAGCCCTTCAGGTTTTCGAGATATTCAATATATTTCGTAAACTACAGTACCTAGCCAAAAACTAACTATCGCATGTTGTTCAGCGGCCTCGAATGCATACGGAGCCGTCTTTAGAAAGCAGTTTAATTTTTTGAAGATTTTCATGGACTATAGCCTTTCGATTTTTTCGGAAAAGTTGAAGGCGTCAGAAAAATCTGAAAAAATTCCCATAGACTATAGCTGCAATGGGGAATCCAAATTTGAAATCAGTTCCTCTCTAGCCCTTCAGGTTTTCGAGATATTCAATATATTTCGTAAACTACAGTACCTAGCCAAAAACTAACTATCGCATGTTGTTCAGCGGCCTCGAATGCATACGGAGCCGTCTTTAGAAAGCAGTTTAATTTTTTGAAGATTTTCATGGACTATAGCCTTTCGATTTTTTCGGAAAAGTTGAAGGCGTCAGAAAAATCTGAAAAAATTCCCATAGACTATAGCTGCAATGGGGAATCCAAATTTGAAATCAGTTCCTCTCTAGCCCTTCAGGTTTTCGAGATATTCAATATATTTCGTAAACTACAGTACCTAGCCAAAAACTAACTATCGCATGTTGTTCAGCGGCCTCGAATGCATACGGAGCCGTCTTTAGAAAGCAGTTTAATTTTTTGAAGATTTTCATGGACTATAGCCTTTCGATTTTTTCGGAAAAGTTGAAGGCGTCAGAAAAATCTGAAAAAATTCCCATAGACTATAGCTGCAATGGGGAATCCAAATTTGAAATCAGTTCCTCTCTAGCCCTTCAGGTTTTCGAGATATTCAATATATTTCGTAAACTACAGTACCTAGCCAAAAACTAACTATCGCATGTTGTTCAGCGGCCTCGAATGCATACGGAGCCGTCTTTAGAAAGCAGTTTAATTTTTTGAAGATTTTCATGGACTATAGCCTTTCGATTTTTTCGGAAAAGTTGAAGGCGTCAGAAAAATCTGAAAAAATTCCCATAGACTATAGCTGCAATGGGGAATCCAAATTTGAAATCAGTTCCTCTCTAGCCCTTCAGGTTTTCGAGATATTCAATATATTTCGTAAACTACAGTACCTAGCCAAAAACTAACTATCGCATGTTGTTCAGCGGCCTCGAATGCATACGGAGCCGTCTTTAGAAAGCAGTTTAATTTTTTGAAGATTTTCATGGACTATAGCCTTTCGATTTTTTCGGAAAAGTTGAAGGCGTCAGAAAAATCTGAAAAAATTCCCATAGACTATAGCTGCAATGGGGAATCCAAATTTGAAATCAGTTCCTCTCTAGCCCTTCAGGTTTTCGAGATATTCAATATATTTCGTAAACTACAGTACCTAGCCAAAAACTAACTATCGCATGTTGTTCAGCGGCCTCGAATGCATACGGAGCCGTCTTTAGAAAGCAGTTTAATTTTTTGAAGATTTTCATGGACTATAGCCTTTCGATTTTTTCGGAAAAGTTGAAGGCGTCAGAAAAATCTGAAAAAATTCCCATAGACTATAGCTGCAATGGGGAATCCAAATTTGAAATCAGTTCCTCTCTAGCCCTTCAGGTTTTCGAGATATTCAATATATTTCGTAAACTACAGTACCTAGCCAAAAACTAACTATCGCATGTTGTTCAGCGGCCTCGAATGCATACGGAGCCGTCTTTAGAAAGCAGTTTAATTTTTTGAAGATTTTCATGGACTATAGCCTTTCGATTTTTTCGGAAAAGTTGAAGGCGTCAGAAAAATCTGAAAAAATTCCCATAGACTATAGCTGCAATGGGGAATCCAAATTTGAAATCAGTTCCTCTCTAGCCCTTCAGGTTTTCGAGATATTCAATATATTTCGTAAACTACAGTACCTAGCCAAAAACTAACTATCGCATGTTGTTCAGCGGCCTCGAATGCATACGGAGCCGTCTTTAGAAAGCAGTTTAATTTTTTGAAGATTTTCATGGACTATAGCCTTTCGATTTTTTCGGAAAAGTTGAAGGCGTCAGAAAAATCTGAAAAAATTCCCATAGACTATAGCTGCAATGGGGAATCCAAATTTGAAATCAGTTCCTCTCTAGCCCTTCAGGTTTTCGAGATATTCAATATATTTCGTAAACTACAGTACCTAGCCAAAAACTAACTATCGCATGTTGTTCAGCGGCCTCGAATGCATACGGAGCCGTCTTTAGAAAGCAGTTTAATTTTTTGAAGATTTTCATGGACTATAGCCTTTCGATTTTTTCGGAAAAGTTGAAGGCGTCAGAAAAATCTGAAAAAATTCCCATAGACTATAGCTGCAATGGGGAATCCAAATTTGAAATCAGTTCCTCTCTAGCCCTTCAGGTTTTCGAGATATTCAATATATTTCGTAAACTACAGTACCTAGCCAAAAACTAACTATCGCATGTTGTTCAGCGGCCTCGAATGCATACGGAGCCGTCTTTAGAAAGCAGTTTAATTTTTTGAAGATTTTCATGGACTATAGCCTTTCGATTTTTTCGGAAAAGTTGAAGGCGTCAGAAAAATCTGAAAAAATTCCCATAGACTATAGCTGCAATGGGGAATCCAAATTTGAAATCAGTTCCTCTCTAGCCCTTCAGGTTTTCGAGATATTCAATATATTTCGTAAACTACAGTACCTAGCCAAAAACTAACTATCGCATGTTGTTCAGCGGCCTCGAATGCATACGGAGCCGTCTTTAGAAAGCAGTTTAATTTTTTGAAGATTTTCATGGACTATAGCCTTTCGATTTTTTCGGAAAAGTTGAAGGCGTCAGAAAAATCTGAAAAAATTCCCATAGACTATAGCTGCAATGGGGAATCCAAATTTGAAATCAGTTCCTCTCTAGCCCTTCAGGTTTTCGAGATATTCAATATATTTCGTAAACTACAGTACCTAGCCAAAAACTAACTATCGCATGTTGTTCAGCGGCCTCGAATGCATACGGAGCCGTCTTTAGAAAGCAGTTTAATTTTTTGAAGATTTTCATGGACTATAGCCTTTCGATTTTTTCGGAAAAGTTGAAGGCGTCAGAAAAATCTGAAAAAATTCCCATAGACTATAGCTGCAATGGGGAATCCAAATTTGAAATCAGTTCCTCTCTAGCCCTTCAGGTTTTCGAGATATTCAATATATTTCGTAAACTACAGTACCTAGCCAAAAACTAACTATCGCATGTTGTTCAGCGGCCTCGAATGCATACGGAGCCGTCTTTAGAAAGCAGTTTAATTTTTTGAAGATTTTCATGGACTATAGCCTTTCGATTTTTTCGGAAAAGTTGAAGGCGTCAGAAAAATCTGAAAAAATTCCCATAGACTATAGCTGCAATGGGGAATCCAAATTTGAAATCAGTTCCTCTCTAGCCCTTCAGGTTTTCGAGATATTCAATATATTTCGTAAACTACAGTACCTAGCCAAAAACTAACTATCGCATGTTGTTCAGCGGCCTCGAATGCATACGGAGCCGTCTTTAGAAAGCAGTTTAATTTTTTGAAGATTTTCATGGACTATAGCCTTTCGATTTTTTCGGAAAAGTTGAAGGCGTCAGAAAAATCTGAAAAAATTCCCATAGACTATAGCTGCAATGGGGAATCCAAATTTGAAATCAGTTCCTCTCTAGCCCTTCAGGTTTTCGAGATATTCAATATATTTCGTAAACTACAGTACCTAGCCAAAAACTAACTATCGCATGTTGTTCAGCGGCCTCGAATGCATACGGAGCCGTCTTTAGAAAGCAGTTTAATTTTTTGAAGATTTTCATGGACTATAGCCTTTCGATTTTTTCGGAAAAGTTGAAGGCGTCAGAAAAATCTGAAAAAATTCCCATAGACTATAGCTGCAATGGGGAATCCAAATTTGAAATCAGTTCCTCTCTAGCCCTTCAGGTTTTCGAGATATTCAATATATTTCGTAAACTACAGTACCTAGCCAAAAACTAACTATCGCATGTTGTTCAGCGGCCTCGAATGCATACGGAGCCGTCTTTAGAAAGCAGTTTAATTTTTTGAAGATTTTCATGGACTATAGCCTTTCGATTTTTTCGGAAAAGTTGAAGGCGTCAGAAAAATCTGAAAAAATTCCCATAGACTATAGCTGCAATGGGGAATCCAAATTTGAAATCAGTTCCTCTCTAGCCCTTCAGGTTTTCGAGATATTCAATATATTTCGTAAACTACAGTACCTAGCCAAAAACTAACTATCGCATGTTGTTCAGCGGCCTCGAATGCATACGGAGCCGTCTTTAGAAAGCAGTTTAATTTTTTGAAGATTTTCATGGACTATAGCCTTTCGATTTTTTCGGAAAAGTTGAAGGCGTCAGAAAAATCTGAAAAAATTCCCATAGACTATAGCTGCAATGGGGAATCCAAATTTGAAATCAGTTCCTCTCTAGCCCTTCAGGTTTTCGAGATATTCAATATATTTCGTAAACTACAGTACCTAGCCAAAAACTAACTATCGCATGTTGTTCAGCGGCCTCGAATGCATACGGAGCCGTCTTTAGAAAGCAGTTTAATTTTTTGAAGATTTTCATGGACTATAGCCTTTCGATTTTTTCGGAAAAGTTGAAGGCGTCAGAAAAATCTGAAAAAATTCCCATAGACTATAGCTGCAATGGGGAATCCAAATTTGAAATCAGTTCCTCTCTAGCCCTTCAGGTTTTCGAGATATTCAATATATTTCGTAAACTACAGTACCTAGCCAAAAACTAACTATCGCATGTTGTTCAGCGGCCTCGAATGCATACGGAGCCGTCTTTAGAAAGCAGTTTAATTTTTTGAAGATTTTCATGGACTATAGCCTTTCGATTTTTTCGGAAAAGTTGAAGGCGTCAGAAAAATCTGAAAAAATTCCCATAGACTATAGCTGCAATGGGGAATCCAAATTTGAAATCAGTTCCTCTCTAGCCCTTCAGGTTTTCGAGATATTCAATATATTTCGTAAACTACAGTACCTAGCCAAAAACTAACTATCGCATGTTGTTCAGCGGCCTCGAATGCATACGGAGCCGTCTTTAGAAAGCAGTTTAATTTTTTGAAGATTTTCATGGACTATAGCCTTTCGATTTTTTCGGAAAAGTTGAAGGCGTCAGAAAAATCTGAAAAAATTCCCATAGACTATAGCTGCAATGGGGAATCCAAATTTGAAATCAGTTCCCCTCTAGCCCTTCAGGTTTTCGAGATATTCAATATATTTCGTAAACTACAGTACCTAGCCAAAAACTAACTATCGCATGTTGTTCAGCGGCCTCGAATGCATACGGAGCCGTCTTTAGAAAGCAGTTTAATTTTTTGAAGATTTTCATGGACTATAGCCTTTCGATTTTTTCGGAAAAGTTGAAGGCGTCAGAAAAATCTGAAAAAATTCCCATAGACTATAGCTGCAATGGGGAATCCAAATTTGAAATCAGTTCCCCTCTAGCCCTTCAGGTTTTCGAGATATTCAATATATTTCGTAAACTACAGTACCTAGCCAAAAACTAACTATCGCATGTTGTTCAGCGGCCTCGAATGCATACGGAGCCGTCTTTAGAAAGCAGTTTAATTTTTTGAAGATTTTCATGGACTATAGCCTTTCGATTTTTTCGGAAAAGTTGAAGGCGTCAGAAAAATCTGAAAAAATTCCCATAGACTATAGCTGCAATGGGGAATCCAAATTTGAAATCAGTTCCCCTCTAGCCCTTCAGGTTTTCGAGATATTCAATATATTTCGTAAACTACAGTACCTAGCCAAAAACTAACTATCGCATGTTGTTCAGCGGCCTCGAATGCATACGGAGCCGTCTTTAGAAAGCAGTTTAATTTTTTGAAGATTTTCATGGACTATATATAGCCTTTCGATTTTTTCGGAAAAGTTGAAGGCGTCAGAAAAATCTGAAAAAATTCCCATAGACTATAGCTGCAATGGGGAATCCAAATTTGAAATCAGTTCCCCTCTAGCCCTTCAGGTTTTCGAGATATTCAATATATTTCGTAAACTACAGTACCTAGCCAAAAACTAACTATCGCATGTTGTTCAGCGGCCTCGAATGCATACGGAGCCGTCTTTAGAAAGCAGTTTAATTTTTTGAAGATTTTCATGGACTATAGCCTTTCGATTTTTTCGGAAAAGTTGAAGGCGTCAGAAAAATCTGAAAAAATTCCCATAGACTATAGCTGCAACGGGGAATCCAAATTTGAAATCAGTTCCCCTCTAGCCCTTCAGGTTTTCGAGATATTCAATATATTTCGTAAACTACAGTACCTAGCCAAAAACTAACTATCGCATGTTGTTCAGCGGCCTCGAATGCATACGGAGCCGTCTTTAGAAAGCAGTTTAATTTTTTGAAGATTTTCATGGACTATAGCCTTTCGATTTTTTCGGAAAAGTTGAAGGCGTCAGAAAAATCTGAAAAAATTCCCATAGACTATAGCTGCAATGGGGAATCCAAATTTGAAATCAGTTCCCCTCTAGCCCTTCAGGTTTTCGAGATATTCAATATATTTCGTAAACTACAGTACCTAGCCAAAAACTAACTATCGCATGTTGTTCAGCGGCCTCGAATGCATACGGAGCCGTCTTTAGAAAGCAGTTTAATTTTTTGAAGATTTTCATGGACTATAGCCTTTCGATTTTTTCGGAAAAGTTGAAGGCGTCAGAAAAATCTGAAAAAATTCCCATAGACTATAGCTGCAATGGGGAATCCAAATTTGAAATCAGTTCCTCTCTAGCCCTTCAGGTTTTCGAGATATTCAATATATTTCGTAAACTACAGTACCTAGCCAAAAACTAACTATCGCATGTTGTTCAGCGGCCTCGAATGCATACGGAGCCGTCTTTAGAAAGCAGTTTAATTTTTTGAAGATTTTCATGGACTATAGCCTTTCGATTTTTTCGGAAAAGTTGAAGGCGTCAGAAAAATCTGAAAAAATTCCCATAGACTATAGCTGCAATGGGGAATCCAAATTTGAAATCAGTTCCCCTCTAGCCCTTCAGGTTTTCGAAATATTCAATATATTTCGTAAACTACAGTACCTAGCCAAAAACTAACTATCGCATGTTGTTCAGCGGCCTCGAATGCATACGGAGCCGTCTTTAGAAAGCAGTTTAATTTTTTGAAGATTTTCATGGACTATAGCCTTTCGATTTTTTCGGAAAAGTTGAAGGCGTCAGAAAAATCTGAAAAAATTCCCATAGACTATAGCTGCAATGGGGAATCCAAATTTGAAATCAGTTCCCCTCTAGCCCTTCAGGTTTTCGAGATATTCAATATATTTCGTAAACTACAGTACCTAGCCAAAAACTAACTATCGCATGTTGTTCAGCGGCCTCGAATGCATACGGAGCCGTCTTTAGAAAGCAGTTTAATTTTTTGAAGATTTTCATGGACTATATATAGCCTTTCGATTTTTTCGGAAAAGTTGAAGGCGTCAGAAAAATCTGAAAAAATTCCCATAGACTATAGCTGCAATGGGGAATCCAAATTTGAAATCAGTTCCCCTCTAGCCCTTCAGGTTTTCGAGATATTCAATATATTTCGTAAACTACAGTACCTAGCCAAAAACTAACTATCGCATGTTGTTCAGCGGCCTCGAATGCATACGGAGCCGTCTTTAGAAAGCAGTTTAATTTTTTGAAGATTTTCATGGACTATAGCCTTTCGATTTTTTCGGAAAAGTTGAAGGCGTCAGAAAAATCTGAAAAAATTCCCATAGACTATAGCTGCAACGGGGAATCCAAATTTGAAATCAGTTCCCCTCTAGCCCTTCAGGTTTTCGAGATATTCAATATATTTCGTAAACTACAGTACCTAGCCAAAAACTAACTATCGCATGTTGTTCAGCGGCCTCGAATGCATACGGAGCCGTCTTTAGAAAGCAGTTTAATTTTTTGAAGATTTTCATGGACTATAGCCTTTCGATTTTTTCGGAAAAGTTGAAGGCGTCAGAAAAATCTGAAAAAATTCCCATAGACTATAGCTGCAATGGGGAATCCAAATTTGAAATCAGTTCCCCTCTAGCCCTTCAGGTTTTCGAGATATTCAATATATTTCGTAAACTACAGTACCTAGCCAAAAACTAACTATCGCATGTTGTTCAGCGGCCTCGAATGCATACGGAGCCGTCTTTAGAAAGCAGTTTAATTTTTTGAAGATTTTCATGGACTATAGCCTTTCGATTTTTTCGGAAAAGTTGAAGGCGTCAGAAAAATCTGAAAAAATTCCCATAGACTATAGCTGCAACGGGGAATCCAAATTTGAAATCAGTTCCCCTCTAGCCCTTCAGGTTTTCGAGATATTCAATATATTTCGTAAACTACAGTACCTAGCCAAAAACTAACTATCGCATGTTGTTCAGCGGCCTCGAATGCATACGGAGCCGTCTTTAGAAAGCAGTTTAATTTTTTGAAGATTTTCATGGACTATAGCCTTTCGATTTTTTCGGAAAAGTTGAAGGCGTCAGAAAAATCTGAAAAAATTCCCATAGACTATAGCTGCAATGGGGAATCCAAATTTGAAATCAGTTCCCCTCTAGCCCTTCAGGTTTTCGAGATATTCAATATATTTCGTAAACTACAGTACCTAGCCAAAAACTAACTATCGCATGTTGTTCAGCGGCCTCGAATGCATACGGAGCCGTCTTTAGAAAGCAGTTTAATTTTTTGAAGATTTTCATGGACTATAGCCTTTCGATTTTTTCGGAAAAGTTGAAGGCGTCAGAAAAATCTGAAAAAATTCCCATAGACTATAGCTGCAATGGGGAATCCAAATTTGAAATCAGTTCCTCTCTAGCCCTTCAGGTTTTCGAGATATTCAATATATTTCGTAAACTACAGTACCTAGCCAAAAACTAACTATCGCATGTTGTTCAGCGGCCTCGAATGCATACGGAGCCGTCTTTAGAAAGCAGTTTAATTTTTTGAAGATTTTCATGGACTATAGCCTTTCGATTTTTTCGGAAAAGTTGAAGGCGTCAGAAAAATCTGAAAAAATTCCCATAGACTATAGCTGCAATGGGGAATCCAAATTTGAAATCAGTTCCCCTCTAGCCCTTCAGGTTTTCGAGATATTCAATATATTTCGTAAACTACAGTACCTAGCCAAAAACTAACTATCGCATGTTGTTCAGCGGCCTCGAATGCATACGGAGCCGTCTTTAGAAAGCAGTTTAATTTTTTGAAGATTTTCATGGACTATAGCCTTTCGATTTTTTCGGAAAAGTTGAAGGCGTCAGAAAAATCTGAAAAAATTCCCATAGACTATAGCTGCAATGGGGAATCCAAATTTGAAATCAGTTCCCCTCTAGCCCTTCAGGTTTTCGAGATATTCAATATATTTCGTAAACTACAGTACCTAGCCAAAAACTAACTATCGCATGTTGTTCAGCGGCCTCGAATGCATACGGAGCCGTCTTTAGAAAGCAGTTTAATTTTTTGAAGATTTTCATGGACTATAGCCTTTCGATTTTTTCGGAAAAGTTGAAGGCGTCAGAAAAATCTGAAAAAATTCCCATAGACTATAGCTGCAATGGGGAATCCAAATTTGAAATCAGTTCCTCTCTAGCCCTTCAGGTTTTCGAGATATTCAATATATTTCGTAAACTACAGTACCTAGCCAAAAACTAACTATCGCATGTTGTTCAGCGGCCTCGAATGCATACGGAGCCGTCTTTAGAAAGCAGTTTAATTTTTTGAAGATTTTCATGGACTATATATAGCCTTTCGATTTTTTCGGAAAAGTTGAAGGCGTCAGAAAAATCTGAAAAAATTCCCATAGACTATAGCTGCAATGGGGAATCCAAATTTGAAATCAGTTCCCCTCTAGCCCTTCAGGTTTTCGAGATATTCAATATATTTCGTAAACTACAGTACCTAGCCAAAAACTAACTATCGCATGTTGTTCAGCGGCCTCGAATGCATACGGAGCCGTCTTTAGAAAGCAGTTTAATTTTTTGAAGATTTTCATGGACTATAGCCTTTCGATTTTTTCGGAAAAGTTGAAGGCGTCAGAAAAATCTGAAAAAATTCCCATAGACTATAGCTGCAACGGGGAATCCAAATTTGAAATCAGTTCCCCTCTAGCCCTTCAGGTTTTCGAGATATTCAATATATTTCGTAAACTACAGTACCTAGCCAAAAACTAACTATCGCATGTTGTTCAGCGGCCTCGAATGCATACGGAGCCGTCTTTAGAAAGCAGTTTAATTTTTTGAAGATTTTCATGGACTATAGCCTTTCGATTTTTTCGGAAAAGTTGAAGGCGTCAGAAAAATCTGAAAAAATTCCCATAGACTATAGCTGCAATGGGGAATCCAAATTTGAAATCAGTTCCCCTCTAGCCCTTCAGGTTTTCGAGATATTCAATATATTTCGTAAACTACAGTACCTAGCCAAAAACTAACTATCGCATGTTGTTCAGCGGCCTCGAATGCATACGGAGCCGTCTTTAGAAAGCAGTTTAATTTTTTGAAGATTTTCATGGACTATAGCCTTTCGATTTTTTCGGAAAAGTTGAAGGCGTCAGAAAAATCTGAAAAAATTCCCATAGACTATAGCTGCAATGGGGAATCCAAATTTGAAATCAGTTCCCCTCTAGCCCTTCAGGTTTTCGAGATATTCAATATATTTCGTAAACTACAGTACCTAGCCAAAAACTAACTATCGCATGTTGTTCAGCGGCCTCGAATGCATACGGAGCCGTCTTTAGAAAGCAGTTTAATTTTTTGAAGATTTTCATGGACTATAGCCTTTCGATTTTTTCGGAAAAGTTGAAGGCGTCAGAAAAATCTGAAAAAATTCCCATAGACTATAGCTGCAATGGGGAATCCAAATTTGAAATCAGTTCCTCTCTAGCCCTTCAGGTTTTCGAGATATTCAATATATTTCGTAAACTACAGTACCTAGCCAAAAACTAACTATCGCATGTTGTTCAGCGGCCTCGAATGCATACGGAGCCGTCTTTAGAAAGCAGTTTAATTTTTTGAAGATTTTCATGGACTATAGCCTTTCGATTTTTTCGGAAAAGTTGAAGGCGTCAGAAAAATCTGAAAAAATTCCCATAGACTATAGCTGCAATGGGGAATCCAAATTTGAAATCAGTTCCCCTCTAGCCCTTCAGGTTTTCGAGATATTCAATATATTTCGTAAACTACAGTACCTAGCCAAAAACTAACTATCGCATGTTGTTCAGCGGCCTCGAATGCATACGGAGCCGTCTTTAGAAAGCAGTTTAATTTTTTGAAGATTTTCATGGACTATAGCCTTTCGATTTTTTCGGAAAAGTTGAAGGCGTCAGAAAAATCTGAAAAAATTCCCATAGACTATAGCTGCAATGGGGAATCCAAATTTGAAATCAGTTCCTCTCTAGCCCTTCAGGTTTTAGAGATATTCAATATATTTCGTAAACTACAGTACCTAGCCAAAAACTAACTATCGCATGTTGTTCAGCGGCCTCGAATGCATACGGAGCCGTCTTTAGAAAGCAGTTTAATTTTTTGAAGATTTTCATGGACTATAGCCTTTCGATTTTTTCGGAAAAGTTGAAGGCGTCAGAAAAATCTGAAAAAATTCCCATAGACTATAGCTGCAATGGGGAATCCAAATTTGAAATCAGTTCCTCTCTAGCCCTTCAGGTTTTCGAGATATTCAATATATTTCGTAAACTACAGTACCTAGCCAAAAACTAACTATCGCATGTTGTTCAGCGGCCTCGAATGCATACGGAGCCGTCTTTAGAAAGCAGTTTAATTTTTTGAAGATTTTCATGGACTATAGCCTTTCGATTTTTTCGGAAAAGTTGAAGGCGTCAGAAAAATCTGAAAAAATTCCCATAGACTATAGCTGCAATGGGGAATCCAAATTTGAAATCAGTTCCTCTCTAGCCCTTCAGGTTTTCGAGATATTCAATATATTTCGTAAACTACAGTACCTAGCCAAAAACTAACTATCGCATGTTGTTCAGCGGCCTCGAATGCATACGGAGCCGTCTTTAGAAAGCAGTTTAATTTTTTGAAGATTTTCATGGACTATATATAGCCTTTCGATTTTTTCGGAAAAGTTGAAGGCGTCAGAAAAATCTGAAAAAATTCCCATAGACTATAGCTGCAACGGGGAATCCAAATTTGAAATCAGTTCCCCTCTAGCCCTTCAGGTTTTCGAGATATTCAATATATTTCGTAAACTACAGTACCTAGCCAAAAACTAACTATCGCATGTTGTTCAGCGGCCTCGAATGCATACGGAGCCGTCTTTAGAAAGCAGTTTAATTTTTTGAAGATTTTCATGGACTATAGCCTTTCGATTTTTTCGGAAAAGTTGAAGGCGTCAGAAAAATCTGAAAAAATTCCCATAGACTATAGCTGCAACGGGGAATCCAAATTTGAAATCAGTTCCCCTCTAGCCCTTCAGGTTTTCGAGATATTCAATATATTTCGTAAACTACAGTACCTAGCCAAAAACTAACTATCGCATGTTGTTCAGCGGCCTCGAATGCATACGGAGCCGTCTTTAGAAAGCAGTTTAATTTTTTGAAGATTTTCATGGACTATAGCCTTTCGATTTTTTCGGAAAAGTTGAAGGCGTCAGAAAAATCTGAAAAAATTCCCATAGACTATAGCTGCAATGGGGAATCCAAATTTGAAATCAGTTCCCCTCTAGCCCTTCAGGTTTTCGAGATATTCAATATATTTCGTAAACTACAGTACCTAGCCAAAAACTAACTATCGCATGTTGTTCAGCGGCCTCGAATGCATACGGAGCCGTCTTTAGAAAGCAGTTTAATTTTTTGAAGATTTTCATGGACTATAGCCTTTCGATTTTTTCGGAAAAGTTGAAGGCGTCAGAAAAATCTGAAAAAATTCCCATAGACTATAGCTGCAATGGGGAATCCAAATTTGAAATCAGTTCCTCTCTAGCCCTTCAGGTTTTCGAGATATTCAATATATTTCGTAAACTACAGTACCTAGCCAAAAACTAACTATCGCATGTTGTTCAGCGGCCTCGAATGCATACGGAGCCGTCTTTAGAAAGCAGTTTAATTTTTTGAAGATTTTCATGGACTATAGCCTTTCGATTTTTTCGGAAAAGTTGAAGGCGTCAGAAAAATCTGAAAAAATTCCCATAGACTATAGCTGCAATGGGGAATCCAAATTTGAAATCAGTTCCCCTCTAGCCCTTCAGGTTTTCGAGATATTCAATATATTTCGTAAACTACAGTACCTAGCCAAAAACTAACTATCGCATGTTGTTCAGCGGCCTCGAATGCATACGGAGCCGTCTTTAGAAAGCAGTTTAATTTTTTGAAGATTTTCATGGACTATAGCCTTTCGATTTTTTCGGAAAAGTTGAAGGCGTCAGAAAAATCTGAAAAAATTCCCATAGACTATAGCTGCAATGGGGAATCCAAATTTGAAATCAGTTCCCCTCTAGCCCTTCAGGTTTTCGAGATATTCAATATATTTCGTAAACTACAGTACCTAGCCAAAAACTAACTATCGCATGTTGTTCAGCGGCCTCGAATGCATACGGAGCCGTCTTTAGAAAGCAGTTTAATTTTTTGAAGATTTTCATGGACTATAGCCTTTCGATTTTTTCGGAAAAGTTGAAGGCGTCAGAAAAATCTGAAAAAATTCCCATAGACTATAGCTGCAATGGGGAATCCAAATTTGAAATCAGTTCCTCTCTAGCCCTTCAGGTTTTCGAGATATTCAATATATTTCGTAAACTACAGTACCTAGCCAAAAACTAACTATCGCATGTTGTTCAGCGGCCTCGAATGCATACGGAGCCGTCTTTAGAAAGCAGTTTAATTTTTTGAAGATTTTCATGGACTATATATAGCCTTTCGATTTTTTCGGAAAAGTTGAAGGCGTCAGAAAAATCTGAAAAAATTCCCATAGACTATAGCTGCAATGGGGAATCCAAATTTGAAATCAGTTCCCCTCTAGCCCTTCAGGTTTTCGAGATATTCAATATATTTCGTAAACTACAGTACCTAGCCAAAAACTAACTATCGCATGTTGTTCAGCGGCCTCGAATGCATACGGAGCCGTCTTTAGAAAGCAGTTTAATTTTTTGAAGATTTTCATGGACTATAGCCTTTCGATTTTTTCGGAAAAGTTGAAGGCGTCAGAAAAATCTGAAAAAATTCCCATAGACTATAGCTGCAACGGGGAATCCAAATTTGAAATCAGTTCCCCTCTAGCCCTTCAGGTTTTCGAGATATTCAATATATTTCGTAAACTACAGTACCTAGCCAAAAACTAACTATCGCATGTTGTTCAGCGGCCTCGAATGCATACGGAGCCGTCTTTAGAAAGCAGTTTAATTTTTTGAAGATTTTCATGGACTATAGCCTTTCGATTTTTTCGGAAAAGTTGAAGGCGTCAGAAAAATCTGAAAAAATTCCCATAGACTATAGCTGCAATGGGGAATCCAAATTTGAAATCAGTTCCCCTCTAGCCCTTCAGGTTTTCGAGATATTCAATATATTTCGTAAACTACAGTACCTAGCCAAAAACTAACTATCGCATGTTGTTCAGCGGCCTCGAATGCATACGGAGCCGTCTTTAGAAAGCAGTTTAATTTTTTGAAGATTTTCATGGACTATAGCCTTTCGATTTTTTCGGAAAAGTTGAAGGCGTCAGAAAAATCTGAAAAAATTCCCATAGACTATAGCTGCAATGGGGAATCCAAATTTGAAATCAGTTCCTCTCTAGCCCTTCAGGTTTTCGAGATATTCAATATATTTCGTAAACTACAGTACCTAGCCAAAAACTAACTATCGCATGTTGTTCAGCGGCCTCGAATGCATACGGAGCCGTCTTTAGAAAGCAGTTTAATTTTTTGAAGATTTTCATGGACTATAGCCTTTCGATTTTTTCGGAAAAGTTGAAGGCGTCAGAAAAATCTGAAAAAATTCCCATAGACTATAGCTGCAATGGGGAATCCAAATTTGAAATCAGTTCCCCTCTAGCCCTTCAGGTTTTCGAGATATTCAATATATTTCGTAAACTACAGTACCTAGCCAAAAACTAACTATCGCATGTTGTTCAGCGGCCTCGAATGCATACGGAGCCGTCTTTAGAAAGCAGTTTAATTTTTTGAAGATTTTCATGGACTATAGCCTTTCGATTTTTTCGGAAAAGTTGAAGGCGTCAGAAAAATCTGAAAAAATTCCCATAGACTATAGCTGCAATGGGGAATCCAAATTTGAAATCAGTTCCTCTCTAGCCCTTCAGGTTTTCGAGATATTCAATATATTTCGTAAACTACAGTACCTAGCCAAAAACTAACTATCGCATGTTGTTCAGCGGCCTCGAATGCATACGGAGCCGTCTTTAGAAAGCAGTTTAATTTTTTGAAGATTTTCATGGACTATAGCCTTTCGATTTTTTCGGAAAAGTTGAAGGCGTTAGAAAAATCTGAAAAAATTCCCATAGACTATAGCTGCAATGGGGAATCCAAATTTGAAATCAGTTCCCCTCTAGCCCTTCAGGTTTTCGAGATATTCAATATATTTCGTAAACTACAGTACCTAGCCAAAAACTAACTATCGCATGTTGTTCAGCGGCCTCGAATGCATACGGAGCCGTCTTTAGAAAGCAGTTTAATTTTTTGAAGATTTTCATGGACTATAGCCTTTCGATTTTTTCGGAAAAGTTGAAGGCGTCAGAAAAATCTGAAAAAATTCCCATAGACTATAGCTGCAATGGGGAATCCAAATTTGAAATCAGTTCCTCTCTAGCCCTTCAGGTTTTCGAGATATTCAATATATTTCGTAAACTACAGTACCTAGCCAAAAACTAACTATCGCATGTTGTTCAGCGGCCTCGAATGCATACGGAGCCGTCTTTAGAAAGCAGTTTAATTTTTTGAAGATTTTCATGGACTATAGCCTTTCGATTTTTTCGGAAAAGTTGAAGGCGTCAGAAAAATCTGAAAAAATTCCCATAGACTATAGCTGCAATGGGGAATCCAAATTTGAAATCAGTTCCCCTCTAGCCCTTCAGGTTTTCGAGATATTCAATATATTTCGTAAACTACAGTACCTAGCCAAAAACTAACTATCGCATGTTGTTCAGCGGCCTCGAATGCATACGGAGCCGTCTTTAGAAAGCAGTTTAATTTTTTGAAGATTTTCATGGACTATAGCCTTTCGATTTTTTCGGAAAAGTTGAAGGCGTCAGAAAAATCTGAAAAAATTCCCATAGACTATAGCTGCAATGGGGAATCCAAATTTGAAATCAGTTCCTCTCTAGCCCTTCAGGTTTTAGAGATATTCAATATATTTCGTAAACTACAGTACCTAGCCAAAAACTAACTATCGCATGTTGTTCAGCGGCCTCGAATGCATACGGAGCCGTCTTTAGAAAGCAGTTTAATTTTTTGAAGATTTTCATGGACTATAGCCTTTCGATTTTTTCGGAAAAGTTGAAGGCGTTAGAAAAATCTGAAAAAATTCCCATAGACTATAGCTGCAATGGGGAATCCAAATTTGAAATCAGTTCCCCTCTAGCCCTTCAGGTTTTCGAGATATTCAATATATTTCGTAAACTACAGTACCTAGCCAAAAACTAACTATCGCATGTTGTTCAGCGGCCTCGAATGCATACGGAGCCGTCTTTAGAAAGCAGTTTAATTTTTTGAAGATTTTCATGGACTATAGCCTTTCGATTTTTTCGGAAAAGTTGAAGGCGTCAGAAAAATCTGAAAAAATTCCCATAGACTATAGCTGCAATGGGGAATCCAAATTTGAAATCAGTTCCCCTCTAGCCCTTCAGGTTTTCGAGATATTCAATATATTTCGTAAACTACAGTACCTAGCCAAAAACTAACTATCGCATGTTGTTCAGCGGCCTCGAATGCATACGGAGCCGTCTTTAGAAAGCAGTTTAATTTTTTGAAGATTTTCATGGACTATAGCCTTTCGATTTTTTCGGAAAAGTTGAAGGCGTCAGAAAAATCTGAAAAAATTCCCATAGACTATAGCTGCAATGGGGAATCCAAATTTGAAATCAGTTCCTCTCTAGCCCTTCAGGTTTTAGAGATATTCAATATATTTCGTAAACTACAGTACCTAGCCAAAAACTAACTATCGCATGTTGTTCAGCGGCCTCGAATGCATACGGAGCCGTCTTTAGAAAGCAGTTTAATTTTTTGAAGATTTTCATGGACTATAGCCTTTCGATTTTTTCGGAAAAGTTGAAGGCGTTAGAAAAATCTGAAAAAATTCCCATAGACTATAGCTGCAATGGGGAATCCAAATTTGAAATCAGTTCCCCTCTAGCCCTTCAGGTTTTCGAGATATTCAATATATTTCGTAAACTACAGTACCTAGCCAAAAACTAACTATCGCATGTTGTTCAGCGGCCTCGAATGCATACGGAGCCGTCTTTAGAAAGCAGTTTAATTTTTTGAAGATTTTCATGGACTATAGCCTTTCGATTTTTTCGGAAAAGTTGAAGGCGTCAGAAAAATCTGAAAAAATTCCCATAGACTATAGCTGCAATGGGGAATCCAAATTTGAAATCAGTTCCCCTCTAGCCCTTCAGGTTTTCGAGATATTCAATATATTTCGTAAACTACAGTACCTAGCCAAAAACTAACTATCGCATGTTGTTCAGCGGCCTCGAATGCATACGGAGCCGTCTTTAGAAAGCAGTTTAATTTTTTGAAGATTTTCATGGACTATAGCCTTTCGATTTTTTCGGAAAAGTTGAAGGCGTCAGAAAAATCTGAAAAAATTCCCATAGACTATAGCTGCAATGGGGAATCCAAATTTGAAATCAGTTCCTCTCTAGCCCTTCAGGTTTTAGAGATATTCAATATATTTCGTAAACTACAGTACCTAGCCAAAAACTAACTATCGCATGTTGTTCAGCGGCCTCGAATGCATACGGAGCCGTCTTTAGAAAGCAGTTTAATTTTTTGAAGATTTTCATGGACTATAGCCTTTCGATTTTTTCGGAAAAGTTGAAGGCGTTAGAAAAATCTGAAAAAATTCCCATAGACTATAGCTGCAATGGGGAATCCAAATTTGAAATCAGTTCCCCTCTAGCCCTTCAGGTTTTCGAGATATTCAATATATTTCGTAAACTACAGTACCTAGCCAAAAACTAACTATCGCATGTTGTTCAGCGGCCTCGAATGCATACGGAGCCGTCTTTAGAAAGCAGTTTAATTTTTTGAAGATTTTCATGGACTATAGCCTTTCGATTTTTTCGGAAAAGTTGAAGGCGTCAGAAAAATCTGAAAAAATTCCCATAGACTATAGCTGCAATGGGGAATCCAAATTTGAAATCAGTTCCTCTCTAGCCCTTCAGGTTTTAGAGATATTCAATATATTTCGTAAACTACAGTACCTAGCCAAAAACTAACTATCGCATGTTGTTCAGCGGCCTCGAATGCATACGGAGCCGTCTTTAGAAAGCAGTTTAATTTTTTTAAGATTTTCATGGACTATAGCCTTTCGATTTTTTCGGAAAAGTTGAAGGCGTCAGAAAAATCTGAAAAAATTCCCATAGACTATAGCTGCAATGGGGAATCCAAATTTGAAATCAGTTCCCCTCTAGCCCTTCAGGTTTTCGAGATATTCAATATATTTCTTAAACTACAGTACCTAGCCAAAAACTAACTATCGCATGTTGTTCAGCGGCCTCGAATGCATACGGAGCCGTCTTTAGAAAGCAGTTTAATTTTTTGAAGATTTTCATGGACTATAGCCTTTCGATTTTTTCGGAAAAGTTGAAGGCGTCAGAAAAATCTGAAAAAATTCCCATAGACTATAGCTGCAATGGGGAATCCAAATTTGAAATCAGTTCCCCTCTAGCCCTTCAGGTTTTCGAGATATTCAATATATTTCTTAAACTACAGTACCTAGCCAAAAACTAACTATCGCATGTTGTTCAGCGGCCTCGAATGCATACGGAGCCGTCTTTAGAAAGCAGTTTAATTTTTTGAAGATTTTCATGGACTATAGCCTTTCGATTTTTTCGGAAAAGTTGAAGGCGTTAGAAAAATCTGAAAAAATTCCCATAGACTATAGCTGCAATGGGGAATCCAAATTTGAAATCAGTTCCCCTCTAGCCCTTCAGGTTTTCGAGATATTCAATATATTTCGTAAACTACAGTACCTAGCCAAAAACTAACTATCGCATGTTGTTCAGCGGCCTCGAATGCATACGGAGCCGTCTTTAGAAAGCAGTTTAATTTTTTGAAGATTTTCATGGACTATAGCCTTTCGAT
Organism: Monochamus alternatus; assembly: GCA_037114965.1. Classification (NCBI taxonomy): domain Eukaryota; kingdom Metazoa; phylum Arthropoda; class Insecta; order Coleoptera; family Cerambycidae; genus Monochamus; species Monochamus alternatus. The sequence continues at coordinate 51,200,234 of CM073433.1, read as the reverse complement.
TTTTTCGGAAAAGTTGAAGGCGTCAGAAAAATCTGAAAAAATTCCCATAGACTATAGCTGCAATGGGGAATCCAAATTTGAAATCAGTTCCTCTCTAGCCCTTCAGGTTTTAGAGATATTCAATATATTTCGTAAACTACAGTACCTAGCCAAAAACTAACTATCGCATGTTGTTCAGCGGCCTCGAATGCATACGGAGCCGTCTTTAGAAAGCAGTTTAATTTTTTTAAGATTTTCATGGACTATAGCCTTTCGATTTTTTCGGAAAAGTTGAAGGCGTCAGAAAAATCTGAAAAAATTCCCATAGACTATAGCTGCAATGGGGAATCCAAATTTGAAATCAGTTCCCCTCTAGCCCTTCAGGTTTTCGAGATATTCAATATATTTCTTAAACTACAGTACCTAGCCAAAAACTAACTATCGCATGTTGTTCAGCGGCCTCGAATGCATACGGAGCCGTCTTTAGAAAGCAGTTTAATTTTTTGAAGATTTTCATGGACTATAGCCTTTCGATTTTTTCGGAAAAGTTGAAGGCGTCAGAAAAATCTGAAAAAATTCCCATAGACTATAGCTGCAATGGGGAATCCAAATTTGAAATCAGTTCCCCTCTAGCCCTTCAGGTTTTCGAGATATTCAATATATTTCTTAAACTACAGTACCTAGCCAAAAACTAACTATCGCATGTTGTTCAGCGGCCTCGAATGCATACGGAGCCGTCTTTAGAAAGCAGTTTAATTTTTTGAAGATTTTCATGGACTATAGCCTTTCGATTTTTTCGGAAAAGTTGAAGGCGTCAGAAAAATCTGAAAAAATTCCCATAGACTATAGCTGCAATGGGGAATCCAAATTTGAAATCAGTTCCCCTCTAGCCCTTCAGGTTTTCGAGATATTCAATATATTTCGTAAACTACAGTACCTAGCCAAAAACTAACTATCGCATGTTGTTCAGCGGCCTCGAATGCATACGGAGCCGTCTTTAGAAAGCAGTTTAATTTTTTGAAGATTTTCATGGACTATAGCCTTTCGATTTTTTCGGAAAAGTTGAAGGCGTCAGAAAAATCTGAAAAAATTCCCATAGACTATAGCTGCAATGGGGAATCCAAATTTGAAATCAGTTCCCCTCTAGCCCTTCAGGTTTTCGAGATATTCAATATATTTCGTAAACTACAGTACCTAGCCAAAAACTAACTATCGCATGTTGTTCAGCGGCCTCGAATGCATACGGAGCCGTCTTTAGAAAGCAGTTTAATTTTTTGAAGATTTTCATGGACTATAGCCTTTCGATTTTTTCGGAAAAGTTGAAGGCGTCAGAAAAATCTGAAAAAATTCCCATAGACTATAGCTGCAATGGGGAATCCAAATTTGAAATCAGTTCCTCTCTAGCCCTTCAGGTTTTAGAGATATTCAATATATTTCGTAAACTACAGTACCTAGCCAAAAACTAACTATCGCATGTTGTTCAGCGGCCTCGAATGCATACGGAGCCGTCTTTAGAAAGCAGTTTAATTTTTTGAAGATTTTCATGGACTATAGCCTTTCGATTTTTTCGGAAAAGTTGAAGGCGTTAGAAAAATCTGAAAAAATTCCCATAGACTATAGCTGCAATGGGGAATCCAAATTTGAAATCAGTTCCCCTCTAGCCCTTCAGGTTTTCGAGATATTCAATATATTTCGTAAACTACAGTACCTAGCCAAAAACTAACTATCGCATGTTGTTCAGCGGCCTCGAATGCATACGGAGCCGTCTTTAGAAAGCAGTTTAATTTTTTGAAGATTTTCATGGACTATAGCCTTTCGATTTTTTCGGAAAAGTTGAAGGCGTCAGAAAAATCTGAAAAAATTCCCATAGACTATAGCTGCAATGGGGAATCCAAATTTGAAATCAGTTCCTCTCTAGCCCTTCAGGTTTTAGAGATATTCAATATATTTCGTAAACTACAGTACCTAGCCAAAAACTAACTATCGCATGTTGTTCAGCGGCCTCGAATGCATACGGAGCCGTCTTTAGAAAGCAGTTTAATTTTTTTAAGATTTTCATGGACTATAGCCTTTCGATTTTTTCGGAAAAGTTGAAGGCGTCAGAAAAATCTGAAAAAATTCCCATAGACTATAGCTGCAATGGGGAATCCAAATTTGAAATCAGTTCCCCTCTAGCCCTTCAGGTTTTCGAGATATTCAATATATTTCTTAAACTACAGTACCTAGCCAAAAACTAACTATCGCATGTTGTTCAGCGGCCTCGAATGCATACGGAGCCGTCTTTAGAAAGCAGTTTAATTTTTTGAAGATTTTCATGGACTATAGCCTTTCGATTTTTTCGGAAAAGTTGAAGGCGTCAGAAAAATCTGAAAAAATTCCCATAGACTATAGCTGCAATGGGGAATCCAAATTTGAAATCAGTTCCCCTCTAGCCCTTCAGGTTTTCGAGATATTCAATATATTTCTTAAACTACAGTACCTAGCCAAAAACTAACTATCGCATGTTGTTCAGCGGCCTCGAATGCATACGGAGCCGTCTTTAGAAAGCAGTTTAATTTTTTGAAGATTTTCATGGACTATAGCCTTTCGATTTTTTCGGAAAAGTTGAAGGCGTTAGAAAAATCTGAAAAAATTCCCATAGACTATAGCTGCAATGGGGAATCCAAATTTGAAATCAGTTCCCCTCTAGCCCTTCAGGTTTTCGAGATATTCAATATATTTCGTAAACTACAGTACCTAGCCAAAAACTAACTATCGCATGTTGTTCAGCGGCCTCGAATGCATACGGAGCCGTCTTTAGAAAGCAGTTTAATTTTTTGAAGATTTTCATGGACTATAGCCTTTCGATTTTTTCGGAAAAGTTGAAGGCGTCAGAAAAATCTGAAAAAATTCCCATAGACTATAGCTGCAATGGGGAATCCAAATTTGAAATCAGTTCCTCTCTAGCCCTTCAGGTTTTAGAGATATTCAATATATTTCGTAAACTACAGTACCTAGCCAAAAACTAACTATCGCATGTTGTTCAGCGGCCTCGAATGCATACGGAGCCGTCTTTAGAAAGCAGTTTAATTTTTTTAAGATTTTCATGGACTATAGCCTTTCGATTTTTTCGGAAAAGTTGAAGGCGTCAGAAAAATCTGAAAAAATTCCCATAGACTATAGCTGCAATGGGGAATCCAAATTTGAAATCAGTTCCCCTCTAGCCCTTCAGGTTTTCGAGATATTCAATATATTTCTTAAACTACAGTACCTAGCCAAAAACTAACTATCGCATGTTGTTCAGCGGCCTCGAATGCATACGGAGCCGTCTTTAGAAAGCAGTTTAATTTTTTGAAGATTTTCATGGACTATAGCCTTTCGATTTTTTCGGAAAAGTTGAAGGCGTCAGAAAAATCTGAAAAAATTCCCATAGACTATAGCTGCAATGGGGAATCCAAATTTGAAATCAGTTCCCCTCTAGCCCTTCAGGTTTTCGAGATATTCAATATATTTCTTAAACTACAGTACCTAGCCAAAAACTAACTATCGCATGTTGTTCAGCGGCCTCGAATGCATACGGAGCCGTCTTTAGAAAGCAGTTTAATTTTTTGAAGATTTTCATGGACTATAGCCTTTCGATTTTTTCGGAAAAGTTGAAGGCGTCAGAAAAATCTGAAAAAATTCCCGTAGACTATAGCTGCAATGGGGAATCCAAATTTGAAATCAGTTCCCCTCTAGCCCTTCAGGTTTTCGAGATATTCAATATATTTCGTAAACTACAGTACCTAGCCAAAAACTAACTATCGCATGTTGTTCAGCGGCCTCGAATGCATACGGAGCCGTCTTTAGAAAGCAGTTTAATTTTTTGAAGATTTTCATGGACTATAGCCTTTCGATTTTTTCGGAAAAGTTGAAGGCGTCAGAAAAATCTGAAAAAATTCCCATAGACTATAGCTGCAATGGGGAATCCAAATTTGAAATCAGTTCCCCTCTAGCCCTTCAGGTTTTCGAGATATTCAATATATTTCTTAAACTACAGTACCTAGCCAAAAACTAACTATCGCATGTTGTTCAGCGGCCTCGAATGCATACGGAGCCGTCTTTAGAAAGCAGTTTAATTTTTTGAAGATTTTCATGGACTATAGCCTTTCGATTTTTTCGGAAAAGTTGAAGGCGTCAGAAAAATCTGAAAAAATTCCCATAGACTATAGCTGCAATGGGGAATCCAAATTTGAAATCAGTTCCCCTCTAGCCCTTCAGGTTTTCGAGATATTCAATATATTTCGTAAACTACAGTACCTAGCCAAAAACTAACTATCGCATGTTGTTCAGCGGCCTCGAATGCATACGGAGCCGTCTTTAGAAAGCAGTTTAATTTTTTGAAGATTTTCATGGACTATAGCCTTTCGATTTTTTCGGAAAAGTTGAAGGCGTTAGAAAAATCTGAAAAAATTCCCATAGACTATAGCTGCAATGGGGAATCCAAATTTGAAATCAGTTCCCCTCTAGCCCTTCAGGTTTTCGAGATATTCAATATATTTCGTAAACTACAGTACCTAGCCAAAAACTAACTATCGCATGTTGTTCAGCGGCCTCGAATGCATACGGAGCCGTCTTTAGAAAGCAGTTTAATTTTTTGAAGATTTTCATGGACTATAGCCTTTCGATTTTTTCGGAAAAGTTGAAGGCGTCAGAAAAATCTGAAAAAATTTCCATAGACTATAGCTGCAATGGGGAATCCAAATTTGAAATCAGTTCCCCTCTAGCCCTTCAGGTTTTCGAGATATTCAATATTTTTCGTAAACTACAGTACCTAGCCAAAAACTAACTATCGCATGTTGTTCAGCGGCCTCGAATGCATACGGAGCCGTCTTTAGAAAGCAGTTTAATTTTTTGAAGATTTTCATGGACTATAGCCTTTCGATTTTTTCGGAAAAGTTGAAGGCGTCAAAAAAATCTGAAAAAATTCCCATAGACTATAGCTGCAATGGGGAATCCAAATTTGAAATCAGTTCCCCTCTAGCCCTTCAGGTTTTCGAGATATTCAATATATTTCGTAAACTACAGTACCTAGCCAAAAACTAACTATCGCATGTTGTTCAGCGGCCTCGAATGCATACGGAGCCGTCTTTAGAAAGCAGTTTAATTTTTTGAAGATTTTCATGGACTATAGCCTTTCGATTTTTTCGGAAAAGTTGAAGGCGTCAGAAAAATCTGAAAAAATTCCCGTAGACTATAGCTGCAATGGGGAATCCAAATTTGAAATCAGTTCCCCTCTAGCCCTTCAGGTTTTCGAGATATTCAATATATTTCGTAAACTACAGTACCTAGCCAAAAACTAACTATCGCATGTTGTTCAGCGGCCTCGAATGCATACGGAGCCGTCTTTAGAAAGCAGTTTAATTTTTTGAAGATTTTCATGGACTATAGCCTTTCGATTTTTTCGGAAAAGTTGAAGGCGTCAGAAAAATCTGAAAAAATTCCCATAGACTATAGCTGCAATGGGGAATCCAAATTTGAAATCAGTTCCCCTCTAGCCCTTCAGGTTTTCGAGATATTCAATATATTTCTTAAACTACAGTACCTAGCCAAAAACTAACTATCGCATGTTGTTCAGCGGCCTCGAATGCATACGGAGCCGTCTTTAGAAAGCAGTTTAATTTTTTGAAGATTTTCATGGACTATAGCCTTTCGATTTTTTCGGAAAAGTTGAAGGCGTCAGAAAAATCTGAAAAAATTCCCATAGACTATAGCTGCAATGGGGAATCCAAATTTGAAATCAGTTCCCCTCTAGCCCTTCAGGTTTTCGAGATATTCAATATATTTCGTAAACTACAGTACCTAGCCAAAAACTAACTATCGCATGTTGTTCAGCGGCCTCGAATGCATACGGAGCCGTCTTTAGAAAGCAGTTTAATTTTTTGAAGATTTTCATGGACTATAGCCTTTCGATTTTTTCGGAAAAGTTGAAGGCGTCAGAAAAATCTGAAAAAATTCCCATAGACTATAGCTGCAATGGGGAATCCAAATTTGAAATCAGTTCCTCTCTAGCCCTTCAGGTTTTCGAGATATTCAATATATTTCGTAAACTACAGTACCTAGCCAAAAACTAACTATCGCATGTTGTTCAGCGGCCTCGAATGCATACGGAGCCGTCTTTAGAAAGCAGTTTAATTTTTTGAAGATTTTCATGGACTATAGCCTTTCGATTTTTTCGGAAAAGTTGAAGGCGTCAGAAAAATCTGAAAAAATTCCCATAGACTATAGCTGCAATGGGGAATCCAAATTTGAAATCAGTTCCCCTCTAGCCCTTCAGGTTTTCGAGATATTCAATATATTTCGTAAACTACAGTACCTAGCCAAAAACTAACTATCGCATGTTGTTCAGCGGCCTCGAATGCATACGGAGCCGTCTTTAGAAAGCAGTTTAATTTTTTGAAGATTTTCATGGACTATAGCCTTTCGATTTTTTCGGAAAAGTTGAAGGCGTTAGAAAAATCTGAAAAAATTCCCATAGACTATAGCTGCAATGGGGAATCCAAATTTGAAATCAGTTCCCCTCTAGCCCTTCAGGTTTTCGAGATATTCAATATATTTCGTAAACTACAGTACCTAGCCAAAAACTAACTATCGCATGTTGTTCAGCGGCCTCGAATGCATACGGAGCCGTCTTTAGAAAGCAGTTTAATTTTTTGAAGATTTTCATGGACTATAGCCTTTCGATTTTTTCGGAAAAGTTGAAGGCGTCAGAAAAATCTGAAAAAATTCCCATAGACTATAGCTGCAATGGGGAATCCAAATTTGAAATCAGTTCCTCTCTAGCCCTTCAGGTTTTCGAGATATTCAATATATTTCGTAAACTACAGTACCTAGCCAAAAACTAACTATCGCATGTTGTTCAGCGGCCTCGAATGCATACGGAGCCGTCTTTAGAAAGCAGTTTAATTTTTTGAAGATTTTCATGGACTATAGCCTTTCGATTTTTTCGGAAAAGTTAAAGGCGTCAGAAAAATCTGAAAAAATTCCCATAGACTATAGCTGCAATGGGGAATCCAAATTTGAAATCAGTTCCTCTCTAGCCCTTCAGGTTTTAGAGATATTCAATATATTTCGTAAACTACAGTACCTAGCCAAAAACTAACTATCGCATGTTGTTCAGCGGCCTCGAATGCATACGGAGCCGTCTTTAGAAAGCAGTTTAATTTTTTGAAGATTTTCATGGACTATAGCCTTTCGATTTTTTCGGAAAAGTTGAAGGCGTCAAAAAAATCTGAAAAAATTCCCATAGACTATAGCTGCAATGGGGAATCCAAATTTGAAATCAGTTCCCCTCTAGCCCTTCAGGTTTTCGAGATATTCAATATATTTCGTAAACTACAGTACCTAGCCAAAAACTAACTATCGCATGTTGTTCAGCGGCCTCGAATGCATACGGAGCCGTCTTTAGAAAGCAGTTTAATTTTTTGAAGATTTTCATGGACTATAGCCTTTCGATTTTTTCGGAAAAGTTGAAGGCGTTAGAAAAATCTGAAAAAATTCCCATAGACTATAGCTGCAATGGGGAATCCAAATTTGAAATCAGTTCCTCTCTAGCCCTTCAGGTTTTCGAGATATTCAATATATTTCGTAAACTACAGTACCTAGCCAAAAACTAACTATCGCATGTTGTTCAGCGGCCTCGAATGCATACGGAGCCGTCTTTAGAAAGCAGTTTAATTTTTTGAAGATTTTCATGGACTATAGCCTTTCGATTTTTTCGGAAAAGTTGAAGGCGTCAGAAAAATCTGAAAAAATTCCCATAGACTATAGCTGCAATGGGGAATCCAAATTTGAAATCAGTTCCCCTCTAGCCCTTCAGGTTTTCGAGATATTCAATATATTTCGTAAACTACAGTACCTAGCCAAAAACTAACTATCGCATGTTGTTCAGCGGCCTCGAATGCATACGGAGCCGTCTTTAGAAAGCAGTTTAATTTTTTGAAGATTTTCATGGACTATAGCCTTTCGATTTTTTCGGAAAAGTTGAAGGCGTCAGAAAAATCTGAAAAAATTCCCATAGACTATAGCTGCAATGGGGAATCCAAATTTGAAATCAGTTCCTCTCTAGCCCTTCAGGTTTTCGAGATATTCAATATATTTCGTAAACTACAGTACCTAGCCAAAAACTAACTATCGCATGTTGTTCAGCGGCCTCGAATGCATACGGAGCCGTCTTTAGAAAGCAGTTTAATTTTTTGAAGATTTTCATGGACTATTATAGCCTTTCGATTTTTTCGGAAAAGTTGAAGGCGTCAGAAAAATCTGAAAAAATTCCCATAGACTATAGCTGCAATGGGGAATCCAAATTTGAAATCAGTTCCTCTCTAGCCCTTCAGGTTTTCGAGATATTCAATATATTTCGTAAACTACAGTACCTAGCCAAAAACTAACTATCGCATGTTGTTCAGCGGCCTCGAATGCATACGGAGCCGTCTTTAGAAAGCAGTTTAATTTTTTGAAGATTTTCATGGACTATAGCCTTTCGATTTTTTCGGAAAAGTTGAAGGCGTCAGAAAAATCTGAAAAAATTCCCATAGACTATAGCTGCAATGGGGAATCCAAATTTGAAATCAGTTCCCCTCTAGCCCTTCAGGTTTTCGAGATATTCAATATTTTTCGTAAACTACAGTACCTAGCCAAAAACTAACTATCGCATGTTGTTTAGCGGCCTCGAATGCATACGGAGCCGTCTTTAGAAAGCAGTTTAATTTTTTGAAGATTTTCATGGACTATAGCCTTTCGATTTTTTCGGAAAAGTTGAAGGCGTCAGAAAAATCTGAAAAAATTCCCATAGACTATAGCTGCAATGGGGAATCCAAATTTGAAATCAGTTCCCCTCTAGCCCTTCAGGTTTTCGAGATATTCAATATATTTCGTAAACTACAGTACCTAGCCAAAAACTAACTATCGCATGTTGTTTAGCGGCCTCGAATGCATACGGAGCCGTCTTTAGAAAGCAGTTTAATTTTTTGAAGATTTTCATGGACTACAGCCTTTCGATTTTTTCGGAAAAGTTGAAGGCGTCACAAAAATCTGAAAAAATTCCCATAGACTATAGCTGCAATGGGGAATCCAAATTTGAAATCAGTTCCCCTCTAGCCCTTCAGGTTTTCGAGATATTCAATATATTTCGTAAACTACAGTACCTAGCCAAAAACTAATAACCGTGATCAGCGGCCTTGAATGCATACGGAGCCATTTTCAGAAAGCACTCAGTAGGCCTAATCCACTTGGGAAATGAATCTCGTATCACCGACGAATCAGGACTTTCTTCTCATCCAGGTACTGGGGAGCCTGAGGTGCCACAAACACAGTGATAGAAAAAGGTCGTTTGAGATTAAGTCACGACGGAATGTGGGTATTAGCTCTTTAGCATTACCCAGGGTGCACCACGAGGAAGCCAGCTAATTTTGCACCCCATTTGTTTTATCTTATGTAGTTACTGAAGGTGCAGATCAACTGTATGATCTGTTTTCTCATTAACGATTCATGTTTGTTTTTTTTTCTTCAGTTATCGAAGGTGCAGATCAGCAGTATGACCTGTTCTTTTATTAATGATTCAAGTTTGTATCTTCATCTATTATAGAAGGTGCAGGTCAGCAGTATGATCCGTTCTTTTATTAAAAAATCATGTATCAATTTTTATCAATTATCGAAGGTGCAGATCGGCAGTGTAACCCGTTCTTTTATTAAAGATTCATGTTTATAATTTTATCAATTATCGAAGATGCAGATCAGCAGTATGACCCGTTCCTTTATTAAAAATTCACGTTTGTATTTTTATCAATTATCGAAGGGGCAAAGCAATAGTATGACCCGTTCTTTTATTAAAGATTCATAGCATCATACATTCATTCATCACCCTTTTTATACATTCAACGATAGCAAATCAGCAATATCATTCACTCCATTCGTTGATAAAATTTGTACGCTTTGATGTATTTAAAATACCATATTATGTACTTATTTTCACACCACCTTGCGTTAGAGTACTTGGCGCGTTTTTTTTATAGTGGTATCCCCAATAGGCTTAATCCACCTGTGAAATGCGTACGTGATGAGGACAGGTAAAAATCAAATTGATGTGTGCTGTAGTTACGAAATGGTCTAAAGAAGTGTGTTTGTATTGACGAGATGAGACGAGACAGATGAGATATAAGAGAGCTACAAACACAATATAGGTCAAGGTACGTGTGTGTGTGTGTGTGTGTGTTGCAGATAGATAAATTGATGTGTACTAGACAAATGAACACGATGATAGGTGCCAATGTATAGAAGTATATATGTGTGTGTGTGTGTGTCTGTGTGTAGAGAGTACGTAAAGGTCAGAAGGAGTGTGTTGTAGTTAGGAAAAAGTCAAAGTCATATCACCGATGCTGAGTGTGAAATTCAGTGTGTGTAAAGTCAGTCGTATCACGGGCTGCATCCTGACGACGCCAGTCTCGTCAGGACTGTCTTTCTCGATGTCTGTCGAGCCTAGACAAGCGGTACGAACACGGTGATACCTAAAGTGTAAGAAAAGATCAAATAATATTGGAGTGGTTTTTAGGCTCTCACAGCCGGTGCAAATATTTGGTATATAGTAATTTTCTGGGTTGCTATGGTGTGACCATAGGGGCAGATCCGCTTTTCACTGTCGGCATCTTCAGTGGTGACTTCGCAAAAAGTTTAGCTGCGACTAAACCAGGACCAGTTTCTTGGTTCGAGCCTGGACAAGCGGCTCGACATCGACGACATCGTTGATTTATATTATATTATATTAGCTAAGTCTGTGTTGTCAGTCAGTGGCATCACCGGCAGCATCCACACGAGCTGGCATCGCCAGGGGTGTCTTTCTCGATACGAGCCTAGACGAGCTGCGAACACGATGATAAGTGTGTGTGTGTGCTGAGAGCTAGGAAAGAGTCGTTTCACCGGCAGCATCCTAACGAAGCTGAGTTCGCCAGGGGTGTCTTTCTCGATGCGAGCCTAGACGAGCTGCGAACACGATGATAGGTGTCAAAGTATAGAAGTGTGTGTTGAGAGTAGGTAAAAGTCAAATAGTGTGTTGTAGTTGGAAAATAGTCAAAGTCGTATCACGATGATAGGTGTCAAAGTATAGAAGTGTGTGTTGAGGGTAGGTAAAGGTCAAATAAAGTGTGTTGTAGTTGGGAAAGAGTCAGAGTCGTATCACCATGATAGGTGTAAAAGTATAGAAGTGTGTGTTGAGAATAGGTAAAGGTCAAATAGAGTGTGTTGTAGTTGGGAGAGTCAAAGCCGTATCACGATGACAGGTGTCAAAGTATAGAAGTGAGTGTGTGTGTGTGTGTTCAGAGTAAGTAAGGTGAAATAGTGTGTTGTAGTTAGAAAAGAGTCAAAGTCGTATCACCGGCAGCATTCTACCGAAGCTGAGTTCGCCAGGGGTGTCTTTCTCGATGTGAGCCTAGACGAGCTGCGAACACGATGATACGTGTCAAAGTATAGAAGTGTGTGTGTGTTGAGAGTAAGGTGAAATACTGTGTTGTAGTTAGAAAAGAGTCAAAGTCATATCACCGGCAGCATCCTAACGAAGTTGAGTTCGCCAGGGGTATTTATGTGTGTGTTGAGAGTACGTAAAGCTCAAATAGAAGTGCGCTGTGACGATAGGACAAGGTACTGGTGTGTGTGTGTATTGAAGTTGTCAAAGTGAAAATTGTGTGTTGAGAGTAGGTAAAGATGAAATGCTGTTTTGAAATTATGTCACGATTAAGTTGGTATGGGCTGAGATCACATTAAGATGAATAAGTGTTTGTATTAGCTCTTTAGCATTATCCAGGGTGCACCACGAGGAGGCGAGCTAATTTTGCACCCCAAAATATCGTATTATGTACTTATTTCCACACCACCTTGCGATACAGTACACGGCGCGTTATTTTTATAGTGGTGTCCCCAGTAGGCCTAATCCACTTCGTGAAATGGATGTGTTGAAGGTAGGTAAAGAACAAATTATATGTGCAAAAAGAAAATATACGAATACAATGATAGTTGAAGGTGTAGAAGTGTGTGTGTGTGTGTGTGTTGAGGGTAGGTAAAAGTTAAAATGATGTGTGTTGTAATTGGGAAATGGACCTCCTTGTATCACCGGCGACACCTGACGAATCAGGAGTTTTTTCTCACCCATCAGGGGGGACTGGGGAGCCTGAGGTGACACAAACACGATCATAGTCAGAGGTATAGATGTGTGTGCTGTAGTTGGACCTCCTTGTATCACCGGCGACACCTGACGAATCAGGAGTTTCTTCTCACCCATCAGGGGGGACTGGGGAGCCTGAGGCGCCACAAACACGATGATACTTAGAGGTGTGGAAGTGTGTGTTGAGGGTAGGTAAAAGTTAAAAGATGAAATGTGTGTTTTGGTTGTGAAATGGTCCAAGATAAATATGAAATTGGCGTTTTGAAGCTACATCACGATTAAGTTGGGATGGGTTGAAATTAGGTAAACACGAAATATGTATTGTGGTTGGGAAATGGTCCAAGATAAACATGAAATTGTTGTTTTGAAGAACGATTAAGTTGATATGGGTAGAGAATATGCCACGAAGGAATGTGTGTATTAGCTCTTTAGCGTTAGCCAGGGTGTACCACGAGGAGGCGAGCTACTTTTGCACCCCACTGGAACAGGAAGCTCCCAGATCATAGACATTTATACGGGTTGACAGCAATTATAATATCTGCATTTAATAGCGCTTTGTGAAATTTTAGCTATATTCAAAAATTTATTTATAACTAAAAAAACTAATAAAGTCTCAGTGATGAAAACACTTACGGATATGATGTCCCCTATATGTGTCCAAATGAACAAGTGTTTTCTTTACATATTAATTTACTAAATCATTTAACCGATGATCATTAAGTGCAAACTAATAAATCAGTTTTGTTAGGATTGCATATGTCAAACGAAAAAACCCAAATGGTGAAGACACATTTTATATAATGCAATAGAAGTGATTCAAGAGGTTATGTATACTTGTATTTAAATTATGGAAAATATTTTAAATTTATATTGCAATATTGTAATTGTAGGATTTGCTTATTTGTGTAAAACACGCAGTATGAAGACAGGCATACGAATACTATGCATGAAATGTATAATGTATAATGCATCCATCGAGAATTAAAATTAAAATTTTAAAAGATGGTATTAATTAGACTATTTTCCTGTTGTCCAAATAGCTTAATGGTTATCAAGCAGGACGAGGGTACCTATTGTGAAAACACGACTGCTCTCCATTTTAATTCTTAACTATTCTAATAATCTAACAATATATTACAGAAAACACAATTTTTCTATTTGTAGATGATACTTGAAAATTGAATCTATTTATTAAATTTGAAAATCTAGAGTTCAGATATTTAAAATTTTTAGATAGTACATATAGACAGAAATACGAAATTATTTATGTGCGAGGATTCGAAATAGATGTGTAAATGCAAATTCATATATTACTACATATGCAATTAAAAGTACTTACATTATTAGCTTAATTAGTTCCTAATAGAAAACAATTTCCGAGGACTCCTTCACGTGTAATTCCCACGTTGACTGCAGAATGTCGCTACTCTGGATCGACAGGAACACTTTTTTCTCGTCCAATGATCTGTGAGGAACACTTGTTAAGTTTGAATAGCTCTGCGCGACACACACAGATTACTGAAGTACTAGCGACACAAATTGCCCTTTTTCCCACTTTTTCACTATCACTTTGTTTTAAAATACTTCGTGCATGAAATTTTATTTTCCGGAAATTTTATTTTTCAATATGTGGCAGATGAGTGGGAAGCTTGGAATGAATCATGGAATTATGTTGCATTTTTTTCATTTATCAAAGGTGCAGATCAGCAGAATGACCTGTTCTTTATTAACGATTCATGTTTGTATCTTTATCAATTATCGAAGGTGCAGATCAGCAGTATGACCCGTTCTTTTATTAAAAATTGACGTTTGTATTTTTATCAATTATCGAAGGGGCAGATCAACAGTATGACCTGTTCTTTTATTAATGATTCCGGTGTGCATTCTTTCAATTATCGAAGGTGCAGATCAACAGTATGACCTGTTCTTTTACTAATGATTCCAGTGTGCATTTTTTCAATTATCGAAGGTGCAAATCAGCAGTATGACCTGTTCTTTTATTAATGATTCCAGTCTGTATTTTTTCAATTATCGAAGGTGCAGATCAGCAGTATGACCTGTTCTTTTACTAATGATTCCAGTCTGTATTTTTTCAATTATCGAAGGTACAGATCAGCAGTATGACCCGTTCTTTTATTAAAAAATCACGTTTGTATTTTTATCAATTATCGAAGGAGCAGATCAACAGTATGACCTGTTCTTTTATTAATGATTCCAGTCTGTATTTTTTCAATTATCGAAGGTGCAGATCAGCAGTATGACCCGTTCTTTTATTTAAAATTCACGTTTGTATTTTTATCAATTATCGAAGGGGCAGATCAGCAGTATGACCTGTTTTTTATTAATGATTCCAGTCTGTATTTTTTCAATTATCGAAGGTGCAGAGCAGCAGTATGACCCGTTCTTTTATTAAAAATTCACGTTTGTATTTTTATCAATTATCCAAGGGGCAGATCAGCAGTATGACCTGTTCTTTTATTAATGATTCCAGTCTGTATTTTTTCAATTATCGAAGGTGCAGATCAGCAGTATGACCCGTTCTTTTATTTAAAATTCACGTTTGTATTTTTATCAATTATCGAAGGGGCAGATCAACAGTATGACCTGTTCTTTAATTAATGATTCCAGTCTGTATTTTTATCAATTACCGAAGGGGCAGATCAGCAGTATGACCTGTTCTTTTACTAGTGATTCCAGTCTGTATTTTTTCAATTATCGAAGGTACAGATCAGCAGTATGACCCGTTCTTTTATTAAAAAATCACGTTTGTATTTTTATCAATTATCGAAGGGGCAGATCAACAGTATGACCTGTTCTTTTATTAATGATTCCAGTCTGTATTTTTTCAATTATCGAAGGTGCAGATCAGCAGTATGACCCGTTCTTTTATTTAAAATTCACGTTTGTATTTTTATCAATTATCGAAGGGGCAGATCAGCAGTATGACCTGTTCTTTTATTAATGATTCCAGTCTGTATTTTTTCAATTATTGAAGGTGCAGAGCAGCAGTATGACCCGTCTTTTATTAAAAATTCACGTTTGTATTTTTATCAATTATCCAAGGGGCAGATCAGCAGTATGACCTGTTCTTTTATTAATGATTCCAGTCTGTATTTTTTCAATTATCGAAGGTGCAGATCAGCAGTATGACCCGTTCTTTTATTTAAAATTCACGTTTGTATTTTTATCAATTATCGAAGGGGCAGATCAACAGTATGACCTGTTCTTTTATTAATGATTCCAGTCTGTATTTTTATCAATTACCGAAGGGGCAGATCAGCAGTATGACCTGTTCTTTTATTAATGATTCCAGTCTGTATTTTTTCAATTATCGAAGGTGCAGATCAACAGTATGACCCGTTCTTTTATTAAAAAATCACGTTTGTATTTTTATCAATTATCGAAGGGGCAGATCAACAGTATGACCTGTTCTTTTATTAATCATTCCAGTCCGTATTTTTTCAATTATCGAAGGTGCAGATCAGCAGTATGACCCGTTCTTTTATTAAAAATTCACGTTTGTATTTTTATCAATTATCGAAGGGGCAGATCAGCAGTATGACCTGTTCTTTTATTAATGATTCCAGTCTGTATTTTTTCAATTATCGAAGGTGCAGATCAGCAGTATGACCCGTTCTTTTATTAAAGATTCATAGCATCATACATTCTTTCATCCCTCTCTTTATACATTCAATCATAGCAAATCAGCAATATCATTCACTCCATTCGTTGATAAAATTTGTACACTTTGATGTATTTAAAATACCATATTATGTACTCATTTCCACACCACCTTGCGGTAGAGTACACGGCGCGTTTTTTTTATAGTGGTATCCCCAATAGGCCTAATCCACCTGTGAAATGTGTACATGATGAGGGCAGGTAAAAATCAAATTGATGTGTGCTATAGTTATAAAATGGTCTAAAGAAGTATGTTTGTATTGATGAGATGAGACGAGACAGATGAGATATACGAGTAGATAAGCTACAAACACAATCATAGGTTAAGGTAAGTGTGTGTGCGTGTTGAAGATAGGTAAAGGTTAAATTGATGTGTACTAGACAAATGGAACACGATGATAGGTGTCAATGTATAGAAGTATGTGTGTATGTGTGTGTGTCTGTGTGTAGAGAGTACGTAAAGGTCAGAAGGAGTGTGTAGTTAGGAAAAAGTCAAAGTCATATCACCGATGATAAGTGTGAAAGTGAGTGTGTGTAAAGTCAGTCGTATCACGGGCCGCATCCTGACGAGGCCAGTCTCGCCAGGACTGTCTTTCTCGATGTCTGTCGAGGCCAGACAAGCGGTACAAACACGGTGATACCTAGAGGTGTAAGTAAAGATCAAATAATGTTGTAGTGGTTTATAGGCTTTCACAGCCGGTGCGAATATTTGGTATATAGTAATTTTCTGGGTTGTTACGCTGTGACCATGGGGGCAGGTCCGCTGTTCACTGTCGGCATCTTCAGTGGTGACATCGCAAAAGTTTAGCTGCGACTAAACCAGGACCGATTTCTTGGTTCGAGCCTGGACAAGCGGCTCGACATCGACGATATCCATGATTTATTTTAGCTAAGTCTGTGTTGTCAGTCAGTGGCATCACCGGCAGCATCCTGACGAGCTGGCATCGCCAGGACCGTCTTTCTCGATACGAGCCTAGACGAGCTACAAACACGATGATAGGTGTGTGTGTGTGTGTGTGTTGAGAGTTAGAAAAGAGTCAAAGTCGTTCCACCGGCAGCATCCTAACGAAGCTGGGTTCGCCAGGACTGTCTTTCTCGATGCGAGCCTAGACAAGCTACAAACACGATGATAGGTGTCAAAGTATAGAAGTGTGTGTGTTGAGAGTAGGTAAAGGTCAAATAGAGTGTGTTGTAGTTGGAAAAGAGTCAAAGTCGTATCACGATGATAGGTGTCAAAGTATAGAAGTGGTGTTGAGAGTAGGTAAAGTTCAAATAGAGTGTGTTGTAGTTGGGAAAGAGGCAAAGCCGTATCACGATGATAGGTGTCAAAGTATAGAAGTGTGTGTGTGTTGAGAGTAAGTAAGGTGAAATAGTGTGTTGTAGTTAGAAAAGAGTCAAAGTCGTATCACCGGCAGCATCCTAACGAAGCTGAGTTCGCCAGGACTGTCTTTCTCGATGCGAGCCTAGACGAGCTACAAACACGATGATAGGTGTCAAAGTATAGAAGTGTGTGTGTGTGCGTTGAGAGTAATGTGACATAGTGTATTGTATTTAGAAAAGAGTCAAAGTCGTATCACCGGCAGCATCCTAACGAAGCTGAGTTCGCCAGGACTGTCTTTCTCGATGCGAGCCTAGACGAGCTACAAACACGATGATAGGTGTCAAAGTATAGAAGTGTGTGTGTGTGTTGAGAGTAATGTGAAATAGTGTATTGTAGTTAGAAAAGAGTCAAAGTCGTATCACCGGCAGCATCCAAACGAAGCTGAGTTCGCCAGGACTGTCTTTCTCGATGCGAGCCTAGACGAGCTACAAACACGATGATAGGTGTCAAAGTATAGAAGTGTGTGTGTTTGTGTTGAGAGTAGGTAAAAGTCAAATAGATGTTTGTATGTCTGTTGAGAGTACGTAAGGGTCAAATAGATGTGTGCTGTGACAATAGGTCAAGGTACTGGTGCGTGTGTGTGTGTATTGAGGTTATCAAAGTGAAAATTATGTGTTGAGAGTAGGTAAAGATGAAGTGGTGAATTGAAATTATGTCACGATTAAGTTGGTATGGGCCGAGATTAGATTAAGATGAAGTATATGTATTAGCTCTTTAGCGTTATCCAGGGTGCACCACGAGGAGGCGAGCTACTTTTGCACCCCACTGGAACAGGAAGCTCCCAGATCATAGACATTTATACGGGTTGACAGCAATTATAATATCTGCATTTAATAGCGCTTTGTGAAATTTTAGCTATATTCAAAAATTTATTTATAACTAAAAAAACTAATAAAGTCTCAGTGATGAAAACACTTACGGATATAATGTCCCCTATATGTGTCCAAATGAACAAGTGTTTTCTTTACATATTAATTTACTAAATCATTTAACCGATGATCATTAAGTGCAAACTAATAAATCAGTTTTGTTAGGATTGCATATGTCAAACGAAAAAACCCAAATGGTGAAGACACATTTTATATAATGCAATAGAAGTGATTCAAGAGGTTATGTATACTTGTATTTAAATTATGGAAAATATTTTAAATTTATATTGCAATATTGTAATTGTAGGATTTGCTTATTTGTGTAAAACACGCAGTATGAAGACAGGCATACGAATACTATGCATGAAATGTATAATGTATAATGCATCCATCGAGAATTAAAATTAAAATTTTAAAAGATGGTATTAATTAGACTATTTTCCTGTTGTCCAAATAGCTTAATGGTTATCAAGCAGGACGAGGGTACCTATTGTGAAAACACGACTGCTCTCCATTTTAATTCTTAACTATTCTAATAATCTAACAATATATTACAGAAAACACAATTTTTCTATTTGTAGATGATACTTGAAAATTGAATCTATTTATTTAATTTGAAAATCTAGAGTTCAGATATTTAAAATTTTTAGATAGTACATATAGACAGAAATACGAAATTATTTATGTGCGAGGATTCGAAATAGATGTGTAAATGCAAATTCATATATGACTACATATGCAATTAAAAGTACTTACATTATTAGCTTAATTAGTTCCTAATAGAAAACAATTTCCGAGGACTCCTTCACGTGTAATTCCCACGTTGACTGCAGAATGTCGCTACTCTGGATCGACAGGAACACTTTTCTCTCGTCCAATGATCTGTGAGGAACACTTGTTAAGTTTGAATAGCTCTGCGCGACACACACAGATTACTGAAGTACTAGCGACACAAATTGCCCTTTTTCCCACTTTTTCACTATCACTTTGTTTTAAAATACTTCGTGCATGAAATTTTATTTTCCGGAAATTTAATTTTTCAATATTTGGCAGATGAGTGGGAAGCTTGGAATGAATCATGGAATTATGTTGCATTTTTTTCATTTATCAAAGGTGCAGATCAGCAGAATGACCTGTTCTTTATTAACGATTCATGTTTGTATCTTTATCAATTATCGAAGGTGCAGATCAGCAGTATGACCCGTTCTTTTATTAAAAATTGACGTTTGTATTTTTATCAATTATCGAAGGGGCAGATCAACAGTATGACCTGTTCTTTTATTAATGATTCCGGTGTGCATTCTTTCAATTATCGAAGGTGCAGATCAGCAGTATGACCTGTTCTTTTATTAATGATTCCAGTCTGTATTTTTTCAATTATCGAAGGTGCAGATCAGCAGTATGACCTGTTCTTTTACTAATGATTCCAGTCTGTATTTTTTCAATTATCGAAGGTACAGATCAGCAGTATGACCCGTTCTTTTATTAAAAAATCACGTTTGTATTTTTATCAATTATCGAAGGGGCAGATCAACAGTATGACCTGTTCTTTTATTAATGATTCCAGTCTGTATTTTTTCAATTATCGAAGGTGCAGATCAGCAGTATGACCCGTTCTTTTATTTAAAATTCACGTTTGTATTTTTATCAATTATCGAAGGGGCAGATCAGCAGTATGACCTGTTCTTTTATTAATGATTCCAGTCTGTATTTTTTCAATTATCGAAGGTGCAGATCAGCAGTATGACCCGTTCTTTTATTAAAAATTCACGTTTGTATTTTTATCAATTATCCAAGGGGCAGATCAGCAGTATGACCTGTTCTTTTATTAATGATTCCAGTCTGTATTTTTTCAATTATCGAAGGTGCAGATCAGCAGTATGACCCGTTCTTTTATTTAAAATTCACGTTTGTATTTTTATCAATTATCGAAGAAGCAGGTCAACAGTATGACCTGTTCTTTTATTAATGATTCCAGTCTGTATTTTTATCAATTACCGAAGGGGCAGATCAGCAGTATGACCTGTTCTTTTATTAATGATTCCAGTCTGTATTTTTTCAATTATCGAAGGTGCAGATCAACAGTATGACCCGTTCTTTTATTAAAAAATCACGTTTGTATTTTTATCAATTATCGAAGGGGCAGATCAACAGTATGACCTGTTCTTTTATTAATCATTCCAGTCCGTATTTTTTCAATTATCGAAGGTGCAGATCAGCAGTATGACCCGTTCTTTTATTAAAGATTCATAGCATCATACATTCTTTCATCCCTCTCTTTATACATTCAATCATAGCAAATCAGCAATATCATTCACTCCATTCGTTGATAAAATTTGTACACTTTGATGTATTTAAAATACCATATTATGTACTCATTTCCACACCACCTTGCGGTAGAGTACACGGCGCGTTTTTTTTATAGTGGTATCCCCAATAGGCCTAATCCACCTGTGAAATGTGTACATGATGAGGGCAGGTAAAAATCAAATTGATGTGTGCTATAGTTATAAAATGGTCTAAAGAAGTATGTTTGTATTGATGAGATGAGACGAGACAGATGAGATATACGAGTAGATAAGCTACAAACACAATCATAGGTTAAGGTAAGTGTGTGTGCGTGTTGAAGATAGGTAAAGGTTAAATTGATGTGTACTAGACAAATGGAACACGATGATAGGTGTCAATGTATAGAAGTATGTGTGTATGTGTGTGTGTCTGTGTGTAGAGAGTACGTAAAGGTCAGAAGGAGTGTGTAGTTAGGAAAAAGTCAAAGTCATATCACCGATGATAAGTGTGAAAGTGAGTGTGTGTAAAGTCAGTCGTATCACGGGCCGCATCCTGACGAGGCCAGTCTCGCCAGGACTGTCTTTCTCGATGTCTGTCGAGGCCAGACAAGCGGTACAAACACGGTGATACCTAGAGGTGTAAGTAAAGATCAAATAATGTTGTAGTGGTTTATAGGCTTTCACAGCCGGTGCGAATATTTGGTATATAGTAATTTTCTGGGTTGTTACGCCGTGACCATGGGGGCAGGTCCGCTGTTCACTGTCGGCATCTTCAGTGGTGACATCGCAAAAGTTTAGCTGCGACTAAACCAGGACCGATTTCTTGGTTCGAGCCTGGACAAGCGGCTCGACATCGACGATATCCATGATTTATTTTAGCTAAGTCTGTGTTGTCAGTCAGTGGCATCACCGGCAGCATCCTGACGAGCTGGCATCGCCAGGACCGTCTTTCTCGATACGAGCCTAGACGAGCTACAAACACGATGATAGGTGTGTGTGTGTGTATGATTCCAGTCTGTATTTTTTCAATTATCGAAGGTGCAGATCAGCAGTATGACCCGTTCTTTTATTAAAAATTGACGTTTGTATTGTTATCAATTATCAAAGGGGCAGATCAACAGTATGACCTGTTCTTTTATTAATGATTCCAGTGTGCATTCTTTCAATTATCGAAGGTGCAGATCAACAGTAAGACCTGTTCTTTTATTAATGATTCCAGTGTGCATTTTTTTCAATTATCGAAGGTGCAGATCAGCAGTATGACCTGTTCTTTTAATAATGATTCCAGTCTGTACTTTTTCAATTATCGTAGGTGCAGATCAGCAGTATGACCCGTTCTTTTATTAAAAATTGACGTTTGTATTGTTATCAATTATCGAAGAGGCAGATCAACAGTATGACCTGTTCTTTTATTAATGATTCCAGTGTGCATTCTTTCAATTATCGAAGGTGCAGATCAACAGTAAGACCTGTTCTTTTATTAATGATTCCAGTGTGCATTTTTTCAATTATCGAAGGTGCAGATCAGCAGTATGACCTGTTCTTTTATTAATGATTCCAGTCTGTATTTTTTCAATTATCGAAGGTGCAGATCAGCAGTATGACCCGTTCTTTTATTAAAAATTGACGTTTGTATTGTTATCAATTATCGAAGGGGCAGATCAACAGTATGACCTGTTCTTTTATTAATGATTCCAGTGTGCATTCTTTCAATTATCGAAGGTGCAGATCAACAGTAAGACCTGTTCTTTTAGTAATGATTCCAGTGTGCACTTTTTCAATTATCAAAGGTGCAGATCAGCAGTATGACCTGTTCCTTTATTAATGATTCCAGTCTGTACTTTTTCAATTATCGTAGGTGCAGATCAGCAGTATGACCCGTTCTTTTATTAAAAATTGACGTTTGTATTGTTATCAATTATCGAAGGGGCATATCAACAGTATGACCTGTTCTTTTATTAACGATTCCAGTGCGCATTCTTTCAATTATCGAAGGTGCAGATCAACAGTATGACCTGTTCTTTTATTAATGATTCCAGTGTGCATTTTTTCAATTATCGAAGGGGCAGAACAACAGTATGACCTGTTCTTTTATTAATGATTCCAGTGTGTATTTTTTCAATTATCGAAGGTGCAGATCAGCAGTATGACCTGTTCTTTTATTAATGATTCCAGTGTGTATTTTTTTCAATTATCAAAGGTGCAGATCAGCAGTATGACCTGTTCTTTTATTAATGAATCCAGTCTGTATTTTTTCAATTATCGAAGATGCAGATCAGCAGTATGACCTGTTCTATTACTAATGATTCCAGTCTGTATTTTTTCAATTATCGAAGGTACAGATCAGCAGTATGACCCGTTCTTTTATTAAAAAATCACGTTTGTATTTTTATCAATTATCGAAGAGGCAGATCAACAGTATGACCTGTTCTTTTATTAATGATTCCAGTCTGTATTTTTTCAATTATCGAAGGAGCAGATCAGCAGTATGACCCTTTCTTTTATTTCAAATTCACGCTTGTATTTTTATCAATTATCGAAGGGGCAGATCAGCAGTATGACCTGTTCTTTTATTAATGATTCCAGTCTGTATTTTTTCAATTATTGAAGGTTCAGATCAACAGTATGACCCGTTCTTTTATTAAAAATTTACGTTTGTATTTTTATTAATTATCAAAGGGGCAGATCAGCAGTATAACCTGTTCTTTTATTAATGATTCCAGTCTGTATTTTTTCAATTATCGAAGGTGCAGATCAGAAGTACTGTGTTGAAAGTAGGTAAAAGTCAAATAGATATTTTTTATGTGTGTGTTGAGAGTATGTAAGGGTCAAATAGATGTGTGTTGTGACGATAGATCAAGGTGCTGGTATGTGTATGTGAGCATGAAATTGTTGTTTTGAAGGAAGAACGATTAAGTTGATATGGGTTGAGATTAAGTCACGACGGAATGTGTGTATTAGCTCTTTAGCATTACCCAGGGTATACCACGAGAAGACGAGCTAATTTTGCACCCCATTTGTTTTATCTTATCTATGTTGTTACTGAATGTGTAGATCAGCTGTATTATCTGTCTTCTTATTAACAATTCATGTTTGTATTTTTTTTCAAATATGATCTGTTTTTTATTAACGATTCATGTTTGTATTTTTATCAATTATCAAAGGTTCATCCCATTAGTTTTATATTTTATAATTAATAGTATTATAAAACATTAAACTTTGAACATTAACCTTATTTCGAAATTGTCAACCTCTGCCACTAGATAGGTTAGCGCTGGGCTGAACGTGCGAAGTCAATCAACCAAGTGCACTAGTCGTAAACACGTACGTACTTATTTTTATATATCTATCATTGCAGTTTGCTTTTTGCATTTCATTAGGTTCATGTAGTCTATTTAAATATATAATCCAATTGCAACATTGGTAGCCCGCTTATATACAGGGTGTTTATTAATTGAATTCCTATACTTAAGGGCGTGAATCCTTCGGTCATTTTAAGAAGAAAACTTAATATGAAGATATGTCCTAAACCTCTTAATTTTTGAGCTACAGGGTGTTACAGGTTTAAGAAAAAAATTACTTTTTTATTATAATTTTCTTATCACTCCAGATATTTTTATGAAATTTTGTACACACCTATTAATCATTAAGAAGCATTGTTTGATGTAAAAAATGTTTCAAAATCTTTGGGAATGACTTGGGGAAAAAAACTTTTTTTGGTTATAATTTTTTTACGTGAAAATGGTGCGTCGTACGAGAGTAAGTCTAGGGATCGAATTTGCTGCAAAATAAATGGAGATTTTATAAACAATTTTAGTTTTTAAAAAAGGCAGTGGCATACCATTTTTTTCTTAAAAAATGTTTAGTTTAAACCTCGTATGGACATCATATCTACATACAGGGTGAACCTTAAATAAGTACAAATATTTTAACCAGCAGTATAGTTCACTGTGTAGAACACATAATTAATAGTTTTTTTACAAAAAAATCAGAAATAAAAAAGTGAAATTTTAAATAAATTTTGTAATTTTTCTGTAGAAAACTTGTTGAGGACCGCTGACTTTCATACATTTATGAGTAATAGCACTACAGATTGAACGTGTGGTTTACAATGTTGTCAGTGTTACACAAATGTCTTTGCTGTTCTTGACATTAAACGCATACGTCAAGCTGCTATTTTGTTATTTAATATTGTGTGTACCTTTATTTTTAAAATTTGTTTCACTGATTAAAGTGCGAAGTCACTTTATGGTTCTGGATTCGAAATAAATGGTTAATACTGACAAGTTTGGGGTTATGCGGCGAAAATTAAGTTTAATATGCTGTGCGAAAATCATAGTTTTTCGTTATTCTTCATAAAATAACTTAAATTGTGAAATGTGGATTACTGAGTAAATAGTTAATTTCTTAAGAAACAGGTAAGCTTGTGTGCACATTTATGTATAATTTTTGAACATTGAACATAGTAATATCACGTAATATCTTCCTAAATACTTTATGGTAGTATGTATTTAACTTGCGGAAATTAATTTTTAATCGTTTATAGTAAGGTCAGTTAAGCAGTTAAAATTTATGTTAATAATACTGCGTATCATACTACATACCCAATTTTACTGTACTTATGTTTCAAACAAGTATTTTTAAAATAGAATTTAACCGTATTACTTTACTATTACGTTAAAAGAAACTTTATATTTATATTAGAGGAGATATGGCAACCTCGCAACAATCATATGGTTCATTAGGTTGGTTATTAGAGCGGTCCTCAAAATGTGGGTATTTAAAAAAAAAAATAATATCTCCGTAAATATGAGAAATTTTTAAAAATGGCTTTCACTAGACTGATCTATATGACGAACTACACCAGCAGTTAAAATATTTGTACTTATTTAAGGTTCACCCTGTATACTATATCACTATATCTTGGAAAATTATTTTCGCTGTTGATCTGAATTTTTGCATCAACATACAAAATGTACAGTGCATCCGACAGTTCACATTAGGGTTTAAAAAAGTTATCTTTTTTCCAACAATGAATTCTATATTGAAAACTCATGAAATACGTATTGAAAATTTTTTCTTGCGGAGTGTATGAAATATTATTTCCTATTATATATACATAAATCGAATGAAATGTAGATAACAGATTAGAAAACTTTTTACGAGGACTCTATCGTTAACTATTCCCAAGATAGTAATTTTTAGAGCTTTGTTTGGTGTAATGCTTAGTTGAAGCAGTATAAGGTATTCATTGGGGACGATTTCCCCCTTAAAGTTATACCAAACTTCTTTTTCTATTAACCGAATTAAAAAATATTGATATCCTCCGTAGAATTTTATTTAATTTTTTTTACTCTTGTTAAATTTAGAAAAACTGCATTCACTGAAACAAGATTTTAAGAATGTCCATCAGAAAATACATAAAGTCAATAGTCTTTCAAATTTGAGAATTACCTAATCTCCTAATCTAAAAAACACGTAGATAGTTTTTAAATAAGTGAATATTGTATTACGTAAAAATTGCAAATGAATAATAATTGGAAACATCGGCAAAAGTACAATAATTATTTTGATGAATGAGATGAACGACTCTTTGATTATTACTTTCTAATGAACACTCTGTTAAAATATTGCTTCAGTTAACAGTTTTTTTTTAAATTTAATAAGAATTAAAAAAAAATAAATCAAATTCTATAGAGGATACTGTCATTACTTTTAAATTTAGTCAGTAAAAAAAAAAGTTTGGTATAATTTTAGGGGTGAACCGAATGAACACCTTGTAGTGCTTCAATTAACTTTAACTCATAGTCAAACATGAACAGTAATAAACCTAAATCATGTTCCAAATTTGGTTCTTTTATGGTAAATTGTGACACAGGTACAATTTTTGTTTGAAATTTAAGAGGGCTACTAACTCTTCAGTTTTTCCATACATGTCAGTAACACGGATGTTTGTAAACTTAAAAAATTCAAAAATAATTAATACGTTCTTCAGACATTTTTTTGAGCAGAGTCCAGTGGAGTATCTAATTTTTTTGTAACATTATTAATTTTTGAGTTATAACCTAAAGTTGATGTTTGGTATCAGAGAACATACATATGACTTCATTGATAGGAATTGTAGGAGATTTGATTTATATTAGCTTAAAATACGTTTCTAAAACAGTAAAAAAATGTTACAAAAGCTAATAATAAGGAATATATGGGTAGATATTGTGGGTTTAATTCAACGCAGGTTGGGGCTTTTGTCCACTGAGTAGTTAGTTTCACACAATATTATTAATACCTAAAAATATATAAAAACTTTTACATAAAAGGTGAACATTTTTCAAGTAGGTATTGTCATATTTAATTCATTGACAGGATGTCACTTTTTGTCATTGTCGATATTTAACTTCAAATAATTTTAATTTTTTTTAATAATTTTTATAGTTAGATATTTGATTCAACTTAAAGGAGACCACCTGAAGAAGCAATCCTAAAAATGCAGAAATAGGTCAGATCTCCTCTATTGTGGTTGAATTTGTCGTGTTCCCACTGCCAAAAAGTGAAGTTAGATATTTATAGAATGCTTCATTAGCAGGTTAGTAAATTAGATTATTTTCTTTAGATAATTATTGAATAGAGCTTTGTCTGTGGAATTGTTCATTAGCATACCTAGATGTTTGATATCAGAGAACATACATATGACTTCATTGATAGGAATTGTAAGAGATTTGATTTGTATTAGCTTAAAATACCTTTCTAAAACAGTAAAAAAATATTAGTGTTGACTATTAAACCTCTCTTAAAAAAAAGAGAATCTATAAAAACATTACATAAAATTAATTACAGCAATTAAGAAAACTTAAAGAAATTTAAAATCTATTTTATTAGATGTTCGATATAAGCATTATTAGTATCTACACGTAGATTGTAGCGCTTTCTTATTTCAAATGAAGATCCTTTTTTTAAATATAGGCCAATAATCAAATAATTTCAAAATCAACTTTAATTTAAAAAAGTAATTTTATCCGAATTAAGAAAGCGGTACAATTTATGTGCGGATATAAATGGTGCATATATCGAGCATCTATTAAAACAGATTCTTCAATTTTAGTTAAGTTTTTCTAATCAATGTAGTTAATTTTTTTGTTACAATGTTAATTGCTGCTTGCTTTATGGAATGTTTGTTATTAAGCGAATAATTTTTATACTGTTGTTGCAAGAAAAATGCATTTTCCATAATAGAAAATTCACCCTGTACCTGATCTGTGTCAGTTCTTATGCGGGACACTCCTATACAGTGTATGGACCATTTTGGTGATGCATGTATTGGTATCTTCAAAATTATAAGAGATAGGAAAATAGTTAAATGGAGAAAACTTTAGATAGTTCTGTTGCTAACATAATGGTGCTTGCAGACGGTTCCAGCTCTTCAGGTTTTTGTTATTTAGAAAAAAAATGTACTTAAATCTGGCGTTTTCGAAAATCGTTAAACTTTTTTATTTAGAGGAATTTTTAAAATCTGAAGACACCTTTTCACATAAAATTTTTTTTTAGGATTTTCACTGCATATTTAGATTGTCATTGCGACGGTTGCTAGAAACCATCAACAACTTTTTTATTTTCTTATGGGCACCGAAACTGAAACGTCGCATTAAAAATCTAAATATACAATGAAATTTCTTGAAAAGATTTGCTGTGATAGTGTTTTCAAATTTGAAAAATTCCTTTAAATAAAAAAGTTAAGACGATTTTTGAAAGCGCAAGATTTACTTTTTTTCAAAATAACTCAAAAACATGAAACGGTAGGACTGTTCTGTAAGCTCCATTAAATTAGCAATAGAACTGTCTAGAACTATCTCCATTTAACCGTTTCCCTTTCTCTTATAGTTTCCAAGATACTACTACACGCGTCACGGAAATGATCCACAATGTATGTAATGTCGAGAGCTTGATAATTAATATGGACGCTAATACTGCTAAACGCATAGTTTTTTTTTGTACATTTTTTAATTTTCTGCTAGCCCACATGCAGCTTAACAAGCAGCCTTGATAATATTTAAATTTAAATACAGAATCAGGTACCTGGGCTATTGATTTACTTTACATACATAAGTACGTATGATTTGAAAAGAAATTTACGAATAAATTATTTATATGCTAGCGAAAATCAGAATATGAGTTCAAATACAAATTATGAGTATACTCTCGATCGCTTTAAAGGCTGTATGACACGGTGTAACATTTAAAATAGCTTTTTATGTGATATTATAATTAAAATGGTTGGTCCCGTATCATACAAGCAAAATGTACAGTTTTTTACATATAAAATTGAAAATTAAAACATGTTCTATTTATATAAAATTCTGAATACATTTTTATGTGAACAATAATATAACCTTCAGTGCATCTTTCCTATGTTTGCTTAATTTATAGGTTATTGGTTATAATAACAATTATTATTATTAGCGTTTATCACAAACTAAATATATAAAAAAATACTTATAATTCTATGCAAAATTTTACATACAATTTTATACCATATCATACGGCTCTAAGTATGTACGTGTCGCAAAAGTGCTCTGGTATTATAGTCCAATTTAAACCGTGCCGAGTTATTTTTGGGATACAAATAGTGTGAGTTTTTGTGATGGAGGAAAGGGGCAAGCAGGCGAAAAAGAAAATTTGAAAATAACAGAGTAAAAGTAAAAGGCAGAAAATTTTTCGGAGGTTAATGAATGTAGGTCATGAATAAGGTTCAGTGTTGCTTATAGAGATTGATAGAGAGTCTCCGATTGGTCGACAAGAATGACTCTTGTTGCGCGTGGTAGACAACCAGTAACTCAGAGACGTATTTCAGAGAAAAAAGACCTGTAGCGGGACTCCTGAAATCTCGATGTCATTGTATCGATATCGAGATAATTTCGAAGTCGATCTCAATCCATTCGTTTCGAAATATAAATTGGTACTCTTGAAACGTATCGAAATCGTCTTCGGATAGGTTCGGCAATTTCAGGGTAATCAGATATACCAGTTTTGGAGTTGATTTAAAAAACACTTTTTAGGAGCACAAAACGTTTAATGAGAAAGCCAAGTACAATATTATTCTATTCTAGTATTTGCGGGGTATATTTATTAGATTAAGAATAAAGAAGCTTTGTTTAATTAATACGTATTTATCTAAGCTGACTCTGATAGTCTTATTACTTAACGTTATTATTATGAAATGAAGCGGAAGCGATAAGAAAATATATATACAGTGTGTTCACATAACTTACCACCACGGTTAAGCCAACTCAGCGTATGTTTCATTTCTGTCTAACAGATGATTTTGATTACCTGTCTCGTTTTATCCAGCACTCCCGCTGTTTATTTGAATTTTAAAATGAATAAATAGAAGGTTATAAAAGTCATTTATGTGTAATGCAAACTTTAAATTTACGTCATTTTTTTACAAGTGCAAGAATTAGCCTAATTAGAGTAATGAGAAGCCTTTAGGAATGAAAATATCTGAAGAAGGCAGTCAACTATAGACTTTTTCTGACAAAAAATTTGTGAAACTTTTTAAATTATGGTATAATGTAGAATTTGTTGCTGAAGTAATCACTATAGTTTGTGTAATTTTCCGTAGGTAATACAAATTGGGGGGAGAACTAACAGAAATATTAAATAATAATATTGTTACATTGATTTGACTATAAGATTTATTTTATTAAATATAATAAGTATAGACAGTAGGGCAATAAGTACCCATAATTAATAAAAAATATTCATAACCCATATCTATTGTTTAGGTACTGTTATAAACACACGCATTATTTTAAATAAATAAAAAAATACATTAAAAGTCAATGACATTTATCTTACTTTTTCATTTTGGTTAAAATGGGAAGTCTTTAAAATCTAACACCTCGTTGTTCATTCATAGTTTCTGACCGAAATTCTTCCAACACTAAACCCCATGGGCTCCTTTGATAGTCAAAGTTTCAGAAGTCTGAAATTTTACACTTATTAAAAAAAATAATGATAATAGTGAGTTGTTACGTCATTAAATGGTTATTTGAACAAATTAACAAAAATAAAATTTAGATTTTCCTAAATCGTAGTTTCTCCTATAAATAATGTAGGCACAAAAGACATTCATGAAAAGATCCACTTCAAGAAAAGATAAAATAAATGTATACCTACTTGTAACAATTTTCTAGTCCTTATTTTTTATGTGCGTGATATATAACATATTTATTCCTTTTTCATAATCACTTTAAATATATAAACAAATATTTCACACCCTCATCTCAATATTCTAGGTTAAATGTGGAATTTTGTTTGAAGTAAAATAAATAAATAACACAACACATTCATATTCGTAATATTAAAAAGAAATATCATAATTCAGTACACGTGATAGAAAAAGACAGCAAATCGTTTCGGCCGACCAAGACCCGTCGATATCATTTCGATTCGAATGGACGGATTTTCGACATTATTTCGATGGTAAAATTTTCAAGAGTACCAATATATCGACATTATTTCGATCTCGATCCCTAATCATCGAATCGAGATTTCGGGAGTCCCTCCACTGATGTGTGTTTGCGAACTGGTGTCAAGTGAGATAGGCAACCAGTAGTTACGGAAATATAGTAAACCGAAGGAAAACTGAGAAACCGGTGGTAGGAGAATCGATTGTTTCAATAGTCAGATAGATACACTACGCTGCAAAAAAGTTCTGCCATTTAAAAGAAACATGATGTGCCATAAGTGGCGCCCTCTACTAGTGACGTCAAATTTAGAAACAAATTTGAATTTCTCGCCAGCAAAAATCCCTGATTTACAAGTTTATGTAAATATTTGAATTTTTTAAGAAGTTATCTATCAATATCGAAAATAAAATATTAACTTTGACACCCTGTATCTTTTTTATTATACGACTTGGGATATAGGTATGTTAGGTTAAATCGATTTATTTTCACCTAAGGAATCTGTGGTCTCAATTTTGCTACTTCATTTAAAAACCCCCTGTATAAATGTAATTATTGACTTAATAACAAATATCCCATAAACGAAAAAATGTTCGATATAAACATTATTAATATCTGCACATAGATTGTAGTGGTTTCTTGTTTCAAATGAAGATACTTTTTTAAAATATAGGCCGATATTCAATTCATTTCAACTATAATTTAAAAAAGTGATTTCATCCGAATTAAGAAAGCTGTACAATTTATGTGCGCATAATATTAATGCATATAGGGTGCTCCGATTATACTTCAAAAAAACTGAGATGTGACTTGGCTTTGAAAAAATAGTGGGGGTAGTTCATATAACATTTTTGTTAATAACATATATGAACTACCCTCCCACTATTTTTTCAAGGTCAACTCACATCTCAGTTTTTTTGAAGTATTATCGGGACATCCTGTATATGGACCATCTATTAAAACAGATTTTTCAATTTTACTTAAGTTTTCTTAATCGATGTAGTTAATTTTTTTGTTACAATGTTAAGTACTGCTTGTTTGTTATTAGGCAAATAATTTTTATACTGTTGCATTGCCCTCTTGTTTTCTTCAAAGGTTACATTACTTAGGAATTGGGATTATAATAAAACAAAATTAAAACACTGCCTACTGTTTTTGCAAAGTCCAGCTGATCTAAATTGAAGATTGGTGTGATACACAAAAAATTCCAGTTATACAATAACTGGTCGGTATTTTTTAAACCATAAGAAAAAGTAATTTGAAAAAAAGCTTGAAATAAAAAGTTCTATCAATATTTATAAAGTGCTTGCTTTGGAGAAAAAAAATTTGGAGCATCAAGACGCCCAGGTCATACGGTTTCATTATCTACGTTAATTTAAAGTCTTACTCAGTCCAAACAAACTTTGTTTGGCAACTCTCACTTTGCTTCAGCCGTTCGCAAGAAAAACGCATTTCCCACAAGAACTACCCTGTACCTGCTCTACGTCGGTTCTTATGCGGTGCTCCCTATATACAATGTGAACCGGAGATAGGAAAATGATTAAATGGAGAAAGCTCTAGAAGGTTCTGTTGCTACCTTAATGGCGCTTGCAGACCAGTCCTAACTTTTCAGGTTTTTGAGTCATTTTGAAAAAGAAGTTCTTAAATCTCGCGTTTTCGAAAATCGTGTACCTTTTTTATGTAGAGGAATTTTTAAAATCTAAAAATACCCTTTCACAGCATTTTTTTTCCATAAATTCCACTGTATATTTAGATTTTTATTGCAACGTTTCGGTTGGAAGAAACCATTATCAATATTTTTGTTTTTCTTATGGACATCAAAACCGAAACGTCGCAATTAAAATCTAAATATAGTAACGGCAAGAATTCAGATGATTTACATCATAGTTCCCGTTATGCAATTGTTTTTACTGTCAATATAATTTTCGATATCTGGTCGCGTTAAAAACAAATATTTTTGTTTTCAATTTAGTGCAATATATAGTGCAAATGTTTATTGTAGTATATAGTTTTATTATACTCAGTTGCAGTCTCTTAAACACTGATGAAAATTTAATGAATTATTCATTTGTTCGTATGACGTAAGTTGTCTGAATTCTTGCCGCAAGCATATACAGTGAAATTCCTTAAAAAAATTTGCTGTGAAAGAGTGTTTTCAGATTTAAAAATTCCTCTACATAAAAAAGTTAGACAGTTTTCGAACACGTCAGATTTACTTTTTTTTAAAATAACTCAAAAGCCTGAAGTGATTCCGGTCTGCAAGCGCCATTAAGTTATCAACAGAACCATCTAAAACTTTCCCCTCTTATAATTTTCATGGTGCATTATGAAAATGCATTGTATGTAATGCTGAGCTAATGCTGCTAAACGTATACTTTTTTCTGATGACATTTCTTGGATATTTTGCGCTTTATGCCCATTCTAACCATAAAATTTATTTCTCAACCCTAATGAGCACGAAATGCTGCTGGTTACGCCCGTTTCCAGCAAGATAGTGTAGTAGTAGTTTTTCTCGACGTAAAAAATTACTTTAATAGTTTTTCTAAATCGATGCATAGCTTGCATAAGTACCACGCTCCCTTGATTTAATCACACTACATTTTTTTTGTGGAGTTATCTCGAAAGCAAAGTGTGTGTGAACACACTAGATTTTATCAAAGGTTTGAAAAAACGAATAAGCTTAGAACTTTAATTAGTCTGAGGTAAAATAAACTTGTAAGCGAAATGATCCCTATGCATTAAATAAATAGCTTAATTTAGATGTCTATGTACGAAAACCATTAAGAAAATAAAATACATCATTCAGCTTACCAGTATAGTCTCCTTCTATTTTAGTTGCCACGGCGACCATAGTAGCTGCACCCCATTCCGTTTCTACCTGTAAAAAAAATATTCATTAGAAACATATTTTCAAACAAATTATATTTTAACCAATATAGAAAGAACTTTGAAAGCACAAATATAAAGTACGATATATTTATACCACACACCTAACGATAGAATACCTATATAAATGTAGATATATGTTGAATTTTCCACTGCAGTTTTTAAATTTTGAAAAGGATTTTATCGAATTAATTCACTTTTGAAAGGGAATCGTTCACAATCAAAACTGAATACCACAAAACATATGTCCTCCCCTGCACAGTAAAAAATGGACTAACTCACCCGCAGCTTAACAATCAGCTCTGATGACTTGATTTTTTATTTAAATGCAGAACCAGAGGTACCTATAGGATATAGTGATTTGATTTATTTAAAATTCATTACGTATGATTTGAAATTTCCGAATATATTATTTATACGCTAGCGAATATAAGTTCAAATACAAATTATGATATATTTACACCACAGCTACTCGACAGAATTACCTATGTTGAATTTCCAACTACCTACGCGATTTTCAAATTTTGAAGTGTTCCTCAAGTTTCGAATTAACTTTTATGTGGCAAACAATCAAAACTGAAAACTACTGTATTTATTGGAAAACTTTTATAGAACATAATACAAATTCATCCAATTATTGTTAACCTACCAAATTTTGTAGGCTATGAGACTTCAATTTGATTACAAATTATAAAATAATGGTTATCAAACTTACCCAAATAATCAAATATCGCCGGCATGTGCATTTTCTATTATTTTTATCTATAATATGCATATATGTATAATCTAATCAATCACTAAAAAACACCTGTGCAAAAAAATCTACAAAAAAGCAGACACGCTCCGCACTCACTGATTTCTTTAGATACCAAAATCAAGAAATAAGGTGACCGAAATGCAGCCAATCAAAAGTTAGGACGCATCGCTTTCCCGCGCTTCGGTATTTTCCAAGGCCTTCTCTACGTTTGGGTGTTTTAAGTTACAATTATAACCAATTTAGAATATAATTCTCGTAAATTTTTTAAAACACAAGATGGATTATGGCTTTCAGGGTTCAATTCAGCGGGTTATCGTCAAATTTCAAATAATGTACCACACAAATGTGGCAGTAGGCGAGCTAAAAAAATGTTATTTCTCCCTGTTCATATAAATATACAATTTGTTAGATGCAATGGTAATGGGTAATAAAATTAACTGGAAACATTTCATAGACAAAATTTGCAAATGTTACAAATACCTGTTAAGGCTTTTGCGATAATAATAACACGCATTATTATTGCAAAGAATTGTACGTACTTTAGCATAGGAAACAATGTTCGAGGACTCCACCACGTTTCACCTATAAATCCCACGTTGACTGCACAATGTTGGTTGCTCATAGATAAAAGAAATTGTGCGACTCTGGATCGACAGGAACACTTGTTGAATTTGAATAGCTCTGCGCGACCACAGTATAGAAAGACCAGTAAGGACAGCTGCACTTTCGCGCCAAGCCATTTTCAGAATTCATTCATTTCCATTTACGCACTTGTTTTGGTTTACGTTTCGTAGTATAACCGCTTGTGTGTCTTATCGTTTTGTGATATTCAACTTCTTAACCTATTTGAGTTGCGTTCCAGTCTTGATTTTATATTTTACTATTTTGTTATATCTCCAAAAAAATAATTATGAATGCATCAGAAGAACCGGGCCAAGGTACAAAAAAATGTAATATAGGTAGTAGGAGTTTATTGTGTAGTAGAAAGTTGCAAAAACAATGCTGGAAGTTATACAGATATGGTTTTTTTACTCCCAAAAGGCAACAGAAGGTAATTTTACAATCATTATATACAATTATAATTATAATAAATTAAGAACATAAAATATTCCTTATTATTTTCCGTGTACCGTTTTTTGTGGTAATGCATAAAGTTTGTAACGGAGGAATATTATTTTCAACCAGCATTACATACTTATGGCAATTTGCAAACAGTATTCCTTTCTTATTTTTTGTGTTTGTAAAATTGATTGCATTTTATGATTGAAATTCATGTAACAAGTATAAAATAAAATTATTGTTGTTTTAGAGCGAAGCAGTGGGCGGTTAAATGTAAGAGAGATCTTTTGGTTAAAAACTTATATAATTTTCGAATATGTGCTCAGCATTTTTCACAAGAAATGTTCAAAGATCAGAAAAGAAAACGACTTACGGCAAATGCTTACAATATTTTCAGACGATATAGTGGCAGGTAAAAATATGTAACGTTTATTTTGAAATAGCTATCAGTATTTGAACATATAGAAATACATATTTAGAACATTTTTGATTGTATACATATAAGAATGTATTTTTTCAGAATTATCACAGAAAAATGTGAAAATTTGAATGCAGTCTTGAGTTTGTCTTGAGAATTATTATGGTAGCATCAAACAACAAGAAGGAAAATCTATCTCACCAGCTTCTATATAATTTCGGGGATTTCATTCGTAAATTTGTGTGCGATTGACTTCAAGCAAGCACTGAAATGTCATAAGTCAATGCATATTATATAGGTACTTCCGATTAGAGAACCTAATTCAATTTCAGAATTGCTTCTGAAGAAGCGAACATACATATGTCTCTTGAAAAGTCAAAAAACTTAAAGCGACAACACGGCAACCAGCCCAGGAATTGTTCAACAAAGTTACTTTTGTTTATAAGTAAGAAATAATTGAGTATGTTCAATTTTAAATACGAATGTACACTCGCCATAGCTTTATGCCATTTTTTTGTTAATGAAATAAAATGTTTATATAAATTGTATTTTATTAAATGTCATAGTTCCAGGTAGGGACATATCCGTTTTATCTATTGTCTTCAAAGTTTTTATACGCTTGTTAAATTATTAATAATAAACCTCTCAAGATATTTATTTTAAAAATTTTACGCAATGCGAATAATACTATATATTCGTAATTTATTAGCTCGAAGAATTTAAATTATCATGACAATTTGTTTCCCATATCTAGTGTTTTTTGGTAATTTAAACAATAATTTGTAGTATAATTTTTAAAAATTACACGTATTTCACAAATTTGCATGTTTATATTTGTAGCAGGTCACCTATTTGAATTTCTGGTGACTTGAACAAATATATAAATCTAGAAAATGTACTTATATTTGTGGAAACTATAATAAAATTGGGCAAAAAAACTGCAGGTAATAACAGTAATATTAATTACAAATAATGAATATATATGTAGTAGTAAATTAAAAACAAAAAATGTAAAATAAATTCATATCAACTTATATTTATTTTTTTTCATTATTTAAACTATTTATATTATATTTACTGTTTATAGATAGCTAATAAAACCAATATATCATTTACTACAAATTTTCAAAATCATATTACATTTTGAGTACCACAGTTACAATTTAAATTTTGACAGTCACAGGTTACAAAGTGAATCACGCCATAAACAATAGTGAAGAGAGCCTCACTCCCAAGTGGGAGTGATGCTATCTTCACTTCAAACAACAAGGTCAAAGAAATCGACTGGCGGATTTCATTCATAAATTCGTTAGCTGTCCCTACTGGTCTTTCTATACTGTGTGCGCGACACAAATTGTTCTGTTTCCCACTTGTTCTCTATCACTTTGTATTAAAATTCTTCCGGTACATGAAATTTTGTTTTCCAGGAATTTAGAAAAATTCTATTTTTGACAGATGGTTCCGAATGAATTACTAACTTTTTAACACTGCAGTCACTGCACAGATTTTAAAATTTTTTGACAGGTGAGGTTAATTTATTCACAAGTACTTTGATTATTAGTAACTTTTGTTTCTTTTAAGAGTACAATTTTGATAATCTCTCTTGAGCGACTTCAAAGCAACTGCCTGCTCAAAGCGAGCGTTTTTAGTTTTATTAAACTCGAAACAAATGAACTCGTTGCTAAGCAACTGATGGCTAAAATTTTATAAAATTTTGATTTGGATATTGTGGAATTATGTCTGGATGAACTTTAATTATATGCTTGGAAATGTATTCTGCTAATTTTCCTGAACATTTTGATATGCCCAACTTTCTTCTAGGTTGTTTTTTAAGCAATGCCAAAATTTAACCAATTTTTAAATATTCTGCAAAAATTATACATTTAAGATCAGTTTTAACCGTTGAACGAGGCTCTAGAACATATAAATTTACATTACATTCACATAAAGTGTCTCTTTATTGTTAAAAAATGTTCTAATCGCTAAATGTTTCTAGGGTGTCCGATGTTATTGAAAATTTTAAATTTCACACACTGTGAAAAGTTAATTGACTGTCTTTAGACATAGTTTTAGAAAAATTAGAATATCGTTTTTACACTGCACACAATTTTTATCAGTACAATTTAATTTTACATGAAAAATTTTTACAACTTACTACTATGGCATGCACCTGATAACATATAAATGGCATTTTGGAAATATTAGAAATGATTCATATCAGTTCTACATGTTTATATAGTGTCAATGTATACTATATTGTGTTTTTGTAACGTTAACTGGACATGAAGTGTTTTTGTATTCAATTTCTTTTTTTGAAGTACGGCTGTCTTTTTCGAGCTTGCTTAAAATAATAAATGAAATACAAAACTACAATATAGTCATGTTTCTACATAATATAAAGCATCTTTAGAGTTGAATATTTATACTGAACCTAATTTATTAAATTGAAAATTTTTAATGTTTTTATATTTGACAGTTCGGTATAAAATTTAAAATTGAAATGAATGGTTTTCCACAATTTCTTTTTTTACAAATTAGTTGTGTGATAGGATCTATGCCATGGGTAAACGAAAATACTTAAAAACTATGACAATTATGGAAACACTTCGTCACACAGAGGACGATACCTACAACTTTTATATAACGGTACCTAAATTTATCCCAAACATGAGCATTTCCTTTTACAACCAAGTGTTTAATACATGTTTTCACCCTATGAATACCTCTATTCATTTTTGATAAGAAAATTTTAAGTGTATAATAAACTTGAAATTTTATTTTTCTGCTCGATATTTCAATATCATAGCAATATATATATTAATAATAGGAGCAGTAAGTGGATTTACGATGGAACTAATATTGCATATTTGAGTTTTATCATTTTCGGCAGTTTTAGAATTAAAACTACAATGATTAGGTAGTTAATTAAGTACATATTGAAAAATTAAAAAACAATGTTTGCAGAATTGTCATTTTCCTCGAAATAGAAATATATCAATAAAACATTGTGCCATTTATATTAATTTTTGTTAAAAAATTGTCATCCACCAAAACGTCATAGTAAATTATGGTTTTGAAAACCTGTAAACTGATATTTAAAGGAGTTCTATCTACCTACCTAAAAAAATAAAAATATAGTGCATACTAAACAATGCTAGTAATAATGTATGATTATGTAAAACTGAAACTTGAAAAACTAGCTATTTAATAATTTATGCTTGCTTGCATGTAAACTCTTTTGAACTTTAAGTGCTATTTTATTATAAATCAATGTACAGCATTATAACTGAAGTTCTTCAATAATTATTGTGGATTTACATCGTAAAAAGGTACAAAAGCATGTTTTTATTAATTTTATTTAAAAACTACTTAGATTTACAGTTACTAGTAACTAGAACCAAACTGTTACAGTAGAATATTATATTCACTCAAACAGTTGTAAACCGTAGAAAGTCACTATCATCCCAGAGTTATCGGAAATGAAATGCTTGATAAATAAAGTGGTAAAGGTATTTTTTTATATACGTAAGTACCTAGAGTTAAATTGTCATATTTTGTCGGCGGAAATATGCAGTTAATCGGATGACATACTTTTTTGTAACACCCTGTATATGGTTTGTCAGAATATGATTTCATTCTTAACAACATTCCCATAAAGTTTGCTCTGTACCAATATAGTGTATACACTATTGTCTTCGTCTGCTAGTCGTTTAAAAATCACGGCATGCATTTCCATACTTTTTTTAAAACCCTCCGCAATGATCCCTTTCCATAGTAGTTGATGCCATAGACTGATATTTATAACATTTGAGAACTAGTATGCACATGTCCCTTGATTCTGCACATAAACAATCTATTCCTATTACCAACATATTATTTTTCTTTTAGATGATAAATACTTCTTTTTGAGATTCCAGTTCTGAATCCTTCCCAATTTCTCATTTTCATTTACTTAATTGTTTTTCAGAAATCATTAGGTAATTTAATTTTTTTCTAGCAAACGGTGTGTCAAATGAATAAAGTAAGGAGTCTTTTTCTGTTGGAAATTTAAAAGGATTCTAGAAATGGTTTTTGTTTCTAAAAAAAACATTGGCATACCATTTTTTTCATTAAAATTTCCCGAAGATCTGTCCGTACACACGCCACTGGTGGAAGAAAAAAAATATTTTTTACTTAAAAATATGTTTCTACATTAACTATTCAAAGGTTCCAAATTTCATTTAAATATATAAAGTAGTTTTAAAAATATGAATAAATTTGGAACTTTTGATAAAAATTTTGACACCCTGTATCTTTGTAACGAAGCATTTTTCGAATATAATTTATAATACAAACTGATATTATTTTGTGGTCTTCTGTTTGCCTCTAAAGTTTCTGCTTTCGAAAGTGGACCACCCTGTATATAATTTTGACCTTTAAATATAAATTACATTAATTCATTTATAGCGTCTAATATTAATTTGTATTTGACCCCATATTTCACATCTTTACAAAAAAATAAAACTCTTCGGGTAAAATATTTAGGATATACTCATTTCAACTTGGGACTACATTTTTTTTATTTCTTTATTACTGATTTTTTATTAAAGTTAAGAGCCCGTCCACCATTTATATAAATGGTATATTCATTTTATAATTCCTTACAAAAAATGAGCTCATTTAATATCAAGATTAAAATTCGCAGAGCGTTTCAAGTGATTAACACGATTTAAAATTATTAATATACTTTATTAGTAAATACAAGTACTATATAAAAAAATACATAAATACATAGGATTAAGTATATGATAATCACAACAATAATACTGAATAACACTGACACTGAGATGCCATTACTTGCTATAGT
Organism: Monochamus alternatus; assembly: GCA_037114965.1. NCBI lineage: Eukaryota > Metazoa > Arthropoda > Insecta > Coleoptera > Cerambycidae > Monochamus > Monochamus alternatus. The sequence goes on along the minus strand of CM073433.1, from coordinate 51,159,438 downwards.
AAAGCAAATTCGAGAAACGAAGACATAATTACGTGCTTTACGAGTTGCTATAGTTCTATAATTAGAAGTAGGTACAAAATAAAAGAATCGGCAATAAAAAACACAAATTACTACATTTAAACGACAATAAGAATCTAAAAAAGAGAATAATACAACCGTCAATAAAAAGATTTACGTTAAGTATACTTTAAATCAAAGTCTCGATATGTATACAGGGTGGATCATTATATGAACGAATATGAAGGTATAACTACATACCTCCTAGTAAAATACTGCTGTAGAAATGTACAGCGTGTTCAATAAATACATTTTTCTATCATTAAATTTGAGTTTTTTCCCAAAGTAACATTAATTGTTTTTAGAGCTTCCACCAATTGTATCCTTTTGATATAGGTATAACACAAAAGTAAGATTTTGCCCCTTATTTGATCCACATTATGGTTCCACCCTATATAACATCAATTTTCTCAAGTTATTACAATAAATACAAATAAGTTTGACTCCTCAAAATCAAGTAAAATAAATATAAAAAATTAATACTACAGAATACCTATAGTTTTGTCACAATCAAAACGACCAGTCTTTAAAACCCTATTCGATGCTAGCCTTGGTAGCGAAGGAAGTCAAAGATGAAATCTCGTTGGCTGACGACTCCGTTGGCAAGCGGCTGAACTCGACCTCCTCCCCGTCCGCGCAAATGGGATCGGCAGGCCATTGCTTGTGACTGGGGGCGTACAGTATCAGCATGGCACATATGTAAACGTTCCACATGCCATAGACGCCGGTATGCAAAGCCGATGTCAACTCCAGGTCCATGTTCTCGTCCCATTTGTTCTGACCCTCGGCGACTTGCGACAAAATGAAAGAAATGACCGTCAAAGCTGCACAAATCACGGTAACCAGCATTAAGAAGTTGAAACGGTAGATTATTCCTTCGTAGCGCAAACGACGGGCTTGGGGCATGCTCGGTAAGATTGAACGTTTTATGCTTATGTTCTTAAAAACACGCCAGATCATGTAACAGAGGAAAATGAAGTACAAACTTGCCGATATTCCAGCAAGGATAATGAAAGATAAAGCAAGATTAGTGCCGATAGGCGTCACCCAGATCGAGTAGAAGGGGTTGACCAACTGTACTCCACGTTCGCATAGATCGAAAAATAACAGACATAAACAACCGATCACAATCGTACTCAAATGCTTCCAATACATTTTCAGCGTGTTACGTTCACCGTTGTCTTGAATCAACATGTGCTCGCCAGCGAAAACTAACCAAAACGAAAGCAACATGGCGTAAAAAATACCTTGACGGATATCGCTGAGAAGGAGCATGTACGGCATGTCAAATAAAAGAGTAAGATATTCAATTGGAAAATTAAGAAACGCTAACGTACCTCCTAAACCCATCAACATGCATTCTAGCAGCACTGGAGTGCGCTTCAACATATGCACTCTGTTCCAGAACCAAACCATAATCGCTATAATAATTGGAAAGAAAAACGTCTTCAACGACACCCACACTTTGGTAAAACCACCGTTCATATGAATCACATGCACGTAAATGTCGTCGATCTTACCCAAACCGGTGTTTTTCATAGCGGCGTGGTCGTATGGCAACCGTAGATTCAACAAGTAGTAATCGTGGGAAATGGCGCCTAATTCAAACAAGGGTATAATACTGCAATTGTACGGGTACCCATTCTTGTCTTTGATGGTCATATCTTCGAAGGTGCAGTCCATGTAACGCTTTTCTTCAGAGTGGGCATAATATTTCCAAGGCGTACGTCCACCGTTGGGAGTTTTGTCGCTGTAGGCCAATCGTGCGTCGAGAGTTAACTCAATAATGGGATCCAGCTTTTGTTCGGCTTGGTACACCATATCTACTTGTATAACTCCAACCAGATTCTGTTGCCAGCGGGAAAAGTCATGGGTGTCATGACGAGGCATCTGTACTACAAAAACCTAGAAAATACCCATTGTAAATATAAATATAGTCTGATTAGACTGTAAAAACTTACTAGATTCTTCGCATCTAATCCAACCGTTGCTTTTTCCTGGTTCAACTGTACCTCTCTGGAGCACGGCCTGGTGAACCAACGGTCCATATTATCGGAGTTGGGGCTCTCATCCACACAAACAGTAGACAGAATTCCTTGTGAAGTTGCCGGGCTGGGGCTGATAAGGCCGACTAGGAAGCACGTTAGCTGACTAGCCAGTAAAATAGCCACTAGAACGCTGAGTTTCCGACCGCTCAAGTTTTCGAGTATAGTGCCAGGCATGGTGGCTTCTAGCTTTGGAATTTCCTTTGTTTAGCCTAGGAAATTACTCAAGCTCAAGCTACTTTCAACACACGCCATTAACAAACAAAAACAAAACTAGGTTAGGGTTTTTATTTCTATATTTTTAATTGTTGGCTACTATGCTCAGCGCCTTTTGGATGAAAGTGAGTGAAATATGGAACTGAATGTGTCTCTCTCTTCGTGCAATGTTATTGGTGTAACTTCATAGAACAGCCAATGAAGTAATGATTCTGAACAAACACTGTATATCCAACCTGATAAACTGAATCGCACTAAATGAAATGTCAGTTTATTTGAACTACGGATTGACAATTGTACACTGAATTTTGTAAAAATTAATTTTTTTTTAATGAAAATTGCAATACAAGTGAATTTGAATTATTTATGTAGGAATCGGTGCGTATTCTATCTCAACTCGATTTAAATTTTACATTAAAAATTTTTTTCGATAGAGGGGAAAAGTGGGTAAAAAAACGTTAATACAAATGATAATTATATTTAATATAAACATAATATTGTACTTATATTAACATCGATAAAAAATATTTCACTCCTAAAAATACTTTTTTATGGAAATTAGGCTTAAATCTAAGTTACAGTACAACAATCATAAGGCTCCTCCTTAAAATTAAAATTAACGCACGTTAAACTGCATTCGTAACTTTAGCTAGTAACCTTAATATCAAATTTTATTTAGTACCTAACCTAGTATAATACATTTCATAATACCCAAGTTATCTTAAAATACGAATGATAAAAAAAATCAGATCACATTTGTAAATATTACATTCTTTGTACTTTCTCAGCTTTCGAAATAAATAAATTGGCTAGCTTTCTCAGGAGTCAATCGCTCCAGGACCCCGTCGTGCCGGGACTGTCGAGATTGCTGGAAGAGCTACCGATGCTCTCGCACGCCTCCAAGAACAAGTCGGGGTTCACCATTTCCATCACCCTCCAAGCCAAAGTTTTACCCCCTGAAATTATTTTGTGATAAATAACGGCCAAACTAAACAAAGTCAACTATCACTAAGTACAAAAATGTTAACCGCATGCTCAGGGAGGCCTAAAAGATAATCCTCCTACAGTCCGTATACTGCTAAGCGTATTATAACCGTATTGATTTCCCTTACATCTTCCATCTTTACCTGCCTCGTATCTCTCATCGCCTGATTCTATTGCAACGTAAGCTGTTACTATGTACTTTCTTAGTTACAAATTTATAAAGTTATCAATTATTTTCAGAAAGAATATTAATAATAATTTGCCGTTTTTAAGCTGCTCATTTGTTTTTTTCTCTTTACATTTTAAACCCTAATTTCTTCGTATAAAGAAAATATGATTTAAGGCATCCTAGAAATTAGAATTTTTTATGAAAATTGGTGCAAAAATTTTTTAAAAAAGTTAGAGAGAAGTTATGATCATTTCTTCACCTAGCAAGTGTTCTACCCTTTAGAGCGCTGCAATTTTAGAAATATTTTACCTGAAACTGCATCTCTATAAAAGTACTGTGTACCAAATTTGAAAAGTTTTTGAACAACTTGTAATTTAGAAAAAATGTTTCTGCTTTATAAATTTTCTGAAGGATGATTCCGTTAATTCTTATTTTTATCCATCCATAAAATATTTGTACTTAGTCATCGTTAATCCTGTATTCGCAGCAAGTGTCGAGCTCCAGTCACCAACATTCCCCGATTTTGATCCTATAGATCACGAAAATTAAACTTGAACTTACCTGTTTGGTGCACCGAATCCTTGATCTCCACAGAATTCTCGCAATAATGCAAAGCTGCTTTCCTCAAATTGTCGCAGCCGCACTGATCGGCCAGCAGTAAAATATTTGGCACACTGCTAGGCGTCAAACTCTCGATTAGATTCCTCTCGCACAAAACTGTCAGACCGGGCAGCTGGAATCTTGTGCTCAACGGCAGCAATTTGTGCGTATATTTGTCGGGGTTGTCCACCTTGTCCGTATAAATGTAACGGAGCAATTCCGTCACTAATCCGTGTGAGAGTTCCGTCAGTTCCAATTTGTACTTCATCCTCTGAAAAAAAAGCATTGTTACTTCTTTACTGGATAAGTTTTATTGGAAAAACATACTTTGTCCTTTTGGTCTTCGTACGGTATGAACCGTGTTCCCAGTTTGGAACTTCTCAGCTTGACGATCCAACTGTGAGCTTTGATGGGTCTCTCGCCTTCTTTGCATGCACACTCGACTAAGGAATCTTTGGCATCGTCCGTGCACATCAGTCGGGCCATATCCTGCGACAAACTGTGTACCTCTTCGTCGCTTTGGATGATCTGCAGCTTCAACATTATCCTCACGTCTTTTGCTGAAATACAATCATAAAGAAAACCTCAATTTTCATCCAGGTATGAAATAAATAACTTATACATTAAGTGTGAACAGTCATTTTAACAAAATGATCAGCGGTGCCCCTCAGGGTACTAATCATAGGCCATTAGTCTCCATAGTGTATATTAATGAGAGTTTTTGCTGATTTGGTTTGAAAACATTTCTAAGTTCTGTATATTCTAATCACAATAGTTATTATATAAAAATGCACAAAGATGTTCCCCAGGGTACTGATCCTAGACCATTAAGCCTCCCTAATGCATATTAATGACAATTTTTGGGCCAATTCAGTTTTAATTCTTAATTTTACATCACTTCCGCCTTCCTAAGTTCACTACAAGATACTTACAGCTGTCTATATGTCTATCCATTATCCCAAGGCTCTTATAGCCCACAGAGAGCAAGTCCCTAGTATTCTGAAGGTTCAAAACTACACTAGATATGGGACAGCACTCCCAATGTCTTATGCTGGCATCCCAAATACCGAATTGGAATCTAACTCTTGCCTGACCGGTCTCTTCCGTCTCACAACCGGTGAGATTTAGACATACTACTAGAGGATTGGTAACTTTCTTTCCATTCGAACCTGAAAAAAAAAAAACGTGTGGGATAAAAAATGCGTAAATAGTCCAAAAATATGTGGAACTTGAACTTGCTTTCCTAGTTACATAAAAAACATCAAGGGTGCGCGCGTCATAAAAATATCTCGAGTCAAGTAATTTGAATAAGTTGGATTGGCGCGTTTTTGACGCAAACGCGTTTTTTTTTTTTTGGATCATGCCTTGGGGGCATGTCGAATTCCTACATGAAACCTTGCCAGGCTTAAACAAATAAGCAAAGTGATTAATGATAACATAAATATCCCAGCAATTTCTTATTAAAATGAATTTCTCTCAACTGCCATAATAAAGTAAAATGTTATAGAAGATAATGTAAGCAATATTATTTGTTAAGTCTACAAGCTCAGCTGAGTTAGTATCACTGGTTCAAATATACATTTTAAGAATTTAGTATTTTATTTCTTACCTTTCCAAAATCTGACTGCGATGTTCCAAAACGTACTCATACCATTGACGGAGCATCTGAAAACAGGGCTATCTAGAGAATCCCTTTTGGAGATGGTTTTGTGGAATTTCCTGATCGTCCAGATTTTGCGGAAGACCACCTCGGAAGCCACCGGGACCTCGACCTCCTCGTGGATGGTTCCCACGTCCAGCGACTCCTCTACTTCCTTACCCTTGCCGTTTTTGGGGCTCTTTGGTTTGGTGGGCATGATTTTCAGTCTGGAACAATGAAAATTTGTAAGTCGCGCTATTCACACAAGAAAACAAGTTGGTAACAACAAGTTTTAGAGTTAAAAAATGGAGAAATACTAAAACGAAAGATTCTAGCACAAGGGTACAAAGAATTTCATATTGGCAAAAATTGTGTTATGAATTATTAATCTGGAACATAATCAGCTCTTTTATCACTTTCTTCCTCTATACGTTCACCAAATTTGAATATTTTTAATATCTGAATCTTCCTTATTTAGTGAATTAAACGTTTCTAGACAGCATATTATGTGAAAGATCCAAGGCCATTATCTTAAATTAGATACAGAACAGTCTTCGATAGGATTTCATCATAATCCGTCTAAGTAAAACACAATTCTTTTCGAAATCTAATCGACACTATTTCACTGATCCTTTAGAAATCATATAGTGAACTAAATTATTACCTACAAACGTAAAATAAAAAAACTAAGCTAGGAAAGCAATTATCAGCTCACAGATTTCACTTACATTTTCACCATTGCACTGCACTGAACCTGAACTAAAATCGATATTATAAAATGTTCTGCCTTGTAAAATAACGTCTGTTAAATCACTAGGTTTTTTCTAGTATTTCAATGTTGCACTAAACTGTTCTATTGAACGTAGGCAGCAGGTTAACTGCTGCTATCCGTTCGGATTCGCAGACCGAACTGATTTTATTCCTGCTAGCGTGGAATATATAGACCTTATCGTCTTTTGTCTAACCTCTTCAACAGCGGGGGCTATTTTTAGGCCGCATTACAACGGTGGGAAGTTCGCGGTAGCGCGTTGGTCGAGAATAGGGGCGGTTTAATGTTTTTTGGAATTTCAATGTAATTAACAGTAGCAGGAAATTGATACAGTTCGGCGGCCATTGCTGAAGCCGTGTAGATGGAAATTTTAATTGAATCAATATGTAGAAGTCGACGTCACAGCTCTGCCAACACTGCATCTCTTTTCGGAATTTCATAATTAAAACCAGGGAACGCCCGAGATGAAAAGTAGGTGCGATAAGGCTGCTTTGTAATGATCTTTAACCATTTATTGAGATTAAGGTGGCCAGATCCAGATTTATAGAAAATAGAACAAAATCAGAAAGAAGAAGACAAACGGATGACATAATATGGAAATGGATCTAATTTTTTTTTAAACTTGTATTTATTATTAATCAGAATTTTCAAATATTGTACATGGTGTCTTAAATACGATTGTATGGAATTTGTATACGTGGCGTTAAAAGGGATGAGGTAAGCTCCATTTTTAATAGAAAGTGTCTTTGGGATTTGACAGAAACGACTAATGACATCATCAATCATATTTTTTTCAGAAACATATCCATATGTCATTATGAAAATGAGGAAAACGCCCTCTTACTACATACATAATTAATAGTTTTTTTTACAAAAAAATCAGAAATAAAAAAATTAAATTTTAAATAAATTTTGTAATTTTTCTGTAGAAAACTTGTTGAGGACCGCTGACTCTCATACATTTATGAGTCATAGCACTGCAGATTGAACGTGTGGTTCACATTGTTGTTCACATGTATTTGCTTTTCTTGATATTAAACGCATACGTCAAGCTGCTATTTTGTTATTTAATATTGTGTGTACCTTTATTTTTAAAATTTGTTTCACTTATTAAAGTGCGAAGTCACTTTATGGTTCTGAATTCGAAATGGTTAATACTGACTCATTTGGGGTTATGTGGTGAAAATTAAATTTAATATGCTGCCTAAATAACTTAAGGAAATTGTGTCTTGTGTCTCTTTCTAACAGTGTACAATGACATTTAACTTGTGAAATGTGGATTACTGATTAAATAGTCAATTTTTTAATAAACAGGTAAGCTTGTGTGCACGTTTATGTATAATTTTTGAACATTGAACATAGTAATATCCTAAATACTTTATGGTAGTATGTGTTTAACTTGCAGAAATGCATTTTTAATCGTTTATAGTAAGGTCAGTTAACAAGTTAAAATTTATGTTAATAATACTGCGTATCATACTACATACCCAACTTTACTGTACTTATGCTTCAAATAAGTATTTTTAAAATAGAATTTAACCGTATTACTTTACTATTACGTTAAAGGAAACTTAATATTTATATTAGAGAAGATATGGCAACCTCGCAACAAATCATATGGTTCATTAGGTTGGTTATGACAGCGGTCCTCAACCTGTGGGTATTTTAAAAAAAATTAATATCTCCGTAAATATTTTTAAAAATGGCTTTCACTAGACTGATCTATATGACGAACTACACCAGCAGTTAAAAAATTTGTACTTATTTAGTTCACCTTGTATACCTAAATTTATTGTTTTTGAAATCGTTGCGATTTTACTTTTTGCGTGTATATCCATTAAGACAATTAAAAAATATAGTACGACTTTGCTATTTCTCAATCGACAATCGAAGGAAGTACTAAATCTATTAATACATTTGTCACCATTAAGTAAAATGTGAACTAAGTATTTATGTCTCTTGATAAGATTACCTAATCAAAATCACGATCGACCATGTCTAATAAAAGTGTACGCGAAAAATTTATTTCAATGATAATGTACGTCACAATTTACTGTTGCTGTGAAACACATTGTTTTTTTTTACAGTTCAAGTATAAGGTACAAGGTGCTACTTCTAGAGAACATAATGGAAGACTGAAGAATAGTTCAATTCAGGTGGAAAGATTTTATTAGACATAATAGTTTCGTTTAATCTGCATCAGCAGAAAAATTAGCATGGGTTATACACAGGGCGTTTGTTTTAACACACAGAAAATGAGCTAAAATAAAGAAAAATACAGTGGCGGCTCGTCTAGGGATGGCGGAAAATTTAAATATAAACAAAGTATAGAAAAAAAATCACAATTATAAACTGGCTAGTTTTATTTTAGATAGTACAACACGTACAGGGAAAATGTACTCAATAATATTACTTTTTATAGTGTTCCTTTTTCATTATAGTTTGGTAAATCTCACTTCACTGATTTGTCAATAGATAGGTAATATTGTAAGTGCCTTACTAAGTTACTTCCGATTTAAAATCAAGCTCACGAATTGTTATTATTTATAACACAATACAATTCACCTTTCACAGGTTTTTTTTTTCAAGTTAAATTGTCTGCACATTACAAATGTTAAATTTTTTCATTTTTTGGCACGGTGAAATATTTACTAGGCGCTGTATGCTATACATAATGGTATAATGCAATATTTCTTATTTTACGAGTCTATTTTACAACTTTATTCTATACCAATGTCTATTTAACACAATAACACTTAATGTCACAAATGACAAACTAAAATGAAAATCGTATACAACACAATGCGCAGCACAATGCTGTGTTAACTATATACGTGAGAACGTCGTCTGACGTCTGAAGTCTTCGTTGTGGCGGAAACTTTAAATTCCTACCGTTTTTAGGTTTACATTGTCTTCTTCGCATATGGAAAAATTATGCAATTTCCTCATTCGAATTGGTAACACAAAATAACAACGAAATATTCACCACGTTTTAGTTATAGGTAGCTGTAGAGTACCTCCACCAGCTTTCATTGAACAAGAAGTGTTCATTTAAGATTTTAAGACCTCATTATTTTTGAAGAGTATATCACCTCCCCAAAGTTTTCCCATCATATATGTAACACCACTTTTATGTTCTTTTTTCATACTGTTTGTATTGAACGTATTATATCAAAAATTCAAGTAACCAGTTTGCAGTCTGCCATCAAAGCAACCAAGAACTGTGTGTGTGTGTGAATAGATATATGGCTTTGGATGAATCAATTAGCCAAAGCTTATTTTAGATATTATTCTATACCTATATTTTGTAAGCTGCGAATATGTATGTTTTCAAAATTGTTTTGCCCAAAATTAACCATTATATAATTTTGTTTTTGTTACAATTTATTTTTATTAGTAACCTACAGCTAACTAATGTATTTTTTTTAATTATAATTTTTTCATTTTTTTATTGATTTTAATTTAATTTTTATATGATTTTAAATGATTTTTGTAATGTTTTTGCTACTAATTAGCTTTTATTTGCTTCTTTTTGTTTTGATTTTTATTTTTTTGAATGGTATTGTCATGAGACATTTTTACAATAATTATATTTACATATTCTTTATACAATGAAACTTATATTTTTCAATTGTTCACTCTTTTGCTATTAATTAGGTTTTATTTGTTTCTTTTTATTTTGATTTTTGCAACCAAGACCTGTAACAGCCTGGCGTATTACATCAACAACACAAAAACTTAATAGTTCTGATGATGTCACCTTAAAAACCGCACCAGCTTGATAACCACGTATTAGTCATTCTCTACGAGCTGCCGCATCTAAAAAACAATTGATAACGACATTAGTAACAAAGCGTGCCGAGGAAACAAACAAAGAACGCTACTATCACTCATTGCAATCCAGTAAACATTATTTGTGTCGGGTAAAGAGTTCCAGCGAACGATAAATCAATCGTTGGAGTATTTATTTTTGTGTAAACCACGCGATGGGCGAATGTCTCGGGTTTATAGCGTCCGCAAGCGTTTTATTTACCTTACGCTTTATTTCTGGACTGTTTAATTTTCGAAATAGATCGAGAACGCGTAGCGCTACTCCGGTTTTCGAGCTGGAATCGACGAAGGTCGCGAATGGCGCTTGGATACGTTGCGCAATGTCGCTTCTCGAAAATTATTTATCAAAAATTAAACGACAGAGATGATATTACATCATGTATTTATCGTTTCGACACACGAACAAATCCATTGACTTGAAAATCGCAGCAAAGGTCAAGGTTTTGGTGATACTCTCGCTGCTATCCTAAAATTGAAGTTATAATTGTAATTTTTAGTTTTTTTTATTACTTTGTACTCCCTCTTGACCATAATCAACAAGCGCACAAAATAATAGTCGTTCCCTCTACCACACATTGTACAGGGCGTTTCAAACTCGATAGTATTGGCCTACTGTGAGGGTACAAAAAAATTAAATAAAATTTGCACACGACTACAAAATTCACATTTGGAGTATTTTCACTGATAGATCGGTTTGGCCAAACTTATCGTTAATATCCTGTATATAGTCAATATAATGTGATTCTTAAAAAATACTTAAAAATCACTACGACAAAACTGTTTTCATAAATAACATTTCTAATCTTTATCGTTCTCATATTTCACAGTAAATTTCAAAACAAAAAAAATATTTTCCTAACAGTGCTAATACAGATTGTGTCAGTTTTATAGCACCAATACACATAAAAATAGTATTTTACATCAGCCACTTGATTGAGACTCAGCCTGCTTCTCGGAATATACAGGGTGAATCACGATCTCTTTCTAGTACAGCTATTTCTGTACGTAACCTCAGAAACATTCTACTGCAATTTCTTTGTTACCGCATCATCAAAAACATTGCAGAAATCAAGGAAGCGTTGCGAAAACAAACGCTTCAGCGAAGTGGCGCTTTCTCATTGTTGCGAATCAAGTACACTAGATAATCGAATAACAATGAACTAAAACAATGAAACCAAAAGTTATTCCACTGCTACTATTATCTAATGATATCTAACGCATACTAGGTCGTACTCGTTTAAAAACACATACACATTTTTAAGTAGGACGCAATGTATTTAAAATATCCTACATTTAGGGGTCATCCATCTTAGCGATTTTGGCGTCAGTGTGTCTGGCACCGTCAATTCGAGGACAGGCTAGGTAGTGGGTATGAATTATTTCGAGTGCTGATTGCTGTGCCTGGGCGTAAGCGTCTTGTTTTTAACGGCGTGCCCTACGGTTCCACTATTACATCATATTTCACTTTCACAAAAAGACAAATCAAAAAGTCTTTATTTGGCAGGGCTCGGTCTCTGGCTGCTTAGGCCCAACCACCAATGAATATATTTTTTAAATAAGAGAGATGCTAAATTATTACAATATAAATAGCAATGAAACAGAATGAAGTAAAAGAAACAACAAAAAAAAAACATAATTCTAATAGGATCAGATTATAATAAGTTTAAAAATGTATTTTAAATGCATGCTTTGTAATTTGGTTACTTACAAAATATTCCTTAAGTTTATGTTTCTGTTTCTTACAATTAATTTTAATTCCTCTGGTAATATATTATAAAAAAGTGCAGCTAAATAAGAATACGAGGATTTAAAGAATGAGCATGAGTGCGGAGGTATATGTATGCAGTAAAAGTTAATTTCTCAAATTTCTATCGTGTACATTATTACCGAATATTAACTTTGAATTGAGATGGCGGATTTTTCGTATTTATGATCTTATGTATTAAATTGATATAATGAATATTTCTACGCACTTCCATTTTAAACCATCCATTTTTAATAAAATAAGGAGTAATCTCTCCTTTTGCCTTATGCGAATCTCATACATGAATTTTGTAGAACTTTTATTTTATAAGTCAGAAACTGATAACACAAAAGTTCAGGAATTGATCAAAATTTCGCAATTTATTATATCGTTTACCGTATAAAGTTGTTCTCAATGGTCACCTTAAAATTTACACATATGAGCATAGTAAGCCGAGGTTATTTGGAGGAAATTTTCAAATGTGTCATTATTATCTTAACTTTACAAAATATAGCATCCATTTTGCTTGTACTAATACCCGTTATAAAAATTTTCTAAAAATACACGTCTGTGATACATAAAACATCCAGATAAGATACGAATAGGCCATATATTTACCTGTCTAGCAACATATCCAAAAATAGACCCCTCCAAGTACACTTTTCCTAATACATCAAACCTCTGTTGCCTACACAAAGAACTACTACTAGTTTTTTTATAATGATTCTCAATTTATTTGTTTTTTGAACTGATATTAAAGTTTTATCGCAATCATGCAGTCTGTGGTGAAAATATTGTCGTTATCTCTTTCTAGAGAATGTCGACAGATACTGGCCTCTATAAGAAAATAAAAGTATAATAAATATATGTAAGTAAGTAATATTTATGGTTTTGTTTATGTGAATTCTGTAGAATCAACAGAAATACTGCATTTGGTGCAATTTCGATCACGATGAAGGTTGTGATTGATATTTAATAAAGAATGCTATATTTTTATACGGTCTTTACTAGTTACAATTTTTATATCCATAATTATGATTAAGGTGAAGATATTACTAGTTAAAGTAATATTCTATATAGTTTTAAAAAAGAATTCTGTCGATGTTATAGAACCATAACCAGTAGAACCAGTAAGTGACTATGCCGGGCTCTACATTTTTTCCACCACCAGCAATTTTATGGCATTAACTGAATTGTATTTCATATATAAATATCATTTAATCTGGAAAAATGCGATTTAACCCATGATATCGGGCAACAAATAGATATAAATAACTACATTTGCGCAAAATCGATAAAAATAGCGGTTTTCCTGGAAAAAATATAGAAACTCATCCAATTGGTTGGTCTTCCAACGAAAATAAAAACAAGTCAAAGTTAACAGAGCCAAAACAACGCAGTATCACCCTATAATAATAAAAAATTAAATTTATAAAGTTATTTTTGAGATGATTAAGAGCTTCTTAAATCTCAACAAATCGACGAATATAATAAATGGATATTTTGCCTCCTTATTTATGGTATTTACATAACCTTAAACATATATTACTTTGGAAAAGTTGTTTGAACCGCAAATATTAAAAATACATCGATTCTGAAAATTATGTCATATATAAAAATAGCAAGTTGAAAAGTGTGCCAGAAATAATGTCTTGCGTTCATACATCAAATAAAAAATAATAAAATAGCAATGTGTATAAATAAACAAATTTTTCCACCATTATTTTATGTAACCTTTCTATTTCCTCATATTTTATGTCTGGTGGATTTCAAACAAACACTGTTTTGTCCTGAAAAACTTTGTATTTTCTAGTTTATATCAAACTTTGTGGCCGCATTCTTTAGATTATCTTGGATCGAAACGCATTTTCTTATTTAATGGGCATTTTACCTTAAACCAAAACAGTTTTTACTCGGTGCACTGAGCATTTCAAATAGGATTTTTTCAAAAATGGTTACTCCTACCGACTTCAGCAAGGTATACCTTTTTCAAATAAAGCAGGTAGGAGAATTGATTGTTTCGATAGTCAGATGGATACACTAAACTGCAAAAAAGTTCTGCCATTTAAAAGAAACATGGCGTGCCACAAGTGGCTCCCTCTACTAGTGACGTCAAAATTAGAAACAAATTTGAATTTCTCGACCGCAAAAAATAAAATTTTAATTTAACTGTATCTGTTTTATTATGCGATATAGGTATGTTAAATCGCTTTATTTTCACCTAAGGAGTCTGTGGTCTCATTTTTGCTACTTCATTTAAAAACACCCTGTATATTATACGATTTTTTCATACTCTTTAAATAAAATAACCTAAAAATTACAGTTAAATGCTGACAAAGTGTTTAGGTTTAATTCATTTTAGGAAATACACCCACACAGCCTACTTATTCGTTGGAGATTATTTCATATAAAAAAACTGAATTACGTTATCTTGGCATTCAGCAGGCGACAACGCTACATCTTATCAATTATCATAAAAAAACAGCACAGTCATTAGCATTAACTAACTAACAGGCTTCTCAATTCCAGCCTAAGCATGCCCCGACCATGTGGAAACGATAAAACGACCGTGTGACCGCTCTACAATTTAAATGAGCATTGTTTTCCACTTTAATAGGCATGTGTCATAATTGAAATGAATTTCGAAGCAGACCCTCAATTGCTAAATGGAATATAAACATCACAATTAAAAGTTTAACTCCCCGCACGTTTTTTGGCATTGCATTTTTGTTAAGTGCGATAAAATCCGTCCAGACGTCATAAAACAGCGGTAATTATTGGTGAAAAAAGAACGAAGCGTTGGTGGGTAAACGTTTTTCGATAGCTTTTCATTTTTTAATACCCACTACTGTTATAAGGATGAAATAATTTAAGAGGAGACTGCTACTGCCACCTATTAGTCACGACCTGAATCCGTTCTATATTTGTAGCAAGTGAGAAACCAGCGCATCTATTAGGTTACGGATTGGCGAGTGTGATGAGTTCAAAAAATATCACAGGTGGTTTCCTTCGAATTTACAGTCTGTGTATTTATCTATATGAATAAGTCTAGGAAATTTATAAATACAGTATGCGCCAAAAGTATGGAATAAATTCAATAAAAACAAAACAATTTTTTTTTGGGAAAAATCCTCGAACAGGTCGATTTTTAATTAAAAAAATACATATTTTAGCGTAAAATGCGATTTTCAAATGTCATTTGTTATCGAGTAATGACGTCATCGATTTTTTTTTAAATGGCAACACCATATTTTTTTTCCTTGATTCTGAAAGATCGTTTAATTCTCTATCAGACAGTACTAAAATTTTGCCCTCTTACATAGGAAAGTTTTCGAGTAAATGACGATTGAATGTTAGAAAACGTAAATTTTATCCATAAAAAAGTAACAATTCTGAGGTATGTAAAATAAAATACAATTGATTAAATTTTATACTTAAATTAAATGTTCGAATTGCCATCCATCAACTTGTTGACAATGCGCAAGTCTGTGAAGAAATTCTTCTTGCACATTATGAATGATTTCTGGGGTAACTCTGCGTATTTCGTCCCGAATGCGATTTTGAAGTTCTTCTAAATTACGTGGTTTATTAATGTACACTTTTCACTTCAAGTATCCCCATAAAAAATAGTCAAGAGGTGTAAGATCTGGCGATCTTGCAGGCCATTCTATCGGTCCGCGTCTGCCGATCCACCTCCCAGGAAAACAGTTGTCCAAAAAATCTCGTACAGGGCGCGCATAGTGCGGAGGTGCACCGTCTTGCTGAAACCATATGGTATCGTCAGGAATGTCAGGGTCATTATTGTTAGGAAAAATTACTGCAAGGGCTGGAACAAGGTCATTTTCTAGAAACTCTAAATATTTTTGTCCTGTAAGGGTTCCTTCAAAGAAGAAAGGCCCTACTATTCTGTCGTCAACTATTCCAGCCCACACATTTAATTTCTGAGGGTTTGGGTATGTGCCTCTGCCATCCAATGAGGATTTTCCCCGACTCCAATATCTGCAAGTTTGACGGTTTACTGTACCATTCAGACAAAATGTGGCCTCACCTGAAAAAAAGTATTTGCCGGTGTAAATTTCTATTTCCTTGACATAAATCCATTAGAATTTCGCAAAAGTGTAAGCGGCGATCGGGATCATCTTCATTGAGTTCCTACACAAGTTGAATTTTGTAGGGATGATATTTTTCCTTCCTTAAGACTCTGACTAGTGTCATTGTTTAATGCAACCAATCGTGAAGAATTATCCACCATACTTATCAAAATGTTCTGTTTCTGATTTTCATTAATGCTTGGACGTCCAGGTTTTGGAATATTTACAACATTGCCAGTTTCTCTAAATTTAGACTCTACCTTACTGACTGTTGATTGGCTGATAGGGCGATCTGGATATTTTTCATTAAATAAATCGCAAACTTACTGCTGAGTTCTAGTCATATTCCCGCATCCGATAAGAATTAAAATTTCAATTCCTTGAGTAACAGTTAAATGTGCCATAATACTTTAAATTGAATAATAATATCTATGTCGCTTACAATACTTATTAGAAAGTCGGTGTGACAATGACACTTTGCAAAGATTTTCACCTACGTGATCCACAAAAGAACTATGGAATTTTAAAAACTAAACTTGATAACGTTTTTGCTTTATTTTAATTGATTTACGTTTCCCTCCTTCCCGCTCCTTTCTAGAGCAGTATTTAATTATTTATATATAAAATTCGACACAGAAACAGATGTCTATAAAATAAATATGTGTAAACAAACAACACAAGATTTAACAAAATACCAGTCATTCATTAGCGGCATACCAGACATATACTACTTTCGAGCTTTTTGAAAAATTTCATATATGACAAACTTATTTTAATCAAGAATATTGACTGTCAGCTGAATACTGGAAGCCCTTGGAAGTTAAGAAAATTGAAAAATCGACAAAAAATTGAGGATTCTGAATATTTCTCCATGCTGGCTGAAATCCAGCAAGAGGCCCAAGAAGCAACAGACTGTCTGTTACCAGCAAAGCAAAAATGTGTACGAAAAGGAATTGGTGAAATTCGATAACTGGCGAAAAAAAAGGGTATAGAAGAAGAAGCAATTACAGAAGGAGTGCTACTATCCTACTTTTTCAATGTGGAGAAACGGTTTGCTGTCTCTTCGATGTGGACAAAATATCCCATGCTAAAATCAATGTTGAAAGTACACAAAGCTATTAATATTTCGAAGTATGATAAACTTATTTCATATTTCAAAGTATGATCAAGAAATTATAAACTGAAGAAGGCAAAGATGCTGGAGAGAAACAAAGTCGAAGAATTTTTTAAAAAAGCACCGGATGAGGAATATTTAAAAGTTAAGGTAGAAAATACACGATTTTAATATTTCCAAAATCCTAGAACGCCCAAGTTTTAACAATTAATCTAAATATTCGTAATTAACTCTTTATTTTAAATTTCCAGAAGCCGAAAAATATCTACTTACTCTTCGAGTACTAGAATTCTCACCAAAACAGCAAAATTCTTCTCCAAACCACTCTTATGGGCCTTCAAGAACACTCTCGAACGACACGTATTTCACTCACAAAGGCCTATAAAGCCGGATTGTCTATTTTTAAGCGACCACAGCACATTTCGTTCGATTGCACTTGAATCTAGCTAGACGGCTGTGACTGTTTTAAACGCGTTGCCATGGCGTCCGAATAAGGAGACAATTACTTTTATTAAATGCAAATTGTCCACGCGATGTAGAATTGATTTCTGTAGCCAACCGAGCCAGATTAGATTTACGTTGGGGAAGGTCAATGAAATTCTATCGAAACTCGTCTAATGACGAGCTGAAAGGCGCCGATTTTTCCGATGTCGGGGAAAACAACCTCATTTGCAGTATTATTTATTAGTTAGTATATGAAATGTTAACATTAAAAAAGTATGATGTGTAGTCTGTTTAGACATGAAAGAGAGTAATAAAAACCGGCCATGGGTGTGGTAATATTTCGTTTCAGGTAATTATCGGGTAACACTAATGCTAACAGGTAATGGGTGTATATTAGTATATTTTACTGGATACATCATAGGGAGCCAGTGTATTGTGACAGATCAATCCAGTCTTAGAGCTGAATATACGAAGACGTGCTAGAGCAGTAGAGTAAAATTCGACTTGTGTTTAGTGATTATTGTGCTAGTGGATATAATATTGTTTGGGTAAAATGTCGAGCTTTATAACATTCATAATACTCATGTTTGGGACTTTGAAAATCCACACGCAATTCAACGGAATCATTTTCAACAATGCTGTTCCCTAAATGTTTGGACAAGAATGTCGATGAATATTTGATTGGATCGTGAATGTTACCAAATCGAATGGATGGGATTCTGTATTTCAAGTTTCTTCGAAATTATCTGTCTAGATTTCTGGAAGAAGTGTCATTAGCTCTCCAACACTGAATGTGGTTTTTGCACGATGGTGCTCCCCCTCAACCAAATGTTTGGGAGTAACTAATAAAGCAAATAATTCCGTAAAATCAGGACAACTAAACGAAATATTATAAAACATATAACTTTACAATTACTAAAATTTTTGTTGAAAGCATCGACACAGCAGCTGTATAGAGCTGCATTTGCAACGAAACGTACTCTATATTAATGTACGTTATGGTTTTATTTTATATGTTACTTTTATTGTATTATTTTCTACACTGAAGCTTAACGAACTCTAAGTACGGTCCTGTTTCAACACGGAATAGTGCTAACTCTATTCATACATTACATATTTAATCATAATTTATACTAGATTGCCCTTAACTCTTTCAGAACCATTATAACAAGGAAATGTGACTCAACATACTTTTCCCAAATAGTTTAATGTCAATGGTACACTAATTTGTCTAATAAAAATTTATTTAAACTGAATCTAAATTGAGGGATTGCATATGTTACGAGGTATTATAAGAAAGATTTCTGTATTTATATTTCATATGTAAATGCAAACGATTAAGATCTATTGTATTTTCATTGTTCTAAGCAGATTTTGGAAAAACAAACACCGTTTATTGCTATCTAAATTGTACTAAATTGCAAAGTTTAGGAAAAACCCGGTCAAATTTTAAGTTCTTTATGCTTTGTCAATATGGAAAATTATATTTCTGAAATAAAACAAAAATAATATCGAGTGTCGTTCAACAGCGTAGAGCAAAGTGGGGTATATTTTCAGTAGGGGGAAGTAAAGTAAGCTACGACTCCTTTTGCACTGAAATTAGAACGCTAATGCCTAATACTATGCCGTGTTTTACTTTTAAAAGATCAAACTTCAGAGGCCAACACAACTAATATCAAATTATTGTTTTAAAATGTTATCCAGGCTGAGTCAGAAGTAGGTGTAAAAAATGTAACCGAAAATTTTTCTCGCCAAAACAAAGTTCTTATTCCTATAAATGTTTGTTCCAACATGCTGTTTTTACCATGCAAATTGCAAGTCAATTTGGAAACCAGAGACCTGCATGCGTTCGATAGTTTCAAATACATATTCAAAAAATAAGTGGAACGCCACTGTATTAAGTTTGAAAGAACTACTTTGTCTGCAATATGCAACAAACTACTGCTGCAACTTTTTCGTAAAACACATAGATAGGTACATTCTGCTTTGAATATTCTATAGATTCTTGAAATTTGATCATGCAAAACGAAAACACCCTGTGAAAAAAAAACAGTAACTCCTGGTATAACTTGTAACAAGAAAAACAAACCTCCGCGGTGAACGATTCAAGTTAACACACTGACATACTCAGAGTTCAACGCTATTATTAGGATATTGAGAATTTTCTGATGCAAAAATTTCCAAGTATTAGCGATATACAGGGTGTCCCGATATTCGCCAGCAAAACGTCAAGAGCAGACTCTACGTTAACAAAATAGGAAGGAAAGTTTTAATAAACATGAATGGTAAAATGCCCTTTAATGTAATTATAGCCCCGTAAAGGTGATTCTCTAGCAGGCGTTTTTTGTTCAAATACCTATATTTGGAATGGTTTAAAATCATAAAATATGAATGTGTGTATCACTGTCACATTACGAAGGACAATGTTAAAAGTAGCCGATTTTTGGCTTATCCGGAGGAACGCATAAATCATAAAAAAATCAATTGATTATTGTTAATTGACATTAGAAATGGCCCAGAAATACGTCAGATAGCTGGGGAAATGTCGCTACTACCCCTAAACCTATATAAACTACCCTTAAATAGCTTTAAATGGATAATCATTAATTATTGTTATAAAATTCGCGTGAAATGAAAAAAATGCTTGAAAATGATTTGAACAGACAGTATGTCAATGTAAAAAGTGATAAATAACTGTAAAAATATCCATTCCACCCCTAAAAATTAAAAAAACGACTTTCAAAAGCTAATGGTGAGCTTACTTCGACATCAAAAATAGATAATGCTTAAATGTTCAAGGGAACGCCTATTGCTAGAAAAAAGATTACTGTCAAAAAATGCAAAAACTGATACTAGAGTACATTAAATAAGTGGGGAAATAT
This sequence comes from Monochamus alternatus, assembly GCA_037114965.1. Classification (NCBI taxonomy): domain Eukaryota; kingdom Metazoa; phylum Arthropoda; class Insecta; order Coleoptera; family Cerambycidae; genus Monochamus; species Monochamus alternatus. The sequence continues at coordinate 51,138,853 of CM073433.1, read as the reverse complement.
TAATTGCACCCTTAAATCTATATAAACTGCCTTTAAATAGCTTAAAATAGATAATCATTATTTATTGTTGTAAAATTCGTTTAGAATGAAAAAAATGCTTAAATCACTTTTAAGGTTCATTTATACTATTGCGACCTGAAAAATGGGCGCAAGGATAAATTGCAATTTTTTCAGTACGCGCTCGCAAAGTGAGAACAATTGGCGCTATTTCGCCATTGAATGGGCACTTTTACAGTCATTTATCACTTTTTATATTGACATACTGTCTGTTCAAATCATTTTCAAGCATATTTTTCATTTTACACGAATTTTATAACAATAATTAATGATTATCCATTTAAAGCTATTTAAGGGTAGTTTATATAGGTTTAGGGGTAGTAGCGACATTTCCCCAGCTATCTGACGTATTTCTGGGCCATTTCTAATGTTAATTAACAATAATCAATTGATTTTTTTATGATTTATGCGTTCCCCTGGATAAGCCAAAAATCGGCTATTTTTAACATTGTCCTTTGACTACTGGAATACCTTCAAAATTTCAATAACTTTCTTTAAAACAATTATATCTGAAATACTCTGTTGTACAGCAGTTTTCATATTTATATCTCATTTGGTTCTTTATATAGATACCTTTAGTCTAAGGTTGCTTTGGATGACCCTGTATACTAGAGTTCTAATGAAGTCTGACCGACAAAGGAAATTCGATTAAAGTGACTTGGAAATGGTTAATTGTTCGTTTATTTTTAATCAGGAAATATTTAAACGCGAGTTCTAGGTAGACATCACAAGCAAGTAACTACGATTAAAAAGTTTACGTATTACTATTTACTCTTGGCAATAATTCAAAAACTTCGCTCAATTGTTTTCCTTTGAAATTAGTTTTCAAACAAAGTATATTTTTAGTTGATAAAAAGAAAAATTGCATACAGGGTGTAAATAAATAAGTGCGAAAAATAAAATGTCTTTCATATAAAAAAAATCTCATCTGACATTCCTTGTTAAGATAGAACCCTTTAAAAATGGCATAAAAAAGTAGTGTATGTTTTTCTGAAATAATAACAAAGTGACAGAAAAGAAATTGAGGAGAGTGTTGATATTTTGCAAGAATCAGGTGTTGCCATTACAAAATGTCAATGTGACAGCCGTCTACTAGGTAAAATACACTTCGATTAAATTTCTACCCTATGCCAATCATGCTATCTAATTAATTTTAAATAAATTATTTGGTCAGAAATCGTTAATTTTACAAAAAAATAAAAAATAAAAGAGACCTTTTTTGTTTAGAATGATCCAGGTTATATGAATTTTTAAATGATAAAGCAATAAGGAAAAAAGTTAGGTATGAAACGAGTCTTTTTCTATCTATCGTCTTTTGTTTTTGTGTAATAAACAAAATTTCAAATTTCAATTTGTTTCAATTTCAAAATTTCAAAGTTGTGTTTTTTTACATACAAACCATAGGCGGCCATGGGGCCAGTTCAAATCGTTATTTTTATTCCATTAATATATAATACGTAGGGTTAAATATGATTACTTGCCATTTTATTGAGACAATAATTTATTAAGCATGTTTCGTTTTTCATTTTCTTGAAGTAGGCGTGTGTCATTTGAACTAATTGCCTGTTACCAATCTTTAACATTTTCGTTTGGATTGTTACAAATCGGCAATGTTATTTAGGCTTTTCCATATATTAATTAATACCGTTATTTGTTTAGTGACTCATTCTGTCACGATTTCTTCTAAATGTCTCAATCAAAGAAATTTAACAAATTAAATTGATAATCTGGAATAAACTGCTTCCCCAGTAAAATAACAAATAATCATATTTAAAGGAAAGAAAGAGAAAAAATAACAATTTTAACTAACCCATGATCACTTATGGTTTGTATTTAAAAAATACAACTATAGTCTGTTTAGAAATGAAAGAGAGTAATAAAAGCTTATTATGCATGCAAACCGTAAATAAATGTAGTACTGGTGCTTATATTTAATATTTTTATATTATGTATTATCGGTATAGATGAGATGTACTTTTAAAAAAACTTTGTGTGATCGAACCGTACTAAATTGTAGCAGGTAGCTAAAATTTAATCCCCGACAATCCGTCTTTGTCTACGCCGCTTCAATTTCTCGGTTCATTTCTCTTATAAGTAAACAATATAAAAACAGCATTTCAAAACGTGTTAGCAGCTATTAACCCTAGATTCCAAATTAACTTGTAATTTTCTGTGAGGATAGAAGTTCCTAGATGCATAATATTCCACATTTTAAACCAATTAGCTTATTACCTTCCGAGATATAACAAAAAGTTACTATTTTATTATTCTGTACGGCAAAATGCCTAATATTGTTTTTCTCACCATTCGTGAAAGCTAACCTCCTACAATGAACTTTCGGTGAAAAACAAACGAAATATCACTTTCAACTGTTTTAGCTTGACAATTGAATAGCTAGCGCGATGGCAAATTTCGTTATCATGGTTATCCTTGGGGCCAGACATATATTTATTTATAAATTACACCTAATTTTCTCGTTTGAGTTTAATCATAATAAAAATTTAGGCAGAAAGTCGGACGAGTTTGGAACTGTTTTGTTTGTGGCCTACTAAATTAAGTTGTAGTAATTAAACGGTAGTTTAACAATGTAAACAATGCCTTGTTTATTGCTAATGCTAATGTATCGTTTAATCGGAAAATATTGACAAAGAAATAATGATAGATGCAAGTGCAACACACATTATTTTGCCTTTTTAGAGGCATGCTGTAAGGACGACGCTTCATTTCTTTTACATGAGATTTTCGTGTCAACACCTTCGATCTATGGACATGATCTGAGACGTTCATTGACCTAGGAGTAGGAGTGGGTGTCTAAGAAGTTTTGTTACAGAGAGTCACGACCAAGACAATAATTTTTTACGAAAGAAAGGTTAAATATTTTAAGGAAGATACAATTTTGTTTTGTCCTTAGATAGATCTATCTTTCTGGTTTGAAAGCCGTTTTAGAGTACAAAGTTTTCGTTCAACTCGTTAAGTTTCTGGACAAGACCAAACCTGAAAAAATCACGATCAGCTGATTGCTTTCAAGTGCAAGAAACTTTTCAGTTCAGACCAAAATATTCAAGAATTTTCTTGAACAAGTTTGGTAAATTCGGTGACGCCAACCAAAACTAAAATTTCTATTCTAAAATTGTTGCTGATATTTTCCATATGTATTGGGTTCGTTTTTAATGGAAATTATGAAAAACCGCGTGGAAAGCTTAATATGGATGGATTATCACAATATTTTTTGTACTTACAATTTGTGAAACAAAGGTCTATCTAAATCCCCTAGTACTTTCGCTTTCTGATGTTGGCTGTATTGCACTAAATTCAAGAAAATTGTGAACTGTAAAGCGATTTGTGAAGAAAATTGAGACTCGATAAAAATTTTTGGACTGTAAAACGATTTTTAACAAATAACAGGAATGTTACCTCGAGAAAAAACGGTCTACAGTACGGTGTCTTCGAAAATACAAAATCCACTGTAGATGTAAATATTGTTATAACATAAATGTACTTAGTACTACATAAGATCGTTCACTGAACTTGTTATATTTATACTTTGTTCAGTAGTAAGAATTTTAAATGTTCATCCTCTAATAACGCTTAAATATTTAATTTGCGGTGTCACACAGACAACATGAAACTTGGTACCGTCAGCTGTTGAGAGAAAAAAATGTAAAAGTCATTTAATTTGAATAAAAAAACTAGGAGGCTATGCATTATAAATATTAATGGCTCATTACGAACAAAACGTGACCAGCGGGTGATATCACTGCTATAAGGTGTATAATAATTTTCAATTGTGGAATAGTTGCGAATAATTTAATGGCTTGAAATTACAATATTGCCCTGCTACCTATATGTTTGTTTGTTCGTGGAAAAATTCATCAGCGCTAGATCCGTCAGTATGGTACTTATGAACGTTTATGAAAACAAACGAAATCACAAATCAACACTATTAAGAGTTCCACGATATTCTTTCTGTCCTTAGATAGTTGTCGAATTTGTTTTCATGTTTTTTTTTATGTTAACGACAATTTATTTTATATATAAAGAAGCCCATATTATGCCATAATGTAACTGTCACTTTGACAGCGCTAAAAGTTATTTGCAACTTTTACAACGACAAATAATGTACTATTATAGTGGTTTTTTCACTTATTCATTTTCTAATCAATTATCGCGGCGATCGTTGTCAAAATAAATAGTTTGACATTTTTGTCAACTGAGTCAATTCGGTGACGGAAAGAACTACATAGAAGCGGTAGTTAAAACAATTTAGAACACCACCGCTACAGTGCATACTGCAAAACCACTTATTTCGTATCTGAAATTGAAAATAATGGAAAAGAAACTGAACGTATCGAGTATAATCCTCTATTTTCTAAAACGGGACAAGGCGGTGACAATAAATTATGTGACATCAAATAGATTACGCCTAATGTTATAGAGGAAGATATTTTATTTAAAAACTTGATGGAAAAATGAGGCACTTTTATAACATTGAACAGAGTATTTCTTACACCTTGTACATTATTATTTTTTTCTTCAACTATAATGATGTACATAATACACTATAGCAGTAAATATATAATCATTATTCACTTGTGATTAATGATTATAAAGACATAAATTTAAATTCTTCAATGTGACAGTATCGATAATGAAATGATAGAACAAAAATTGTCCGGTGTTAGCAATTCAAGCCAAACACTCTATCCTCTATAGCACTCAAATTTTTCCAAATAATGGTAGAAGTTTAACAATTAGTTAAAAAGTTTGCTAAAATGTTATTAATAGTTATGGACAAAGTACAGTATTCTACTTTCATGTAATGGTTGTAATTCACTCGGGTGATTTACAACACTCGCCTACGGCTCGCATATATACCATTATTTTTGTCAGTGTCGTTTTGGCTATACACATACATGATAAATTCAAAACACTAGGAAATTTCCAAAACGGTATTTGCCACATACAAACAACTTATGAATTAGACCTCAACAACAAATCTATTTAGCTGGCAGGCAAACGAGGAAGCGCTATTTCATACGCAAAATAGCCAACAATTAATTTGTTTATATTCGACCGCATCTGAATGTCAGACTATAAAATTTGCGGCATCTACCAGGCAACCGAAACGATCTCATACCTTGATAGATGATTTAATCGCCACAATTAGATATGTCACAATAAAACAAATGCTTTTGGGGTGAGTTTAACGCTTTAACAAAGAAATGAGCTTAGCAACGCGATTTTTGATTGCGGAAACCAAAATGTGTGAGTGAGCATATGTTGTGTAAAAATAACTCCGTCCGTACTACAGATTTCTTAAGGTCGCCGTATTTCTCGCCGTAAAATGATCAAAGTTGTGGTGTTTTTTAGGTACAGAAATATCGAACAATAAAACACGTAGTATCAAAAATAAAATTATTAATGTTTTGTTTATCCATTTTTACTACTTAAACTCTCCTCAGATAATAAAAAATTTAAAAAGCATTTGTATGTTGAATTTTAAAAAATACGTATTTTGAAAGATTTCTGTACCTAAAAATTTGTTGGTTAGACCGCTTTAAGCCGTTGCACAGGGTGTCCGGAAATTATGCGTCAAGACTTCAGGAGGTGATTCCTCACAAAAAATTAGGGTCATAAAGACCTATAACAATTTTTCGAAAACTCAATATTAACGGAGATACAGGGTGCTAAAGAAATCCAAATATTCACATAGAATTTGTAAATCGGGGGTTTTTGCGGACGAATTCAAATATGTTTCTAATTTTGACGTCACTACGAAAAACCAGTACGAGAAAGTAACTTTGACTTAATTTTTTGGTAATGCAATAATTAGGTTAGTATTAAATTAAATACCTATTACTATAATTAACTAATAATACCTAGCTAATACCTAACAATATTAATATTGGTAATGACAGTACAAAATATTTTAAATTTCTAAATTTTTTGTAAAACTTAGCAACTTCTTTCGATGTTTGCATCATATCTACTTGCGCACACAAATTTTGAAATATATTTAAGACTATAAAAACATTTTATCGTATAAAGTTCTAATTTACACTAAAATATTTTGTTATGCTTTTATGTGGAATAAAATCATTGTATTATAAGTCGCCATTTTTAAAAGAAGATTTGTTGGATCAGCGACTGCCGCCATTATGGAAAATTAGTTGAAAGCCTTATTCAAATTATATCTAAAACATAATTTTACTATTTTTGGAAGACTATTTTATATCAAGATCATTAAATATAATTACACAACGATATTATAAATGAAAGAAAGCATAAATTTAATATTTTTTTTAATTTATTTTTTATAATTTTAAAGCAAATGTGGTCTATACTAAAGCGCATATTTTTTTGTCACAAACATATTTATAGTTTATCAATAATATTTGCGCTGCAATAAAATTTTCGTTGTTGAAATACTGATTGTTGACATAATATTGTAAGGATTATACCTATCTACTGGTGTTGGGATCACTCGAGTGAAAAATAACTGATTAATCGGTTATTGCAATAACCGAAATCACTCGGTTATCAGTTATATGAGTAACGAATTATTTATTTGATTTTTTTCCCACTGTTCACTAGTGTTGCCACCTTTTCATATGCAAGTAGGATATCTATTAAATTCTCAAATAAGGACATTCTTTTTGCGTTGTATGTGAACTATTTTATTTCCTGATAATTTTGTTTTACTATGATTTTAACCATGTTTTTCGAGTAAGGACATTTCTAGTAAAAATAAGGAAGGAAGAGGCTGCAGTAAGGACTGTTCTGAAGTAAGGACAGGTTGCAACCCTACTGTTTACTTACAACCTGTGTGTTCGAGCTCAAGATGTTTCACAGTTGTCAACATAATTTTTGATATTTGGCCGTGTTAAAAACAATAATCTTTTGCAATTTAGTGCAATATACAGGGTGAACCTTAAATAAGTACAAATATTTTAACTGCTGGTGTAGTTCGTCATTTAAATCAGTCTAGTGAAAGCCATTTTTAAAAATTTCTAATATTCACGGAGATATTAATTTTTTTAAAAAATACCCACATTTTGAGGACCGCTGGCTGATTTTTCATCCAACAACGTAATGAAACATATGATTTGTTGCGAGGTTGCCATATCTCCTCCAATATAAATATTACGTTTCCTTTAACGTAATAGTTCTATTTTAAAAATACTTGTTTTAAGCATAAGTACAGTAAAATTGGGTATGTAGTATGATACGCAGCAATATTAACATAAATTTTAACATCTGAACTAACCTTACTATACTTCAACGATTAAAAATGAATTTCCGCAAGTTCAATACTACCGTAAACTATTTAGGAAGATATTACGTGATATTACTATGTTCAATGTTCAAAAATTATACATAAACGTGCACACAAGCTTACCTGTTTGTTAAAAAATTAACTATTTAATCAGTAATCCACATTTCACAAGTTAAATGTCATTGTACGCTGTTAGAAAGGGACACAAAACACAATTTCCTTAAGTTATTTTATGAAGAATAACGAAAAACTATGCACGCGTTTTTTATTTAAAATGGAAAAAATGTCAACTTTTAGCAAATTTTATTGCTATTTTCATGCATTATGTAGGGTTAACAAGTTTGACTTGGGCTTCCGATAATCTGTCATGACAGTCAATGACAGTTTGATAATAAAAAATAATATAAAATGTTACACTTGACAAAATTCGCTAAAAGTTGAGATTTTTCCTTCCTTGAAGCAAAGACATTTGTGTAATACTGGCAACACTGTGAACCACACGTTCAGTCTGCAGCACTATGACTCATAAAAGTATGAAGGGTCGGTCTAGGCCAGCGGTCCTCAACAAGTTTTCTACTGAAAAATTACGAAATTTATTTAAAATTTCACTTTTTTATTTCTGATTTTTTTGTAAAAAAAACTATTAATTATGTGTTCTACACACAAAACTATACTGCTGGTTAAAATATTTGTACTTATTTAAGATTCACCCTGTATAGTGCAAAGATTTAGTGTAGTATATAGTTATATCTTAATCTCAGTTCCAGTTTCTTTTAAATTTTTTGATGACGATTTTTTGATTTGTATTATTTATTTTAAATATATAAATTTACCCGTACAAAAAGTATTTATTTATGTGTTTAAAATGAAAAATTTATATATAAACTACAGAAATAGAAATATTTTCAGCTGCTGAGAATTCAAGTGACCATTACTCGAGTTATCAATCGGTTTTTGATATCACTTAAATACTCAGTATTCGGTTATTGAAATAACGTGGTTTTTCCCAACACTACTATCTACCATTGATCGCCATTGAGTGACCCCGTTTTTAAATATAAGTAGAAATAATTATAAATCTGCGTTATACGCCAATTTTAAAATGATTTAGTTCTAACATTCTTCACTAAAAATATAATGTTTCTTTAAATAATACCAAAATACAGACTACAAAACGTTTTTCTAATTGCTGTATAAAATTGTTTTAACAGTGTTGTATACATTTTTTATAGAACTGTTACATTACCAAAGTGTTTTATAAATTTGAAGCTATTATAAGATTTATATTATAGCAATTTATACAATCTTTATAAAATTTATTTTACTAGTTGGGAACCCTGTATAGGACTGTAGCCTGTATTATTTTCACGTTACAAGTTTTATTGTACCGTACACGAGTCTCTCAATTACGAATGACAAAATCATTTTAAATAAATTTATGGCACCGGTATTTTTCTCGTGGGTAAAATAAATCTTTTAATTCTAGATTTGTGATTTCACGGAACAGTTATAAAATACACGTGATCATATCTACCACAATATAATAATAATGAAAGTATGTTCAATGAAATAGTTATTTATTACTGTTACCTACTTACCTATTTTAATGTCATACTCCAAAAATGTTAGATGTAAAATAATAATTAATATTTTTCCTGGTACGAAAATTTTTGCTTATGAAAAAACTTACATGAAAAATAGAAAGAAGCTACCCATACAAGGCAGGGTGTATACAAGTATCAAGTATGCTAAGTTTTCGATAAAAATAGCTATTTATGTAATTATGAAAAGTATGATTTTATGCAACAAGTTTCGCAAGTTCATTTTATCGCACGAGTTACATAAAATCATGTTTCATAACGTATCACATACAAGATTTTTTCTAATTTTGACGAAAAATGGGACATACCAAGTTTTTAATTTTGATCATTTACAAATATAATTTAAATAACAATTATCTAGTAGGTTAGTGTCAGTTTAAATTTTCTTGTTATTTGGCTCTACACTTAATAGACGCTGATCTATTATGTAGCTCTGATTGTTACTATTGCCATTTATTAGGAAAAATGTGTAATTTACATTCAGATTCTGACTATATACCGAGCGATATCGAAGAAGCGGCAAGAAATGCCGTATGTTCACTGATTCTTGAAAAATCCAAAGCGGTACACTACTTGGCTTATAAAAAATTTCAGAAATGCGTGGACAGAAAAAAGTAAAACACGTCAATGAGAAATTACTATTGGCATATTTTGAAGGTAAGAAGAATTGAAGGCTTCTACGCTATGGACACAGTACTGAGAACTGAGCTGTCTTTTAAAAAAGGTATAAACATACAATAGTTTGATAGCATTTTTGAAAAGGCAGCACGATGGATACCACGCTAAGAACTCAAACGTTTTTTTAAAAGTAAATATTGCGAGGTTTTTGACGGAGGTGGATGACAATTTTTTAATGGCTAAGATAACTAATAATTTGCTTCATTTAGTTGCCAGTTTACTAGTTCGCATTTTTTGTAAGAGACAAAAAAGTTTCTGAATAAACAAAGCTACCTTAGAATTTCACTTCGATTAAGAAATTTAAAAGTATATGAAAATATGGAAACTAAATATGGAGACATAATTTATTTTATCCCCTTGTTGCAAACAAGAAATATGAGGATGTTTTTGAGAAAAACTGAATAAACCAAATTTTAATCTTTATCCTTTAAAAAATTGTAACTTTTCAAGGGAGACTCCAATTAAAAAAAAATATAATATGAAAGGCATCCTTTAAAATTTGATAAAGAAACTACTTCTGAATTTTTTGTATACACTTATGCACCACCCTGCATTATGAAAAATATTGAAAAATATAAGTCGTCATAATTAAACAAAAGACATATTATGCGCTAAAGAGGTACATACAAAAAGTAGAAAGCCGAATTAACTTTTTTTTTTATTGTAAACCGATATTTAAGCATTAGCAGAGATCGTAAAGGTCAAACTCGTATTAAATCCCACATACACAGTCTTTACTGAAATTTACGACGCTTTAAAAATATGCAAGAAAACTTGACCGTATTTTGTACACGTTCCAAGGTCGTACCAAGCCTAGTTCTTCGCGAGAAATGTCAAGGAAGTGCTGGTACCATTGTACCAGCTCTTGGCAAGCTGACATCATTAACAGGCCTACGATATATTGTCAAACCAGTCTTTAAGAAAAATGTGTAAAAACGAGAAGTAGGCGGATGTAGAAGACTGTACAAAACGGTACACTAGTGTATCTTAGTTCAAAAATCTGAAATATAAAGATGTGAAAATTATAATTTTGTTTATTTTTCTTCAATATCTTTTAGTTATTAATTATATAATAGAATTAACATGCCTTTAACACACTCGAGGCGCAGCCGTGAGTACATTTTTTCGAGAGGATTAAAGGCTGGTTAATTTTCCGAATGTAATTCGACGTTTTATTCGGTCATTTAGAAAAATGAAAGCCGTGTGAATGCAGGTGAAAAATTATGGTTTCGAAAAAACGTAACATTTGACAAATTTATTTTAATCAAGAATATTGATTGTCAGCATACTAGAAAGTCTTGGAATCGTTTCTATGACATGCGTTCGTTTATTTGTCAATAAGATTGTAAAAATTTGCAAATTTGCAATTTGCAAATCGGCACCAAAAATGACTGACATTTCTAAATTCCGGCAAGAAGCCCAAGAACGTCTGTTATCAAATCATATATCAAAGACGGCAAAGATACTGGAGAGAAACCAAATCGAAGAATTTCTGAACAAAGCACCGGGTGAGGAATATTTACAAGTTAAGATAGAAAATACACGATTTTAATATTTCAATTTATACAGTATGCGCCAAAAGTATGGAATAAATTCAATAAAAACGAAACAATTATTTTTTGGGAAAAAGCCTCGAACAGGTCGATTTTTAATTTAAAAAATACATATTTTAGCGTAAAATGCGATTTTCAAATGTCATTTGTTTTCGAGTAATGACGTCATCGATTTTTTTTTAAATGGCAACACCATATTTTTTTCCTTGATTCTGAAAGATCGTTTAATTCTCTATCAGACAGTACTAAAATTTTGCCCTCTTACATAGGAAAGTTTTCGAGTAAATGACGATTGAATGTTAGAAAACGTAAATTTTATCCATAAAAAAGTAACAATTCTGAGGTATGTAAAATAAAATACAATTGATTAAATTTTATACTTAAATTAAATGTTCGAATTGCCATCCACCAACTTGTTGACAATGCGCAAGTCTGTGAAGAAATTCTTCTTGCACATTATGAATGATTTCTGGGGTAACTCTGCGTATTTCGTCCCGAATGCGATTTTGAAGTTCTTCTAAATTACGTGGTTTATTAATGTACACCTTTGACTTCAAGTATCCCCATAAAAAATAGTGTAAGAGGTGTAAGATCTGGCGATCTTGCAAGCCATTCTATCGGTCCGCGCCTGCCGATCCACCTCCCAGGAAAACAGTCCAAAAAATCTCGTACAGGGCGCGCATAGTGCGTCTTGCTGAAACCATATGGTATCGTCAGGAATGTCAGGGTCATTATCGTTAGGAAAAATTACTGCAAGGGCTGGAACAAGGTCATTTTCTAGAAACTCTAAATATCTTTGTCCTGTAAGGTTTCCTTCAAAGAAGAAAGACCCTAGTATTCTGTCGTCAACTATTCCAGCCCACACATTTAATTTCTGAGGGTGTTTGGGTATGTGCCTCTGCCATCCAATGAGGATTTTCCCGACTCCAATATCTGCAAATTTGACGGTTTACTGTACCATTCAGACAAAATGTGGCCTCATCTGAAAAAAGTATTTGCCGGTGTAAATTTCTATTTCCTTGACATAAATCCATTAGAATTTCGCAAGCGTAAGCGGCGATCGAGATCATCTTCATTGAGTTCCTGCACAAGTTGAATTTTGTAGGGATGATTTTTTCTTCCTCAAGATACGTAGCACTGTGCTCTGACTAGTGTCATTGTTTAATGCAACCAATCGTGAAGAAGTTTTGGAATATTTACAACATTGCCAGTTTCTCTAAATTAAGACTCTACCTTACTGACTGTTGATTGGCTGATAGGGCGATCTGGATATTTTTCATTAAATAAATCGCAAACTTCCTGCTGAGTTCTAGTCATATTCCCGCATCCGATAAGAATTAAAATTTCAATTCTTTGAGTAATAGTTAAATGTGCCATAATACTTTAAATTGAATAATAATTTCTATGTTGCTTACAATACTTATTAGAAAGTCGGTGTGACAATGACACTTTGCAAAGATTTTCACCTACGTGATCCATAAAAGAACTATGGAATTGGAAAAACTAAACTTGATAACGTCTTTGCTTTATTTTAATTGATTTACGTTTTCTAACATTCAATCGTCATTTACTCGAAAACTTTCCTATGTAAGAGGGCAAAATTTTAGTACTGTCTGATAGAGAATTAAACGATCTTTCAGAATCAAGGAAAAAAATATGGTGTTGCCATTTAAAAAAAATCGATGACGTCATTACTCGAAAACAAATGACATTTGAAAATCGCATTTTACGCTAAAATATGTATTTTTTAAATTAAAAATCGACCTGTTCGAGAATTTTTCCCAAAAAATAATTGTTTCGTTTTTATTGAATTTATTCCATACTTTTGGCGCATACTGTAGACTGAACGTTTTATTTTGAACTCTTCACAGATTGCAACGATCATGGGATCGCAGGTGCTTGTCGGTGCAATGAATTAAGCTTTTTGGATATCACCCATGACCAAGACAAAAGCAGTTACCTATGCGTATTCATTCGGGATAAGAAAACAAATATTTCAAGTTTCACATCATGGAGAAGCTTTTTCAGTCCATACTGCAGAAATGTGTCGAAAATACATCAATCTGCGACCTAAAAATGCCGGTAGGAGATTTTTCTTGCGGTATGTGGCCGAAAAATGTACTACACAACATCAACACAATTTCGAAAACGTTTTCAACAGTGCTTGCATTTCTTGAACTGCCTGATCCAAAAGTGATATTACCGCTGTGAAGCGATATAGTTGGAATTCGACTACGGTAGCGGAAAGTTAGATTGAACTGTCCAGCAAGATAATCGCTGAAAAAATCCAGGTCCTACCTGGCGAAGTTGTCCTTTAGAAATTCCTTATCGAGTGAATTTAAATAATCCCGGCAAAATGACAAGATCGTTCTTGAGATAAATGTTAATAATAACAATTCTAATTAAAATGCTATAAAATCAAAGCGTGCTATTATGAATTCTAATCCACTAGTGCGTTAAAAGGACTTTAATCCATGGAAAACAGACGTATTGAACCTTCTTAATATAGTGGTCATAGATAAAATAATTATTGTAGTATTTGTAGAAAACTTCCTTTTGAGCACTACAAAAAAATCTATTTTTTAATTTTCCTATGCGTAGTAGAAGTTAATAGACTAATTACCCCCCTTTTTAAATTATTGTTGAAAATATTTCATTATCAAGTTACTCACGTCCCTTTATCGACGTTGCGTCATATATGGTGAGATACCGAAGTAGGATGCTTGGTATAGCGTGATTTGATAGCGAAATATTAACTAGCCAACGACCTTTACAACTCTTCCTGCGAATCAGTTGATAAGGCACCGACTGCTATAGCAAATGTGGCGTCAGGAAATAAAAATATATCTTATCTACACGAAAATGCAGTTCTTTTGAAACTGAAAAGGGTATTTCCGGTGGATTACCTACAAACCTACCTAATCTTTTATCAAATTACTAAATTAAATTAGAGATATTTTACGTAAAACCAAATTTTAATAAACTCAATTTGTAAGATTAATTGACAGCTTGAAATTTTATTTTTCAAATCATTTAGTATACCTACTTCAAATTCACATAAATTTGTGTATAGTTATAAAAACAAACATAATTATGTTTCATTAATTTCTATACCTACCTACTTAAAAAATATGCCAAGCATTTCTGTTGTTTACAATACTGATTATCACATTTTAAATTCATTTTACCTTTAGATTATTCCTTATATCAAATCCTGGAAAAAATATTTATACGATAAATATAAAAATTTGTCATGTTATTGCAAACATTTATCTTGTACAAATGCATATAAAATTTTTCCAACAAATTGCACAATTTCCTGGAAGTATAAGTGAGTGTGTCCAAAAATAAAGGGTGGTACTCAATTTGTTAAATTTGAGGACGTCGACCTCAAGGCCTTCTGGAGTTTGACGCCCTAGAAACGTCATAAATGAAGTTTCCTTTGTATTTTCTGATAGAGAAGCTTATAATATAACAGTCAATATCTGTAGCTGTAGTAATTACCTTAATTTTAGCATACACTCCTGGATTATATATACCAACATCCTGTACAAACATTTTACATAAATAAAATTATTTTATACACTTTCATCCGAAGTGGGTGAGTAAGTAAATTCAGAAAAAAAAACGTTTATTTTTGTTACGCTTTTCCGTGTGGAAAATCCAATTGCTTTAAATAAATAGACTGGAGATCTAAATATTTTCAGAATAAGTAAGATCTGACAAATCACTAAGTAGAAACCACATAGATCGCTCCAAATCGATAGTTTATTTATTGAATAGGTCAATGTTGCTTATACAGGGTGAATCTTAAATAAGTACAAATATTTTAACCAGCAGTATAGTTTTGTGTGTAGAACACATAATTAATAGTTTTTTTACAAAAAAATCAGAAATAAAAAAGTGAAATTTTAAATAAATTTCGTAATTTTTCAGTAGAAAACTTGTTGAGGACCGCTGGCTTAGACCGACCCTTCATACTTTTATGAGTCATAGTGCTGAAGACTGAACGTGTGGTTCACAGTGTTGCCAGTATTACACAAATGTCTTTGCTTCAAGGAAGAAAAAATCTCAACTTTTAGCGAATTTTGTCAAGTGTAACATTTTATATTATTTTTTATTATTAAACTGTCATTGACTGTCATGACAGATTGTCGGAAGCCCAAGTCAAACTTGTTAACCCCACATAATGCATGAAAATAGCAATAAAATTTGCTAAAAGTTGACATTTTTTCCATTTTAAATAAAAAACGCGTGCATAGTTTTTCGTTATTCTTCATAAAATAACTTAAGGAAATTGTGTTTTGTGTCCCTTTCTAACAGTGTACAATGACATTTAACTTGTGAAATGTGGATTACTGATTAAATAGTTAATTTTTTAACAAACAGATAAGCTTGTGTGCACGTTTATGTATAATTTTTGAACATTGGACATAGTAATATCACGTAATATCTTCCTAAATATTTTACGGTAGTATTGAACTTGCGGAAATTCATTTTTAATCGTAAGGTTAGTTCAGATGTTAAAATTTATGTTAATATTGCTGCGTATCATACTACATACCCAATTTTGCTGTACTTATGCTTAAAACAAGTATTTTTAAAATAGAACTATTACGTTAAAGGAAACGTAATATTTATATTGGAGGAGATATGGCAACCTCGCAACAAATCATATGTTTCATTACGTTGTTGGATGAAAAATCAGCCAGCGGTCCTCAAAATGTGGGTATTTTTAAAAAAAATTAATATCTCCGTAAATATTAGAAATTTTTAAAAATGGCTTTCACTAGACTGATTTAAATGACGAACTACACCAGCAGTTAAAATATTTGTACTTATTTAAGATTCACCCTGTATACTTAGATTTATGTTTACTCGTGATATATCCTGATAAAATATTGAGAAATAGGTAAATAGAAAATTATTTGAAATTTCTTATGAATCTGAAGCTGACAATAACTGCAAAATATTGTTTGATACACCTGCCAACATTATTTTTTGCCTGAAACGACATCAGGGAGATCGTTAACGAAAAGCAACAACAAAGACAGTCCTATATTAGAGCCTTAGGGCACACCAGAAGAAGGAAAGAAAGAACAGGAATTTAAATATACCTAGTGTTAAAACGAGGCTATTTGTCCATGTCTTGTCCAAAATAATATTAGCAATTTGTTAGAAGAATACACATTTATATTTTTAGTTGCTTGTTATAAGTAATATAGTTATACCTTGTGCCACCACCATCATTTTGTCAAACACTTATTGCAAACTCTATTTAAACGCAGTTTATATTACATTTGTCACATATCTGCAAGATAATCATACTATATTACTTAAATCCACAGAAAATTTTCACACATCAAAAATAGTACGGATATTAATGATCTAATTCTAACTTTTAATCAACTCCTCCCATTTTTAGAGCTGCAATGACGCAATTAAATAAATTTGTACGAATTGCGTTAATAAAATTCAACGGAGCAGTCAACTTGACGAATTAGCACTTTCGAGAGTCGCACTTTTGCAATTAACGTCATAATTGAAACAGCTAGCGACACTAACGAGCGAATTTGGTAAATTTAGATGGGGACAGTTGGTCATTGTTTCCAATGCAGCAATTAGACACCTAACTATCATAAGGAGCAAATGTGAAACACATTAGTTATTGAATTAGTACATGATTCGAGGTACAAATTAGAATAAAATCTTTTGTTTTCTAGATACAGGGTGTTGAAATTTGAAAATACGATATATCTCTAAGTGTTTAAAATATATTTAGTGTTGAATTTCTGATATTTTCAGTGAGATAAACTACCAACTCATGAGACAAAGTTTCATAACTCGGGGTATTTTTATTATTTTGAAAATCCGAATTAAAGTTGTACAATATTTCCCGAGTTTGTGATAACCTTAATTTCATTTTTAGTTGAATTGCATTTTCAAAAGTCTGGTGTCAAAGTAGGCCTAGAGCCTTGATATTTTGCACACATAGGTACTCAGTTGAATGTTGTTTTCTTCAAATTTTGGATTTTTAAAGTGTGTGTCTTCTGATATATATCAGATTTTACACTTTTTAAGAAAGTAGTACACTAGGTATAAGGACTTGCAGAAAAAAAGTTGAAGATAAGTCTTACTTTTATCTAATATTTTTGATTTCAAAATAAAACGTTTTTATATATTTTTAGGTATTAATAATATTGTGTGAAACTAACCACTCAGTGGACAAAAGCCCCAACCTGCGTTGAATTACATCCACAATATCTACCCATATATTCCTTATTATTAGCTTTTGTAACATTTTTTACTGTATTAGAAAGGTATTTTAAACTAATAATCGTTTAGTCAGTAAAATTGTTTTCTTTATTAGGGCAATAATGAATAATAACTTAAGTTACTTATTCTTGCAGCTGCAGATATAATTTTATGACCTTATTTTGTGATTTAGGTATCGAAAATAATCCTGAAGATTAATATAGTAATGATGTAAAAGGAAAACCAATGTTTCTATAAAATAGCTTGGTATGCATAAAGCAGGTTAGTAAATTAGATTAATTTCTTTAGATAATTATTGAATAGAGCTTTGTCTGTGGAATTGTTCATTAGCATACCTAGATGTTTGGTATCAGAGAGCATACATATGACTTCATTGATAGGAATTGTAGGATATTTGATTTATATTAGCTTAAAATACCTTTCTAATACAGTAAAAAACGTTTTTAGTTTGAAAACGTTAACATTTACCTTTTTAGTTTATTTATAGTTAAGTAGGCCTACATACTCTTATATACAGAAAATACTGTACATTTTATGCTCTTTAACATGATTTTTGATCGAACTGAATATCTTTAAAAACCAAGAAGCTACAATGTTTAACACATACCTCTGTAAGATGCAAAATAAGCTGACATTATTATCTACCAACGTAAAATAGCCCAAAAAAACTGAACATCTAAAAAACTAATGAACAGCTGTTTTCAACTCTCTGAATATAGTACAAACATACGTAAAAAAAAAACAAATTTTGTCAGCAGCCATCATTGGTTGATTTCATATTTTCATATAACCCTATATAGGTTTATGTTAAAAAAATATTTAGTTATACATTGTGGTCCATGCGCTTTAAACAACTGGGAGGGATAATTTTTTCTTGTAAAAATAGTGGTTAATTCATATATATTTTTTCTAATTAACGTTAGGTTTCAGAGATACAGGGTATTACAGTTATTACAGGGTTGTTTGAATTATCTTTAAATCGGCTAAAGATAGATACCTATTAAAATTTGTACAAGAATTAATATCAACTCTTCCTTGAAAAAAATGTGTAAACTGTTTTATTTTCTGTAGCAGTGGCGTGGATGCGGTTAGTTTGAGGGGTACAATTGAAGAAGAATATGTTAAACGTCAGAATTTCTTAAAATGTAAGTAATTATTATTTTTTCATATTTTCATTCACAAAACAATTCACTGAAAACTCATTCATAAACATTAAAAAACACCAAAGCGTTGAAAGTATAGAATGTGGAATTTTTATTCCAAGATCTGTTCATTCACCTTTTTTCTAAATTTCTAAAAACGTTTATGAAAGAAGAAATACTACTCGCTGTAATATCCTAGAACATTATTTGGTGAATCGACATTGAAATAGAAAAGTTTCAATGAGCGTAGACGGTTTTAACAAAAACATTTTGCAACAATGGTTTCACAAATTTATTTATAAAAGCCGAGATAAAAGCATTTCAATTTTGCAAAAGAAAAACAATTTGAACTACATATTATGCCTTTGGCAATACTGCTTTGACCTTGGCCGCCACGAGTCATATCCCGTCATTTCTTTTATCTAATCATTGTAGTCGTATTAAGTATTTGCAATATCATTAAATTATTAAAATATTCAATAATCATTATATTTTTAACTGTGTTTTCAACTAAGCTATTTCTCAGTAGGCATAAAATATAAGCATTTTAACGCCTTCCAAAACATAAGTATTATTTTTCCAAATATGACGTTAAACCTTGTTTATATATATATCACAGTATTGACACTACAGTAAGTATACGAAACAGATAACCTTAAATGTTTTTTAATTGCATTGACGTTATCTTCTATCAACTAACTTACAACTATTATTATCAAGCACGACTGTAACCAGGTGAGGTGGTAACACTTTTTGTTAATAAATTAATTAAATCCGACCTGACCTTCGTTTCTACTAAAAAATAAAAATAGAAGTTGCTGAATACCAAAGCCAAACCGATAAAGTTATGATAACAAGTAGAAACCATAATAAATAACTTTAGTTTTGAACGTTTCACACTTTTCTAGGCCCATCTATTTGCAAAATTATTTGCAATGGGCACTGAGTGACATAGATAAACATGACACTTGTAATAGAAATGTAATAAAATAAATAAATTATAGGTAAACAGCATAATTACCTTATTTAAAATGTTATTTTCAATTTTAATGTTTGAAAATTGTAAAGCAATCTACAAACTCAGTAAAGAACAATTTTATCACATATTTTTTATTGGAAAAGTACGCTTAAACTTAATTTTTAACGCAGTAGCGATAGTAGGCTCTGTTCATAATTTTTGACAGCACAGTACCCACTGTTTTTTTTTAATCTCGAAAACCTTTAATTTTTGTGCAGCTTAAAAAAAATCGATAAAATGCTATGCTTTCCACAAATACATCATTACTATATTAATCTTCAGGATTATTTTCGTTATTTCGTTACCTAAATCACAAAATAGGGTCATAAAATTATATTTGCAGCTGCAAGAATAAGTAACTTGAGTTATTATTCATTATTGCCCTAATAAAGAAAACAATTTTACTGGCTAAACGAAGGGATGTTCTCAGATTATATTTCTAGCATTTTATAACTTAAATATGCCCAGGTAACAGTCAATTTACGTGAAAGTGAATACAATGCATATTGACCACCAGCACCCAAGCCAAACATATTGCCCAAACAAAATCATCGTCCTTTGTTCCCAACAAAGAAACAATGACATAATAAAGCTGATACAATTAATTACCATAATATACGCATTGCTAGGTACACACACTCTACAAATTGTGAAAAATAACGACTTACCAGATGGTCTTTCACTGAACTACACACGGATTTTCTCTACACGGACGCGAACGCTAACGAATAGTTAGGTTATAGTACCCGATCGAGGGTGGCGTGTTGACAGCGCGGCAGAATTCAAAAAACTGGTGTTAGGCAAACATTCGCGAGGCGTATTGATGCTGGCAACTGTCCACGTGTGTCCTTGAACGAGACAGGATTCGGTTCGATAAGGTAGCGGCGGTAGACAGCAAGGCGACGTTGCAGTCAACGCTTGTTATTTTTTTGTATTTTATCAGATAGCTTTCGATGAGGCCATGGAAGTGGCGAGGAATTCTATATAGCCACTGTATTCGATTAAATGATTTATAATGGCGAATAAATTAGTGCGTACAATTAGCATTTGAATTAATAAACAAATACGCAGAAGCATTAAATAAGTGATGTTTACTTTTGTGTTAGCATGTGTATAAAGATAAACAGCAAATATTTGTTTTTAAAAAATGAAGACATTGTTTACTCGTGTATATAATAAATAATGATGATTTATTTTAGATTATAGGTATTTACTGCGTTTCTAACACAGCTTATAGTTCAACATTGTTATTTGGTATTTAATTTTTGTATATGTATAGGCGTATGTAGACCATAACCATAAATAATTTGTAATTTTGATACAGATATTATTTCCTATATAATCTTTGAATATATGACAGTGACAGAACATCTATGAAAAACAGAAGGTGTTTATATTTTTATAAGAGTAGGGGTAGACATTTGCTAACAAAAAGGCAACCTTTAGAAAATGTTGAAGTTATTAAAATACCGGAGGATTCAAAAAGCAAATATTTATTTCACTTGATTAAATCTTAAAAGCTAATTTAAAGTTACGGCGTAAAAAGGAAAACCAATGTTTCTATAAAATAGCTTGGTATGCCATGAGAAAACAAGTGTTCTTAGTTTCCATAGCAACCAGCAACCGTAAATGTAGATCAACAACTGTCAAACTATACGTTCGAATCTCAGTTAAAGTGTAAAGTAAAGTGCAAATATCTTAAACCATTTTGTTATATACTGAACGGCTGTCCTGTTTTGGCGAATGCGCTCCCTGCATATTTAAACGTGTTAAGATTAATTTCCATAATTTTTTGAATGTTTATCAAGAAACTTTTCCTAAGAACTGAAAGAGCATTGCTTAGGTCAGTTTTACACACAAAGGTTTAAACGAAATCCACGTTTAAATTTGACTCTTCACTTTTACAAAGTAGAAAAACCATATGTTTATGAAGTTCTAGGTAACGAAGCCATTTTGGATTTTATTGGTCGGTCAGTGGTCGCGCGGTTTAAGGCGTCAGTACTTGAATCGAGGTGACTGATCGGTGTTGGTTCGAGCCCAGCTGCCGGTAGACCGTATATAAGCTATATTCGTGGAGAGGTTTGGCGCCCTCTCTGCGGGTATGGTAGGGTGGAAGAATGTTGGCTTGGGTCAATGTGAGAGATTGATACCAAAATAACGTATTCTATCACCTCCTAAAATTACTGTAACGACTTGCAAGACACTCTGTATAAGCTACGTTATCTTTCAAGTTTTGTTTAACAAATCTGGTGAATACGGTAATGCCAACCAAAGCAAAAATCTGTAGGCAGAATTGTTGTTGATATTTTTCGTATTCTATTGTTATTTTTAATAAATATTTTTTGTACCTATATCTACATCTTAATAGAAACACCCGGTATATGTAGACAATCTAAAAATGCTTACAAGTATCTATACATTTGCGGCAAAAGTGCTCTTATCGTTTTTGCTTCAAGCTGTTCTTAATTTAGCAGATGACAAAGAGTCTAGGTAGGAGTAAACACTAACAAATTTTTCAGATAACACGCTTACATGCATGGGCCAATTTTATAATAAAATTTATACGAGTTCGCTAAGCCTTGACAGATATATTTATTCGTTTTATTCTAAGGCTTATTATTGTTTTTGTTACATTTGTTCTCCACTCAGTACCACACTACAATTCCAAGAATTTAAACTAAAAATAAAAAGGTATCTTTCCATTTGATCAGTCGTCACATCGCAAAATGAAATACATAATTACAACAAAATGAGTCGACAGTCAAGAAATAATATATTTAAAAGTGTATAAATTGTCTTACAGTTATTAAGTTTACATTTTAGTTAAATGTTATAAAGCTATTACAGGAATTTAAAATTATATATATATGTAGGTGTATATGAATTATATCATTATGTATTCGAAATCGTATGATATTAAATTCCTATAAAAGATAATTTTTGTTATGAATGTGTGTTTTGTTATGCGTATTGTTATGCATTTTTATTTCTTTCTTTCTTCCTGTTGTTTTGAATCTATTTGGTATCAATTTTTCTCTTAATAGTGTAAGCTCCATTATGTATTTTCAAAAAATGTGTACAGGATGTCTCAACTCGATAGTATGGGCACAGTGTATAACAATTTGAGATATAAAATTAAGTCCGTTTTCAATGTGACGCTCAGGCTAATACTCAAAATTGTGAATTTTGTAGTCATGTGACTCAAATTACAAGCAGCGTGTGTTCAATTTTTAATGAAATCTGGCGCAAAACCCTCGGAAATCCATCGAAATTGAATGGGCAAAATGGCTCAAGGAGGGGCGTGAATCGGTAGAAGACGATCCACGTGAAGGAGTTCCCGTCACCTCTCTGTACTGACGCGAATGTTGACCGTTTGCATGTACTGATCATGTCTGATTGGCGACTAAGCATTAGTGCGTTGTCTGACGAGTTAAACGTCAACAATGAAACCGTTCACAAGATGTTACACGAAAATTTGAATATGCGAAAGATTTGCGCAAAGATAGTGCCAAAAGTTCTCACCCGTGAACAGAAAGACATGCAAAAATCGATCTGCGAAGATTTGTGGTCCGGCATTCGGAGCAACGGTAGAGACTGGATGAGTAAGGTAGTCACTGGAGATGAGACCTGGATATTTGAGTATGACTCCGAGACCCGTAAACAAAGACAGCAGTGGATGGAGAGCGGCCAACGAAAGCGAGGATGTCCAAGTCACGACTGAAGGCAATGTTGATCGTTTTTTTTCGATATCCACGGCATCATTCATCGTGAATATGTTCCTGCCGGCCAGGCAGTGACTGGACAGTTCTATGTTGGCGTCCTGGAACGGCTGCGGGTCCTCGTTTTCCGTGTGCGATCTAAAATCTCCGAGAACGGCTGAATCTTGCTCTATGACAACGCGCCAACCTATTCCTCGTTCATTGTGCAAGAGTTTCTGGAAGAAAAAGTCATTTCAACGTTGCCGCATCCACCCTATAGCCCCGATATTGCCCCCTGCTTTATTTTTTATTCCCTAAGATGAAGTCGCACCTCAAGGGAACTCATCATGACGGCGTACAGGAGGTCAAAGAAGAACCGTGGTGCTGAACGGGTTAACTGCGGAGGATTACCAAGGGTGCTTCCAATCGTTGGAATCGTTGTGTAGAATTAGAGGGAGACTATTGTGAAGCGATAACATTTTGGTGAAATTTAATTTGCTTGTTTTTTCATTGACAAATTTCTTAATTGCCACACCTCGTAACTACAGCTCTTCTTAAATGTTTTTTTTGTGATTCGCCGTAAATTAGCAACATATCAACTTTGTTTAAATGGGAAAATATTTTGTAAGCGCAAAAGTTAAACGTTTTGAGTAATGACAAGTATTTTGTGACATTTATGCACAATTAACAACGCACAACACACAACTTGATCCTTCCACCACTATTGTAATTTTAGGTAGTACTTTTTGATACTCTTTGCTCAGGAAGTAATACAGAAAAATTTCTCTAATAAAAGTTTATTACAAACAAGAGAACTTTTTTAACAGGAAAAAAAATTAGGTGTGTTTCTGGAAAAAAATATAAATATATATAATACTTTCTATTGAAAATGGAGCTAATCCCATTTAACACCATGTGTCCCAAATTTTATTTATATATTTTGTATCCTGACAGTACGCCCATACTATCAAGTTTGAGGTCCTCTGTACATACATAATATACGTATTTTGCCAATGCGAAGAATAATTATACTTATATTAAAAGTATGGGAGGATATGCTGAGGTTTTGGGAGATTGGCAGCCGTTGAAACGTCTCTGAACAATAATTTATCTCTGTGGAAATACCCAAGTCTTCTTTCAACGATTTTATCTCAGATAAATAGTGGAAATTTTGTGAAAATATCGTCACGAATACTTCTCTATACCAAAACAAATAATATCTGAACCTAAAGAAGTATTTTATTGTTGTAAAAATTTGTATGTTAAAAATTAATAATTGTAAATTACCTACTATTAAATGAGTATTTTATTTTCGGTCTAGGTGGCAAAACTTTTTGCAGGTAGTTTTAATTTTTGAATAAATAGTCTGGATTTAGCAATTTTATGCATTTTATTTATAGTTACTATAATCAATTATCTATATTTTAGGCCACATTGTGACATTGTGACTCTCAAAAAATGTTGCAACCTTTGGAAGGTTGAATTTTATAGAATTACCAAATTACTTATTAATTATAATAAGATTAGATATAAGTAGGTACTCAACTGAACAAAGGTTACTTTTTAAGTCATTTTAAATTGGTTTAATTTATTTCCTATGTACTTTAACAATTTTGTTAAATATAAACTATTTTCTTATTTTATACAGTTTTTATTAAACCTGTGTGTAACATAATTTTTCAAAATGATTACCATTTCGTTTACTGTCATATTTCATTTAATTAATATTGCTTTAATTCTTAGTCTACTTGTTGAAATATGATAACTATTATAGTACTTAGCTCATTCCTTTTGCAGTTCAATTTATAAAAATTGTGTAAAATACAAAATAGTTAATTAAATATTTTAAATGCAAAATCTCGAACGCGGTTAAGATCATAGATTTCCACAAGATGTGACACTTGTCACTGAACAAGTATTATAATTTTAAAGAATTTTTACTCGAGTGTAAAGTAAAAAAAATTATAGCATTTTTTCTCATCAGATATGCACTTTGTGGCGCCCCCTCTACTATAAGATAGCTCAAAAGTGACAAAATATTTAAATTTGACACTCCTACAAACCCAACACCAAATTCTTTCTGTAAAAAATATTTTACTTCAACACTCTCTATCTCCGTTAATATTAACATTCGCCCTACACATTCTAAGTATTTTGGCTTCGGCCGTTACAAGAGGTAGTCTCTGATCCCATTACTTATGAAAGACCCATGTGTATACACAGGAGGTTTTTAAATGAAGTAGCAATAAAACCACAGATTTCTTGGGTGAAATAGCTATTTATGATATACGTGTTAAAAGTAAGATTTTATTTTGTGAGTGCAGATGATTAAAAACGAGCGTAGCGTTTTTTAACTTCACGTATATCATACACTATTTTTTCTACAAAACAATCGGAAGAACTTTAAACTCAATAAAAATAAGAAATCAAAAAATACCACACAGATCGCAATGTTAATGAACCAAAATTTTCGTAGCAACCAATGCTGTTGTTAGTTACGGAAAAAACGCAAAAATATTGACAGCATTTTCTAGTAATATTATAAGTATAATTAATAATCTCGATAATGAGCGTAACAAATCCATCCCTGCTGAAATCGAAGAAGCCGCCAGTCGAGCAACATTGGAATTATTGCCGGCGAAATCAAAGGAACAGTACGAAATTGCTTATAGACGCTTTTGGGAATGGTGCAACATTAAAAAGGTCCCTGGGAAATGTAACGAAAGTGTTTTACTGGCATATTTTGAGGAAAAAGCCAAGATATGGAAACCGTCAACGCTGTGGTCAAATTATTCCATGATCAAAACTATGTTAAAAATAAAGCAAGATCAAGATATAAGCAAGCATTATAAACTTATTGTTTTTTTATAACGGAAGGGTGAAGGATATCAAGCAAAAAAGTCAAAAGTTTTGACGAAGACTCATATCGACAAATTTCTCACAGAAGCAGAAGACGAAAAGTATTTGATGATGAAAGTCGCAGCAATAGTGGGTGTCTTCAGGGCGTGTCGCCGGGAGGAATTGTGTCAGATGACCATCGACAATATCGAATATTTGGGCACTTCGGTTGTTGTGACCATACCAGATACTAAAACGAAAGTTCCTCGGACTTTCAGTGTTGTTGGTGAATTCTATTTAAACTTTTTTAGAAAGTATATGACACTCCGTCCACCCAACGCTGACCATAGACGACTTTTTTTTAAATATATGAAGAATAAATGTGTGAAGAATCCAGTCGGAATTAACATGTTTGGTAAAATGCCTGCCGACATTGCAGAGTTCTTGAATCTACCAAATCCTCAACTCTACACCGGACACTGTTTTCGTCGTTCATCGGCGACATTGTTAGCAGATTCTGGTGCAAATCTTACTACCATCAAGAGACATCTTCGACGGTAGCTGAAGGCTACATTGAAAATTCACTGGAACAGAAGAAGGAAATTGCGTGCCAAATACTTCTTACTGCTGCAACTACTAGCAAGACCACCAGTACTACCAGTAGTATTTCTACAGAAAATAGATGTGTCACACATGTTGACAGTAAAACCAACTTAAGTATGATGACTCCGCAGGGAATTACAATTTCAAATTGTTCTAATTTTACTATAAATCTTAATAGTAATAACTAGTTAAAATGTTGGTTTGTACTTATTTAAAATAAAAAGTTGTTCATGTGTTTGTTAAAACGTTTTATTAATTTTCAAAACAAAATTTAAATAAACTTTACTCATTTACTTTAGTTACTTTTAACACGCGTGTCAAAAAATGACATTTTTAACATCAAAAATGACCATTAAAAAGCCCACTTTTAACAGTTTTGTAGAAAAATAATTTAACCTAATATATGTACCTATTTTCCAAGTCGTATAATAAAAAAGATACAAGGTGTCCAAGTTAAAATTTTATTTTCGATATTTGGAAATAACTTCTTAAAAAATTCAAATATTTTCATAAAATTTGTAAATCAGGGATTTTTGCGGGAGAGAAAAGCAGCAAAGTATACCTTTTTCAAATAAAACAGGTAGGAGAATCGATCACTGCAAAAAAGTTTTGCCATTTAAAATAAACACACTGTGCCACAAGTGGCGCCCTCTACTAGTGACGTCAAAATTAGAATTAAATTTGAATTTCTCGCCTACAAAGACCCTCAATTTACAAATTTTATGTAAATATTTGGTTTTCTTAAGGAGTTATTTACAAATATGGAAAATAAAATTTTAACTGACACCCTGGATATTTTTTATTATGTGTCTTGGGACATAGGTATGTTAGGTTAAATCGATTTATTTTCACCTAAGGACTCTGTGGTCTCATTTTTGCTACTTCATTTAAAAACACCCTGCATATCAGTTTTAAATATTCCTACACTCATGAGTATTTTATTTATTTTGA
This sequence comes from Monochamus alternatus, assembly GCA_037114965.1. Lineage (NCBI taxonomy): Eukaryota > Metazoa > Arthropoda > Insecta > Coleoptera > Cerambycidae > Monochamus > Monochamus alternatus. The sequence goes on along the minus strand of CM073433.1, from coordinate 51,111,162 downwards.
TTACAACACCACAATGTAAAAACATGAACACCTACAATACATGCAGCGAAATAAATATTAATAAAAGAGCACATTTACTTCTGACAGCAGTTAAAATACATTATAATTAATTATTAATTGAAACAGTTAAAGCAGTTCCAAGAAAATTGAATAATTAACAATCAAATACAATTTCAGCGACTGACTCACTTGTTTTGTAACGACATTGAGTAGGAAATCAATCAGTTTCCAAGGGCTTCCGTGCGTCAGTTGAGAAATTCATCTCCAAATCATAATTGGTATTTGAGCTATAGACATCGAAGCTTGCGCCACCTATGATATAACTGATAAAAGTAATCTGAATAAAATAAATTTAAATCCAAGATTGCCATCTTTTGGAGACTTGTTGAAACTTAACGTGTGCAATTACAGAGTACTGGATTAGGTTACTTGGGATTGCCCTGTTTCATATAAAACGCGTTGTTACTCATAGACGCAACAAGAGGGAGGTACTGGGGTATCCTGAGCATTCAAAAAATTATAAATGGCACCCCCCCAAATATATATTAAGATCCCATAATTAAATAAGATAGATGAATAAAACATATTTACAATATGTCCGTGGATGACTGTCCAAAGACATTTATTTCCAATATTTGTCATTTAAAAATTAAATGAGGGCGCAAATTGAAATTTATTCCTATTTTTTAATTACAAAAACCTTTATTTAATAATTTTTTTATGAAATAAAAAAAATAATTCACATATTTAGTTTCTGAATCAAAATTTAGATTTTACTGTGGATGATTTTGGTTTGGTGCCAAATCCTTCCGTCATTTTATTGATATAGTTTTAGCTTCATATAAAAAATACTGTAATTCGATACCCTACAACACTATACCTAACCGCTATATAAGTAGGAGCAGAATTAAGTAAATGAAGAACATCTAAAGGCAGGTCCTATGTTTAAAAATAAGAAAGGCGTCTCTATGAAGATGCATTCTTTAAAGGAATAATTCGCCATATTTATTTATTTTGTGAAAAAATGTATTAAAAACTAATTTAAACACTTCAAAATCAAGTCACTTGACACTTTGTGTTATCTTTTTTTTTGGTCTAAGTCTGACTGACATATGCCACTTATATTATTGTTTTTTAATTAACATTCCAAAGTTGGCCTATTTTAATGATTAATAAATAATTTTTATCAGGAGGAAAACTACAAGAGACACTTTTTAAGCAGAATTAACTTGGCTTTAAGAGAGCGAACGATTTTGTCCAAAACCCAGTGGTGTACAATTTTTAAGCTAAAAATGAGTATTTAACGGCACGAACGCCACTGGTGAAAGGACAATGTTAAAAATAGACGATTTTTGGCTTATCCGGGGAACGCATAAATCATAAAAAAATCAATTGAGTACTGTTAATTAACATTAGAAATGGCCCAGAAATACGTCAGACAGCTGGGGAAATGTCGCTACTACCCCTAAACCTATATAAACTACCCTTAAATAGCTTTAAATGAATAATCATTAATTATTATAAAATTCGTGTAAAATGAAAAAATGCTTGAAAATGATTTGAACAGACAGTATGTCAATATAAAAAGTGATAAATGACTGTAAAAGTGCCCATTCAATGGCGAAATAGCGCCAATTGTTCTCACTTTGCGAGCGCGTACTAAAAAAATGGCAATTTATCCTTGCGCCCATTTTTCAGGTCGCAATAGTATAAATGAACCTTAAAAGTGATTTAAGCATTTTTTTCATTCTAAACGAATTTTACAACAATAAATAATGATTATCTATTTTAAGCTATTTAAAGGCAGTTTATATAGATTTAGGGGTGCAATTAATATTTCCCCACTTATTTAATGTACTCTAGTATCAGTTTTTGCATTTTTTGGCAGCAATCTATAATTTTTTTCTAGCAATAGGCGTTCCCTTGAACATTTAAGCATTATCTATTTTTGATGTCGAAGTAAGCTCACCATTAGCTTTTGAAAGTCGTTTTTTTAATTTTTAGGGGTGGAATGGGCATTTTTACAGTTATTTATCACTTTTTATATTGACATACTGTCTGTTCAAATCACTTTCAAACATTTTTTTCATTTTACACGAATTTTATAACGATAATTAATGATTATTCATTTAAAGCTATTTAAGGGTAGTTTATATAGGTTTAGGGGTAGTAGCGACGTTTCCCCAGCTATCTGACGTATTTCTGGGCCATTTCTAATGTTAATTAACAATAATCAATTGATTTTTTTATGATTTATGCGTTCCCCCGGATAAGCCAAAAATCGGCTATTTTTAACATTGTCCTTTATACACGTAAAAATAGCCCTTCACTATACACTGTTGTGTACCAAATCTCATCTCAATATCTCGATCAGTTTTTGAGAAATGAAGACTATAATAGAGACAGATAATTTTATAAAACCTGTATCTCGAGAACGAGGGATTTCCGGACCCATGTATATATAAACTTATTTACTTATTTTTAAACTTAGGACCTGCCTCTAGATTTTCTTAACATCGTTCTGTAATACCCTTGTATAGTTAATAAAATTGGATCAAGCAAAACTAAACCAGGTTCCCAAAACAAAAATAAATAAACAAATAAATAACTTTTGGAATTTTGAACCAAAAAAATGAAATGCAAGTTGTGCGTATGATTTTACTATTTAAGATGTTGTGTATGCGATCCATTTAGAATTTTATCATAAAAAAAATAGCATGGAGAAGAAGTAGGTACACAAAAATAATTACAATAACAACAGCCTGAAATTTGAAAAACATATGGAGATATATGAATACTTTTAACTTACTTTTTACTTGAAGTCAAACAGCTGAACATGATGTAAATTTGTCACAAATTACTACAACTAACTTCACTACTACACACTCACACACTACTATAAATTATATTAAATGCATTTTAGGGTAAGTGTGTTATTATATAGGTATACTAGGTATTAAAGAATGAAATATACCTGAAAACAAAATAGTAATTAATTCAAATTAAAGGATTAACATTCAAGTAATAAAGTCATTATCTGGCATAAATTTTTTAATGAAATGTCATTTGGTTGTCATTCTAAGAAATTTTAGGTAGTAGATACCTATTCAAGAACTGAAATCTAAATACTTATTTTTAGAACAACATGCAATAAAAGGTACACATGTTATTCCTGACCTAGAACTTGTTATTCGGTAACAAGAAAGATTCAAAACGGATACCTGTATAGAATTTAATAAGTTGAATGTTGTAAATTCCAATTTGTACGCTCCACTAAAATATGTATTTTATACAAGGTGTTTTCTCATTGCGTATTTAAGGAATTTTAAATTTGAAAAACAAAAATGTTAATTTGTCTCCTAAAGACTGTGGAAAAAGACCAGATTTAATTGAGAGCGTAGATTCAGAAAATGGCATCAGATTTTGTGTGGGACGTCAATTTGAACAGAATCTTCGCCTCTGCTAACAGAATAAAGATTTTGAAAGTTGCTTGAAAATATAAATGGCTAAATAGCTAGTAGTAATCTGTTCAGACATCAATATGGTTTCACTGATATCATCTTCAGTTCGGTATGATATAAAATCAAATTAATTAAAATTAATCAGATATCAATACATACATATATACACATTCATCTACAATCACTAATTAAAGTAGGGTTTTTTATTTAACAGTGACAACGAAAAGTTGACGTTTATTGAGGAGTGTCATTTTAATGCTTGCCTAGAGATAAAATCTAGCAAAAGCTTGTCGTCAATAGCAACCAAGTAAACAGCGTCCTTTTTAAGTAATAAATTTAACATTTCTCAAATCTTGTAAAATTTGCGCACTTTAGATGAGAAAATTTTAGTTGAATTTTAAAAAATTAAAAACTTTTTGGCAAGCGGAAATATACAGTTTTTTCAGCGAAGCCAATGATGAAACATACTTATTAAAAAAACTTAAGCTTACTTATTACTTAAAAAATTAAAATTCTGTGCAAATTGATTATTATAAAATTTGTAACTTGATAGAAATATCTCATTATAGGTAGTTCTAATTATTGAAATATCGGGTGCCTGCAGATGGGACAAATTAGTAAAAATGAATGATAAACAAGTAAGAACATTTTGAGTAGGGCTTCAAATAATGTACAAATAATTGAATGCAGTGATGAAAATTTTACCATATCAGAATATTATAGCCCTACTATGCTTCCTGCCTCTAAAAGTCTCAAAATTGACCCACCTTATACAAAATATTTTCTTTTTCGTATTTTATTAAGAGAATGTCATTAATTGGCCGTCGATTTTAATATAATCTCATCATCTGATGAAGACGACGATTCAGTATACATATCGGTCGGTCAGTGGTCGCGCGGTTTAAGGCGTCAGTACTTGAATCGAGGTGACTAGATCGGTGTTGGTTCGAGTCCAGCTGCCGGTAGACCGTAAATAAGCTATATTCGTGGATAGGTTTGGCGCCCTCTCTGCGGGTATGGTAGGGTGGAAGAATGTTGGCTTGGGTCAATGTGAGAGATTGATACCGGTTGATATTTGACTACCCCCGTAATTAATGAGGTTTTCCAGGTTTCCCTCATTCCTGTACTGAATAGTGGTTAACGCCTACCAACGTAAGTCGTTCCTGGACGCAAATGCGGCCTGCTTAATAATAATATGCCGCCCTCTCTTCCGCACAAGTCTCCGACTTTTGGGCTAATTTCTGTGATTAGAATGAGGGGTAGAGATATTATTATTATTATTATCTGATAAAGACGACGATTCAGTATACATATTGCTACGATTTTAAATTTAAAACTGTGGCCAAATTGTTAGAATATCGAAATTTATAAACTAGAAGAGTTCCTGATGATTCGCTCCAACATAAACACTGTCGCACTCATTCTACCTCTTGTCTTGAATCTTGGCGCACACTTCGGCGTTTGGTTTTTGTCGTGGCCTGTCGTGCCGCTCCAACATAAACGTTCACCTCTATTGTGGAAAATTTAAATGCATGGCTGTAACGAATTATACACCCTTCAACTCTATGTACATATTCTGATTGCTCAATATAAGACAAAAATACTGATTCAATAAAAAATAGTTTATTGTAAAATGCCTAAAATATATTATCATACATAATATTTATTGTACACGTCAACAGGTTAGTGAATGTTGAAAATAAATTACAAAACAGACTTCATAATCCAGTATACATTTTAAGATTCATCAAACGGAAACATGATCATAAACATGTCTTCTTCTTGCTGCTTATAAGGTCTGCTTCTTCTTCTTTACCACCTTTTCGCAATCTCTTCTTGTTCTTGTATAAATTGCTCTCCTCAGCGCATTTGTCTGTTATGACACTTCTCACCAAAGATTCAGGCACGTTGCTCTTCCTACTGACCACTTCAACTATATCAGAAATTATATCAGGATTTAATCTGAAAAAAAAATAGACTCATATTAAAATTTTGTGAGTCATCAACATTCTGTCGATGATAATGTAATTGCTGGTGTTGGTGTAGTGGAAATTCAATAAATAAGACTTTGTCTTACCTGTTTTTAAATTCCTTGTTCCTTGTTAAGAATGCTGGATTATGTATTCCTGTTAAGGAATGAGTTGCCAAAACTTTCTTAGGAAATAGAGTGACCAGTAGTTTCCTGGTGGCTGTTGTATAGGTTGACCAGTCGATTGAATCGTAGACGTCCTTGGGAATCTTAATGCCTTTGGAACCGATTTGAACCTAAAAATAGGTTTATCTTATAATATATTATATCAGACTAGCCGTTAGTTTGAGTTTAAATTACTTGTATTGTCACTTATAAGATTCTTTTTGTTAAATAGTGGTGACTACAAATGAAACTGGGAAGAAGATGGAAATTAGGGGAAATGGAAGCAAAAGAAATTAAACGGGACACATTTTATCTTACGGGTTTAAAGAAGTCATCAACATTTCCTTTGTCCTTGGCGTCGTCACTTGTAATATTTATGTTCCCGCCTCTTTTTGAATTTGTTACTTTTGATAGTAAATCCATATCTTTTTTCAGGTCTGCAAACAAAATAGTTTGTTAGAAAATACAACAAATAATGGTAATCTACAGGGTGTTTTTAAATGAAATAGCAAAAATGAGAATATATCACAAGTCGCATAATAAAAAAGATAAAGGGTGTCAAAGTTAAAATTTTATTTTCGATATTTGTAAATAACTTCTTAAAAAATCCAAATATTTACATAAAATTTGTAAATAGGGGGTTTTTATGGGCGAGAAATTCAAATTTGCTTCTAATTTTGACATCACTTGTGGCACACCTTGTTTCTTTTAAATTACAGAACTTTTTTACAGCTTAATGTATCCATCTGACTATTGAAACAATAAATTCTCCTACCTGTTTTATTTGAAAAAGTATACCTTGCTGAAGTCGGTAGGAGTATCCATTTTTGAAATAACCCTATTTGAAATGCTTAGTGCACCGAATAAAAACTGTTCTGGTTTCAGGTAAAGTGCCTGTCCTGCTGAAAATACAGCAAAACGTTACTTGAAAAAGTTGTTCAGAACATAAATTATGGATACGTGCAAAATTTCAAGAAGATCAACCAGGTTTGATGAAACAATTTTTCAACAAAGCACAAAGATTTTATCAAAGCAGGCCGCTCACTTTCAAATCTTGGACGTCATTATTTGCCACCGTTTTGAACAACTTTTTCAAGTAACATTTTGCTGTATTTTCAGTAGAAAAGACACGATAACAGTTTTCAATCGGTGCACTAAATATTTCAAATAGGATTATTTCAAAAACTGTTACTCCTAACGACTGCAAGGTATACCTTTTTCAGATATAACAGGTAGGAGAAGCGATTGTTTCGATAGTCAGATGGATACACTAAGCAGCAAAAAAGTTCTGCCATTTAAAAGAAACATGATGTGCCATAAGCTGCGCCCTCTACTAGTGACGTCAAAATTAGAAACAAATTTGAATTTCTCGCCCGCAGAAACCGCTGATTTACAAATCTTATGTAAATATTTGGATTTTTAAAGAAGTTTTCTACAAATATCGAAAATAAAATTTTAACTTGTCGATTCATTTTCACCTAAAGGATCTGTGGTCTCATTTTTGGTACTTCATTTAAAACCACCCTGTACATACGTATAATATGATGTTAAAAGCAAGTAAATGATTCTATAATTAAGTTGGAATCTGTTAAAATTATAATACGTACTTACCTACAACTAGAGTGTATATTTTTTGATATTTAGTTTTTAGGTCTTCGTATTTTTTCTCTTGGTCAATATTGCAGTCTGACCGTTCTGAATGATAATCTGTTTGAGTAGCTTTGCTGTCTATTGTGCTTGGTTCAGATTTTATGTAATTAATGCATTTAATTGGAACGTCAACATCTGATTTCATATAGCTGCTTATTTTTGAGAACATTGGGATCTGTAAAACAACGAATTTTATCATTTTTTAAATTAACTTGCATTTTTGTTAAATAAACTAGGTATGCTTTTCAAAGTTTGTTGAGAAATGTTATGATTTGAGGAATTCCGTGTAGATAAGTAAAGAAAATATACAAGAACATACTTACAAATTTAGTCTCTTCCCGTTTAAGAGTGCCTTGGTGCATCATAACCAATTGGTTAAAATGTCCTGTAATAAACTGCAAAGTATCTGAAAAGAAATAGAACAAAATGAGTACGCATATTTGTATTTTTTATTCCTTTACATTTTTTAAACATTGTATGTGACTTTATAGAAATACTAGATGACCCGGCAAACGTTGTTTTGCCATATCAATTTTACTAGTGAATATTTTGGTAGTTAAATAAAAAATAACTAACTTATTGTAAGTGTGTGGAGATGTGGTATATGACTCAAAGAGGAATGGAGCACTGCGAACGATGACGGCCTATAAGAATAACAAAACACGAAACATTCATTTTTTGAATTATTTCGCGTGCTTGCAATTTTACTTGTTTGACGGCCCAAATTAGCTCCTTTACGTCTTGTTGGCATTGTTCACTGTACAAAAAAATAGCCATATAGTAAAATAATAGCCGTTGTTGGAGGAAGCTCGTGATACGTGTTGCGTACTTTTGAGGTTATGCAGATCACTTAATTAACTAATAATGAGAACTACACTTAAAATTAATAATTTTATTAATTTATTGATAAAATAGGAAATAAATAATTATGGACCAGCAAATTAATAATAAATTTACTTGAGAATCACACTTAGAAGGTAAGCGTCACTATTACGCTCGATTCATACACAACAATAATGGTCGAAAACTGTGTAGGGAGTGGGAGAAGGCTTATTGTGAGAGATATACGTTCTCATCCGTACTCCGTGCTGTTTACTGTGTGAGAAGTGACACCGGTAGATGCCTGGCGGGGATAACTGATCTAGTGATAATCGATCAGTTATCGACCAGGGTTAAAAATGATTAAATTACTAAAATGGTTATTAAAAAATAGAGGATTGTGATAGAAGGATGAAAATTAAGGGTTGTATGTATTTTTTAATGCCACATCATAAAAAAATAAAAATACAAAATTTTGTGCAAAAAATAAAAAAAAATTGTTTGGGGTGGACCACCCCTATCACTTAGGGGTGTGAAAAATAGATTACGACCGATTCTCAGACCTACCGAATATACATATAAAATTTCATAAAAATCGGTCAAGCCGTTTCCGAGGAGTATGGCGTCTAAAACTGTGACACGAGAATTTTATATATTAAATTTCAATTTGTCCACTTATTGTGACAATGTCGAGGAAATTTGATATAAAAATATAGGATATATAGATATATTACATTTTGAAAGTTACGGACCTTCAAAACATTTTTTTGTTTCATTTCTTTTGTTTTATAAGTATGTAAAAATAATTGTTAAAATGTTAGGTTAGATTAGAGAAATAATGTGTGTCTTAAAAAAGCATTTTAAATGTTATTATATTATTTGATGAGAGTTTAAATAGTAAAAGTATATAAACAAAACATGCATAAAATGCCATACAGTATGCGCCAAAAGTATGGAATAAATTCAATAAAAACGAAACAATTATTTTTTGGGAAAAATCCTCGAACAAGTCGATTTTTAATTTAAAAAATACATATTTTAGCGTAAAATGCGATTTTCAAATGTCATTTGTTTTCGAGTAATGACGTCATCGATTTTTTTTTAAATGGCAACACCATATTTTTTCCTTGATTCTGAAAGATCGTTTAATTCTCTATCAGACAGTACTAAAATTTTGCCTTCTTACATAGGAAAGTTTTCGAGTAAATGACGATTGAATGTTAGAAAACGTAAATCAATTAAAATAAAGCAAAAAACGTTATCAAGTTTAGTTTTTCGCACTATGCGCGCCCTGTACGAGATTTTTTGGACAACTGTTTTCCTGGGAGGTGGATCGGCAGACGCGGACCGACAGAATGGCCTGCAAGATCGCCAGATCTTACACCTCTTGACTATTTTTTATGGGGATACTTGAAGTCAAAAGTGTACATTAATAAACCACGTAATTTAGAAGAACTTCAAAATCGCATCGGGACGAAATACGCAGAGTTACCCCAGAAATCATTCATAATGTGCAAGAAGAATTTCTTCACAGACTTGCGCATTGTCAAGAAGTTGGTGGATGGCAATTCGAACATTTAATTTAAGTATAAAATTTAATCAATTGTATTTTATTTTACATACCTCAGAATTGTTACTTTTTTATGGATAAAATTTACGTTTTCTAACATTCAATCGTCATTTACTCGAAAACTTTCCTATGTAAGAGGGCAAAATTCTAGTACTGTCTGATAGAGAATTAAACGATCTTTCAGAATCAAGGAAAAAATATGGTGTTGCCATTTAAAAAAAAATCGATAACGTCATTACTCGAAAACAAATGACATTTGAAAATCGCATTTTACGCTAAAATATGTATTTTTTAAATTAAAAATCGACCTGTTCAAGGATTTTTCCCAAAAAATAATTGTTTCGTTTTTATTGAATTTATTCCATACTTTTGGCGCATACTGTATATTTTACTCGGCACGTAAAAGTGATACCCTTAATTATAGTTTACTCAGAATTTAATGTTGACAGTCTCACCTTTATCAATATTTATGTAATTACAAATGTTGTAGAATATTATGCAACGATTTTATTCCTTGCAATGCGAACTTTAAAAATGCCACTATTATTTGTTAGAAAACTCGTTAGCAAACAAAGTCTCTTTCTAGAGGTTATAATTTGTTGCTTGCACATGTGCATTTCCTAATGAAACACCCTGTATAAGGGGTGTCAGGTTCACTTATCTCTTTTTAGACCGGAAGGAGATTTAAAACCAAAATCGAAACGTCCCAGGTTTTCTATAGTTGCTTAATGCTTTTAATATTCAAATAACCATGGTGATACTTACCAGACACTTTGACTACCGTTCCTCTACATCTAGCTGCTCCATAGTTGACTGTGACAATATCGCCCTCTTTTGGATAACCATAAGAAGAATGCTCAATGTCTGTTCCAAGAACGATATCATATTCGCGTCCAGGATCACTTATTGGGAAGAACACAAGCGCAAAGATTTTTCTTAAAGATAAGTCTAGACATATGTTTTCACTTGCACTATATTGTGATCTCAAGTTGTTCATTTTATAATAAAAATTAGAGACTATTGTTTCAGATATTTTTTATGGCTTGTTATCCCAAAAAATCTGATTTGTATAAAAATTTTATGACAAAAACTAAAAAGCAGTACTGATAAGACGTAGAAACACGGTATATAAAACAAATGTCAGTAACATTAAGAAATCAGATTCAAATTGGAAATATGAATCCCTTGCTTACTTTGTTGATGTTACGAGCACAAGTGACAAACAAAATTTTAAATATCTAATGTCAAATGTTGTTGTACAAATTCCTACACGATCTTGTTCACGCACTACTTCGAACTGTATAAGTATATTAAGTTAATTGATCATAAATATCTGCTAGGTACCAGTGGCGCCTCGTGGACTTAATGATAGGTGAAACGAAAGATAAATAATACGTCGAGGCAAATTTGTGATTTTATAGTAAAAAGTAACTAAATAATTCACCCATTCTCTTTTTAAATACAATGTCTATTCTAAAAATTTTTTTAAAACCTTATCAATGATAAATTAACTCAATTTTTTTATCAAATTCGTAAGTCTCTTTTCCATCACTAAACGAATGCGAATAAGTTTTAACTCTTTTTAAGCGAAAAAAATTCTTTTCAATCGAATCGTCACGATTTTACGATAATATAGTGTCAAAAATTGGAGTTGTCATTTTTTAAAAAATGACGTCATATTTGCGACAATAATTGCGTCTAGCGATTTTTTTTGTTCGCTGTATACAAATTTGAAGGAATTTGTTCCAACATTTATGTCCTTATTGTATGTTTGTCAGAATTTGCGGATTTAAAAATTAAGGTTGAGTCCGAGGGATTTTTTTTGTTCGCTCTGTACTCATTTTGTTGAATTTACGTTCTCATTGTACGAGGGAGTCTCATGCTTATGACAACCCCGTGTAACATTTGATAAATCCATTCTTATATTATCACGCCAGATTTTACACCTGCAATTATAAAGGTTTTTTTTAAATAAATGCATTCACACAACCAGTCAGAAAATTAAATGTTGTGCCTATGATTTTACTACTTAAGATGTGTATGCGATCTATTTAGAACTTGATTATAAAAAAAAAACAGCATTGAGAAAAAGTACACAAAAAACAAATACAATAACAACAGCTTGAAATTTGAGTATAATATGGAGATATATGAATACTTTTACTACAATTAAACAGCAGTTAGGATAAGTATGTTATTATATAGGTATGCTAGGTAAAGAATGAAGTGTGCCTGCAAACAAAATAGTAATTAATTCAAATTAAAAGATTAACATTCAAGTAATAAAGTCATTATCTGGCATAAAATTTTTAATGGAATGCCGTTTGGTTGTCATTCTAAGAAACTTTAGGTAGTAGATACCTATTCAAGAACTAAAATTGAATTTGTTAATTGCAAATAATCTATTTAAATACTTATTTTTAGAATAGCATATTATTCGTGACCCAGAACTTGTTATTGTAACAAGAAAGATTCAAAACGGATACCTGTATAGAATTTAATAAGTTGAAAGTTGTTAATTCCAATTTGTACACTCCATTAAAATATGTATTTTATACAGGGTGTTTTTTCATTAATTATATAAGGAATTTTAAATTTGAAAAACAAAAAATGTTAATTTATCTCCTAAAAACTGTGGAAAAGATCAAATTGAGAGCGCAGATTTAGAAAATGGCATCAGATTTTGTGTGGGACGTCAATGTGAACAGAATCTTCGCCTCTGCTGACAGAATAGTTGAATTTTGAAAGTTTGTTTGAAAACGTTAAATGACATAGATAGTAGGTAAATCTGTTCAGACAACATCAATATGGTTGTTATTGATCCTTTGATATTATCGTACTTAGCTACTAATCATCAGTTCGAAGTTCGTTGCCAGAAAAATCAAAGAAGTTATACGAGCAATATAACCCATTTGTGACATGGTGTAAGTCGAAGGAAATTTATAAGTATTCAGAAAATATATAGACCAGGGTCGATAATTTTTGAAACCAAAAATAATAATAGTAGGATGAAACCCATTGGAAAAGGAAGAGAATACAACAAAAATGAAAGGAAAAATAATTTACGGGCGATCTGAGGTCGGGAAGTGGAAGGGAGTGAGTTTTTAAGGGTAAAAAACGGTTTAGCTCGATTTCTGGCAAAACTACAAGTCCTATGGAAAAAAGTTAAATAGCAAAGTTGTAGGTAATAAAAAGATCTACAATATTTATATATATTTATATTTACACTTTTTTCACATAACCTCAAAATTTATGTGAAAAATTCAAATAACCAAGTTCTTGGTTTTTTATTTTTATCTTCTACAAAAAATAATTTTTTTTCACGATATTTGGTGAAAACTTACCTTTTTATGTCCCAAATACACTGTAATTTTTTTGATTTAAAATATTTATATTTTCACCTTATTTTGACTTAATATCGAAAAAGCACCCTAATTTTCGATCGAAAATTCTCACGTCAAAATATCTGCTTTTTTAAAAAAGTCGGTGGGCTCTTTGTTCGTTGAAATCTCTACTTTCTGATGGTGTAAAAAAATATACATTATTTTCGTAAACGTTCTCAGAAAATGCAAAGAAACGAAAACATATTGTAGATGTTTTATTAAATTAACTTTATTAACTTATTTAGTTGTTAATTATAGCATATTTCGACTTGCAATTTTTTTGTTTATCAGTGCAATATGGAATCTTACGTTTTTCGAGTGATTAAAGTATAAATTTTCATAAATAGCTCAAAATTGTACATAATAATTAAAAAAAAAATTTTCGGATTCGAGTTTGTCGTATCATTTCTTTGATTTTTCTGAGAACATTTACCATAGTAATGTATATTTTTTTACACCATAAGATAGTAGAGATTCCAATAAACAAAAAGCCAATCGACTTTTTCAAAAAAGCAGATATTTTCACGTGAGAATTTTCGATTGAAAATTAGGGTGCTTTTTGGATATTAAGTCAAAATAAAGTGAAAAAATGTATATTTTAAATCAAAAAAATTACAGTGTATTTGGGACATAAAAAGGTAAGTTTTCACCAAATATCGTGAAAAAAAATTATTTTTTATAAAAGATAAAAATAAAAAACCAAAAACTTAGTTATTTGAATTTTTCACATAAATTTTGAGGTTATGTGAAAAAAGTGTAAATATAAAAGTTGTAGATCTTTTTATTACCTACAACTTTGCTATTTAACTTTTTTCCATAGGACTTGTAGTTTTGCCTGAGATCAAGATAAACTATTTTTTACCCTTAAAAACTCACCCCCTTCCACTTCCCGACCTCAGTTCGCCCGTAAATTATTTTCCTCCCATTGTTGTTGTATTCTCTTCCTTTTCAAATGGGTTTCATCCTACTATTATTTTTTTTCACTTTTTACCATTTTCAAAGGCTTTAGCACTGGTCTAATAGTCCTCGCTTATTTTTGTGAAAAAGCAAAGACATTAAAATCGTAACAGATATAATAAATTCAAAATACAAAAGAAAAGAAAATCAAATTGAATATTAAATTATAGATTTATAAATGTATCTATCTTCTCTAGACGTAATAAGGACTCACTTGATCCATTGTTTTGTGGAGACGTCTGGAGTTATCTTTACATTTTGCACAAAAACTAGACTTGTTTTCCAATCAATAAACGTTGCTATCTGTAATGCAATTATTTTGCCACTCAAAAGAATTTTATGTTCTTTAATTATGAGTTTTTTTTTGGGTGTCTTGGACTGTGGAAAATTTAAAAGCATGCATTTATGCCAACACGCTTCAACCAACTCAATTCTGATTGCTCAATATAAGACCAAAACACTGATTCAATATAAAAACGGTTTATTAAACGGGGTGTAAAATGTTAACCCTGTTCGTAGAACAGTTGGAAACAATTTCCAACGGTCTGACGCACGCGCATTGCGTTTATAATGCTCACGTTAGGTTAAAAATGCTTTGTCTTACAAGCAGGGAGCATACTTCTGACGTTGGGAAACTGATTCTGGTGTGCTACGACCAAAGATATCATATGGAATATTATTTCTACATTTTAACAGGCTGATGAATGTTGAAAGTAAATGACAAAATAGACTTCATAATCCGGTAAACATTTTAAAATTGATCAATCGGAAACATAATTCTAAACAGTTCTCTTCTTCTTTGGGCTTATATTTTCTTCTTCGTCTTCTTCGCTACCTTTCTGTAATCTCTTCTTGTATAATTTGTTCTCGTCGGCGCATTTGGTCGTTATGGCACTTCTCACCAAGGATTCAGTCACCTTGCTCTTCCTACTGACCACTTGAACTATATCAGAAATTATGTCAGGATTCAATCTGAAAAAATAGAGTCTCATATTAAAATTTTGTGGTACATCAAGATGCTGACGATGATAATGTAATTGCTTGTGTTAGTATAGTGGAAATTCGATGAACAAGACTTTATCTTACCGTTCTTTGGCTTCCTTGTCGCTTGTTAAGAATGCGGGGCTAGGTTTTCCTGTTAGGGAATGAGTAGCCAAAACTTTCCTAGGAAATAGAGTGACCAGTAGTTTTCTGGTGGCTGTTGTGTAGGTGGACCAGTTGACTGAATCGTAGACTTGTTTGGGAATCTTAGTGCCTTTAGCACCGATTTGAATCTAAGAAATAGGTTGGTTTCAGTTGAAATTAATTGTATTGATATTTAAAACGTTTTTTAATTAAATGGTACTGATGTTTTGTAAAATAGAATTCGAATTGAGAAACTTGAAGGAAAGTAGGGAAAATGGAAACAAAAAAGAATAAATGGGGCATAGTTTATCTTACCATTTTAGAGAAATCATCAATATTTTCTTTGTCTTCGTCGTCGTCACTTGTAAATTTAATTTTCTTGCCTCTTTTTGAATTTCTTACTTTTGAAAGTGCCTCCATATCTCTTCTCAGGTCTGTAAACAATACAAAATAGTCTGTTATAAAATACAGCAATATTCATTACGTATATGGTGTTAATAATAATAATACCTATTTACCTAACACTAGGGAGTGCATCTTTTGATACTTAGTTTTTAAGTCTTCGTATTTTTTCTCTAGGACAGTATTGGAGTTTGAACGTTCTGAATGATAATCTGTTTGCGTTGCTTTGCTGTCTATGGTGATCTGTTCGGATTTTATGTAATTAATGTATTTAACAGGAACGTTAGTATCTGACTTCATATAGCTGCTCCTTTTTGGGATCTTTGAGATCTGTAAGAAAACGAAATTTATCATTTTTAAAATAACTTGTATTTTTGTTAAAAATCTAAGTATACTTTTAAAAGTTCATTGAAATAATCTAGGTAGATAAATTTATCAAAGTAAAGAAACTATAAAGGAGAGTACTTACAACTTTAGTTTCTTGGCGTTTAAGGGTGTCTTGATGTATCATAATCAATTGTTTAAAATTTTCTTTAAGCGATTCCAAAGTATCTGAAAGAAAATAACAAAATGAGTATGAATGTTTGCATATTTTATTCCGTTACGATTTTCGTCAGATTTCGGCGCTCGCATGTAGTTTTCGAACAAAAAATTTTCAAAATTGCAATATAACACCTATGCCTTCTTCATTTCATGACGTCACACTGTTGTCAAAATATATAGGGGTTATATTGCAACTTCAACCTAATGTAATGTATGCATAGGTTACAATTTTGAATTTTTTTTTCGAAAACTACATGCGAGCGCCTAAATCTAACATCAGTCTGTTGTAAATAATTACCGGAATCACTCACAAATAAATGCAAGAGTAGAATTTTATATTAATAATTTAGTGGGTAATAAATTACCATAAAATATCTTCATTTGGAGGAAATTTCAATCAAAAAGTTAATATTTTGCTGTGACGCCAACATTGGCACGCCCTATAAGCAAAGATGTTTTGCTTGTTATTTATAATTTATTTCTCATTAAAATTATGTTAATACATGTATAATGAAAGATTATTAAAGACATTATCACGAAATATATAAATTTTTTATTTTATGTTATTTTTCAGTATAGTAATATTATTAAGAAGCAATAATAAAAATTTATAAGGCGGGTTATTTTTATGAAAGGTTGGCCATCACATTATATGAAAAAAATTTCTGAGTTGTAAAATTTGTTGAGTGGAAACCAAAAATACAGACTTCAAATTGAAATATCTGTAGATACTTAATCCTTATAGCTTATAGCTTATAGTCTCTCTTTCTCTTCCTATCTTGGTTCGCTGTTAAAATGTATTTAATAAAACGTATAATGTTGTCTCTCTTCGGCAGAAGTAAGTCATATTAGGGCATAATTAGGGTATACTTTAATCATAATGTCTTTTATACTTTGATATTTTAACAATTTTGATTTTAAAAAGTGGTTCCCATTGTCTTATTAGAATAAAATTCTTGCCGACCAATTATTAATTTAGATTTTTCCCACATAAGGAAAAAAACCAACAAGTATAGGTAAACTTTCCGGAATAGGTTATAATTTTTTTTTAACTAATTTAGGGGTCAAACTAAGGTAATTTTAACTTTAAATGTTTGTTGGGATACAAAATTAGGTGGTACTCACCAGACACTTTGACTACCGTTCCTCTACACCTAGCTGCTCCATATTTGACTGTGACAGTATCGCCCTCTTTTGGGTAACCAGGAGAAGAATGCTCAATGTCTTTTCCAAGAACGATTTCATATTCGTGCCCAGGATCACTTATTGCAAAAAACACAAGTACGAAGTTTTTCTTTATAGATAAGTCTAGACACTTGTCTTCACTTGCGCTGTGTGGTGATCTCGAATTGTTCATTTTGGAATAAAAATTTAAGGCTAGACTATTGTTTTATATTTGTTTTATGACTTGTCCCAAAAATATGATTTGTATAGAAATTTAATAATAAAAACTAAAGAACAGTATTGATAAAAAGTAGAAGCACGGTATGTAAAAAAAATGTCAGTAACATCTGGAAATTTGATTCAAATTCGAAATATAAATCTCTTACTTGCAATGTTGATGTTACGAGCACAAGGGACGAACAAAATTTTGGATATCTAAGTAAAATTCTCACAAATAATCTTGAACAATTTGTTTCACGATCTTGTCCACACACTACTTCAAACTGTATTAAGTACTTTTGAGGTAAAATCGGTGTTTTATATGCTAGGTAGTCCTCCAAAGATTCTACTTAAAATCGAATTAGTAAATAATCCGCATTTCGAGATTAACGTTATAAAATATTAAATCTTTAGTGGAATGGGTTTGAGATATTTTATGCAAGAATGGGAATACAAACCAAATGTATTAATGGCCTGTAATTATATGCAATAAAGATCATGTCTAATGACCATTTCTATACTATTTTTGTTGTTCGACAGAAAGATTTAAAACGGATTACTCTACTTACTTTTTGAGGTGACCGAAAGGCTGTAAAGGTGGTGGAAGGATTACTGGAGTAAATTCCAATGTCTATACTTCGTTATAATACGGGGTGTTTAAAAAACATGGCTGTGTCACTAGGGCTGATAGAGCATTAAAAAATAAGTGACTGAGAGCCTCTCATTTTTGAGATACAGGGCGTATCAGATAATTTAAAAAAATCAAATTTTGGATGTAGGATGTAATTTTTTTAATGAAAAACATATTTGATTAAAATTTGACACAAGTACGTTTCAACATTTTATTCTTTAACTTTCTTTAAGTAGAGTCCTATTCTAAGCCTTGTAATATTACGTAGGTCTGCATTTTACTCAAAAAGGTGCTTTTAGAAATTTTTAAAAAAATACACCGTTTTCGAAGAAAATACAAAAAACTGAGTCAATCAGGCGATTCCTGTAATAGTTCTTATTTATCAAATGTGTATATGTCAAACTCCAAACTCTTCCATTTCTATACAGTGTGTCCTGTTTTTTAAGTTAACACCTTTGGAAATGTGAGAATGCTGAGGAATTTCCGCACTCCAATTTTTTTACAATTGATGCCCTGAAGAAAAGTTATATTCTACTAATCATTTTATTGATTTCTTAAAAGGGTCGTTTTTCCAGAAAGTAGTATTACGCATTTTTTATCGAACAATATCTATTGTATGTTTTTTTATGCGATGCCAAACTTCGAAAAATCAGAGAACTAAAAATTATAATAAGGTCAAAGATTGCCATAAAAGTCAAAACAAATACCAATCGGACAAAGAAAAAACTCATACAGTACAAGTTTAACACTTTTTATTGCAGCCACAGTAAAAATCATTAACAAAAAATGTAATTAATTATGGATCCTAAATTATTCAACAAAAAATTACAAAATGTTAGTTTTGTTGTCCGAACATATTTTTCTCATCATCTTCTTAAAGTTAAAATTATTGAAGTTGTTAAATAATTTTTGCTATGTAAAGTAATTTTAAATTTAAGAAGAATATTGGAAAAATTTCCACCATTCCTCCTGCGCTTGGAAAGAGTTTAACAAGTGTCCTACATATCAAAATTCATAATTATGCGGTAACTCGTTTTAAAAATATTTTGAAAAGCTTGGTCTCTTGACTTTCGATCACTATTTATAGAAAAAAAAAATATTTTGGATCATAGAATCTACTGCTAAAGTATTGCACATTAATTTCGGGACACTCTGTATATCAGAAAGAATGAACATTTTTTGATCAATTTTTTGGAACCTAGCTATAATTTATATCTGACATGATGGTATGAATTAGATTTCTTGTAGATTTGTGAGCAGATCTCTATCTAAAACAATTTTCCAATTGACTCACTTTTTGCTACCCCCTAGAGCCGGTCCTGGCCTAGTTAGCAACACCAGACACGTGCTTTTCCACTAAACTGGAACATTACATTTTCCACAATTGTCCCAGCTTACCCACAAAGCCTGCTAGATTTAAAAGCCCATTTTGCACAAAGAAAACTTTTCTATTTCCATGGAAAAAGCTTGTCGCACTTATATCTCGCAGGAAATTAGCTGGACTGGCATATTGTGCGCCTAGTTCTAGATAAAAATCCTTTAATCCTCGGATAGGATCTGGATTACAACCAATTATGGCCCTACAAAAGGAATTTGCGAGGACTTTGGGAAGACGGATTTTACAATATTGAATTTCCTGGTTTTGAAGGTTTGGACGTCATTGATGGCCGCCAAATAGTGAGAATAATCAGGAAAAAGTTTTATTGAGCCATGGATTTAAAGTAGTAGAATATTTTTGCTTAAAAAATTAACACATCTATTATACGAAGTTATTCTTTAATGAAGTAATGTTAATTTGCTTATATTTTTAATAGTTATTCTTTAACTAGGCAGTTTGTGGTATTTACAGCCAATGCATTACATCTACTGTGTTGTTGATTTACGGTGCATTACAAAAAAAATTCAAGAAAAGCTGTAGAGGTATATCGAGAAACGTATCCAGAGCGCTTCATTCCTGATCATAGAACCTTTACAAGTTTGGAGGCGTACCTTGCGACCAAATGAAGATGCATTTTCTATTCGGAAGAATCAAATAATTGACCCAAGGGTAAGAAACAATGTTAAAACAGCTAGACGATTACAGTATTTCGAATAAAATCTACGAAGTTCTAAATGGCAGGCTAGCCGGGAATTAAATTTGGATACATCAACCGTTCAACGAATTTTAAAGACCAATGGATATCATGACTACAAAATTCACAATTTGGAGTATTTGCCTGAGCGTCACATTGAAAACATTAATTTTAACACGCTATTTTATAGTTCAAATTGTAGTAAATATTGAAAATTTCTACTTTTCCACTTCCACATTTTGTGTAAATTCAGTCCAAAATCAAGACTATTTTGGAGTAAATGTATGGTGGCGGCATCATCGGTAGGCATTTAATTGGGCCTGCACTTATGGAGACTGTGCCTTTGCAGCTAAAGAGAAACCAATGGAGAAACCAAACCTCTGCACTACGGAGCTCCACCCCACAAGGCCTGAGGCCGTTCGCCTGAGTTTTTAAGTTCAGTTATTTTTATCAAGTACCTTTTGTTTTTACTGTATTAAAGAATTATCGAGTTTAATCTTTTTATTTATTCTTAATGACATTTACGCGACTACTTGATCCGTCCACCGCTAATGTGATTTTTAGGTGGTATTTCTTTTGAGGCTCTTTAGGATGATATTGCTTATAACTTTTAAATGGGATTAATACAGAAAAATTTCTCTAATACAAGTATTAGAAAAAATAGAGCGTTTTAACAAGAAAACAATTTGGGTTTGTTTCTGAAAAAAATATAATAGATGACATCATTAGTCGTTTTTGTCAAATCCCAAAGATAATACCTTGTATTGAAAATGGAGATTAGCTGATCCCATTTAACACAACGTGTCCCAAATTTGATTTAATTTTCCAAATTCCTGTATTTGACGTCATAAAAGTGATACCATATCCCACATTTTTGTACGGGGTTTGTTCATTAGTGAATATCTGTCAACCTACATAATGGTGTATATTTCAGGTCATTGAAACCTCACCCACAGAACTTGTAACTACATTTAGCGTAGGCATTTTCCGTAAAATCCAGCCCTCTCGATCTTTTCGTACAACTCCCAAATGTGACAATTTTACGATGTTCGTAGTAACTCCTCCGCCGTTTTCATTAGTATATAATTCAAGCCGAGCTGTTGCCCTTCCACTTCTAGCGTAGCATTCGCATAACCAGAGCGTTTTCCTAAAATGCTTTCGTTAGGAACAAAACACGCGTATTATTTCCTCGTAGCTTTGGCCTTAATTCATATTACACAGGTCAGTATCGGTATAATTGCCCTACAATTTAAGTTTTAATAAACATTTCATTAATTGCAGGTTTTCCCAGTTCTTGTAGTAGGTTTTAATGAATTTAGAGGAGAAATATCGTTAACAGATGCAGCTCAAAATGTTGTTGGAGAAGAAGATGCCTTCAGTTTGACGAAACAGGGGATCATACGCATTGGTCATATGGCAACGTACAACATTTTTTGCCGTTGTTTCGTAAAAGAAATCTCGAGTATCTAGCTAAAAGTAGTGGAGGTTATTTGAAAAGAATTCAAAATGAAGACCTTGATAAAGAAAAAAAGAAGGAACAAATTACAAAAATCATCGCCGATTTCTTTGTTAAACGTAAACGAGGTAATTTTGAATACTTAATTGTAATTTTTCTCACAATCGAATTGCCTTTAATAATAATAATTGTTATAGGTGTTCAATCCTTGGCAAAGAATAGTGACTTCCCCCATAAGAAATACTCACAAAAAATGAAGGAGATATCGCTTGGAAATTATACCTACATGGAAAGGAGTTCTTACATCAGACACTAGCTTTTTGAAATTTAAGTGTTATACAACTTTATTCGAGAGCAAGAAATTTTCAATGTAAAGCAAATAAAGTTATGTAGAATTATCCTGTATATATTTTTGTGAAAGCATCTAAAACTTATTATTAAAAAATCAACTAAGAATGTTACTGCGAAGACGTCTATTTTTATGATTAATAAAATTTTTATAATACCTTTTTGTCCAGTTTAAATGCAGCGTTTTCAATAACGACACCCACGTGATTACGAATTTAGGCAACCAAACTTACACTGGTGGTAGCAGTGACTCAAAAAATTTAGGAACTGAATTTTAATATACTAAGTGTATTTTTATTTTAAATTAAGCAAAATATAGTTTTACGTAGTAAATAATCGTGTTACAATAATATACTTTAAATTTTTATGCCAATCTCAATACGAAGCTCTAGAAGAGCCAGGTCTACATTTTTTTTAAGTTTAGACATTAATATCTGAATTCAGACTTTAAAATCTGAATTCAGACTTTAATCTCTGAACTTACATTGCTAACGAAATTATGGGACAAGTCGTAGCACTCAGAGGTTTCTAAATAAAGAATTGAGATTTAGAGAATGAAACATTACGATATTTGTCATCAACTATGAAATTTTACAATACCCTGTATAATTTTACTGTTTTTGATTCTAGAGATGATTTAAGGTGTGACTGTACTTGTTTGGGAAATGATTTAGACCACTTAATTTCCTTAGACCTATTTTTATTTCTGGATCTAGATTGTCGTGATGTGCTGACACGAATTTCCTGATTAAATTTGATTGTACCATTGTCATGAACAGTATTATTTAAGTACTGGGTCTCTAAGTGACGTTGCGTCTTTGAATTACACTTGAAATGCCTATAGCAAACAGCCGCAGTTAGTCGTCAGCGGTGCTACTATTTGTGTACTGGTTTCGAACTGATTAGTTCTTATCAGTATATCGCAAATGAAGCCAATAACTCGCAACCTTCTGCCTCACAAGCAGAAAGCAATCCACTATACTGAGAGTATCTATTATTAAAAGCCCCAACCATTGCCATATTTTTAAAAGCGGAATTTTAGGAAATAACTACTTTGTGGACTAATGCCCTGTCTATATATAGCAAACAACCACGGTTAGTCATAAGTGGTGCCATCAGACATATATCAGTTTCGAGCTTGTTAGATCTCATCAGTATCCCACAGGTGAGGCCAACGATGAGCAACTCTGGCTGTTCATGTTCTGTTATTACCCACTGAAGATATAACTACGCGAGGCGTAGCATGTAGTGTCTACATTTGGTACTCAATAAAACTAAAAGCAGAAAGCGACTGTAGATACTATTGAAGGTCCTATTCGGACACTAAAGTCTGAATTCAGAGCTTAAAGTCTGAATTCAAAAATTAAAGTATGAATGCAGAGATTTTAGCCTGAATTCAGAGGTAAAAGTCTCTTGTAGACATGGCCCTTCTAGGGCTTCGTAGTAAAGTGTTAATTTTCGCAAAAAAAAATTAAATACTTATGATAATTTCATATTTTTCAAGTAGAATTGTTTGCATTACATTATTTTGTTTAAAATATGCATTGAAATTCTTAAATCCTCTTTTCATTTCAAAGATTTCTCAGTAAAATTCAAATACTCACAAAAGGTTTCCATACAAATAAAAAAAAGTGTTATATAGAAAAAAGTTAGGCAACAAATACGTCACATTTCTGTGACCTTGGATTTCAATTACGTCGTCACATGTCAGCGGAAATACACAACTTTAATTTTGTAAGCGGCAATCAACAATTTTCAATCAAATTTTATGTTGCATAACTACGATTATAGTATAAAAAAAAGTTTATTTCATAAAAATTAAAATTAGCGCTAATCTGATAGTTCGATAGAAAAAAGTGGTCTATAAATCGCCCTTTTTTCATAAATATTCCACCGAGCGACGTATCTCTGCCCTATTCGCATTCATTGGGGTTAATAAATCATTTATAACGAAACAGTTTTTCTAGGAATTTCGCTAAAACATCAACCCCAAAGCGAAGATACATTTCCCAGCATGATTAGCTAATCAACTGGGAGATTTCCCGAATCACATAACTCACGGCGGGCTCGTAGGCAACCGACAGCGTAATGGGGGTCCGTTCGATTCTACACTGAGAGAAGGGATTCATGCGAATACAAAATAACGTCCAAGCAAAAGGAGGAATGTTGCTAGTCCGACGCACACTATAGAAAGAGAGGTGAGGTAAAAGAGGTACAATTTTTTATTAACGGAAAATTGTAAAAAATTTAATTAAAAATATATTTAATACTTAAAAATTTCGAAATTCATATTCTCATAAAAATTATATGCGATGTTCACACCATGCAAAAATACTTAATGTATTTACTGCACTACAAGAAAATTCAGGTAAATACAGTAGAATGATGTTTTATGCCAAATGACATAGTTTCTATTAATAATACGTAACGATGTTGTATCACTGTAATTGGTGTGCAACAATATTTATTTATTTATTTATTCATTCATCCATTCATTCATTAATTCATTCATTCATTCTTTTATTTATTTATTTATTTATTTATTTATTTCTGTCCAGACAGAATCCAATTACAGGACAGGGAAAAAACGAACCAGTAATAACAAATATACAGGGTGATTCATTAATAATGGGAGAGAGCTTAAAGGCATGTTGCTGACCTTAAAATAAAGCGATTAGGCTAAATATGCCTTATCCGAATGTTGCTCCTTTTCGATCTACAGGGTGTCAAAGTCGAAAAATAAATCACAATTTCTTTATGAGCATACAGTAATCAACGGCAAGATAGATTGCATGTGATGTCATTTATAAAAACATTAAACAATAGGAGACCAAGTACGGAACCTTGAGGTACTCCTGAAGTCGCCTCGTTTCGGCAGAACTGAAACCACGGCAATGTACTGACATACACATTGAATATCAGAATATAGCCCTACTATGCTTTCTGGATCAGCTATATATAACAAATGTATTATTATTATTATGTACGAGTATTACTATATATGTATAAAATAATTTTTGTTTTTGACAGTTTCATCACGGGAATTAATCAGTAAATACAAATCAGTTGAATAGTATTTCTTTAATTTTTCTTAATTTAAATAAACATATTTTAAAATAGACAGTGACAAAATTTAACTCGATCACATAATCTACCGAATGATATTCCTTAAATAAGTGTTATTCTGTTGATTTTATTTTAACTAATATCTCGCCTTCCCTAAAGATTGAATTTTACAGGTAATTTTTAGCCCCAAGTTTATTATGAAGAGCTAGTTATATAGTTCTGGCGTTACCACTAATACGGTATACTTTTATGAAGAAACTTTTAATGATTTTTTATGATTTCTAACAACATTTTTTCGTTTTATGCAAAAATAAATTACCTATTACTTAATTTCACTCCATTTAAGTAATTTCATAATTTAAACAAACCTTTCTCTCAGTGTGAACGGTTTTCAATTCCCAAAAGCGCTCCTGCGCCATGTGACGCCTCCCCCGCTGAATCCTTTCTCTATAAAACCAAAGCTGGGGCGTCACGACGCTCAGACCGATACGTGTTGATTCGGGAAGCAACAGTTCAGGGACACAAGATTAGTTTTTTGGTTTTCTGTAGTATACCTGTGAAGTTTTCGTTCGGAGATGTACTTCTTGCAGCAGACGGTGGTTTCTTTCGTGGCTTTGGCTCTGGCGGGGAGCTATGGGGTAAGTTTTTGAGTTGTATTGAGTGCCGTCTGCAATCAACAAGTTTTATGACACGTGGCTTCAAAACAGACGTGTGTGTTGCTATATACGACGATGTAATAGTCACTGAGACGTGAAGAATAGTGTAACATTGGCCTGAAAATGTTATTTTAGTACATATTATTTTATTCCAATTTATGATTGACAGAGCTCGATATGAATACACACAAAGTAAATCCATGAATACCCTTATTAAATATCTTATGAAATATATTATATAAAAATTTGAAAATATAGAACTAGAGAACACAACTCACAGTACCATTGGCGGCTGGTGTTGGGAAACTCTGCAAATTTTCACTTATAATATTACAAGAGCTTAAAAAACTTCCAGGAATAATTTACGCTCGTATGTGGTATACGGTAAGAAAATTTCACACCCCAAGTATAAATCAAACCTGACATTTTAAATTAATTTGACTCGACCAAGATATTGTTGTTGTTGACGTATGGTGATTTGTCTTTTTATTTAAACGGTTCTGTCACAGTAGATGTCAATTACTAGTTCGAAGCGTATGTATTTGATAAACGAAATCAACAAATTAGACAAGAAATTCAAAACCTAATACCAAATAATACTAGAAAATCAAAAGCAAGTGTATTGGACATCAACTTTAGTTACATCAAATGCTCAAACTCAGATGGGTGGTAGTTCAATCTATCGTTCTTTGGCAATTTTAGGTCACTTAAGGTGGTAGAAATATTTTTTTACAAGTAACACGACGCAATTGTAGATCATATATGTTTACTTTCACAACTGTCAAATAATTTCCACTTAATTATCGCCTCACCTCGAAAAAATTTCCGGAAATTTTTCTGGTTGCCATAGCAACGAATCAAAATCAAAGGCATCTTATTGGTTTTAAAGTAGAGGTGTGAAATTTTCATAATAAAAAAAAATAATTTAAAATTTATTTTATATTATCTAGGTAATAGATTAAAATACATTAAATTTGTAAAATGCGGTTGATTTAACTTGCAAATCTTATGTGAAAAACGCCCAATTATGGTAATTGCCGGACATGAGCAGTGGGGTAACTCATATTTACTACGTTTGGGCTCTGTTTAGTCCGCCCGTGCCCGTAATCAAAGAGTAACTTTTGTGTATATAAAATATATCCCAGTTTTTTTTATCTTATTCAACGTATTTATTTGCTTGTGTTGTAAGATTTTGTAAACTACATATTACTTCTTGTGTGTTTTAAGATTGTTAAAGTTTGTTAAGGCAACTATGAAAGGAATTAAATTAAAAACCTGACATTTTGCAATTTGAGTTAAATATAGTGCAAGAACATTATATTGAATACTACTTACGAATGCAATCGAGTAATATTCAGCTCTGACTATGACTGCTATAAAATAAATCTACATCTGTCTGCTATAAGTCTACATCATTTAAGACAGCTGAATAAAGCACTAACTAGATAGATATAAAAGTACTTAACTTATCTAAAGTTATTTTCTTAATTGAATATTTTAATAACTTTTAAAGTTATTTTTTTAATTGAATATTTTAATAACTTTTTCAACACATTGATAGAAAGTTCCTATAGATTTTTTGCAAAAATTTCACACCACCCAATTTCTAACAATTAGAGGTTTGTATTTTGGTCCTTCATCATGGTAATTCAAAAAATTTCCGGAAATTTTTATCTTTCTCTGAATAATCTGCATTAGTTTTTAATGATCTAAATATAAATTAAAACAGTAAGTTATTATTATTTACTATATTCTACATGTATTATCATTTTCAAAAAGCAAGTCTGTATGTCGCTTATGATCTCAATTTGTGGCATCAAATTAATAGATAGTTTGGCGTAAATTTTTTTACTGAATATCTCATGAATTTTGAATTAATAACCGGAAATTTATTCTAGTTCACAAATATTTTTTGAAAATTTTCAACATATTCATGGACTCGAAAATAATTTATGCATTACGGATGTTACAAGTGAAACGAAACGTATTTATATATATAGTCATGAAACTGACAGTTTTATAAGATATATTTAAATTCATATATTTTAGAAAATAATTCTATTATTTTAACTATTTTCTGTTTATTACTGCAGGAAATAAGAAAGTATAATATTTCTGTAACTGTACCAACAGTTATTATTATCTTCGTAGAATTCTGATAATAAAAATTAACTTTAAAAATTTATTATCTTCCCACAAATCTTTCTTCTTCATTCCAAGTTCCTTAAATAGTACAGATATTTGAATTGTACTTTAAATTGAATATTACGAAAGTTTTATCTCAGATCCTGTTAAGAAACCGGCTGACTGATTTCCTTCTACTTCCGGTGTTTCTCCCGGAGAGCTTTATCAAAAGGTCGATAAAATCGTAATAAAACAGGAGAAAATGTCGCGACCCTAAGCATATTGATGAATAACTTGAAAGGGGACTTACTGACGTGACTAGAGCGAAAGGGAGTCAGATGGCAGACTGTTATTATCGGAAAAAGATGAGATGTTCTTTAGAAAGTATATTTTACTTTTACAGAATTCAATTCTATTGAAAGAGCTTTTAGAAATAGTTTTTTAAATATTATTCAGAGGAAGAAAGGAGTTTCACTCAAATAAATTTTCCATCATCATGTTATTTTAAACTAAACAGAACACTAATAATGATTCTTTCTACAAATGTCAGTGAAAGTATATTTTTTAACGCGTGCTATCAATGTCTAATATGTAATTTTTTTATTAGTACCCTAACTACCCGAGAAACGTTGGAGGCTCAAATGAAATATTACTAACAAATGTTTCAAAAGCTTTATTTAAATATTTAACAATATCAATTTTTTAAATGAATGTGAAAAGTACATTTGGTATTGTTGGAAATATTAATACTTCGGTTTTTTTTAAATCGGAGGAAATGCTGTTCAAATTAATACTAAGTCAATGGGGTTGCACTTCCATTAATGGCACTCCCAATAATGTTTGAAACAGCAGTTTGAGTATTGCTAATACTCTCTTCAACGTAACCAGACGCCACAGCTGTTGATTTCCATCCTACTTTTCGTTGGACTTGATTTATTGTCACTCCATTATTCGCTATAATGGTAGCGAACGTACATGGAAACGCTTGTCCAGTATATTTCTGAATATCGTCCAATTTAAGATAACGTGCAATTTGCAAACGACATGATCCAAATGTATTAATACCAATCACTTGATTGCTGCACTTCCCCTTATCATAAGAGTTTGCCCTGTTTTAAAAAGTGGTAACCCTTCTAACATCAAGAACTATCGACCTATAGCCATTTTGTCAAATTTTGCTAAGGTTTTTGAAATGACATTTTATGCATATATCTATAACAATGTTAGCACCTGCATTTGTTCTAATCAACATGGGTTCGTTGCACGGCGTTCTACTGTGACTAATCTAATTGAATTTACTCAGTTTGTTTCAGACTATATTGATAGAAAAGGCCAAGTAGATGTAATATATACAGATTTTGAGAAGGCTTTTGACAAGGTAAATCACTCCATATTAATACAGAAATTGAAATCATTTGGTTTTGATGATTCTTTGCTACTACTCACAAAATCTTATCTTGACCGTCGTGAGTTGTATGTGTCATATAATGGATACCGTTCTCATATTTTTTTTAGCTCCTTCTGGGGTACCTCAAGGGTCTAACTTGGGACCACTTCTGTTTATTCTTTATATAAATGATTTATCGTCATCTTTGCAGTGTAATCACCTTTTTTTTGCAGATGATCTAAAGCTTTATCGTAACATTAACTGTTATGATAATTGTCGTGCATTGCAAGAACTTTTGAATGCAATACAGGTGTGGTGTATAGAAAACATGGTTTCCGTTAATATTGATAAATGTAAAGTTTGCTCTTTCAGTTTAAAGAAAAATATAATTTTATTTGATTACAGTCTTGATTCAAAGCCATTGACACGCAGCAGTAATATTAAAGGCTTAGGGGTAATATTTGATGCTAAACTCTCATTTTCTGAACATATTAATACAATCTCAAGCACCGCCTTTAAAACTTTGGGCTTTATTGTCCGTAATTCCACATCGTTCAACAATATTAGTGCTTTGAAATGTTTATACTATTCTTTAGTCCGTTCTAGATTAGAATATGCTAGCCTTGTTTGGTACCCATGCTATCAAGTTAATATTCATCATCTTGAAGGTGTTCAACGTCTCTTTTTAAAATTCATGGCATATCGCGTTGATAATATTTATCCTGCTAGAGGATTTGATCATGGCCTCCTGTTGCAGAGATTCGATTTTAAATCGTTGCAGTTGAGGAGAGTTCTCACAAGTCTATCTTTCTTGTTTGAATTATTTCATAACCTCATTGATTCACCAGAAATTTTAAAAATGTTCTACTTACGTGTACCTAGGCCTGAATCTCGTGATGATTACATGTTTTACTGTCGTAGTGCTAGAACAAATGTCCTTACGAAATCCCCTGTATACACCATGTCAATTAATTTTGATCAAATTTCTCATTTATGTGACCTAAATTTTGATACACTCAAACAATTATTATCAGTAAGAAACCTCGGCCTGTACTTCCATTTTGGGGACGCAATGAAAAATACTGCTTCACCAATTGCACATTCTGTCTAATTCTATCACTATCGGCAATAGTAAAACGTCGAGCCTTCACTGTCTTAGATGGTCGGATAGTAATAAGTAATATGCTTCCTTCTTCCTTGATGTCATATAAGCGGAAGTCGCACAATTCACATCTTCTACAAGAGCCAAAGATACCTCAAATGGCTATCACCTTCACAAATAAATACGTAATGTCCGGTACATCTGTAAAATACTGCCGCAAATCGTCTTCCTTGAATACATATGCCTTCATGAATGCATACACTTTCACAAATTATTTTAAATCTACTCCTCAACATACTTTGGAATTTCGAATGGATAGCTCACATAGCCGACGCCTTTTACTGCTCCGATATTTTCTGATGGTCAGCAAACACAACTCGTTCATCTGTATTGTATAAAAATGTTACAACTCATTTTTATACAATATACAACCAGTAACAATCAAATATAATGTACCAGTAATAACGAAAGTTTGTGGCACATTAGTTTTTGTGTCTAGTATACGCACAACTAATGTTCAAAAACCTTCGATATTATTAACCGAAAATACACCGCAAATTAGGGCAACCTGATTGATGTCTTGATTCTTTATGTTCATCATCTCTTTCAATATAGAGTATTTTGACCAAAGCGTTGACGATTTCCATATTTTGAACTTTTATTCAAAATACAGCATTTTTTCACTAAACTTACCACTTTTACTTAATATTTTTCGGATCATATTATCTTAAAAAACGATTGTATGAAAACTCGTTCTGATGCTTTGACTTATAGGCAATAACTTGAGTGGCTTCAACGATGGAACTTTTAATACTTTACTATCAATAAAATTCATGGACAATTTGATTTCAGAATAATATTTGATAAATTTAATAACGTAAGAAATGCATTGATTTGTAATTTTTATGGTGTTTGCAGTCCAAATAGTATATGATATATGCATTACCAGTGATTTTATTTTGTTTGAAGAGGCGAGACCCAAACTTTCCTTCTCACAAAATTAAATGTCACTTTTAGCACACATCATAAATAACTATTACGAAGGTTAATATTTTTGTTTTATTCAATACTAAATTTTGTATCCTAGTTCTCGCTGACGAAGCTTAAATCGTCATAAACTTTTACTGCAGTCGAAAGAGACCGTATTTCTCATGAGATGTTAAGAAAATCAATAATTTCTGCTTCATTGAGTGCCTTTCTAATTCCAAGCGAATTAGTATGGTTCATTGTTCCAGAAAATAGAAAATTGCTTTATGATTTTCCCTTTATACAGTAGAAAAACACCATATATCATTACGTTCTTAGAAAATTTAATACAATTTTTGACATTTTAGATGTTTTTATAGAGATTTCATAAATTATATCATAGAAACTATTATTTTAAGACATTATTATACAGTATGCGCCAAAAGTATGGAATAAATTCAATAAAAACGAAACAATTATTTTTTGGGAAAAATCTTCGAACAAATCGATTTTTAATTTAAAAAATACATATTTTAGCGTAAAATGCGATTTTCAAATGTCATTTGTTTTCGAGTAATGACGTCATCGATTTTTTTTTAAATGGCAACACCATATTTTTTTCCTTGATTCTGAAAGATCATTTAATTCTCTATCAGACAGTACTAAAATTTTGCTCTCTTACATAGGAAAGTTTTCGAGTAAATGACGATTGAATGTTAGAAAACGTAAATTTTATCCATAAAAAAGTAATAATTCTGAGGTATGTAAAATAAAATACAATTGATTAAATTTTATACTTAAATTAAATATTCGAATTGCCATCCACCAACTTCTTGACAATGCGCAAGTCTGTGAAGAAATTCTTCTTGCACATTATGAATGATTTCTGGGGTAACTCTGCGTATTTCGTCCCGAATGCGATTTTGAAGTTCTTCTAAATTACGTGGTTTATTATTGTACACTTTTGACTTCAAGTATCCTCATAAAAAATAGTCAAGAGGTGTAAGATCTGGCGATCTTGCAGGCCATTCTATCGGTCCGCGTCTGCCGATCCACCTCCCAGGAAAACAGTTATCCAAAAAATCTCGTACAGGGCGCGCATAGTGCGGAGGTGCACCGTCTTGCTGAAACCATATGGTATCGTCAGGAATGTCAGGGTCATTATCGTTAGAAAAAATTACTGCAAGGGCTGGAACAAGGTCATTTTCTAGAAACTCTAAATATCTTTGTCCTGTAAGGGTTCCTTCAAAGAAGTCCCTACTATTCTGTCGTCAACTATTCCAGCCCACACATTTAATTTCTGAGGGTGTTGGGTATGTGCCTCTGCCATCCAATAAGGATTTTCCCGACTCCAATATCTGCAAGTTTGACGGTTTACTGTACCATTCAGGCAAAATGTGGCCTCATCTGAAAAAAGTATTTGCCGGTGTAAATTTCTATTTCCTTGACATAAATCCATTAGAATTTCGCAAAAGTATAAGCGGCGATCGGGATCATCTTCATTGAATTCCTGCACAAGTTGAATTTTGTAGGGATGATATTTTTCCTTCCTCAAGATACGTAGGACTGTGCTCTGACTAGAGTCATTGTTTAATGCAACCAATCGTGAAGAATTATGAGGATTATCCACCATACTTATCAAAATGTTCTGTTTCTGATTTTCATTAATGCTTGGACGTCCAGGTTTTGGAATATTTACAACATTGCCAGTTTCTCTAAATTTAGACTCTACCTTACTGACTGTTGATTGGCTGATAGGGCGATCTGGATATTTTTCATTAAATAAATCGCAAACTTCCTGCTGAGTTCCAGTCATATTCCCGCATCCGATAAGAATTAAAATTTTAATTCTTTGAGTAACAGTTAAATGTGTCATAATACTTTAAATTGAATAATAATTTCTATGTCGCTTACAATACTTATTAGAAAGTCGGTGTGACAACGACACTTTGCAAAAATTTTCACCTACGTGATCCATAAAAGAACTATGGAATTCGAAAAACTAAACTTGATAACGTTTATGCTTTATTTTAATTGATTTACGTTTTCCAACATTCAATCGTCATTTATTCGAAAACTTTCCTATGTAAGAGGGCAGAAGTTTAGTACTGTCTGATAGAGAATTAAACGATCTTTCAGAATCAAGGAAAAACATATGGTGTTGCCATTTAAAAAAAAATTGATGACGTCATTACTCGAAAACAAATGACATTTGAAAATCGCATTTTACGCTAAAATATGTATTTTTTAAATTAAAAATCGACCTGTTTGAGGATTTTTCCCAAAAAATAATTGTTTCGTTTTTATTGAATTTATTCCATACTTTTGGCGCATACTGTATATAATTTAAAACTGAAACAAATTGAACATTTAGTTTAATTGAGTTAAATTTTTGTCTCTTTTTACTATTTATTGTTAATTGTACCCTTATGTTTATTTAAATTTACTAAATAAATTCGAATGAGCATTTAATACTTGGCGATATTTATTTTTTTATTTTTTTTTTGAAATATCTTGTAAACCGAGTCTCAAATCAAAATCTTATGAGAGTAAAGAAATAGAATAAAAACACTATCTATCTAAAAAAATATTCTGAAACCATAGGCGTACTTAAAATAATGGAGGGTCCGTGGGTACTGCAATCCCCCTTTCCTCCGTCCATGCTTTGATATCTTAAACCAAAATTATACAGAAATTGTGTCGACTTAAGATAAATATATGTGCCAAATTTCAAAGAAATATTTGTAAAGTCATCGTAGCTATCAATAAAAATCATTTCTAAAATTTTTACGTCCTGTATTTGAAACCTGGAGCGCCCAAATGAAAACTGGCATAAGAAAACTCCCGCTATTTTAGTCCAAAGAATGTGTGGTTTTCGAAGGAGGAACAAAAAAGCTACTCGTATAAAAGAGTAAACATTCAAGATAGCATATCAAAAATATTTTTGAACAAAAGTTGTCAAGTCAAAAGATTTGGGAACTTTTGCGGAGCAAATTACAATATTTATGTTTTGTTATATCAACACTGTATCTCAAAACAAAGAATGTGCGGACACATGTTAATATGAACTTTTCTTCTTATTCTGATATCAGAGCCACGCCCCTGACTTCTTGTATATACAAAACTTCTCCAACCATTTTACAGTATATCTTGTATTTATTGTGATTGAAAGAATCATGTCTCGTAACAGACATTCAATTATTTTTTCCAGAAAATGTTTTAGTGTCCTTATCAAATGTGTACTGAACCAGAGCTGTATTAGATACTGGTAGAACTCAGTGAAGCGTTAAGAGATAACCAAATGTTCAAGAAAGCGTTCAAATGTACAGAAACAAAGGAACATATCACGTGTTATTTTTTCACAATAAAAAAAATATCTCGCATGCTTTGCATGAGTCCGAACAAGTTAAAGCTTAATGTCATTTAAATTATTTTGCTTTAATGGAGACATATATCCTGCTGTGATTAATAAATTTACACGTGCCAATGCTTTCTTGATTGTTTTCCGATAAATTCCAAGCGTTAATATTTTTTGTTAATTTATCATTTACTATTAGTATTTAAAAACGATATTATTGCAAGGGTAAGAAATTAAATGTTTGTTTTAGTGGGGATTCAGAATGATGGGTTATATGATAAAATAGTTGTGTGTGGAATCCAATGTATTCCACACATATTACTTCTCTTGAGATCCAACGTAGATTTTTTAAATCCGCTGCATTCATGCTCCGTGTACCGCAAGAAATATTTTATGAGCGTATCAATATGAAGAGTCTAGTTAGAAGACGTGCCTTGCACTCTACAGTATGCGCCAAAAGTATGGAATAAATTCAATAAAAACGAAACAATTATTTTTTGGAAAAAATCCTCGAACAGGTCGATTTTTAATTTAAAAAATACATATTTTAGCGTAAAATGCGATTTTCAAATGTCATTTGTTTTCGAGTATTGACGTCATCGATTTTTTTTTAAATGGCAACACCATATTTTTTTCCTTGATTCTGAAATATCGTTTGATTCTCTATCAGACAGTACTAAAATTTTGTCCTCTTACATATGAACGTTTTCGAGTAAATAACGATTGCATGTTAGAAAACGCAGATATTGGAGTTGGGAAAATCCTCATTGGATGGTAGAGGCACATACCCAACACCGTCAGAAATTAAATGTGTGGGCTGGAATAGTTGACGACAGAATAGTAGGGCCTTTCTTCTTTGAAGGAACCCTTACAGGACAAAGATATTTAGAGTTCCTAGAAAATGACCTTGTTCCAGCCCTTGCAGTAATTTTTCCTAACGATAATGACCCTGACATTCCTGACGATACCATATGGTTTCAGCAAGACGGTGCACCTCCGCACTATGCGCGCCCTGTACGAGATTCTTTGGACAACTGTTTTCCTG
Organism: Monochamus alternatus; assembly: GCA_037114965.1. Lineage (NCBI taxonomy): Eukaryota > Metazoa > Arthropoda > Insecta > Coleoptera > Cerambycidae > Monochamus > Monochamus alternatus. The sequence goes on along the minus strand of CM073433.1, from coordinate 51,075,524 downwards.
GGAGGTGGATCGGCAGACGCGGACCGATAGAATGGCCTGCAAGATCGCCAGATCTTACACCTCTTGACTATTTTTTATGGGGATACTTGAATTCAAAAGTGTACATTAATAAACCACGTAATTTAGAAGAACTTCAAAATCGCATTCGGGACGAAATACGCAGAGTTACCCCAGAAATCATTCATAATGTGCAAGAAGAATTTCTTCACAGACTTGCGCATTGTCAAGAAGTTGGTGGATGGCAATTCGAACATTTAATTTAAGTATAAAATTTAATCAATTGTATTTTATTTTACATACCTCAGAATTGTTACTTTTTTATGGATAAAATTTACGTTTTCTAACATTCAATCGTCATTTACTCGAAAACTTTCCTATGTAAGAGGGCAAAATTTTAGTACTGTCTGATAGAGAATTAAACGATCTTTCAGAATCAAGGAAAAAAATATGGTGTTGCCATTTAAAAAAAAATCGATGACGTCATTACTCGAAAACAAATGACATTTGAAAATCGCATTTTACGCTAAAATATGTATTTTTTAAATTAAAAATCGACCTGTTCGAGGATTTTTCCCAAAAAATAATTGTTTCGTTTTTATTGAATTTATTCCATACTTTTGGCGCATACTGTATTATTTTTCTTCATAAAGTTATTATTAATAAAATTAAGTGTGAGTATCTGACTTCGATATTGAACCTGCTCTGGATAGACAGTCATAATCCTAATATCTATAAAAATTCCCCGTTATATCAAATGATTGTTAACTATGCTCGTATTGAATCACAGCTTGATATTTTATAATGCTCACTTTGCGATATTAAAAATTTGTTTTTATCATTTTGTCATTTGAGTTTTGATGTTTGTGATCTTTTAATTATTTTTTATTAGCTTTTAATTGATTGCCATTGTTTTTATTACGTAAACTTGTCCTGTAATTAGGTATATACCCGTTGGACATTTTATTCTAAATAAATAATTAAATAATTTAGTTTGCGGTGTTCGCTTTCTAAATCATATCAAATAGGAGGCGCTGGAAAAACAATAATGGTTTTTAATATACAAGGTATTGAAACTTTTTAAATTATTCATTTAATTAAATTGCTCTAAAGAAATTGAGACAATGATACCAAAAAAGCCGAGCTTCGCCTCTTCGTCTGCTGCGTTTCATCACTTAATTCCATTTTCCACAGCCTTCCCAATTATTTCAAAACACGTTTCGTTGTTTCTCTACCAAGCCGTGTCGTAGTTTTAATCAGTTAATTGAAGTTTGTCTAGCTTTGCCCGTTAACAGAATTACCGCTTAATTGTAGGTGTTGAGTGGCTGGATAGCCAAGTTCCTATAAAATTAGAGATATAAGTTGAACAAGTGCCGCGTTGGGGATTACGGTGATAATATCCATTATTTCTTATTATAATCGCTCTACAGTTTCAGATTTGTTTGTTTAAATATGTGTAAATCTCATCAAGTCGGTAAAATGCTAATTTTAGCTATACAAATGTTTTTTATAACATAACTGTATAGTTGGTTGTCTACTTTCATACCATGAATAATAGCCTTGTTCGTACAGCAGTTGGAAACCGTTTCAAATCGTCCGACGCACGCGCAGTTTATTTATAATGCCTTCGTAAGGTTGAAAATCCACTGTTTTAGTTGGAATGCGCACGCTCCGGACGACTGGAAACTAATCCGTCTAAGTCTAATATTACATTGTAGCTTAGTAGCAAAATTAATAGAAGGAAGTGTTTTTCTTGGAAAAAATAGCTTAATAAAAACTTACGTTTATAGTAGGCAACCAACATTTCAGGCGTTTGTATTGTGTGTTGCATAATACGAAAAGTATAATTTTTTAATTCTGTTTTAATTTAAAGTAACTTCGCTTAGCAGTAATCGTATTCAATTGTTCCGGAGGAAACTTAAAGAGCTTTTGTGCTTTTATTGCAATTAAACTTATTCGCTGAAGTGCTCTTAAACCATTCAGCAGAATTTCAATTACTTCAAACTTCAATTAAGCTATTTATTATCTAGCACTTCACTGATCAATGAAAATAAGAATCTTTTTAATTTTAAGTGGATTTCAGTTTCATAAATATACTTAGCATACTTTAATTAATCGAGATTTATCTTGGTACTAGCTAGTAGTTTAGCCAACTAGAACCACTAGTCTAACTTATGTTCATTAGTTTGTATCGTCCTTCCATATTTTATTGATTGCGAAGCTATGAAACGGTGTAAACACCATTCCCAAAGATACAAAGCCACAAAGCCAAACCCTGCAGAGTTTAGCTGACTATAAACCAGATTATAACAGAATTCAGTAGCATACACAAGAAATCCTTCAAGCGTTAAAATCTAGAACTCCAAGTTCTTATTGCCATATTTGCAAATATCGATTAAATTCCTGGCTATCTGATTGGAACTAAGTCTGTTGTTTGCCTTTTTAGATCCGCATGTTTATGTGATAGAAACGAAATTAATTACTTCTGCATCAGGAAATAAGGGTATTCGGGGTATATATTGAGTTTGTGATAAAAACTGTCGTCTGGTGACCAGCCAACTACAGAAATGTCCGAGTCAGACACTCATATATATGTGTTTCTGTTATTTGTCCGAAAAATAACATTATGCTCTTGAAGTATCAATATTTGAAAATAGTAATCTACAAAATCCAAGGAAATTTAATGTTTTATGAATATATAAAACAATATATATGCTACAGTGTCTTACTTTTCATAAAAATTGGAATGACGATACTAGTACAGATAATTAGTGCTGACGATTATTTTGGCCAGCTGATTGTCCTGATTTGATTCATTTCCACAAGAATATTTAAAAATTCAAGTCTGCGTAACAACACTTGAACTTATTTAGTACAAAATCCCAAACTCCTAATATCCATTAAAATAACGCATAATCTTCAATTTCTAGGTCAATTCTGACAACACCTGCGACATAGACATAGAAAACACCCTACGCACCCTCCTTTCCCCTCAAGAAAACTCGATGCAGGTCCAGGCTCTACGCCGAGACGTTCTCCGGAAATTTCAAGAGGCATTAGATCGGATAAACGACGAGGAAGAAGAGAGAAGCTACAAGAGATCGCTAAGCTCCTTGGCTGCTTGGAACAATTTGCCTGAACACAAAAGAAACCTGGAGGCTCTGGCTAGGGCTGGATATCTGAAGACTTTGTCAGACGAGGAAGACGGCGATTCTAATTACAAGAGGAGCATCGCCAATCTGGTAAAAAATGGGCAGCTGCCACTTACAAGTGACGGTCAAAAGCGTGGTGAGAGAGTGGTGTTTTATTTACGTCTATATTATGTTTTCTTACAGTTCTTTCTTACTTAGGTATAGAGTCTCTAGCCAGAAATGGCGACTTACATCCAAGGAAGGACATTCAGGAGCTTCTGGATGAGTTCTACGGGAAGAGGAACAGTGGTAGTTTTGCCAGAGGATACATCTTACCGAGCTATGGGAAAAAGTCTTTGAGCAGCTTGGCGAAATCTGGAGATCTCAATTATCAACGGACTCAGTACAAGAGGAATATAGCTTCTCTAGCTAGAGATGGAAAATTTGCAGGTTAGAAAATTCAGTAGAGTTTACTACTTCTGGTTTTATATTAACTAACTGTCACCTGAAGCTGAACCTTTGTTAAGTTAGTAATTTAACTAAGGTGATAATATATATTTTATCTGTTGGCATGATTTTTTTGATAATTAGACATTTTAAATTAGATAAGATTTCTTGAAATATTTTTCTAAAGAGCCATTATTTGAATTTTTTTTCACCAGTTTGAGTAAAAAATATCGTCATATACATACGTCTTTACCACTTACATCATACATGTTACTAGTAATTTTGACTTTTTTTACAGAACATGTTTTGATTGTTTCATTATCTTTAAAGAATCAGAAACCCTTAGGAACCGTTTCGTGTCTCTCGTTTGTTTGTGACATCATTACTATAAAAATTCTGTATATTTTGGCGTTCAGCTTCGTTTCTCTTTTAAAAAAAAGAACATGAAAGAAAGCAAATTGCTGAACCTGACGTGATTTATCAATCACTTTACGCGAAACTATGTTTAAGATCTACAAGCAGGGTAATGGAGATTGATTTGTGAACTGCTTTGTGCAAAACGTACACTGATTGATGAAGTATCGGGTAACAATATTTCTTGTATTATTTCAGGTAAACGCGGTGTGTTGCCAGCTTTACGTGAAGATGACTACTCCATCAGTCTCCACACACTCCCCGAAACTACTGGCGCGGAGGAAAAGAGGAATTTGCAGTCTATTAAGGCACAATACAAACCGAAGTTCAAGAGGTCCGCCGATGAGACGGAAAAGAGGAATAAGCGAGAAACCGACTATTTTGACGAGGAGAATACTGAATATCCCTCTTCTGTGTACCAGAATCCCAATATTTACGACTACGAAGACTGGATGCAGGATTTGACAGGCGCTTATCCCAATGCCGAGAAGAGATTCCTGGGTAAGCCTACTTTTATGACAATGTATTAAAATATGATGAATGATTTAATGTTTTTGGAAATGAAACATATGTATCTGAACTATGTATGTATAAAGTAATAATATATTTCTTCATTTTGTCTTATACAGCATATTTTGTCTTTCATCAGACGGTACGCCAGTATTTGTACTCATCACGTTTAGATATATAGGGTGACATAAAAAATTTTTGAATGTACAGCGTGTCCAACGTAACACTCTCACTCGATTTGTGGCTTTAATGTCATAGTTACAAAAAAATGTCATATACAAAAATGGTGTCATATGTTTATAGATGATTCGACGTGCCTTAGAAAAAAAACCTAGAGGAGACTCTTAATTTTGTAAATAAATGAAAAAAGGACAGTTAGAAAATGATTTAAAAATACGAATTTTTCAAGAAGTCGGATTTTGACGGAACTCGAGATACTGAATTCATCTATTCGATTTAGATATTAAGTCATTTTCAAGACGTATTTATACTCATATTTTTAAAACAAGTTGTAAATCGTCCTGTATTTAAAGCAACAGTCGACAAACCAAACATGATTTTCTTGCCATAAATATACCGAGCGTTTATTAATTGTACTGCTGTCAATGTGGACAACATATATTTTTAAATAAACTAGAGGGCAATTTTGACTCCCAACAAATATATGCTATTACTAGCGCCTTCGCCAGAATCTAGGATTGCTTAAAAATATGAGTCAGTCATAGTGTCATTAATTTTAAGAGGAGATGAGGAATAATGAATATATAATACGAATAAGCGATTAAAAAAAATCTAAATACATATTTACGCCGAAAATAAATATTTTCAACTCATTATTTAAACCCCCTCTTCAGATTATCACTGACCGCTCACAGTCTTGGTCGTTTACAACTCACTGATGCGACGTTGCCATATTTCTTCTTTCTCAGTTCAGCCAATAATAATTTAAAATGCTAATATCCAATGAAATCAAATAATAGTAATTTAATAATTATATTAAAAATTGCAAGTAACGCGGTCTATTCTGGTTTTCCAGTAGAAAATACGGTCCAATCAAATGATCCTCGTACACTCCTGCCCATACGTTAACAACAAATCGCCTATGAAAGCTAAACCGACGAGTAGCGTGCGGATTTTTGTCCGACCAAATGTGGTTATTATGACTGCAAAGAAATTAGCTTGGTTACATTTTAAAAAATATTTAACATTGAATTTACACTCCAACGTATCTAATAGTAAACCTAGTAATAAACCATTTAGGTACATTATATAAAAAACCTATAAAAAACTCTCGTGTTGTCGACAAAAAACTGTCCAAGACCGAAACGGTACGCCTCTGATCGGATGCTCATAAAAGTTATCGAGAGTGAATCTTGACCTACCGTATTATTAGGTCAATAATCTAGTTACCTAGTTGTTGTACTGTTATTTAATGACTTTTTAGTAATAGCTACTCGTAAGTACAATTAATTATTCAGTTTGTAGTTACGTACATCTATCCTAGAAATATATTGTTTTTAAGTAGTATGGTACTAACCTGTTTAAAATGCCAGTTCGAGTAAAATTGCACTCATCCATCCATAGTACTTTATTAATAAAATTAGAGTCAGGCAATTGCAAAATTCAAAACGGCTGGAGAAAGCAGCAGGTTCTAAAACTTGATCTTTCTGAAAATGATACGGGTTCAGTGAGTTTTCTCATAATATTCTGCAGACTTGCTTTGGGATATCTCCAATCTCCTTGAAATGGTTCTTATAGAAATAGTGCTCCTCAACTAAATTTAAAACAGCTCCTATCACATTTAAGTCATTTTGCCGATGCTCCGCAAGTTTCCGACGCGGTTTCACAGAACCCGTATCACGAAGGCGTTGAAGCACTCGCACAAAAAGGTTTGCGCACTTGGAAATGTTGTGTGTTAGTGAAACGTCTCCGATATTCTACAGTAGCGGCATTCGCCAACATTTTGCATTTAAACAAGTTGGAAAGTATTTTGATTTCATTCTTCGAGGTACAAACTGAACTTTTTTCAACCAGATTTATGTTTTTGACGCTTGTCCTGATATTTTATACAAATAAATCCACTTGTCGGTTTCATCCGACTCCCCAAACAGCACGCATCGAAGGTATATATATTCCGTCACCGTAAACAGTTTTTTCAATCTTACATCAGTATTTATCTACCCTCATTCGTTTTCACCCCCACAGCTGAAAGCCTCGGGCCTGACGTCGTTTCAGACAGACGCTTTTCACCGAAATATCTTTGAATAACTTTTGAGAGGCGTAATTAAGATATAGAATTTGTCGTTCAATTTTAGTTAGTAAATATACTCCATCTTGATGAAGAGTGAATAAACAAAAAAATCTTGTTTTGTACGAGCTGCTTTAAAATAAACAAATATGTGGGCAATATTATTATTAGTATTATAATTAGTATTATTAGTATTCAAAACGAAATGTTTGCTAGTAACCATAAAATGTCTTATCGTGAAAAAAGTAAAAAATAATCTGGTCCAATTTTGTTAAAGACTGTGCCTCAGAAAGATAAATTAATATTTTTTTTACTAAACGATTTTCATAAATAAATTTCAAAAAGTATACTTTCAATTTGAGCCTGGTCTACCTTTGCAAAACACTATGTAGAAGTATAGTATAAAATTGTTCATCAAGATACGTTTATAATAAATGTGGAACAAATTTGGCTGTTGTTCAGTTTTCTAAATTGATGCTTTATTACTGTTAAGCTTTTAAATAGAAATTCACGGAACTCCATTCGAATATATATTTTATTTCAGATTCTACAGTATTGTTAATTTTAAGTACAGTAAGAGAAAAAGCGTGTCATTCATATCAAAGCACGAAATCTACCCCTATATAGGAATTGTTTAAAAGCTGGTATAATAGAACAAATGCCGTTAAAACAAAGAGTTTGTTTAGAGTTATCAGATCTGGGAATCGTTCTAAACAATCTTTTAGTAAAACCGCAGTGAATCAATACTTTTAAATTTATATACTCTCATACAGGGCGTTAAAATTAAATGGTCATGTCACAGTTTCTTGAAATTGTCTCCAGAATATTCATTTACACAGCGTTATATTTTTTTAACTCATGAATTGTTTGCCAAATATTGAGAACTCTTAATTGCTAGATAACCATCTCTATTATTTAAGATTTGCCTTTGTAAAGATTTCTGCTTTAAATTTATTCTCGAAACAAATCATTAATTCAATGAGAGAAATGATCTGGCTTTAGAACATATCCTTGAAGAATTCCAAGTTTTAGGACCACCTGAAATTTTAAAAACATAAAAAATTAGGAATGCGTTTATGTTGTAGCCAATACCGCCGGAGTAGGGAAGTATGCAGTAATTCCGGAAATATCCGGTTTAATTAAACGCATTTATAGGAAAAATTTCACCAGCAGGTGCTGACTGCAAACAAGAGATATCGTCGTACAAAAGAATTTTAATTTTAATTTGGAACGCGGCCGTATATTAAGATGAATTATTTGCATGGTCCAGTGGCAGTAATTAAATTATTTTGCCATTTCTTCCATTGTTAGATTATGGAAATACTCAGACCTGGTTATTAAACGTTTTGAAATGAAAAAGTCTCAATAAATTAAATTTATGAGGAATTATTTGTAAGGAGCAGTGAGTCGAAGAAGATTCAATCATATACTTTACAGAATTGAAAAGTAATTATTTTTCTAACACATTGGAAATTAATGTAGTTATAGTAAAACACCTCACTTGATATACGGGGTGTTCAGAATATGAGTGCCGGTACTGAGCGAATTACTATATCTGCAGCAACAAAAAAAAAACTCTCATGAAGAAACATCTAAAACGAATAGTTTTTCTATGAATACATTTCTAAAATAAAGATACGACTAAAATAAAATTCAAAACTGCTTTACAGAATTACAACCTAAGGTTCAATATCAATATTAATAAAATACACAATAGTAGTTTTCCTAAAAATCAAACTGTGACATACTGTAACGTACGACAACATTGCAGTCTATTACTAGTTGTTGTTATCCTTAAACTAGATCACAATAGTGTTGTGCATCGCATATGTTTACTTCATATAATGACTAGTGCGCTTTATTTTCTTGTACGCGGCGTTTGATTGATGTTTGTGAGCCTACAGTCTGTGTTATCCAACCCTTATCACTCTCATATATCTATTTCATATAAAAATGAGCAATGGGTGCAAAGTGGTTTGTTTTTAACAAGAATTTAAAATGTGTAATTTGTGTACAGGATGTTCCATTCTCTGCTGCCATTAACATGAACTCTTTTTTAAATACAACTATACAGGGTGATTGTTCCAAAAATGTAACCGTAAATCATTATCCACTGTTAAACCACGACCAGCTTGCCAGACCAGATGTAATTCTCACATTGGGAAACATTCCCGTTTCACGTGCATTGTCTGGAATACATTTCTATCTGGCACTCGATAGCGACGTCGATATTCAGCAACTGTACGATTAGATCTACCGTTGCAATGCCCATAGATAAAAATAATATCAGCTTATTCTCGATGATTAAATGTAGCAGGCATTACGAAATTATGTGTGTACAATACCGACTAGACGAACGCACATGTAAAAATAAATGCGACAGTTATAAAATCTCATGTTCAGGTAAATCACAAACGGCAAGTCAAAATAAATGTGACAATTCGTAATCACTAATGTGAGTTTGGTTTGGAATGCATGACCTACTCAAAATAAAATATCAAATGATAACAAAAATAGCAATACAAATATTTTCATTGTCCAGTAACCGTTGATATTAGACCATACGTTTATTAGGTTTTTTGTTCAATTTTGCCCTCTAAACATCTCTTTCGAATATTGAGGTTATTAAATTATTAAATGAAAATCATCTTATCGAAGACTGTTACTTAGAAAACTGCAAGTATAAGAAACGCTTATTAATAATTCAAATAATAAGGTATTCCAAGCACGTATTTCAATCTCCCAGCTGGCTGGCAAAGCAGTGATTTTACTTGTGGTCTATATTCCATAATAAGTACAGATAAATTATTGCCAGCAACAAAGTTTTGACGTGGACGGGGATTTTCCTGGAGAACGAGTTTTGAATATTGAACAGCGGGGGTAAATATTTGTTTAGGAAATTGAAGTATTGCCTACAGAGGACGGTATTTTAAAATATGTATGAACGTTAATAAAATAGAAACAGGAAGAAATGCTATAAATTTTGGACCTTATTTAAACTATTTAATTCATGAGACTGGAAATTGTATCATAAAAGAGTTTATTCACTAGTAGGAGTAAGAGTAACAGCTTAGGTAAAACGTCTAGTAAAGGCTGGACCAGTTAAATTAATTATATTGTTAAAAATCAAACAAATACATTTTAAAAAATGCACGGTTTTAGTGCATTCTATTGTACAAAACTAACGGACAGAAAATTTAAAGAATTTCCCAAGGAAAGACATAAATAAAACTTTACATCTATTTTATATCAGCAAATTCAACTGCTTTTGCCGCTATTGTTATTATTAAATAAAATTAACTTGCGGTTTTAATTAATAAAATAATTTGACATACCTATCTGAATGATGTTACAACAATTGTTCAAAATTGTGTCTATTGACGTGTAAACACATTTGGGCCGTTTCTACGAATTAACAAATGCCTATGGTTTTGTCCGTTTTGAAGTTATTGACAGCAGTTGTGATACGCCGTGTACGTCCTGGACCTTCATGTTTTCCACGATTCGGTTACAAATTTTCCGTATCACGCCCGCATTGCGCTACCGCGATAAAAGCAGCTCCAAACAATTTTAATTTAATATGCTCAAGGCTATTAAAAAATTATGACACTCTTGTTAAATTTATGAAAAAAATTATTAAGGGATGTATTCATAATGATATGAATGGATTAAATATGTTCAAAATAAAAATGATTATATATTCCATTGTCGATCTGTAATTGAGGTTTCCTATTGATTAGCAGCCTGCATAATAAGGACTATAGACTATAATATAGACTTATTACAATCATTTTATTTTGTCCGCTTTGAGACCGTCATCCACGTCACATTTTGAGCCATTTTCAACAAGTAAGGAATAATACCTCAAGGCAAAGAGGAAAAGAATAATGCTTTGCGAGCGAATTGTTTGCCGTCGCGACGTTATTAAAATTTTCAAGGAGGATTTTTCGCTAACAAACGAATTATTAGACTTCGTGTTCTTCCTTGTCCTCAGGTCTTATTATAGTTTGAATTTTCCAGTACTTAAGTGATATTGAAGCCATTATTCATTTCGGAGTTTATAAGACGCTTATATTAAATTTTCTAAATAATTTATCAGTCACCGTTTTGTTCTCTTGTTTGACTCAGTGATTTTAAAGTACCCACTTCTATATACAGGGTGGTTCATTTTTTATAGTTCACCACTGGTATTTAAGGTAATTATTTGGGGATATTTCGCCAAAATCAGGACAGGTGCGATCTATAACTCAATTGCATTTACCGTAAATACTCAGCTTAGAATAAACGGTGTAAACAGATAACTCCACCCTAGGTAACACTAAAGAACAGAACCTTCATAATTTTTGTATTTTTATACATTAAATTATATTTTATAATCAAATTTCTCGGGCCGATAAGTGTCACTAAGACTAAGACTAAGTTAGTGTAATGCACTTAATATTCACTCTCCTTTATCTAATGGTGTGTATCTTATTTTCTGTATCACATTTTACGATAAAAGATAAAAAACTACAAACAATAAATTACAATTTAATTATACTAATATAATTAGAAATTATATTTTTATGTGTACAACACAATTAACGGAATTACACAAAATCATCATAAGTTTTGCTGTAAAGTTTTGTTTTTTACTTTCTCGGCAACAGACTTCCTTACGCTTCCTCCATCCCTTTAAAAATTTCAGGAGGTGTACTACGAATGCCTTCTATACTATTATAACTATTGAAACACATATTTTACCAATTGTATATGAACAAATCTGTCACTTCGCTAGAGGTTTTTCGCGTACTAAATATGGCGTACATGAAAACCGCATTTGTTGATATTATTGCTAGGCATCCATCACAACTGTCAATTCGGCTCCATCAAAAATTACTTGAATTGAATTTATAAGAGTGTATAAAGTTTTGTATAAATCTCGTGCGTTATAATGCGTTTAATACCTTAAGAGTGTGCGTGCGGCTTAAGCTTCGGGCTATTATTTACACGCTAAAGGTCTTAAACGTCTACTTAATGCCCTTGATATATAAATAACTATTATGTATAAATTTTTGTATTTGTACAATGTTTTACACCCCCATAGGCTCTATAGCAAGGACCGGTTGGTTCCGACCATCGAACTCAAGATACTCCCGATTCGTATCTCCAGATAAGCGTCATATAGGTTCGTTGGCCCGTTTGGGCTGGCTACCATCTTTCAGAAATGCTCGCAGGTTTAACAGATCTGGCAGATCTACCACTTCAGATGATATTTGCAGGTTATTTCTCGATGTTAGAAGTGGTAGAGGTAGATTTAGTTTGCTCTGTTGGTGTTAGATGTGGACAGTTTATTGGCTTTTTCCCATAAGTCTTTATCCAGGACAATATAAAAAATATCATTGATTTCAAAATTGCATTGCTATCTTTCTTTTTCTACACATTTTATATAGATTACCCTAAAACTTAAATTAAGGTTAAAATAATTTTTAAAACAAGTTCACTTAAATAAAACACAAAGAATTCTTTTATACAATGTATAAATAGATATATTACTATTGATATGTTAACTAATGTACAAAATCAATATTTTGTTGTCACGATTGGGTTAAAAGCTTTTTATCGATTTGAATGTTAGTTCCATGAGTAAATTATATACGGGGTGATTTATATCAACGTAGTGTAGTACAAAATAAACATTTTATGTTAACGAAAATTATAAAGAACAAAGCCAATAAAGTAGTCTCAATATTGTTTACTTGTACTAGGAATATGATGCTAGAGTAGTCGTAGATGTAGTGTAGCTGCCTGGATATAGATACCTATTGCAATAAAAAAACCATATATTTATAATAGTAATTATTGGAATTACAGAACTATTGGTATTTACACTTCAAAAATTCATTTTGTTTAATAGGCTGGAGTGCTATAACAATGATGAAATTATAAGGTGTCTTGCAAGTCATCAGAATTATTTTAGGAGGTGATAGAATACTTGATTTTGAGTCGATTGAAACAAATGCACCTATATTCCAAGTGTTACAATATTTGTGATAATTTATTTTTAATATTTTTTAATTTAACCGTGCTTTTCTACAATCATTGAAGTGTAGAAGAAAAACAAACATTTTGTATAATACATATTTCTATACCTTTTTTTATTAGGAATTAATGAATTGTTTCAATTATTTAAATCAATAAAATCCAAAGTGGCTTCGTTAGTTACCTAGAAATTCATAAACATGGTTCTACTTTGTAAAAGCAAAGAGTCAAATCTAAACGTGGATTTTATTTAAACCCAAGTATTAAAAAAATTAGGGAAATTAATCTTGTATTGTGTTCTTTATGTTCTTTATCGCCATGGAGGAATTTGACCAAAGCGTTGACGATTTCCATATTTTAGACTCTTTTTCAAAGTACGCTAAAAGCAGTTTTTCACTGAACTTGCCATTAACACTTTTCAGTTCACACTATCTCTAGAAACAATTGTACGAAAACTCGTACTTTTGCTGTGACAAATTTCAAACTGTATTTCTCATATGTTGTTTTATGTACCACAGAATCTTATAACTTTAAGGCGGCGAAATTGATACAATTAAACTCCATTTCGAAGTACACACGCCTTAGCAGTGTACTATAAATTGACCCCCGTTTATATTCGCCCACCCTAACGCTCCGTCCCTGATAGGATTGTGGGGGAAGGAGAGCAACAGATAGCGTAGTAGGAATGTGAAATATGCCTCCATACATTTAGAATAGGCGGCATTTGGCTGGGATATTACTTTCCATTATGACTGCATTCTAAATAGGACATCACAATAAATAGAATTTAGGAGACGATGTTGAAATTGCCCGGGCGTTGCGAGGATTATGGGACATAATTATTGTATTTGAATAGCTTACTAAATGGGCGATAAAACCGACTTTGTAGATTGGAGTTCGGCGTGAAGTGGGGGCACAGATTTTGCCTTCCAAGTTTCATATTTTATAGAAGAAAAAGAGCTATTAAAATTTACAAGGATCAGACATTTTTTATTGTCCTCAGTTGTACATTTATTCGCAGCTATGTTTTGTTCTGTATTCATTTCTTAGCAAAACATAATGATTTTCATGAGTGAAAACGAGAAAAAAATTCCTACTTCAACGCCCTCTATCTCGGAAACCATGCGTTTTAGGAAATAAGTATATATCACAAATGAACATTATTTTAACCTGTTCTATCGATTCCTGAAGTTATCAAAATTAAACCTGTATTTACACTTTGTTATGTCCGTTGCTACGGTACGGCTTTTACATTATGTCGTACTACAATATAAATTATGTATAATAATACTAATTATTACTAACCTCGACAGTTGTTGATAAAACGTTGTACGCAATACGTATTATACTACATTATTTATTTATTTATGTGTGTAAAAACGTCACATGCTTGCGATGATAATGTCTGCATTCTGCTTATTACGTAAATTGTCAAATACAATCAAAGCATCTGTAATTAGCAGTTTAATTTAACCAAACGGATTGATGCGTCCCTTCTCATAACTAATTCATTTTCCGTTACTCTTTCTATCGGCAGAATCAATCAACATTAAATCACTCCTACGTAACAGATATTCAATTCAGGAACTTTATTCTATATTCGTTATATTCTCATTTATTTACTTCAGTTACTTGCAACTGTTTATATCGATTAAGATTTACGCTGGTTTGACACAGCCTTCTTCTTCAATAATCGTCTCTCTCATTCCAGACGACGTATTTTCGTTATTTTACTGCTTATTTTTATAGTATTGCTAAATCAGAGATAGGTACATAGTTTCCTCGGAAAATTTAAATTGGGAAGTCTGTCATATATAAGGCGTTACAGAATGAAGAGAATCTAGGGACAGGTTCCATGTTCAAAAATTTACCGTTCTGAACAAAAAAGTTCTGCCATTTAAAAGAAACATGATATGCCATAAGTGGCGCCCTCTACTAGTGACGTCAAAATAAGAAACAAATTTGAATTTCCCGCCCGCAAAAACCCTTGATTTACAAGTTATATGTAAATATTTGGATTTTTTAAGAAGTTATCTACAAATATCGAAAATAAAATTTGAATGTTAGGTTAAATCGATTTATTTTCACCTAAGGAATCTGTTGTCTCATTTTTGCTACTTCATTTAAAAACACCCTGTACATTTTTTTAACTGGACCCCCCCCTACCTGTAAAAGTGTCAGCCTCTCAACTGAGGGAGGTAAAGTCGGTTTTTTCAAATGTTCTCAAAAACAGTTGAATATGGACCAACGCTTTTTGATATTAACACAATACTTTTAAAATAATACTGGCATATATTTCAATTTTCCTGGTTTGATATAAGGGGGTGAAACAAATCACCCCTTCGATGTTTATTTTCCAAATTTTTTATACTTTAAGATTTCCTAATCGAAATGAAATTTTTGTTTATTCAGAATCTTTTTTGTCTTTAAGTTACTGAAAGCTGTTTTACAGGCGTTAATGACAATACTAACGGTTTTGTATTTATTTAGCAATCAAAAATACACATTGATTAGGTTTCAAAATATAAATCCAACCCACTGTCATCCCCAGCAGTTTTAAGTCTAAACGTGTTTATAATTAAACGTAATAATCAATCAGCAGCGAGCCGATATTGGATTTCCCTAATGTCCACGTTGTGTAGTAAAATCCAGTGCCACGAATGAAAATTAATTAAAATTTGAATAAATCTCTTTTACCTTTTGCATCCAGGATTGATGGATGCAGATACGAAATGTTACGTCGTCTATTTTTAGCAGTTGTCATAAATTGAACTTTTTTTTAAACGTTAAATAATTTTAAAAACGTTCTGTGTGTGTGTATACAGCTTCAACAGATTATATAAAATTCATGTTTTTCTAGGGAGGTTACCTCAGATGGGCAAGCCGAAGACTACACCGGTGCCAAAGAGCCGTCGTTATCACTAGAGGATAAGAGGTACCTTCTGCAACCTGCAGTTGACAATATTTTGCTCAGAAAAGTTTTCATGCATCCTAGATCACATTAAATTACCAGCAGCAGGCGTTTTATATCAAATAGGCAGATTTGGTGATTATGACTAGTGTTTCTTTACACATTTACTGAAATTAATACATATTTCTATACATACAAAGGACATTCAACAGTATCCAACACATTTATATATAATATATTTAAAGCATACAATGTTGTCAAGTTGAAAAAATGTCACAATCATCTTGTCTGCCCTAAACAAACACAAATATTTGGTCATCCTTGCATACAATCTGAAAATAGACAGAATAAGTTTAGATTCCCACCCTTAAAAATAGAAGGGGAAGGAACATACAAGAGTAAAAGTAACTGTAACTAATTCTTTTTCCATAATACATATAAAAAAATTGATTTACACTATTAATTATTCATAGGAACGTTCCGATTTATGTTCAGATTGTATGCATTTCTATAAATGCATATCTGAGGAAAATATAGTCATATCTTCCGAGAAATATCAACTTTTACAAACCTGCAATCAAGAATATCATCGGATACATATTATCATTAGATCCTAGTCTAGGTTAAGGCCAATTGGTATTATTACGTATGTATACACTATCAAGAAGGGGGTACAATTGTATTTCTTATAAAAATCAATTTATAAAGAGGGCTGGATAACATAACAAAAGACAATACAAGCTGTGTGAGACAATAGTAGTCAGTAAAGAGTATTATATATATTGAATCTGACAATAAATGTGTAATTGGTAGACAATAACTTAAAGTGGATATTTATAAAGGCTTTATTGCCGAATATTTATTTAGTGTTGAGGTTGTCCATCATTATAAATGTATATTATTCAATAAAAATGTGACAATATGTGTTTGTTTTATTTAAATACCATTTGCAATCCATCCAAGAGTGATATAAATTAGTGTAGTATTATTAATTTGCTGAACATTTTACTGATCCAGATAAAAGATTATAGAAGACAAAGAAACACAATACAGGGTGTCCAGATTATGAGTGCCAATACTGAAAGGAGGTTTGTTCTTTTATATGGATTTTATGCGTACATGATTACTCCCTTAAAGTTTCAGATGATGATTGAATGATTTACTTTTTGTGTTTTCTTAGTCTTAAAAATGGTGCGCCAGCTTGTGACGTCACTACACGCACCCTAAAGTAGATATACCGCTAACACGCTAATACTCGATCACTTAAAATGTACTATGTTGTTTCCTTACTGCGTTGTAAACATAGTATGTCCAATTGAAATTGAATTTAGTAAGCTGATTCTGACAATCTACCAGTAGTTGATATATCCATGGTTACGGACTACTTTAATAAAGATAAAGGCTATATATTACAAGAATGAAGACAATGAAGTACAAAGTTATGAACATATTAAATATTTTTTCTATTTCGTGTCACCCCACTCATTGTTTTGTCTCGCATCCATCCATTTGGCTTAGGATTTATAAAATGAAGTTATAGGTATCCAAATTAATTTTTATTTAGTTTATCTTATTTAAATATATTATTAGTATTACTCTATATTTTATTTAGAATTAAAAGTATAAAATGACAAAGTTAAAATTGATCTTTTCCCAAAATAATAAAAATATACTGCTTATTTTTTAATTAAAGACTTCCATCGTATATTCCTATAAATATACATTAAGTATATGAAGGCTGCTAAATGACACATTATCGGAGGCACAGTGCCGACCGTAGCAGCTTTAATACAACAATAGGAATAGAGGAACCGAAATCATTATATGAGAGGGCCCAGGAACACCGAAAACGGGTCCGCTCTCCACAAAGCCTAGACCGAGAATAACAAGGGCAGATCAAAGAATCTCGGCTAAGACTAGAAATATGCAAGTTAATTCTGTTACCGGCACCGACCAGTTGCCTAGGTCACAGCTTAGCAATCCGAAAAATCTCTATAGATTGACACCCTGTACTCCCTTACTTTCCCTTTGATTAAATTATATTAGGGCTTGAATTGTCTCCGAAAATGTTTTCTCCAGCATCACAAATTTTCTCTCCGCCTGACTGTGCCAAACCATATTGATTAATTTTACCAGAATCTGTTATAGAGTAAATGAATAATGCATGATAGCAGACACACATAGTCACTAGGAATTGTCCACTGGATAAAAGGGTTTGGTAGAAACAGACTAAACTTTGTGCCAAACAAAGCTATACTCTTTATGTAGATCACATTCCGTTGCGCAAATGCAAACGAAAATTTAATAAACACGCTATTTGAGACTTCATTTCATGAATACTTACCAATTCAGCTTGATATCACAGCAAAATACAAAGATGGAATAAATTTACCGTTATCTTAGATACTAAATTTGTAAACTAAAGTATTCAAGGACCTTTAATAAAGGCGTCGTATTCTTGAAATAGTATTTTCTACCAATCCAAGTAATTTTAGACTTTTAAGAGCTGAATAATACAGAGCATTGTCAATAATAGGAATGTATTTTGTGTCACCTGCGAATATTCAAAGTGAATATACAGGTTTATCTATGACTAAGTACAAATATTTTAAGAGATGATAGAGAAAATTAAGAATTAACAGAATCATCTTTAAAAAAAATTCAAACTTATTTATAAAGCAAAGAATTTTTTTTTATTATATTAAATCCTTATTTAATTTATTTAACGGCGCCTATGCGATACATCCGATGTACGTTAACAGAGTCAGTGTAGGCAACCACCAACCCAACTCGCAACAACAATTCACTGTCATGTCATACTTTAATGCTTGTGTTTACGTTGTAGTTTTGTATCCATCTTTAGTTTTTAGTGTCCTTTTTTAATTTTAATCGTTTTATAATTATTAAATAAAGGAATTTGTGTCGAGTGCAGATATAGTTCGCCGGTTTGTTTTTCTAGGTTATGGGACAAAACTGACGCGTGCATTAAAAGCTTTCCATTATCTATTAGTACCTACCTATTCCTTTCGTTCGATTTTCTTATAATAAATAGGCATTTTGTCTAACTGTACCTACGGGAAGTGTGTTTTATCGGCAGTGAGTGATTGTATTGAGTGAAAACGTAGTTTTGCCAGTTTGTAACAAAATAATGAAAAAGGAATGCATAATGCTGCAGCTAATTGGATTAACTGTTATCTATTTATCAGGTGTTATTACTAATAATACATTTATTTATTGTCTTTTAAGCCTTCCTGAGCACATGGTTAAATTTTTTGTCATAGTTAATCCTCTAACCAATCAATTTGTAGGTGCGGAAATCTTTCAAAAAAGTATTTTTTAAATTTAACTGTAAATATTGTTATGACATAAACTGTGAAAATAATCGTTAACATGTGTTATCAAAATAGTATGTGTCTTACAAA
Source organism: Monochamus alternatus (assembly GCA_037114965.1). NCBI lineage: Eukaryota > Metazoa > Arthropoda > Insecta > Coleoptera > Cerambycidae > Monochamus > Monochamus alternatus. Next base: position 51,056,423 of record CM073433.1, on the reverse strand, counting down.
CACTTATTAAGTTATTACTTTGAGAATTTAAATAAACAAAAGATCAAAAATTTCCCGATTGCTATACCTAAAAACATTATAAATTCGAACATTTTACGGCGACATATGCGACGACTTCAACTGGAATTCATTTAAGATGGTGCTAGTGAATTGAACAAAATATCTTTTTTGTGTTAAAAAAAATAATTGTGGTTTCTATTCACTCAAAACAAATTAAAAACTATTTATTTACAATTAAATTACTTTTAATATACAGTTCGTAAAAGGAAAAAGGCACACTTATGTCCAATAGTTCTTATTTGACGCTTGGTAGTGACCCTGGACGAAGGCTTCATTGCTACCAAAGTGACTCCCTGCATCATGTGCCGTCATCCCCTGATGCCAGTCTCCGCCCTTAACCCAGGAATTACCCTGCACGCCAGAACTGCCACTGGTAGAAGCTTCGTTGCTTAAATCCAACTCTTTATTGTCGCTCTTGAGTCGACCTTGAACGTGAGAGTGACCGCTAACTTGCGCATGCGCAGCAGCGTAGTTTTCGCTGTCCTTCATTCGACTCAGGCTACTGTTCTGAGCGTGAGTGAATTGCGCCTGCGCAAGAGCGTAGTTGGCGTCGAATAAAGCCGAATAGTCGGCTCTGGAGTAGTCCTGGTTGTATCCGGATTGTTGGAACATGTTGTAGTTATGGAACTGTGCTGCTCTCCAGTCGTACTGCGCGTCTGTAGAGTACTGGCACGCCATGTTGCCCAAGGGGAGGGAGGGGAAGCCTAAGGCGTTGGCAGCGTTCACGCCTCCAGCGTTCTTACGTAGACGAGCTCTACGATTTGAGAACCAAACCTGGAAAACGTATTGTATAAAATATATTGGAGTGATCACTTGCTACGAATAATGTATAAATAAAATGATAGTTTCTTCCTCAAAAAAGTAACGTGAGGTGACCAATTTAAACGATCATCAATAGAAAGCGTAGGGGCCTCAAAACAGAACCTTGAGGTGACGCATTGATTTGTATTGCCAGATTTCAAAACAATTTATTTGTCAAACTATTTTTCCTAATTAATTAATAAGTAAGATTCGATACATTTTTTTAGTGATGATGTATAAAGGGTTTTTCAAGCTCCTAGACAAATTTTGACAGATGATAGCTGGGTTAATATAACAGTAATTATTATTTGTGTTTAAATATTAGTTAACCTTTATTAATCAAATTAACAAATCTTAAGATCAGCAAAAGCAAAGAGCAAGTCTCTCATCGGGGAACTAATCTGAATGAAATTATATTTTTTAAAACGTTTGTAACTTTTAAACAAAAACTAATCTGACCTATGTTCATATAAGAGAATATGTTTGACACTGACCCAGCTACCATCTGAAAAAGTTTGTCTTAGAGTAAAATACCACGTGGACTTATATAAAATATTTGTTATTTAACATATTATCTACTCTCAATTTTATGAGAACAAATTGTTCATTTGGAGGCGGACCATTTAATCTGTGTTTACTGTTCAGCTTGTTTCCTTTGTAGAAAGGCGGCCATATAATGCATTGGTTGTCTTAAAAGGCCTTGAACAGACCTGCAAAATGATGCCTTGATCGCCAAGATATCTTAAAAGGTAACGGAGATACTGGCTTGTGGAGTTTCACGTGACGGGCCCTGTAGAGACTGGAGCGGTGTATTATTATTTTGTAAAGCATTTATTAGTGCAATATACTAAAAACTCACCTGTATCCTGGCTTCGGTTAATCCAGTCTGTTGGGCGAGCTCTTCTCTTGTGTACACGTCCGGATACTGCGTCCTGCTGAATTCTCTTTCCAGCGCCTCCAGCTGATCCCCTGAAAACGTCGTCCTTGACCGTCGCTGTTTGCGTTTCAGCGGAATGCCCGGCTCTGTCTCTATGTCGCTGTCGTCCTCACGTCCTGAAAGCAACATATAGCGGCTCTTATTAGATGCCAATGTAGTATGTGGCAGACACTTTGTTTTTATTACAGAATGGTATTTTCTGGGGAAATGAGGGAGTTTGTCTGGGAGTGGAATTCATCGGGAGATCCGGAGAAGTTATTGGGTTAGGTATAGGTCGTTTCGAAAGTGTAAGAAGTTTCTTTGCCTAATCTTCTAAATTAGACTTCAGATAATTGTCTCGCTTTTGGAAAGTGTCAAGTGTTACCCCAATTCATAGAAAATATGCAAACAAATATTTTGGGAATAGATACCTAAGTATTTCCATTTTAAATAACTTATATAGAATTGAAATTAATTTTGTATGATTATACATCGCGTGTTTGTTCTAGTTGGATCTGAATGATATGGCTTTCTAAAGGTACAATTACGAATCTCACATGAGAATCAATAAAGGCAAGAAAGGAAAGAAGATTAAAAAAGGTACATATCCCATGAGCAATGTCGTTGGTAAAACCTGGAAGATGAAACCCAAAGTAGTCATGTGGATATACACTGTTATTGTGGGACCAATGTTGGCCTATGGAGCTGTCGTCAAATGGTTGAAAATTCAACAGATTCAGATCTAAACAAAGCTCAGCCAGGGACACAGAATGGTCTGCCTGAGCATAACTGGAGTTATGTGAACAACACCTACCATACCAATGGAGGTAATATCATGTCTGTCACCTGTGGAAGTGATAGCAATGCTTCGCTTCTAGGACATTGACTTCAAACCAGATGCAGAATGTGGAGAAGTTACGAGTCGCCTGTGGAATTGCGTGCGACAAAATCTATACAGTACACTCATCAAGAGTGAGAAGAAGTTGTAACTAATATCGTCACAGGCTGACCAAAACGAAGAGAAGGTTTAGAATGTAGGATTTATTTCATCTTCCTACATATTCAATATCAGTGGATAATGGATAGGTATGTTACCGTGACATGTATGCCGTAGGCATCAACACAATCACAGTCTTATGTAATCATAAAATAATAACTATAGATCAGCATGGGAATACTATCAGGAAAGACAGTGGTCGCTAACAGCATATCTGTATGCTGGGTCAAAAGTGGCAAAATGGTAATAAAGGAGTTGACAAGGTAACCACAGTGCATTACGTCTTATAATCTCTGGATCCGGTTCCTTCAGTGTACTTCCGTTATTAGCACTTGTTAAAATAATCATGGAAAACATTCACAGCAAGTTTAGTGGAATGAAACAAATAATTGTTAGTTGTCCAAAGAGAACACTCTTCTAATGATACAGCCAAAAACTACTTGGTTATATCTAGGACAAACCTTTGACTGGTGACTATTCAAACCACAACTAAGGTTAAGGAAACACCCCTATTATATGAGGAAGTGTGAAACACCTCTTTGTAGAGGTGCGGACCTTTTTCTCGCTAATAGGTTGGTTAAGGACTGCGGGCTTGATCTCCTAACGGGAGGAAATAACAGAAATTCAACCCCTTTAACGAAACACCTCTATTATTAGATCTCTGTATCGATTTCGTTTTACAGCTTGAGTGTGAAACGACTTGACAACATTGAAATATATTTCAAAAAATCACTTTCCCAGTCTGAGAACTTAAGCCTACTTGGCCCGAACCAATTATAGATTATTTAACCCAGCCATGGAATAAATTAAATTAATTCACCTCATCCTGGGGCTCCCAGGCAGATTAAATGTAAATGGAACAAGAATTGTTTACATTTTTCGAGGTTTTGACCTTAAAGGCCTTTTAAAGCGTCCCATAAAGCACGCAAATTAAATCTTTTAATCCCTTTAGCTGAGGAATTATTCCGTTAAATGTTGCAGGAACTCAGACAAGACCTGCTGCTTGCTTATTTAAAGATTGCGCGGTATTGTTTTCTCGAGGTGGAATTTGTAATTATTTACTAAACGAATAACTGTCTTCCGTGTTTTTGTCTGTTTCTGTTATTTAATGAAAAACAAAATGAGAGCAGGGAGGGGGGGAGGGTGTTTTGATAAGCATGTTTAAATATGACGAAGGAACATTTATAGACGATAAGACATGAACCATTTAGAAAACATGGGATTTAAGTTAGGAAATAACATGACAAAACATTGTTTTCTAATTTTGACATATAAAATAACATCTTTTGTTATCGAAACAAATGTCAACACGTTCTACTTTATGTAACTAATAACATAATAAAAACCATTATACAACTGGTTACGAAAAGTTCGTTATGTCACTAATTGCAAAAAAGAATTAAACAAAATACAACAGAAAAATAATAAAGTAACTTTTATTTAAGTCGGTAATTTTATAAATAACACTTTATTCATTATTATTATTATTATTATTTAATTATAAATATTTACAACACAGTTGGTACAGTTACTGAAACAAATTCCAGAAGAAATCTTATTTGTTGATCTTGCAGTAATATTCCGGAATATCTTATTGGTATTACTCGGTTCTCCAAGAATATCACCAGAATAGCTATTTATGCCATCAGTTACGAAATGTCTAATTTTGTGCAACGCGTGAGATTTTTGCGGAACGAACGAAGTGAGTTTCGCAAAAACTCACAAGTTACACAAAATTTCATTTCGTAACGTATTGCATACAAGATTTTTTCTAATTTTGAAGTAAGTAATAAAAAAATAAAATTTAATATAATTGACAAAAATTTGGAAAACATAAATTTAGTTTGTTGCTGTTACTTCATGTTAGTTGTCAGTTTGACATTTTGTAAAAAAGTCTAGACGGAAGGTTTTTAGCGAGATTGATATATTTTTAGTTTTACTTTTAAAACATGAGTGATTCAAGTTCTGAAGAGCTACCAAGCGATATTGAAGAGGCAGCAGGTAATGCTCTATTATCAGTAATTCCCAAAAAGTCAAAGGCAGTTTATGATTTGGCATACGAAAAATTTGTTACGTGGTGTGATGAGAAGAAAATTAAACATGTTAATGAGAAAGTTTTACTTGCATATTTTGAGGGTAAGAAAGATCTAAAAGTTTCCACATTATGGACACTTTACTCAATGTTAAGGTCTGAACTAAATCTGAAAAGGAATATTGACATTAAAAAATATACAAATTTGGTAGCATATATTAAAAGGCAAGCGGATGGGTACAGTGCTAAAAAGTCAAAAGTTTTTATTAAAGAAGATTTTGCCAAATTTTTAGTGGAAGCTGATGACAAAGAATACTTAATGGCTAAAATTGCAATGATAATTGGAATGGCAGGAGCATGCAGAAAAGCAGAATTAACATTTCTTCCAGTTGAAAATGTTATAGACGAAGGAAGCCATTTTCGTGTTGATATCCCACCTTCAAAACCAAAAGTTATACGGCAGTTTGCAATTACCACTGGAGACATTGAAAATACGAATCTTGTTGAAGTATTAAGAAAATATATTAAGTTGCGTCCCCAGGTTCTTAAACACAACAGATTTTTTGTAAAATATGCGAATGGAAAATGTACCAGAAATCCTGTGGGAATTAACACATTTAGCAGTCTGCCAAAAGTTATTGCACAATTTCTTGGTCTTTCAAATCCTGTTCTATATACTGGCCACTGCTTCAGAAGAAGCTCTGCCACTTTCCTAGCAGACAGTGGCGCTGATATTTTAAAATTAAAGAGGCACGGAGGTTGGAAATCTAGCTCTGTTGCGGAGGGATATGTTGAAAATTCCATGAATAACAAAAAACTTATAGCGCAAGAAATATTTGGTGAAACATCTAATGCAATGTGCGCCGCTTCCCAAATAACAGCAAGTTCGAGCAATGAAAAAAATATGTCGTCGGGAATTAACTTGACTAATTGCAATAATTGTGTTATCAATATTTATAATAATTAATTAATTTATAATTTATGTTTTTAACTTGTATTATAACAGTTTAATAAATAGAATAATTCTTTTTGTCACTAATTTTGAAATACATTTTTCGTCACCAATTGCATAAAATTTTACTTTATGCAACTAGTTACAAAAAGAAAGACGTTTCATAATGTCAATCAGTTTTAAAAAGTGTCACTTTATATGTCAAAATTAGAAAAATAGTTTTTTTATTTTCTATAGAATTTTCATCATATCCTTCTATATATCGTCAGAATCTGAGTGTAAATTACACATTCTTCCTAATAAATGGTAATAGCAACGATCAGCGTCACAGAATAGTCTATTAAATGTCAAGCCAAATGACAAGAAAATTTAAACTGACACTGACCTACTAGATAATTGTTATTTATATTATACTTGTAAATGATCAACATTAAAAACTTGTATTTCCCATTTTTCGTCAAAATTAGAAAAAATCTTGTAAGTAATCGTGGGATATTTCAGGATCTAGCTTTGCTTGTATGTTGGATAAAAAACGATATTTTGCAAACACGGAATTTCAAGGAACAACTATTCTGCGAGCTAATGCCCCGACCAGCATCGAATTAAACCTGGAAAACCTATACCTCAGATACCTCATCTATGGCGTACTGATGAGAGTTAATAAGTTCGACACCGGTATATGTCTGGTGGACTACTGACGAGTGACTCTAGCTGTTTGCTATAGGCCGGGGTATTAGCCCGCGGAGTAGTTGTTTCCTGGAATTCCGTGTTTCCTTATAAATAAATATAAAATTAATGGGGTTTGATAACCTTAAAATTAATATTTTGCTGTACCTTTTTTCTGTTAAGCGATTTTTTTCAAATTTGGTAACAAACTCTAGTCAACGACTGGTAGAGTGACCGCAAAATCTGAAATTCTACTGTGTATCGTGTGTTATGGAAGCAGTTTACTGCACCCTTATCTAGAATAGTGAAAATTTTCTAAAAAAATATTTATTATGAGCTTATGATTAGTTTATTTCTAGATTATTTTTAATAATTTTAGTCAAAGTGGTTAAAAGTAACCATTACAAAAAGAATTGCGGCTTTAACGAGAGTGTCTGTGAGTGCAATAGAGAATGGCAAAGAAGAACGTACAACTACAAAACGAAAATTGTAGAAACTGGCAGAAGAGTGTAGCTAGAGGTAGATGACGGCACAACATACTCGATACAATTCATGGATGATATTTAAAAAATGAGCTTCTGAAAATAAAAAAAATGAATAATATGATTACGATATGTGAATTTCCGTTTTACAAATCGAAATCAAAAGAGTATATTGATCAAAATAGTGACATAGCGAAGAAACTATTTAAAATAGATATTAACAGGTGATAAAAATGAAGGCAATACGATAAGTGCAGTGTAGTTTACAATATGTGATCGTTATAGTGACAGTGCTAGGTAATCAGTAGTAACTAGTGTGGATGTATAGTTTATAATTGTTAAAGTGCGATATCTTTGAAGTGCGCCAGCACCATAAAAAAAAATTGCATTCTACAATTGAAGTAAACTGCTGGCTTCACTCAACGTCAAATAATTCTTGGTAATTTTGTGTTCTTTGAACCCCCCTCAAGTAGTACGACTATGGAATCATGTCCCCTGCAACGATGAACTCCCATTCTCATCTAAATGCTTAGTTTCTACTAGTTTCAAACTCGGGTACTGAATTTACAGTACGATTATTCAAAACACCTTGTATAGGTATGATGTAACAGTTTCTTATGATTTTCAGGCATATTTTGATATCAAGCACTCAGAGTTCTGGCCGTCACCAATTTATGCATAAAAATTCTCCACACTCGTCAGCTTGGGTTATGGTATTGCAACCGAGTAATACCTATATAATTTCTTTCGCCAATGCGTTTGGTCGAGCGTATTTGCATATAGATGAACCGAGTACGTGATTCTGCCTTAAAATAATGCAATTGTAATATTCAACACATGTAAATTATTTCCGTGCGTAATAGTTTTCTCTTTTATTCAAATCAGGCTGTAAAGAACTAAGGAGGTGTACTGAGGCGTCCAATACTGCCTAAAGTCCATATTAAATGAATCCCGTAAATTTACATAAATTAGAATTGATATTTTAACTGACTGCTAGGTACGGATTCGCTATATTACTTGAAAATTAATTAATATTATTCGAAACATTGCTTTATTTTAGAGCTAATTACCTAACGTTATTATTTCCTACAATTGTTATCATATATTTCAGATACAATAAACACCCTACATTATTTTGCTGCAAGATGTGCAAGATTAAATTCTGTTTTCCCTCATATAGACTTTGTAAGGGTTGAATTTATTAATGTTTGATTACTTAATTTCATCGTGGTTAAATATGGTAGAGACTTTAACAAGAAACTGTTGGTAATCGGAAAATTTTTAAATTCGATTAATGGAAAAATATATGGTACAATTTTGGTATTTAAAAGTGTTAAGATTAATTTCCCTAATTTTTAGAAGGTTTATCAATAAACTTTTCCTAAGAAGTGAAAGAGCATTGCTTAGATAAGCTTTTAAGAATATCTGAATAAACCTACGCACAAAGGTTTAAATAACATGTCAGTAATGAAGCCACTTTGCATTTTATTGGTTAAATAATCCATTCATTCCTAATAAAAAAAAATATTTGCTATAAAAACATTTGTTTTTCTTCTATACTTCAATAATTGTAGAAAAGCACGGTTAAATAAACAAATATTAAAAAATTAATTATCACAAATATTGTTAACACTTGGTATATAGGTATGTTTGTTTCAACCGACTCAAAATCAAGTATTCTATCACCTCCTGAAATTATTGCAAGCCATCCTATTATTTTTTTTTGAAATTTAAGGCTATACTGTGGGAGTTAATTACTCTTCAGAGGTACAACTTTTGTATACAGAGTGTTCATTAAAGAATGGGACATACTTTAAGACTAAGAAAATATGGTGATTTAAATCAACTTACGTACCATCTTGCTTCCTTAACATATACGTACGAAAAAGTAGTTTATTAATTGTATTCAATTTTGTTCAAGAAGATACTTTTGTATGATACACGTGAATATCTGATTGATTTTTGGGTTAAATGTACAGAGCGTTCTGAGCGCCTGTGCCACTGAATATTTTCTTTCTAATTTTTTTAGGAAGGGAGATTTTTAAAAAATCATATTTTTTTGTAGCATTCTATTAGTTTACATTTAATGTTTTTAAGATATCAAAGTTGTACTAAGGTAAGTTGACTTAAATCACCTCAGGATGCTAGCGTTAAAGTGTGTGTATATGTGTCATTTAAAAAAACGTTGTACAAAAATTGAATACGGTTACCCGAGTAATTAGCAAATTCGTAATAACATTTTTAGGAAGTTGTTTAATTTTATGAATATACGTTGTTACTTGTTTACTTTGCTGGCAGGACAGAATAGTATTTTTCAGTGCTAGATGATTTTGCAGGCTTGAGCATGTTATAATTTTTGCTTTTCTGATATACTAGGTGTTTTTTAATTACTGTTATCGTTGGATTATTATAAATTAGTGTTGTGCGTATTCAGTGCTGTGTTGTGAGTGAGTGGAACTACGAACACTTGTTCGCTCCGCCTACCATCGAACACCAATGTACTGTAAGTTATTTCCATTTATCTCTTATCAAACTTTACATTATTATTTCCTGTAGCTCAAGACCTAGGACAACATAAGCCGCCAAATCATTATTTAGTTTGCGTATAATGCTAGTTTGAAGAAAGACGAGTTACTGCATATAGAAGAGCAATTATTTTGCGAAGAAATACGTTATTGATGTACGGCTACGGCTCAGGGACATACCGTTCTACGGTTTCATTCATACTGCTGCGTTTTTAATCCCATTGAATTAATATGTAGCCAATTAAAGGGAGACCTTCAAAGAAATAATACCTTTCCAAAATTTGACAAAACAGTTAAAATATAAGAAGCAAATAATATTACATCAGCTAATTGGAAAAAATGCGTCAAACATGCCATACAAATTGAGGGAGACTATATAAAGCTGCACCAATTGATTAGGCTAAATAAAAGTGGTTTCATCATAACTGTTGATAAAGAATCAAGTGACGTTAGTAGTGACTCCGATTAATTTTAGTGCTAGTGTGTTTTTTTATTATGATGTATAAGTAATTTTTTGCTATGTTTTTTTTACGGTGCTGTATGTAGTCTATGACTTATATTATTTTTGTTATGTATTGTGTCTATATATCACTAGTATTATTATTTTTATTTTGTTAACGTATTAATTATTTTTCTCTCTGTTTTTTTGTTCCCCTTATGTACCCTTACCATTACCAATCCCAATCCCACCCCCCTGGCAGAAAACGCTCCTACCTCTTCGTGGCTTTGCTGGGAAATATTTAATCAAAATGTGTATCTAGCATTTGTTTTTCTTCCAAATGTTACATTTACATTCATTATTATACACTTTTTTTTATTTTAAATTATTATTGGCGAAATTGAGGTAACACTCATCTAAAGTAAATACGGTCCTGTCTACTTCTCACCAGCTGGACGCGGAGGTCTTTAATGTTTTTATTATACCGATGGTATAAACTACCAGCGTTTTCAGCATTACCATAAACATATCCTAGAGTAGCTCTAGAACCTTTATAAGCAAACACATATTGCCATATCTTTTTGAAACACCGTTAGTATTATTTGATCTCGCAAATTTATGTGCGCTTGAACCGGAACACCCTGTACGTAGACTGCAAGCGAAACCTTTTCTAAGAAACACCTGTTCTAAGAAGCAATAGTAATCATAGACTGGTTCATTTGAGACTAGACGTCGTAAAACAATGGAAACGCGAGAATAGAATTTTTCCCCGTTTCCTGCAAAACCGGCAGAACGCGGGAACACGCCTTGCACCGGCCATTCATCGTTTCGGCTATCAGCTCGCACCAGTTCAATAATCATAATTCAATATCGAACAACTTGGAACTAAAGAGGATTTGCATGGCTGTGGGGCCGTCCAGAGGCCGCCGAGTGAGCAGCGCAGCCAACTGTGCAGAATGAAGCGATATACGATCCGGCCCGTTATTGTTTCTTTTGACGTTTATGGAAAGTTGTTGGTATTTTTAGTTAATTGTTTATGGGTTTTCGGAAATTCAATTGTTGACTCTCGCCGGCTCGCAAGTCGACGGGGATAAAGTTGCCTACTTTATTTCTGCTCTTTTGTGAGTTTTGAAACAATTCCAGTCAAGGGAGCAGTAAAGGGATCTTTACGGTGTTGTTTTTGTAGTTACAAATGGTCTGAGAAGCGATTGTTTCGGTGGAGATGTGTTTTCGTATCACCAATCGAGCGTATTTTGTATCTGTGTACAGTGTGTCCCATTTTCGATGGAATGCGACCAGTTACAGAGGCGGCTACAGGACGTCTCTGAAAACCAGCATTATCCGAGGGACGGTTCCGACCGTATAGTAACAACAGAGCTGAAATCAATATACGGGTCCAGAGATACTGATAGCGAGTCTGTCCCCCACAGTGCCTAGCCCGAGAACAACAAGGGCAAGTCAAATAATTCTAACTATAGCTAGAGATTGCAATTGCAATTTAATTTTGCTACTGGCAACGACTAGTTACCGAGGTCATAGCATAGCAACTCGGGAATCACTATATATCAAATGTTGTAGTGCTTTAATTAACTTTAATTCATAGTCAAACAAGACCACTCCTTGTCTAAAAAAAAGTTTAAAAAAAATACAGTGAGACATGTGCTCAGAACGTCTTGCACATTTAACAAAAAAAACTTTTTGCGCAAAAAAATTAAATAGAAACTACTTTCTCGGTCCTATAACTTCTTAAGGAAGCAAGATGGTACTAAGGTAAATCGATTTAAGTCACCTTATTTTCGTCCAAGGAAGCTAACCTAACGTATGACCCAATCTCTAATAAACACCCTGTATAACTGCTGTTATGTAAATAATTCATTTTACATGTGAAATTTTGTTTAACAGTCGAATCTTTTTACAAAGGGATAATAAGATTTAAAAAAATAATTAGTTACAAATCAATCAAGCGATGCAGCCAACTGTGCAGAATGAAGCGATATACTATCCGACCCGTTATTGTTTCTTTTGACGTTTATGGAAAGTTGTTGGTATTTTTAGGTAATTGTTTATGGATTTTCGGAAATTCAATTGTTGATGTAACAAAATCCTGGCCTACTACGATTGTCTAAAAGGGTACTTTCTCCAGAAAGTGATATTTGGTATTTGTTATTTATATTAACTATATCGTTAATATCAATAACAAACAATAAATGGACCCCTGAGGTACACCTGATAGTCAGACATGTAACCACCACATTAAACATATCGATATCTACTATCCAAGTAAGCTTTGAACAATCATTTTAGTAGTATATCAGTTCCAAAGAACTGAAGGTTTTGACTTAATATATTATAATCTAACTTATCAAAAGCCTTCGAAAAAATAATATACAATTATTAAATTTGACACACTCATATACTACCCCCCCACTACATACAGTAATCCCCGGTGTGCGGTGTTGCTCATAGTCGGAAATTCTGTTTTTTTTGTGATTTCTCAGTGTTTTTAAATAAATCTCATTCAAATTGTTAAAAAAATTATGCATCCGTGCCAAGAGTGGAAAATTGAGTTCTTTTCATCCTGAATTGTCTTTTCATAGGTATATACGCAACAACACGAGCTCACAAATTATTTACTGCAAATATGCTGCACGGAGTCGGAATTTTCACTTTCTCTCTTTCGGCTTTCTTTGCAAAGATCGATACCAAACAAATAGCAATTTATGTATGAATACATTCTCAAAGTTATTGAGTCTGCGTAGAAATTTCTGTTCTTCGTAATTATAAAAATGTACCGAAAACTATAATGAATACAATAATTTTAAATTAATAACCAAAGTTTCGATATGTTTTTTTCTCCTTCAGAGCCATATTCTCCACAAAATAAACGCAAGCTTTCCTTTTTTAACAGAAATAAAGTATAGAAAATTTGCTCATTTGCTTACTAGAAGGCAAAATTGTCCAGAACAGAACAAAGGAACCCCGTGCAATCACAATTATTTAATCATTTAGCGTCAAAGACTAATTACAACCGAGGCAATTACATGATTAGCGTGACCTACTACCATCCGTGCAGGCTATTACGCGTTCAGACAGACACACAGGCTTAATAAATTGATATTAATCAGTCTGCTGACCGCCATGAATATGGACGAGGAAAGAGCTGAAATTAAAAACCAGGGAAATATATCACGACGGAGGTCCAGAAAAAGGCGACCCCTTATTTATGGGCCGTGCAAGCGAACTGACGCGAGAGATATAGGACGCATCAATTTGTTGAATGATAGATGCAACGTTGGAAGAGTTAGAATGTCAGGGGGTGGTGCTGTGCTGCCCCCCTGGACGAAATCGAACTAAAGGAATTGATAATTTAAGCTTAAACATTGAAAATAGAATGAGCAGTGAGACTGAGCATAGTGTTGGCTGATATTCACATTAACAAAATCGTCCAGTCTGCTTATAAAAAGTCTGACATGTCTAACTAAAATGTCTTATAGTTTTTGGATATTCAAATATACTTTTCAATGCTCTTGTTAAGTAAACTCGAGTATAATAACATTGAGTGGAATCTTGGTCATAATGTTTCAATCTGGCATTGAAGATGTTCGTAGGCCATTTTTAAAACTTTCATTTCGTCAGGATGGAACTGATCCATTGTTACACTGTGTTAGGAAATTACGTGTAACATAAAATAATACTACGCACACCCAAGAATATAGGTACCTAAAATAATAAAAATACTACGATTCGTTTACATACGTGTTACATTGTTATTTAAGGTTAAGATTATGTTATGTTGTGAAACAGTTTCTTGACTTATTAAAGTAGGTTAGGGTTACAGAGAGTCGGCTTCAAAATTTTCAGTAACTTATAACTCAGTTATCTCGGTTATTAAAAAAACATTTATTAGAGAAATATTTTGTAAAATGATTTATTTTAATACCTACTCTCATCAGTTGAAACTCCACTTTCACAACCACCCCATATACTTTGTTTAGCAACTTTCAAATCCATATCTCACTTATTTTTTAGACTATCATTAACAAAAGTTATATGTAGTATGAGACCGACAACAGATCCTTGTGGAACTCCTGACTTTATAGAATTTTCATTAAATTTAATCACCTTATGTAAAAAAATCGTTTAAAATTCGACGTATTGTATGTTTTCATAGAAAAAATATATACACAGTCTTCATTTTTAATATAGTATAACAAAAGCTTGTACTAACAGCCAGAGGTCTGTTGACGTTCGCACTCTGCAATCCGTGACTTGCATTTCTAGCTATATAGGCGTGATTAGCCCGAGTTCTGTACGCTTCTATATGCGTCTGATTGATGCAGGCAAATAATCCGCCGCTTTATTGAAATTAAATTGGGCAAACACAATCGCCTTTGTGAAATTAATTAAGGTTTTCATCTTCAGGACCTTATTGATTCATCAAATCAGGTACGTCACCGTGAGTAGGTGGATTTTCGGAACTGATTTTACATTTCACTATTTGTATGCCGTTGATTCGATTTTTAGAAATATCAAATAAAGGGTTATTGTCAATTATTGATCAAAGATTTATTCTTGGCAATGTAACACTAATTCATCGCCAGAAGGATCTATATGGATCGTTTTGATGGTTATGATCGACATGTTGATGTTTCATAAGGCATTATTATGGATTTAGAGGTTATATTTTAATTGAAAAATTTAATTTATTAAACAAAGGCAGTGTAAATGAGAAACATGCAACTTTATTGCGAGTTTGATAACAGTGGTGCTCACTAAGAGAGTAACGATACTTACGTATTATTATGTTCAATATTAAAGTTAAAAGACAGACTCTTCTTTAAAAACATACAAAAATGCGTTGAAAGTTGTATTAGATGATTTGAATCGTGTTGTATTATAAAGAATAATACTTTCATGTGTTGTGAGACATGTGTCTAACATTGAAGGGTATTTACATAAAATGTTCAGAAAATTTGATTTATTTAGGATGCCAACAAATCATATTAGAGCACTGATGATATTAAAAGAATTAGAAAGATAAAATAGGTTTACGATACCAAGTATGAAGTAATTCTTGAATTGCCTTAAGTTGCAAGGCAATGACCAATACACCAACGGTTGAATTCTCATGAATAAAAATATTAATCTACTTGAAACATATTAATTTTTGTAGAGGTATTATAAACAGCGTAAAGAAATTAATAAAATGCCGAGAAGCTAAAATGTGAACCCAATTTTGATATCTTAAACAAAACACTCTGTATAAGGTGTGGCTTGGATCAATGTGAGAGATTGATACCGGTCGACATTTAACTACCCCCTTAATTAATGAGGTTTTCCAGGTTTCTCTCATTCCTGCACTGAATGGTGGTTAGGGCCTACCAACGGAAGTCGTGGGACCAAATTACAACATAAGAAATAAAAACAACGTAAGATAAAACCATAAAATATAAATACAGCAAATTCAGAAAAAATGTCACTATGATAATTATTTTTTTATTGCACTGATATCGGTGGTAATGTTAAACGTATTAAGCGAGGCAATGACCGTTTCCTACATATCTGATAAATTAACACAGGACCGGTCTTCATATTTTTGCCTTTTTTTCGAAAATATTGTCACAAACTTTCTTATATTTTTATACTTTACAAACGCCACATCCACCCTATATGCTAGGAGTACTTTGCTTCCGATCATACGAAATATACAGGATGGTTAATGCAAAAACAGTAGATGTTGTAACTTTCAAAAGCACGTCGTTTTCAAAAAAAAAAAAAAAAACAAAATTGAGTCAATTTTTGCAAGGACTTCAATCCTTTAGAGAGTATGTTATGTTGCCATAAACCAAATACAAATAAACTCTTATTATTTTAGTTTGCATGCCGCTGGCGGAAGAGCCCCCAACCGTCACAAGTGACAATAGCGACTTGTGTGGGCCCGAATGCCTGTCTAATTGAACCGCGGGCGGCCCAGGAGAGCACTTGGTGATTAATATGGCTCAGGCAGGCTCAGATCGATGCCGCTCCATTGAACGGATGAGAAAAAATGCAACCCGCGGATCAAGCGGGCTCTGACATATGTTTTGACGTTTGTACGCCAGGAAAGTACAACCTTCGCTATCATAATTTGAAAATTCAATTATAAACACAAATTTATATGTTTCTTTTCAGTAATTCTATACAGGGTGATTCATGTCATTAATTTTAGCCACGTATTCGGAAGGACTGATAAAGAAAATACACAATACTGATACAGAAAATCGAAAAAACAAACTTACTTACTTACATTTCAAGAGATATACAAATCACCGCATAACAATCGATAACACGACGCCTAGTACGCTACAAATTTTCTGATGACGCGTACGAGTATTGGAGCTATATAGAAGTCCAGCAGCGTTGCCACTCAGGAAGACATACATACAGGGTGCTCCAACTAAAACGAAACAGAGCTGTTTTTTCGGTCAATAAAAAAGTTATGCAAAAATGCTCGAACACGTTAACTTTAATGTGGCGGGGAAAGGTTTTTTATCGGGCTTTAGCCCGAAGAAAGATCAAGTGCCGACTTGCCACCTTTCTATTTTTTTTATCGCGTATTTATGTTATACTCATTTTTCTCTATCTTCTCTTAAAATATGATTCTCTTTAAAATACTTCACATTTGTAGGAATACGCTTGTTCCACCTCCGTTGCCATTTTTGGAAACATCCCTGGAAGACTTGTTTATTTTTCTTATGGGACAATGTTATATTGGATGAAAGGGTAGATGGTAACTATTTAGCCCCATTTTTAAGAACAGCTTGCCTCTTCAAAAAAGGTCTGAACACACCACTGATTTTTTGTTAAAATCCAAGAAAATGTACAGTTTCGATAAAGGTACTTTCAAAAGAATTATAACGTCTTTGCCTAGTTTTTATTTTGTTTACATGCGTCTGTTTGTTGAGAAAATTTACATAATTGCTATATAGAAGCGTTGGAAACTTTGTTTTAAGAACTTTTTTTCTCCTCTGGCTTTGAATTATTGACGAACGAAGTTTATAACAAAAAGTTTAATAAAACGTTTTTCCAAACAAGCTTATTATTTTAGCAAAAAATTATATATAACGTTCGTTAAAATTGAAATATCGTTGGTATAAGCAAAGTTTACTGAATATAAGGTGATATTAAAGTGCTGCCGTCAAAAGGTCCACCCGTGCCATATCTATCACGTGATCGAATTCTGTTAACTGATATAATTTTTCATTGATTTTGTTATATTCTTCATCATTGTTGCATCACGATTGCTTTCCAAAATTGGGCAGACTTGTGATGTTAGAAGAATGAGGGCAGATGTTAGATGCTGCAAAATTACTTAATGTTGAGTTTTGAAGATCATTTAATAATTTCATTATGCCAGGTACGTGTTTCTTTTTTTTACTGTTTTAGAAAGGTGTTTTAAGCTAATATAAATCAAATCTCCTACAATTCCTATCAATGAAGTCATATATATGTTCTCTGGTACCAAACATTAAGGTATGCTAATGGACAATTCCACAGACAAAGCTCTATTCAATAATTATCTAAAGAAAATAATCTAATTTACTAACCTGCTAATGAAACATTCTATAAATATCTAACTTCACTTTTTGGCAGTGGGAACACGACAAATTCAACCACAATAGATGAGATCTGATCTATTTCTGCATTTTTAGGATTGCTTCTTCAGGTGGTCTCCTTTAAGTTGAATCAAATATCTAACTATAAAAATTATTATAAAAATTAAAATTATTTGAAGTTAAATATCGACAATGACAAAAAGTGACATCCTGTCAATGAATTAAATATGACAATACCTACTTGAAAAATGTTCACCTTTTTTGTAAAAGTTTTTATATATTTTTAGGTATTAATAATATTGTGTGAAACTAACTACCCAGTGGACAAAAGCCCCAACCTGTGTTGAATTACATAATAATTTTTATAGTTAGATATTTGATTCAACTTAAAGGAGACCACCTGAAGAAGCAATCCTAAAAATGCAGAAATAGGTCAGATCTCATCTATTGTGGTTGAATTTGTCGTGTTCACACTGCCAAAAAGTGAAGTTAGATATTTATAGAATGTTTCATTAGTAGGTTAGTAAATTAGATTATTTTCTTTAGATAATTATTGAATAGAGCTTTGTCTGTGGAATTTTTCATTAGCATACCTAGATGTTTGGTATCAGAGACTTCATTGATAGGAATTGTAGGATATTTGATTTATATTAGCTTAAAATATCTTCCTAAAACAGTAAAAAAATATTACAAAAGCTAATAATAAGGAATATATGGGTAGATATTGTGGGTGTAATTCAACGCAGGTTGGGGCTTTTGTTCACTGAGTAGTTAGTTTCACACAATATTATTAATACCTAAAAATATATAAATACGTGTTTCTTCTTTAACAAATTGAGTTAAATTAACTTTTATTTTAGATATTAATTTATTTAACCTATGGAATTGTTCCTTACCATAACTAGATATATGGTACCATTAATTGGAATTGTAGGAAAATTGATTAGTATCGGCTAAATACCTTTGCAGTAAAGCCAAAAATCTTTCACATAACTTGTTACGTCAATGAATTTTATACTTTCTCACCTTAGGTAGGATGCCATGACAGAACACCTGTTCCAAGCATCTAACGTCACTTGCATGAATAGATATAGGAACAGCTTTATATTTATTATGTTATCTGCATCATCGGGAGGGTAAAACAAAACCTGTATAAGATGATCCCGAGTGACACAGAACCGACGTAGTGTTAAACGACGGACACGAATTAGAGTCTAAGCTCATTAATATCATACAAGCCACACCTGACACATCGTCCAGGCTTCAGTGTAATCTGAAATGGGGACTTAAATATGCCATGTGTCGAGAAAAGGTAAATCCTGAAAGTCGCTTTTCGTCAATGAAATCACAAAAAAATGGAAATAAATCGGGGCTGCTAAGCCGGAAGAAGTCAGTTTCGTTCGAGGCAGTCGCGACCGT
The DNA here is from genome assembly GCA_037114965.1 of Monochamus alternatus. NCBI lineage: Eukaryota > Metazoa > Arthropoda > Insecta > Coleoptera > Cerambycidae > Monochamus > Monochamus alternatus. The sequence continues at coordinate 51,037,539 of CM073433.1, read as the reverse complement.
AGGGGAGAGTGGGGTGAAAAATTAGAGGCAACCGAAGAAGTGTAACACTGTAAACTTTATTTCATTCACAGAATATTTAATCTATTTGGCTCTTTTCTTCTGGACAATTGTAAATAATTGTGATTTTAATTTATTCTTCATGCATATCGGCTGACAATTTTTCTGTTAATCGACTATGTTAAGGCACACTATCCATAACAGTCACTGTATCAATTTCGATGTGAGGCAAATTAGATGCAAACTAATATTCAGATGCCCCATTATTCGTATTCTGATGCTAATCTCCTATTTGTCATAACTTCAACATATGTAAAACATTAAAAAAACCTATATTCACTTGTGATCTCTCCTCTATGATGCCTTTAATCCTGTAGAAAATCCATCTTAAAGTTCTTTTCGTCCGCTGCTGATAATTACATTTGATAAAATTAAACTTTACCTTCATCATCAAGTAGGTTTTATCATCTGCTTCTTCCCATAATTTCTCAACTTCTGATTTTCTTAAAACACTAGGATCTATGTTCTACCGAGTTAGGTTCAAGGAATGCAATTGAACTTAGAAATTTCTTTATGTCAATATTCTTTTTCGCTATATTTTTCTTATTACGAGTGAAGGCTCCACCGCATAGAACTCTGGTACTCTTTTCTCTTTTCATATTTATCTTTGAATTTTGTCGGCAGTAATGAATGATCGAAATTTTTTATATTTCTTCTATATCATTATCTTTGTAAGCAAAAGATTCTGACATTTTTCATAATACTAATATTGACAAAAACCTAACAAACTCGTTTCTATATCAACATTCCCTCAGGATTCTTCAATCACATTTTTGAAATTTAGAATTATTTTCAATAAAAAATTATGTTAACTACAGTTATTTGAGGTATTTTTGAAACGCTATTAAAAAAATCATGTATGCAACTCATAGGAAAATGATCTTTTCCGCATGACTTAATAAAAGCCACTTTTCCTATCTTATTACACAAATAGCTATTTCTATTCGATGCACGATATTAGATTATTTTTTTTTAACTACTCTTAGCTTTACTACAATGTGTTTAATTTCTATCGGCATACTTTTTTATTTCCTTTTATGTAAGGAAAATGAATTTCTTGCATAGCAAAACTTTTCGATTTATACATAATATCTTGGTTTTCTGCGATTGCAGTATGCATTTTCATTATTATTGGAATCCCATTTTAAAAAGAACATCTCTTACTGCGAATTGCACATTTTACAAAATTTTTATTTTCTTCCTACTACGCGTTTAGCTTTTTGGTTTTTGCCACTTTTTTAGGCATGTTAAACAATTGTAACTGACACTTTTGTTTAAAGACTGCACCTTACCATGGCATCGTTTACCAACATATTCGCATATAATAACAATAAAGATGTTTAATTTGCGTAACTGCACTTAAATCTCTAGATTATAATTTTTAATTTGCTCTTCTCACTCCCACGGCGTTACAAGGAGAGCGTTAGGAGGCGGCCGGCATATTAGAACGTGGTTTCACAGCTCAGTCCTTTTGGCGGCCCGACTCACAATGGGGCCCATTGTGGGCCAAGCCGCGGCCGCTTTGACGGCCGTACTTTACAGGGCCACCCTCTGAGCAGTGGAGATTTATAGGCTTGTAGTCGTTGTTGGCATATCCCAACACTTACAACAGTTGACAACGCACCGTCATCCCATTTTGCGTAATTCTACGTTCTCGCGACGCGATGCGCTTCATTGAGGTTCGATTCCTATGGAACAATACGTAAATATTAAAATTTTTGCACCATCCATCGATAGTGGGGGCTAGTTGCACCGTATTAGTGTAAGTACAGATGTTTATTTATTTGCACCTGCTAAACGGGAAGAACCCAATTAGAAAGTAGGGAAAATAGTAATTAGAAAAATAAGAACAAAAATACATAAAATATACAATTCAAATTAGAAAAAACAACAACAAAAAAAGCAACATATAACTAACGAAAAATAAAACGACAATAGAAATAACTTTTTGTTAAGAGCATTAGATTAAAAAATATTAAAGCTATCACTCACACCCAACAAGTAATTACGTTAAGGACACACAAATTTAATTTGTGTAATATTTCCGATATATCAAAATTTCCATTTGTTATATTAAAAGAAATATTACGCTATGCATGCTTCGCCGGACATTCGAGGATTTCAATCCATATTGCTGAAGCAGTAAGTCTTGGCGATATCCTACACCAGGGTATGGTCTAGTGTCCTTAAAAGTTAAAAATTTTATAAACCTGCGTTGAGTTCTTTCTAATAAATCAATGTAGTTTGCATAATTTGGTGACTTGATAAGGGAACAATAATCAAACAAAATAATTATACAATAGTTTTACAGCAGCAATACTAATGAAATTTCGGAAATTTTATTAACTGCAGAAACTGTATAACAAACGTGATAATTATAATGTAATTTGGAACCAAAGTAAACTCCCAAATACTCAATATATTACACTTGGTTATGTCCAGCAGTAACTTATTTAGCTTACACCAGTGATTCAATATATCAAGGTTTTCCTGCAAGAAAATACAATCCTGCAGATCTGTAGATCTTCATATCGTCTGCATATAAAAGATGAGGTACTCACAAACTACAGACAATGTTGTTAATAAATATATTAAATAATAGTGAGCCCAGGATTGATCCCTGAGGAACACCCGACAAAACTTGGTGAAGTAAAACCATTATAGCATATTTGCTGATGACAAGAATGCATAGGTGATTAAAAGTTAAAAGAGAGACCACGTTTAATAAATTCACGTAACAGAATTTTATGTTGCAATTTATCGAAAACCCCGGAAAAACTGGTATACATAACATTCATCTGTCCCAGAGTATCCAGAGAGACTTCGACAAATATTGTGTAGTGCATATCAAATTAGTTTGTTGTAGATCGACCCTTGATGAAGTCATGTTGATTAATACTAATTGTATTCTTTACATGATTATATAAGGCTTCATGGACAAAGAATTCAAATATTTTGCTAACATTGTTGATAATAGTTATTGGTCGATAATTTGCGACATTATTGATATCTTCATTTTTAAAGATGATTCCATACCTTTGGAATTTCGTTATTAGATACAATTAAGTTAAACAATGTTTTTAATGGTTTTAAAAAACGTGCCACATCACGAATAAGAAAAGCTGGAACAATATCTGGATCCACAGTCAGTAGGTTTTAATCTTTTAATGCTTTGTTACGGAAGCTCACCTACCTTTTTAGTTTGTTAATTATGTTCCTGTTTACGTTATAATTTATAATTGAAGCTCACCTACCTCTTTAGTTTGTTAATTATGTTTTTATTTATGTTAGAATTTATAATTTTTGTGATGCCTTTATTTTGAGGTTTTCTGAAACATTCTCGGCCACATTCTATTTGAATCTGAAGACTGCGGAAAACTTCTAGAACCCTAAAAACCTATATAAGCGGTTCGGTTTCGCCGCTGGATTCAGTTTATATTGAGCAGTCAAGTGCGAATGACTGAAACATTAAAATAAAGAATTTGACAGTTATGAATTTGTTGAAGGATATTTCTTGAGTAATCAAGAGTGACAATAAAGTTTTTTTTTCTACGTGACGTGTTTTCACGCTAAGGCAAATTAGAGGTTATAGTATTTTATAATTACATCGGGCTCAGAGATACCGATAGCGGGTCTGCCCCCCACAGAGCCTAGCCCGAGAACAACACGGCCAGATCAAAGCTAAAGTTAGATACGTGCACTTTAATTATGTTACTAGCAGCTACCAGTTGTGTATACCAAGAATTAGCATATATGGTGTCAGAGTACGAAGAGTAGAATGAACTACTCTATAAGGATTTCAGAAAATTTATTAATGAAATACTTTGTAGAATGTTTTTAATCTAAAAAATAAAATTGTGAATTTCTCATTACTCATCTAGCTTCAGGCAATGTAGCAAATGGAAGCAACAAAAATACACAAATGTAGTCTCCTCGGCAACTTTATTTCCCACAAAATTCAATATTTACCGAATCCTTCACTCAATCTACCATCAGTCTAGCTCCCGGCTGTCCTACAGTATTCCTTTTAACTCAACTTCCGTTATACAAAGACGCCGATCTGAACTTAGTCGCGTCATTTGTCAGATTAGATTCAAATCCGACTTGTATGGACGCAGATATTCTTGGCAAGTATTTCCGGTAAACCAGAGTGAGACTCATAATTTGGCATCAGATCAAATAAATTAATATCGTGGAGTCCCGAAATTAACGTGATTTTGTTTTATTAAATGAATCTGCCTCTTTTAACATAATTCGGTAGAACGCTTTTCTACAGGATGGTTAGTAAGTAATGGCCATGGAGATATACTACTTCACTTCCAAATATTACGATGTAAGCCAACTTGCCTCAATAAAATGTTGATAATAAAAAACGTATAGATTGTCAAAGTTGGAATATAAAAAATGATTCTTTTGTAATAATTACATTATGTTGACTCTATTTCGACGTATTCCCTAGAGGGCGCCACATCCGCCATATTTGTGACGTAAATGTGAGAGTAACTTTTTTGAACCTTATTAAAAAAATATTAAATCTACTTGATTACACAACAAATATACTTCAAATAATTCTCAAATACACTTACCAGAATTTCATTGTAGTACCGGTAAAACATGCACTTCCCCAACCAACGTATTTTTGCACCAAAGTATGGATTTATCTCTGATACTGAGGGTGATATAGCTAAAAGATGATCTTCTAGGAACTTAGTGTTATTTCCAAACTGAAAAATATTTTTCAGCCACGTACACTTAATCTGCTCTGGTTAATTGAGAGCACCAAGAAATAATTTTCCTCAACTAATTACATAATTAATTGCCTACACATCAGCTTAAAACATGAAAGCAAAAATTTAATGACGAAACACACTGCGAATTCCTTCTAGTCTTACTCGGGTCGCAGTGGGACTTGGATCGTTGGTACCCTTTAACAAAAAACGCCGTTCTTAATTGCTCTCCGTAGAGCCCAATAAAAAAAAGAAAACCCAATCAATGACGCGAACTGAGGCGGTGCGGCCCTTCTCAAAGCAGGAACTTAATATGTTAATGAGACAGATTATTATGGAACACGTGTGGATTCCGTCTCTTTCTAAGTGAGGGGAGTCGAAATTTTCTCTGTCTTACGCCTTACAGTCCAGAGTCTCGCCCTGGCGGTAAGTCGGCACGAGAAGCAAGTCATCCTGGAGTTAATGAATTTATTAGTTTGTGTTTGAATGTAACATTTAAACTTTAATGTGCATATATGCGTAGAGTAACTGGAAGAAAAGATTTAAAAGCTCAGTGTTCTACTAGTCTGTAATATTTTGTTTATTTTGAGGTACACTGATACAATGATAAAGCCCCAGGTCGTTACAAATAGCTACCCGGGGCAGCAGGAACTGGATATTTAATGAAATATGCTATTACAAGACATGTGTGGTGGCTGTCTCTTTCTAAGAGAAGAGAGTCGAATTTTTCTCTGTTTCACCGCCTTCGGCTACAACCATGGACTATGTTTGAATATAACATTTAGTCTTTTATGTAATATATAGAGATTTAACTGGAAGTAATAAATTAAGGTTTAATGTTACTAGCCTGTAATATTTTGCTTATTTTCAGTTAAACTAAATAAGGAATAAGGGATAACGCCCCAGGCCGTTATATATATCTGGGAATCCTCAAGGGATTATAAATATCTATAATAACTGCCTGAGGCCTTATCATTGATTGATTATTACGAGATACGAATGGTCCGTCTTTTTTCTACTTTACGCCTTCGGTTACGGACTTTGTATTGTAACGTCTCAGGACGTTATTCATAACTATAATGTTCCATGACATTATTAATCTCAATAATTCTCTATGACGTTATTCATATTACGCCCTAGGGCATTAGTATACAAATAGATCAATCAAGTTAAACTACTGTCATATTATTCTTTTGTGTGTTATTTTATTATATAAGTGTAATTTTCAAGTGGTTTGTGAATATTGATGGTTTATATTCATACTTTCTCTAATGTTAATATCGTATGACGTTATGAATTTAAATAATGTCTTATGTTATTATGAATCTAAATAACGTCTTATGGCGTAATTAATCTAATTAACGCCCTATGGCGTTATTCATATTACGTATGCTGGTAGTTTCTTTACGCCTTTGGTTAGGGATGTTATACATAATTATAACGCCTCAGGACGGTATTAATAACTATAGTGGCCCATGGCGTTATTAATGTTAATAACTCAATACGGCACTATTACGCCTAGGGCGTTAGCATACAAATAGATCAGTCAAGTTATGTTATATACACTTTATATATACTTTCTCTAATACTAATGTCCTATGACGTTATGAATCTAAATAAAGCCTTATGGCATAATGAATCTATATAACGCCCTATAGCGTTATTCATATGATAGTAGTTTTTTATCTGTTTACGCTTTCGGTAACGGACGTTACTCATAATTATAACGTCTCAGGGCGTTATTAATAGCTACAATGTCCCATGGTGTTATTAATTTAAAAATACCTTACGGCGGTATTCGTATTACGCACTAGGTTTTTAGCATATGGTTTCTATTCATACTTCCTCCAAAGCGAGATTTTCTTACTTTATAATCAATTATATCAATTCGACCTTATAATTGAAATTCAATTTCCATATTTGTGATATGTTAACGTCCGTATCAGTCTTCGTATGGTTGTTTATTTTAAGAACAAGTTTGGAAATCCGAACTGAATGTGCACGGGAAACAGTGAGGCAAAAAATGGTACATTATTCAACACAAAAGGAAAGCGTAAACCTAACTGTCAGCCGCTGGCCTATAATTTTCTGGCATCGTCGTCCATCATTTTTACACCTCGGCCTCTGTGTCCTCGTCTGGCCCGCTGTGGGTTATTTAATTATCCTTTTCTATATTGGAACCGATCACATATCAAATTTCTCAAAGAGGCCGACTATTTAACAATTTTATATTATTGGTTTCTCCCCGCAGTCCAGCTCAAGGCGGCCGCGCTCGTAAATAGAGTTGAGATATTTCTTTGGCGGGGTCTCTGTCGGTGGATGGTACGGTCAGAAGATGGTAGGGCCCGGTTTCTTTCAGTTTCCGCCGTACATGGTGGATTTTTGTTTATTTATTATCTAGGTTCCTCAATCTATATCTCATTACTGTATTGTAATGTGGATGCAACATTAATATTGTAACCTCTTGTTGAATTAGTCTTGAAATATTTCACGACGAAAAACAAACTATGTTGATTGCACAACAAATGCATTTCAAACAAATTTACAACGGTCGAATCTTTACGTTGTCTCAAAATAATGAAACTGAAAATTTTTGGATATCTATATCGCATATATAGGTCTCTGGATAATCCAAATGAGATCAGGACGCGTAATTTCCAGTATAGATGACGTGTACAAGTTTGGGGTGGCTTATATAAAAATATATTACTTATAAATGTATTTAATGCTACATTCTTATAAGAGCTTGGGTGCGGTAACCCATCCTGCGATACACTGTATATACATTGTGGTCCTAAATTGTCTCTCGATAATTTTATAGAAAATTTTACTTAATCTACCCCACTAACATACATTGTAAGTCTCCACCGTAAATATTCAGTACCAACCAAGACATAAACCACATTGTGTACTGAAAAGTGAGAAACACATGTTTATAAAATTAGTGCTACAATCACTTTACGGTTAATTGATTAATTAATTCATAGCGTAAACTACTATATAATTACCAAATATTGTACAAGAAAGGTACACACATGACTAGAATTTTTTTATTAAAGGTCATGAAGACTTGGTTATATTTAGAATATTGCACTATACCTTCCATAATTCTTTCATATACTTAACTTTCAAAAATATATTTTATTTAACAGTGCTCAATTTAATATATATATATATATATATATATATTCAACAGCTCTATTAAATATTTAAATTTTAATATTACTTGATGAATTTTGACTATATGCTGGATGACTACAATAATTGTGTACAATAAATGATGTTTGTTCCCTCTATTTTTATTATTGCTCTGAGATCCTATCGATGTTCAATAATAGTTGTATGCAAAGAACATCAACATTTCATATTTTCCAACCATGGAAAATGCAATCTATGGAGAAATAAATGTGCACTTTATAGTTTTAATCACTGTTACTTATTCAATTTATTTGACAGCAACCCCGATCATTCACAACCCCCTAGCGACGTTCGGGCTCAGGGTGGGAACTCGGCAGTGATTCATCTGTGCAAGGGAGCATTATTAGGGTGTTCAAGGGCACTGGGTGGCCTAATTCCGAGCCGGCTGGTCTACCACAGACAAGGTGAGTGCCTTTGGGGCGGTTCTTCATGTCGACCATTACCCTTACACGAACACTCAAGCGTTTGGGACTGAGACAAGTTTTTTTTTTGATTTAGTATTATTTACATCCTATTACAGAGTATAAATTATATAGAAGACAACTACGATTCACTTTCTACATTTTTTTTATAGTCTAATTCGATTTGGATTGCCGCTACATTGGTCGCTCAACTAATTCTGAGTGCATTCTAGTTTCAATTTAGGTACTTTCTCGTGTTTTTTTGCTAGGTAATGTTTTCATGTTAATGTTGATATTTAATTGATTAAAAATAGAAGTTTATTATAAAACATTTTTAACAGGAAAAATATTGGGTATGTTTTTGGAAAAATATAATTGATGACATTATTATTTGCTTCTATCAAATCCCAATGATAATACTCGAAAATGAAAAAAAAATAAATAAAAATTAAATATTGGAGTTCTGCAAGGAAGTGTGATATCTCCACTTCTATTTTTACTTTTCGTAAATGATCTAAAACAACATACGACCGATAGCATAACACTGGTGATGTTTGCCGACTATACTACTATTGGCATTGTAGGTAACAATTTTAGTGAATTGCAAAGTCAAGCAAATATAGTTCTCCAACAATTTTACAACTGGTGCGAAAGAAACAGACTCATAATAAATACAATTAAAACAAAATATGTAGTATTGTATTTACGAAAATACAAACAAAAAATTGATCTAATTTTGAATAATATACCACTGGAGAATGTCACAAATACCAAATGTTTGAGCCTACATCTAGATGAAAATCTCTCATGGTTGGTTCATGTATACTACATTGCTAGTAAATTAAATTCAGCCTATTTTGCAATAAAGAACCTAAAATACATTGTGAGCAAACAATATTTACTAAATGTTTACTATGCCTTAGCATATTCACATATTAAATATTTAATTATATACTGGGGTTCATCAACACATGCACACCAAATATTTATTTTACAGAAGTGAATTCTTAGATTGATTTTTTCCTTAAATCCATTATAATTTGTTTGGAAATGAAAGAGAGTAATAAAATCCCGAGATAAGAACCCGCCATGGGCGTGGTAATATTTCGTTTCAGGTAATTATCGGGTAACACTAATGCTAACAGGTAATGGGTGTACATTAGTATATTTTACTGGATACATCATAGGGCAGAAGCCAGTGTATTGTGACAGATCAATCCAGTCTTCGATCAATCGACTTGTGTTTAGTGACTATTGTGCCAGTGGATATAATATTGTTTGGGTAAAATGTCGAGCTTATCAGATTAAGTACCTGCTAAACACGTGAAGAGATGTGCTGTCTCAGAATGAGAATATTAATATATTAAATGTATTTAATGCATTGAAACACCAAAATCCTACCAACAGTGTTGACGACATCGTGGAAAAGTGTTCGAAAATGACAGGGATTGAAAAATCGACTATCTACAGACTTTTAAAGGAAACAAAAAATGAACAAGATACTGTAAATCTTTCAAAATCATCTACAGGGAGGTCAAAAGTCGTTATAGATGATTTCTTCAAATGCTGCAATTTTGCTGGGAAAAGCAGAACAGGAAGTCAGTTCTTATCGATAAAGATGAAATTATTTGTTGGCGAAGATCCTACTTAAGATCAATTAGAAAATTCCGTGACGAAAGGAGGAATATTTATTATCTAGACGAAACTTGGGTCAACGAGGGATATACTGTAACAAAAGTATGGCAAGATAAAAATGTAAAAAGTTTTCGACAAGCATTTTTGGATGGACTTTCAACAGGGTTCAAGGCACCTTCAGATAAAGGGCGAATATTAATAGTGACACATATAGGTAGTGCCAGTGGTTTTGTAGATGGCGGTTTACTTTTATTTGAATCTAAAAATACAGGTGACTATCACGAAGACATGAACGCAGATGTTTTCGAATAGTATTTTAAACAGATGTTGAATCTTATTCCTCCGGGGTCTGTAATTGTCATGGATAATGCCAGTTACCATTCACGGCAGACCGAACGGACGCCTACGACTGCCTGGAGGAAAGCCGATATAATTCAATAGTTATCCGGAAAAACATTTCTTTTCAAACAAAAATGGTGAAAAAGGAACTTTTGACACTTGTCAATCTTAATAAAGATCAGAAAAAATATGTTATCGATGAAATGGCAACAAATCGCCAAATAACGGTACTACGGTTACCACCTTATCACTGTGAACTTAACCCAATCGAATTAGTCTGGACGCAGGTGAAAGGAGATGTAGTGCGAAATAATACGACGTTTAAATTAAGTGACGTGAAAATTTTGTTAAAAAATTCCTTGGAACGAGTAACTACAGATAACTGGCGAAGATGTATACAGTACGTACATCAGTATCATGTACAGAAAGAAGAGGAGAAAATGTGGAAATTCGATAATTTAATTGACGTTACTGTGGAACATATCGTTATCAATCTAGGAGACGAAGATAATTCATTAGAATATTCAGAGGATGAATTTTAATATACCTACTTTTATATATTCTTTATTGTACATTTATACAACACTACATTTACTTACCATAATTTGAATTTTCAAAATACACATATTTTTGTGTAGAATAAAAGTCTATTCATTAAATTTAAATAAATATTTTGATAATAATATTGAATAATTTTATTTGAATTACTAAAAACCCTCTTAAACCGGTTATGATGCTTAAAGTAACCCCTAGTTTCGAAATGCTGTTTTTATATTGTTTACTTATAAGAGAAATGGAGCGAGAAATTGAAGCGGCATAGAAAAAGACGGATTGTCGGGAATTAAATTTTAGCTACCTGCTACAATTTAGTCCGGTTCGATCACACAAAAGTACACCTCATCTATACCGATAATACATAATATAAAAATATTGAATATAAGCACCAGTACTACATTTATTTACGATTTGCATACATAATAAGCTTTTATTACTCTCTTTCATTTCTAAACAGACTATACTACTAATGAAGTTTACTTCATTCCATTTAACACCACGTGTCCCAAATTTTATTTAAATTTTTTGTATTCTCACAGTAAACCTACGAGGCACCCTGTACATACTATGAATTTTCGACAAATTGCATAGTTTTTTTATTTGTTTATATTTGAACTGTGTAGTGACGGTAAATTGTGGGCGCTCCGCCACTGGCCGAGTTCGTCAGGAATGCGATAAACTTGTGTATTAAATCCGCCTCTCCAAATGTGCCGACTAAAGGCAGCGCAAACCGTTTTATGTTTCAAATTACAATCGGCCCTTTCGGCGACTTTTTGTCCTTCGGTCCCTGATTGATGGTGTCAGTCTGTTTTTGAGACCACGCCGTAATATATTATGATGATGTAATAATTTTCTAAACTTGGAAGGCTTGCATAAAGCCCTCATAGTTGTAATTTCGATAAGAAGTTGACTATTCAGCACTCCACAATTTTGTCCTTGACGATAAGCTGCTTAGGCAGGCTTTTCTTTTTGAAATGATGAAAGAATACGCTTAATTTCGTTACTTTCTTCTACGGCAAACTATAATCACCATTAAAAATGGTCAATATAGGTATAAGAATAATGTGAAATAGATTTCAGTCAAATTAATTATTTGTCATAACTGTAAACCTGTACTATTATATTTTTAGTATTGAACAAACATTTCTGGTTCAATTCATACACCGTTTTGGGTTATTGTAATTGGTTCTAAGACTGATACGGTCTTCCTCAGACAATGGTTATTAAAACGATTCGAAGTAGCGTCTGCAACTAGTCGCTTGCAACGCTGTTAAACCGTTCTACGTTCTTCATTTGTCAACTGTCAAAACTACCCATTTATTTTAAGAAAATCGAATGAAAGGAATACTAATAGGAACCGACAACTATATTATAGAAAAATATATGTACTAGACACAAATTCCTTTATTTAATAACTAAAATATTTAGAACTGAACAAAAACTAAAATATTAAGGTGAACACAACATCACAATGTGAAAACAAAATTTCAATTATTACAACGAATTTTAGGGTTTACTGTTGCTGGTCCCTTACTCTCTAAATGTCAAACATGCGATATAAATAATTTCGCGGCGGACGGGCTGTGGCGAAAATAAGGGTTTAATATAACCGAAAAAATTCGTTTCATAAATAAGTTTGGTAATTCTTGGAAGAGTGATTCCGTTAATTCTTATTTTTCTCTATCCCCTCTTAAAATATTTGTACTTAGTCATAGTTAACCATGTATAATCCAATCGCCGATACCTCTTCTTACACCCGAAGAAATAAATAGTCGACAAACCAAGCTGTTTAAATTTTAGTGTAAGAGACTACAGCCGCTGTAACTGTTAATGCAATTATTACTTTCCAAAATATTTCAAATCGTGTTTTCATTACTACCAATTAATTATCAACATGTATGTGATGTATTTTTGTATAAGTTTCCAAACTATATGTTTTTACCAATAAATTATACAGATTTTCTAAAGAAATTGCATTAATTAAAACAAGATTTTAATTGTGTTAGAAGAAATCAAAAAGTCTGTAGTAGGCTTTGCTTGTAAAATTTAAACGTAATAAAACTATTTTATTCCTTCTACTAATTGTTGTTGAAAATGGCTGGAAAATTTGCATTCAGCGAACAAGTTGACATGTTACTGGTGCTAGGTTTCTGTGAAGGAAGCTGTAGAAGAGTGGAAGAATATTGTAGGAGATTTCCTAATCGAGTGATTTCCCATAGAATAGTATATTCTACAACAAGTTGTAGAATGGTATACAGTATGCGCCAAAAGTATGGAATAAATTCAATAAAAACGAAACAATTATTTTTTGGGAAAAATCCTCGAACAGGTCGATTTTTAATTGAAAAAATACATATTTTAGCGTAAAATGTGATTTTCAAATGTCATTTGTTTTCGAGTAATGACGTCATCGATTTTTTTTTAAAAGGCAACACCATATTTTTTTCCTTGATTCTGAAAGATCGTTTAATTCTCTATCAGACAGTACTAAAATTTTGCCCTCTTACATAGGAAAGTTTTCGAGTAAATGACGATTGAATGTTAGAAAACATAAATCAATTAAAATAAAGCAAAAACGTTATCAAGTTTAGTTTTTCGAATTCCATGGTTCTTTTATGGATCACGTAGGTGAAAATCTTTGCAAAGTGTCATTGTCACACCGACTTTTTAATAAGTATTGTAAGCGACATAACTGTTACTCAAAAAAAATTGAAATTTTAATTCTTACTTAATTCAACCACAATAGATGAGATCTGACCTATTTCTGCATTTTTAGGATTGTTTCTTCAGGTATTGTCATATTTAATTCATTGACAGGATGTAACTTTTTGTCATTGTCGATATTTAACTTTAATTTTTATAATAATTTTTATAGTTAGATATTTGATTCAACTTAAAGGAGACCACCTGAAGAAGTAATCCTAAAAATGCAGATTTGATTTATATTACCTTAAAATACCTTTCTAAAACAGTAAAAAATGTTACAAAAGCTAAATAATAAGGAATATATGGGTAGATATTGTGGGTTTAATTCAACGCAGGTTGGGGCTTTTGTCCACTGAGTAGTTAGTTTCACACAATATTATTAATACCTAAAAATATATAAAAACTTAAAGGAGACCACCTGAAGAAGCAATCCTAAAAATGCAGAAATAGGTCAGATCTCATCTATTGCGGTTGAATTTGTCGTGTTCCCACTGCCAAAAAATGAAGTTAGATGTTTATAGAGTGTTTCATTAGAAGGTTAGTAAATTATATTATTTTCTTTAGATAATTATTGAATAGAGCTTTGTCTGTGGAATTGTTCATTAGCATACCTAAATGTTTGGTATCAGAGAACATACATATGACTTCATTGATAGAAATTGTAGGAGATTTGATTTATATTAGCTTAAAATACCTTTCTAAAACAGTAAAAAACATATTATGTTATTATGAAATTCATTAAAAATATTCTTTGAACACGACACTGATATTACGGCGATTGCTATATCTGCGTTTACAAACGTGAATCAGTGCTTATGCACACCAACAATCGAACAACAGCAAATAGCACAATAGTGAAGGGCAGGCTCACAATCGTGCATTAGTCTGCATTAGGGATGTTCTCCTTTCCGGCGCACAATCACCCTCATTCACATTCAATCGGGTGTGCTTTCTCTACACTTTTCGAAGCAGCGTACCGACAACATCACGACGAGATTCCTCGGATGCCTAGTCGATCAGGATATCTGAATAGCGGACAATTTGCCGGCCACAATGGGCGAATGCAGCGCCCCACTGGGTCAGTTAGTGTCATTTTATTGGTTCAGCGTTTGTAGTCGGGCCGAAAGTGTTTGTCGGCGGGCAACTTGAAAGGTGCCGCAAGGACGTGTTTTGGTGTCGGTTGACGACTGGACAATGCCACGGTAATGGTATAAACATGGACTGGGAAGTCTTGATTTAGATTTATGCTCGAATCTTACCGCTGTGGGAAGACGGAAATCTGTTTAGCTTTCGCGCGCGGCTCACCTGTCAAACTGACAGTTCGTAAATAATAACAGTACAGTAACTGCTATTAATTCCTCAAACAGTTTTGAAAAAATGTAGGAATGGGTCCGAATATGCGTAGAAAAAAAATGTATTGTTTTAATGGAAATGACGTTTGTCCTAGACAATTTAGTGGAACGCCCCATAAAACGATCGCAGCCACAGTGTAGATATGTGATGTCAGATGTAATTTCTTATTGTAAATAAAAGAAGAGTGACACAAGTTTCTACACAACTGGTGATAATGACAAAATATTTAAACATACTAAAATAAAACTTAAAGTTATTGTTATTTTATCATGAATGGTTTACAAGCAAATAAAAAGTATGCATAATAAACATTTCTAAATCTTTAACTCCCTGTATCTGGAAAACGGTGAACTTTTCGATATATTTGGATAAATGTCATTTATTTTGGCTGTACAATCACTCTTTCTTATTTAACTATTTGGTAAATAAATGTTCAATTAGAGTTAGTTTTTTATGATCTATTTTCTATTTTTTATCTTAATCAATACCAATATTGATTACTTACGTTAAAATAACTCAATAATAGTAGTGACAATAGTAGCAGATAACTGAGTAAATAACATGTCACTTCAAACTACTCAACAACTATTCAAAATCTATCTATTTAATTAGTAAAAAGATATACCTAACAACAAACTATTGTTTTAGCTAAAAAATAGCTTATGTTAATGTTGGTAAATCGGTAGATGTGGCAGTTTGCTTGATTTTATATAGTATGTTCCATATCCGTCTGGCACATAAACATGAATCAAACAAAATAGGACAGAACAGCGTTCGGATTCGACAAACAAATGGGTGAACACACGCCCATACACACATCTTACACACGCAATCCTCTCCCGACTATCACCACCACCATTTAATGATATTTTGATACGCAGTGCTCCGTAGTGAGAGTCAAAATTTGATTTTATTGAGACGCCCCTGCAAATGGACAGCATCATTGAGGTCGTGAAAAATTGTCAATATTAGCTAACGGTTGTTTATCATACAGATGTTTATTTGGTTTACTTTGTGAAGCTGTTGTGCAGTGGACGTGGAAGATTTGATTTTATTTAATTTGAATATTTCTTTGAGATGTCTCCGTCACAAATGGTTAGTGTTAATTTCTTCAAAAATTCCAAATATAAGTTGTGGGAGTGGAAGATTCGATTTTATCGAACAGGATTTTGAGATGCCTCCACTACAAATGGGTACAATTATTTACATCGTGAAAAATTAGGAATATAATCATTATTATCTATCTTACAGATGTTTGTTGACTCACTTCTTACGCAATAAAAATAGGAAGACCACAGCAATACAGTATGCGCCAAAAGTATGGAAAAAATTCAATAAAAACGAAACAATTATTTTTTGGGAAAAATCCTCGAACAGGTCGATTTTTAATTTAAAAAATACATATTTTAGCGTAAAATGCGATTTTCAAATGTCATTTGTTTTCGAGTTTTTTTTTAAATGGCAACACCATATTTTTTTCCTTGATTCTGAAAGATCGTTTAATTCTCTATCAGACTACTAAAATTTTGCCCTCTTACATAGGAAAGTTTTCGAGTAAATGACGATTGAATGTTAGAAAACGTAAGTTTTATCCATAAAAAAGTAACAATTCTGAGGTATGTAAAATAAAATACAATTGATTAAATTTTATACTTAAATTAAATGTTCGAATTGCCATCCACCAACTTGTTGACAATGCGCAAGTCTATGAAGAAATTCTTCTTGCACATTATGAACGATTTCTGGGGTAATTCTGCGTATTTCGTCCCGAATGCGATTTTGAAGTTCTTCTAAATTACGTAGTTTATTAATGTACACTTTTGACTTCAAGTATCCCCATAAAAAATAGTCAAGAGCTGTAAGATCTGGCGATCTTGCAGGCCATTCTATCGGTCCGCGTCTGCCGATCCACCTCCCAGGAAAACAGTTGTCCAAAAAATCTCGTACAGGGCGCGCATAGTGCGGAGGTGCACCGTCTTGCTGGAACTATATGGTATCGTCAGGAATGTCAGGGTCATTATCGTTAGGAAAAATTACTGCAAGGACTGGTACAAGGTCATTTTCTAGAAACTGTAAATATCTTTGACCTGTAAGGGTTCCTTCAAAGAAGAAAGGCCCTACTATTCTGTCGTCAACTATTCCAGCCCATACATTTAATTTCTGAGGGTGTTGGGTATGTGTCTCTGCCATCCAATGAGGATTTTCCCGACTCCAATATCTGCAAGTTTGACGGTTTACTGTACCATTCAGACAAAATGTGGCCTCATCTGAAAAAAGTATTTGCCGGTGTAAATTTCTATTTCCTTGACATAAATCCATTAGAATTTCGCAAAAGTGTAAGCGGCCATCGGGATCATCTTCATTGAGTTCCTGCACAAGTTGAATTTTGTAGGGATGATATTTTTCCTTCCTCAAGATACGTAGCACTGTGCTCTGACTAGTGTCATTGTTTAATGCAATCAATCGTGAAAAATTATGAATTATCCATCATACTTATCAAAATGTTCTGTTTCTGATTTTCATTAATGCTTGGACGTCCAGGTTTTGGAATATTTACAACATTGACAGTTTCTTTAAATTTAGACTCTACCTTACTGACTGTTGATTGGCTGATAGGGCGATCTGGATATTTTTCATTAAATAAATCGCAAACTTCCTGCTGAGTTCTAGTCATATTTCCGCATCCGATAAGAATTAAAATTTCAATTCTTTGAATAACAGTTAAATGTGCCATAATACTTTAAATTGAATAATAATTTCTATGTCGCTTACAATACTTATTAGAAAGTCGGTGTGGCAATGACACTTTGCAAAGATTTTCACCTACGTGATCCATAAAAGAACTATGGAATTCGAAAAACTAAACTTGATAACGTTTTTGCTTTATTTTAATTGATTTACGTTTTCTAACATTCAATCGTCATATACTCGAAAACTTTCCTATGTAAGAGGGCAAAATTTTAGTACTGTCTGATAGAGAATTAAGCGATCTTTCAGAATCAAGGAAAAATATGGTGTTGTCATTTAAAAAAAAAATCGATGACGTCATTACTCGAAAACAAATGACATTTGAAAATCGCATTTTACGCTAAAATATGTATTTTTTAAATTAAAAATCGACCTGTTCGATGATTTTTCCCAAAAAATAATTGTTTCGTTTTTATTGAATTTATTCCATACTTTTGGCGCATACTGTATATACGATACTGTATTATAGATAAAGTGGTAAATACGCTTTTCAAAAAATGGTAACAGTTTTAGAAAAGATGCATAGAATTGTTAAAGTATTTAAGTTACAAATTGTTTCATTTTTATTCACAGGCTTAGATTGATAGAAGTTACTTAATTACTTGAGTAATTTATGTCTTTAAACTTCTCAGAATTCCCATTTCGAAATATTGGTTAAGAGGTTATCTCAGGAATGTTGAAATTCCACCCTTTATAGTAAGTTTCCCCGAATTTGGCTTCCAGGAATGAATACTACTAACTTACACGAGATGTCATGCAACAGCTTTCCATGCAGCTCGACTAACTTTCTGTGAGTTAAAGAGGAAGCACTGCGTGGGATTCTCAAAATTATTCAGTTTACAACAAAGTTTTTGCTGAAAAAATCTCATATAGTTCTCGCCATGCAGCATTTGCTCCAACGAGAACTAAGGATGTTTCGCACTTAACAGGGTAAGATTGTAAATGTTTTGAATCGAAACAAAATTAGTATATCAATCACCAATTTGTTACTTTCTCAAACAGATCGATACATGACATACGAGCAAATATGTTTTAGAAGCTAATTAAATGATTGGTATTTACTTCTATAGAAAGAAAACAACACAAGGGTGTGGCATTCCACCTAATATCAATAAACTAATTGATGAAGTATTTCATCCATCTTCTCACATTGTCAGTTGTTGTCGACTAAGAAAGTTCATAATAAGGTAGTGATGGTTTTTAGTATGTTAAACATGAAGAAACCTGGGAATTGTCACAAAACCTTCCAAAGGAATAAGAACTTCAGAAGATTCGCCTACAGAATCGGCAACGTGCTTTGCATAACACCATGGTATGATTTCGAGAAGCAAGACTTAAAAAAACCCATTCTCAACAAGGTATGTGCTATATCATACTGCCTGATTTCGGGAATTTTTGTACTAGCAGATGGAATTATCGAGTCCCATACAATGGAGGAAAATATTTTCGAAAAACTGCTGTCTCTCTTCAGCAGCGCCATCTCCATTTTTCTCACAGAGTACTTGATTTTTGGCTCGACTTTCATTCAACAGCATACTTGGGAAACGTTTTTAAGGAGACTGTCAGCTATCGAACCTCAACGTATAGAAGACAGTTGCGACAGCAAAACTATCCTTTCGTTTTACATCCAGTTTACTTTAGGACACATATTCTTCATAGGCATTTTTTCATACCAAGGATATATCTGGTATTTAATGATTGGTAGAAAATTTGCTTTACCCTTTTTGTCTATTATCATCCCTGAATACTACTGCTTTCTTTATGCTTTGCTGGCCAGCAATATAGCTTTAGTTATTAAATGTCTGTACCAAGATGTCAACAAATTATTGGAAAACTATGTGGAACAGTATTCTCTGAGGACTGGGGAAGGAAAATTGGAGGAAAAATCTTTGAAGTGTATTTTGCAAGTTGGTAAACAGTATAGGTAAGATAGTGTTTAGATATCATTAAGGAAAACAGGTTTTCAAGACAAGTTTGACATTTTCAGGTATTTATCAAAACTCGTAGACAACTTCAACAAGATTTTTGGATGGGTATCCCTTCTAATATTTTGTCATGCTATAGTTCAACTTCTCAGATGCGCAAATTTGATTTTGGGCATCATGGATGACTCTAGGTTTTCCTGGGCAGTGTTTTTTTCAATATTTGGTACCTCCATGATAAGTATGGTAAGCTAAACCACCAAAAACAGATATGAATTTATGAATTTTATGTCTACCGTGACCTCGGTAACTGGTCGGTGCCAGTAACAGTACTGTGTGGGTGCCTATCGGCTCCTGTTGTTGGTATTATGACTGTTACGATTGGAACCGTTCCTCGGATAATAGTGGTCCCGTAGCCGTCTGTAACTGTTCGCATCCCATGCTTCCTAACGTTTAGCCGCGACATAGCCTAGCCCAAGAATAACAAGAGCAGGTCAAAGAATCCCAGCTAAGGCTAGAGATATGCACTTCAATTCTGTTACTGGTAGCCACCGGTTACCGAAGTCACGGCATAACAAATCGAAAAATCATTATATATCAAACTTTATGTCTTTCATTTTAGAGTGAATCGGCGTCTATCATCCTCTCCTGCGAAATGGCCTCCTCTGCAGGAGAGAAACTAAAATGTATCAGCCATAAACTGCAGGAAAAGTTCAGTATCGATTCACCTTGCAGGAAAGAATTATTCCGCTTGGCTGATATCGTTAGCAGTCACAAACCAAAATTTACCGCAGCAAATTTTTTTATCATCAATAAAGGCACCACATTAGGTATCATCAATATCACTACGACGTACTTAATAGTTATTATTGAGTTCAACGCTAAAATCCATGAAGCGTATTTTAGAAATTCCACATAACTATTACAAATTGTGAGTTTCTAATTGTGGCATATATTTTACTATTAAACATATCAAAGATGATGCTCATTCTCTCTCTATACCCCTTTATTAAAAAGCAGAATAGAATATATATTAGTTGAAAACAACATAAACTTATTCCGGTCATTAATTTTAGGATATATTACTTTCGGTTCCAAACTTGAACCTTGCGGTATACTAAATTTCATGTGAATTTAACTGTAGGATAGTCACTTTTCTTTAAAATGTATTAATATTTATAAGTTTTATTAAACAGCTGATCCTAAAAATCGTGCTGAACAGATTTAGTAAAGAGTTACATTAAATGTAACTTTTAAAAAAATGAATAACCGGTATTTAATCGATATATAATTCCTTCCAATTCGAATACCTATATTCTCGTTCTTAAGAAAATCGGATGCAATTTGGTCAAAAGCTTACCTCCCAGAATGCCATCGATGGTGTAATCCTTTTTGCCCTCAGGATCGTCCCTCCTGCCTCCTCTGAGTAATCTGCTTATGGACGAGACGCTGGGGGGGTCGGCCACCCCTTCCTGCGGACAAAAGGGAAGCTGGATGAAGTCGTTTCTGTTTGAGTATCATCAGGATAAATATTTGCGAATCCTGGGGCTGCAGGAATGAATATGCATGAAGCTCTTGGTTTGAGGCGTATCAGATAGGAAGTTATTCAAGATGCTTCATGTTTCTAACAAAGTGGAAACGTTAAAAAGGACAACAGGAACTTTAGATGGTATTTATAAATTAATTTACTTGGTGGGAGAAGGATATGCTATCAATTAACGCTTACAATATTTCAATTTATTTATAAAAATTTATAGATTAATACACAGTGATTCAATGTAATTAATTTTAAGGGAAAAAATGAGTTCTTAGAATACGAATATGCAGTTTTAAAAAAATTAGATGGATAAATGCACTGAAAAAAAATTCAAGTCATTATTTAAACCCCTTTTCAGACTGTTACTGATAGCTCGATTCATTCGCAGCTCCCAATGCAACTCGGTGTCTGCCTGATGCGGCGTTGCCAAATTTAAATATTTTCCTAGGATATCATAAATAATCGGTTCTATTGATTATTTTAGAGGCTATTAAGTTTGTTCATGCTCACTTCAGCAAAAAAATAATTTAAATTGTAATGTACATGTTAAATTTCAGTTTAAAAAATATGTTATATTGAAGATACAAAACAAAATCAAATGATAAACCGTACATAAGCAGTGATATAAGAAGCCAATACTAACTAGGTAAATAATTAAGAGTATCTGAAAAGTTCGGCACGTCTCAGATCTGGTGCCCATTAAAAAACTTATCGATACTTAATCTTGACCTAAAGTATTATTTAGATTACTACCTACTAACTACTTTATTATTTTAGATACTACTTTAGATTACTAACCTACTCTTGCCTACGTTTTCAATGTGTAGTCACCGACAAGGAGTAAACAGACCTGTTTGACGTAGATACACGAATGATTAAGATATTTTACCTTAAATATTTTTTTATTTGTTAATGAAAACACATGTAGATATAAGGTATAAGTGTTCTCGAATGTTAGGTTATTACAATTTGTTATTTTTAATATTGTTAAGGTCTGCATTGCGTAGTTATGTATAATTGAATATGAATTTCTAGTATAATTAATTATTCATCATCACCAGTTTATAGCTATGTATACTTAGAATCATTACTTTTCAATAAGTAGTTTATATCTATTTGTTTAAAATGGAGGTATGCGGATAAAATAACTAGGACAAAAGAATATAGCACTTTTCTATATCTGTTGTGTGATATTCAAATGTGGAGGGAAGAAATGCTGGAAATGCAATTAACGGTGGTACATTTGAATAACACATGATAGACAATATTATTATGTATTTGGTCTTGACGTGGCAACGCTGGTTCACTTTAACACTTGAACGCCATAAGGCTGGTCTTAAAAAAAATTATAAACCTTTTTT